>CM077012.1:34646659-35896659 GCA_039090855.1 Macrothele yani
CGTGGCTGTGTATTCAGTTTCCTTCAATATCTCCGTAAAGTTCGATTTGACGATTTAGTTTTTGCAATTGGGAGATTTTGCTGTGTGGAATAAGACCAGACCACTTTCTTCCAATCATCCACGGTCCAATCTCGATTATCTTGGGCCCATTTCATGCGTTGTTGGCGATGACGTGCTGTGAGCATGGGGACCCGGCTGGGTCTTCGGCTCCGCAGGCCCATGCGCAGAAGGTTACGATGAACAGTGTGCTGTGACACATTGCCCTGATCACCATTGTTGCAGCTGCGAGTAATTTGTCGCAC
This sequence comes from Macrothele yani, assembly GCA_039090855.1. Classification (NCBI taxonomy): domain Eukaryota; kingdom Metazoa; phylum Arthropoda; class Arachnida; order Araneae; family Macrothelidae; genus Macrothele; species Macrothele yani. The sequence goes on from CM077012.1 coordinate 34,646,962, forward strand.
TGTGGCCCTGAGGTCGCTGTGAAGAATACGCTACTGTCTCCAATCCAATCTGGCATCAATAAGCTGCGGACGAAAATTCGTCGTTTATCCATCTGTGCACCACTTCTGATACGTACTCACCACAGCGGCACGTGAACAACTTACGAGCTGCGCCGTTTCTCATATCGTAGTTCTGAGGGGTCGTGTCATCACAATTTGTCCTCTATCAAACTCCGATAAATCGGCAGCTTTTCCCATTCTGACTCCGAACACTCTACTAACCGAAAAGCGGTCCTGGGGGTTGTATATATACTGCTCTGTGAACTTCACCTGCGCCATCGTTCGGTCTCCAGGCGTGCTCATTTCTTTAGGCTGGGGGTGGTCATAATGTAATGGCGCATCTGAGTTTTTGAGCACGTTTTCTACTTTTCACAAAGCACAATTTTGTCACTAAAGTGCACACATTATAGTTGCAAGAGTTTGTCAGCTTCCGAAAAATCCTATTGAGAAACATCTATTTTGCATCAGATACAGTCAACTAGGATGCATAATTTGCATGCCATTTCTGCTGTAGCTGAAGTCATTCTTTATGGCTAAATCTTGAGAGACAATAAACCCTTTTAGTGTAAGATTTCATATGCCAAATAAGTGTTTGAATATTATTGCATTTTACATTACTACACTTTCTTTTGATCAAAAAACATGCTCATTCTTCACGAAAATTCCGTTCTATCATTTTTGTTTATGTGCATTTTGTCTTTGATTTGAAGAATTTGATTATTCAATAGAATAGACATGTTCGAACTGGACGCGCTAGTGAGATATAAACAAGGAAAAAATAAATGTATATGAGCAACAAGAGTGACTTTTTGTATTACCTTTCATTCTAAGCTTCTTCTCACGTAAGAAATATTCTTTACAATTTCTTAATATTTTTCGAAAACATGGCAATCGAGTCGCAGAAATACTTCAGAAAAAAAAGTTATTTAATCCCTGTTTTCATCACCTCTCCGTATCTAACTCTGGCATTTGCTGCAACGACCTGATACCTTTGGAAAGGATTATTGAGAGAAAGAAATGGAAAACAAATCGTTATAAAACAGTAGATGCTGTTATAACGGCTGTTAACCAGAAGAGGTGTGAAACATGTTTTTTCTTATAATAAAAATTAATATTATGGAAAAGTTCATACTACTTTTATGCACTTTCGCATTTAGTAAAAGCTTTTTTGTAAATTACATTTTAACATTTTACGAAATTTATAGTATTTTTCAGGTATTGATAAATTGACATATTTAATTATTACAGAGGGTGACTCGAAAGCTTTGCAATATTTGGACCATTTTGTCTTCATACACAGTGTGGCAATGAATTTTTAAGACTGGGTCTGTAAAATGGAATAAAAACAAAAAAATGATCATTTTTTCTGGTTTGTTATTCAAAATTAGTCCCTCCGGCTTCAATACACTTGTTACAGCGATTTAATAATAATTCGAATGCCTGTTCTAGGTCACTTTGCGGAATTTCCTCCAAAGCACGCGTCGAAGCTGTTTGTATGATCGAAATATCATCAAAATAACACCCTTTTAACGTCATTTTAAGTTTTGGGAATAAAGAAAAGTCGCAGGTTACTAAATCAGGCGAATACGGTGGATGATTCAACACACAGACGTTATTTTTCGCCAAAAATCTACCAACAAGAAGTGAGGTGTGACTGGGTGCATTATCGTGCAACAAACACCAACTGTTTTCATCCCGATATTCTGGACGAATGCAACGAATTATGCCCATCAAACGCCTCAAAACATTTAAATAAAACTCACCAGTAATTGTTTGTCTAATTGGAACAAATTCTTTGTGGATAATTAATACCCTTACTATCGAAGAATGCAATTAGCATTGTTTTGATTTTCGATGGAACTTTTCTTGTTTTTTTTTGGCTTGTGGTAATTTTTTGACTTCCATTCCGCACTGTGTCGCTTTGTTTTAGGATCATATTGAAAACACCATGTTTCATAACCTGTAACAATCGATTTAAAGAAGTTTGGATCATTTTCAGCGGCTGAAATGATGTCTCTGCAATGTGCACTTCTCCTTGATTTTTTTTCATTGGTTAACGTGTGTGGAACAAATTTAGCACAGACTTTTGTTTTGCCCAAATCTTCATGCAGGATGATTCGAATCGTTTCTTTGTTGATGTTTAAAGACTCCTTCATCATTCTTAGTGATGTACATCGATTGTTTGCCACGAAATCACGCACTTTTTCAATAATCTCAGTTGTCCTAGATGAACTTGGTCTTCCGATATGCTTAAAATCTTCTAGCGTATCTCTTCCGTCCAAAAAACGTTTGTGCCACAGCAAAACATTTGATCTACTTAAACAAAACTCACCGTAAACTTGTTTCATCATTTGGTACGTTTCCCAAGGCACTTTTACCAAGTTTTGCGTTAAATTTAATAACAGCCCTTTGTTCCATCTTAATAATTCAACATGAAAAAAATTTAACTTCTCTAAAGAACGGCCGTTTCGTTTGAGTTACTTTAACAACTGCGCAGTACTTTTGGCAGAGAGCAAGCAGATGGTCACGGTTTATAACGCATTCGCGATTACACTGGTGGCGCCACAATAGGCTGAAATCTAGCGCCAGTCTTAAAAATTATTTGACGCACTGTGTATGTACCTTTACGACGAAAGCTGACTAGCATTCAAAGTATAGGCCATCTTGTTGCACCGTCTTTAGCCATCTGTCTGCCAGTTTTTCGATTCCTCGGAGGTAGCAGTTCTTGTCCTTCGAGGTGAAGAACTCCTTCACCCCCAGCTGCCAAATCCTCCTGGTTGTTGAAGTGGGCTATGGACCAGAAGAGATAGTAATCCGACGGGGCAAGGTCCGGACTATATGCTGCGTGTGGCATAAGTTCGATGCCCTCAAATTCCTGCAGTTTTGCCCGGGTCGTTTGCGTGGTATGAGGCCGAGCGTTGTCCTTCTGTAAGAGAGCCCGCTTTCTATACACCAGTTCCTGGTATTTCTTCTCCAAACCGGCACACATCCGCTCCATCTCTTCAGAGTAGAGGTTGGCGTTGATGATACGACAGTCTGGAACAAATTCGTAATGGATTATCTCCTCGAAATTCCACCAGACGCAAAGCATCACCTTGTGTTCGAAGCGCCCACGTTTGGCAACAGGTTCTCGAAGCTGTCCCGGCCTCAACTAATGCCGTTGTGTGTTAGGATTACGGAAATAGACCCACTTTTCATCGCACGTAACAATTCTCTTGATGAAACGTAAGTCGCGCGGGTTTTCTAGGAGTTCCGTGCATACTTCCACTCGGCGGTTTGCTTCAGCTGGCGTCAGTTTGCGAGGGACAATGCAGCAGCTCCAGTGTAGACCTTGCCGAGGTCCTGAAGGTGACAAACCACGGTGGTCTGTGATATGCTTAGCTCGTCTGATAATCTCCGAGTGCTGGTTGTCGGATTTACCTATACAGCCTGGCACACGACCTCCGAATCCACGGTTTGCGGCTTACCTGATACTTGGCTGAACGTTGAGGTTTCTCACACCTGAGCGAAATTTCTTGAACCATCTGGTTGCGCTGCTGAGGTCCACAAAACCTACCCCTATAGCATGACAAATGTTTTGTGTTGCTTGAGCAACGTTATGGACGAGTTCAAATTCGTTAAGCAAAAGTTCCCTAATTAGCCGGTTGTGGCTGTTCGTCTTTTAAGCGTCCTAACCACAGACAGAACGACGGCATGCAATGCTGTTCACAGCAACGACTACCACTTTATATCCCTTTCGACTGAGTGCAGTGCGCTAGTTGAACTAGTTTAAACACGTGACATACCTGCTGTAGCACATGCGTTTATTCAAATATTGCAAAACTTTCGACACCCTCTGTAAATTGGATATACGGTGTATCACGTGTTAAAGGTGTATCACGTCTTAAAATTTTAAATATTTTCTAAATTATGTCATAAACAGTAAAAAACGTTTGCATAGTACATAACTTCTGGAGGTGGAAATAATTTCTGGAAATACTATAAAGAGGATAATAGCAGTACTATGAAGAGGGTAGTCACCTATTACAGTAAAACCTGTCTAAGACGGAATCTGAAGGACTGAAACTATTTTCTGTTTTAAACAGGTTTCTCCTTTTTTACAGATACATCCATGGAAGCCATTGAAATGTGAACATTTGAACTGTTGTCATGCTAATAACAGATGCTACATTACATCTACAGTTCCTATTTCGTGCATTTTAGTAATTTTATACCCACATCGAGAATGTTCTTCTTTAGCGCCATGGCAAAATGCGAGTGAACGCGCAAGTCACAACAAGCGAAGATATAACGTAAACGTCTTTTCGTACTGCTGCGTTATTTTAAAAACATAACCATACGATGAAATAGTTCCTAAATTAAACCTTAACGGCCAGACGAAACATTGATGCAGAAGTCAAACGTACGGAAATGATGCTTTATTTCTCCAGCACAGATATAGCACTCCACGATAACAAATCTGTATCAACACTCCACATTAAACGCTCCACACACCACACACACAAGCAACTGTTGTATCGTAGTTTATATCTCTCGTTCTTATCTAATAACAAGCATACGGCACGTTCATTCCACCTCAATTATGTTGCCAACAGTATTCGTTTGAGAGAAAAGATATCACATTAAGTGTGAAGTATAACTGAGAACAAACTCAAGTTTACATAGAGAAAGAAACTAAGAAGGAAAGTTAATTTAGAATATACGTCACAAAGGCTGTGAATGACAATCTGAGTGAATAAATGTTAGAGAATTAAATCGGATCGTTTCTTTAAAATCCGTACGAAACAGCCAGCTGCAAAGATTTTCAACTGGGCACTAAGCAAAGAGAGCTATGTTGGCCCCATGACCGCGACCTGAGTCGCGCCACGTGCTTAAGGAGAAGCCAAACAGTGGATGTGATACAGCGTGTGTTTCTGTAAACAACCCGGGAGCAATCTTTCCCCCCCCCGCCCCCTCTCTATATATACAGGATGATTCAAAATTCCCCTGACAAAATGGAAAGGAAAGTCTGGCGTACGGTAACAAACAAAAATCACGTAGGAACATATCGACGCAAATGCCATCCGGAGGCGCTACACGTCCCCTAAGATAGATAGTACATAATACTGGGACGACAAGCAAGAAACAGTTGACCACATTTTATTTACACTGTACGTACACATGGCAGGACAACGGGGGTACGGACAGTTTTACAGAAGGTGTTCAAAGTTTCGTCCAGACGCACTGACTCACTCGTGACAACGACGCTGCATCGATTGGCGCACATCCTCAAAAATGCCTGGCGTATCCCGGAGACATCCAGCTGCCGCAACGACTCTTCCTACTAAGTCTTCGTCAGAGGAAACAAGAGTTTTGTATACGAGCCCTTTAAGATAACCCCATAAGAAAAAGTCTATGGTTGACAAATCGGGTGATCGAGGTGGCAATATTGTATTAACATTATGCCGAGACAAAAATATAATATAGGTCGTAGTACATCGAACGCTAAACAAATTTGTTTATCCCGTCAAAATGAAACTTTCCAAGAAACAGAATTTCGATTGGCAAATGACAGACAAAGAATGTCTTTACAAAGAGAAAGACATTAGCCTGTTGAACGTAATAATCGTCTCTCTTTAGATTCGCCGTAAATTCTAAATTGCTACCGTACGAAGTCGGGTCGCTAGTATAATAATAAATATTATTTTTGAAAAACTAAGCAGTTGAAATACCATAGTTACCGCCATAGTTTAGTAAATATTTTCTTTTATGATACATACCTTCTTGCTTTGATTTTAAGACAATAACATTCATTAATCCTTAAAATAGTATAACTATATTGGTAATCCGAATTTCTTGGCGTAGATTAGCAATTAAAGAAATAAATAAATCAAACACTTTGGCAGCTTGCTGTCTAACTTTCTTGAAAAAGCCACCTGGTTGATGTGTAAAAGCTTGGAAAATTTGATTTATAAGCTACGCCAGAAAATTCGGATTACTAGTATAGTTATACTATTTTAAGTGTAATTGGTGTATAATTCTTTTTTATTAATTAATTCTTTGATCCACCTACCTACTAATTGCTCAATTTCAGGAATTAGTAAGCCTTATTGTTTGTTGTTATGATTTAATTCAAGCTAGTGTGCACCAAACTGCGGCGCAGTGTGGTTGTAAGCGACGCGAATAAATGGATTGGGTTGTATGTAAATAAATGTATAAACTCGAATCACTCGTTTTATTTCACACCCACAAAGATCTTGGCATGCGGAAGATCGGTAGCATAACTTATCTACAAAAGAGTACCAAGGTACTTTCTCGATTTGTTTCAGATGTGTTCGATTGCAGTAACTCCACTCATGTAGGGAATAGTACGATTACCCGTATTTTTATGCCCTTTCCATTTCAGAAAATGTATTCAATATCACAAAACCTGTATTTCTGAAGATCTTACGGAGAAAAGAATGCATATTTAACTTAGTGTTCATGTTCCCTTTTCTTTAAAGATACTTTCTTTTAGTGAAATAGAAATAATGATAAACAAAAGAGGTTTTAATCATTGGCAATTTAAAGGCCCATTTCACACACTTCCATTTCAGCTGAAAAAATCTCTTCTTTTCTCAATGAGATAGAGCAGAAGAAAAAAACAAACTAGCGTCGTGAAGTTATCGTTGTACAAGACGTAACCAAGGGAAATCAAGTATTAATGTTATTCATAGTTTCCGTGTATTCGGAAGTTCTTTTCTTGGAAGGGTGATCAGTTATCTTCGCCGACAGACGAGATGAAGATCGACTAACATCCAATACAGAGACTGTTATGCGAATGCAATGCGCATCATACTTGAGTAAAATGCCCACGAATGAGAAATAGGGGAAATCAAATCATGCTAGAATTTTACATACAGTGTCATAACTTTTCGAAATCTATGTGCATGAATCATTTATTAGGAAAGCAAACCGAAACATAGTGTGAAGAACGCAGTTATTTTGAATGCAATCCCAAGAGCAACAAATGTGCATCGGTACTCTTTTAGCGACAAAATGGAATAATAAATCCCTTTAGAAAGCTATGCAAATGCAGAAATAATGGTCGTATGAGAATAAACAGTCTTCAGTGGAATAAATGGCAAATACCTTACAGTAATAAATGCAAACAAACCGCTACAACGAAAACTTCGTGACACGCTTTAAGAGCACCCAAATATCTAGATGAGAAAAACATTCTCCCAGAATTACTTTTGCAGGGTACTACATCACAGCAAATTGCTGGATATTTACGTACAATTTATCGGTGATACAAGGTAAAAATCGAATCATTGCGAGGATCACGAAATGCATTGCTTTAAAACGCTCTTAAAAGAAAAATCCAACGGATCTAATTCATTTAGTCCATGAATTTGCAGTTTCGTTTCCACGTCCACAACGTTCATAATAAATGTATGCGTTGCTCTCTTAAAGCACCGTATTTCTTCCCTTTTGCGACGCTATCTCGATAGAATTTGCTACATTTGCAAAGTTATTCGACCTTCCTAAACTATTTAAAATTGTTTTCCTCGTGATGGCGCTAAACATTAAAGCATACGTGTGAAGATTGTCTTCCCGTTGGTAATAAACATGTCTTTGTCATTCCAAAATCGTGGTTTGCATTTATATGTTAATCTTACTTTGAAGGGTTAAGACTTGAAAATTTAAATACGCAATCAATCCCTAGGGAAATTTGCAAGACCTCAGATTTAAAATAAAATGTAGATAACGCCACTTTATTACCGAATGACACGCTAAAACTCATTGAAAATAATACTACTCAAAATGCAAAAGGCTTTCAATATCAAATGAATGGTGTAGTTATCTGGATCATTAAAATTTCTGAAGGATCTACTGTGTATCGCAGCATTGTTTCGTTCAAAGGAATCTCTGTGAGTTGTGAATAACGGAAGTATTTCGATGCCAGAAAATTGAAAGGGTCATATGCCGCTTAGAGTCTTAATCGAGGAAACTTTATAGAAGGCTGTATCAAAAAATAATCTTTATCAACTGCCGACAATTGAAAAGGAATTGTATCAAGCAGAGTTACCGTGATTTTTATAACAAAAATCATCTCGATTAAGATTACTTCACGTTGAGTGTGTACATCAATGTTACCCTTTTCGAAGGAATATCATGAGTAATTTATTAAAAAATCATCCAGATTCTAAGAATTTCAAACTTTTTATTGCAAAAGAATTACGTTAATAGTGAGGGTTTCACAAAACATCGCCTTATAGAGACTGTTTTAAATAGATTTTTTCATAACAGAATTGCCCTAATCGTGGAAATTTTAAAAGAAAAAAATACAGGTAGGCTCAGTTCTGATTGAGCCGTCAGTTTGGAACATAGGATGATTAGCAGATCGGAGAGTTGGAATGACCTAGTCGAATATGGTTTCAAAGCGTTTATTTGATTCATTACACGCAACACATGTCTACGATATGAAGAGTAGCTTACATAAAATTTACAAATAATACTGGATACATTGCAAACACAAAGCAGATTAATACACGAATTACCCAACGTGGTGCTCTGCCTTCTTGGGCCAATTACATTCCTCATCAGTTGCTCTTGCCTCTCCTTTTTGATTTTCTCCACCATTGCTTTCGTTCATTCTGCGAATTCCACGGCTTTGTCGAAAATGTTAACCCGTTCACACGAAAACAATTTTTTAAAATTTTAGTTTAAACCACTGCGATATGTTCTTTATATATTTAAATAGATCTCGTCAATAGTTTTAAAACGATACCACGCACAGTCGTTTTCACTCACGGTTGTCCAGATAAACCGCGATATTGTCAAAAGTGTTCACCGGTTCAAAAGAAAACAATTTTTAAAATGTTCAGTTCAAACCGCTGCAACATGTTTGAATAGATCTCGTCGAGATCTTTAAAACGATACCACGCACAGCAGTGTTGCGCCCACTGTTGCCGTGATAGACTGAGACGAACGCGGCGGCAAATCCAGAAATATTACATCATAGCCCCGGCGCACAGGGAACGAGGGGAGGGTCGCTCGCACGGTGAATTGCCATCATATATCATACCATATTACTCAGCTGTTCTCTGAGATTCAGGAGTTAGCTCCACAAAGAAGGACTAACTGACAGATAATTTTTACTTACTGTTGCCGTATCAAACTTCTCCATTTACAGCGATTTGGACATACAACTCGGCCTTCATTGACATCCATCACACGCCGTACACAATATCTTCCATACTTCATACTCATAATCTTCTTCTCATGTAGAAACGTCTGAATCTGATTCTCCCATGACTTCCTTGGCGTTCCTCTGTATTTTCTTCCTCCCGCTTTGGCTAAAACGATTTTCTTAGTAAGCATCTCATCACTCATTCTTTCAACATGGCCAAACCACCGAAGCATCTTAGTCTACACCTTGTTAACAACATTTTGCTTCACATTACACAACTGCAACACATCTTCATTCCTCACACATGCAGAGCGTGTCTTTCCACAACCCCCCCATAAGTAACGCATTTCTCCAGCACACAAACGACTCATGTTTCTTCTGTAGTACCCAGGTTTCACTGCCATACATCAGAGTAGGAACCATTACAGTTTCATACACAGCCATTCGAGAGTTCTTTGAGAACCCGTAATTCCTGTGAAAACCTCCCAAAGCAGCCATGACTTTCAATGAAGAGTTCACTCGCCTACTAATTTCCCCATCCAATTTGTTCTCTCTGTCAAACATGTTTCCTAATTACGCAAACTCATTCACTGGGTCAATCACTGTGCCATGTAAACTTACATTACATTCAGTACTACCAGTTCCTCTCTCAAAAACCATAACTTTGTTTTCTCCCTTATTAATACTCAGTTTGAATTTCATGCAAACTTCGTACATCCGGGGCAACACAATCTGCAACTTCTGCTCTCTGCCAACAGGACAGTGTCATCAGCATACATCAATCTGCACACAAGGATATCACCAAGACATAAACCAGTATTATATATTTTTGCATCACGCATGCACGCATCCATAAATACAGGGTGTTCGTAAAATGTTTTGACAAAAGAAAATGGGTGATAGTACCCATCAAGACGAAAAATATTTACAATGGAACCTAGTGTAGCATTCCACTCTGAGAGTCAGAAAAGAGTAGAGTTAGATGTCGAAGTTGAACTTTCAACAGTGCAAAGAAAAATAATTAACGACATCATAAGTTGCACAATCCCATTTATGGAGATCAGGGACAGACTCAAAGTAGATGCTCAAAGTGGTGCCCACGGGTGCCGTAGCACAACTCACACCGGCGAATAAAAGACTGGCGCACCCTCTCGAAGACTCCTGGTGTCGTGTTTATACTGTCCGCTGCAACAACGATTTTCGCGACGAGATCTTCCACGGAGTCCACAGGCGTCTCGTACACCAAAGATTTCATGTGCCCCAAGAAGAAGAAGTCCAGTGGGTTTAAGTTCGGTGAGCGTGGAGGCCATGCCACAGGTCCGCCACGTCCAATCCATCGAGCGGGATATGTCGCATTTAGGAAGTGTCTACTGCACCTTGATAAGCCAGTCAGCTGCAACTGTCGATGCTGCGTCTTTTCTCTGGCAATTTGCATACGGTAAATGCTTAACGGTGATGCTCTGGCGATTTGCTACTTCTCCGGCACGAAAGAAATGACGTCTGAGGTGTCGACTTGTGCTTGTTGGACGTATTTCGAAGTTACTCTTTTCTGACACTCAGAGTGGAATGCGACCCTAGGTTCCATTTTAAATATTGTTCGTCTTGATGGGTACTATCACCCTCTTCTTTTGACAAAACAGTTTACGAACACCCTGTATATTAAACAGCCATGGTGACATTACACAACCTTGTCTGACTGCTGCTCCAAACCAGAAGCGCCCAAGTCGCCCGGATAGCATGATTAGGATTTTCTACTCTCCGCGCTGTTTGAATTTGCACGGCGTCCGAGGGAATACCAGAAGCTTCTGATCATTCGTATGTGATAGGTCTGCGTTTGAATCCCGGTGAGGCATGGATGTTGTGTTTGTCTTACGGCACTGGCTCTTTCTCTTCCCAGGAGTTAGTGGCTCTAAATTAGAGACCGGAAACTGCTTATAGACCATCTAATTGCTCACAGACCATCTAGTTGCTTACGGTGGTGGTTAAAAATCCAAAAAAAAAATAGTAGAAGTCACCCTCAGTCGTCATTGTTGTCGCTAAACAAAGAAGTGGACCAGGAGTAGATTTGTCCAGGACTATATCATTCCACCTTCTGACAACGCTCAGTAGAACTCTTGCTTTGTTGAACGTGCTTCGTTTGTCTGTGATATTTTGAATTGCCCCAAAGCCGGAGTTCATGAGGCAAAAATTGTAAAAAGCCTTTAATTTTGCTCAATTTAGATAAACAGATTGAGAGCATATTTTTTTACAAGAAAGAACAAAAAAATGCGAAGTAAATAACATTTTCCAGCTGTTACCACTCCTTTCTATCTGCCTAAGGCTCTTAGTAGAAGAATCCACTGATTGCCACAGGGAAACTTCCGAAGGCCAGTGTATGGCAAGCCTAAAAATCGGAAGTTTCGTGTAGTGACCTAATCCTAAAAAAATTGTAAAAAGAATTGGGATGAAATTCAGAAACAAGAAGCAGAGATTTTCGAGCGTCATGTTATTTTCAGCAGCAAAACACTTTACGATCGTGGTCGTTAAAGAGTTAATAATAAAAAATAAAGATACAGCTGGCCACCAGCTGGCAGTGATGGGTCACTGCTGGCTGAAATCTGCCGCTCCCAGCACGGTAGCATCCATTGGTGGTAGCGCCGTCAGTTGGAAGCCATTGATGGCCCTGCAGGTTCACCGCGAATTGCGGGTCGCCAAGCAACTGCCTTTAGTGGCCCGTAGCTGGCAACCGATGCAACCCCAATAAGAGCTGGAAGTAACGGTTCTGCATATGCGCCAAAGCTAAACGTGCTGTGACTCTCGTGGTACCAGTTAGTTGAAGACGACGTTATAGCCATCGTGTTAATTTAGTGGATGTTAAGAAATAAAGTCATGTAGATAGACGAATTAATTTCCTAATGAAAAGTCACGTCGACGAAAATTACCGTTGGAATAAAAATATATAAATAATTATTAATTAACTGTAAGAAACAGTCAATTAATAAAAATATATAAATAATTATTAATTAACTGTAAGAAACAGTCAATTACTCTCGTGTATTTATAGAAACTGATTTCGTAGCAAAATTCCTGCACTAACACACAAAGAATCGAGAATACAGACAGCCATGAAATACCCCCACTCCATACCCATGAATAACAAGGAATAATTTCTGTGTAATATTTCGTTTTAACATAATCTTATCACATAATTATCACAATTGATGATGGGGCGACTGTAGCTCTGAAAATGCTGGTGTGTTTCAGAGTATTTTAATTGTACATATATTTCATATTTTAAGAAAATTAAAATCGTGTGAAGACGGTATTCATCCTAATGGTTCATGTGCACGAATGTTTTTCTGCATTTAGCGGCTTTGATGTTGATACATAACTGTCTTGATGTGTGAAAATATTTACTCATATGTTCACTGAAGTGCAAAACGTTTATGAGATAGCAGTATGCAAATTTTCAACTGGCGCTGCCATCGTATAAAGGCTTCGACGAACGCCTCGATTTTTATCAGTTGCGAGGTGTAGTGCCGTGATTCGGGTTGAACAATCGCTAGTAGAATTATGGCAAGCCGACGAGAATTATCGGCGTGTGAACGAGGCGTGGTAGTGGGAGCCAGACGGATGGGACATTCAATTTCCGAAGTTGTGCGAACATTCAACATTCCTCGATCCACAGTGTCATGTGTGTACCGAAAATACCCCATCGAGGACATTACCACCCACCGTGGACAGCGCAGTGGCCGACCACGGGTGCTGAATGACCGTAACCAAGGGCGTCTGACCAGGATTGTCCATGCTCACAGACAAGCAAGCAACCCAGCTCGGGATCATTGCAGTGATTTGTTTCCGCTCGTAACACACCTGAGCTCTGGCTAACAATTGTTCTCTTGTCACCTATCTGGAACACGCACGATGCAGCAGTAATTTATCGCATAGAATGCGGAATACCGAAGTTTTTGAAATATTAGTTGACGCCGCTATGTCTTCACACGTCATTCGTCGATCTTCTTGCAGGATTGCCCAAACAGTGTTAACAACAAGCTCCGTAGTAACACTTTCAGGTCGACCAGGCCTATTGAGCAAGTTCTGCCGACAAGTGCCCTTTTTCGAAATCATGGTGCCATTTAAAAATTGTAGACTCACCCAAACATTTTTCTTTGTACGCATTTTTCATTAAATCTACTGTTTATGGAGCCGTTTTATCGAAACGATAGCTAAATGTTATGGCACAACGCATTTCACTTCTTAACTCTGAATCACTCACCTCCATAGCTGTATGGCGAAATGGAGACATACCTTAAAGAACTGCGCAATAACAAAACCAGGATCGTCTGCCACGGCTGATAACTGTTGCCATAGATACTTTCTTAACCCAGTTATTCGTCTGTGTGGTTATTTACCCCATTCGGACTGTTGCCAGCTCAAAAGAAATTACTCTCAATTTTTATGGAACGACTTTTGTACAAATGTTTAATGTGATTCAAATCGGCGACCAGGGGAACAAAAAAAAAAAAAAGGCCCTTGTGAGATCCGCGAAACATTTGGCCCAAAGCCGTTCTTGTAACACTGGGCGTTGTTTTTCAGGAATGATGTTGCACTCGGCATTGTCTGTAGAATTGGATTGACCACAGAGTGGAGAATGGTATTCATAAACGACCTGATGGTAAAATTAGCCTTGATGACTGTGCGATATAATATGGCCCCAGATCAGGAGCACGGCTGGAGGAGCTCTATTGCGCGCAACGATGCATGGCGTGAATTATTTTTTCTGTACGTCTTCACATGCTAATGCGTCTATCGTTTTATGCCAGACAGATACGCGACTCATCACTGAAGACTATTCTTCTCCATTCGTTACGCCACTGCTCTCGTTATTTGCACCACCTGAATCTGGAATACCTGTTGCTTCGAATGAGCAATGCGCATAGGAGAGGACTCCTTCGTATACCGGCTTTCTTTGTGTAAGCCTTGATGATTCTGACAGGTAGCAACGATGTTCCATCGGTCGGCTGGCCGCATTTCTGGCACCGACAGCCAGCTGGCCAGCTGGCGAAGCTGATGATAGTCCCGATCCGTATTCAGTGGAGAACGACCAATTGCTGAACCATCTTTGAACACCTTTTTGTGTCCATTGTTGCTAGCAGAGGCCAATTGTTTGCATATCATCTCGCAAATGCGTTGTATAATAATGGTTGCGTAAACCATCCTTCTTCACATAAACCGCCTGTCATGCAATCTTGTTGAAACTCCCTAATATAATTAAACATCCGTGTGTGGCGTGCAAATGACATTTCCCGTCTGTGTTAACGAAATTAGTAGGACATCTCATTTTAAATGAGACCTTACCCACGATTTTCCCTTTAACCCGTAACTGGTAAAGTACGGATCCGAGGGACCTGGCGGTTTAAATTAAGTTTGCCAAATCGCCGATAGATGGCTTTTCAGGGGACGGCTTGCTTAGTAAGCTTCCTAAATGGTTCCGTTCTAGGCCATCAATACCAAATTAGTCATCGGCGGTGTCTGTTGTCTCTATGCCATCGTGTGCCGGGTCCCAGCGATCAAATATCTCCAGTTTTGGTAGTCATTTAAGTGCGCGTCACGTTTAGATTTTATATTGTATTAGAGTAATTAGTGTTTTGTTTATAAAACAATTATTATACAAAACTTTTATAAAATAGTTCAAGACAACGTCCTAGTTCCACGAGAGCGTTTGATTGTGGATTTGACGAATTTGTGCAGAATATACTAGAACTTGAGCAAAAGAATCAAGACGCTAGGGACATAAGCGGTTGTAAAAGTGATCGTTATTCTGAAAGTTCGCACCTGTGGGGATCTAAGAGCAACAACAAGAACGTTCTAATGCCCTTCAAAAATAGACAGAAAAACGTCCCATCATTGCATATGGAAAGCTTCCAAAAACCGGTTTGTTTATCCTGCTCAGATGCGGTCTGCAGAAATTGTCGAAATTAGATTAACACCATATTTCTTAGGATTATTCCTTAGTTTTGTGTTTGTTTATTTAAATTTTTTTGGGAAAAACCTTAATGTGTTCAATTTTATGCTTTTTAGTACCTGTTAAAAATAATGCCTTTTTTTTCCAGGTAACTAAGTTTGTTTATTTTGTTTTTTATAACAAACTTAATTACAAACAAATTTATGGTTTTCTTATTGTTTAGACTACAGTTTATTAAACTTATATGCTTTAAAACACAGAACATGCAATACATCTCTAAAAACGTTGTGGGTTCGTGGGACCCTACGTCACCAGTTAAGGGTTAATTTGTATACGGCATTTTTATACTATATAACTACCATTCATTTTTTGTTGAGTAGTGTATTTCACAGAAGCACAAATATCCAGAAAAACCTCGCTTATTCCGCTTATTGCGGATGTAGAAAACAAAGCTTTTGTTAGACTTTCCGGTCTCCAGCTAGCATTAGATATCACTGTTGAGTTGTTTTTATTCTTCATTGTAAGTTATTCGTGAGCTCAAATTAATGATAATATTTTGACGCTCTTGCACTAAGCCATCTTCACTAGAGTTGGCAAAGTGGCGCATGCACTAAAAAAGACAGTCCGCAAAAAAGATCATTAATCCAGCAGGCCGATGTAATGGCCGGCGAATGACGTGACCTGGATGCAGTAGATGATTCCTAATAGGGCTACTTAAGATCCCAAAGCCCTTCTACGACGCCAACGAGGCGGCAAAAAAGAAGAGTCTACTGGATACCTTTGGGTGCCTCGACATTATAACGGTCTTAAGAACTTGCATAAGAAACCTTTTTGGCCCCGAATGAGCATTAGGATATTGACAAAAACATAATAGGGAATAGCAACTACGCTTCGGACTCCAAATACTTTTAAAAGTTGCGGTATCTATGACTCACTTCTGAACATTGGTTGATGATATTTATTGTGAAGTGAAACTACTCTATTTTGTTTTTCCAGCCCGTGGCCTAATTTCCTGATGCGCGCGCATCGTTAAATAGCATTTTTGCTTGATCTCAAAGACTACAGTCTTGTGACAATTATATATATTAAGATAATACAACGTTGTTTGTCACAAATATTTATTTTTTCAAATTGACCATGGTGTTTCGCTGGGTATTGACCTAGCTTCATCAGGACGAATGGCACGTAAATATTCAAATTGTATACGATATCATAAATGGTGTTTACAGTCACAGGTTTTGGTCAGTTTCTTCCATCACGCGGTTGATAGAAATGGGGTGGATGTCATGTCATTAACAATTTGCGAAGACTTCTGATATATATGGAAAACTTCCAAAATATCAAATTTGGTGGTTGAATCTGGCTTGTAAATTAGTTTAGCTTCTTCAAAGAAAAATTTATGGCACTTCTCGTAACAGTGTTTAGCCATCGATGACTACTTTAGGTCACTGTTCCGAATGTAGGTCTTGTGCTCCTTCAATCGAAAACGCAAGGCTCTCTACGGATCTGTCCTATATACGAAGCGCCACATTCACACGGAATTCGATAAATTCCCCACGAGTTTTTGTCTTCAAAATAGTCCTTTGATCCTAAACAGTTCATTTTGTTTATAGGTTTAAAACTCACTTTAAAATTAAAGTGATTTTTGGCCTAAAGAAGTCATCGATGGCTAAAGACTGTTACGAAAAGGACCGTAAATTTCTCTTTGAAGAAGCAAAACTAATTGACATGCCAGATTCAACCATCGAACTTGATATTTTAGAAGCTTTCCATATATATCAGAAGTATTCGCAAATTTTTAATGACATGACATCCACCCCATTTCTATCAAGCGCGTGGAAGCAACTGACCAAAACCCGTGACTGTAAACACCATTTATATCGTAAACAATTTTAATATTTACGTGCCATTCGTTCTGATAAAGCTAGGTCAATACCCAGCGAAACCATTGTCGACTTGAAAAATTAAATATTTGTGACAAACAACGTTGTATTATCTTAATTTAATATTTTTGCTTGCATCAATTGTGATTAATATTTGCTCTGTCCATAAGGTATGCTCTGATGTTAATAGGATTCCTGGAAAAGTTCTAAATAAAATTAACTTTCTCTTCTGCAGAACTGAACGTTTCTTAAATATGGTGAGGTGTTTAAGTGGCAAATTGGTGTAATTCGTATTCTTCAGTGGAAAATCTGTTCCGAAATACTAAGTTGAAGGGTTGTGGAATATTTATACATTTGGAAAGCAATAGAGAAAATCACACTCATTTAACCTCTTAACTGGCGTTGTAGGCTACTTCGCAACCCGTGTTGAATGTTTTTATAACCAGAGGAAAGGAAATTAGGATTGTGGGACTGAATGTCCAATTGGGAAAAAAATGGTAATGCCACGAAATTTTAGAGCTACAGCGTATAAAGGGCTGGCAGGTAAGGAAGTTAAAAGCCCATAATCTGGGTAGGAATGCCTCCTCGAAACGTACGCAGAGACTCTGACTAGCTAACTGCGTTTGTAGGATACCTTGCAACTAGCATTCAGGACTTTGATACCCGGAAAAATTGCAGAATGGTACAAGGCGTTACTGCGTTTCTCTAACAGGACTGATTTCTCTCTCTCTTCCCTAGAACCAGTGGCCCTTAATTAGGGACAAGCGACTGCTGTTAGCCCACTTACTTGCTCATTGTGATCATTAGCATTAACCCTCCAGGTGGCAGGAGTTTTGGAAGAGGCAATGCAAAGTTTTTTCACATGTATAACGCGAAACTCCCCTAAAAGTGTCCTGTCTTTCTGTAATATTTCTCGTCGTTAAGATGCGCATATATGCTTTCTCGCTACTGTGAACCTGAATATGCGTTCGACCAATATTTTATTCTCACTGGTTTTGGACATGATCTCGGTGAACGTATTATTGCGTTGTCGTCGCTTTACGCACAGGAATCTCCGAACGTGTATATGCGTGCTTGCCAGCCGGATGGTTGGCAAGCACGCATATATACACGAAATATTAGAACAAACTGAATCGTCCTTAGCGACCAGAATATGATTGAAATTGTTTATTGCAATCATATGCCGGTCGCTGAAAGTAAGTTAACACGAGACAAATTTTGTAATTATTATCATATAATAAAATCAAAATTTCTCCGAAGGAGCGTTTTTATGTGTCCTAGTCTAATACGAAAACTCCCTGAACGATTCATTGCTCTATTACGTCACTGGAAACACCAGAAGTAGCTGCAGTCCTTCATTTTTCGGCAGTTAAACGACATCCATGAGCTGTCAAGTTGCCCAGATAGACCACTTTAACTAATTTGGGGGTGATCGAAAGGTCAAGTCATTGCGTGCAGAGCACGAACCCGGTCTAGCTCTTGAGAATTTCCCACTCTTCGCGGGTCTGTTGAATGAAATCAGTTAAATACGCAGTTTGGGTCCAATGCTTCATGTTATTAGGTTGCTCGGTAAGTAAGTGAACATTTTCAAATAACCATAATTCCTGCAACAGCAAAGCAATTAGTACAGTAATTAAGGGTAACTTAGTTCAGTTCATTATCAATAATACGTTCCCAAACTGTGGGCAAGTTCACGAACACCGTTAAAAGTACCAGTAAAATTACGCCTGTGGAGAATGTCAGTGATTCGGAGAACCAATCCGGTTTGTTTTTCTAGCCAGTACCAAAAACATCTCACTTTTCAAACGGTCAACACAGTTGAAATCAGAGGGTCATATCCGACTGATAAGGTGGTGAAGAATCTCCACTCTAAATAACTGTTCAATAAAAAGGCGAAAAATCTGGGCTTTGTGTGTCCGTAATTTACCGTGTAAGAGGGCAGGCCTCTGCATATGATTTTGCAGCTCTCATGCCGAGATATGCTCCTTTACAGATGCCTTATACTGTATCTCTTCGATGTCATGGCGATGTTTTCACCATACGTCTCCCATAAGGTCATACCGCGAACATCCGTGAAAATGACCAGTAAGATTTAACGGTTACACAACTCTGTACGGTTCTTAAAACACAATCCTTCTCTTGGCAAATCTCTTATAAACTGCTTCGAAAGTCCAAGTTTGATATGAAGAGGAGGTAAGAAGACATTTTCGGGATCAAGTAAACTTTCTAATAATTTTTTTCCTGGTTTTAAAGCAGCTATGCTTGATCATTGTCTTTCACGTAGGCCTGCATCTAACTCCGAGTATAGTATGAGGCGACTTACGGCCGACCCCCAGTGACAAAAATATTATAGAGTTAAACATACGTGCTGCACACTAATCGTCTTAGCATATTCGTAAATAGCATGGAGTCTGATTCGCGTACTCCGCAATGCATACTCCGCGCGACGCCCTCCTCGCTGCCTGTGTGCAGGGGAGATGATGCAATATTACTGGGTGTACCGCCGTGTTTGAATCAGTTTATCTCAGCAACCGTGAACGCAACACGACTGTGCGTGGTATCGTTTTAGAGCTCTCGTCGAGATCTATTCAAATACCCTGGTGTGCAAAAATTAAGGTGGAAAAGGAGAAATTAGCATAACAGTGGAACGAGCAGGCAGAACGGACCAAAAGACTACTCAGGGTCCGGGACGATAGGATATGCTCATTTATGCAGCATGACGTAGGGGGAGGGAGTGTCGGAAAGATATAAAGCACACGGGCGGTGTACGCTCAGCAATTCGGTGAAAGCTATTGCACGGTGTACATCGGTTTGAACGACGTCGAGCTGCTACCACCGTGTGATCTGACCAACAGGCAATCCAGTAGACGACATCTGGATGACTTTACCCGAGGTCGCAACATTGGGAAGTTGGAAGAAGGTCCAAGTGTAATTAGTGTGGCCGAGGAGTTCGGGATCGATCACAGCATCGTTTCACGAGCTTGGAGAGCATTTCAAACGACAGGAACAACTGTCCGCGAGTTTAGCAGTGGTCGTCCACGAGCAACCACGGCGGCGGACGACTGGTATATTTTCCTACAGGCGAGAAGAGACAGACGGCAGACAGCGGGAGAAATCGCAAGGCACATGCAATAGACAACTGGACGTCCGTTATCGCGTTTTACCGTGGCCAGGATGCTGCACAAAGGTGGTCTATTTGCACGACGACCAGTACGGTGTGTGCCTTTAAAGCCTGCTCATCGGAGACGGCGGTTTCTGTGGAACCAGGAACACAAGAACTGGACACATCAACAATGGGGTCGAGTTCTCTTTACGGATGAGAGCCGATTTAGTCTGACGAGCGATTCTGGACGTACACACAACTGGAGAGAGCAGGGAACACGAAATCACACCTCCAACATCATCGGAAGGGACCGGGGTGGAGGTTGCGGAGTTCTCGTTTGGGGCGGTATCATGCTTGGTAGCCGTGCTGACCTCCACATCTTCCAATGAGTTTCAGTCACTGGTGTCCGCTATTGTTCCGAGGTTCTCCCACCTCACGTGCGTCTGTTTAGAGGTGCTGTGGGTCCTGAGTTCCTCTTCATGGACGACAACGCTACATCTCATCGTACAGTGGCTGTCGCAGAGCTCTTGGAGAGTGAAGATATTCAACGCATGGATTGGCCCGCAAGGTCCCCGGACCTAAATACAATCGAACACGTGTGGGACCTTCTCGTGAGACGCTTGGTAGCACGTCACCAGCCGCCAGCAACGAATCCGCAGCTGCGATTGGCGCTACAAAAGGAATGGGTCGCGATCCCTCAACAGCTCCTTGACAACCTCGTCCTCAGCATGCACAGACGTTGTAAATCCTGCAACGCAGTCAGGGGTGATCATATCCCCTACTAAAGACTGGATTTTTCTTGGCAGCCGCCTGTCACATTGACGTTTCTATCTTCTGTCCAGTTGTGCTCAAAGCTACCTTTTCAATAAAGTGCCTTTGTATCCTTTGGATTCCTTGTTTGGACGATTTTGGTCACTTGTCCCATATTCTTACATCTTGGGGATCTTATGCTATGATTTGAGTCGATGTGGAGCACTAACGTTACATTCGAGAAACCATCTCGTCCTTAATTTTTGCACGCCAGTGTATATGAAGACTATTTCGCAATGGTTTGAATTTAAAATTTTAAAAATTGTATTCTTGTGAACCGGTGAAGACTTTTGACAATATCGCCGTTTATCTAGACACTCGTGTGTGCAAAACTACTGTGAGTGGTATCATTTTAAAGCTATCGACGAGTTCTATTCAAATATATAAAGAACGTATTGCAGTGGTTTAAACTAAAATTAAAAAACAAATATTTTTCGTGTGAACGGATTAACATTTTCGACAATGCCGCGGAATTCTTAGAATGAACACAAGCAAAAGTAGAGAAAATCAAAACGAGAGGCAAGAGCAAATGATGAGGAATGTAATAAGCCCAAGAAGACAGAGCACTGCGTTAGGCAATTCGTGCATCAATCTGCTTTGTGTTCGCAATGTATCCAGAATTATTTGTAAAAAATATGTAAGCTACTATTCATATCATAGACCTGTGTTGGCTATAACAAATTCAATAAACGCTTTGATACCACACTCGACTAGCCCATTTCAACTCTCCGATCTGCAAATCCTAGTCCTACGTTCCAAACTGAGGGATCAATCAGAACTCAGCCTACCTGTTTTTCTTGGTTCCCATGTCGGCTGATCCATTCGTACAAAAAGCATGGGTATTTTGTGCATCTTCTTTGCTGTAGCATGGAGAGTACCTTGTGACGTACCTGCCAGCAGGACGCACACGACATAAAGGCAGATAGCAATCAGGATGAACGTCTGCGTAGCTCAGTTAGTAGAGCCACTTGTTCCGGAATAAGCGGACTCGGGTTCGATTCCCGGCGTAGACCAAAAGTGACGGAGAAATTTACTTCGTTATAATGGCGCCCGAACTTTCCGGATGACCCGGCCGTTCAAAATCTCGCAATGGTGTGAAGTTATTTCCACACCGCGAGATAGGACAAATCAGAGAATCCCTTCTCCAGCGCTTCGAAAAATAAATGTGTGTGACGTTGCATTTCACACACCGGATTGACTGGGAGTTCTCAAGTGCACGTTCTACAGTGGATGGCTGCCTGCAACGATTAATGGTCACGGCTGACCCGTGGGCCATGCCCCAGCCCTCTTCCGGGGGGGGAGATGTGACGTTCCTGCCAGCAGGACGCACACGACATAAAGGCAGATATGAGTCAGAATGAACGTCTGCGTCGCTCAGTTGGTAGAGCGACTTGTTCCGGAATAAGCGGACTCGGGTTCGATTCCCGGCGTAGACCAAAAATGACGGAGAAATTTACTTCGTTATAACCTTGAAATTCCCACGTATCATCCATCTGTGATTGTGGTAATTGAGCGTCATGAAAATTACGGATACGTTTTCAGAACAATCTTACTCGAACTAGTTTATTTTTTGCAGTGTGAACAAGGTTTTGCCGTCATTTCTTTGCTACTAATATAATCATTTTACAGTTGGTTTGTCAAATGATGGTGGCTCAGTGGTCTAAGCGATGGCTTCTGATCCTTCGTCCGGAAGGGGTCCGGGTTCGAATTCCGGTGAGGCATGGATGTTGTGTTTGTCTTACGGCACTGGCTCTCTCCTTTCCCTGGAACCAGTGACCCTAAATTAAGGACAGGCGATTGCTTTATAGCCAATTGAGCTGCTCACGGTGGTCGTTAAACCTCCAATAAAAAACATGATAGTAAATTCGGTCAAAAACGGAGTTAAAATAATTGTTTTATACGTAAGAAAAGACGAATTAGGAGATAGCGAAATGAAATTTTTATTTCGTAGAAAATTGTATGCTATAGAATTTTGATATTTTTCCTGAAATCAGAAATCAAAAATCCCGGGCAAAGTGTGAACATCTTTCAAATTTTCCATAGCCGACATGTATACGTTCCAAGTTCTACGTAATAAATCCATTTCGCGTCGTTATGATGTAAATAGCGAAATTAAATAAGATTTCGGAAATTTCGAAAAAATACACCGTTGAGCCATTACACAATGAACACCTACCTAATAAGCTGCAGGACGTTCTTTAAGCCTGCAAAACAGCGGACTCTCGGTGAGGCATCGATTGGATGAGGTGACGATAGGTACCATGTGGTATCTGGTATCACAATGTCAACAAAAGGTTTTCCAGTTCTCGTACATTTTGTGGTGGTGGTGATTTAGCGCAAACCTGCTTTCCCAATTCGAACCACAAAAGTTCGATTGGGTTCATGTCAGATGAATTTGGAGGCCAAAACAATTAAGAGAAAGTCACCAGCATGTTCATCGAACCACTCATTGACGATTCTGGCTGTGAGGCATGGCGCATTATCCTGTTGGTAATGGCCATCACCAGCAGGGAACACAGTTTCCATGAATGGGTGAGCTTGGTACGCAAAGATGTCAGGGATTGTGGGTTTGGGATAATTTCCGCCAAACAGTGCTTCCATGTACCATAGACACCGTTGGTAATCGGCGTATCCGCGCTCGGCCGTCTACATGATGCACCAGGAATCTTGATTCGTCAGACTGGGCCACTCTCTTCCAATCATCCACGGCCCAATATCGATGATATTTAGCCCAATTCATGCGTTGTTAGCGATGGCGTGCAGTGAGCATGGGGAACCCGGATGGATCTTCGGCTACGCAGGCCCATGCGTAGAAGTCTGCGATGAACTGTTTGCTGTTACACATTGCCCTGATCACCACTGTTGCAGCTGCGAGTAATTTGTCGCACTGTGGACCTGCGGTTGCTGTGAACAATGCACGGCTGTCTCCGCTCCATTCTGGCATCAAAGAGCTGCGGATGAAACACGACGGTTCGTTGTTTGGGCACCATTTTTGATACGTACTCACTACGGTGGCACGTGAACAACCCACAAGCCTCGCCGTTTCCGAGATCGTAGTTCCCAGGCGCCGTGCCATCAGAAGTTATCCTTTATCAATCACCGATAAACCGGCAGCTTTTTCCAATCTGACTCAGAACACTCGGCTAACCGAAAGCCGGTTATCGGGTTGTATATATACTGCTTTGTGAATTTCACCTGCGCCACCGTTCGGTCTTCAGACGCGCTCATCTTTCTAGGCTGGGGGTGGTCAAAATGTAATGGCTCAACGGTGTATGCCGCCCCGGTGGCGCAGTGGTCTAAGGCGCTGGCCATTGATCATTCTTCCGTAAGGGGTCCGGGTTCGAATCCCGGTGAGGCATGGGTGTTGTTTTTGTCTTATGGCACTGGCTCTCTCCCTTCCCTGGAACCAGTGACCCTAAATTAGGGACGGGCGACTGCTTATAGCCCATTGAGTTGCTCACGGTGGTCGTTAAATCTCCAATAAAAAAATCAACGGTGTATAATGGGTAACGTACGGAAATATGGTCGTGGTAGAATCGCAGGTTAGTGCTTCAAATAAACTTCTGTGTAACTTCCGCAGAAATTAAAAAATGCTGAAAAAGTACAATGGAAATGAACGCGAAATAAATGTTTGCCTTGACACTACGCAAGAATGGTAGATCGAGTAATTCAGATGGAGATTTGCATCTCAGAACATTTGAGTAAGATGATAACCGTTAACAGGATAAAGAAGCTGCTAAATTCCTCTGGACCAGAGCGTGAGCAGTTATGATCTTCCTTGAGCTAAGATAATCATGCGCCGTCGTGTTCCCTTTATAAATTTCTTGAGCTAAACTTAGGAAGCTCAAAATTCCAGTCGGTCAATTTACCAACTTCTGTTCCTGGCAAAAGAACAGAAATATCTCGAGGTAGACAAGCCTTATTTTTCACATCACACCGGCACTCAGAAGTGAATAAAATTATAAGTGAAATGAACGCTTGGGTAGGATTAGTTCACATTTCTAATACCGAAGTGACAGAAAAGCTGCCACTTTTAGAATTTGTTCCGTTGTGATTCATTGAGGCGCAATTCAAAATGTCTCTTCATAATATCACGAGCACTCTAAAGTCATGTCTGGTCGTGTGTAGATTAATGAAGTCTGTGACAGAAAACAATTCACGCCCAAAACTGAGCATTAGTATATTTCACGTGTGGGGGGATGAAACTGCTGCTGAATTATACGGAAGTTTTAAACTATCTACAACAAATCCTTTAATACATATGATTAGAAATAATTCCTGTGAGGAAATACAATTTCCATACTTCAGTTCACGAGCTACTGTAGCGTGATAATGATAATAAAACTAGCTACAAATAAGTATTCCTGGAAGTGAGAGCGATTTAGATGGAAATTTGATCTAAGCAGTGTAGAGAGGTGGTAGTTTTGTCCGGTGTCAAATGGTTGATATCGATAACGGCAGCATTGCGGAAATAGTTTTCCCGGTTATTTCGGCTCCACAAAGTGGGTGTTTTGAAATATTTCGTATGTGATTATCTGGGACTGGGTCCTTGCGCTCAAAAGAATGCTGGCTAATTTTCTCGAAACAGCTGGATGTTATTACCAGCGTGCTCCACTTTGTCAAGCACAGTTCAACATAAAATACATAGAGAATACGAAGCTTTATAATATTGAAAATGAGCTGTTTTGGGACAGATGATTTCAAACGAAAATTAATTCTCATCTGATGGTACAAAAATGAGTTATTTAATTCTCAAAATAAATTGATCCCTCACTTAAAGATAATTTTTTTATATGATCAAATGATCATATGTAGAGGATTTTAGGAAGAGAGTGTTAGGCCCCCGGTCTTAAACAACCCTTAGAAATAGGAAGCTAGGAGATTTAGGCTAGAGTGCCCGATAGGAAAGTGACACGGAAGCGAGGTAGAAGACGCCCTTATTTACTACCGGGAGGCCAGTACCCTGGTCACTCTCGATGAAATGTTACTGATGATCATGTGTAGAGGATTTTAGGAAGGGAGTATCTGACCCCAGGTCTTAAACAGCCCTTAGAAATAGGAAGCTAGGAGATTTAGGCTAGAGTGCCCGATAAGAAAGTGACACGGAAGCGAGGTAGAAGACGCCCTTATTTTCTACCGGAGGCCAGTACCCGGGGTCCGACGGCTTAACGTGCCCATCCGACGCACGGCGGATATTTAGTGGATCGAGCGTTCGTACCTGCCTCTGGGATCGAACCTGAGGTCCTTTCCGTGACAGTCATGAACGTTGCCCTCTAGGCCACCCGCGGCCTTCAAAAATAATTCTTTAATTCTATGGCAAAGAAGAGGGTTGAGAAGCGCGTCTTCTGGATAATCTTACGAGAAAGGGCAGACACTCCCTCATGAAACCAGTGGCTTCAAATTAGGGATGAATGAAAATTTTAATTTAGATGCGTAGTGTTACCTAAATAAAAAAATTCGAGATACACTATTTAGCATATCCAACGCTTAATAAAGGAAAACTGCATGGAAATGCACTTTGAAATCTCATAAATTATTTTTTAATTAAAGTATCAAAGCTTTCTAATTAGCATGGAATTACATTAATGGAATTTATTGGTGAAGCGAAGTAAAAGAAGTGCAGCTAATTTTGAAGTTGTTTTCTATGGAGAATGTAGACAGACAACTTATAGATTCGAATTCTGAAACTACTTCAATCGCCGAAGCTGTTTTTGTTTACTGGAAACTACACTGTTCCTTGTATCATGTTACATACATTAGCTTGAACGAATATTAAGGTTATATGCATTCCTTTGTCAGAAACCGCTGCTTAAATATAATATTGTGTTTCCTTCAAAATAAGAAACAAATCTGCAATTCAAAGCAAAATAAACAAATCCAATGTTGCAATTACTTCTCAATTTATGGGCAATGCATTAATCCTTTATTTTTGTAATCTTGTGGTACAGGTGGGGACGGCTGCCCCGGGCGCAAAAATCGTTGCTTGCAATCTGAGTAAAACTGGAATTGAAACTTTTGTACCCGTTTTTGGCACATTTTCTTTTTAGCGCTGTAATTTCTCATTTGCCCACTTACAGATTTTGCTTAAAATACGTTTCGGTAGCCATGAGAAACATAAAATTAGCAATGTTTCTTCAAAATGTTCAGGGGATATGAGTGGATAACATTCAGCAATGAAGTCGCTGTTGTACAGTCCGTCCAACTGATGAAGAACCACGACAGCAATGGGGCCTCTGGTTTTAATTTAGTTCTGTGGACTTATACGTACGTTTCAAGATAAGAAAATCTTTCACATTGTCGAAGATTCCTTGGGGTCCCGCCGCAGCAACGAAGTGGTCTAAGCGCTGGCTTATGACCATTCGTCCGAGAAGGGTCCGCGTTCGAATCTCGGTGAGTCGAGGATGTTGTATGTCTTACGTCACTGAATCTGTCTCTTCCCTAGAAGCAGTGGCTCTAAATTAAATACGAACTGCTGCTTATAGCCAATTGAGTTGCTCACAGTGGTCGTTAACTCACAAAAAAACAATTCTCTGGGTGTTATTAAATCATTACTTTGACTGAGTGCTACGACTTCCAGCTGCATTCGGTCCGTTTGATGTGAACGAAGATCCCCTCTCCAAATAGTTGCAGTTTAATATGAAAGAAAAAGAACCAGAAGACGACCACATGGGAGCTAGATGAAATTCGAAAGCATGATGGAGGAAATGGAGGAGACAGGCTCAAGACAGACAGACTGTGGTAGAAACTTGGGGATACCTTCAGCCATCAGTGCATTGATAATATAATGGCTGATGATCATGATGAGATATATTAATATATATACACTGAAGAGCAATTGAATTAGAGATATCTGTCTAGTAACGTGTAGCACCACCTTTCGCCCTGATAACGGCGGCGATTCGTCTCAGCATGGACTCGACAAGACACCGGAAGCGTTGGGAAGCCATACGGATCCACGACCCCTGAACAAGTTCCCACAGTTCACGAAGATTTGATGGAGGGTCAGAGCCTCGAAAATCTCTCTCGATGGCATCCCAGATGTGCTCGATGGGATTGGGGCCATGTGACCTAGCTGGCCAAAAAAGCGAGGTCACGTCGGTGGAGTGTTCATCCAACCATTCGGATACAATTCGGAAGCGATGATACGGTGCATGATGACGACACGGTGCAGGATGACGTCCCCAGTGGGATGCTGAAATGCACAAATGGGAGCAAATGGTCGTCCAGGATACCCCAGTAACTGTGAGGGACGATGTCACGCGTACCAGGGGTCCCATTTCAGTCCACGTAAACAGTCCCCAGGCGAGAATGCCAACCCCACAAGCTTGAAGGTACCCTACTGGCAAGAGGATCCATCGCTTCATGTGGTTTGCGCCGTACTCGTATCCTGCCATTCACATGTACCAAAGTGAATCTCGACTCATCAGTCCAGGCAGCATTTTCCCACATGTCTAGGGTCCAGTGGCGATGTTCCCGCACCCATGCTAACCTTTGCACCCGGTGATGTGCGGTCAGCAGCGGTACCCTCGTGGGACGATATCTTCTGTACCCCATAGCGAGGTTTTGGATGGTGTGGCTGCTTACACGTTTTTGTGCACCAGCGTTAAATTGCTGAGTGATTTCTAGCACTGTGGCCCGTCTATCCGCTGTTACAATGCGAGCTAGCCGACTATGACCCCGCTCATCCACACACTGTTGTCCACGGCAGTTGGCTCTTGCAGGGATGGTTTTACCGGATTCGATGTACTCACGGTGCACCCGTGACACAGTGGCTCGTGAAAATCCCAGTGCCTGCTCGATTTCAGAGATGGAGTGACCCATTCGTCGGGCCCCGACAATTTGTTCACGATCAAATGCGCTTAGATCCTTCGTCTTACCCATATTGCGTCCGACTCTTATTGATTTCCGTCGCATCACTCCTTATATTGTCGGATCGCTACATACGTCATGTCGTTTCCGTTTACAGGGCCGCCCCAAACGCCACATTTGCATAGCGCCAGCTGTCTCTAATTGAATTGCTCTTTAGTTTACATACACAGTCGAGTCACATTATTGTGACCACCACCTACTTTTGACTTCAACATCGTGTAGCCAACGAAAGAAAGCACGTGTCGTGAGCTTGGCTTCGAGGGTATATGAGGTGTGCTGTAAGCATTCAGAAAACATGTCACTCGTTGCTGTCATGGAAAAAAGGGGATGATTACCGGCTTTCGGAACAAAGGTGGCAGTATTTCTGAAACAGCGCAGTTTGTGAACTGTTCGCGCGCTGCTGTGGTTAAAGTGTATCGTGATTGAAGAAAAGGCACCATTGCGAATGCGGGACGTGAAAACTGCGAAACACCACGTGCCATTGATGCGAAAAGTGAACGTTGTCTACGTGTGGGCCGATCGACACGCTACAGTGGGTAACTTACTGGCCGAATGAGCCAGGGAGATACCGGAAGTGTGTGTAAAACGATAGTTCAGCAAACCCTGTTGCGTATGGGGTTCCGATGCAGACGAATGATCACTGCACTTATGCTAACGAAGGTGCATCGACAGAAAAAACTTACATTTGCACGGCAGTATCAGAATTTGATCTCCGTTGATTGGCAAAGAATTGCCTTCTCCGATTAGTCACTTTTCTGCTTCATCGAACGGATGGACGTTGGCGTATAAGGCGGGAAAAATCTGAGAACAAACGCTCTTCAACCATTACTGGAAGAACACAATCTGGTGGGGGCAGCGTTATAGTTTGGGGGAAATTTTCGTGGTATTCCGTGAGTCCACTCATACCTGTGGAAGGCAGTATAGACCGAATTCGTTAAGAATCCATCTTTGCAGACCACGTACACCCATACATGTGATTGTCTTCTTTTGGGAGGATGGGATCTTCCAGAACGACAATGCTAGGTGTCGCACAGCTAGAAATGTCCGAGAGTGGTTGGAAGAGCACGATGAAGACTTCAAAGTACTTCCCTGACCCCCTAATTCCCTATACTTAAACCCAATTGAGCATCTGTGAGACCACCTCGATCGTGTTATTCGCTGTATGGATCCTCCACCACGCGCACTCCCGCAGCTATCAGATGTATTTTAGTTAGCATGGCTCCACATACCTGTGAACACCTTCCAACACCTTATTGAATTACTCCCAGCCCGTCTAGCTGTTGTCTGCGCTGCACACGGCGGTTACTCTGGATATTAGCTGGTGATCACAGTAATGTGACTCGACCGTGTGTATATACTGTATATATTTAACCATGATTAGTAATGATATAGATAGATGGGGGCGCAATATTTTATGGTTTACCCTGGGCGCAGAAATTCCTAGTTACGCCTCTGCTCTGCTCTGTTTCTTAATGTTACCGATTTAATTCCTAAAAGGTTCACCAAAGGTTAAGCTCCAAACACTGTTTTTGGCACGCAGATATAGATATAGCATCTTTTTCAGGACGCATTAATTCTTGTCAGTGGTGGCGTAGGTTGGGATGAGTCTCCTAGAATGTTCAGCCTGGAAAAACGCTCTAAATAAACGGAAAACGTTATGGGAAGAACCTTCAAAAATGTCGTGAAGGCAATGTTTTCTATCGGTTACACCTCGCAGAGCCGCGCGGTGGTCTAAGCTCTGGCTTCTGACTATTCGTCCGAGATGTGTTCGGATTCGAATCCTGGTGAGGCCTGGATGTTGTGTTTGTCTTACGGCACTAGCTTTCTTCCTTCTCTGGAACTTGTAACCCTAAATTAAGATACGGCGACTGCTTAAAGCCCCTTGAGTTGCTCACGGTGGTCGTTAAACCTCTAAGTAAAAATTACACCTCGTAAGGACAGAGAATGATGTTAGCCAGACGACTGGAAAGAATATCAAAAAGTTCCCTGAACTCTAAAATCTTCAGCATAGAACGCGTCGATCTGCCGAAGAGGACCATATTGCTTCGGACGGAATAGAATTGTCGTGTTCATCGAACCTACTAGCCAGACCTCAAGTTGCTGGTTGCGGTGAAGCAACAGATGGAAATTCATTTCATTGCCCGAGAAGTCTGGCCAAGGGGACGCTGTGCCTTGCCGCAAGTGGAGGCCGAGAAAGCAACTTGGAAAGGTCACTGACCCCGAGGTGATCCTCCGAAAGAAGTGGGCCCGGCAGTATCCTCTGGCAAATAATTTCCTTATCTGATGAGTCACGTTCTCTGCTTCATCGAACGAATGGACGTTGGCGTATAAGGCGGGAAACACCGGAGAACAAGCACTCCTCAACCATTGCTGGCATAACACAAGCTGGTTTGGGCAGCGTTACGGTCTGGGGAATGTTTTGGTGGCATTCCCTGGCTCCAGTCGTACTTGTGGAAGGCATTATGGGCCGAATTCGTTATAAATCCATCCTTGCAGACCACGTACATCCATACATGCTGATTGTCTTCCCAGGGGCAGATGGGATCTTCCAGCACGACAAGGCAGCGTGTCAGACAGCTAGAAATGTCCGAGAGTGGTCGGAAGAGCACAATGAAGACTTCAAAGTACTTCCCTGGCCACCTAATTCTCCAGACTTAAACCCAATTGAGCATCTGTGCGACCACCTTGATCGTGTTGTTCGCTCTATGGATTCTTCACCACGCACACTCCAGCAGCTGGCAGATGCACTGCAGTCAGCATGGCTCCACATACCTGTGAACACCTTCCAGCACCTTACTGAGTCACTCCCAGCTCGTCTAGCTGCTGTCCACGCTGCACATGGCGGTTGCTCTGTATATTAGCTGGCGGTCACAGTAATGTGACTCGACCGTGTATTTTTATACATTAATAAGTCATATATATTTATACATTAATCATACATTCCCAGGTGTTCTCATTACTTTGTTCAAGCCCTGTATATCAAAATTCTTGGCAATTTCTCAATGATATGACATCCGTATCATTTCAATCGAGAGCGTTAAAGTACCTGATAACATCCTTGATCATGAACATCGTTGTTGATGTCAAATGCGATTTGAATATTTATGTGCCATTCGTCTTGAAGAAACTGGGGAAAAGCACAAAGAAACCTTGCTTGACAATAAATAAACAAATTAATAAATAACAGGGAATATACGTTGTTTTCCTTAAAATTAAAATCCTTGCAGTCTTTTTAGTCTAGAATTTGTGACTGCGTTGTAGCTTTGAAAGGAAAATCA
The DNA here is from genome assembly GCA_039090855.1 of Macrothele yani. Classification (NCBI taxonomy): domain Eukaryota; kingdom Metazoa; phylum Arthropoda; class Arachnida; order Araneae; family Macrothelidae; genus Macrothele; species Macrothele yani. The sequence goes on from CM077012.1 coordinate 34,679,042, forward strand.
TGACACAAAAATCATCGAATTACGGCACAGTTCAAAAATTCAGTTATTGAAAAATACATTGCCGGAAAGTGAAAAAAGAACACCAAGAAGGAGACGTCTGATACCAACGAAATTTATACAGCATAATAACGGAATACAGAGGATAACGTGGTCAAAACATTATGGCAAAATACAGCTGTATTTTCTGGTAAACTGAAAAATAACATTTCCATGTAACATGGTTAGTACGAGGTTGAACCGCCATGAACTGCGTCACACTGTGCAATTCTGGCATGGAGCCTGTCGTACAGATGTTGGATGTAAGTTTGGGGTATTGAGTTCCAAGCATCCTCAACCTGGACGCGTAAATCGGGAATGGTCGTGGCTGGCCGTGGAGACCGGATAAGTCGTCGTCCCATAAAATACCACACGTGCTTAATAGGGGCCAAATCCGGTGAACGTGCAGGCCATGGAAGTTGTTTCACACCCTGAAGTGCATGTTGCGTTACACGTGCCGTGTGAGGGCGTGCGTTATCTTGCTGTAAAACACCACGATGTACCGACCTTACAAATGGCACAACAACGGGCTGAATGATGTTGTTGATGTAGGAGGTGCTGTTTAACTTACCCGGTTTAAGCACTAGTTGTGTACGGAAGTGATAGCTAATCGCTCCCCACACCAGTAGACCAGGTGTAGGCCCTGTGTGTTGCTGGCGGATGCAAGAAAAGTGGAGACGCTCCCCTGTGCGTCTGCAAACACGCATACGGCCATCTGAGGCTCCCAAGCAGAATCTGCTTTCATCGCTGAACACGACAGATCGCCATTGCGTTCTCCAGTGCAGACGTCGGCGACACAACTGTAGCCATTCCTACCGGTGGGCCGGAGTCAGAGGTACACATTCCAGAGGCACACGTGCACGTAGTCCTGCATTCAATAGACGGCTGCGGATTGTTCGCACAGTCACCTCAGGTGCAACGGCAGCTCGGATTTGCGTCGCAATGAATGTTCTACTTGACAACGCCGCTCTTCTTATGCGTCGATCGGTCTGCTCATGAGTCCGTCTGTGACTCCCGGTTCCACGTCTTCTGGTGTGGGAATGTTTCTCGGACCATCTACGCCACCATCGTACCACCACCGATACTTCCCGTCCAATTCGCTCCGCAAGACGACGATACGACCTCGCGGAGTCCGACTAGACGACCTCGCTCAAAGTCCAATAACTGCTGAAATCGTACATGTCTTCCATGTCCAGGCATTGCTGCTTCTTTATGGTCTTCGCAGGTGTCCGTACGCCGACGACTGATTACATTCACTTCGCCGTACTCCTTAAATACCACCGACGATAATTTGCATATTATGCCGTGCTGTGGCGTAAGCGCTCAGCAGTTGGTCCCGAAATTAACATCTCACCAACGTAAACTCGACCCCATTAACATATGTAAATTTCATGATCGTCCGCCAGTTCCTTCTTGGTGTTCATTTTTCACTTTCCGGCAGTGTATATTGTAGCCTGAAAGCGAAATTTGCTATTCAAAAGCTGAGTCAAGTAGTGCAGAATTTAATATTTTAGCATTTGGATTGTGCTGTTATCATCTGGGATCTTAAAAATCTGTGAAAAAAAATATAACGAGGTACTTAAGATAAAATCAAGTCAACTTGAATTATTGATGTTCGAGCACGATTCTCTTAAAAGAACACGAATAATGCTGTTTCGTTGGGCTGTTTTAACAAAAAGGGTTCACTCTTTCTGCGCACACAGTACATACATAGATATATGCAGTAGGTGAATTATGGGATATAAAAGAAATTTTGCTTGAGAACGGAAGTAATAAAGAACTGTGAGTTTTAAAAGGAAATGGGGTCTTAAGAACCGGAAAGCGGCAACGATTGGGTGTTATCGGAAGCACCACGTCCTCTGAGAGAACGATCCAGCGATTTGGGGACTCAAGAGTCAAACTTCTGGGAAGTGCCGATGCAACAATTAAGAATGGATGATCTCGCCAGCGATTGTTGCGCTGCTGTTTTAAGAGATAAAATCCGTCAATTTCTTCATTTAGCGTTCTTTAATCAACGTAGAAACGTTGATTAAAGAACGCTAAATGACGAAACTTCATTAAATGTGAAGTCTAAGGTTTTTCAAAACAATGGAACCTTACTGCCAAAAGAACAAAAAATAAACAAATAGAAACTCTGAGAAAGATCACTGTTACTATTTAGAAACAAATATAGTGACATTTCTTGAGACCTATTCATAACGTTGCCAGAAGAATAACCTCTAGTGTTAGTTTTTCCCGAATTGAACCGATTAAATTCTTAAATTTGGTAGGAAGAATATATGAGCCAAAATTTCATGCAAGTATTTTTGTTCATGATTTGTTTGATAATAATCATTACTAGGAATTCTCAATCCACTGTTCGATGAAGGTCTTCCAAGTGTAATTCAGTACTCTTGAGCAGTTCTCTTCGATGTCCCTTCGGCATGCTTTAGAATGTCATCCATCTCCCACGTGGTCATCTGTTAGGTTTTGATCAGTCTTTTGGTATCCAGTCGAGTATTTCAGTTATCCAAAGGTGATCAGTTCTTCTAGTACTATGTCGTGCCCATTGCCCCTTGAAGCTCTTTAATTTGATCACAATGTCATTTTTTTAACTATGAGTTATTTTTACCATCTTTCTTGGTTGCACAAAGCATGCATATATCCATGATTCTTTAAGCTGTCCGCAGTCTCTGTATCTTTTTCAGTTAAGATCCATGTCTCCGATCCCCAAGAGTCTCCCTCTCTGATCTCGTGAAGTTATTCTCATCCATGAAGGTCTCCTCAAGTGTACAGGCTGATTGCAAACTCCTTCAACAAAACAAGAGTGGTGATAGCACACATCAAGACAAACAATATTTGCAATGGAACCTAGGCCCGGATTCCACTCCTAGTGCCAGAAAAGAGCACGTTCAAAAAAAGGTCAAGCAGACACACGGAGTTCCAAGCAGTGCATGAGAAGCACAAGATGCAAATCAGGTGCACTGAACACGTGTGTAGACGATGAGGAGCAAACATTTAAAAACGCAGCCGAGACCGTTCAGCGATATTACCGTGCGAATCGACGTGTACGTCTGACCGGCGCAGCGTACCGTGTGTTGCTGGAGCAAGTACTTCGAGGTCTGTTGCAGGATGTTCCGCTCACCACACGGAGGGACATGTGGTTTGTGCATGATGGGGCCCCATCACACTTTGCCAGCGAGGTCCGATACCTCTTAAATGCGACATAACTCGGGAGGCGGACCTGTGGCTTGGCCTCCACACTCCCCGGACCCTTAATCCACTGGACTTCTTCTGGAGGCAAATGAAAGCATTGGTGTACGAAACACCTGTGGACTGCCTGGAAGATCTCAGCGCGCGAATCGCTGTTGCTGCGGACAAGATTAACACCCCACCTTGAGTCTACGAGAGAGGGCTACAGTCCTTCATTCGCCGATGTGGGCTGTGCAACGACGCCCTTGGACGCTAGTTTGAGCAGCTCCTTTGAGTCTTTCATTGATGCGATTGAAATTGAGCAACTCATAAATTAGGTATGTCTCTTTGTTTCCACTGTTGAAGCCTCAACGTGGATATGTAACTTTACTCTTTTCTGGCCCTAGGTTCAATTGCAAATATTGTTCGTCTTGATGTGTACTATCACCCCTCATGTTTTTCTGAAGCAGTTTACAATCACCCCGTATTTCACAATTCTCAGTCTTAAGCATTTCCCTTCGATGTAACTCCGGCATGCTTTCGAATTTCATTCATATCTCACGTGGTCGTCTGTTGGATCTTCTTCTGTCTCTTGGTATCCAGTCGAATATGCCAGTTATCCAACGCTGTTCAGTTTTTTCAGCACTATGTTTTACCCATTGCTACTTGTGGGTCTTTAATTTGATCATGATGCCATTTTCTTGATGCATGAGTTCCTTTTGCTATCTTTCTTAGTTACACAAGACATAATGTCGTATTCCTTTACACGCAGTTAAGAACACATATTACATACAAACTGTTGAAAAACCAGAAATAAACAACCCAAATGAAAGTCACATTATATACCATTAAAAACACACACATTAAAAGTGTGGCGTGCCTTCCCGCAGGACGCACATGAGATAAAGTCAGGTAGCAATCAGAGCACATGCCAGTGTCGCATAGTGGATAGCACTCGGAGCTGAGAGTTGGATGTTCGAATCCTTCCTCCTGGCATAAAAATGATGGAGAAATTTACTTCGTCATAACAGCCAGAATGCAACATAGCAGGGAAACAAGGAAAAAGTCTACGGGTAATGTTAGCTCCACTAGCTCCTGGTCCTTAAAGAAAGAAAAATGTCAAGTAATTACATATTTTTCAACTTACATACACATAATCGCAATGCAGTGTGATTGAAATGCATGTAATTTAACTATAAATATAATATTCCTTTAGTTGTTGTTTTTTAAACGATGCAAAGAGGGAAAGTGATTTTATATAAATCGGCTACCCGTTCCAGAGGGGAGGGCAATAGTACGAGCCCTAGGAATTAAAAAAAATATCAAACCGACGGGTTTGACAGCTGTGTGTAGGATGGCATATATTTATTAGATAGATGTTTATCGCATCGAGTTAATATCAGGTGGAGTCACCACTTACTGCCACGTAGCTCTGGACGACATAACCCCCACACCGCGCCCCGTGCTGCGGTGACGTCACATCCAGGCAAAAAGCCGCTTTGAAACCAATGGAACAAAAGCTTCAAGGCGTATAGACAGATAACATGAAGGATTAAATAATCTTTATAAATTATATAAGTTTACTGTTTTGCCAACTGTATAATTTAGCTTATTTTTGCCCGTATGTGAAGTCATGTTAAAGATCAGCTGTGACCGGCAGAGCCAGTGATGTTTCCACCAATATAAACTCGATGGTTTATTGGCATAAATCAATTCAAATCATAATTCCCTTCCAGTAAACAACGAAATTTTTGAGTTAATCAACGCCAGACACTGTTTAGCACAAATAAAATAAAACTAATGCCGCTCAGGACAAACTAAACAATTAAAATAAAAATAATAAATTAAACACCTAATCTCTTAGTAAAACATGTGTAATAACTAAATCATAGAAAACAAAATAAATTAAAACACCAAAATAAAAATATTTAGTTCACATTATGAAATATAGCTTTTCACTGACTTAGTATTTGGCAATGACAATGCACATACTCCAGCTCAAATTTTCATTGCTTTCACTTTAAAGATTTCCTATCGAACATCTGTTCATTCCTAATTTCAGGCTGGTTGGACCTACAGCGTCACGTCTTTCCCATCTGTCAAGATTCGGCAGAATTGGATACGGGCGACTGAATCTTTTGATGGAACCAGTAATCTGAAGATGCTATCATAATTATTGATTTTGAATCTTCAATTCTTGATCATGACATAAACACGCTCACGCATTGAAAACATCAGTCGATAGTTATATAATTTCTCAATGATTAAGGATTTATGGTAGATTTCTCTTGAAATTAGCAATGTCTCTTTCAAATGCAAGTTCTATACGCCTAGTAATTTCTTCTCTGATATGGCCTTCGTTCTACGTCTGATGCCCAAGCTAAGCATATCATATACATATCACTAAACTCTTCTCTGATATTCAGACGTTAGCTGCACAAAGAAATACAAAATACCAGATAAGTTTTACTTACTTTTGTTGTATCAAACTTCTCTATTTACAGCGATCTGGACACACTACTCGGGCTTCACTGACATCCATTATATCTTCTGTACTTCATAATCTTTTTGTAACGCAGACACTCATAAATCTGATCCTACCATGACTTCCTTGGCCTTCCTCTGCCTTTCCTTGGGCTAAAAAGATTTTCTCAGTAAGCATCTCATCTCTCATTCTTTCAACATGGCCAAACCACCGAAGCATATTAATCTCCACCCTGCTAACAACATTTTGCCTCACATTACACAACTGCAACACATCCTCATTCCTCACTCGATCAGAGCTTGTCTTGCCACAAACCCCCGTAAGTAACGCATTTTTCCAGCACACAAACAACTCCTATGTTTCTTCTGTAGTACCCAGGTTTCACTGCCATACATCAGAGTAGGAAAAATTTCACTTTCATACACGGCCATGCGGGACTCTCTTGAGAACCCATTATTCCTGTGAAAAACCTCCCAAAGCAGCCATGACTTTCAATGAAGATTTCACTCTCTTACTAATTTTACCATCCAATTTGTTCTCTCTGTCGAACATGCTTCCTGAATACAGAAACTCATTCACCTAGTCAATCACTGTGTCATTTGGACTTATATTACACACAGTACTACCAGTTCCTCTCTCAAAAACCATAACTTTGGGTTTTCCCTTATTTATACTCAGTTTGAATTTCATGCAAACTTCGTACATCCGGGACAACATACTCTGCAAAGTTTGCTCTCGGCTAACAGGACAGTGTCATCAGCATACAGAAATCTGCACACACGGATATCACCAAGCCATAAACCAGTATTATCTATGTTGGCATCACGCATCCATAAAATTAATAAGCAGCTGCCAAGGTGATATTACACAACCTTGTCTGATTTCTGCAGGGTAAGGAACAGTTACTTTTAAATTTGTCCACCCATCGATATCTAAATTTTAAATCTTCAGTTTTTTGAAAGAAATGTGTACCACTTTGGTTTTCGTGAGTTCATCTTTATCTCGCTAAATTACTTTTGTTATAAGGTTTTTTTTTGGAGGTTTAACGACCACCGTGAGCAACTCAATGGGCTATAAGCAGTCGCCCGTCCCTAATTTAGGGTCACTGGTTCCAGGGAAGGGAGAGAGCCAGTGCCGTAAGACAAACACAACATCCATGCCTGACCGGGATTCGAACCCGCACCCCTTACGGACGAATGATCAGAGGCCAACGCCTTAGACCACTGCGCCACCGGGGCGGCTGTTATAAGTTTCGTCGATCATACTCAAAGGCGCTGAGGGTGATCTTGAAAAAATGACTGCCCTCAGCAAAACGAAAATGTGTTGACTCGCACCCTGGAAGCTTTACCTCCTTTTGTTTCCGGGTCAATGATCGAAACATATTTTGCAATATGGCATTAAAAAGTCTGGAATGTTTGGCACCACTTTTTCTCATTCCCTTTCCGATTTTCATAGTTGCAGCAGTCAAACCTTTGCAATTTCCTAGATGTTATCTAAACATATACACCGATAAGCCATTAAGCTGTAGGATACCCTTCAGCCCGTGAAACAGCGGCCACTCGGCGAGGCATCACTTCGATGTGGTGGCGATTGGTATCCTGGGGTACTTGGTACCTCCAGTACCCGTACATTTTGGGGTGGTGGTGATTTAGCGCGAACCCGCTTTTCCAAGTCGAACCACAAATGATCGATTGGGTTCATGTCCGGGGAATTCGGAGGCCAGGGCATCAACAGAAAGTCACCAGCATATTCCTCGAACCACTCCTTCACGATTCTGGCAGTGCGGCATGGCGCGTTATCTTGTTGGTAATGGCCATCACCAGCAGGGAGCACATTTGCCACGAATGGGTAAACTTGTTCCGCAGTGATGTTCAGATACCTGACAAATGTTTGGGATTGTGCTGTTGGGATATTGGAGCCTAAAGTGTCCCAAGAAAGCATTTCCCACAGCGTATCACCGAAACTGCGCTGGCCTATTTCCGCCCAACAGTGCATTCAGGTGTCACAGCCTCCGTTGGTAATCGGCGTATCCGTGCTCGGCCGTCTGTGTGATGCACCAGCAAGCTTTATTCGTCAAACCAGGCCACTTTCTTCCAATCATCCACAATTCAATCTCGCTCGATGATCTTGTGCCCATTTCATGCGTTGTTGGCGATGACGTGCAATGAGCATGGAGGCACGGCTGGGTCTTCGGCTACGTAGGCCCATGCGCAGAAGGCTGGGATGAACTGTGTGCTATGACACATTGCCCTGATCACCACTGTTGTAGCTGCTGGTGATTTGTCGAATTTTGGCCCTGCGGTTGCTGTGAACAATGCACAACAGTCTGCACTCTCTTTTCGCATCAGTGAGCTTCAGGATAGACGACAGTTTGACGTTTTTCCATCTGTGCACCACTTTTGATACATACTTACTACAGCGGCACGTGAACAACCCACAAGCCGCGTCGTTTCAGAGATCGTAGTTCCGAGGCGCCGTCCCATCACAATTTGTCTTTTATCAAACTCCGATAAATCGGCAGTTTTTCCGATTCTGACTCCGAACACTCTACTATCTGAAAGCTGGTCCTCTGATTGTATATATACTGTTTTGTGAACTTCACCTGCGCCACCATTCGGTCTCCAGGCGCGCCCATTTCTCTATTCTGGGGTTGGTCATAATATAATGGCTCATCGGTGTATAATTTCCTTTGTTTGAACGTTTGGACGTTTGTCGTCGCCTTGTAAAGCTTGCCTGTTTTAATTGTTGAATCTCTACTTCAAACAATATACTTTTTTATTGGTATAATGTTCATGTTCATAATGTTCATTATTTCACATTTGGAACACATGTTTCTCTTTGAAGAAATATTGTTTTGTGTACTTTTGTGACACTCCATATCAAGGCAATATTCTTACTATAATTAAATATAGCCAATTAACATAGCTCACGCGTGTACCACTTTGTTTTGTCGTCATAACAACAAAAAACGATTTTCCAGAGCTGCTGTTACGTCACGCCATCCAATTCATTGACATGACGTCAGAGATGCGTTACGTGACACAATTAAAATTGCTGGAGCTACTCTTTAGAAACAGGAAAGCGTTGCGTCAGGAATTTTGGTTCTGCTTTGTCTTTCAGAAACGACATACAGAATGTTTTATTTTGAATCCTACCGTATGAAATTTAATTTTAAGATTCCCCTTGCGAACCTAAAATTATTATTTTAGATATAATAATTTTAGCTTCGCAATGGAAATGTATCAACCTGCACCGGTTATCAAAGCTCTCTCCACCATAAAACGTTTTATGATAGAAGATACTAATACACTGCCGGACAATTGCTAAGGACGGATGACAATAGCAACGATATCAACCATAAAATGGAAGGCAGGAAAATGTGGAAATTAGCATAAGTGCGGGATACAGTAAGACGTGTTGTGCGTATGCAAATTTTGGATTGCCGAACTTGTTTGTGACGTCATAGCGCTGATAAGTGATATAAAGGATTTGACGTGTATTGACCGTTGTTGTTCAAACGCAAAGTTGAAAGGGAAAGAATCAATTGACGAACTTGCAAGTTTCAGTATGTCTTCCCGACATCATCTAGATGATTTTACGCGTGGCCGTATTATTGGCAAGATTGAAGAAGGGCGAAAAATAACAGATGTTGCCAGGGAGTTCGACGTCAGCCACAGTGTTGTTTCAAGGCTTTGGAAATCATTTCAAACAAATGGAGAGTGTAGCAAACGTCACGGGGAAGGTCGTCTTCGCAGTACGACACCTGCAGAAGATCGGTACATAGTGCTATCAACAAAAAGACACCGGCGCAGCACAGCTAGTGAGGTAGCAAATCAGTTTATGGCTGCTACTGGCAAGCGGATCTCCCGAAAAACTGTCGCCTCACGTTTGCAGGATCGAGGACTATACGCCCGCCGTCCTGTTGTGTGAATCCCATTGTCCAGACGTCACCGTACCGCCCGTTTGCAATGGTGCCATCAGCATCGCAATTGGACTGATAACGACTGGTCTGCTGTCCTCTTCTCAGATGAGAGTAGATACAGTCAATTGTCTGATTGTCGACGACAACTGATCTGGCGTGATAGTGGTACTGCATATTGTCCAGCAAACATACAGGAAAGCGATCGATATCCGACATGTATTGTCATGGTTTGGGCTGGCATCATGATCAATGCCCGTACGTCCCTCTATGTGCTTCCAACTGGGAGTATGACTGGCCAACGATACATTAATGATGTTCTGCTACCTCATGTTCGCGTGTTCCGTGGTGCTGTCGGTGATAGATTCATTTTCATGGACGACAACGCAACATGTCATCGAACAGTCGCTGCCCAGGAGTGTTTGAGAGCGATGATATTCAACGCCTCGTATGACCAGCCCGTTCTCCAGATCAGAATCCTATTGAAAATGTGTTGGATGCTTTGGGGAGGAGTCTTGCTGGTCGCCAATGCCCTCCAATAAACAAGGACACCCTCATCCGTGCACTGACAGAGGAATGGGATAAATTACACCAACAGCTGCTTGATAATGTTGTGCAAAGCATGACACGGCGTGTGGAATCTTGCATCGCCCTCCATGGTTGCCATATCCCATATTGACATCTTACGCCGGAATGCCTGCGGACGGTAATTGCATTTTTTTCACGTTTACGTATTCTGCACAGAATGGCCTGTTTGTCCCTTGAACACGTTCCAAAGGCTTCTGGATTTCAAAGCACAATAAATTGTCTTTCTTGAAATGTCCTGGCATTCTGACATTATTTTATTTCCCTTGGCATCTAACCACACTTACTTTTTTATGCGCTATATAGCCGTTTATGATCCGTCCTTAGCAATTGTCCAGCAGTGTATTTCTACGTAACACATTCGGGACACTTCGTGTCAAAAGCATGGAACACTGTCGTAGTACACTGCTAACGAATTTTCCAGAATTACTTTCTTGATGTGTTCCGAATGAGTTGTCAACCTTTTCTCAATATGTTCCACTGGAAACACATTGCCCGCCTCGGTGGCGCAGTGGTCTAAGCGATGGCCTCTGATCATTCGTCCGTAAGAGGTCCGGGTTCGAATCCCGGTGAGGCATGGATGTTGTGTTTGTCTTACGGCACTGGCTCTCTCCCTTCCCTGGAACCAGTGACCCTAAGTTAGGGACGGGCGACTGCTTATAGCCCATTGAGTTGCTCACGGTGGTCGTTAAACCTCCAATCAAAAAAAAAAAAAAGAAACACATTGATGTGCTATATATTCCGAAATGCCACGGACGGCTAGAAAAGAAATTCTCGAAATAGGTTCATGGCTCAAGCATCTGCATCATTTTAACTGTACTAATGCCCTAATTTACTTAAATAGTTTGTTTTGGGTAAGTGAAATTGGTCTTCAAGACTTCAAACATGTCATGTGTCTTTTAGCGTTCATAGACATTAATCTGTATTCATTCAGTAGGTTAACAGCACCGCCATTACTTACATATTCCATGGTATACGTATAAGAGTGGACGACTTTAATCATCGAAACAAAGAACCTTTTCACGGTTCGGTATATCAGAGTAGAGCATAAACTATATTTGCGGGTTTATTTCATTAGGTCGAACCATCCCCTGTCCGAATTTGGATTATTTGGACTCCGTGTTCATGTGTGGCTGTGTTCCGCTCGAATGTGGACTTTTCAGCTGGTTCTCGTAATACGTGACCAATGACAAGCAGCATAGAGTTTTATACGTATTTCTAGTTATATTTGATATTTATGTCCTCATTTTCTATATTTGTGCCTTCCAAATATTTGAAATAAAAAGAATGATTACACCGAATTTTCTGTTGAACCGTTTTGAACGCGAATAAAATTTTTCAAAGTTAGGAAATATCAACCAGATTTTTACAATCAATAAAACATCCAAAAATAGAAACAGTTACATTTTTTCAAACACCGTCTAAAACGTACGGTACAAAAATTAGCAAGTAGCGCACAAAACTTTTCTCATAGCAGAAGGATATCGGAGAAAGCAGATTTTCAAATCGAACAGTTAAAAGAACAAATGTCGAAAGAAACATGATATAACTCTACGATTTCTAAAACAATAATTTTGCATAATAGGACAGTTGAAAGTAGGCTTAAAATATTCTTCAAAAGCTATGCTAAGGAAAAAGAAATTTTCAAATACATCTCCCGCAAGCAGAGGTAGCGAGAGAAAAAAAAAAAGAAAGAAAAAGGATTTCTCCTTACACCACCTAGCGGGAAATCTGTGCATTATTTAAAGAGGATAATGTTCCACATCTCTATTGTCATGAATGGCATACACTAAAAAAAGTAATTTCTCAATAGGGTTTTTAGAAGAGAAGATACAGCTGCAAACAGAAGTAAACAAGCACCACTTACCGACAGCCTAAAGTGTTCTCCAAGGTAAATAGCATCCGATGTTGAACGAATTTTTTAAATTGCACATTTAAATGCAGAGATATTAAGAAAAACATTGGCGTCCCCTAGCGGCGAAATTGTGTATTATTTTGGCAAGAAAATTCGCTCACAGAGTTTGCACATTTAGTAGTATCTGACCGAAGAAAGAAGTTTTCCAATCGGGGTTTTCGTCTCTCAGAAATTGCCGTAAACGGAAATGGGATCTTACGACCTCTCGTGTCAGACTTCTGCGTTAAGAAACATTTTAAATTCCTTGAGAAACATTTCACAGCGGATATGCTCTCGAATAAAGAAATAATTTTTAAAATCCAACTCTTAGGAGCAGAGATATCGACAAAAATATGATATGCGACTACGCACCCTGACGGAAAAACGATACATTATTGTAAAAAGAGAGTATGCTGAAAATGTTCCCCAAAGAGAGCGGAATGGGTCCAGAAAAGCATTTTTTCAATCGAGTTTTCAGGAGCTCAGATTTAGATGCAAATGCATCAGAAGCAGAAATAAACACTTACGCCCCAAGGTGGCCGAACTGTTTTTTAACAAATATAAGAAACTATATGCAAAACATTTCCCTTCACTAGCTGTATGTGATACAGGAAGAGTTTTTCAAATCTGAGTTTTAGAAGCAGGGATATCTGGGAAAACGCAATTTACTTCTACGCCGCCTAGCGGAAAGTCTATGCATTACTTGAAAATTTTGGAATTATATGTAAAACATTTCGCATCAGAAACTATGTGCAACAAAAATGGGAATTTTTCAATTCGGACTGTTAGATGCAGAGATAGTAACAAAAATATGATATACATCTACGCTCCCTGGCGGAGAAACCACGTATTTTTTTAAGAAGAAAAATTCGGAAAACATTTATCGACGCGAGTGGTATCTGTCCACGAACGAACTTTTTAATCCAGATTTTAAAAGCTCAGATTTTGCTGCGAATACATCAGAAGCAGAAATTAACACTTACGCCCTGTGGTGGCCAAACCGTTCTTTACCGAAAGTTAGAAAATATATGCAAAAGATTTCCCATCAGGAGCTGTATCCACTGAAAAAATAATTTCTGAATTCGGAGTTTTAGAAGTACAGCTATCGCGGAAAATGTAATTTATTTTTGCGCCCAGTACCGTAAAATCTATGCGTAACTTAAAAAAGTTACTATACCTGAAATGCTTTTCGACATAAATGCAATCGAAAGCTAAAATATTTTTTTCAGTCGGATGTTTAGAAGCAAATATTTGTAATAAAATGTGTTTTGAATTCGATATCATCTGCGTTTACGCCCTCTAGTGACGAAATTGCACATCGTAAAAAAAAACCGAAATAAAGGATCATCATTCGTACATTTAAAGCTTCCCAATGCAAAAAGAATTTTTGAAATCGGACTAATAGTTGCAAAGGTATGGTGTCCACAGGCGGATGTACGGACAAACCGATAACACAAATACAATCCTTTTTTTTTTTCAGAAGACGTTCTAAAAATTCGAATTTCGTGGTTCTGCTTCAATTTTATATTATGAAACAACCTTTCAGTGATACGCAAATACTCCGTGCCTCGAGAAAGTGTAATGATCAGAAACAAGAATATTAAAAAAAAAAAAAAAAATTCAACTTGCACAGATTCAGGTTTTCCATTATAAAAAAAATACATACTGTTTATTCTAACACTAATTCAGGTCATTAGCAGAAATAAATGAAGTTGCTATTTTGGAAACGGCTATAGAGTAAATGAACTCCGTCCTTGGATTGCCCAAGTTATCGTACAAATCACTCGCAGGGCCTTTGCTCCTCTATACTCTGCATTCAGTTTGTCGGAGGTTTGGGTAAGACGCACACTTTCCAGCAGTATCACTCTTTTTGCAGGAAAGAAAACATTCCAGGTGTGTTTCCCAGATGTGGTATCTCTCCACGAACGAACTTTTTCAATCCAGATTTTAAAAGCTCAGATATGGATGCCTCCTCTAACTTTATTTGCAAATATCTTAGCTATTAATCATCCGATTTGGACAATATTTAATATTTATGGATTTTTCCATGTGCTAAACAGAATGCGCATAAAATAGCATACCCCTTATAAGGGAAAATTCTGAAATAGTGACCTAATTAGCATGGTAATTAGCTTAGTTAGCATTTTTTTACATCAGGTGATAGTTCCCTTCGAGTGCTTTCCAACGGCACCTTTCTTGTTTATCTACGGCAAATGGCTTCAAAGTTAAGGGGGTGGCTCGCCCCCCCCTTTCCTTTCTTATTTATTTATTTTTTGAGGTCTGTACAAGTGAATGTACTATTCGCCTTTAACTTATGTAGGTGTTTTTGTCTTCCAGATTTGCAGAACAAAATGAGTGACATAAATCCCGAGGAGAGCCATGTTCGTCATTGTATGCTGTATGAATTTCACAAGGGGAACAATGCCACCGTGGCCACCAATAACAGTTGCGCTGTTTATCCGAATGCGTTAAATGTCCGCAAGTGCCACAGTTGGTTCGCCCAATTCCGGTCGGGCAATTTTGACCACTCAGATGCCCCTCGTCCAGGAAGGCCGATGGAGCTGGACAATGACCTGCTGCGTGTAGCCGTTGAGGTAGATCCTCGTCCACATCATTGATGAATTATCCCAGCATCTTATTGCATCATGATCTACTGTTCAAGAACACCTGCAACAGATAGGGAATGTCTATAGACAAGGAGTTTGGGTACCACACCAACGTTCGCCTGACAACGAAACTCAGCGTTCCACCATCTGCAACTCTTTGCTCAGCCGACAGGTAAAGAGGTAAAGTGTCCATTTCTTTATCAAATTGTCACTGGAGATGAAAAGTGGGTTTTTTACGTTATCAACAATCGCAAAAACCAGTGGCTTTATTCAGGTCAGGCACTAGTTCTTACGCCAAAACCAGGGCTTCACCCCCAAAAAAGTTTTGCTGTGTGTTTGGTGGATTCCCGCTGGCATAGCTCACTTTGAGCTCTTGGAACGCGGTCAGACCGTAACGGCAGACCACTGTTGTCGACAACTGAACCGTTTGAAGCAAGCTATTACTGTAAAACATCCAGCACTGGTCAACAGAAAAGGGGGATTCCTCACTGTCTGATTACCTTCAAAAAAGGCTATAACAATAGCAAAGAATCTAAAGGCACACACCGACTTTTCACCCGCGGCTACGCCTGATGAACTGTGGCAACGTGTGGAAGCAGCCTGGACCGACATACCCCATGCCCACATCCAAAGCCTCTTTCGTTCGATGCCGCGGCGTGTAGCGGCCGTTATTGCCAGCCATGTGGGCCACACGAACTATTGATGTTTGCATGTTCCGTAAGTCGCACGGGCCTGTAAGCTCCATCGTTTTATCTTTGTATCTGTTGTTATGTGTCCAGTAAATCTGGCTTTGCTATCTCGTGTCCCTCTTGGTATTGCATTTTGGGTGGCCAACACTTTATATATATATATATAAGTGTTATAAGCCTCCCCGCCCCCAACAGGAATTCCTCAGTGCGCCACTGGTACCATGGGTGTAGAAACAAAAATTTACTTTGGAGGGATTTGCCCCCACACAGGCGTTCAAAACTTACGTTTCGTCTCTCTCAAGGCCAAAAATTCGAACGCCGCCACGAATCTGAAAAACGTCCTCACCCCTCTCCACGCGCCGCCGCCTCAGGGCCCTTAACCCTGTCCACACACACAGGTTTAAAAGCGTACGACGGTTTCGAGGTGTTCGTGTGTGTGTGGGGGGGGGGGGGGGGCGGCTTAAGAAAAGAGAGTCAAAGATGATTGAATAACATGATTCTACCCATTACTGTGATGACCATGTTAGGAGGACTAGTCCTTTCTCTTTATAACCTGGGTAATGGAGCAGAGAATTAAATAGAAGGGAGGGCTTATCACTTGTGACAGGATTATTATCGATACTGATGAGATGAGATATGAATTATTTAGCTATAGCTAATGGTAAAACAAAATATTTGAAGTGCCATTCAGAGAGAAAAACCCGGCCGCAATGTGAACACTTTTGTTTATGGTGCGCAGAAAATTTTGAGCACTATTTGTTTAAGGTGCATCGGCCGCTTAAAGGGATAAAGACGGCATTGAAAGTTTAGTTTCACGATGGGTAAGTGTGATCGATAATGATGGCGATTCTAGAATTGATTAAGAAATAAATTTTATCTGTTACAAACAGTGTTTCTCTTCTTTTCTCAAAACGACATTACTTTTCGGTCCCCCAATAGAATACTACTTTGGAAGTCTTATTTTAAACATCCTCGATGCGAACGGTGTTCGCTTAAATTATTCATAACAAATGTCAAAGATGGGTTTAATATATGAGTGTAAGCTGCGCGTAAATAAAATTCCAAAATATCCTACTTATTTTTGAAATATATAATGCTTACAGGCTCATTGACGGATTTCTGTAGAAGATAAGTGCACTAATGAATGACGCAATTCAAAGTATTCGGTACTTAATTTCACAATGAATAGTGAGCTGTTCGGTTGATTTGACATTGGACGAAAAATTACCTAGAATCTCTTTGTGAAGTGTAATTGATATCTTGAATAATGAAATGAAAGTGGAACATCTCTCACCGTCAGCGCTTCTGTCGATTAAAATAACGAGAG
Organism: Macrothele yani; assembly: GCA_039090855.1. Taxonomy (NCBI): domain Eukaryota; kingdom Metazoa; phylum Arthropoda; class Arachnida; order Araneae; family Macrothelidae; genus Macrothele; species Macrothele yani. The sequence continues at coordinate 34,695,754 of CM077012.1, forward strand.
AAAGTTATCAGAGAGATTTGTGTCGTGCCTTGACAAATCTAGCGCAAGCGTATAAAATAAATGAATAGAGAGGTTTTCATTTCAAACGAGGATTACTGAAATAGTAATGATATATATCAAAAATTTGAACTAAATAATTAAATGCTCCATTACTGGTATTTCTGCATTAATGCGATGTCGGAGATTATGAACTACCTAATGAGAACAACGGAAAGACTATAAAAACAAAGTGCGAATTTTGTTCACACATTTTTCGAAATCAAATTTCCCTCCCACATAAAGAAAAGTTGAAAATTCATCTACACTGCTGGCCAGCCAAAATGCAACACCGAGAAGGAAGCATCCGATTGGCCTAAAATTCGCAGCATGCGTCGCCCGCGAGAGGACATGCAAAGATTATCATTGCAGGGCATATGCAAATCATGTGCGCCCGGCACGCCACCGAGAAGCACTATAAGAAGGGTGCACGGAAGGCGGGGTGTAAGTAGTGGAAGTGTGTTGTGCTGTCGGACCTGTACGTGGGAAGCTTCCTGATGCCTCGCCGCAGAATACGGCAGTCATTCCATCACGTTTCGGAGTTCGACAGAGGACGAATAGTGGCTTATCGCGACAGCGGTTTATCAAACCGAGACATCGGCGCCCGTGTGGGACGACATCCAGCCACAGTAAGGCGAGTATGGATTCGGTGGGTGCAGGTGGGACGGACGGACCGACGTGAGCGATTGCCGCAGCCGCGGCACTCCACCCGACGAGAGGAACGGAATGTTGTGCGGCGGGCATTGACGGCTCGCGCCGCCACATCACGAAAGTTAGGGCAGGAATTAGGGTGTTTTCCGCAACAACCTGTGTCAGCACGTACCATTCGACGTCGTATGCAGGAGCGGGGACTTGTCGCACGGCGCTTATTGCTCCGATTGCCATTGACGTTACACCACCGACGAGTGCGGCGGCAGTGGGCCGTTGAACGCCGCACATGGGCTACGGAATGGCACGACATTGTCTTCTTCGACGACTCCCGCTTCTGCCTGCAACACCACGATGGTCGGATCCGCGTGTGGCGGCACCGCAGCGACAGACTGTATGACGCCCTCATTATGCATCGCCATACCGGTCCGTCGCCTGGCGTTGTGGTTTGGGGCGCAATTGGATATAACACCCGCACCCGTCTGGTACGCATCGCCGGTACACTCAACAGCCACCGCTACATCTCCGACGTTTTTGGAGCCTTACCTGCCTGACCTGCCAGCGGCCACGTTTCAACAGGACAATGCGCGCCCGAACTGTGGCAACGTGTGGAAGCAGCTTGGACCGACATACCCCAAGCCCTTATTCAAAGCCTTTTTCGTTCAATGCCGCGGGGTGTAGCGGCCGTTATTGCCAGCCATGGGGGCCACACGAACTATTAATGTCTGAGTGTTCCTCAAGCCGCACGGTCCTGTAAGCTCAATCGTTTCATCCTTGTATGTGTTGTTATGTGTCCAGTAAATATGGCTTTCCTATCTCGTGTCCTTCTTGGTGTTGCATTTTGGGTGGCCAGCAGTGTAGCACAGTAGAAGTTCTTGATGTTGGATGTGATTCGTCTCGTCACAAACTTGCTTACGTTTGTACATTTTCTTTAGAATAGAAAGCTGATGGAATAGTCTGAGGCTTTTAAGGTTACATATTCTAGTAATATTGTAAATGACAGAGTAATTTCGCAAAGCGTGAAATATCAGCTTTAATTAATGACTGCATTTGTTTCTTATTCTCCTATTCTGCATGTTTGGTCGCAGACAGCCCTAAGCTCTGCAGCTCGAACAAATGTTCTCCAAATCGTAAAACTGTGCTAGTAATCCGATTTATTGGCGTCGGAATACATAAACAATCGTTCCAAAGTTTTCGCACATCAACCAGATGGCTTTTTCAAGGATGTTTCTGTCAGCCATCTGGTTGATGTGCAAAAGCTTTGAAGCGATTGTTAATACACAGTCGAGTCACATTATTGTGACCACCTCCTACTTATGACGTCAACAGCGCGTAGCCAATGAAAGCAGGCACGTGTCGTGAAATGGCTTTGAGAGAATATAAGGTGTGCTGTAGTCAATCTGAAAACATATTACTCGTTGCTGTCATGGATAGAAAGAGAGATTTATCAGATTTGCAAAAAGGGATGATTATCGGCTTTCGGGCCAAGGGTAGAAGTATTTCTGAAACAGCGCAGTTTGTGAACTGTTCGCGTGCTGCTGTGGTTAAAGTGTATCGTGATTGGAGAAATGGCACCATTGCGAATAAGCGACGAAAAAACTGCGGAGCACCACGTGCCATTAATGTGAGAGGTGAAAGTGGGTTGCGAAGGTGCGTGAGGGCCGATCGGCACGCTACATTGGAGTAACTCACTGGCCGAATGAAACAGGGGGCTACCGGAAGTGTGTGTAAAACGATAGTTCAGCGAACCCTGCTGCATATGGGTCTCCCACGCAGACGGATGGTCACTGCACCTATGCTAACGAAGGAACATCGGCAGAAAAGAGTTACATTTGCATGGCAGTATCGAAATTGGACCTCCGCTGATAGCTAAAGAATTTCCTTCTCCGATGAGTCACTTTTCTGCTTCATCGAACGGATGGACGTTGGTGTATAAGGCGAGAAACACCGGAGAACAAGCACTTCTCAACCATTGCTAGCAGAACACAAGTTGGTGGGGGCAGCGTTATGGTCTGGGAAAAGTTTTCGTGGCATTCTCTGGGTTCACTCATACCTGTGGAATGTACTATGGATCGAATTTGTTATGAATCCGTCTTTGCAGACCACGTACACCCATACATGCCGATTGTCTTCCCTGGAGCGGATGGGATCTTCCAGCACGACAAGGCGACGTGTCAGACAGCTAGAAATGTCCGAGTGTGGTTGGAAGAGCACGATGTAGACTTAAAAGTACTTCCCTGGCGCCCTAATTCCCCAGACTTAAACGCAGTAGAGCGTCTGTGGGATCACCTCTATCGTGTTGTTCGCTCTATAGATCCTCCACCACGCACTCTCCAGTAGCTGTCAGATGCACGGCACCCAGCATGGCTCCACATTATTATGAACACCTTCCAGCACCTTATTGAGCCATTCGCAGACCGTCTAATCTCTGTCCCTGCTGCACACGGCGGTTACTCTGGAAATTAGGTGGTGATCACAATAATGTGACTCGACCGTGTATATTCCCACGCCAATAAATCGAATTATTAGCATAGTTTTGCAGCACTGATTTCTATAAATTAAGCAACCAATTGAAAAATGGTGGTAATTCAAAGTATGCAAGCGGTTCTGATGAAATTTGGTGGTAAACCTTATCAGACGAAATGCAACAAAAAACGCAAAAACATGTGATACAAAGCATTTACAGTTTGTATGAGTAATGCAAATTTTAAAATACAGAAGTATAGTATCAAAATGAAATAGGAAGAGGTACTTAAATACGGACTGTGATTACCCTGAACAGCAATAGAGGCCCGACAGCGATATTCCATGCTGTTAATTGTTGTGTCGAGGAGTTCCGTGGGTTGCTGCGTCCATTTCTATAGCAAAACAGTGCAAAGCCCCTGCAGGGCTCGGGGAGGGTGCTGGAGGCCAGCAACACGCCTCCCAAGAGAATCGCAGACATTTTCAATGGGATTCAAATCAGGATAGCGTGCTAGCCACCCCACACGGACCAGTCTCCTGTTCCAGGTACTTGTGCACGAGGCGAGCTGTATAAAGGCGGGCCTTCTCCGTTTGCAGTACAAATGTATCGCCAGTTGCGGTCGCAATACAAATGTATCGTTAGTTGCGTTCGCAATACAAATATATCGCCAGTTGCGAACAATGCGGTCCAGGATGTCGTCTTTATACCTCTGAGCATTGAGGTTCCCATGTGGTAAAACACAGAGGTCGGTACGGCCCCATAACGACATGCCTGCCCACACCAGAACACTACTATCACCATTGGTGTCCTTTTCTTCGATATTAGAGGGAAGATAGAGAGTCTCGGCCTCTTTCCAGATGTAAACTCGGTGAGAATCACTCTGTAAACAGTATTCCGACTCATTAGTAAATAGAACGGATCTCCACTGATTTTGAGTCAAGTTCACATCCATTCGTGCCCGATTTGAAATGTCCCCTCAGGTTTGCGGGGGTTGAGGGGCAACCATGATACCAGTCGCCAAGCATACAATCCTCCTGCATGTAGCCTTCTGCGTACCGTCAAAGCTGAAACCATCCTTCCCGTGGCTGCCGCAAGCAGAGATCTGAAACGAGTCTGTGTAGCCGTTCTGTTCCGCCGTGCCGAAAGCCGCAAATACAGGTCATCCGCGGAGGTCGTTGCCCTTGGCCTACCTTCGATGTACCTACGGGAAACTGTACCCGTGGTTTCCCGAAAGTTCATCAAAGGCTGCCACATCCTGCTGACCACAGAATGATCGACGTTGAGCCATCTTGCGAGGTCAGCCTGCCGTTGCCCTGCTTCGAGTTGGCTTATCGCTCTGTAAAGAGTCTCCGCTGGTAAATGACGTCTAGAAGCCATGTTAACAAAATCGCCATATTGCAATCTTGTTATTTAGCGCCGCACATGAATAGGAGACTCCCTCCAAAACAGCTGGTTTTAAGCTCTTCAGCATTTGTTTGCATAAAACTCTGCCATCGCCACTCATTTGCCTTCCGTACACCGATGCTGTATGCCTTCGCCCGTAACATATGCAAATCTCGTGGAATTTGAACTATATTTCGCCCAATTATTGCGGTTTTTAGGTTTGTTGCTTGATTTATAAAAAGCAGTGTATTTTCTACAAAATTGGTGCATAGTTCCTCGATATTAGTTTAAATGGTCTCTATTTGTCATTCTTATCCTCTCTTTTTGCTTTGGCTTCTTTCATGTTCTCGGTTGTTTTTCTTCCACCATCTGTCTCCTGGTCTTTCTATTTCAATATTTGTCTGGTGCCTCCACTTCGTTTGAATTTTAAATTAACTTTCTAACATACCTTTCATACACTTTACTAGTCCTTTTTGCACTGATTTGTTTAATTCGAAGTTTTTTTCCTAATATTCGCAGTGATATTATTTCAATGACATCACTTACATCCATTTAAGACTCCTTATGTATGCCCTTACCAGTTGTTTTTGCATTTTTTCTTGTTTGTCCAGGTTTCTGATGTAGCTTTCTCGTACATCTTTGATTTCGTTTTACTGGGGATTTCTCGTCACGGATTACGACTGACATCTTTTTCCATTTATTCCATTACACTCTCTCGTTTTACTGCTTTCTGACAGCTGCCATCTTTTTGAAAGGCAGAGCCCAAATACATAAACTTTTCTGGTTCTATGAGGAGCCTTCCTTCTTTTTCTTGTAGTATTCTTTTTTGTTCGCTTCTTGAACTAACAATCTACTCTATTTTTGATATATTTGTCCTTAAACCAGCTTTTTCAAGGACAATTTCTAAGTTTGATTAATTTTCTTGGCCTGTTCATGTGAATCTAGTCTGATGACGAAGTTACAAGCAAACAAAATGTTACATGGTGGACCTTTGCCCACACTTTCGGTTGGTATCCAGAATAGTTACGAAAATTAAATAATTCAGAGGTGATGCCTAGAAAAAGGCGACTTCATGTCAAAGTACTTTGTCCAACCTCTTCTTTTTTTAGCCCATGATTTTGTGCTTTCGTGCAGTGATGGTACAATCCTTCCCGTTTTTTCAGATACTCTCTTCCTTGCAGATTTTCCTGTATTACGTCTAGTAGCACACAGTCATATTTAATTCGTCTAGAGTCCAGTGGTCTCAAGCTCGCGGGCCGCATGAATGATTACAAAATAAAAATAAATCACTGTTTCTTAAAGTGTATCGTAATATATTAAATATAATATAAACATAGTAATGCTTAGAAAAACCATCCTCTTAATAAGTAACAAGTTTCTTGGGTTTTGACAGATGAAATAAAGATCTTCCTTGAAAGTAAAGAAAAAGACGTCTCGCTTTTTGATGATCCAAAATTGTTTCATGATCTGGCATTCAGCACAGATATAACTGGATACTTTAACGACTTGAATATCAAACTGCAAGGCCAAAATAAGCTAGTCGCTGATATTATTGATAATGTTAACGCATTTTAACGGAAACTTCAGCTTTTGGGAAGCTCAGCCCAGCGCAGAAAATCTTGCCCACTTGAACATCTTCAGCTGAAGAAGAAATCAACTTTGGTGAATTTCATACGAAGATAGCTATGTTAAAAGAGGATTTAAAAAGGCGGTTTGAATGTTTCAAAAAAATGGAAAATATATTCAAGTCTCTATTTTCCTATAATGCTGACAACGTACCTGAAGAACTTCAGCTTAAATTAATAGACTTTCAGTGTGACTTTTTTCTAAAAGAAAAAATTCAACAGTTGCAACCTAACAGAGTTTAACCTGTTAGTTTAAAAAAACAAGTACATAAACATTTAAAACATAGCTGCATGGGTTCTGTCTATGTTCGAAATAACATACTCATGTAAACAGTTGTTTTCAAGAATGAGCCAAGTAAAATATTTTGAAAGGATTAGGTTAAGAGACAGTCACTTATGCTCACTTTTAAAAGTATCATGTTAAAAGGACATTATTCCGATAATCGATAATTTAGTGACACAAAAGCGAGCCCAAGTTCCTGGTCAGAATATGTAATATTTTCTGTACCGTGTACAATTCGTAAAATGTGATTGTTTTAAGATTTAAGTGAAAATAATTGTTACGTAAAAGTGATTGCTTTCAGTGGCAAGTTATTGGAGTCTAGTACCAAGCCATTGGAGTAGTTTTGGCAAGCCATTCCACTATAGGGTTTTTCGGCAAGCCATTCCACTCTAGTGCCAAGCCATTGGAGTAGTTTTGTACTCCAATGGCTTAGTAGAGTTTTGTACTCCAATGGCTTAGTTTCTAGAGTTTTTCGGCAAGCCATTCCACTCTATTACCAAGCTATTGGGGTAGTTTTGTACTCCAATGGCTTAGTTTCTAGAGTTTTTCGGCAAGTCATTCCACTCTAGTGCTAACCAATTGGAGTAGTTTTGTAAAATTGGTATTTATTCACAAGAAATTTATTAATATTCATGCGGCCCCCTAAATTCCTTCAAAACTGGATAGTGGCCCTTTCAAAGTCCTGAGTTTGAGACCACTGGTCTAGACTTACATGTATGCGGTAATAGTTTCTATTGTTTTAAGTATATTGTTTTGTAACTGCCTCAGTACGAAGATTGCTGCTGGGGTTCCTCTACCATCCATTTAACCAAGCGAAAGATTGTTTAGCTTTGAATTTTTTCTTAATCGTTTGTCTGTTATTCCTTCAAATGTCTACAATTTTAATGTATATTTGATTATTGTGTGCTTCTCGGAATTTTGATGCTAAATATTTTGTATTACTTTTTTGTTTTGTTTTTAGGTTTCACGACCACCGTGAGCAACTCAATGGGCTATAAGCATTCGCCCATACCAAATTCAAGGCAATTGGTTCCAGGGAAGGGAGTCAATGCCGTAAGACAAACACAACATCCACGCCTCACCGGTATTCGAACCTGGACCCACGAGAACGAATGATCATCATCCAGCGCTTAGACCACACCTCCACCGGGGCGGCTTCGTTTCTCTTAATTACTTTTTAAAGAACAGTTGCCCACGAAAGGCAAAACTGATAGCATATAGCAGAATGATCAGGAATTGTAGAAGCTTGGGAACGTACACCAAACAAAAATAGTAGTAACGTATAAAAAATATCCGTTCATTGGCGTAAACAAATAACTACAAGGCAGGCTCTCACACCGCCCAGCGGGTGGCTTCATCAGGCAGCAGCTGACTCCGTACTCAAGAAGAGATTCAGACTAAGAAACTGACTAGGTCTTGGAACAGTGGGCGAAATGCCTTGCTCATGGGTAAGTCACGTTTTCACAGGAGTGGTGGAGCTGTGGTTTATTAGTCTGACTACAGGCTCAAACTTATTACACGTCATGCAACATAATCCAAAGAAATTTGTTTTGGAATTGTAATGCGATTTTATGGGATGTATTTTTTGTTGAATTTCCATACCGGCCCCCATGGTTTTTCAACGTGTGCTGTGACTGCCATAAAACAACAGAGATTCTCCATTTCTGGGTGAGGTTGTATGTCGGCCCAGTTGGTTTAGATTTAATCTTTAGGAATCTACGCAAGCAGATCTATAGCTGTCAAAGAGTACCTTGAAGAACCAGTTCTACACTGCCGGACAATTGCTAAGGACGGATGACAATAGCAACGATAGCAACCACAAAATGGAAGGCAGGAAAAGCTCTTCTTGCAGGATTTCCGAAACAGTGTTAACACTACGCTCCGTAACAACACTTTCAGATCGACCAGGCCTAGGAAAAAGTTCTGCCGACAAACGCCCTCTTTTTAAAATCATGATGCTATCTTAAAAATCGTTGACTCACCCAAATACACTGCCGGACAATTGCTAAGGACGGATGACAATAGCAACCATAAAATGGAAGGCAGGAAAATGTGGAAATTAGCATAAGTGCGGGATACAGTAAGACGTGTTGTGCGTATGCAAATTTTGGATTGCAGAACTTGTTCGTGACGTCATAGCACTGATAAGAGAAATAAAGGATTTGACGCGTATTGACCGTTGTTGTTCAAACGCAAAGTTCAAAGGGAAAGAATTAATTGACGAACTTGCAATTTTCAGTATGTCTTCCCGATATCACCTAGATGATTTTACGCGTGGCCGTATTATTGGCAAGATTGAAGAAGGTTGAAAAATAACAGATGCTGCCAGGGAGTCCGACGTCAGCCACAGTGTTGTTTCAAGGCTTTGGAAATCATTTCAAACAAATGGAGAGTGTAGCAAACGTCACGAGGGAGGTCGTGTTCGCAGTACGACACCTGCAGAAGATCGGTACATAGTGCTATCAACAAAAAGACACCGGCGCAGCACAGCTAGTGAGATAGCAAATCAGTTTATGGCTGCTACTGGCAAGCGGATCTCCCGAAAAACTGTCGCCAGACGTTTGCATGAAGGAGGACTATACGCCCGCCGTCCTGTTGTGTGCATCCCATTGTCCAGACGTCACCGTACCGCCCGTTTGCAATGGTGCCATCAACATCGCAATTGGACTGATAACGACTGGTCTGATCTCCTCTTCTCAGATGAGAGTAGATACAGTCTATCGTCTGATTGTCGACGACAACTGATCTGGCGTGATAGTGGTACTGCATATTGTCCAGCAAACATACAAGAAAGGGACCGATATCCGACATGTAGTGTCATGGTATGGGCTGGCATCATGATCAATGGCCGTACGTCCCTCTATGTGCTTTCAACTGGGACTATGACTGGCCAACGATACATTAATAATGTTCTGCTACCTCATGTTCGCATGTTCCGTGGTGCTGTCGGTGATAGATTCATTTTCATGGACGACAACGCAACATGTCATCGAACAGTCGCTGTCCAGGAGTGTCTTGAGAGCGAGGATATTCAACGCCTTGTATGGCCAGCACGTTCTCCAGATATGAATGCCATTGAAAATGTGTGGGATGCTTTGGGGAGGAGTCTTGCTGGTCGCCAATTTCCTCCAATAAACAAGGACACCCTCATCCGCGCACTGACAGAGGAATGGGATAAATTACCCCAACAGCTGCTTGATAATGTTGTGCAAAGCATGATACGACGTGTGGAATCTTGCATCGCCCTCCATGGTGGCCATATCCCGTATTGACATCTTACGCCGGAACGCCTGCGGGCGGTAATTGCATTTTTATCACGTTTACGTATTCTGCACAAAATGGCCTGTTTGTCCCTTGAACACGTTCCAAAGCCTTCTGGATTTCAGAGCACAATAAATTGTCTTTCTTGTAATGTCCTGGCATTCTGACATTATTTTATTTCACTTGGCATCCAACCACACTTACTTTTTTATGCGCTATATAGCCGTTTATGATCCGTCCTTAGCAATAATCCAGCAGTGTATTTATATTTGTAAGATTTTTTTCATTAAATCAACTGTTTCTAAAGCCGTTTTACCCGAACGATAGCAAAATCTTATCGCACAACGCATTTCTATTCTTAACTCTGAATCACTCACCTCCATAGCTGTATGGCGAAATGCAGACGTAACTTAAACAACTGCGCAATAAAAAACAACAGAATAACCTGTAACGCCTAATAACTGTCGCCATAGATACTTCTTTAATTCAGTTAGTCGTCTGCGTGGTTATTTTTCCCCTTCGCAATGGTGCCAACTCAAAACAAAAACTCTCAGTTTTTATGGAACTGCCTTTGTATAAAAACGAAAAGGAGTAGCTGCTCTTAGTATTAGGTTTCATAACTGAACTTTACATTTGAAAGGGATTTTAAACTTTAGCGAAATTCAAAAATCACGGTGTATTTCTTTGTTCTGGAGTCTGAAGCTACCGGTCTAGTTTTTGATGAAAGGGAATGTTGAGCGTTCACAAGCTATAGTGGCTATTCTTCTGTTTCAACAATGTCGTTCAAATACGCTCAGAGGTTGTTGTTTTTTTTTGTGTGTGTGAGCATTTGAAAAGTTTCTGGAAAAAGTCTCTAAAAGTAAATCCTTTCTCGGAATGTACGGTATTTGTCCCATGATATAAAACAAAGTGTAGCAAGCGATGGCTGAATTGTTGCAATAAGACAAAAACGTACAATTTATGAGAAGAAAAAGCACTTATGGGAAAAGAAGCACTTATGGGAGACCTTAATACGGTAACGTGCATGATGATCCTTTAACAAAGTGCTCATTTTTAAGTACTTGAAGAAATATTTTATAGTAGAGGCATCACAAAAACAAAAATATTTTAAACCCTGTTTATCGGGTACATACTATTTTTCTAGTTCAAAGAGCATTTTCCTCCATTTATTGACAAATACCAAAAATACCTTAATCACTGCCTTCTGAGGCAAAATAAACTGGGAATACTGACATTCAGAAAAAATAATAACACCAGTTTTAAAAGGAAAACATATGAAAAATAAAGTGTGCAAGAGTAAAGGGAAATTTAAATTATTTTAAATTTTACAATGCCGAATAGTTTTAGCTTGAAAACTGTAGAGACTGTTGCCCAGTACGTTCGAGTTGTGTTGTTTAAATATTAACATTCATGTAATGACAATTGATATCAGAATGTAATTTCTTTAAAGAAAAACTTTGAGGTTCGTTTTCAGGTACAAAATAAGATCAGAGGTTATGATTTATTTACCAAAAATATTAACAGGAAAAGGTTTGTGGTGCCGAAGGTAAAACGCTATTCCAGAGGAATCTGTAAAACCTAAGAAATTCTGTTTCCATGAAAGGACATTGTACATTTTAAAATAGTCTGCACCTTCATCATAAAAGAAAAAACAACAACTTAATGTTCACCTACTTTTAAGTCCACAATAGAAGAGCATTTCTTAAGCAGGGTTTTTGAATCGATGTTGATGATCCATCCCACATTTTTAACTTCTTCCAGACGATTAAACCACGAACTTCATGCCGGAGAATATGTTTCATTCTTAAAGATTCTTTAAAAGAATTACATAATTCTTTGTTGATTATTGTATAACCGTAAAGGAATTTTCTGTCATCCGAAAGACGATTATCTAAATGCGAACACCAATGTTCATAGGAAGAAAGAATAAGGATTTATTTCATTAATATGTGATGCAAAACGGTTTCTTGTGGTGCATTTATATACACGGTCGAGTCACATTATTGTGACCACTAGATAATATCCAGAGTAACCGCCGTGTGTAGCGCGGACAGCAGCTAGACGGACTGGGAGTGACTCAATAAGGTGCTTGAAGGTATTCACAGGTATGTGGAGCCATGCTGACTGCAGTGCATCTGACAGCTGCTGGAGGGTTCGTGGTGAACGAACCGTAGACCGAACAGCTCGATCGATGTGGCCCCACGGGTGCTCAATTGGGTTTATGTCTGGGGAATTAGGGGGGCCAGGGAAGTACTTTGAAGTCTTCATCGTACTCTTCCAACCACTCTCGGATATTTCTAGCTGTGTGACACGTCGCAATGTCATTCTGGAAGATCCCATCCGCCCCAGGGAAGACAATCAGAATGTATGGGTATACGTGGTCAGCAAGGATGGATTCATAACGAATTCGGTATGAGAGGAGTTCCCTGGGTCCTCTCATACCTTCCACATGTATGAGAGGACCCAGGGAACGCCACGAAAACATTCCCCAGACCATAACGCTTCCCCCACCAGCTTTTATTCCAGCAATGGTTGAAGAGTGTTTGTTCTCCGATGTTTCTCGCCTTATACGCCAACGTCCATCTGTTCGATGAAGCAGAAAACGTGACTCATCGTGGAAGGCAATCCTTTGCCAATAAGCGGAGGTCCAATTCCGATACTTCCGAGCAAATGCAAGCCTTTTCTGCCTATGCACCTTCGTTAGCATAGGTACAGTGACCATCCGTCTGCATGGGAGACCCGACCCATACGCAGCTGGGGTTCGCTGAACTGTCGTTTTAGACACACTTCCGGTAGCCCCCGGGTTCATTCGGCCAGTGAGTTGCTCCACTGTAGCGTGTCGATTGGCCCTCACACACCTTCGCAGGCGAAGTTCACCTCTCATGTCAATGGCACGTGGTGCTTCGCAGTTTTCACATCGCTTATTCGCGATGATTCCATTTCTCTAATCACGATACACTTTGACTACAGTAGCATGCGAACAGTTCACAGACTGTGCTGTTTCAGAAATACTGACACCCTTGGCCCGAAAGCCGATAATCATCCCTTTTTGTAAAATCTGATAAATCGCTCCTTTTATCTATGACATCAACAAGTGATATGTTTTCAGAATGCCTACAGCACACCTTATATACCCTCCAATCCAGCTCACGACACTTGCCTTCTTTCATTGGTTGCTCACTGTTGATTCCAAAAGTAGGTGGTGGTAACAATAATGTGACTCGAATGTGTTTATATACCTTATATAGTTTATTTTTTAGACCCTTTCCTGTCGCTGCTGCGTGCCTTGTTTTATACACCGCCGTCAACAGCATGCTATGGTGATATCCGGCCAGTATGGTGCGCCATACTTAGGACCATCCCGCTTTCAGTAGCCCGACGATGAGGCTCCTCTGGAACGCCTCCGACTACTAGTATGGCTTCCAAACGATTTTGGAGGCCGACTTTACTTGCAAAGGATGCAACCAACACAACAACACGAGCCAGAATGGCAAGCACGCACAACGGAGCGACCTTACATAGTCGGTCGGGCACAGCGCTACGACCCCTTCTTGCTGGGGTCACATGCGCGGCCGAACGTGATACTTGAATTGTTTTCATGGCTCATGATGACAAACCTACCCACCAAGTTTTATTCTTGTAGGTTGCTTCCTTCTGGGTGCAACTATTGTTTTGACGTAGAGGGTATTTCTGGAAATTTACGACAATATGGACGTTTTCAACGCCATGTGCACACATGCAGCTCCAAACCATGTCCTTTACCGGATGCTTAACGTAGTCACTAAGCAACTTGTGTGGAACTCTTCATTATTGAACCTTTTTACTTATGCACTACTCTGATTCCTATAAAGGCGAAATTCTGATTCATCACTGAAAAGAAAATTTCCCCATTGCTTGGTTGTCCATGAGACATGCTGCTTTGCTCACTGAAGCTTACGCTGTCTTTGATTTGCGGTTAACAGTGGTTCACACCTGCTTTTGCAGCCACGTAGGTCATAGTGAAGCAGCCTCTTACTTACAGTAGATGTACTAACAGTAACATTAGTCACTTCAAACCATCTTTGAAGCAACTCAAATGAAGTGAGCCTCCTGTCAGTCAACATTATCTTTCTGAGCACTCTGTTCTGCCTGGTTGTAGTGGATCTGGGCCTTCCACTGCGATGCATATTTTTATTATCATCAGTGTATTTTACTTGCTTCAGTAGCCTAATAACTGTACATTGATTACAGCCCACTCTTTTAGCGATTTGCCTTGAAAATTATACCTCTTCATGGAAAGCAACTATTTTTACTCTGTCCGCTGTGGACAATACTGCAGTTTTAACAATTATTGAGAATGTACGCAAATTATACCCTAATAACAACAAGAAGTGACCACTACAATGCTATAGTAGCTCTGTGTCAACCCATATAAAGGCTGGAGTAGGATTAGCATAGCATTAAGAATCAGCCAATGAGGTAAAAGAATGTCTATGATTGGTTGTAACAACTGATACGCAGATAACATGAATTTCAACGTGTTTTTCAAACCCCATATTTTAGGTCATATCTTAAGAACAGAAGCAGCTACAGAAAAAACGAAGACGCTTTTTCGATCTCCATTAAATTTCGCATATAAAAACTTATAAACGATGAAATAACTAAGAGAATTAGTTAGTTGAAAAGATAATTAAATTTAAAAATTCACGATTTTTTCAGGGGATGCAATACTTTTGCACACCACTGAACTTCTCGAACTACCTAATGGCGTAAAGTTTTCTCGTGTTGTTTATATCTTTAGGAAAATATCTGCCCTTCACTGAAAAGGTAATCACTTCGATGGTACCAAAAGGGGGATCATGAGCAAGTCATACATCACCAACAAATCTTTTATAATAGAATCACATAAGGATTTTGTGATGCCAAAATTGTATTTGGCCTTCAGTTACAAAGTTGACGGTCACAAACACCGTTTTCACTTCACATTGACGCAAGACTAAACACTGAATTTCTCAATTACAGTTTCCATTACTTGAAGTACTAGAATCCCCTAACTCCTCTTTATAACTGTTATATTCTTAATGATTTCATCTCGTCTAGCACTCATACATATTTGTTCATATTTAATCACATGGGGATCATGGTTAAACTTGTACGGTGCACTTTCATAAATATTGTTCACTGACTTCAGTGGAATTCAGATATTTTTTATGAAATAAGAAACCGTACTTTCAGTAAACTTTTTAAGCTGCTGATACACCTGTGCAAAATGAAGTTTAAAATGTGCTGTTCTCCCAAAATAGAAATGTTCAGATAACGGCCTGGTTTTACGAAAGCTATGGCAAAATAGTCATTTCCTCTCTCATTTCAGAAGTACCGACCACAGACCTGTAACGCCACCCGGGTGGCGTAGTGGTCTGAGCGCTGGCTTTTGACCATTCGTCCGAGATGGGTCCATGTTACAGAATCGGTGAAACATGGATGTTGTATCAAACAGAAGTCATCGCTCTTTCCTCGTTTATAACTGAGTCACGGAATAATTCTCATCGGCCGCCACCGGGAATCGAACCCGGACATGCTACCAATGTACCACAGCGGCCTAGAATTATCCAGACTTACATACGACTAACTGCCAAACCACATATCAGGTTACATCTTGGAGCCCCGCGTAATGCTGGGGATTGACCAAAGTTGGAAAGCAGCAACTGAACAAATAACTAAGAGGCGAAAGAATAATTACTACACACAATTGACGTGGATTAAGAACATCAAACAGAAGTCATCACTGTTTCCAGGTTTATAAAAAAATTCTCATCGGCCGTTACCGGGAATCGAACCCGGACATGCTACCACTGCACCACATGTGAGTCTGGAGAATTCGAGGCCACTGTGGTGCAGTGGTAGCATGTCGGGCGCGTAACTGGAAGACAATGGGTTCGATTCCTGGTAGCGGCCGATAACAATTTTTCCGTGACTCACTTTTAAACGTGGAAAGATGGATGACTTCTAATTGATGTTCCTAATCCACGTCAGTTGTGCGTATTAATGGATGCCGTATTTGTTTTACGGCACTGGCTCTCTCCCTTCTATGAAACCCATCGCCCATTGAGTTGCTGAAGGTGGTCGTTAAACTCTCAAATAAAAATAAATAAATAAACCTGCCACAAGTGATAAGCGCTTCCTTGTAGTACTCTTATTATTTGCTGTAGCATGTACCAAGGCATGATGGGGAAGGGTTATTTCCTCTGACGCAGACATCATGCCACTGGGTAAAAACAATCGACACAAATATCTTCTCTCACTCGCTTCTTATGTTTGCAAGCAATCAGTCAGAAAGGGTTAGTGTCAATCCCCTTCTTTCACGGTCATTTTGAATAACTACACTTAGGAGAAAAAAATGCTTTTTATGTTCAGGTTCATTCTTTCCCAACCGCCTTTGGCACACTTCTTAGTGAATATATTCGTTCGAGCTGATTTCTTCCCATTTTGCTGGCCTGGAGTTAATTTGTACCAGACGGTTAAAGAGTTCAAATAATACAAACTTCTGACAGTATAAATGGCTTGTTCAGCTTTACGGACAGAACAACAAATGTCCCCTTAAAAACAATTACGCTGTGGTCTATATTGTTCGATAAGGGAAGAGTTTGTTTTCTTTTGCTTTCTGGCACGGTTTTTGCTTGAAAGATTTAACTATTAGAAATAAAAATTACGTTTTTGTCAATGAATTACGACATTGTCTTTCACATCTTAGCTTTAAGGGTGTTTTTCGTAAAGAAAGACGTCAAAGAAATATTAGCGCCACTGAAGATCACTTGTAACGAAAGTTCTCGAATGTACGTATTAAAGACACAAAAAGTTGACCAAGTTAACCATGAAATCTAAACGATCGTTCTTCCGCTTGCACTATCTGAAATACACCTTCCTCAAAAATTTCCTGTTGAAACGATTTAGTTTTACAGTGAATATTTGCGTAACTTCCATTTTGTTTGCAACATTGCGGTTACCCAAGAACTGAATCAGTATATTAGACTGTAGTGCTCTTCAATAATTTAAAACGTGTATATGCGGCTTAGAAAAGAACAAGTAAAGTTCATTCTAATTACTCTCTCACTTTAAATGAAACATGTGCCACTCAAATTTCAAGTAAGATTTATTTCCAGTTCTTTTATTCCGTCAGTGTCTCATAAACGCTTCACTCGGATGTGCCAATACTTATGAAGAGCTACTTCGTAACAGCGCTAATAAGTTAATCTGATTAACGTGAGTTAGTAAACACAATAGTAGTTTGACGGGCAGACTCTAACACGAAATGCACTATATTGACAGAAGACACCGGACACACCTTCAAAAGCAAATGAACGGATCCGCCGCGTTGTTAAGGTGCACGGTACAGCTGCAAACGATATAAAAACAAGCCTGCTGCTGCCATCAATCATATCGCACCTTGAGGTTGAGTGAAAATGTCTCGGCAGGAGAGAACTGACTTTGAGAAAGTAAAGATTGTTGGGTGTTATATTGGTGGGGTGTCCATAAGAGAAATGAAGAGGCGTTTAAATAGACCCAAGTTAACTGTTTTGGATGCACTGAATAAGTGGAAGACACATGAGCTGGCCTGTAGCAAAGAAAATCAGTGAGAGAGGACGCCGAAGCCTCAGGAGAGTCGTTACAGCTAATCAACGGAGTACTGCATAATACCTTAGTGTACAGGCGAGTAAAAATGCTGGAACCTCGGTATGTGCACGCAACATTTGCAGAGAACTTCATTCCATGGGTTACCGTGGTCGTGCGGCTGCTCATAAAGTTTGGAACCGAGGCCTGCTACTCGTCGTTAAGCCTGGTGTAAAGAACTTTTATCGTGGACCGTAGATAAATGGAAACGAGTACTATGGACTGATGAATCCAGATTCACGATCCATCAGTCTGTTTGCCATGAGTGGGTATGAAGGCAGCCGGGGGAACGCTCTTTACCACAATGTACTGTTCTTACGGTCACGTTTGGAGCTGGTAGTGTACTCGTGTGGGGGTGTTTTTCGTGGTATGGTCCCGGCCCATTGGGTATCGTGGGCAAACCTATTAACCAGCACGTCTACCTCGATATTATGGACAATTATGCCCTACCAATTCTATGGCAATGCTATGGAACCCAGCAAACATGTACACGTCATTCACCCTTGACCTCAAGACTGCTACCGACAAAACATTCAGTGAGCGAGAACATATAACGAAAGTTGAAAAGCTGAAAGAGAACGAACTAAAAATTTGCGTAGAGAAAGATAACTAAAAATGAAAGTTAAATTAGTGCATATGTCATAAAACATTTATCTTGATTTGAGTTTTATCCCGCATGTGCATTATATGCAGAAATTATATAACAAACTACGGAATAAATACGACATAAAATACACTCACGTACAATGGCATTTTGCGCACCAAGAAGGAAGCATCGGATTGAACTGAAATTTTATGGACGTAATGATACAGATTAATGATACAGATGATGGAAAAAACAGAGCTGGAGGACAATTACATAAGAATATGCGGCACGCAGTCCGGTCATCTTCAATAACGCGTCGCACCGCCTCGTGCGGCGATACATGCTGTAATATGGTCCGAGATGGAGGCGAACAGACGCCTGATGTTGTCCTGCGGCAGACTGGTCCACACGTGTTGTACAGTGTGCTCCAAATCCCAGATAGTGCGGCTCGGCGGCAGCTGGTGTTTCAACTGGTCCCACACAGGCTCGATAGGGGACATGTCCGGGGAACGGGCAGGCCATGGAAGTATCTGAACAGGACGTAGGCAGTCCAGGGTAACCCTAGCCGTGTGAGGGAGGGAATTATCATGATGGTATAGCAAACCTGGAATCCTGGGCAGGAATAGGATCTCATCCGCATACCACTTGTTCGTTAATGATTCACGTAAGACTACTAAAGCTGATCGGCTATCGTAGGCAATGGCTCCCCAGACCGTAATGCCTGCAGTGGTGGAGGTGTGGCGCTTGCTAGCGAGGTTGAGATTGTGCCGTTGACCGGGGGACCTCCACACCCGGACACGATAACAATCTGTCCCCAAACCGAAACGGCTCTCATCGCTACACACCACACGCCGCCAGTCTGTGGCGTTCCACATCGCTCTGGCCTGGAACCACTGCAGAAGGAGCCGTCGATGTTCCGGTGTTAATGGCAGCACACGTAAGGGGCGCTGGGATCGCAGATTCACTTCCGCGAGACATCGGGAAATGGTTTGTGGGCACACAGGAGCCACCACATTTGCCTGCATAGTGGATCGGGTCCCCGTAGGATCCGTTCGTGCCTGGCGCACGATGCGTCGATTTTTATTACCGGTGGTCCACCTGGTCCGTCCGGAGGTTCTCCGCCGTGTGGCAGTGCTGTCATGTGTCCATTGCTCTTAACATAGTTTGACGGTATGGTCACAACGATCCACGTGGCGGGCTATACGGCGCGCCAACCACCTTGTGGTTTTCTTCCCGATGATCCGGCCTCTGGCAAAGTCCGTAAGTTGCGTAAATCGACGTCTCTGGTGTCTACCCTTCATTCTTGTCAGTCTGTACTCTTGCTTGTGTCGGCCGATGCTTTTCGCATTTATGGGGTATCGACTACACGCCGTTTTAAAAGGCTGCCGGTTCGTGCTTGCAGCGCCACCACAGGGTGTATAGTCATTCGTAATCGCACCAAACGTGGATCATTTGCACACCAGCACGCACTGTAGCTATTTGTAAAGTTTCGCGGTTGTAGCATGTTTTCTGCTAGGTGCGCAAATTTCATTGTCCGTGAGTGTACTATGAGAGAAATGCCAATGTAGTCCATGAAAAAAGCTAAGAAAATACTAAACTGGTTAGGGGATTAAATTGATGCTAAATGTGATTAGTAAGTGATTACATGTACTTTCGCAATATCTGACTTAAAGAATTTTGATTCGATGAATAATTTATTAACACATTTGACAACCGTCTCTATAAATATTAATGGAAAAAGAGTTCTGAGATTAGCAATCAACAAGGACACGAGAGAGAAATAAAGCCATGAATATAAATCACTTAAACAGAATGAAGCCCCGGTGATAGTTTAAAACTTTTGCTATTAGTGCTTGAGCGCACAAGGCTTCTTTTCTTTTTTTTTTGTGTTCGTGTACTCCTGTTCACTATGAATTATACGAAGGAGCAATTTGTCAGATGAAATGGTCAACCAGTCATTGCATTTATGCTACTAAAACGAGAAAAATCCTCCTAACACAATTACAGCTCCTTCGAGAGAGTAAGCCTTGCATCAATTCGTCCATCTTTCAGTTTTATTGGAGGAAGGAATCATAAAATTGATTCAGATAATCCTGTAGTCTTACATGAAAGAGCAGCTTATTGTACAAGCGGCAACGATGAAAAAAAAAGGGCCTTTTTATGAACATTCTTAAACCATCATTAAATAAAGATTTAGAACAAAATATCGATTCTCTTTGCTGCGTATGAACATTTGGCGTAACAGATTGCGTAGAAGAATATCCACAAGACAGTGCAACTTCAGTCTTAAAAAGAAAGTATCAGGTCAGCTTATCGGCACAAGCAGTTGCTTTATCAATAAAGGGAGCAAACATCTGAACGTTAAAGGTCTTGCTTTCCGAACAACAGCATTTGGTCTCTTGACGAGGATGGTATAGCGTACTCAAACAATAATCAGTCTGAGATTGATGCTAACTCCGGATAAAAGACATGATTGAAAATCTACACACCGGATTTTTAGTCCTACTTGTTACGGGGAACATGGCTTTCACTAAGATGTGATATATAGATAATTGATGAAGCATTTCTGTTTGTCTATACTGCAGAGGTAAGCATTTGCGCGGTCAATGTAGCCAAAGCCCATTTAAGAGAAGGGCTAGGGAGGGGGGGGCTTCGTATCCCAGAATTATGCAGGATACTTAAAGAATTGACTGGTTTGTTTTTCAGGTATGGCAGCAAAAACTATAAAAAACTGCCCCGTGGATTTTTTTTTCTATTTCTTTCCCCTTATTTAGGAGGAGTCCGTAAAATGTATTGCCACCCCAAGTCCATCCACAAATCTTTCGAAAGCATTATTACAGATGTGTGTTTTGTACACATCCGGAATTGGTGGAAATTTTCATACATAAGAAGTCGGTTTGAATCCTGGTATTTAAATCGTATTATTTTGTCCGGTACATTAATATGATTTCAGCAAGCTGAACATTGGGGGTGATATTAAAGCATAAACGAACTGGATAAATTAATTAGTGTCATACGATTAGTATCATAGGTCTGTAAAACATAATTTTTAAGAAGTTAAATTGTTTTATTAACTACCGCAATTTTGGTTACATTTGCTTAAAGCACTTGTATAACAGACCTATGTTACTAATCGTATGAGACCAATTAATTTATCTTTGCCCCCCCCCAAATTAAAGTTTAGCACTAAGCTAATGGAGTCCACCTCAACACATTGGGTATGCGCGGGTGTAATGGCTGTCATCATTTTGAAATAAGTTATATACAGTGAAATACCAAAAAAACTGGTACAGGCGAGCTTATGCAAAATACATAGCAATGTCACTTATGCACGTACTCGGTTGCGTCCGCCAGTGCGTATATAAAGCGAAAGACATTTTTGCCAGCTGTCAGAGCTGTTTTCGGCATGAGAATGACAAGTAACAACGATATAAGCGATTTTGAACGCGGTGTCATAGTTGGCGCTGGTGAGATGAGCCATAGTATTTCGGAGGTAGAAACGAAGTTCGGATTTTCACGGACGACCATTGCAAGGGTGTACCGTGACTACAAGAATTCCGGCAAAACCTCCAACCTACGATACCAGTGTGACCGTGAAAAGACATTCGGTGAACGTGACCATTGTCGGCTGTCAAGAATCGTTTCACGCGATAGGCGTGCAACACCCTTGCAGGTATCATCGGAATTCAATGTTGGAGCCTCAACAAGCATCAGCTTCCGGACTGTGCAACGTACTATGCACGATATGGGCTTTGTATATATGTACTATGCACGATATGTCCCCGCTCTTGCAGACGACGTCGAACGGCACGTGCTGACACAGGTTGTTGCGCAAGACACCCTAATTCCTGCGCTAACGTTCGTGATGTGGCGGTGCGAGCCGTCAATGCCTGCCACACAACATGCCAGTCCTCTCGTTCGGTGGTGTGCCGCGGCCGCGGCAATCGCTCACTTCGGTCCGTCCGTCCATCCTGCACCCACCGAATCCATACTCGCCACACTGTGGCTCGATGTGGTCCCACACAGGCGCCGATGTCTCGGTACGATAAACCGCTGTCGCGATAAGCCACTATTCATCGTCTGTCGAACTCCGAAACGTGCTGGAATGACTGCCGTATTCTGCAACGAGGCATCAGGAAGCTTTCCACGTACAGGTCCGGCAGCACAACACACTTCCACTACTTACACCCCGCCTTCTGTGCACCCTTCTTATAATGCTTCTCGGTGGCGTGCTGGGCGTACATGATTTGCATGTGCCCTGCAATGCTAATTGTTTGCATGTCTTTCTTGCGGGCGACGCATGCTGCGAATTTTAGGCCAATCGGATGCTTCCTTCTTGGTGTATCAATTTTGGGTGTCCAGCAGTGTATATGTCATGTGCAAGTATATTTCAAGTTCAATTTCTTGTTTTCCGAGGGACCGAGGTGAGCTTACATTAAGAAAATGGTCTTCACAAACAGTAAGTGTTTCCATTATTTTGATAAACTCCTGTATTAGTTGTTGCTGAACAAAAAAATTATTTGATGGCTGTTTCTGTCTGTCTGTCGAACGAGTAAAGAAAAGAAAAACTAAATTTAGAGGTTTGAAAATTGGCAGGAACTGAAAGAAGTATCTGCGCTTGTGCGTCACGGAGTCTTTTGCCGGAAAATGTTATTTCCAAGATTTTAATTTTTAGATAATCTGGCAAGAAAGTTGAAACAGACGCCACAGATAGATGGCAGCACATTCGCTACACAGAAAACAAGCTTAATTTGCAACTAAATGCGTTCTGAAACTTCAAAAGGACCAAATAATTGTGTCGGATTTTTTAAGACAAATATGTACGTCGTTGTGATGTACCATAGTGTGTGGAAAACATTTTACGATTTGCTCAACACCGTGTGGTGAAATGTTAAACCTATTTGGATTCTATTTTTCTCCGTTCCACTGCATGTGTATTCGGTATTTGTCGAAGAGGACACTCATGGCTACAGTTAGTAATTACTTCATTTTTTTCTGTCGTAGTGTGTGGCCAAAGTTTTATATGATTTCTGCCACCCCGTTGGCCGATTGATTAGTGGCGCTGGATTATCTTCATTCGCCCGAGATGGTTTCGCGTTCCAGATGAGGCATGAGTGGTATGCTTGTCTGAATGCACTAGCCTTGTCCTTTTCCTGGAACCAGTAGGTTTAAATTTGCGAAGTGCGACTGCTTCTAACCCGTTGAGTTGCTTAAGGTGGTCAGCAAACCCCGAAAAACAAAGATATCCCATAGAACCCGCGCGGGGCGTGCTAGGAGACACGTGGTGGCATTTCAACACGGAAGAATGGGCGATATTACTGCAAGAACTCATTAACAACCTAGTGGGAGCTATGGACAGATGGTGGCAGTGGTCTAAGCGATGGTCTCTGATCATTCATCCGAAAAGGGTCCGGATTCAAATCGCGGTGAGGCATGGGTGTTGTGTTTTTCTTACGGCACTGCCTCTCTCTCCCTTCCCTGGAACCAGTGACACTAAATTAGCGACGGGCGACTGTTTATAGCCCATTGGGTTGCTCATGGTGGTCGTTAAACCTCCAATAAAAAAAATGGACAGATGGTGCTAACCCTGCATCGGCGCTAGGGGGTGATCATATCCCCTACTGAGGACTGCTACCCTTTGTACCGAGCAGTGGTGCATCTGTATATTGTCACCCAGTGATATGTAGCCAATTCTGAATAAAGTTCCACTATATGTTTTAGTATCTCTAGCTGTGTCGGTGTTGATTCAGTTATCATTTTGGAAAGTAATGGAGTTTCTTTGGTTTGAATTTCACATATCCATGCTGCTCCTCTTCGACGCTACGTATCAAAACCTGTCTCGTTTTTAAGTATTGCACACCAGTATAGTTACCTATGTAAGTGAGGATGGCACGTGTCTGATTACTATTGGGTGTTCCTCCTTATGCTTCTTTCATATGCCGTATGTAAAAGAAACGTGTGTGTTGCGTTTTCTGCATGTGGAAGAAATATCAGAAGAAAATTTGTGGCGTATAATAGTCAGACGATAGATGGCGCCAGATGTCTCATGTAATGAAAAATCTTGTTAAACACGGAATATCGTGGTAGACATGCTTAATCGCATTGATGAAGACCATACACCCCTGCCACGGATCTGTTTCGGCGATGAGTTGACATTCCATGTTTCTGGCAGAGTGACTGAACATAACTGCCGAATCTGGGGCGCCGCCCCGGTGGCGCAGTGGTCTAAGCGATGACCTCTGATCATTCGTCCGAACGGGGTCCGGGTTCGAATCCCGGTGAGGCATGGATGTTGTGTTTGTCTTACGGCACTGGCTCTCTCCCTTCCCTGGAACCAGTGACCCTAAATTAGGGACGGGCGACTGCTTATAGCCCATTGAGTTGCTCACGGTGATCGTTAAACCTCCAATCAAAAAAAAAATAAAAAAAAAAAAAATCTGGGGCACGGGATATCTCCATGTGGTGGTAGCACACGAGAAAGGCAGCACGAAGGTTAATATCTCGGCTGGCCGAATGGAAGACAGGATGATAAGGTCCTTTTGCTTTGTTAAACCAACGGTTACTGTCATAACGTACCTGAACATGTTAGAACCATTCGCAATTCCACAACTCCAGGATATTAAAGACGCAATTTACCAGCAAGATGGAGAGCCTCCTAACTGGTCTTTGGATGTACGCAGATCTTTAGACCACCATTTTTGAGGGCGTTGGATTGGACGTGGGTGTCGGACGGCACGGCCATCTCGTTCACCTGATATGCGATTTTTTTCTTTGGGGCTTTATTAAGGACTTTGTGTACAAGAAAAAGGTTACATCTATTACTGAGCTCAAAGAACACATTACTGCAGCTTTCCTCGTTGTTACACCTGACATTCTGCAGCATACGTGGGTGGGGGAACTGGACTATCGTTTACACTTCCTGCGAGCAACCAACGGAGCACACGTGGAGACCTACTGACGTTCTGCAGCGTACGTGGGTGGAACTGGACTATCGTTTAGACATCCTGCGAACAACCAACGGAGCACACATGGAGATCTACTGACATTCTGCAGCGTACATGGATGGAACTGGACTATCGTTTAGACATCCGGCGTGCAACCAACGGAGCACACGTGGAGATCTACTGACATTCTGCAGAGGGCGTGGGTGGAACTGCACTATCGTTTATACTTCCTGCGAGCAACCAACGCAGCAAACGTGGAGACCTACTGACATTCTGCAGCATACATGGGTGGAATTGGACTATCGTTTAGACATCCTACGAGCAAACAATACAACACACGTAGAGACCTACTGACATTTTTTAAAAACCAAATCCCAGTTACCATGTGTTTTGACATTAAAAGAAGTTGTTTATTGTACGGGGTGATACATAAAGAAGTATACGGTTTCCAGATGCTGTAAAACAGTAACAGTTGAAGACATGGACCACAACTGCGAACCGTTAGGTAGATGTACTCATAAGGTTTGTGTCCCGCTACTGAGGGAAATGAATTTTGAGAAAGAAGCTGAAAGTGATTCCATACAAAGTGCAGATGTTGCAAAATCTCACTGATCTTGACAAGACAAAGCGCTTTGAATTTTGTGCCGAAATGCAGCACCATTTTGAAAATGATGATTTTGCCGATATCTTGTATTTCAGTACGTAAAGGACAAGGTATTCGCTCCTCCCCTTCCTGTTGATCTAGCGCAGCTGAGCCGCCCCGGTGGCGCAGTGGTCTAAGGCGCTGGCCTCTGATCATTAGTCCGTAAGGGGTCCGGGTTCGAATCCCGGTCAGGCATGGATGTTGTGTTTGTCTTATGGCACTGGCTCTCTCCCTTCCCTGGAACCAGTGACCCTAAATTAGGGACGGGCGACTGCTTATAGCCCATTGAGTTGCTCACGGTGGTCGTTAAACCTCAAAAAAAAAAAAAAAAAAAAAAAAACGCAGCTGAAACAGCGTATTACAGCCACGATCACTGCACTTGATTCAGATATCTTACCTCGCGTTTGGATGGAAATGGATTACCGGCTCGATGTGTGTCGTGTGACGAAGGGTGCACACATAGAACATCTGTAACTGTCTCTAAAAAAACTTGAAATATTCCCGTACAATTGTAAAATAAGATATCTTGCATTGTTCTTGTTTTATACTGCGTTGAAACTGTATACTTCTTTATGAATCCCCCTGCATTTTTTTTCAATAGCATACTCAAGTTGTATACTTCCTTTATGGATACTCTGTTTCTTTAAATGATTTGATTCTTTAAAACCCAAAGGTTCAAAATATATCATGAATGGAATACGGGATTACACTATACAATACAAATTGAAGATGACAATCAGTTTTTTTGGGGTAAATTTACTCCCAAAAACGGATTGTTCACAACATACGCCTGTTGCAGTACGAGAAATGAAAGAAAAACCCTAAAACCTGTGGCTTTCTAGCAATCTTTCAAATTATACGTGAAAAAAAGAAGGGCACTCTGTGTTCTCTTAAATAATTTCCACAAAAAACGTTCTCTATTTCCGCGTTCTTTTATTTCCCTTCCTTCCCCAAATATGCCCTTTGCGTTATGTTCTTCGGTTGTATACTTAGCGCAAGGACCAGGTGTGGCAGTTGAAGGACCCGAAGCTAAAGAACATGCTTTTTTAAACATTTTTTTTTTAAAAGGAAGTTTGAAAAGTTAGATATCCAGTCATCTGATACTGTCCTCCCCACGGACTGCTGTGACAAGTTAACACGTCGACAAATGTTTTGCTCCCTGCTATGAATATGCAAGTTTTCCTTAGAAAAGATAGAGTAAAATACCTGGCGTTTCCATTCAATGTAAAATATAAAAACAATTTTTTTTACTGGATTCGTTCTTCATTCCGCGACGAGTAACGGATAGGAAATAAAAATTGCTGTTTCGCATGCATTGCATGATATAATATGTTCCACCTACGGAAATATTTCATGCATTTTATTTTTTTACTGTTGAAGAAAGTTTTTCATTCTGCCCAACAGATTTATAATAAACTTAAAATTTTTATAATACTGAATCGTGTTGCTTTGCATAGTAATTTATTATTTTTCTCCTCATGAAAAAGTGATAGTGTCTTAAGTGCAGTTTAAAGATACCATTGAAATATTATACAAGTTAGGAAAGTCATGCAATGCATTGATTATAATACGCTTTCCAACATACCAGAAATCAATACTCAAATTATGAGGATAATGGCTGTGGAATAAATTTCGGTCCTGTGCCCTGACCTTTGATCCCATTTCGATTATATTCTACAGAACCAGTTCAGTATGCCTCCGAAATGACATGATAACGTTTTGTCGCAATGGAAGCATTTTAACGTGAGTTATGATGCATAAGGGCTATGGAAGTGATTCCGCTCCTATGTCCTGACCTTTGACCCCATTTCGCCCATTTTCAATAGGTTTTGTCCCAAGCTGGTCCCCTACCAGATACTAAAATTTCATCGAAATCGAACCTTTTTTACGTTAGTTATGACGCATAAGAGCAGTGGAATGAATCCCGCTCCTATGTCCTGAACTTTGACCCCATTTCGTTCACTTTCAATAGGATTCCTTCCCAGGTGATCCCCTTCCACATGCTAAAAGTTCATCGAAATCGAACGATTTTAACGCGAGTTATAGTACGGCCGGACATACGCACACAACGCATGACGTAATGAGGCAGATGGGAATCGCGACCATCTGCTCGAAAGAGTGTGACGTCATAAAAATTTAATAGGATCCCCACACAACGCGTGACGTAATAAGAAAGATGGCGTGACCGCGCGCCAACATCTCAAGCGCGAGGTTGTGACGTCATAAGATTTCTATGCATGGGCAACATTAATGGGACGACGCCATGGTTATTTAACCCACTAAACGAATTTTCCTGAAGTCGAGATCAAGCTAAATCGATTTCTAGTACCAGAAAACGGTAGGTTTACGACTTTCATCAAAATCCTTAGAGCCGTTTTCAAAATAAAATTTACATACATACAAAAATTGCTCCTTTAATGGTATGTTATAAGGGCGATGGAATGGATCTCGATTCTATGTCCTGATCTTTGACTCAATGTCGTCCATTTTCAATAGGGCTCGTCCCCAGGTAGTCCCCTACCACATACTAAAATTTCATCGAAATCGAACCATGTTTACGCACGTTATGACGCATAAGGGCAATGGAATGCATCCTGCTCCTATGTCCTGACCTTTGACCCCACTTCACCCATTTTCAATAGGGCTCATTCCCAGGTGGTCTCCTACAATATACTAACATTTCATCAACATGGAAGGATATTTACGCAAGTTATGAGGCATAAGGGCAATGGAATGAATCCCGCTTCTATGCCGTGACCTTTGACCCCATTTCGTCCATTTCCAATAGGATTCGTCCCCAGGTGGTCCCCTATCACATACTGAAATTTCATCGAAATCGAACCATTTTTACGCGAGTTATGGTGCCGACAGACGGACGGACAAAGCTGGAGCATATACACTTCTTCAACCAACGGTTGGAAAGCGTAAATAATATATAAAATGCCAAATACGTCTACGTCGTAAACTGAGTACATCAAATGTTTTTATTGAGAAGTTAAAATTCTTCCAGTGAGAAGTTCAGATTGTTCCATTGAAAAGTTCAGATTGTTCCATTGAGAAGATTCTTCCGCTGAGAAGTTACGATTCTCCTTCAGGGGTACATCCACTAGTGGTTATTACATAAATACTTGCCATTCTATAATGTTTTTATAATGTCATTTGACAAATTATACAGTTTTCGATTATTATTGTTTATGCATGAACGTATATATGCTAATAAATATTCAGATCTAATTACATTACATGTGCGTTCCCATGATCATGACACTCGTGGTAATACTAGTTTTTTAATACCTACAGCGCGTACTAATTTATTATTTAATAATATTAACATGACCTGCCCTAGGTCGTGGATTGGGTTGCCATTTCGGATCAAGACGGTGGCACGCTTTTCGGTATTTAAAAGAGAGCTTAAAACTCTCTTAATTAATGGTTGATTAACGGTTGGCCATATATTTTTATGTATTACTTCAATTTACTGTATTACGGTTAAATTGTTACTTGACTTGATGATTTAAATTTTTTTTTGGGGGGGGGGGGGACTAGGGGCTCGTCAGGCTATTGTTAGCCTTTTCCCTGGTTCCCTTGCCACATTACATCGCAACGATTTGTTTTAAAGGATCTGTTCCAGTGCTTCAAATGATTTAAAACTAAAAGATTAGTGTTACTTTGGTGTTTTTAATAATTATTAACTTTGGTTATGCTCCCTGTGGTGAGACTTTTGATGCATTAGCTATGAAGTGTTAGCACTTTCTTCTTGTCAGATTGTGTAACTTAATAATTTATTTTAGTATGTAGTTTTTTGAAAATAACACTTTCGTTAATATACAGGGTGTCCGAGAATTATTGGACACATTACAAAATTATGTACAAAAAAAAACTATGAGCATTATCTGTTTTTTTATGTCACGTATTACTAACACGGTTTCTATATTTTTGTTCTGTAGAATTGTTATTCCCAGAATTTGATAGATGGCGCTACGTGTGGCCTGATGAGGAATGTATGAGAAATGCGCAATCAGTGGTCATGTCATCCGTACAGCAGAAGGCGATGTGTGTGTTATGGCTTGCAGAATTAAAGTCTGTCATTAAAGTTAAAAGACGGTACCGTTTAGATTATGGTTGTAATCCTCCGTCAACGAATTCAGTTAAGCGGTGGATGCAACAGTTTAAAGAAACTGGCAATGTGGAACATCGTGGAGGAGCCGGTAGGTCTAGTTTCAGCGGTGAGACGGTTGACCAAGTTAATGAAAGTTTCCGACGAAGCCCCAGGAAATCTGTTCGTAAAGCAAACAGAGAACTGTGCATTCCGAAATCGACATTTCTCGATATCTTGCACAAGACATTCTGTATATCTCATCATGTGTATGTCTTAATGAAAATATGTTACTTGCAAAAATCGAATTGTATGGAAAAAGTTATACTTTTGAAGTTTTGTTATGGTTATACTTTTGAAGTGCTGCAATTTTTTAGATACTTTGGTTACATTGCATGCTGCGTGCAACCGTTGATTTCTATGATGTAAAAAGCCTCAGTTCATTAATTATGCTTGCGCATTTATATTACCATTGGCATTACACTATTCTTGGCATTTTGTTGTTTATTATGATTGTAGATATAGTCCCGGGTGCGTATGGAGTAAATTCTGTTTTGTTGTGGTGTGGAATGAAATTGTATTTAAATAAAACTAAAAACAAATTTCGAGCAGCGAACGGCGAATGCAAAGAATGCCAGTAAATGATTTTTGATCGACAATTTACCATTGGAATTCGTTGTTTTCTTTATTGTTACCAAAGAGTTTACAATTCCAGTTTCGTAAAAGTTTACACACCACAATGTGGAAACGGAGTGAATGCATTCCTGGGTGAGTTACACTTTGTTAAACGTATGGCTGTATAGATTTTGCTGAAGTACCGACCAAGAATAAGTGAAAGCTCGTCCCTGCATCTAATAACCGGATTCCCTACTACGGTTAATGAATTATGTTGTACGCAATAACTACGTCACTGACCTAACTGCACATACCGACCGCGGAATTAGAACCTTTTATTTAATACCGGATTCAACCTCCTTTCACCCGAATTACAGCACGTATGCGGTTTAGCATGGATTCTACAAGCTGTTGGAGTCCATTTACGCCTACAGCGTACTAGGTATTCACCAGACAGACCATTAACTGGCTCAGATTTGAAAGAAGAAAACTTATCTCCCGGATCTGATTTTCCAACACGTCTCATACATTCCCAGTAAGGCTCAAGCCCGGGCTTTGTGTTGGCAAGGGAAAATGGTGGAAGTCATGCTTGCTAAATAACTTCTGAACATAACTTGCGGGATGGACAGCAGCATTTTCGTCCATGAAACATCCGGACACCTTCTGGATAAAATCTAAATGTTGAAGGATGGATTTGACCAGCAACAACGTTCAGATAATCTTTGGTCGACACCCGACCTTTAAGCCACATCAAGGGACGTGTTCCGTACCAACACAAGATGTCCCACACAATGACACAGCCTCCAGAACCTTGAATTTTGTTTACAAGGCAAGCTGGGTACATTGCTTCATGGGCTTCTGCCAAACTCTCTGACTACCTCCGGCACAGAAAGTTTACCGCAATTCGTCGCACCACATGACGTTTTTACAGTCTTCATGTGTCAAGTAACGGTGTTTCTGATACCACTGTAGATGACCTTTCCGGTTCTGGACAGAAATCACTGTTTTTACGTATAGGTATGCGACTGCCAGTACCGGTCCTCTTGAATTCCCTGAGCATAGTTCGCTGAGATATGGTTCGGCAGCAGCCTTCATTGAGTGCTTCGGCAAATTGCTGCACCCAGAAATTCTTATTTCATACGACGGCAATCTTGTTCCTGACAGACTGTCGTCGCGCCACAGCTGCGCCTATCACACACGCAATGTGGGTTATTTTTCCACTGATCAAAGACCCTGGATATCTCACCTTTTGAGAAACAAGTCAGCTCTCATGTCTTCAAAATTATCTCTCCATTCAGACGAGCACCCACTATAAGCCCTTTATCGAACTCCAAAAGATCCCTTTTCAACCCCTATTGTGATCAACACTATTGTGGATTACTGACAGGCAGTTGTCTTAGAGTTGCCTAGCTCACGCGGTGACCACATGTTTTGCATGTACGCTGAGTAAGGGACGTTTACATACATCTGCAAAACGATTTCTGATTCCGTAGCCGATGTGTCAATATACATACATACACTATATTGAAAAAAGTCACCGGTCACCCCTTCAAAAGCAAATGAACGGATCCGCTGCATTTTTAAGAACAAACAGTATAAAACCAAACCTGCAGCTGACAGCGATCATATGGTACTGTGAGGTTGAGTAAAAATGTAACGGTGGGAGAGAACTGACTTTGAAAAAGGAAAGATTGTTGGGTGTTATATTGGCGGGTTGTCCATAAGAGAAGCCGGGAGGCGTTTAAATAGACGAAAGTCAGCTGTTTTGGATGTACTGAATAAGTGGAAGACACATGGTGTGCCTGAAGGAACAAAACGTACAGGCAGATCAAAGAAAGTTAGTGATAGAGGACGTCGAAGCCTCAGGAGAGTAGTTACAGCTAATCGACGGAGTGCTGCACAAGACCTCAGTGTACAGGTGAGTAAAAACTCTGGAACCTAGGTATGTACACTTACCATTTACAGAGAACTTCATTCCGCGGCTGCTCATAAGCCTTTCATCTCTCTTGGAATGCTACTTCTCGTTTAGCATGCTGTAAGGAACGTTTTTCATGGACCTTTGGTCAATGGAAAGGGGGCCTATGGACTGATTAATCCAGATACACGATCTATCAGTCTGATGGCCGTGTGTGGGATTGGCGGCAGCCGGGGAAGGCGATTTATCACACTGTGCTGTTCCTACGGTCGAGTTTGGAGCTGGCAGTGTACTCGTGTGAGGGTGGTTGTCGTGGTACGATCCCGACCCATTGGTTATCGTGAACAAACCTGTTAACCACACACGTCTACCTCGATATTCTGGACAATTGTGCCATTCCAACTCTGTGGCAATACTATGGAACCGATCCTTGTTGGTACCAGCAGGAAAATGCACTGAGCCATGAAGCAAGGACTGTTAAGCCGTGGTTTGACATTAGTTCATTATCGTGTGTGGACTGACCAGCACTAGCCGTGATCTTAATCCCATAGAGCACCTATGGATTGATGAATTAGAGCGCCCCATAAGAAGTTTGGAACCAAGGCCTACTACTAAGCAACAGTTAGATGCAGCATTATGTACTGAATGGCAGCGCATACCTATTGCTGTGTTCCAGAACCTTGTCGAAACCATGTCTCGAAGGGTCAGTGCATGCATTAAGGCCAAAGGTGGTTTCAGAATCGCTTTAATGTAACAAAACAGAAGAGAAGAGAAACATGGAATCGTCTCAAAAAAAAGGAACAGGAATCATACAAACTGATAAAAGCGATGATATGTACATTAAATTAGTAATGACAAATTTACAACGTGATGCAAACAGAGCAATGCTTGAGGAAGAACAAAATAATCACAAGCGGGGCACCGCAGTGCGAACGAATATCAAAAAGTTAATGCAGAATCTTACCTCACCGTGAGATGTAACGGACTTGATGTAACAGCGAACCACGGGGTCACTGGCGACCACGTATAATAGAAGGAGCTTTCACGGCATGCGGAGAAGGCAGACTGATACTCCTGTTGTACCACCGTGCACAGAGTAACGGAAAGCATGGTGAAAGGTGAAGTCCCAAGTGCGCTATCTATGAAAAAGTGTCGAGGATTGGCAGTTCGTCTCTTGTAAAAGGAGTAAGTCGGCCCCAAGGGGCCAGAGATCTTCCAGAACGAGAGCGTTAGCGAGTGGGTTAGCACACCCCCTACAATTCAGAGTGACGACCTTGAATGGGTAAGTCCGACATCGGATGAAGGAAAGCTAAGGCAGCTTTCTGGAATGTGTAGAGGCGATTGATTATACCACCACACCACAAGAGGTAGTCGGGTTGCTTGACATTATGCCGGAGGAATTTGAGAATGGAGGTTGCTTGGTCGAAGACCTCGGGAAGAACTGCTTCAAACTCCTGTAAGAAGATGAGAGAAGCCTCCCGATTTGTTTTATGAGTGAGAAACTCGTAAAGATTTTCAAAGGAGACAGGTTCTGAAGGAAGAGAGGCATTGGTAAGCAGAGTCGAGAAATCTTCAAACGTCGGCAGAGAACCCTTGGACTTTGAAGAGGAAGAGCTAGAACGTGTCAGGGGAGACTTGGAGCCTGCTAGACTAGTGGAACGTTGTGGGCGGCCAGTCGGAGAAGGTGATTTCTTCTTTTTCTTCCGGGCATCGGTACTGGTAGTAGAGCAACGTTTGCCATGGATCGATGACACACGAGATGTGGGATCAGAGGAAAGGTCCAACTCATCGCCGGGAGCAAAAGTGCCGACGGTGAATGAAACTTGAGGATTTGCCGTGATGTTCTCTGATGGAGAGAGAACACGGGAAGGCAAGGAGGAGTCAAGCGGAGGAAAATCCGACAGAGAGGAGAAAGCAACATCGGAAGACGCGTGTTGATCAAAGGCTTTATTCAGATTTTCGGCAGAACTGGGTCCAGGAGGTGCAGACGCAGGAGGAGGCATGGCAGCAGAAACGGAGGAAAAGGTAGAATGCTGCCTTGGAGCTGCAGGCGTCAGTGGCTCTGCATGGGGGCTTTGAGCCTGCTGATGGCCTAAGCTTTGCAGCGTGAGCAATGAGCAGAGGTGAGGAGCTCAATCCGGAGGCGCTGGTTACCGCAACGAACATCGAGGAATCGTGGAAACTTTATGAGATGCTCTTCCGATGGGAAGATGATGCGAGCAGTTCTAAGGAAGCCAGAGATACGTTTATCATCGGGTCAGAGAGGGAAGAGGAGAGAGTCTTCACTGGGCCGACTATTCTGCCGCATCGACTAAGTGCAGCACACAGCATATCATCAGAGATCTCCGGAGGGACCGGATGTAGAGAGACCAGAACAGGACGCTGGGCGATGGATCCGGCTAAGAGGTGACAATCGTCAATTGATAGGCCCCGAGACAAGACAAGCTCGGCATATTCTTTCTTCGAAAAATAAACAATCACAGTTCGTGGCATTCGGGTGAAGTGGGTGATGGCACCAGAAGGAAGCCTCTTCTTGAGAGCAGAGCTGTACTGTTTCAAAGGAGTGTTGGGCGGCGAATAAAGACAAACCCCCGACTCGAGGGTCGAATGAAGACATTGACCAGCAGGGCAGTTCTCGGGAATGTGTAATAAGATGGTGTCACCGTTGAGAGTAACGTAAGAATCTATAGGGGGCAGACGAGACGAGGAGAAAGCCGGTGGAATACCAGAGGCAGCCGCAAAATACGCACGTGCAGAAGCGCCTCCTCTGGAAGGCTTTGACGCAGCATAAGACAATGCACTGGAAGCAGAGGCAGTAGAAACTGTAGAGGGCAGATTAGCGACTCCAACAGAGACATCCATGAATTCGTCAGCAGAGGTCAGGGACGTCACATCCACGTTCTCAATGGCAGAGTCGGAGACCTGAGCAGGAGAAGGCGTGCAAATGACAGAAGGAAAATTAAGAGGCTCTCCCCTAGCAAGCGACGATGATTGATCGGCTGCGTCTGTCGTTGAAGTGGCGACGCAAGGAGCTGCAGTGATGCGGGCCGGAACAGCGCCCTCATCGGCCGATGCCAGAATCATTGGCAAGGGTTAACGAAAAA
The DNA here is from genome assembly GCA_039090855.1 of Macrothele yani. NCBI lineage: Eukaryota > Metazoa > Arthropoda > Arachnida > Araneae > Macrothelidae > Macrothele > Macrothele yani. The sequence continues at coordinate 34,731,004 of CM077012.1, forward strand.
AAGGACCAGTTCAGTGTGGAAATTAAAACTGATAATGAAAAGAAATTCGCACTCACCAACTTGCGAGCGATCTTAAACGAAAGCACAGACCTTTAACTTCAGCACACACACAGAAGAACAATGATCGGCCAAACAAAACACGTACGTGAAGCACTCAAACACAGAGCTCGTGAAGACACGTGTAGGCCAAAGGTGGACCGACACCGTACTAATGTATGTCAATAAATGCTGTGTTGTGTTTCTGCTCTAGGTGTCCGGGGACTTTTGTCAATATAGTGTATGTTAGGGTCTCGAATGTGGTATGGGTGGAGTGTTGGTCTAACAGCTCTGGCTGCTTCGCCTTCCTAAAACGAGTGGTATGAAACCGGAAGCTGGAGGCAGCCGTAGGTAGAAGAGTTGCTCATTGAGCCACTAAACCCGTACGTTACTCTTAAAACTATAGTAAGCAACTCACTGGACTATAGACTGTCGCCTGTCCCTCAATTAGGGCCACTGATTTCGTAAATGGGACAGTGGAAGCGCCATCAGACAAACACATCACCTGTGTTACATCCGGCATCCGAACGTGGACCCATCTTGGAGGAACCAGTACCTCATACAACTCAGCCAACGGGGAGGACATATTTTTTCGCTAGGTATGTCTGCATAATCAATAGGTATGTCTTTACTCATCCCGATATCCTACGTTTTCTTCCCAGTTCAAAGTGCGCAAATCATATTTACTTGTACTCAAAGCGACTTGCTATAGCTACTGGTAATCCTACGATGTAGCAGATTGTGCAAGCATTTCGATGGCTTCTGATCCTTCTTCCTGAAGAGGTCCGGGTTTGAATCACGTTGAGTCATGGATGTTGTGTTCGTCTTACGGCACTGGCGTTTTCTCTCTTCCCTGGAACCAGTGGCCCTAAATTAGGGATGGGCGACTGCGTATAGCCCACTGAGTTGCTCACGGTGGTCGTTATACCTCCAATCCAAAAAAAAAAAAAAAAGAAAAAGGAAAAACAAGCATTGCTCGTCTGGAAGAAAGGGTGATCATTATAATATCCGGTTCCATATTACGTTTATTCGTGCTAGTCTGCTCTGTACGACAGTGAGTATTTTGTTAATTCGCGTAAACAAGGAATCCGCACAAACTATTGAAAACTTGTAGATTTGCCATCTGCGTCGCGATCACAGATGTCATATAAGGGACTAGATTGGCTGTCTGCTCTGTTGAGCATACGCTTGCGCTGTGTGAACCTTTGAGCCACACTGAGCAGGTCAAGATGTCGGAGTGGAGCCTATTACGTAGGGTAGTTCTGTCTTCGTTATTGTGTAAATCATGGTGAAAGTTGGCTCACAAGCTGAAATACGAAAATATACTTGCGCGTACTTATTTGCCTGTTGCCCAATGCTGAAAATAAAATAAACATGGAAAGGCACTAATTAACCCTCCAGGTAGCAGGAGTTTTGAAAGAGTCAATGCGAAATTTTGTCACATGTATAGCAGTAGACTTCCTTAAAAGCGTCCTGTCCTTCTGTAGTATTCTTTGTCGTTAAGATGCGCATATATCAGTTCTTGCCGCTTTTTTTTTGAACAAGTTTTCGGTGAACGTATTAATGCGTCGTCGTCGCTTTGGGCACAGAAATCTCCGAACGTGTATATGCGTGCTTGCCACTAGGAGGGTTAACAAGAAAACTTTATAGTTGGTATTATATGCAAATATGGAAAGTGACTGGAAAACATTTTTAAGACGCTAATGCGGCAAAGATTTAAAATAATGAAAAAGCAAATTAACATCATTAAGTAGCTATTAAATCCTGGAAACTATTGATTTGAACTCGAGAAATAATTACTCCCAGATACTTTACATAAAAAAGCTGATATAGTGTGAATCTTTCTCCTTGCTTGTTATTCAACTGATTGTCATAAAAATCAGCGAACCAAAAAAAAAACCTTGCGATTCCGCATGCCCGCGCGTCTAAGACCGGTTCTGCAATCGCAAACCTTGGGGCTTATGAGGCGCCGCGCAGGAGACTCCACATTCGTACCGAAGTGCACGGTAAGAGTCAAGTGAGATCCCTGAGCAATAGTTATGCCGAGGAGCCGCCATAGATGTTCGTACGGGCAACTGACGGAGTTCGAGCGAGGCCGTATCGTCAAGATGGGAGAGGTAGAGTGGCCGGCGTGCCGAATCGGCAGCCATTTGGGCCGATCTGACAGTACGGCGCTATCGTGTTGGAAGCAATGGACACTGGAAGGCACCCAGACACGGGGGACTGACTCTGGATTACCCAGATACTCCACCAGCAAAGAGGACCGTGGGATCGTGAGAGCGGCATGCACAGATGCAACGACGTCCTTATCCAATATCCAGAGATATGTGGCTGCTGTACAAGGGATTCCTGTGTCCGCCAGAACAATTTCCAGACGCCTGGTAGAGGCGAATCTGCACTCTCGACAGCGCCTTACGTTTTCTGCCATTAACACCTGACCATCGTCGGTGTCGATTGCAGTTGTGTCAGCAGCGACGAATCACGTTTCTGTATGGGAACGGATGACAACCGTGTCAGAGTGTGGAGGACCGCAGGTGAGCGCTACATTCCCAACTACACTGTACAGCGGCACACGTCCCGAACTGCAGTCGTGATGTACTGGAGAGGCATCGAGTATGACAAACGGACTTCCCTCGCAGTTATCCGTGGAACGTTGACAGCTCAGCGTTACGTACAGGAGATCATGCGGCTCCATGTGCTGCCTTTCCTGGCGGGGCGGCCCGGAGCATTTTTCCAACAAGATAGCGCCCGTTCGCACACGGGGCGGGTTTCCAGGACTGGACATGTTTCGACGCTTACGTGGCCTGCCAGATCGCCTGATTTCTCGCCAATCGAGCACGTGTGGGACCAGATGGGACACCACATTTCTCCATGTCCCAATGTTCCGATTTAGAGCGTCAGTTGCAAGACGTGTGAGCCAATCTGACCTAGGATAGCATACGGCGTCACTTTGGTTCTATGCTGGGACGTACCACCGCATATATCCGAGCACGAAGAAGTCCGACGCTGTAATGACGCTGACTGGAGTGTGTACCGTATGTCCGCGGGAAATCGTCCTGCTGTTCTGATATTGTCATCACTTCTGTCGTTGGTATGTACTATCTCACTACTAAAATCTTATTTCAATCCGACGTCTCCTCCTCGGTGCGCGGATTTTTATGACAATGAGTGCACATGTGGCATTTATTTATGAAGTTTGTTCAAAAATATTAATTTTATCAAAAATTTCGACATTTCACCTTGTTATGCACTAAAGAAATTTCAGTTTTTAACATTTAAAGGTATTTATTAGGGCAAACATGCAGCCACAAATGAATGTAAGCATTCATTAACAAGAAACCTCAAAATTCTATTATCTCGCAACAAATTAAAAATAGTGAGATTTTTTTTTATATATCATAGATACCGGAATACCGTTTCTCTTCAAATTTAGTCCTGTCCCTATCTAAAACACTTCAATATTTTGCAAGAACTTTGACATTGCGGTTTGCACTGAAAAATATCATTGTTTTTCATACAGATATTATGACTTCCTCCGCTAAATGTGTACTAATTGCTTAGAATCTGAGAAACACAGTACCAAACTGGTATTCTGTTGATTTAATGCAAAGTATCCTACCTTAAATGGAACACGATGACCCGCTCAAAATGGCACCTATATTGTCAACACCTAACGGGCTGGGTGACCTATCTAGCTTCTTGTGTATAATATCTGTTGCCGTCAAATCACTGGGAGTAGTTAAGCCTAACATGGATGCCGAAAGAATTCAGGTAACCCCTGTCGTGCAGCAAAGAGAAGAGGTAACCCATGTTAGTTTGCTTAAGTAGAAGAAACAAGTTTGATATATTTTATGCGTGCTCAAAAATACAAAGAAATGATCTGAATTTGAATTTATTGAATATTCTGCCAGTCATCATAGCATTACCATACATGCCAGAGTTCAACACAACAGTACATTATTACAGTGAATCTGTGCTAAGCAGTTAAACAAATCAAAATACAGTTTCAGTAATGTATCCCTAGTATGTTATAACTCAATTACAACAAACATACCATTAATTACAATTAAAAAACTTGCACAATTCAACCAAAATTTATGAAGTAGATGTAAAGATATGTAAAAGAATAATCTGTGTCTACATACACTGAAGAGCAATTGAATTAGAGACACCTGTCTAGTAACGTGAAGCACCACCTTTCGCCCTGATGACGGCGGCGATTCGTCTCTGCATGGACTCGACAAGACACCGGAAGCGTTGGGAAGCCATACGGATCCACGAACCCCGAACAAGCTCCCACAGTTTACGAAAATGTGATGGAGGGGGGTCAAGGCCTCGAATATCTCTCTCGATGGCATCCCAGATGTGCTCGATGGGATTGAGATCAGGTGAACTAGCTGGCCAAGGAAGCGAGGTCACGTCGGTGGAGTGTTGATCCAACAATTCGCATACAATTCGGGAGCGATGACACGGTGTATTGTCTTGTTGCAGGATGCGGTCCCCAGTGGGATGTTGAAAACGCACAAACGGGAGCAAATGGTTGTCGAGGATATCCCGTAACGTTGACATGTGAGGGACGATGTCACACGTACCAAAGGTCCCATTTCAGTCCACGTAAACAGTCCCCAGACAACAATGCCACCCCCAGCTTGAAGAGTACCCTGCTGGCAAGAAGGATCCATCGCTTCATGTGGTTTGCCCTGTACTCGTATCCTGCCATCCGCGTATACCAACGTGAATCTTGAGTCATCAGTCCAGGCAACATTTTCCCACATGTCTAGGGTCCAGTGGCGATGTTCACGTGCCCATGCTAATCTTTGCACCCTGTGATGTGCGGTCAGCAGTGGTACCCTCGTGGGACGATGGCTTCTGTACCCCATAGCGAGAAGATGGTTCTGGATGGTGTGGCTGCTTCCACGTTTTTGTGCACCAGCGTTAAATTGCCGAGTGATTTCTTGCACTGTGGCCCGTCTATTTGCTGTTACAATGCGAGCTAGCCGACGATGACCCCGCTCATCCACACGCTGTTGTCCACGGCAGTTGGCCCTTGCAGGGATGGTTTTACCGGATTCGATGTACTCACGGTGCACCCGTGACACTGTTCGGGAAAATCCCAGTGTCTGCACGTCTTCCGAGATGGAGTGTCCCATTCGTTGGTCCTCTACGGTTTGCTCTCGATCAAATGCGCTTAGATCCTTCGTATTAACCTTACTGCGTCCGACTCTTACCGATTCCCGTCGCATCACATCTTATATTGTCGGATCGCTGCATACGTCATGTCGTTTCCGTTTACAGGGTCGCCCACAGCGCCACATTTGCATAACGCCAGCTGTCTCTAATTCAATTGCACTTCAGTGTATAGCACTGTATGTGGATAACATGGAACCAGGGAAAAAAGGTTTTAGTGAAAAAGCCAGACGAGCCCCCGGTCCCCAAGAAGTGTGTGACAGGCCAATAACACAGTACACAGAAAATCACAGTGAGACATGAATCACCATAATAGTAAAATACTATTGTCTTGGTAAAACGCTTCAATGGAATAAACTCTTGGCTCAAAGTGTGACCATTTTATACAGAAACACTTGACTTTCGTTCAAAAGTAGGTCACAATGTTCGTTACATTACAAAACATTTCGTTAAAATGAATCTTTTTTCACGATTTGTTAGGGACGTCACGAAAAAATCGCCAAACCGGAAATTTCGTTGTAACAAAATTCTACCTTTGATTCCACATCGTTATTAAGTCATTTCTTTTCAATCATGTTAGGTATTAGGAAATGGGTCTATTTAGTTTGTACACCATACCATTTTCGGAACAAAGGGAGAAATTCTTGAATGATTCGATGCAAAGTAAAACTGTTTTCAGAGATATTCCTTTGAAGAATTCTTGCTGAGGACCCTGAGCTAATATTGACAGTTCCGTGACATTTTCATTACGGTGTTGCTCTTTTTCCATGAACCAAGAAGTTGACAGAACCTATTATCATTTCCCTAACAATAAAGCTTTAACACACCAGTGGCTGCGTCGATAAAGTCACAGCCGATTCAAGCACCATTGGCTGGAAACATAAATTCAATGACCCGAACTTTTTATTGCTACTTCATGCCTGGACCATAACCTTTATTTCAACTACATCCAAATTGTCTATAAAAGGCATCTTATGTGCATGGAAGAACTCCAAAAAGCCTGCTACTATCTGACAAACGACCAGGGAAAGATTGATTTTCAGTTTTCCCGACTTCATTATCTAATAAAGATATCGGTACTTGTGGTTCAGCGATTGTGTTGAAGACTATTACCCTTCGCTTACTGCAAAGAAAATATCAACAAAAGATATCGGATTTATTACGACCGTATTGCTGAACAGCTTCGAAGATTTCTATGAGGTCTTAAACATCAAATGGTTTGCGTAAGACATTTTGTCTCGGAGAAAGGGTCTTTGATTTCACAGAAATGTCAGTTGCCTAGCTGGAATAATCGATTTCAACCGTAATTTTCGAGCAATGGGATGAACATTCACTTAATTGATCAATAAAAATAAAACGACCATAACTATGCGAATGTTGCAAGATCTGTTACATTAAGAGCAAAGTTTCCCAAAAGTATTTGCATAATACTTGACTCCGTGGCCTTGCCGGCGGCAACGGCTTTACGAGTGTGTTTATGTATGGTACGTGTGTGTATGTGTGTGTGTGTGGTCTGTTCTCTTTGCTTCGAAGGGGGAAATTGCTTTTCTCGAGTTAAATCACATATTCAGATTTGGCAATGCTCCGTTCTGTGACCGTCTAGAAACTAAACTTTTCAAATTTACAGAATTTAAACAAAGGTTAGACATATATCCTTGCCTCGAATAAAATTTTACATTTAGTTTTTTCATCTTCTGTTTTTCAAAACACTATGAACTGTGTTTGAAAAAAAATAGAAAGAGAACAACTAAACAGGGGTTTGACAGAATAATGTGAACACCTAGGAAAAGGAGGTTTTACTTCCCTAATAGGGTGTGGGACCACCATTGGCATTCAAAACCTCCTGAACCCTGCTTGGAATGGATTCATACGAATCCTGAATGGTGGTTAATGGGATGTTACACCATTCTTCATGCAAAAACTGCTCCAGATCCTTCAAAGATGCAGGAGGAGGATAATAGGACCTCACTCTGTTTTCCAACACAAACTTTAGTGGCTCGATGATGTTTAAGTCTGGTGATTGGGAAGGCCAAGGAAGGTGTGAAAGTTCGTCGTCATGTTCTTCAAACCATGATTAGACATTCCGCGCTCTGTGAATTGGAGCGTTATCATCTTGATAGATGCCATCCCTTTCTGGAAACAATGCCTGAGCCACTGGATGGACTTGGTCAGCTAAAATGGTTTAATACGCCCTGTCAGTCGTCCGTCCTTTCAAGGTGATCAGCGGACCTGCTGCAAATCAGGATATGACCGCCCAGAGCATGATAGAACCACCATCGTGCTGCACTGTTGAGAGCAGTCTGGATTGTACGCTTCTGACGGTGTTCCCACACGAATCCTGAATGGTGGTTAATGGGATGTTACACCAATCCTCATGCAGAAACTGCTCCAGGTCCTTCAAAGATGCAGAAGGAGGATAATAGGACCTCACTCTGTTTTCCAACACAGACCACAGTGGCTCGATGATGTTTAAGCCTAGTGATTGGGGAGGGCAAGGAAGGTGTAAAAGTTCGTCCTCATGTTCCTCAAACCATGATTGGGTATTCCGCGCTCTGTGAATTGGGACGTTATCATCTTGATAGATGACATCCCCTGCAGGAAACAATGCTTGAGCCACTGGATGGACTTGGTCAGCTGAAATGGTTTCATACGCCCTGCCAGTCGTCCGTCCTTTCAATGTGATCAGCGGACCTGCTACAAATCACGATATGACCGCCCAGATCGTGCTGCACTGTTGAGAGCAGTCTGGGTTTTTACTATTCTGACGGTGTTCCCCACAAGTAAACACATCCTGCGGTGGGGAATCGTGTAAATGTGGATTCATCCGACCACATCACAAGCTTCCATGCATTGGTAGTCCACGATGTATGCTTTTGGCCCCACTGTCGTCGCCGTTGTGTATTCACCCTGGTCACCAGAATTTTTGCAATAGCAACTCTGCCATGAATATCTTGTTTATGCAGTTCCCTGTGCACTGTTTTCGTTGATACTAGGGTATCGAGCTGCAGATTGAGCCCCCCCCCACAATACTTTTCGGCGCCGTGGTCTTCTTATTGCGGGTAGAAATTCTCTTTATTTCTCCCCTGTCTCTATCAGTCAGGGTCGTTTTCCTGCTGCTCATGTGTTTTGCAGACGAGGTTTTGCCACGAACAAAGTATGCTGTAATGACGCTGGACGCTGTAACTCTCTTTGTCCCCACTACCCTAGCGACTGTTTTCACGGAAGCACCAACTAACTGGCGTTAAATTTCTCATTTAATTCTCACCCTGAAAGAAATTCTGCAACAAGACACTTTAAATGCACTTAAATAGGACCTTGAGGTTCAACGGTACGCAGCTCCATTACAAGTCACGTCTTTGAGCGTGGTGTTCACATTATTTTGTCCAACGTCTGTACATTTTGATGAAGTTTTGTGGCGTATACGACAACTTTAACTTTCTATGCTAGTTTCTATCTCGACTGTTCTATTGGACATTTTACGCACAACCGTAGTATGGGTTTATCGCGAATGTTGTGACACGTGCAGAAGAATATCCCAGCAATCGGCCATGCTGGGGATGAAACCATCTGGTGAATCCAAGGTGACCAAGCAGACTTGCGCTACTGTCGTCGGCCGTTGTGGCCAGTTAGCGTGTTGTTTCGATGCGCGGTGCCTCCTGTGATGACCCTCGGAACACAAATATTGAATTCTGCTGTGATTCACCGGTTTTGTTTACCGCCTGCTCGCTTGCACGATTCTCTGTAGTTTCCTTTGATCCCTCTCATCCACCAGCTGCTTTTGTCCACAGAATTAACAGTTGCTGGAAGTTTTTTCCATGTCGCATCATTCACGATAAAACCTTGGCACCTGTCAGATTGCTATTAAGTGTTCGAAATTATTTGATGCTCCGGTGTATATAACACGTGATCTAAAGATTTTTAATCCAAAAAATGCAGTTTACATTTTTTCTTGACAGTGATAAAGGAATTAAGCAAAACAAGTCATATTCGTAACTCTTCAAGTAGTTACGAATATTTTTTTTAATCTGAAAACGTACAATGTGCGGCAATCAAGTAGTGATATTAATTTGTTTTTAAATTCCGGTGAAACCCACCACGGGTCGGAAAGGCATTGTTTTTTACGCTTTTCAACAGTAGGTTGAAGAAGCGTATATGCCCCAGCTTTGTCCGTCCGTCCGTCCGTCCGCACGATAACTCCCGTAAAAATAGTTCGATTTCGTTGAAATTTTATTATGCGGTAGGGAATTACCTGGGGACGAAACCTATTGAAAATGGACAAGATGAGGTCAAAGGTCAGGACATAGGAGCAGGATCCATTCCATTGCCCTTATGCGTCATAACGTGCGTAAAAATGGTTCGATTTCGATGAAATTTTGTATGTGGTAAGGGACCCCTGGGGTCAAAACCTTTTGAAATGGACGAAATGGTGTCACAAAAGGCAGGACATACGAGCGGGATCCATTCCATTACCCTTATGCGTCATAACGTGCGTAAAAATGGTTCGATTTCGATGAAATTTTGTATGTGGTAAGGGACCCCCTGGGGTCAAAACCTTTTGAAATGGACGAAATGGTGTCACAAAAGGCAGGACATACGAGCGGGATCCATTCCATTACCCTTATGCGTCATAACGTGCGTAAAAATGGTTCGATTTCGATGAAATTTTGTATGTGGTAAGGGACCCCCTGGGGTCAAAACCTTTTGAAATGGACGAAATGGTGTCACAAAAGGCAGGACATACGAGCGGGATCCATTCCATTACCCTTATGCGTCATAACGTGCGTAAAAATGGTTCGATTTCGATGAAATTTTGTATGTGGTAAGGGACCCCTGGGGTCAAAACCTTTTGAAATGGACAAAATGGTGTCACAAAAGGCAGGACATACGAGCGGGATCCATTCCATTACCCTTATGCGTCATAACGAGCGTAAAAATGGTTCGATTTCGATGAAATTTTGTATGTGGTAAGGGACCCCCTGGGGTCAAAACCTTTTGAAATGGACGAAATGGGGTCACAAAAGGCAGGACATACGAGCGGGATCCATTCCATTACCCTTATGCGTCATAACGTGCGTAAAAATGGTTCGATTTCGATGAAATTTTGTATGTGGTAAGGGACCCCTGGGGTCAAAACCTTTTGAAATGGACGAAATGGGGTCACAAAAGGCAGGACATACGAGCGGGATCCATTCCATTACCCTTATGCGTCATAACGTGCGTAAAAATGGTTCGATTTCGATGAAATTTTGTATGTGGTAAGGGACCACCTGGGGACGAACCCTATTGAAAATGGACGAAATGGGGCCAACGGTCAGGACATAGGAGCGGAATCCATTCCATTGCCATTATGCGTCATAACGTGATTAAAAATGGTTCGATTACGATGGCATTTTAGTATGTGGTAGGGGACCACCTGGATACGAACCCTATTGAAAATCGGTGAAATGGGGCCAAAGATCAGGACGTAGGAGTGGGATCCATTATATTGCCTTTACGCGTCATAACTTATGTAAACATGTTTCTATTACGACAAAAGTTTAGTATGTTTTTCCGGAAGTACACTGAACCAATTCTGTTTAATATCATCGAAATAGGGTCAAATGTCAGGACACAGGAGCGAGATTTATTCCACAGCCATTATAATCATAACTTGAGTAAATGGTTTCTGGTATGGTGGAAAGCGTATCATAATCAATGCATTGCATGATGTTACTAACTTGTTTGATAAGTCATTTATCAGCTATACATAGCGCAATTCTCAGCGTTTGCCTGAGAACTGTGCAGATGATTATTTGCGCTGTGCGTGACGTCATTCGGCGGAAGAACATTGTCACTGATCTGTCACGGAGCAGAGAGCGAATATCCAGCTCTGTTTGAAAATGGGTAAAACTGCATCTGGCATAGTGGAATTGTTGCGTGAAGTGTATGGCGCTAATTGGCTATCTCCTGCACCAGTATTCCGATGGTATGCACGTTTCAAGGATGATTGGGAAGATTCGGAAAACGACGAAAGTCCCGTACACGCCATTTCGGTGCGCATTTCTGAACTCATTGAGAAAGTTCTGGAAAGGGTAAAACGTGATCATTGTGTGACCTTAGGGATGCTGGAATGTGAGCTCGTCGGTGTTAATAAGGAGACGATTCGTGAAATGTAGGAGAAGATGGTGGGGGGAGTTGTGCTTGTTTTTTCAGCATGCTTTGTCAGACGACTAGAAACATGCACGAGTGGAGTACACAAGAGATATCCTGGAAACTGCTGAAACAAAGCAAAATCTTCTCCAAAGCATTGTGGCAGGTGACGAGACATGCTTTAGTTATGCTCCTGAAACGAAGCGTCAGAGTGCTAAGTGGAAGTCACCACAGTCACTCAAAAGAAAGATCAGTTTAAGGAAGTCCAAATTCAAGTCTAAAAACCAACATACCAGAAATCATTACTCAAGTTATGTGGATAATGGCTGTGGTTGAAGAAGCGTACATGCTCCGTAGATTGAAGAAGCGTACATGCTCCACTTTTGTCCGTCTGTCTGTCTGCCTATCCGCACGATAACTCGCCTAAAAATGGTTCGATTTCGATGAAATTTTAGTATGTGGTAGTAGACCACCCGAGGAGGAAGTCTATTGAAAATGGGCGAAATGGGGCAAAAGTAAGGACATAGGAACGGGATGCATTCCAGTGCCCTTATGCGCAATAACTTGCGTAAAAATGGTTTGATTTCGATGAAATTTTAGTATGTGGTAGGGCACAGTTAGGGACGGACCCTATTGTAAATGGGTGAAATGGGGACAGATGTTAGGACATAGAAGCGAGATTTATTCCACAGCCATTATCCTTATAACTTGATTAAAACTGCTTCTATTGCGACAAAACTTTAGTATGTTGTTCCGGAGGTATACTGAACCAGTTCTGTTGCATATAATTGAAATGGGGTCAAAGGTCAGGGCACAGGAGCGAGATTTATTCCACAGCCATTATCTTCATAACGTGAGTAAAACTTCTTCTATTGCGACAAAACTTTAGTATGTTTTTCCGGAGGTATACTGAACCAATTCTGTTTGATATAATCGAAATGGGGTCAAAGGTCAGGGCACAGGAGCGTGATTTATTCCACAGCCATTATCCTCATAACTTGAGTAACCATTTCTGGTATGTTGGAAAGTGTATCATAATCAATGCATTGCATGCTTTAACTAACTTGTGTGCTTTTACAGCAGCAAGGGAATTCTGCTTCACGAGTTCATATCGGAAAGTGCAAATGTCACTGGCATTGTTTACATCCATTTTGAAACGATTGTGGAAGAGGATTGTTCGTGTCAGGCCTGGGTACAAGAACGGCCAATGATTCCTTCACGACAATGCACCTGCACACATAGTAGTCAGTGTACAGCAATTCGTGGCACGAAAACAAGTGTGTGTACTCAACCATCCCCGTATTCTGGAGATTTGTCCCCGTGTGACTGCTTTCTTTTTCCTAAATTAAAGCTGCCTTTCAAAGGAAAGGTTTTTGAAAACATTGAAACATACAAAAACCTGTGACATCAGCTCTTCACTCCATGCCAAAAGATGACCTCTGCAGGCCCGTCCTTTCGTTGGCTGGTCGTACCAATTCTTGTATTTACGCAGGAGAAAGGTTCTTCGAATAAAATACATTCACACAAATTTTCCTGCTTTTCCATTAAAAAAAATCGTCTCATTACATAATTGCTACACCGTGCATAAATCATGATTAAATAGTTATAAAAGGAGGTATGTAACGTTTTCGTGCACTTAATGTTCATAATTTCCTATATTTTCAGGGAATAAAAGCGAATGACAGAGGAACGTAAGACACTTTAAAAACTCCACTTCATAAATAATTTTATGTCGTTCTTCCAGGGCGAACCCGGTTTCGTGTCTCCAGATAGGGAATGGGTGGTGTGTTTGTCTTATGGCGCTGGCTCTCTCCCTGCCCTGAAACTTTGACTCCAAAATAATGGCCTCAAATAAGTAGCTCACGGTGGCCTTTAAACTACGAAAAGGGGGAAACGATATCTTATGAGGTATGCGTATACAGGGTGCATAAGAAATTCCCTTTAGATTGGAATAACCTGCGAACGGAGAGAGGTACAGTTATGCAAGTGAGAAAACGGTATAGTAAAGCGACTACGCGCGATAGAATGCAACCAATAGCAGCACCCCTAGTAGCGAAATGCGGAAGTTAGCCATTGCAAATCGAAACCGAAAAGCGAGAGAGCAAAATTTCCAAATACAAAGTTGTAGAGCATCAATTAATTAGTACAAAACGACATTTGTTTCACACGGATAAGATAAATTGTCGCCTGAATCTCCTAAAATGTCCGAAATCGATGTGGAGACGATTCGAATCTGCATATTCACATTTCGCAAATGTAGCCGTATGCAAATGCATATTGTCACGTTGTACCGTATCTACGATATAAAAACCAGTAGCAGGATGTACCCTGATCAGACGTTTAGGCCTACGTACGCTGTGTGAGAATGGCGAGCTTGGATTTATGGGGTTACGAAAAAAAATCAGGTGTATGCAACAGCGCCTACAAGTCTGCTGTATATACGTCGTCGTGTTACAGATGCTTGCAATAGTGTGACACCTTCCATGCTGAGGAATGTGCATGCAGAGTTGCTTTCACAAATACAAATGTGTATCGTGGGCAATGGCGAACTCTTCGAACATACTCTACATTAACTTTTTATTACTATGCGCCAGTTTGCCTTTTTTGTTTTTGTTCTGTCTGACGTCATCTAACTGTATTGACATAAGTACGCATTTATGCAATAAATTGTGTGTATTTGCTCATACCTATGCCTGTTCCCTTCAAACGTTCACACAAAAGGTCGTGCATCGATTTCGGACATTTTAGGGTATTCAGGCGACAATTTATCTTATCCGTGTAAAGCAAATTTCGTTTTGTCTTAATCAATTGATGCTCTACAACGTTGTAATTGGAAAGTTTGCTCTATCTCTTTTCGTTTTCGATTTGCAATGGCTAACTTCCGCATTTCGCCACGATCGGGCGTAGTCGCTTCACTATACCGTTATCTCCCTTGCATAACTGTACCTCTCTTTGTTCGCAAGTTATTCCAAGCTAAAGGGATTTTACTATGCACCCTGTATATGTGAACTTAAAGGTTAAGAAAATAGACGTGTAAAAAGGGTCTTAACGTGAAGTTTTTTTTTTTCGTAATGAAAACTCTGGAGTAAAAACAGCAAGACGAGAATGCCTGACTTTCGTTTCATGCTAGAATTTAAGAACACACACTTTGGCTGTAGAAAAAAATTGTGTGTTTGTTTGGAGGGTTTAACAAATACATTTAGTAACTCAATGGGCCATAAGCTGTCTCCCGCCACTAATTTGGGGCCACTGGTTCCAGAGAAGGGAGAGATCAATTGCCTTAAGTCAAACGCACCATCCATGACATGTCCAGGGTTCAAACCCGGGGCCATCCTGGACGAGTGATTAGAAGCCAATGCTTAGATCAATGCACCACCGGGGCTGCGGAAAGAAAGGAGAAAAAAAAATCATAGTGTTTCCGACATATAGGGAAAACACCCAGTTCCATTTAATTCGATGTTTAAAATGAGAAGTTAAAATGCCGCTTAGGTGGAGCAGTAGTCTAAGCGCTGGCTTTTGATCATTCATCCAAGATCAGCCTGGGTTCGAATCCAGTTTCAGCTATGGATGATGTGTTTGCCCTTCGGAACTGTATCTCTCTCTTTCCTGGCGCGATCGGCTTCAAATTAGGGACGGGCGGTTGCTTATATCCCATTCAGACATGACGGTGGTTGTTAAACCCCCAATTAAAAATAGATAATTATATCGCGGGTGCGGTTATAGCGTAAAGAACATTTAACCGAATATGATGTGCTCGTGAAGTTAGTTTTATCATTCAAAGTAGAGGGTTTTTTTTTATTAGAGGTTTAACGACCACCGTGAGCAACTCAATGGGCTATAAGCAGTCGCCCGTCCATAATTTAGGGTCACTGGTTCCAGGGAAGCGAGAGAGCCAGTGCCGTAAGACAAACAACATCCATGCCTCACCGGGATTCGAACCCGGACCCCTTTCGGGCGAATGATCAGAGGCCATCGCTTAGACCACTGCGCCACCGGGGCGGCATAGTAGAGGTTGGTTTGTTCCCGTAATGTCTCAGTAAGACGCATTCGTTGGTCCATTATTTTTTCGTATCTTCTGCCAAACATTTGTGAAACAGGTCAGCTGCATTTCCTAAAATCTTTTCTCATTATCTTTCTTTGAAATGAAAAAAAAAACAAGTTAAAAAATCATGCAATGCATTGATTATGATACGATTTCCAACATACCAGAAATCATTACTCAAGTTATGAGGATAATGGCTGTGGAATAAATCTCGTTCCTGTGCCCTGACCTTTGAACCCATTTCAATGATATTAAACAGAATTGGTTTAGTATATCTCCGGAACAGCATGTTAAAGGTTTGTCGCAATCGAAGCTTTTTTACGTAAGTTATGACGCATAAGGGCGATGGAATGGATCCCGCTCCTGTGTCCTTATCTTTGACCCCATTTCCCCATTTTCAATCGGGTTCGTCCTCAGGTTGCCCCCTACCACATAGTAAAGTTCCCTCGAAATCGAACCTTTTTTACGCGAGTTATCGTGCGGACAGACACACAGACGGACAAAGCTGGAGCATATACGCTTCTTCAACCTACGGTTGGGAAGGGTAAAAAAGAATTTATCTTTTGAAAATGCCACTCAGTTAAGTTATGTACTCGTGAAGTTAGTTTTATCAGTCAAAGTAGAGGTTGGTTTGTTTCCTTAATATCTCCGGAAGAGGCATTCTTTGATCCATTTTTTTTTCGTTTCTTCTTACAGAAATGTGTGAAACAGATCAGCTGCTTTTCCTGAAGTCCTACAAAATCTTCTCTCGTTATTTTTCTTTGAAATGAGAAAAAAAAAGGATTTTATTTTACGTGTGTTAGTTCTCATTTGTTTGATTATTCAATAACATTAACTAATTTCATTTCATTTGATGGTATCAATATATAAAATGTCTTTTTCACAGCACATCGAATAATCTCCGACTTTTGCTTATTGGATCAATATATGAATGTATAAGCAATGCGAAAACATTCTTTGTAAAGTTTTTATGACGGTAATCAAAATAAAACTTCTGCCTCAACGGATTTTCTGAAAAACAACTGTATACAAAGATATTAGTTTCGAAATTCTGCAGCTCATGGAGATGAGTGCTCGATATTCTTGGTAAATTTATTTCATTATTTTTTTTAAACAAGTTGGTAGAATATTTTGTATATGCACCATTCACACACAAAGCACATACCAGATCGGTCTCGCACTAAAGCTTTTGGAAGCGTGAAACTCACTGTGTTTGCTAAACATTCTGTCTAATCTTCGATTCGTAACATTTACAGAAAACTTCTGCAAAGGCTGATCCAATTACCTCTGGGATTAAATACACTTTTCCGAGCCGTTTGTGACATTAGAAATAAAGAAAGCTTTTTAATTAACATCTCTAAAACACATTGGTGAAAAATTCGCTAGAACGCATATGTTGTTTTTTTCGAAATAATTTATTAAGCAATTTTTTCGAAAACGTGAAGAGCTTAATAAAACTACGACAAAAATTAAAAACCTCACTTGAGTAACATGCACGACGTTGTTATTACATAAAACAAACTGAAAACTCTTAGCCGGAAAAAAAAAAGTCGTCAAAATTAAACTCATCTGAATGTGGAGCAAATTAATTTAGCTAAGCTCTAACGCTATGGCGCGACATTTCAAGGAAATTCTGAAATCTCAGCGTATATTAAAGGTTTTTTTGCTGTCTTTCTAAACTGCAGCTCTTAATCATAGAATTAATATCATTGGTTTTTAAAATAAACCTCTCTTCCACTACCCCTGTGTGTGTGTGTGTGTGTGTGTGTGTGTGTACGCACACACAGACTGTTGTCCCAATTTAATGTGAAAAAAACAAAATCATGAATTCTTAATCAATAACGCAGCAATACACTACACGAAAGTAATGCCAACATCTCATGAAGAGGAAGCATGCGCATGAAAGCATGGGAGTCCAAAAGTGATGCAGCAAGCAGCGCGCATTTAAAGTGGCTAATAGGAAGTGTGATTATCCGAAAAGCGGTACAGCCCTCACAACGAGCCCTCATTCTGTGTACAGGGCTGAGCATGAGAGTATGGGGTAAAAGTGCCACTTCTCCACCAAGGCGAGTTGGAGTCTCTGGAGGTTCATGGGAAGGGGCTGCTGGCTTGCAATAGCTCTTCCCAGGGCATCCCAGACATTCTCTATCTGGTTCAGGTCAAGGGATCTGGCTAATATCCTTACTCTCTAGCTATTCGTCGACTAGCCGAACCCTGTAAGGGCAGGCTTTATCATAACCGTATCCTGGGGAGGGGTTTTTAGGGTCCAATCCCTCTCTACCCCCGAATTGTTTTGGGCAAAATTGTTTTTGCTTTTTTATCGTAAGTTATTAGATCAACAGATGTTGGCATTATCTCCTTTCAATTTTTTTTACAAATTGTTTCAGGAGGACATTTCTTTTTCTCATTATACCCAGCAGTAACAAATTTTTAGAAGTGCAGGAAACTCTGTTTCGTTATAGCGTCAAGATGCCAGACTGGGATGAGTTGTGTTTAGAAATGTGAGAGCGCAATGAGGGATTGCAAATCTCGAATTTGAAATCCCGCAGACCACAGGGTCCAAAGCGGCGCCAGGAGAGCCGGAGATCGAGTGCCCAGGTAATTGCTGCCCTGGTTTCGCTATCGGTGTAAATAGCCGGTGAGAGCAGGAGGGGGGGGAGTGGAGGAAGTGGAGTCGGTAGAAGATGAGTTATATCCGACATCCCAATATCAGGTGGCCTGTTGATATACGTGAGGAGTGATATTTACGAACTTCAATTAGTGTGTTGTCGTTTGAGAACGAAATGGGAGTGCATATTACGAAATGAAATCATAAAGCACATGTTTAGGTTGAGAACGTTCTCACATATTTCCTCGTACCTGGTGGTGGTTAGTTTGCTTCTTGCGACGTTTGTAGGGATGGAGGGAGAGAATGAAATTAACCGCCACTTCATATCATATAGGAATTCTTAAAATTCACTTCCTGACGGAGATTTCAAACCTTTTTTTTTTATAATTTTCCTTTTTAAGCCATTTTAATAGAAATTTTGTATCTATCTATTTTATTATAAAAAAAAAGTTTACAAAATAAAAATTATTAATAAAAAAAATTGAAATAGCCGTCAGGCTGAAGATTTTGAAAATTCCGATAACAATAGATATATTCACATTACCAAGTGAATTTGACGTTAAATTGGCCATCTAATAGTTGTATGATAGCAAATGTTAGACGGCCAATTCAAATAAACAACATGTCCTTATCTGATGGGATAAAAATTCAAATTTGGATACACCAAAAGGGAATACTGCAACACTGTCACGATTATCTCAAGTAGTAACACACCGGGATACCTGTAAAATGATAAAAGAACAGTGTATTTTTGATAATCTGAAATGCAGATTTTGTTATATCATCGGAATGTACTATGTATTAGGCTGATCGATGCTATATACAGAGGGTAAGTCGAATGTTTTGCAATATATGGATCACTTTATGTCTTCATACGTACCTTTACGACGAAAGCTGACTAGCATTCAAAGTATAGGCCATCGTGTTGCACCGTCTTTAGCCATCTGTCTGCCAGTTCTTCGATTCCGCGGTTGTACCTGTTCTTGTACTTCGAGGCAAAGAACCCCTTCACCCCAGCTGCCACCTACTGATGGTTGTTAAAGTGCCGCCCGCGAAGGTAGTGAGCCATAGACCGGAACAAATGATAATCCGATGAGGCAAGAACCGGACTATCCGCTGGTTGTGGCATCAGTTCGATGCCCTCAAGATCCTGGAGTTTTGCCCGGGTCGTTCACGCGGTATGAGGCCGAGTGTTTTCCTGCTTCAGGAGAGCGCGCTTTCTGTTCACCAATACCGGGTACTTCTCCTCCAAAACGACATACATCTACTCCAGCTGTTCACAGTAGAGGTAGGCGTTGAGGATCCGACCATCTGGAACAAATTCGTAATGGATGATCCCCTCAATATTAGACCAGACGCAGAGCATTACCTTATGCTCGAAACGCCCACGTTTAGAAACAGGTTCAGGAAGCTGACCCGAGCTCAACCGCTTCCGTTGGATGTTAGGATTACCGAAATAGACCAACTTTTCATGGCACGGAACACTTCTCTTGATGAAACGTACATTGCGCGAGTTTTCTTGGAGTTTCGTGCACACTTCCACTCGGCGGTTTGCTTCAGCTGGCGTCAGTTTGTGTGGGACGAAGCGGCAGCTCCACTAGACCTTGCTGAGGTCCTGAAGGTAATGAACCACGGTGGTCTGTGATATGCCCAGCTCGCCTGATTATCTCCGAGTGCTGGTTGTCCGATTTGCCTCTACGGCTTGGCGCACGGCCTCCGAACATACGGTTCGCGGCTTATCTGAACTTAGCTGATGGTCGAAGTTCCTGTCACCTGAGCAAAATTTCTTGAATCATCTGGTTGCGGTGATGTGGTTCACAGAACCTTCCCCTTTCGCTTGACTAATGTTTCGAGTTGCTTGAGAAGCGTTATGGCCGAGTTCAAACTCGTAAAGCAAAAGTTTCCTAATTTGCCGATTGTTGCCGTTCATCTTTTAGGCGTCCCAACCACAGACAGAACAACGACATGCAATGCTGTTCACAGCAACAACTACTACTTTATATCCCTTTCGACTGACTGCAGTGCGCCATTTGAACTAGTTTAAACACGTGACATACTTGCCGCAGCACATGCTTTTATGCAAATATTGCAAAACGTTCGACTCACCCTCTGCGTTTAGATCTATCACGGCTCATGGACGGTAGTGGTGAGCGAATGCTATCCAGTATGACACGAGCCAACAGGAGGGAGTCTGTGCCGCAACTCCAGGTAATTTGAATGCTGGAGACAGGAATAATATGTCAAAACACACAGTACGTAGAACCATGTTGAAAATAGTGCTGCGTAGCCTCAGGCCGCTCCGAGTGCCCATGATAACCTCGGTTCAACGCCAAAGGGGCCTACAATTAGGTACGCTAGCACCACGACTGGACTTTGAATGATTGGTAGAAGGTCGTCTGGACCGAGGTATCTCGCGTTCTTTTGTTGCACCATGTGGAATGTCTGGAGCGTGTGCGTCGCGCACCTGAAGAAATGTTGCCACAAAGATGCATCGTGGAGCGATAACGAGCCGATGGAAGAAGTGTAATGCTCGGGAAAATGTTCAGCTGGAAAATCCTGTGTCGACTCATTCATGTGTATGAAGCTATGAGGTCTTCTAGCTACCTAAACATCATTGCTGACCATGTGCATCCTTTCATGGTAACTATATTCTTCTCTAGTAGTGCTTTCTTTCAGAAATACAAGGGGCATCCTGAAAGTAATGGCCCCCTGCTTCATAACGTTTGAAATTTTGAAGTGATTTTAATGAAACTGCACTGACATGTACTGTGGATACGTTACAAATGTGGGAACAAATTTGTTTCAGAATCGGAAATAAAGATCATGAATGACAGAGAAAAGCAGCGAGCCGTAATTTAATTCCTGAAAAAGAGTGATGCGAGGCTCCAGAATTTCACAGAAGACTCCTGGCGTTGTATGGAGCTGCCACAACCAATATCAGTAATGTCCGAAGATGGATGAAGATTTTTCGAGAGGGAGAAGGTTCAGTGTCGGACAAACAACGGGGTGGAAGACCCGCAATTGCAATGACAGATGTCAACAGGCTACGAGTGAAAGACCTCATCACAGCTGATAGTCGTGTCACTATTCAGGAGTTGTGTGATGCAATTCATTGAGGTCGTAGTGCTATGGAAACATTAATTAGGAATTTGAGCAACAAAACAATTTGTTCAAAGTGGATCTTTAGAAACCTAACCCCTGAATAATGTGAGAAAAGCGTGGACATGTGCCGGAACCTCTTGGACTGTTATGAGAGGAAGTGTGAGGTGTTTTTCTCTAATGTTGTGATGGGGGTTGAAACCTGGATGTTCTTTCATTACCCAGAAGCAAAACGTGTGTCAATGGAAGGACAACGCACATTTTCACCTCGACAGCGAAATGTGAATATATTAAAGAATATTCTTGTCAGATTTTTCAGCGTTTATCGGCTCCCATGTGCATTTAACCCTTTAAGCGGCCGATATACATTGCTGGCCATCCAAAATGCAACACCAAGAAGGACACGAGACAGCAAAACCAGATTTACTGGACACGTAACAACAGATACAAAGATGAAACGGTTGAGCTTACAGGCCCGAGCGACTTGCGGAACACGCAGACATTAATAGTTCGTGTGGCCCCCATGGCTGGCAATAACGGCCGCTACACGCCGCGGCATCGAACGAAAGAGGCTTTGGATGTGGGCTTAGGGTATGTCGGTCCAGGCTGCTTCCACACGTTGCCAAAGTTCATCAGGCGTAGCCGCGGGTGGTGCTTGCCGGGCCACTCGGTTGCTGATCAGCGACCAGACGTATTCGATGGGCGACATATCAAAAGAACAGGCAGGCCACGGCAGCAGTGACACCTGGTGGGCCATGAAGAATTGTTGCACGATGCGTGCAACAATTCTTGCCCTGTTGAAACGTGGCAGCTGGCAGGTCTGGCAGGTAAGGGAGGACTACAGGCTCCTAAACGTCAGAGATGGTGCGGTGTTTGTTGAGGGTACCGGCGATGCCTACCAGAGGGGTGCGGGTGTCATATCCAATTGCGCCCCAAACCATGACGCCAGGCGACGGACCGGTATGGCGATGCATAATGCAGGCGCCACACAGTCTCTCGCCGCGGTGCCGCCACACGTGGATCCGACAATTGTGGTGTTTCAGGCAGAAGCGCAGTTCGTCGGAGAAAACAATGTCGTGCCATTCCGTAGTCCATGTGCGGCGTTCAACGGCTCACTGCAGCCGCACTAGCCGGTGGTGTAACGTCAGTGGTAATCGGAGCAACGGGCGCCGTGCGACAAGTCCCAGCTCCTGCAGACGACGTCGAACGGTACGTGCTGACACAGGTTGTTGCTCAACACACCCTAATTCCTGCGCTAACGTTCGTGATGTGGCGGTGCGAGCCGTCAATGCCCGCCGCAAAACATGCCGGTCCTGTCGTCCGGTGGTGCGCCGCGGCTGCGGCAATCGCTCACGTCGGTCCTTCCGTCCCTCCTGCACCCACCGAATCCATACTCGCCTGACTGTGGCTGGATGTCGTGCCACACGGGCGCCGATGTCTCAGTACGATAAACTGATGTCGCGATCAGTCACTATTCGTCCTCTGTCGAACTCCGAAATTTTCTATTCGTCCTCTGTTCAACTGGAATGACTGCCGTATTCTGCGACGAGGCATCAGGAAGTTTCCCACGCACAGGTCCGGCAGCACAATAGACTTCCACTACATACACCCCGCCTTATGTGCACCCTTCTCATAGTGCTTCTCGGTGGCGTGCTGGGAGCACATGATTTGCATATGCCCTGTAATTATAATCGTTTGCATGTCCTCTAGCGGGCGACGCATGCTGCGAATTTTAGGCCAATCGGATGCTTCCTTCTTGGTGTTGCATTTTGGGTGGCCAGCAGTGTATATAGCTAAACTTAGGGTTCCCAAAATGTTCTGTGTTCCTTAAACAGAACTTTTCGCATAGCTGGAGGGTTTGAAGGAAGCTGGAGTAAAACATTCCTATGTCCCTTTTATCTCAGGAATACTGACCATAAACCCATGAAAAGTGACCCGGATGTCATGCGAATAGGTAGAAAGTCCTTTATTATCTCAGTAGAAAGTTCCTACGAGTCCTTCATTCTCTGCTCCATGACCCAAAGCGTGACAGGAATACCAGTTCCCCTGACTTGGATATCATGCTCCTGGGAAGAAACGAGACAATCAATTGTCTTCTCTCTCCTTTCTTAGGTTCTTGGGCATTATTATAGCTCTTTTTGCAGGTACTCAGTCAAGAAAGGTTAATGTCAATTATTCCCCTAAACGACCACTTTGAATAAAAGCTAAGAAGAAATCAACGCTTTCCGATGGGTAGGTTCACAAGTTCCTGTCGCGTTCGGCCTTTTTCTTAGACATCGAATATATTCGTTGTAGCTGATTTTAGCCCGTTTTGCTAACCCCGAGTTAATTCGTACCAGCCGGTTAAAAGGTTAAGGCAACAGGGAGTCGTCCGTCTCTAATTTGGGCTTGATTGTTCCAGTGGAGAGAGATATCCCCCATTGGCCAGAGTACCATCTATGCTTGATCCTGAATCAGTTCAGAAACTCAGCCTGAAACCTTCGCCTTTGACTTTTAAGTTTCCAAGATTCACATTTGGGTTAGTGAAGCTTCATAAAATCTCCAGAGCATAGTGAAACAATTATTACTTCAGATTTCAAAACTGGTAATCTATAATGCTGTCCTTATTTAACAGTAAAATAACATTTAGATAGAATTAGCTGATGGAAAAACTTGAAGATACCGGATCACAGGTAGCTAATAACAACTCATTCCGCCGAACCGATTAAATTTCAATGCATTTTAAAGACTTTAATTTCTAATTTAGTTTTAATTAGTTTCATTAACGACTACTAAATAAAACTTTTTTCCTTCTCCATTTTTGTCGTAAATTTTGCACGAGAGAGAAGAGCAGCTTTGGAGAAACGCCCAACAAGATGCCGTCACATTTATTGTCATATGATAGAGCAGAAAAACTTACACGAATGATTGATGAGGCGGAAAAGTCGCCTAGTGATCAATCTCAGTTACACATAAAAATAAATATCTCATTATTTAACGTACTCCGTACGTTAATTATAGAGGTACATTCTCCGTCAACAACAGTGTCACTTTGAAAGAAGGAGGATTAAATATGGCTGTTTGTTTCGTAACAAGTTAAAGCCATGTTCATACATTGTTAAAGGCGAAAAATATTATTACCGAAGGTTATTTGAAGACGCATCCAATTATGGCTGCGTTTGTTGAGCTGGTGCAGAAAAATGTATTATAATTAATAAGTGTCTGTATTGTGTTTCTAAATGAAATGAGTGTAACACAAGTTCATAAATTTTTACAAAGTTAATAAAAGTGACTCTTAAAAAATTTGATAAAACTAACCACAAGCTTCATATTATTTAACACCACTACCTTTACAAACTTTATTTAAAATAAATTCAAATCACTGCGAATGAGGATAATGGAATTTGGAATCCATGGAAATCATCTTGTATCTTCTTGTTTTTTTAATTCGAGGTTTACCAACCACCGTGAGCAAACTCAATGGGTTATAAGCAGTCGCCCATCCCTAATTTAGGGCCACTGGTTCCAGGGAAGGTGAAAGTCCCAGCGCCGTAAGACAAATACAACATCCATGCCTCCGGGATTCGAACTGGGAAACATCTCGGACGAATTATCAGAAGCCATCGCTTAAACCACTGCGCAACCGGGGCAGCGGCCATGTGGTTTTTCTTTTTTTAATACAGTACAGTTTATTAAAACCAAGGAAGAATAGCCCTACTCAAATGAAATTTATATCACAGATTCAGTATGCTATAACCGTTAAATTATTACATTTCTAGAACTATACAATATGTATTTTTGTTTCATAACGCAGTGTCATGCGACGCCACCTTTAACTACAATAACAGCCTCTACTACACGGCATGACATTGAATGGATAAATTTTTGCTATTGTCCTAGGGAATGGCCTGCCAGTGTGCTAGTCTTCTTGCGAGACTAGAGGTCATTTGTGGTGACTGCCGAAGGCGCTTGATGGACTAGTAGCTTAGCTAACATGTCCTGGACATGAGATATCAGACGTGCATGGAAGAGGCCTTGGACATTCCGAGCCCCATGTAGCCGAGCTTTATCCTTCTGGAATATAGCGCCACGACAACTCTGAAGAGAGAGTATCACTTCTGCCTCTACACTAAAGAGCAATTGAATTAAAGACAGCTGGCGTTACGCAAATGTGGCGCTGTGGGCGGCCCTGTAAACGGAAACGACATGACGTATGCAGCGATCCGACAATGTAAAGAGTGATGCGACGGGAATCAGTAAAGTCGGACGCAGTATAGGTACCGCTGCTGACCGTACACCACAGGGTGCAAAGAGTAGCATGGGCGCGGGAACATCGCCACTGGGCCCTAGACATGTGGAAAAATGTTGCCTGGACTGATGAGTCGAGATTCACGTTGGTACATGCGGATGGCAGGATACGAGTACATGAAGTGATGGATCCTTCTTGCCAGCAGGATACTCCTCAAGGTGGTGGGGGTGGTATTCTCGTCTGCGGACTGTTAACGTGGACTGATATGGGATCCCTGGTACGTGTGACATCGTCCCTCACAGGTCAACGTTACCGGGATATCCTGGAGACCATTTGCTCCCGTTTGTGCGTCTTCAACATCCCACTGGCGACCTCATCCTGCAACAAGACAATGCAGCTCCCGAATTGTATCCAAATGGTTGGATGAACACTCCACCGACGTGACCTCGCTTCCTTGGCCAGCTAGGTCACCTGACCTCAATCACATCGAGCACATCTGGGATGCCATCGAGAGAGATGTTCGAGGCTCTGATCCCCCATCCATCAAATCTTCGTGAACTGTGGAAGCTTGTTCAGAGGTCGTGGATTCGTATGGCTTCCCAACGCTTCCGGTGTCTTGTCGAGTCCATGCCGAGACGAATCGCCGCCGTCATCAGATCGAAAGGTGGTGCTACACGTTACTGGACACGTATCTCTAATTCAATTGCTGTTCAGTGTATATCGTCCCTGGTGTATCGCTGGCTGTTGATGATTCTCCCAATTCATATCAGGTGAGATCGCAAACTGAACCCAACGGCGCCCCAAACTATGATGCTTGGCATTGGGCCAAAATGGAACAGAAAAATGTACGCTGCAAGGGGCCGTTCACCACAATGTCTTCGAACACGTATGCGTCCATCATGGTGCATCAAGATGAATCGTGACTTATCAGAAAACACGACCTGTTGCCAATCAGCGCGCCAGTGTCTGTGTTCGGGACCCCATTGCAGTTTGAGGCGTCTGTGGCTGAGGGCCAAAGAAATGAGCATCAATGGGCTGCTAACCACAAGTCCTGTGTTAAGCAGCCGACGTCCAACTGTGCTGGAGCACAAAGCCTGGACTGTGACTGTGCTCCGCTGCTGCACTAACACAGTGGATGTTGCTCTGAGATCGGGCACTGCCATGCGGTATAGGTATCTGTCATCTCGTGCGATTTTTGCGGCCCATTCCCGGATTTCTGTGTGACCGAGCCTCATTAATCCACTGACACCACGTTTGCATTACTGTAATAGCGATTCGTCTCTTACGAGTGGCGATTTCGCAGCATACAAATTTATCTTCTCTCATCCCAACAATCCTTCCTCGCTCCAAGTCCGTCATGTGTGTTTATAATGCGACCTTCTTCATCCCAGCAATCCTTCCTCGCTCCAAGTCCGTCAAGTGTTCATAATGCGACCTTCTTCATCCCAACAATCCTTCCTCGCCCAGAGTCTGTCATGTGTTAATAATGCTACCTTCTTCATTCTAACAATCCTTCCTCGCTCCAAGTCCGTCATGTGTTCATAATGCGACTTTCTTCATCCCAACCATCCTTCCTCGCTCCAAGTCCGTCATGTGTTCATAATGCGACCTTCTTCATCTCAACAATCCTTCCCCGCTCCAAGTCGGTCATGTGTTCATAATGCAACCTTCTTCGGCGACGGAACGTAATGAGACCCAAGAAACACCCTTTCGACTCAATCCCGGGTCTTTGCTGATTGCAACATCTTATTTCGGCCAGCTCTGTGTACCAGAGACCGGACAGTTCAGAGGGCGCTGCTCAGAAAGCGCATGCGCATTTGCACTGACATTTCAATCATTTACATGACCAAACTTGTACATATATAAGTTTCAAGCTGATACCAGTAGTTCTTTACGGTGCTGCAATTTTTACCAAATGCAGTACATATGGCGTAGCATAAGTTAATGGCGGTGTGGTGTCAGTGGCTAGGCAGGCCGGTGCAATAATCTGAAAAACACACTGAAAAAAGCCACTTTTGCTACCTTAGAAAGAATGTAACTGCTAAATTCATTTTTGCACAATACTCTTAGCTGCTATAATCATTCAAGAATATTTTATTTTATTGCAAAGCCCGATTCAGATGCATGGAAAAAAATATCAGAAATTCGGAAGTACATTATATTGACCAGTATCATTGGACACCTAGAAGAGAAACACAGCATGGCATATATTGGCATACATTAGTACGTTGTCGGTCCACCTTTGACCTTAATACATGCACTGACTCTTCGAGACATGCTTTCAACAATATATTGGAACACAGCGATAGGTATGCGCTTCCATTCAGTACATAATGCTGCCGCTAACTGTTGCTTAGAGTAGGCCTTGGTTCCAAACTTCTTATGCGGCGCTGTAATTCATCCCATAGGTGCTCTATGGGCTTAAGATCAGGGCTCTGTGCTGGCCAGTCCTCACACGATAGGTAATTATCGTCAAACCACGACGTAACAGTCCTTGCTTTTTATGCCTCGGTACATTATCCTACTGGTACCAACAAGGCTTGGTTCCATAGTATTGCCACATAGTTAATAGGGTATGATTGTCAAGAATATCGAGGTAAAAGTGCTGGTTAACAGGTTTGTTCACGATAACCAATGGGCGGGACCATACTACGAAATACATCCCCACACGAGTACACTGCCAGCTCCGAACTTGAACGTAGGAACAGTACACTGTGGTAAATAGCGTTACCCCTGCTGCCGCCATACCTACGCAGGGCAATCAGACTGATGGATCGACTATCTGGATTTATCATTCAATAGAACCTGTTTCCATTGATCTACGGTCCACGATAAATGTTCTTTACACCATGCCAAACGACGAGTAGCATTCCGAGTAAAGATGAAAGGCTTATGAGCAGCCGCACGACCGCGGTAACCCATGGAATGAAGTTCTCTGCGAATGGTAAGATTACATAACGAGGTTCTAACATTTTTACTCACCCGTACACTGAGGTCTTGTGCAGTACTCCGTCGATTAGCTGTAACGACTCTCCTGAGGCGTCGACGTCCTATATCACTGATTCTCTTTGGTCTGCTGGTACGTTTTGCTACTTCAGGCACGCCATGTGTTTTTCACCTATTCAGTACATCCAAAACAATTGACTTGGGTATGTTTAAACGCCTCTCGGTTTCTCTTATGGACCGCCCTCTAATATAAAACCTAACAATATTTCGTTTCTCAAAGTCATTTCTCTTCCTCTGCGACATTTTCACTCCACCTCACATTGCGATATGATCTCAGTCAGCTGCAGGTTTGTTTTTATTCCGTTTGTAGCTGTACCGCGCATCTTACCAACGCAGCGCTTCCACTCATTTTCTTTTGAAGGGGTGCCCGGTGACTTTTGTCAAGACAGTGTAGGTACATGCATCCAGTATCACTGTTTCTATATGTGGACACCATATCTTTGCACCATTTAGCCCAACATAAAAATTTCCTTCCACACTGTGAATCCTGAATTGGGAAAAGATAATATACTTGGCTTTTCGCTGTTTTTCTTATGCATTGTAACGTATACTCGAACTTATCTTTGCTTTTTGGTTACATTTATGTAACGATTTAAATCACAGTGGTTCATATCCGGTGAATACAGTAGATTGAGGCAGTTCCACCCAACCATTCTGTTCAATGAACAGCCGAAAAATCCTGGCCTTGTGTGCCCGAGCACTGTCGTGTAAGAAAACAAGTCGTGCTTATGATGTCTCAGTGCCCATGCCGGAAAATGCTTCCCTACGAAATACTAACACCGCTCCGATGTTATGGCGATGTTCTCATCATTCGTCGTCCAAAAATTCCAGACAGGAAACATCGATGCCAACGACCAGTAAGATTTTTACACTCGTGCCATTCTACACGGGGTAAAGACTCTACGGTTGAATGAAGGAACGTGACTGATCTTGCTGGCGCCGCCCCGGTGGCGCAGTGGTCTAAGGCGCTGGCCTCTGATCATTCGTCCGTACGGGGTCCGGGTTCGAATCCCGGTCAGGCATGGATGTTGTGTTTGTCTTACGGCACTGGCTCTCTCCCTTCCCTGGAACCAGTGACCCTAAATTAGGGACGGGCGACTGCTTATAGCCCTTTGAGTTGCTCACGGTGGTCGTTAAACCTCCAATCAAAAAAAAAAAAAAAAAATCTTGCTGGCTGGGTGCGTCAAATTCCACCCAACTTGCAACTAAGCAGAGTATCCTTGTGAGCATCCTACTATTGCGATAATACTCTCTGACGATAACGATTTTAATAGTGAAGGTTGTGAGTTAAAAGCGTAGCGGGACGACGAAATGTAAAGCCACCGTAATGACATCGCATCATACAAAAGATGTTATGGGGGCCTACACGTAACGTAAGGTTCGTTGTTTTGCAGAGCAGAAATCTTATCCAGGCAATGTTGCGTTTATTCGTTATACACTGCTGGACAATTGCTAAGGACGGATCATAAACGGCTATATAGCGCATAAAAAAGTAAGTGTGGTTGGATGCTAAGTGAAATAAAATAATGTCAGAATGCCAGGACATTACAAGAAAGACAATTTATTGTGCTCTGAAATCCAGAAGGATTTGGAACGTGTTCAAAAGAAAAAAGGTCCATTTTGTGCAGAATACGTAAACGTGAAACAAATGCAATTACCGTCCGCAGGCGTTCCGGCGTAAGATGTCCATACGGGATATGGCCACCATGGAGGGCGATGCAAGATTCCACACGTCGTGTCATGCTTTGCACAACATTATCAAGCAGCTGTTGGGGTAATTTATCCCATTCCTCTGTCAGTGCACGGATGAGGTTGTCCTTGTTTATTGGAGGGCATTGGCGACCAGCAAGACTCCTCTCCAAAGCACCCCATACATTTTCAATGGGACTCAGATCTGGAGAACGTGCTGACCATACGAGGCGTTGAATATCCTCGCTCTCAAGACACTCCTGGACAGCGGCTGTTCGATGACTTGTTGCGTTGTCGTCCATGAAAATGAATCTTTCAACGACAGCTCCACGGAACATGCAAACATGAGGTAGCAGAACATCATTAATGTATCGTTGGCCAGTCATAGTCCCAGTTGGAAGCACATAGAGGGACGTACGGCCATTAATCATGATGCCAGCCCATACCATGACACTACATGTCGGATATCGGTCCCTTTCCTGTATGTTTGCTGGACAATATGCAATACCACTATCACGCCAGATCAGTTGTCGTCGACAATCAGACGATAGACTGTATCTACTCTCATCTGAGAAGATGACAGCAGACCAGTCGTTATCAGTCCATTTGCGATGTTGATAGCACCATTGCAAACGGGCGGTACGGTGACGTCTGGACAATGGGATGCACACAACAGGACGGCGGGCGTATAGTCCTCCTTCATGCAAACGTCTGGCGACAGTTTTTCGGGAGATCCGCTTGCCAGTAGCAGCCATAAACTGATTTGCTACCTCACTAGCTGTGCTGCGCCGGTGTCTTTTTGTTGATAGCACCATGTACCGATCTTCTGCAGGTGTCGTACTGCGAACACGACCTACCCCGTGACGTTTGCTGCACTCTCCATTTGTTTGAAATGATTTCCAAAGCCTTGAAACAACACTGTGGCTGACGTCGAACTACCTGGCAACATCTGTTATTTTTCGCCCTTCTTCAATCTTGCCAATAATACGGCTAGGCGTAAAATCATCTAGGTGATGTCGGGAAGACATAATGAAAATTGCAAGTTCGTCAATTTATTCTTTCCTTTCAACTTTGCGTTTGACCAACAACGGTCAATACGCGTCAAATCCTTTATATCTCTTATCAGCGCTATGATGTCACGAACAAGTTCGGCAATCCAAAATTTGCATACGCACAACACGTCTTACTGTATCTCGCACTTATGCTAATTTCCACATTTTCCTGCCTTCCATTTTATGGTTGCTATTGTCATTCGTCCTTAGCAATTGTCCGGCAGTGTATTAAAAAACAAGAAAGATGACACCGAATTTTTGGGTGTAATAAGCTCGTCTTTTGAATCCGTTCTGATGCAAATTAAATATATCAAATCTATTCAAAGTCAATGGAAACGGTATGGAAAACAATAATATCTGACGGAAGAAAGAAGTTTTTCATTCGTGTTTTTAATCCCTCAGATATTGCTGTAAACGGAATAGTGAGCTTACGCCCTCTGGTTGCAGACTTGTGCGTTAAGGAAAACATGAAATTATATGAGAAACATTTCGCACCGGAATAGCTCTCCAACACAGAAAGAATTCTTCAAGTCGGACTCTTAGAAACAGAGATATCGGCACAAATAAGATTTGACATTGCGTCCTCTGGTGGTAAAATCATGCATTATTTTAGAAAGAAAGTGTTCTCAAAAGGTTTTTCCATATGAGCGGTATCAGTCCAAGAAAAAAAAAATTGGCTGAGTTCTCAGGAGCGCAGATTTTGCTACAAATACATCAGAAGCAGAAATTAACACCTATGCCCCCTGGTGGCCAAACCATTCTTTACCAAACATTAGAAATTATGTGAAAAATATTTTCCATCAGGTCTTGTATGCGATAAAGGAATATTTTTTCAACTCGGACCTTTAGAAGCAGAAATAACGCAGAAAACGGATTTTACCTTTGTGCCCCCTAGCGGAAAGTCTATGATTTACTTGAAAATTTCGAATTTACAGGAAAAACATTTTGTATCGGAAACACTATCCAACAAGAAGGAATTTTTCAAATCGGTCTATCATGAGTAGAGATATTGACAAAAATAAGATATACATCTACGCCCCCTAGCGTAGAAACCATGCATTATTTCAAGAAAAAAATGTTTCTAAAAGGGTTTGTCGACATGAGTGGTATCGGTCTACAAACGATGGTTTTTTCAATCGAGACTTTAGAAGCTCATATTTTGCTGCAAATACATCAGAAGCGAAAAGTAAGATTTACGCCCCCTGGTGGCCAAACCATTATTTTTTTTTTACAAAAATCAGAAATTATGTGCAAACGATTTCCCATCAGGAGCTGTATTCGGTTAAGAAAAAAAATTTCAAATCGGAGATTAAGAAGCAGAGATATAGGAGGAAACGCAATTTACCTCTACGCCCCCTATCGGAAAGTCTATAAATTACTTGAAATTTTTGAAATTATATGAAAAACATGTCACACTGAAAACATTATCCAACAAAGAAGAAATTTTTCAAATCGGACTCCTAGAAGTAGAGATATTGACAAAAATAAGATAAACGTCTACGCCCCCGGGCGGAGAAACTGTTGAATATTTTAAGAAGAAGATGTTCCAAAAAGGTTTATCTGTGTGAGTGGCATGAGTCCAAGAAATAATATTATGAATCGATATTTTAGAAGCTCAGATTTTATGGCAAATACATCAGAAGCAAAAATTAACTCTTACGTATTCTTACCAAAAATTGAAATTATATGCAAAGGATTTTCCATCAGGAGGTGTATCCGCTGAAGAAAAAAAAATTCAAATCGGAGTTTTAAAAGAAGAATTATCGGGAAAAATGTAATTTACTTTAACGCCCCCTAACGGAAAATCTATGCGTAATTTGAAAAAGGTAACTATATCTAAAATACTCTTCGACATAAATGAAATCGAAAGATAAAATATTTTTTTCGATCGGATGTTTAGAAGCAAATATGTGGAATAAAACTTTTTTTTGAATTCGACATCTGCATTTACGCCCTCTAGCGGCGAAAATGTACATCGTAAAAAACGAAATGAAGGATCATCATTCGCATATTTCAAGCTTCGGAATGCAAAAAGAATTTTTCAAGTCGGACTAATAGTTGCAGAGATATCGTGGGTACAGACGGTCGGACAAACCGGTAACATAAGCACGATCTTTTTTTTACAAAAGACGTACTAACAAAGAAGGAATTTTTCAAATCGTACTACTAGAAGTAGAGATATTGACAAAAATAAGATATACATCTACGACCCCTGGCGAAGAAACTGTGAAATATTTTAAGAAAAAATATTCCGAAAAGGTCTTCCGATGTGAGTGGCATAAGTACACAAAATAATTTTTTCAATCGATATTTTAGAAGCTCAGATTTTTTGGCAAATACATCAGAAGCAAAAATTAAACCGTACGCCCCCTGGTGGCGAAAGTATTCTTCACCAAAAATTTGAAATTATATGCAAAAAATTTTCCATCAGGTGTATCCGCTGAAGAAAGAATTATCAAATCGGAGTTTTAGAAGAAGAGTTATCGGAAAAAATTTAATTTACTTTTACGTCCCCTAGCGGGAAATCTATCTATCAATAAAATAACTCAGTAGGACCATAATAATTTCGGGTCCTCGTAGATAAGTCACACCTAAAATTCACAGTAACATAAATTATGCACTAATGTATTAAACGCAATTACGTTCTTTCAATCTTTAGTCCACTTGAGGCACATTGTTGGTGTGTAATTTTTCTTTGTTTATGGAATTACTGACACCTCTCAATACATGTCGTGTAATTCCAAAAATAACTCCCTGGGACATGAAATATTCGTTTTTTAATTTTTTCTGTTATGTACCTATGTATAAACACTATTACACTCTGATTTCAGCTGTTTAAATGCAAGAATCGCTATATACATGTTAATACACTGTCTTATTTCATCACTGTTCTCTGTACTTACAGTCCAATAGCTCAATTTGAAGTTTAAACATTTCTTATCAGTGAAAGTCACAATCCATCTATGTTCACTGTACCTGTTGCACCAGTAGTTAAACTCAAAATTTAAAATATTTGACTGTTAAAATCCTTTTCTTTTACGTACACTTTGTACAAACACTATTACACTCCTGTTCTAGCTGTTTAAATGCAAAATCAATATATACATGTTGATAAACTGTCTTATTTCATCAATGTTCTATGTACCTATAGTACTAACAGTTCATTTGAGGTTTAAAAATTTTATCAATAAAAGTCACATTCCATCTATGTTCACTGTACCTATTGCACCAGTAGTTAAACTTGAAGTTTAAAATATTTGAGTGTCAAATCCAACAAAAAATTTAAAATCACAGCATGCTTGAGGTCACCAACCCTTCCATCAAACACCTGTTGAAGATTTTTGACTATTTTTATAGTCATCCTCTGAGAATCCGTCCAAACAACGGTGTTGCAGACTGACAATGTGCACTAGATGATTCCCTACGGGGTCTCTCTACGTGTGCAAAAGGGTTGCAGGATCCCGTGCTCTTCCCTGTATTCCTAAGTTTCATGTTTTTCCTTTTTCTGGTACTGTGCTGCCATCTATATTTCATTTGCAGTCTAATTCTCCTAAGTTTCTTTTATTCCTTTTTTTTTCATATATTAATGGAATAACAGGAAGAATTAATCATGAAGTAGCAAGATATAAGAAAAATATTGGACAATCTGTAACAACAATGTCAACAATAATAAATAATACAAGACAAAAAGTCCCCGACTTAGAAAAAGAAGGAGTATATAGAATACCTTTAGAACATGAGAACAACCAAGAATTAAAAAGAAAAAGTATATATTATTATGGATCAACCAAAAATAGACTTATAAAAAGAAGAAATCAACATATTAAAAATTGGGAAAAGGGAGAGAATGATACTTCAATGGTGTTACTGTATTGTATTGAAGAAAATGCGAAACCAAAATTTGAAGATATTCAAATCAAAAGCGGATATAAGAGTGAATGGGAGTTGAGGTACTCATAGGATCTCACCATAGAAAAAATTAAACACAGAGCCTGTAATAATAATGAACCTATCGTCATAGTAGAACCATGGAAGGCATTGATAAAAAGAGAAAAAAATATAAAGAACATTAATGGAGAATGAAAGGAGTGATGGAAAGGAAAGAAAGGGGAGGGGAGGGGGAGGAAGAAAAAAAGGGAAAACAAGGAATGGAAGAAACATGGGAGAATTAGACTACAAATGAAATGTAGATGGCAGCACAGTACCGGGAAAAGGAAAAACATGAAACTTAGGAATGCAGGGAGGAGCACGTGATCCTGTAACCCTTTCGCACACTTAGAGAGACCCCGTAGGGAATCATCTAGTGCACATTGTCAGTCTGCAACATCGTAGTTTGGACGGATGTTCCGATAATGACTATAAAAATAGTCGAAAATCTTCAACAGGTGTTTTGATGGAAGGGTTGGTGATCTCAAGCACTCTATGATTTAAAATTTTTGTTGAATTTTACACTCAAATACTTTAAACTTCAAGTTTAACTACTGGTGCAACAGGTACAGTGAACATAGATGGAATATGACTTTTATTGATAAAATGTTTTAAACATCAAATGAACTATTAGTACTATAGGTACAGAAAACATTGATGAAATAAGACAGTGTATCAAAATGTATATAGTGTTTTTGCATTTGAACAGCTAGAACCGGAGTGTAATAGTGTTTTTACATAGTGTACATAAAAGAAAAGGAGTTTTAACAGTCAAATATTTTAAATTTCGAGTTTAACTACTGGTGCAACAGGTACAGTGAACTTGTTGCACCAGGTTCAGTAAACTTGTTGCACCAGGTTCACTGTACCTGTTGCACCAGGTTCACTGTACCTGTTGCACCAGGTTCACTGTACCTGTTGCACCAGTAGTTAAACTCGAAAAATATACCTGTTGCACAAGTAGTTAACATGGAATGTGACTTTCACTGATAAGAAATTTTTAAACTTAAAATTGAGCTATTGGACTGTAAGTACAAAAAACATTGATGAAATAAGACAGTGTATCAACATGTACATAATGATTCTTGCATTTAAACAGCTGAAACCAGAGTGTAATAGTGTTTGTACATAGGTACATAAAATAAAAAAATAAAAAACGAATATTTCATCTCCCAAGGAATTATTTTTGGAATTACACGACATGTATTGAGAGGTGTCAATAATTCCATAAACAAAGAAAAATTACACACGAACAATGTGCCTCAAGTGGACTTAAGATTGAAGGTACGTAATTGTATTTAATCCATTAGTGCATAATTTATGTTATTGGAAAATCTATGCGTAATTTGAAAAAGTAACTATACCTAAAATATTCTTCGACATAAATGGAATCAAAAGATAAAATAATTTTTTCAATCGGATGTTTAGAAGCAAATATGTGGAATAAAACGTATTTTTGAATTCGACATCATCTGAATTTACGCCCTCTAGCGGCAAAATTGTACATCGTAAAAAAAAACGAAATAAAAGATCATCATTCGCATATTTCAAGCTTCCCAATGCAAAAGGAATTTTTCAAATCGGATTAATAGTTGCAGAGATATCGTGGGTACAGACGGACGGACAAACCGGTAACATAACCACGATCTTTTTTTACAAAAAACGTGCTAAAAAAATAGGTAAACGAGGAATAGCTGTAAGTGGATTCTTCACTAAGGAAAAGCTGGGAGCAGACTGAAGTCTTCCAAGCCGCACAATGGTGGTGCGACTTGGCAAAAGCTCTTCAATGCACACGTGTGTGTTGCAAACTGTCATTTGTTGAGATGATTTCCAACAAACAAATAAGCGTTCTGTGTTCGAAGCTTGGAGAAAGGTAAGGTATTCTTCTAACGGCAATGTGGAAGGCCGGTTCAAACAGGTTTCCGCGATTTATAAGACCAGTTGGGTAACAGATATCAAGCAAGATTGCTACGTGTAATTTCGTAAAGAGATTCCTTTTGTGTTGCTGTTAGTGTATCCGCGTAGCTGATTTGCCCATTCCTAGATAGCAGAACCTTGCAATTGAACGTAGGCCCATCACTGAGCCATCGCCTTTTAGGGATATAAGACAGTGGCTCAGTGTTGGACCTACGTTAAATTGTAAGGCTGTGCCACCTGGGTTAGGCCTAAGTCTTCCATTAGCCCGGTGCACACCGTTCTGTTAGGGATACCCAGTTGTGTAAAAAGGTCATGACATTCATCCTACAAGACAGCTGTAAAGTGTTTTGGCTTCTTCTCTGGATGGTTTTTTGGATGATGTCTTTTCATTTCTTATATGCTTTCGTCCAATCCTGCACTGCTGTTTTCTTAATTGACCCATTGCTGTCCACAGAAGACAATATGCGACGTCTTCTGAATACTGTAATAAGACGCATAGCTTTGAAAACACAAAATAAAACATGCTGTTCTTCTACTGCTACGCGTATTGTCTCAGCAGCTGCGTCGTTATTACAACTTTCACTAACCGATAGGTAGGCACGAACTGTGTCCGAGGAATGTGCTACGCAACAGCATCACATCTTCTATGTTGCCACTTCAGATTTTCGAAATGTACGCCATTGAAATTGTTCGCGTACTTCCTGAACGGCCAAATATATCAGATGGTATTTGTTCTTTCAAAATTTCCGAGGGAAAGCTGCAGTCGTGGTAATCTTGCTTACTTAAAAGAGCATAACTATAGTAATGATTCGAATTTCGTGGCGTAGAATAGAAATAAAACATTCCAAGCTTTTGCACATCAACCAGATGGCTTTTTCAAGTGATAGTAGAACGTTTCAACATTTTGAACGTGGGATCTTGACTAGACAGTAAATGAATAGGCGCAAATGTGATAATTCGAACAAACGAGGTCACGTTGGTTGGGCAGTCTAGTCTAGTCTAGTCTACTCAAGACTAAACTGTCTTGTCTAGCCAAGTCACCGCGTTCACATTGTTAAAACGTTTTATTATCCAGTTTGCAGTTAGCTGTCTACCTTCCTTAAAAAAGCCATCTGGTTGATGTGCGAAAGCTTGGAATGTTTTATTTCTGTTCTACGCCAAGAAATTCAGATCATTAATATACTATTTTGAGTAGAATTATAATATAAGCGAGATTAATTAATAATGACTAATTAATCTCGCTTATGGTGTAATTCTGCATAGAATTGCTACTTTCATTCTCCCTATGACTTTTTATTCAGAAAAATCAAATGCGTCGTTGATAAAATCAGTTGCATCTTTGTTTTGTGGTGTCCATCTGCCTTTATTTGGGCCGCATAACTGCATCCGGTCCTGCATTGAAAAAATGTCATCGTTTTTCTTTTGCTATGTAAAAATTTTATTTCTATCCCCAAACATATTTCATTTATATTATGAAGTTTATTGAAGAAACATAGTTCACAATTTATCGATTTAAGTATTCTAGGAAAATTCTTTTCTTCGACGATATGTAATGCATTCTTAAGATAATTTTTACATCGGGACTTCTATTTCAGTAACGTAGTTTCTGTTTTCAGTGCGGTGATTTCTTTTAGAATGTGAAGATACACGAGTCCATTTTTAATGAATCTTAACACAGACGAAAAAAATGGAAAGGTCACAAATTGGTATTTGCTGGAAAGATGGCGAAAGTATTCACCCCAGAGAGGCTACAGAATGGGGAAAAATAAAGAAAATAAACAATGGTGGAAAAATGAGAATTAAAAAACCCAAGGCTGATAAGCTTAAAGAAAAGGAAAGAGAGATGACATTTACGCAAACAACTTTTGATAGCTTTAATTCCCGTTGTATTCAAAACATTTGAAAGAATGCATGACTAAACAAAAGAGTTCTGCGGAATATTTGTGTATAATGCGTCGCAAAAATATCCATTATCTCATTCAGAGGTACACTCACTTTCATTTACTGAAGAAGAATGTACAAAGAAAATTCGCTGATAGCTAAATGCAGATGCAGTCAGAAGAGGATTAACTGCCAAATTAAAAACAAAACTTTTGTGTGCCAGTGTGCGAGGGATGGGGGGGGGATGAATATGCAATTTGTTGAATACATTTTTAGGGTGGGTTCATATTTCTTGCTCTAAAATCAAGCTTCCGTAACTCATGGGGATGAAAATAAGTATCAACAAGAAAGAAAGATGACGCAGAATTTTCTTCTGTAATGAGCACGTCTTTTGAATCTTTTTCGGCGCGAATTAAAATTTTCAAAGTTACTCATAAACAATGGAACCGGTTAGAAAAAAAAATCAACTGCATATCAACAATCCATTAAACATCCAGAAATGGAAAGAGCTATTTAGTCCCACCAGCTGCTGAAAAGTATGTACTATATAGAAAATTATGATGCGAGGGGTTGTACCGAAAGTAATGCAAAAGTGGGCATAACGTATTTTACCCTTTCTAACCGTAGATTGAAGCAGCGTATATGCTCCAGCTTTGTCCTTCCGTCCGCACGATAACTCGCGTAAAGAAATGATTCGATGTCCATGAAATTTTAATATGTGGTAGGGGACTACTGGGAACGAACCCTATTAAAAATGGGCGAAATGGGGTCAAAGGTCAGCACGTAGGATCAGAATCCATTTCATCGCCCATATGCACCATAACTTAAGTAAAAACGCTTCTATTAGGACAAAACTTTAGTATGTTGTTCCGGAGGTACACTAAACCGGTTCTGTTGAATATAATCGAAATGGGGCCAAAGGTCAGGACACAGGAGCGATATTTATTTTACAGCTATTATCTTCATAACTTGAGTAATGATTTCTGGTATGTTGGAAAGCGTATCATAATCAATGCATTGCATTATTTTACTAACTTGTTTGATTCTTGTTCGGTCTCTTCATCCTTATGACTTCTGTAAGTTTTTTGAGCGTCTCAATGTACCGCTTGCTGGTCACGGTACGGCTACGTTCCAGAAAATCAAGGAGAATGACACCCCTGTCATCTCAAAAAACAGTCACCATGACTTTCTGTGCTAATCGCTGTCTTTTGAACTTCTTACGCCTTGGTAAAGAGGTGTGATGCCATTCCATGGATTGATTCTTCATTTCTGGATCGTAAAGATACGCCCGCGTTTTATCTCTACTTAACAGATCGGGAAAAAGCGTGTCATCATTGGCTTCAAACGTTTTCAGGAGATCAGAGCAGACTTCCACACTTCTCTCTTTCAAATCTAGTTTCACCTGCCGAGGTACCCACTTTGCACACACTTTCCGATATCCTAAGTCTTCCACCATCTGCTGTATGGCATTGTAACCCCAGTCCAGTTGTGCAACAAGCTCGTGGATTGTAACTCGTCTCTCCGTTTGAATCAATTCATCCACTCGCTGAAGTTTCTTCTCAGTGGCCGCAAATGATGGTCTTTCACTGCGTGGTTTCTCTTCAAAGCTGGTTTACATTTGTTTAAACTTCTTCATCCATCTGTGCACATTGCTCTTTTCAAAGGTGTTATCTCCGTAAACATTCTGTAGCCTTCTGCGGATGTTGGACAGCCTGCATCCCTCCTTCGTCAAGAACTCGATGGCGGCAGGTTGCTTCTGCTTGGAATCCATTATTTACCTGCAATGAAGAAGGGTTATTATAGAGGTAAAATTAGTCTGCCAACATGCGCAATTTGAACGACGTCTGTCAGTTAATAAAAAAGTTATGCCCACTTTTGCATTACCTTCGGTACAAATAACTCTTCTGCCCGTAGGGGACGAATTTTGCATAGTAAAAAAGTTGAAAATATGCAAAAAGTATTCCTCTTAGCTAAACAAAAAACAATTTTTCAAACACATCTCCTGGAAGCAGATATCGCGGTAGAAAGGTTTTGAAATTTACGCCCCCCAGCAGGGAAGTTGGAGATTATTTAAAGACAATGTTCCCCATCTTTATTGTAGCGAATCACGTACAGTAAGAAAAAAGAAACTTCTCAATAGTGTTTTTAGACGCGGAGATACAGCTGGAAACAGAAGTGCACAAAACACCACCTAGAGACTGAACTGTGAACTATACAAAACTCCACAAGCAAAGTGTTCCACAAGACTAATAGTATCTCGTGTTAAAATAATATTTTTAAATCAGACATTTAGAAGTAGAGACATCGAGAAAAACAGATTAATATTTGCGTACCTTATCGAGATAATTGTCCAATATTTTGAGAAGAAAATACACAGAAAAAGTTTTCGTAGATAGTAGTATCTGACCGGAAAATAATTTTTCAGTCAGGTTTTTAGTCCGGAAGATATCGCTGTAAATATGCTGTAAACTGAATCGTAAACTTAAGCCCTCTAAGGACACACTTGTGCGTGAAAAAAAAATACAAAAATTGAAATTTTACGTAGAACATTTCGAACCAGAAAAGCTCTCCGATAAACAATTTTGCCGTTCTGGTGGAGCAGTGGTCTAAGCGATGGCCTCTGATCATTCGTCCGAAGGGGGTTCGGGTTCGAATCCCGGTGAGGCATGGATGTTGTGTTTGCCTTACGGCACTGGCTCTCTCCCTTCCCTTAAACCAGTGACCCTAAATCAGAGACGGGCGACTGATTATAGCCCATTGAGTTGCTCACGGTGGTCGTTGAACCTCCAATCAAAAAAAAAAGAAAAAAAGAAGCAGAGATATCGAGAAAAATAAGATATGAATATACACCCCTGACGGAAAAACTATTAGTTATATTTAGCAGAAGGTATTAAGAGGTTTTTCGTGGTGAAGGTAAGGGGTCCATGAAGAGATTTTCTAAAACGAATTTTCAGAAGTGCAGATTTTACTGAAAATACATAAACAGAAAAATACAATAACGCCCCTTGGTGGCCAAAACGTTTTACCAAAAATTATAAATAATATGTAGAACATTGCCCACCGGGAGCTCTATATTGCGAAGTGACATTGATAATTAAATTCCATATAAACAAAAAACATGGAATATAAGATGATCCTATTGTTGCGATATGCAATAACCTACGGACGCTCTTTTTGTTGTGTATGTATTTTTTTAAATTAAATATATGTTTTGTTAAATGAAAAACGAACAATACTTCGAAGATTTAGTGCGGTTTTCTGATCTTTCTTCCCACATGTTTTGTTTCATCACACTATTGTAATAAGGTTTGTGACCAATGTTGTACAAAATTGTTTTTTTTTGTACAGTTTTGAATTATTCGTGGCTAAAAGACCTTTCTTAAAAAGTAATTAAATAATAATTACACAACTTCCAAAAAGGCAGGACCAGTAAACAGAGACAAATCGTGTCGCGGCAAGAGCTTGCTTGACTACCGATGCGATCAATTCAACAGCTGAGGAAGATGTTCTTGACTTAACGCATGCGCAAATGCTTCGGAATAAAATCTCTCCCGAAGAAGTATACTCAGCAAGCTATGTTCAAAATTCCCATTGTTTCTTTTCGAAGCAAGAGTTCCGATTGTTTGTCTTCGATGCAAGAATTCCGATTGTTTGTTTTCGAAGCAAGAATTCCGATGCGTGTCCAATGTAATACGTGGTCTTACATTAAAATAATGGTTGCCATTCTTTTCCTGCCAATTTCGTCCCGACATTTCATTTTCGTTCCGAAGTAATGTGTGGCAAGCTTAAGGATTTCACCTTAATATGATTTTTTGGCGTTAAAGCTGTGCTTGAAATTTAGATACAACTTCTGGTTTCGGTTTTGCTTGGTGCACTTGTAAATTGTATTGAATCCCATTCCTAATGTTTTCATACTTAATGGCGCATTTGTTTTTCCCCTGCCAAGTGTTACATATTTAAGTAAAGGTATGTGAATATCATATTTAATATGTTCTAAATATTGTGATGCAAAAAGATCCAAGC
Organism: Macrothele yani; assembly: GCA_039090855.1. Classification (NCBI taxonomy): domain Eukaryota; kingdom Metazoa; phylum Arthropoda; class Arachnida; order Araneae; family Macrothelidae; genus Macrothele; species Macrothele yani. The sequence continues at coordinate 34,773,828 of CM077012.1, forward strand.
GACGCTTAATACGATCATATGTACCCTCCAAAATTCCCTAGCGTCAGAAAGAATGGTTTGATACCCAAGTATCGCGGATAATCAATCAAGTCACTCATTTCTCTTTCAGACCACCGAAGATTAATGGACATTTTAGCAGCTATCTCGTTTATTTCTAGAATCAAGCGTAGTTTTCACCCTTTCCCTATCTTCTTCCTTTTTCTCCTGTCCCTTCATCCTTTTCCTTGCCGAGTTTTACCCTTACTTCCCTTCCTCCCTGCTGAGCTTTTATCCTTCCGTTGTTTTAGTAGTCCGACTTGGGACTACGTAATTTCATTTCCTGATGTTTTTATTACCATGCATTTTAGGAAGTGCGAGGTGAAAGGTTTAGAATTCCGTATTTTGCATAGGCTGCTTAAAAAATGCAAATTTTATAAAAAAGAAAAACTTTTATGTTAAGTTTCTGAAACAACAGTGACTTTTTAACTTTCGAGACAGCCGGTACCGGTCTTTAATGCATTTAAGTACGAGTTACTCGAGATGAAACTAAAAACAACCAATTGTAAACAGGCGCTTTCCACATGCATCTAGTGACATGTTTTTTGACGTTGTTGCATTAGATTAGAGTTTCGAAACATGTTTTGATTAGCGCATCCATTGGAGTTCCTTCCAGACTCAAATAAATTTGTCATCAGACATAATGCTTACGAGTGTTCAGGAGTTAGGTAATGAAATAAGAAAGACCTGTAAAGCAAAGGAAATTATTGATTAAAACATCATGTAGTTATGTTAGTCTGCATCTACATAATATTGACAAGTCACCGGGCACCTAGAAAAGAAACACAACACAGCATTTATTGACATACATTCGTACGGTGTCGGTCCACCTTTGCCTTTAATGTATGCACTGACCCTTCGAGACAGGCTTTCGACAAGATTTTGGAACATAGCGATAGGTATGCGTTTCCATTCAGTACATAATGCTGCCGCTAACTGTTGCTTAGTAGTATGCCTTGGTTCCAAACTTCTTATGCGGCGCTCTAATTCATTCCATAGGTGCTCTATGGGATTAAGATCAGGGCTCTGTGCTGGCCAATCCAAACACGATATGGAATTATATTTGAACCACGCCGTAACAGTCCTTGCTTTATGGCTTGGTGCATTATCCTTCTGGTACCAACAAGGCTCGGTTCCATAGTATTGCCACAGAGTTGGTAAGGTATAATTGTCCGGAATATCGAAGTAGACGTGCTGGTTAACAGGTTTGTCCACGATAACCTATGGGCCGGGACCATACCACGAAAAACACCCCCACACGAGTACACTGCCAGCCACAAACTTGACCGTAGGAACATTACACTGTGGTAAATAGCGTAGCCCCTGCTGCCACCATACACACACACGGCCATCAGACTGATGGATCGTGTATCTGAATTCATCAGTCCATAGGACCCGTTTCCCATGATCTACGGTCCACGATCAATGTTTTTTACACCATGCTAGACAACGAGTAGCATTCCGAGTGGGGATGAAAGGCTTAAGAGCAGCCACACGACCATGGTAACCGATGGAATGAAGTTCTCTGCAAATGGTACGTGCACATACCGAGGTTTCAGCATTTTTACTTACCTGTACTCTGAGGTCTTGTGCAGTACTCCGTCCATTAGCTATAACGATACTCCTGAGACTTCGACGTCCTCTATCACTGATTTTATTTCATCTGCTGGTACGTGTTGCTGCTTCATGCACGCCATGTGTCTTCCACTTATTCAGTAATTCCAAAACAGTTGACGTCGGTATGTTTAAACACCCCTCGGTTTCTCTTATGGACAACCCACTAATATAACACCCAACAGTCTTTCCTTTCTCAAAGTCAGTTCTCTCCTGCTGCGACATTTTCACTCCACTTCACAGTGCGATATGATCGCTGTCAGCTGCAGGCTTGTTTTTATAACGTTTGCTGCTGTACCGCGTATCTTAACAACGCAGTGGATTTTAAATGAGTGTTCGGTGACTTTTGTCAATATAGTGTATATAAATACCACGGTTTGGGTCAAATAAACCTGTAAAATCGATACCAACGAAATCGATCGCCAAACAGCGAGCATATTTTTTTCCAGTCCAATACTTGTCTAATAACAGCTGGCATTATACTTTAGCTTTATTTAAATACACAAGTTTTAGTTAAAAGTTAACAAGAACTTCATATCTATGATACAGTGAAACCTGTCTGGCAAGATCATTCACGTCCTGCAAAAAAATGGCCGTTTTGACAGATGATTGTCGAATAAACTGGTTCACTGTGCCAAAATATCTCTTCTCCCCCGACTTAAAACTAAAATAAAAACTTTACCTGCTGTGAAGTGCTTGTTCTTGCTTCCCTGACATTTTTTTATTTAGGAATATTATTCCTCATATCTCTCAATAACAGTAAGATGTAAGGCTGAACATTGGCGTAAGGTGTTTGGGAACATACGTGCGTTGGCCCAGACAGGGCGTTACTTCTACATGTTCCACAGGAGGAAATGGAAGGTAAGGGGATGCCGAACACAATAGCATCACTGCTGCGGTTGAGCTTTGAAACCACTTCCAGCCTCTCCCTCATTTAACTTCCTTAAAGTTAGCGATTTTTTTTTGTGCCATCCAGGTTGAACCATCAAGAATGCCAAACAAATACGGCTGCTCTGTTAGGAAGCTATATTAATGAGATGAGGGGGTTGAACTCCTATGTGGGTTTCATGCTCTCATTTAGGACATTTAAGAATTGAACATGCGTACCCTTGTTAACAGGAAACCATACCCTCTTCAAGCAAAATTTCAAGAACTTGGCAGACGCCAAGTACCACCCACCGTTTACAATCTCGTGAAGAGTGGTGACAGAGAGAGAAATAGAAAGAGTTGTTATATGTTTTTAAACACACAGCATTTTCGTTTTCTTCCTAGAACTTCCTAACCAAGATTTTTCTACGAATTACATATGTTGGTGACCGTGAAATACAAGTGTATTCTCTTATGCGTTTCAAATATGACTGGCCTTGGCCACATCCTGCAGGTGGCAGCCAAATAGCGGTCTCTTATGCATTGCTCCTATTGTTGATAACATCCGTTTCAAAAAAAGTCTGCCAGCTTTGGTAGGTAAATGCAAACACAGGTTTCACTATATGAAAATGCTTCCCTTTTTTTGTATTGTAGTTTTACCGACCCCCGTGAGCAACACGGTCGGCTATAAGCAGTCGCCCGTTTATAATTTAGGGCCACTGGTTCCGGGAAAGGGAGAGAGCCAGTGCCGTAAGACAAACACAAAATTCATGGCTTCCTCGGAATTCGAACCGGGACCCTTCTCGGACGAATAGTCCTAATCAACTACGCCACCGGGGCGGCGAAAATGTATCCTTGAAAACATAACAGGGTACTATAACGCACAAGTTTGTCTGCGCCGGGCATCGAAAATGGGTCCCCTCACTCCGGAGGAAGTCACTCTCCCAACTGAGTTACGCGGACATGTGCTCTCACTTATAACGTACAAGTTTGTCTGCGCCGGGCATCGAAAATGGGTCCCCTCACTCCGGAGAAATTCGCTCTCCCAACTGAGCTACGCGGACATGTTCTCTCACTGATATCTCATGTGCGTCTTGCGGGGCAGGCACGTCACATCCCCCTCCCCCGAAAGAGGTCCGGGGGCATGGCTTACGGTTCAGCTGGGTCTGTGTGTCGCTTTAGGCAGTCATCCCAGACAATTTAGTGTGTGGAACGTAACATCTCACTGATTTATTTTTTCGAAGCACTGAAGAAAGGATTCTCATTTTTCCTGTCTCGCCGTGTGGAAAGAAAATCACATCATTGCATGAAACTTAACAGCCCGGCCATCCTGGAAGTTCGGGCGCCAAAGCAACGTACAATTTTGTCAGCCCCTGGCATCGAACCCGTGTTCCCCCTCTCCGGAATAAGTCGCTCTCCCAACTGCGCTACGCGGACATGTGCTCTCACTGCTATCTGCCTTTATCGCATATGCGTCCTGGGATGCAGGCACATCTCAGTACCTATGGTTTTTACAAATAGAGATCAAATTGCCCAGTTTTATTTTTTCGTTAAGGGGAAGAAAAACCCTGTAAATATCAAACTTGTTGCCGTTCCCTAATTTAAGGCTACTGCTTTTAAGTTTGCGTCTCAGAATAAACGGTCAGTTGTGCTATACCCGGGAATCGAACTTGGAAACAACTCAACCGGTTAGCCAGAATCCAGTACGTGGGCCCTTTTGGACCGCCATCATATCTGTGCGGGAATTTGGCTGAAATTTTAAGCGAGTAATATACACAAAGACTCATTTTCTTTGTAATTTTTCTGTATTTTATAGGGTACAAAATCAGTGCGCAAAATTTCTAATGGTTCTGAAGAGGGAAATGAATTGAATAGTTTAAAGTGGTTATATGAGGGGAGGTCATTAAATAAGTCACAAACAGCTATGGGACAGCTCATCATAGTAGTTATTAGTTTCTAAAGTTGTCGTTAGGTGGCAGCATACTCAAGATTACTCATAGTTCAACTTAGAAGACCCTAAGTAACGCATGCTCATGCCTAGCTCAGATTGCAAATGGCGACTCTGTTCGAGGAGTGTACGACCAAGAATCAGCGTGCTGTTGTGCGTTTTCATTGGGCAAAAAGATTTCCTGCAAAGGATATTCATGCAGAAATGTTTCCTGTTTTACGTCGAGGAATATTTGGCGTGTAAAATGGTTCACATCTGGGTCGATAAATCATCACAAAGAAGCTCAAACGTTGCTGGCGAAGACCGATTTAGTCATCCTGTTCAGATTGCGACAGAAGCAACTGTGAGGCGGGTGAATGAGATGATTCGAGCTGACGTGCAGTTACCGATAGACAGTGTCGCAACTGCAATGGGGTGTTCTCATAGTTTTGCCTACAACATAATGCATGATGGTTGGAATTCCTAGAAAATGTGCGCACGGTAGGTGCCCAGAGAACTGACCCAGGAACACAAAATGAACCGAATGGGGCCTGTCCTTTGCAATATCTCTCTCAGTACGTATATACAGAAGACATGCTTAGCAGGATTACTGGGGGCCAATCATAGATGAATCACTACCAACTCAAATTAAAGCGTGCATCAATGGAATGCAAACATCTCTCTTCACCTTCAACCAAGAAACTCAGAATTTCGCCATCAACAGGGAAGGTTATGCTCACCGTGTTTTGGGATTCTCAAGAAGTGTTGTTGGCCCTTTTCCAGAAGCGAAACAAAAATGTGAATGCTGCATCGTACTGTGAAATTCTGTTGGTGCTTTGGGATGCAATTCGAAAAGAATATCCAGGATTACCGTCTAGAGGAATACTGCTCCATCACGACAACACCAGACTTTATACGGCTTGATTAACCCAGCAAAAAATTGTACAACTGAGCTGGAAACTTCTTCAGTATCCGCCTTACAGCCCCGACTTAGCCCCGAGCGATTTTCACCTGTTTGGCCAGCTAAAAACTCACATTGGAGGCAAACATTTCGCGAATGACGAAGAGGTTGAACGTGCAGTGCAAATGTAGCTCAGAGAGCTGACCCAAAACTTTTATGCTGTAGGTTTCGAGGCACTGATAAATCGATGGGATACGTGTATCGATATTAATGGAAATTATGTTGAGAGATAAGGGGAAATATAAAGGTAATGAGAAATGTTTTTCAAGTTCGTACCTAACTTAGTTTTTTTAAATTACCGTTTGTGGCTTATTAACAACTCAATGGGCTACAAGCAGTCGCCCGTCCCTAATTTAGTGTCACTGGTTTCAGGGAAGGGAGAGAACCAGTGCCGTAAGACAAACACAACAACCATGCCTCACCGGGATTCGAACCCGGACCCCTTTCGGACGAATGATCAGAGGCCATCGCTTAGACCACTGCGCCACCGGGGCGGCATAACTGATATTTCCTCGTAATAGGCTTTTTGAAGGAGTTCATAAACTACGAAGGAATTTTTGAATTGAAAATGTCGTAGTTTTGGTATTTTTTTTTCGTTATGAATAGCCAAGGAAAAAAGTTTTGACATTTCGGCAAATTCAAAAAGAAAGTGATTTATTTAATAGCAGTGTATTCAAAAACATTGACGGAATGCCTTTTGCGAGTTTCCCATTGTAGCTAAATAAAGATTAAAATATATTTTCCATAATTAAGTACCTTCCTTATTCAGAAATTTATTTCTCCTTTCGTATGCTTACTACAGCAACCGAAATTGCAATATTTAGAAGAATGTCCCAAAATAAAGCATTAAAATTGCAAAGTAAAGATTGAAGTAATATTGCTAAAAAAAATTGGAAAGAATAACGGGGATTCTTAAGGATTTCTCAAACAGAAACAAGATACAAAAGATTTTTGAAACACTAAAAGCGAATGACAAAATGAAAAAAAAAAAAAAAGAAACTAAACCAACAACATGTGAAAGATGTGAAATGGTAAGAGGTTTCATAATGAAAGGAATTCAAAGAAAAGATGGGGAAAGAACAGTGAAAAACAGTGAAACAATGTAATGAAAAATTCATCAAGGTAAAAGAGCGGAAAGCAACAGAGATGCAGTTAAATTACGTAAGAGATGCAAAGCAGGCGGGCAGAGAAGGAAAAGGCTGAAGAATGAGCATAAATACTTAAAGCAGACAATTCGTGGAGGGGATTAATAAATAATAAAAGAGCAGGGAGCAGTAATGAGTTGTAAATATCTGTAGGCTGAGGAGGCGAATTAAGGGACCCCAGATAGGTGATGCCATACCTTCGTTACTCGATTAAACGTGGTTTAAACAACAGTTGAAACGACAGGAGTAAAAACTCCAATAAGAGTTGCAAGCAGCTCTGAAGGGAAAAAATATCAAATATTTGTTGCCAAGAGACATTTTTGTATCAAGGAATAAAAAAAAACGCTGCAGGAAAAATGGATGCGTAAGATGTGAGGGAACTGTCGAAAGAAAAAACGCATTTGGAAGAAAAGAAAAGATACATCATTCTTTTTTCTTGAGGTAGTCTCCCAACTCGCCAAGAGTTACCAAAAGGTTTTCAGCGTACACGCACTTTCCAAAACAAATCTTTATGAACAACCGTCTGCTGGAGGACGACTGGGAGGGGGTGGGGAATAAAGAAAAAAATCGAAATCCGGCGGGTAAGGTCAAGTGGTTACTTTTTTTATGCAACTTTACAATCCAAAGCATTAACTTATGAAATGTAAAGCCAACCACACGTAAATTTTTATTAGCATGTCGTCTTATCTATTCCCAAAGAACTAAAAACATCTTACTCCCAAGCCATATCACAAAATCACCAATATTTTGTTCTGTTAAATTAGCATTTGACACGATCTTGCGTGAAATTCTAATAATGATTTTGTTTATTTACATATATAAAAAAAATATTTCCGAATTTTATTTTTTTGAAATGTTCAACCGGAGGGATGTTTCTCGGTTTCAATGTTCAACCGGAAGTGATGTTTCTCGGTTTCAATGTGCAACCGCAAGTGATGTTTCTCGGCTTAATTATGGTTTTAAGTCAAGAGCTGCAACGAAGAGAAATTAGAAGGAAATAAAGTTCAAACGGGGTCGGTATTTTTAGTTCTTCTATGAGATATGGTTCGAATATTTTAGCAAAGTTTGATCGTTACTTTAAATGTAGGCACCTTTAGCTTCATGGGCCGATTATCAGACAAAAACTTGAACATTTTTATGAAAAATTATTGGGTTGGTGCAAAAGTTCATGCCGTTTTTTTTCACCGCACTATAGGGTGTGGAATGTATTGCATCAGAAGGGAAAACTGAATCAATCAACTATGTATTCCCTCCCAATTGTTCACGATGGTGTCCTAACGTCTGGATAGGTCTGCAATGCCATTCTTGGAAAAAACGTGCTGGTTTTGCTGCGAAGAAATCATCAAGAAAATTCTGGAGATCAACATAATTGTTGAACGTTCTGCCAATGAGTGCATTCGACAGAGATCAGAACAGGCGATAGTCTGAAGGGGAAAAATCTGGGGAATACGCCGGATGTGGAAGGATCTCCCATTTCATGTCCTGAATGGCCATTTTGGTCATGTTTGCCCTGTAAAAGCGTGCGTTATCATGTTGGAGAACGACACCACGGCGCCGATGTGGCCGGTTTCTGTTGAATTGCTCCCTCCACACGGTGGAGTTTGCTCCCAATAGAGTGCAGCGTTGATGGTCCGATTCCTCGGCAGCATTTCCCAGTGAATAATGCCTTCCATGTCCCACCAGACACACAGCATGATCTTCGCAGGATGAAAGTCGTGGTTTGGACATGGTTTGGGCGTCTTGTTTGGGCTTAACCAATTCCCTCCGATGCCCGAAATTCACGTATAGGCACTTTCATCTGCAGTAACAATACATGACAGAAAGGGTTTGTGTTGCTGAGAACAATCGCGATAACGGGCGAGCGAGGAACCACATATGGCAACGCGCTGGTTCTTGTTGTCCTCGGTGAGCGTGTGAGGCAAGTTAAGACCACAATTTCTGGACCTTTCCCATACGTTTTAGGTGTCGCGCCACCGTTTCCTTACCACAGTCCATCTCAGTGACCAATTCGCGTGTGGTTTGACGTAGATCCATGTGGATGAGATGGTTCAAACGATCCTCATCAAAGTGAGATGGGGGACCTGAGCGCGGAGAGTCGTTGATGTCAAAATTGAAACCTCGGAACCGCTCAGGCCATTTGCGGGCTGTCCTTGGAGCAATAGCATCCTCCCCATTTTGTCGAGTAGCCTTGGCGGCTGTGGATCCCTTGTTAAACTCGTAGAGGTACAGATGTCGGAAATGTTCATTCCTCTCTACTTGACACTGTGTACTCCCGGACCTGAAAACTAAAAACCCATTAGCCACAATCACACAAAACATTATGATTTAGATACACGATATTACTGGCTACATTTTGATATACAACTGGCCATCTGCACCGTTGAGAAACACTCTTGAAATAAAACGGTATGAACTTGTGCATCAACCGAATATTAAGTTCACAGCACACTAGTTTGGAATGGAAAATAATCGACGCGTCAGATTAAAACGAAACCGAATTTTGGGGAGTGTGGCTAGCATTTCTGACTGATTCAAAAATTCCAAAGTGTTGCGCATCCGTTATGTCAAGGTCACCTGGCCTTTAGTTTATTATATCATCCGATAGCAAGCTCGTGGCCCGACCTTATTTTCGGGCTTGCCTTGTTATTGTGAAATTGCTCATCATTTTATTAGTGTTTCGGAAATGTCTGTTGACGAAAATGCAACAAACGCTGTACAAAAAAAAAATCCAATTCTGTACGACATTAGTCTCAAACGTTATTCCCATAATGTGATGTAAAACATGTGCGGGAAGAAATATCGGAAACCTTCACTGAACCTGGAGTATTACTTTTCAGATTTTTTTCCACATTTCATAAAAATTAGTTTAGTCTATAAAAGTGGAAAGTATTCTGGTACTCTTTATAGATAATTTATGCTATGTATCTGTCGCATACCAAGATCTAAGTGGATGTGAAATAAAACTAGTGAGTCGAGAGTATACATTTATTTACGTACAACATATTATATTTATATGCGTCACTCACGCCCACACCGAACCACACTCCCGTACATACTATGTGGAATTAAATCATAACAAGAAACAATAAGGTTTACTGATTCCTGATATTGAAAGGTACTTAGGTAGGGGAATTAATGAATGTTATTGTCGTAAAACCAATGAAAGACGATTTGTTAGTTATAAAAGTAAATATTTACTAAACTATGGTGGCGGCAATAGTAAGTATTTCGACTGCTTAGGTTCTCAAAAACAATAGTTTTATTATTATACATTACTCAGATTTATCAAACAGAAGTCATCGCTCTTTCCACGTTTTTAAGTGTCACGGAAAAATTATCATTGGCCGCCACTGCGAATCGAACCCAGGGTCTTCCAGTTACGCGCCGGATATGCTTCCACTGTACCACAGTGGCCTCAAATTCCTCCAGACTCGCACACACTAACTGCCAAGCAAATTTCGTAGGTTGCTTCTTGGAGCCCCGCACAATGCTGGGGATCCAAGCGGGGCTCCAAGAAGAAACCTACGAAATTTGCTTGGCAGTTAGTGTGTGCGAGTCTGGAGGAATTTGAGGCCACTGTGGTACAGTGGAAGCATATCCGGCGCGTAACTGGAAGACCCTGGGTTCGGTTCTCGGTGGCGGACAATGATAATATTTCCGTGACTCACTTATAAACGTGAAAAGAGCGATGACGTCTCTTTGATATTCCTGTTCCACGGCAAATGTCTGTATTAATTACTCAGATTTAGACTAATGTAAGAAACGACCCTGAGACCGATGAAATGTGATGTAGTCACTAAAGTACACTGCGCATGCACAGGCTAAAATCTGACCTCAAGATCAAAAGAAAAACTGAATTGCAAGTGTGTTAGTTAGGGGGATTAGTAACACTTATTCTAGGATATCTGCAGGTTACACCCCATTGTGTTATACGTCATTTTAAAGTTCTCGTTAACAGCAGGTAACTCTCCATTGATGGTCAAGAGGAAGCCACATTTCTTTTCGATGTATACTTTACTACCATCGGGAAAGATGCATAGCAACAAAATGCATTTTTGTAATGGCTTTTATCACATTTAGCCTGAGGTTCCGCTGATTTACGCAGCTTGCAATGAGATATCGTTAGTATATGTTAAACGTGATGAAATGCTGTTCGGAGATAGTTTAGTAAAATACACTAAATTTTGACAAAAGTCACCGGACGCCCCTCTAAAAGCAAATGAACCGATCCGCTGCGTTAAGATGATCGGTACATCAGCAAACGGTATAACAACAAGCCTGCAGCTAACCGCGATCATATCGCACTGTGAGGTGGAGTGAAAATGTCGTGGCGGGAGAGAACTGACTTTGAGATAAGGAAAATTATTGGGTGTTATATTAGTGGGTTGTCTATAAGAGAAACCGAGAGGCGTTTAAACATAACCAAATCAACTGTTTTGGATGTACTGAATAAGTGGACGACACATGGTGTGTCTGAAGCAGCAAAACGTACCGGTAGACCAAAGCAAATCAGTGATAGAGGACGTCAAAGCCTCAGGAGAGTCGTTACGGCTAATCAACGGAGTACTGTACAATACCTCAGTTTACAAAAGGTGAGTAAAAATGCTGGAACCTCGGTATGTACACGTACCTTTTGCAGAGAACTTCATTCCATGGGTTACAGTGGTCGTGCGGCTGCTCATAAGCCTTTCATCTCCACTCGGAATGCTACTCGTTGTTTAGCAGGGTGTAAAGAACATTTATCGTGAACCGTAGATCAGTGGAAACGGGTCCTATGGACTGATGAATCCAGGTACACGATCCATCAGTCTGATAGTCGTGTGTGGGTATGGCAGCAGCCGGGGGAACGCTATTTACCACAGTATACTGTTCCTACGTTCAAGTTTGGAGCTTACAGTGTACTCGTGTGGGGGTGATTTTCGTGGTTTGGTCCCGGCCCATTGGTTATCGTGGTCAAACATGTTAACCAGCACGCCTACCTCGATATTATGGACAATTATGCCCTACCAACTGTGTGGTAATACTATGGAACCGATCCTTGTTGGTACCAGCAGGATAATGCACCGAGCCATAAAGCAAGGACCGTTACGGCGTGGTTTGACAATAATTCCCTATCGTGTGTGGACTGGCCAGTACAGAGCCCTGATCTTAATCCCATGGAGCACCTATGGAATGAATCAGAGCGCCGCATAAGAAGTTTGGAACAAAGGCATACTACTAAGCAACAGTTAGCGGCAGCATTATGTACTGAATGGAAGCGCATATCTATCGCTTTGTTCCAAAACCTTGTGGAAAGCATGTCTTGAAGGGTCAGTGCATGCATTAAGGCCAAGGGTGGCCCTACACCGTACTAAAGTATGTCAATAAAAATCTATGTTGTGTTTCTCTTCTAGGTGTCCGGCGACTTTTGTCAATATAGCGTATTCTCTCGTGATATCACATCCCCTACACCTTACCTTTCCGGATATACTTAAAAGAGAAATATAAAATTGAATTTGATGAGAATGAGAAAAGTACATCTAATGCCGGTTTAGTGGAACAGTTGTCTAAGAGATGGTTGGTCTGACCATTCTTCCGAGATGGGTCTGGGTTCGAATCGCAGTGAGGTATGGATGTTGTGTTTGTCTTACGTCACTGGCTCTCTCTCTCTCTCCCTTCCCGGGAACCAGTGATCTTAAATTAGGGACGGGCGACTGCTTATAGCCCCATCGAGTTACTCAGAGTGGTCATTTGTTCTCCGAACTAAAAAAAAGAAAGGTATGTCTAATTCTGAGTATAGAAGGAAAGTCGTTGGAGTACTGTGTTAATGGAACTTAAAATGGAGTGATATGGTCTGTTTCGAAGATTTTATTTCCTACGTAAAACAGCTTTTCTATCAGAAAATACAATGGGCTATTTTTCTTCGTTTTGCATAATTAAAGGCAAACAGAAAAGTCTTCACTTTTGTTTCTCAAAAAGTGCTGTGAAATTAGTTCTCTTTTTGCTTCAAAAGAAAACGCTTGCAGAAATGTGTTCTGCAGTGCTGTTTATGGGGAGAATACGATTAGGTGGCTTATTACATTTGCTCTTCCGACTGTCTACATCATTTGTGTAGTTGTGAGAAAGAAAGGTTTCACAGGGCCATTATAGTGAAGCCCGCATCTTCTAATCGGATTCAGATGAATGTGCAATCGAAATGTCAATCAAGTCTGGAAGCACTCAATAACCGGTTCAGGTAACGTAGCAAAAACATTCGAAAAAAACAACATTATAATAGTGCAAGAATGAAATTGAAGGACTCGCGCCAGTTATATTGCCGGAGCATCAGGTAAACTATCTGAGCAATAATTTTAATATGCTGCTTTTTGACGGTATCACTGAATATGTGAAATAAATCAAGGCTTACTAAATGTCCTAACCTAAAGGAATAGGAATAAAGATTAAACTGTGTAAAGGATGAGTTTGTTCAATGGAAGTGAATCCTTCAACGATACTGCTGTAGGTAGTGACATGATTGGAGCGCAAAACGTTGTGGCTAAGCGGTCACAGCTTTCGTCCCGGTCACGGGTAGACACCATCCGTGGTTTGAAGATACTGTAAGGCAGGAGTGGCCAAACTTTGAGGGACCAAGACCTACCTTAAGCTATCATATCCTACTGTGATCTCCCACGGTTTATCGCAGTGATATAGGCATATTTAAATAGGAATAAGCCTGTATCACAAGTGTTTTGTTAGTGTGAGTAGTTTTGTAAGTTCGGAAACAAAGAAAGAAAAATATTATTTAAATCATTTTTTATTTCTGAAACACTATTCTTCAAACAATTATATAATTTTACTCTAGATTATTTATTTACTGAAACCCGACCTATTAAACACAAGCACTTGTCACGAAACATTGTGAGGAAATAATCTTCCTCCCATTCAGTGTGGAAATATACGTTTTCGGGTTCTTAGCTCCACTCATTTTTTATTATGTAAACAAAGCTTAATAACTTCACTTATACCTGCACTCAATAAATAAACTAATCTTTATGCACAAATTAAAATGTTGACAGATCGGCCTTCCTGTAAGTGTATGCGTTGCGAGTGACGACTAGCAGAGCGAGAGATAACAACATGCCCCATGCGACAGCCTGCAGATGCGCCATGACCATGCGCAGCGGTTAGGCTTGGGGCGGGAAGTAGGACTGATTCGTTCTAACATCTACGTCTCAGGCAGTTCGTATGGAACAACATACGCCAGCTCGCGATCGAACGTTTTGTCATCCCTGCTCTAAGCCATTTGTCTTGGAGTACAGACTCCTCGTAATGAGCAAGTCTACCTCTATGCCTTCGGAGCAAGAGATATTTATCCCACTCTTTAGCATTTGTAGTGTCAGGCTAGGGCGTAAAAACCGACACTACCTTTGAACTTTATTGGTTGAATGGAAATCTTGTACTTTCACGTATTGATTGATGTGATTATCAGCAAACTGTCGACCCTAATGCTTGAATGGGTCAGTTTGCCGGCTGCCGGTAACTTCTAGTCCCCTGGCAGAGATTGAATCGCGGAACAGACATGGATTCTGAGTTTCTTCCTTACTACATGACTCTCTTTATCAGCAACAAGTGCTCGGGGAGGTCGTTAAAATGATAGGTTTGAGACATAGGTACTGTGTTTGACCCTGCAAAACTATTTCCCCCAGTTTACAGGGAGAAGTGCCCTTAAATTAGGGATAGTGATTTTTATTAGCTTTGGATGCTTTATGATAGCCAATTCACCATGGATCTAAAATATCGCGGCGACTTGGGTGTTCTTTTGAATCTTCCTTTATTCTTAGGACGCAAATATTGAAATACATGGAACGACTTCACGCTATGCCTGAATGCTACTACGGTATGTCGTAAGGAAAAACACATTTTTCAGGGAACCAACAACACATGCATAATGTTATGAGCGGAAAAATGTAGTAATCATCAAACAAATCCTAATGATAAAACGTTTTATCAATCGGGTGGACGCCATCTTAAAGTAGAAAAAGTACGTTAAAAAATTGTAACGTACTGCAATTGAACGTTACAGTTGAGTATAATGACAGTTACATATGAGATGAAAAATGACTCGCCTATGGCCGTTTTTTTCGTTTCGTTGTCAAACGATCACCGTGAGCAACTCGAAGGGCTACAAACTGTCCCCTGTTACTAATTTAGGGCAACCGTTTTCACGCAATGAACAGAGTCAAATCCATCATATAAACACAGCACCCATGCTTCATTATAGACCCGAACCCGGGGTTATTCCGGACGTATGGTCAGAAGCCATCTCTGTAGACCACCCGCACCTAGTGCCATTTGACAAATTGGACTAAGAGCAATATTGCTGGTTCAAGATGACGTGAATTACCAATGTGCCAAATTGCTTCCTTAACCGAAATGCCCTTCTCTCATAGAAATCCAAATATCTTTTGGAGTAGACACTGCATGTCCAATTCATTAGGACCATTGACCAAACAAAACACCGATTGGCTGATGCACCATTCTTTTTCGTCACCTCCACTATGGCTACATTATTAAATGAACGGAAATACTCCCAGTAATAGTTGGTTCTACCTTACTAATAGTTTAATGGAAAAGCGACATGATCTAACGGTGTTCGAGCATAGAGTGACAGTGGGGGCTCGGAGTAGTGCGTCTGTTAGTAAAACTGCTGCACCTTTTGTACGAATGTGCTAGTGGATGCCGGGTGCCGGGAGTGATAGGGGATAAACAGGTTCGTTCGGACCAAGACATGCCCAAAAGTTAAGTCAAATAATAGAAGATTTGAATAAGGTAAAAGTACAAACGGCATAGCAGCGCACGATGCGCCAAACAATTTAATTACGAAGCTCTAGCCCTAGAAATTTTCAATTCGCCAAACATTGCATGCTCTTCAATGAAACATCACAGAAACCATCCTAAGTACATTGCTCGACATTCAAAATGCCTCGCCACAAAGGAATGCACAAAATGGAACGAAACGTGGCATACATGTAGGTAAAGACGTGGAAAAGAAGGGATTTATTTTCAGAGGGATTGCATGGATGCGATGGGCGAAGAGCCAGTGTAATATGACCTGAAGCATTAGGTCGTATATCATCCATACTGGGCTATTCATTCGGCAACACTGCCTGGAATAGAGAGGAAAATTCTCCTGATGATATCGGAAGATATCGCCGACCCTGCGTCGTTGATTTGCGTCGACAATTCATCGACCTAAAGAGGGAGGTGCAAAGGTATTAACTTGTCTGCAAATGATGAAACGGCATAGCAGGTCATAATGTCGACAAGGCCACGTTCTCTATTAGAGAGAAATCTGGGGATCAGCCTGTCCAGGGAAGAAATCTGGAAACCGTGTAGACACTGTCTCCTGATGTTGGCAGTTGTGCGGGCGGGTTTTTTCTTGTTAAAACTGGATGCCAGGGATACTACGAAGATACGGTAACAAAATGGGATGCCACACGTTGACGTATCGCCGTGCTATCATCGTACTCATTATGCCAACGAGTGGTGAATGGCTGGTGAAATTCTTAGCACCCTGAACCGTGACACCTGGCTGAGGAGCTCGTATGACGCTAACATATGGCAGCAAGATCAAACCAGTGGCTACGTCGTCTCCATAATCTCAATCGGTGAACGTCAGCAGTAAGACAATAGTAAGACGCGTCCCTGAATACGAGATGGTTATATTCATTCCTCCAAGACTGTCGAGTTTCTTGCACGAGGATGTGCTGCGGTGAGTGGTACTCGTCTAAATGGCTTGCGATGGTGCAAACTGGTGGCGGTCATAATGTCGACGTCCAAAATGTCGACACCATAATATCGGCAGTCAAAATGTCGACAAGGTCATAATGTCGAGTCAAAATGTCGACAAGGTCATAATGTCGAGTCAAAATGTCGGCAAAGTCACAATGTCGACAGGCAACATGTCGATCAGGTCATAATGTCGACAGTCAAAATGTCGACAGGGTCAGAGTGCGTACAGTCAACATGTTGACCAGATCGTAATGTCGACAAGGTCATAGAGACGACCCTGAAAATGTCGACAGGGTCATAAGGACCAGGTCGTAATGTCGATAGTCAAAATGTCCACGAGGTCATAAATTCGACAGGGACATAAGGACCAGGTTGTAATGTCGATAGTCAAAATGTCGACGAGGTCATAATTTCAACAATCAAAATGTCAAAAGGGTCCAAAAATGTCACAGTCAAGCCCTTACAGATTTTTTTCAAATATTTGTTTTTTTCTTTCTTCTTACTTCAGGTTATAGGTGGGTTTCGTGAGGTTTGGACAAGTGGCAGCACGCAAAAGGTGAAAGATTTAATTACGAAGCCCTAGCCCTAGAAATTTTCAATCCGCCGTGCTAATTTTCATAAGGTTTGCTCGTATACCAAGTCAAGATTTTAGTAAATGCGCTTTTACGCTTTGTATAACAAGTTTTCATAGGTTTGTATAACAAGTCAAGATTTTAATAATTCACTAGGTAGAAGCGATTAATTAACAGGCTCCCTAAGTCTTTTTAAGTTTTTAGTCTGCCGAGCTTAAATTCACAAGGCTTTCATAGGAAATTAAGTTTTTGTGTTGCCCTTTTACTCGAGCACAAAACATTGATAAGCTCAAGTCCTAAGCATAGACCTTTTTAGTAATTTTTATACCGCCGTGATCGTATTAATAAGGTTTGTATGACAAGTCAAGAGTGTTGCTCTTATTGAAAAATTTGTGAAAAGGCCTAGAGACTAGTAATTAATATTTAGTGCCTAAGTGAAAGCGCAACAATATGAACGTTGCTTGTCATGCAAACCTTATAAATATGAGCACGACGATTAAACATTTATAAAGAGGTCTCAGGCCTTGTAATTAATATTTTGGGACCGAATACAAGTACAAAATTATTATCTTAGCTTGTTATGTGATCCTTATGAATATGAGACGTGTGCTACAAAATGTCGACAGGATCAAAATGTAGACAGGGTCAAAATATTCAAAGTAACAATGAAATGTGAAATATTTTCTTTTTTTTTTCACTTTTATTTTATTTCAGTTTTGACATTTTTATTAAGTTTCGAAAATGTTTAACTCCGAGAGTGGTTTTTCATTTTTATTGTGCTTTTGACAGTATTTATTACTATATTTTGGCGTTGTTTTGCATTGCACATCGTACATAACGTCTTGCATTTTTGTTCATTTCGGGCATTTTACTTTCGGTGGTGGTCGTAATGTCGACGACGTCAAAAGGTGAAACTGTCGACGTCTTTGCATTTTTTTTTTCTTCGAATATTTGGTTTCCGTTTTAATTTTAGATTACTTTAGTTTTTAGATGCGTTTCGTATCTCCGAAATGAGATGCGGAACGCATCTGTGAAACATTTTAAGCTTCAAGTTTAACTGCTGG
This sequence comes from Macrothele yani, assembly GCA_039090855.1. Taxonomy (NCBI): domain Eukaryota; kingdom Metazoa; phylum Arthropoda; class Arachnida; order Araneae; family Macrothelidae; genus Macrothele; species Macrothele yani. The sequence goes on from CM077012.1 coordinate 34,791,764, forward strand.
TGCAATGGGTACAGTGAACATCGATGGAATGTGATTTTTTAATGATGATTTTTTAGACTTCAAGTTAAACTACTGGTGCAATGGGTACATCGATGGAATAGAATATTTTATCAACATGTTTATAGTGATTTTAACATTAAAAGAGCTGCAACCAGAGTGCAATAGTGTGTGTGCAAATGGTGTACATAAAAGAAAAGATTAAAACCAAAACGTTTCATCTCCCAAGGAATTATCATTGGAATATTGCGACATGTGTTGAGAATTGTCAATGAATCCACAAACAAGGAAAAATGATACACCAACAATGTGAATCATATAAACTAAGGATTATAGGTACCTAATAGTATTTAATCTATTAGTGGATATCTAATTTTTACTCCGAAAGGACTTATTAGTTTCGGCACGCCGCTGTCATTCAACGGATCTTCATGAAATTTGACACATAAACAGGGTTTCTCTGCTAGAACAGATATTCAGGAAAATTAGTATCTTGATTCAACTCGTAATTTTGGAACCAAAATGACAGAATTATGTGACGTGTCTACATTGGGGAAGAATGTAATTGAGGTTAAAACATATGGAGTGCAATGCTTCAGAAACCATGTTGTTTACGATTCTTCACAAAATTTAATACTGTATCTGTGTTCCACATTGGAACAGTAAGCACCGGGTTATTCAGTAGCTCAGGAATTAAGTAAGGTCCAAGGACATCAAGTTTAAAGGACACTGCTTAATTCAATTCACATATTTAGAAGTATTCGAATTTTCCGCTACCAAGTATCAAGACATCTGGCAGAGACTAACAATGAGGAATTACAGGGTATTACCAGCCCACAAAAGTGAGTCTTAGTGATCCTCAGATAGGATTGACGCCAAATGGGTTTGGGAGGAAGACAAACTCCTTGTCTGTTTGTCCGTTAAAGAAGCAAGGCATTTCAACAGCTGCGTTCTAATTAACAAAAAAAAGTAATATTTAGACACTGTCGACATCATGACCGTGCCGACATTTTGACTGTCCACATTTTGACCCTGTCGACATTTTGATTGTTGGCAGTTGGACCCTATCGACAATTTGACCATTGACATTTCGAACCACACAAACACACCTCAGCCAATGTTTGATTCACAGTTCGTGTCGATATGGGGATGATCATATGTGCCTGTAAACTTCGTCGAATGTTGTACGCAGTGGATTGTGGTCCTGCAATGGCTTGCCGTCGTATGAGACGATCAAGGCTCTTGGGCGTGCGCCAGGTCCACTACAATGCTCCAGTTACCTGCTTCCAATCACGCTGGCTGCATTCAACAGAAAGCTGTTGCATCCCAATGCATTTCCGCCGCGATGCGACGTAGTGACCATCTCCCCGTACATAGCGCCATGATGAGGCATCTGGCAAAGGTGTCCTTTCGATGGCAGGATTCCCGATGACGTCGTTCAAGAATTCACTCTTTGCACGCCATTACACCGCAGAGATCACTTAAATGAAATGGTTCACACTCCCATGTGAGGACGACTAAACTTAGCTGCTCCAAGCCGTTTTGCCTTTTATCTCCCTCAACCAGCGCGTGATTGGTTCGCAACTGCAACATTCACACAATCCAACTGCAACATTCACACAATCCAACTGCAACATTCACACAATCCAACTGCCAACATATACGGTTCAATTTACATGGCGCTCACACAAATGCTTCCTGGTGTGGTATTTTCTATGTTGAGTAGTGTACACCATTGCTGCCTGCAGCGAACAAGACGTCATCCAGTGCGATTGGTAGAAAGGAAGGTCATCCTTGAATGCTAGGTAAAGTGTCACATGGCCTGCCGAATCAAATTTTCAAACACATCGTGCAGATGGGAGCGAGAGATTTTGGAGAAAGCAACGTGAGAGCATATGTTCACTTTGCATGATGACGAATCTCCCCCTGCCTATGTAATGATGTTGGTTATGCTTGATAAGTATCTTTTGTCTCCTTTTTTGGAATGAACCCACATTCGAATTTTCAAGAATATTGAAACATATTTTGTTGAACAAATTCATCCGACGAAAATCACTCCGTTCCCTCTGACAACCGATACGTTCTCACAATTTGAAAGACATGGTGTATTTATTTAAAGACTCTGTATAGGTCCTTAATAAGATATGTTACCGAAAATAGATAATGTTGGAAAGCAGATTACATGCGAGAAATACACTTCAACAGAACGTTGCACGATACGGATGAAAAATCGCGGCATGGGCTTTATGCTGGACGTAAAGTTGGATGTGTTCTGATGAGACTGGAGAACAGCACTGCAAACAAGCCGTACCATGAAACGAATCAAGTATATCTCAATATCTGACGTGCTTTCAGGGGAACTTAGTTCTTCACGTTCTGTTCTTGCCATTAAAATGTCTTCTGTTTATGTACTTTCGAGCTCAGTTAAACATAAGCTTCTTATTCTACTATATGTTTCTCGAACGCGTAAGTGATTTAGAAGAGAAGTCCAAGTAAGGTTCTTCACGGATTCCAGATTTACATCATATGCTTTGTCCCCCCCTCTTACATGGCCCCGTAACAGTATGTTTCAAAGGCGGTATTCATCAAACTGCAGTTTGCTCCTATATGAGGAAATGCCTGTAAGGTATCAGCAAAAATTTCTTGAAGTAATACTGTCGTTCTTGCCGCTTAAGTATGCGCAGAGATGCTTTTTCAGATCATTTTGCATATCTTGCTTTCTGTCTGACCTTAAATCTAATATCAGGCACGAAGTATTATCATGGTAAGTGATTCATATAAATGAAAGAAAGGTAGTAGTAATGGTAAAAATCAAGCTATTACAAACAATGTTGTTCACCGGCATTGTTGCTAACTGAAATTATTTATCTGATGCATTAAATTTACACCTTTGCGCATTTTTTCGAAAGATTTCAATCCCGGGGAATATATTGCATCTTATATTATGATAAATAAAATCACGATCGAAATTTCAATTTTTTTCAAACTTTTATCGATTTGATGATTATTGGCAGCAAGTTTTGAGGTTAGAAAATATCATATTGAAATTAGACTAAACGTAAAACACTGATATTTCACTTTATGTCTGTAAATATACAGTAGTTTGCACATCGTGCACGTGGATGTTTTTAAATCTGTGATGTAAACCTTGATCTTATTATTCCCCTCATTAAAATTAATCAAGATACAGACAAACCTCGATAAATCGCCCCCACTTGAGTCAGTCCCCCTACTCCTTGGTTACGAATCTTATGATATTCAGCTAACTAGAAATTTCTCCCTGTAATCCGCCAACTCGCTGGCCCCCATTCACTAGGACATTCTAGCAACATTCTGGTGTTTTTCGTTAGAGAATACGCTTTTGGACCTCCTTTAAAAAATCTTTTTAGCAACGTACACTCTGAATCGCCCACATTATCTTCTTAGTATACCCCGAAAACATGCTAGATATGTAGGTCCTCATCAGAAAACTTCTGTGGGATGGGTGACATAACAGCCACCGCCACGTTTACTTTCCCTGGAAAAGGAACAATGGCGTCAACGAAGTGCGGATCAGCTGCAGAAAATCGAGGACAGATTCTTCCGTGATTTATTGCATCTGACAGAAGTGAAACGACGTATGTGTGTGTGTGTGTCCTGTTAAATATCAAAGTTTATTAAACAAAGAGGTAGCTCCTAATTACCCTACAATTATGATTACCTTTACGATTTGACCAAATAACAACATCATAACTGCTCATCTTACATTATGTGGACAAAGGAGATTTGACACTTACAAGGAACACCCATGAGGTCGAACAAACAAAACCGCACCAAAACTTTCGTTATAAGACATTTACGTACCTCTGAATTGATCGGTGATATTCGTTTTTCTGTAAAACTCCGCAGTTAACCAGTAGAGGTCTCTGAAAATCTGCTCTTTACGTCGAAGCGTAAAGAGCAGATCTGCACAAAAATAATTATCACGTACATAGGACTGTTGACGTCCGTAACTTCATAACGAAGGGTCAGTGAGTGCAAGTGTCAAAAGATTAATTCATGTGAGGGCTATCTATAAAATGATCAGAGCAATAGCCTTTGCCGCAAAATGCACAAAAAAATTAATAAATGCAACATCGGTACACCCACAGAATGCACACGCACGAGGAACATTAGTGTTGAAAGCCACGTCGATGACACATTTGAAATTTTGCACAGGGTCACCACAATGGTAGCCAGTTTTCTGCCATGCGTAACGAAGCATCGGTCCTACACTGTTAAAAATGGGAGGTAGGTTGCACCAAAAAGTGGTGCTACACCAGCTGCACCAGCTTTCTGAGAAATGATATACCATTTTCTGGTGCAAACAAAACCCAACAACATGCTGAAAACTTCCACCATAGTGTAGTACAACCTTATACCATAAGGTGGTACAAAGTCGCACCATATTGTTAAGTTTTGTTTGCACATCCCCCAATGGTATATCATTTCTCAGAAAATGATGCAGCTGGTGTAGCACCAATTTTTGGTGCAACCTACCACCAAATTTTTAACAGTGTATAGATCACCGCATACAGTTGATTGTAGATCACAGAATGCATCTTCAGAAGGAATATTCTGTCATGTAATTTTGGCTGCTGCAGGTTGGATCGTAGTTTTATGTAGCCTGTAATCCTCTTTGCGTAAATTTTATATTGTCTGAAAAAATGAACATAGAGGGGTTGAACATTATTCGCAGTTTTTAATGGAATGATTTTTTAATGAACTTGTTTTCCCCCGGAGGCCTCCTGAAGTATTCGTTCATCCTTGTGTCCAGACCAGGAATCACAAAGTACGAGTGACTTGTCAGACAGATGCACATTCAAAACTGATGCAAAAAAGGTCGAACCATTTTGTCGTCTCACTACATACACAGACAAACAAGGCATGTGATACTAGTATAAAAATGGTTCGATTTCGATGAAATATTAGCATGTGGTAGGAGACCACCTGGGGACAAACCCTATTGAAAATGAGCGAAATGGGGTCAAAGGTCAGGACATAAAAGTGGAATCCATTCCATTACCTTTATGCACGTCATAACTTGCGTAAAAATGGTTCGATTACAATGAAATTTTAGTACATGGTAGGAAACCACCTTAGCACAAATCCTATTAAAACTGGGCGAAATGGGGTCAAAGGTCAGGACATAAAAGTGGAATCCATTGCATTACCTTTATGTTCGTCATAACTTGCGTAAAAATGGTTCAATTACGAAGAAATTTTAGTATATGGTAGGGGTCCACCTGGGCACGAATCCTATTGGAAATGGGGTCAAAGGTCAGGTCAAAGGAGCAGGATTCATTCTATTGCCCTTATGCATCATATCATAACTTACGTAAAAATGCTTGTATTGCGACAAAACCTTATCATGTTGTTCTGGAAGTATACTGAACCGGTTCTGTTGAATAACATCGAAATGGGGTCAAAGGTCGGGACACAGGAGCGAGATTTATTCTACAGCCATTTCCCTCCTAACTTGAGTAATTATTTCTGGTATGTTGGAAAGCGTATCATAATCAATGCATTGCATGATTTTACTAACTTGTTTGTATGAACATCTCTAAACCGCCACTCTCGATTATCGCTATTTAAGTAGTATGGCGGCTTAAAGAGATTTGACGGTTCTTCTTAATAATAATAAAAAAAAAAAAAAAAAAGAAAAAAGGGCTCTGATTTATTGGGAATTTTTTTTTATTTGGTCAAGTCTTTCGATCGTAGACGTTTCTACATAGGCCATGAAAATGAACAAATTGCAGAACCCAACTTTAGAAAATTATAGTGCTTAACTTCAACAAAACGCACTGTCAATATTTTCTGGTTTTATTGAGACACAAATGCCTAGGTGGTCCAGAAAGTAATACCTGTTTGCGCATAGAGGGAGCGCGGGGCGGCGGACGCCGCGCTGTAACGGTCACCCATCCTTAATCAGACGGTGACAAGGCTCGTGGAAAGTTTCGTGTTAAAGCAGTGATTGGAACCGTTGTTGCACTTGTTTGAAATGGCGAAACCAATTGAAAATCCCGCGGCGTACGAGGTAATTTCTGTGATTTGTTTTCTGGATGCTGAAAACGTTCGTCAGAAAGACGTTCATCGTCGGATCACGGCTGTTTATGGTGAAGGGGTGTTGGCTGAATCATCAGTACGGCGGTGGGTTCGGATGTTTAATACTGGGAAGCAATTGTGTGGTATGACCAGTGCTCTGGCCGCCCATCGCTCGTTAGAGCGGATCCCAACGGACGAGTCTAGGATGCCATCAGACATGAGAATTGCTTCAAACTCGATGAATTGCATGCACGTTTCCCTGAAGTTTCTCGCGCACTGCTCCATAAAATCGCAACGGAACACCTTGGCTACCGGAAAATTTGAGCAAGGTGGATACGTTGACTGATGACCACGGGCCGCTGGTGACCTAGTGGTCAGCGTTCGTGACTGCCATGGAGATAACCTCAGGTTCGATCCTGGGAAGGTACGAACGTTCGAACCGCTAAATATTCGCTGTGCTTCGGATGGGCGCGTTAAGCCGTCGGACCCTGGGTACTGGACTCCCGATAGTAAATAAGGGCGTCTTCTACCTCACTTCCGTGTCACTTTCCTATCGGACACTCTAGCCCAAATCTCCTAGCTTCCTATTTGTAAGGGTTGTTTAAGACCTGAGGTCGGACACTCCCATCCTAAAATTCTCTACATATGATCTGTCCTGATCTAATCTGACTGATGACCACAAAAGGAACCGCATGGCTACAGTTTTGAGTTTTTTAATCCATTACGCACAAACGAACGATGAATTTCGTGGCCACATAATGACAGGAGATGAAACGTGGGTCAGTCATTTCACGGCAAGGGACAAACGCCAGTCGCTTGAGTGGAATTATTTTGCTGTCGCCGGCGAAAACACGGAAGTGTAAGCAAAGTCTTTCGGTAAAGAAAGTCGTGTCTACAGTGTTTTGGGACAGCAGATGTCTCGTGATGATTAACTCCGGCGCCTATTGCGAAACACTGCAGAAGGTGCATAGGGCAATCCATAACAAGATGCGTGGCGTGCTGTCTGAGGGTGCGATGTTTCTCCACGGCAATGCGAGACCTCACGTGACACGTTAGACCCAGCTCCTGCGTCTGGGTTTCAAAGGGATGGTTCAGAATCATCCGTCCGACATTCCGGACATGGCTCCCATTAATTACCATTTGTTCACCAATCTTAAAGGACTTTCTTGGAGGACGGCGCTTCGCTGGTGACGATGATTTAAAGACGAAGTGCAACAGTGGTTGCAGGGACTTGCTACTGAGGTTTATGATGAAGATATTCAAAATCCTGTCGGGATGAGTTAAACATTAAAGAAGTTAAACATTACAGAAAAATGAGTGACTATATGTTGTATTAGTGAAAATACGAGAACTCCAACAATGCCGCCCCGGTGGCGCAGTGGTCTAAGGCGCTGGCCTCTGATCATTCGTCCGTAAGGGGTCCGGGTTCGAATCCCGGTCAGGCATGGATGTTGTGTTTGTCTTACGGCACTGGCTCTCTCCCTTCCCTGGAACCAGTGACCCTAAATTAGGGACGGGCGACTGCTTATAGCCCATTGAGTTGCTCACGGTGGTCGTTAAACCTCCAATCAAAAAAAAAAAAAAAAAAAAAAAAAAAAGAACTCCAACAACGTCGGCTTCTTTTGTTTTTATTTGACAACGGGTATTACTTTCTGGTCGATTCTCGTACCTCAAAACATGAAAACCTTGATTTCACAAACTTCGTTATAAGGGATGATTTTGGCGGTTGTCATCTTTTTACGCAAAATGTTGCTTACGAAGTAGTTTGCATGAGTATTAACTAACATTTAAGTGCCTTTTCTTGTCCAATTCCTTTCATACGACGTCATATTGAGTTAGTACCTTTTACGAGTTATGAAAACTCAACAACTTCATCTATCTCCGTAAACAATCTTTCGCATGAGGATGCGTCACCGTATTTTTTTTCTGGGATTGATTATCATTTTCTTTGATCATAAAGGTGTAGTCTACCAACATGCCATTCCTCCACAAATTAATGTCAATAATGAGTATTAGATTTCAGTCTTGAAGCAACTGCGACGGCACATATTGATTAATCGACCCGAACTGTTGGGTAAGTGGACCCTACACCATGATAACGCCCGCCCGCATGTGGATGCTTCTGTTCAACAGTTTCTTACGAAATGCAGTATTGAAATCATACCGCATCGTGCCTACAGTTCTAACCTCGCCCCGTGCGATTTCTGGTTGTTTCCAGAAGTTCCGTGACGCAGCATTAAACACGGATGCAGACGTTATTCAAGCTGTACAGGGGTCGCTAAAGCGGCTTCTACAAAATAAAACTGGAAGACCCTGGGTTCGACTCTCGGTGGCGGCCAATGAAAATTTTTCCGTGACTCACTTATAAACGTGGAAAGAGCGAAGATCTTTGTTTGATGCTGTACAAAATGCCTACGCCACATGCTTTGAAAAGTGAACTGAACTTTGGGACCGTTGCATATCATCCGAGGGAAGGCACTTTGAGAAATAATAACACATATTTTGCTGTACCTACATTTCTTCATTTTGTGTGATTTTACTGAGTTTTTATAGAACGGCTGTTGTATATTAAGTGTGTTAAAGATTCTGCTTTGGAAAACAATAGTGTCAGGTTAAGTTAATGCAAACCAAAGCAGTGAATACTGTTTTTTAATTATAAAACGGTATTGAATGGAGTTATGCAAAAACTATCCCTTCAATCCTCGAAAGGTTTCTTCTTTAATTTAGCATAAGTAGAAAATGACATTAATTTAAAAGAAATTAAAAGAACTTCTATAAAAACACCTTTGAAATGTGAGTATGTAGGACAGTTTGCTAATTAAGTGCATTAATGTGTACAAATGCAAGAGGTAAAACTTAAAAGAAAACTTTTTCATTATTAAATGAACATCGTCTTGCGTTGTCTGGTGTAATATTTATTTTCCCCGTTGCTTTAAGGAGCAAGACGTTCATTATAATATTTTTATTAACTGAATTAACTATGGCTACAGTAGCTTTGAGGTATACGAAACTCGACGGATTTTGCAGCGAGCAAGAAAATGCAGCAATTTATAATTTAAAAAGTCTAACTGGGCAGGAAAGTTCTCAAAAAAAGATACATTTGAATAGAACAACGGCTTTGTAATTAAATATAAATTCTTATCTCATCTGAATGCTGTGATCACAGTTCTTCAAAGTGAATTTTGAAACAAAGTAAATTTTTGGTTTTTGAGGATTATCCAAACGTGGGAATCAGAAGCCTAAAAAATATTTTAAATTAAAGTGAAATGGCAACCATTTTCTTTTTAGGCTTTGAAGCCTTTCCACATGAATGTGTGCGTGTATGTGGTACTCATGATTTATATTAGTCTTCTCTCTTTTTTACGCTTTCCAACCGTAGGTTGAAGAAACGTATATTCTCCAGCTTTGTCCGTCCTTCTATCTGTCTATCCACACGATAACTCAAGTAAAAATGGTTCGATTTCGAAGAAATTTTATGTGGTAGGGGACAACCTTGAAACGAACCGTATTGAAAATGCGCGAAATGAGGTCAAAGGTCAGGACATAGGTGCGGGATCCATGTCATTGCCCTTTAGCGTCATAACTTACGAAAAAATTCTTCGATTGCGACAAAATTTTATCATGTTGCTCCGGAGGTATACTGAACGAATCAATAGTCAGGATAGGGAGGCCGGTTTGTCTGCGCGCGATTTCTGGTATGTTGGAAAGCGTATCATAATCAATGCATTGCATGATTTTACTAACTTGTTTAGCTTATGCATTGCTTTCTAAACTTACTATTTCAGAAACATAAAATTGTGCGAGCAGCCGGATGCCTGTTGAAACTCCTCGCGGATGTGGCCCATCGATTTGGTGCGGTTCTTCCGAATTTCTCTGGCCAGCACCCGTCGGTCTCTAACTCCCACTTTTGTGGGTCTGCTGGGTCGGGGCACATTCCGACAGTCACCTCTCAACTTCCACTTGCCAATCACGTAGGCCACTGTCGATTTTGGGTACTTCAACTCGCTCGATATGTAACGTATCGATCGGTAATTTCTGTGATACCAACGATTACACCTTTTTCGAAATCAGAAAGCTCCGAACTGCGTGGCATCTTGCATGCGACTGCTTGCGTTGTTATTTCCCACACGATATTTAACGGCGGCGGCCGTGACGTGTATCAGGACCGCAGATATCGTTGATTGCAGGGGTGTCCAATTACTTGTTGGTAGATAGTGTAGAAAGCAGGCGTTTGAAAACAAAATAGAATTCCTAGGCGTCCTAAAATGATTGTTCATCGTAGCAACAGTAAATTCCTTATATAGAGTACATTCTGTTGGATTTGAAGAGAACATCCGCTTTTAAAATCTTTAATAAATCTTCCAGGAAATTTCCAAATCCTAGACTACGTAAGAGCGGGTACCTTAAACAGTTTTACAGGGAAGCATTTTTAATGTACATGCGCGGAGACTATTCGGAAATACGGGGGCTATATTCCAGTGATCCTATCAGTCATGAATTCAGTTTTTCACAGTGGTTATCTCTATAAATGAATCGATGTCTGTCTTGAACGCAGTCTTGCTCCATGACGGAACTTGCTTTTTGAACAAAATAATTTTTCCGAGGTATTGGTGACAGGGAAATTTTCTCAGCACTTTGGATAGATATACGGAGATTTTCAAAATACTAGGTCGTTCGGAAAATAATGGCCGATTTGGAGTGTAAAAATGAAAGAGACGTACCTCATAACTCACACCTTGTTTTGTTCGAAATAGGCGCCTTCAGCAGCTGCGCTCCTATGCCAGCGAGTGACTAGTGCTTCATTGCCAGTCTTCAAGAGACCTGGCTTCCTGGATACAAGAAAGCCCCTGAATGCAATTTCGGCCTCCTCTCGGTTTCTGAAGGTCCTGTCCTTGAGGTAATAGCTAAAATGCATCAACAAATGCAAATCGGTAGGCTGAATGTGGGAGGGTCTCGAACCTTAGTTCTTGTAGTTTCTGTTTCGTGACACGTGTGGTATCGCGTTGTCATGGAATAGGATAGGACCCTTCCTGTTCACCGAAGATGGCTGTTTGGAATACAGCGTATGGTGCGTTCGGTCAATTTCTTCCAAGTATGTGGCTGAGGCATGCTTTCACCAGCATTCAAGAACCTGTAGTATATGGCACCGTGAACAAAATTTTCTTTCCACACTGTCACCAAAACTTTCTTTGACGTCAACCTGGATTTAGGATGTTGTTACGGCAGTTCCCCATGGTTCAACCACTGTCCAGATCGCTTACGGTTGTCGTGTAGCGCCCACTTTTCATTACAGGGTACAATGCGATCAAGTAGGAGTTCCTATTCGTTGCGAGGCAGAAGGTTACTGCACATCTCAAAACGTTGTTGTTTCTGTTGCTACGTCAGTTCGTGTGGGACCTATGTATCGAGCTTCTCGACCTTACCAACAGTGGCGTACCTGAGAAGCTAGGGGCCCCCGCGCAAAAAAATATCTTCGGGGACATTTTGTGAAAATTGATTAGATTTCAGTAATTGAAATTTTTAAATTCCATGTTATTAATTATCATTATTATTTATTTGGAAATTTTTTAATTCCATATTATTTCAATTATTTAAATTTTTAATTTTGATATTATTAATACGTTTTATGAGCGTTTTAATAATGCAAGTTCTTTGGAACCTACAGGTAATTTTCGTAAAACCAAAATTGTTGCCCTAGTTTTATACTAATACAAAAAATTACAAAACACTGTGTATAGATTTTATTCGTTAGAGAACTAGCCATCTCTTTGAAATTATATTTGCAAATTTTATTCTCTTAACTAGCCACCTCTTTGAAATTCATCACGATCACACACACACACACACACACACACACACACACACACACCCTCTCTCTCAACTGTCGTATGATAGCGTCTGATGATATTTTCCAATTTATAAGAAAACACAGAAGATAAGTCAGTAAATAAGTGACGATTAAGAATTGTGGCATAAAAAAAAGTAAAACTACTTAAATTATTTACTTTTGAATATAAAAACCACACTTAACATATATAACGAAATGTTTTGCACATGGTAAAAAATGTTCTCTTGACTATGTTATAAAAAAAAATCCCACAAGTTTGTTTCTTCGTCCCCGCGAAGTACATGTTTTAGTTCATTACATTCTGAAGGATGCGCAGTTATGTACAAACAACTGTAATATGTACGTAACACCTTATCCTCATTGGTACAAAAATTTTATTCATTGAACTGATATTTCTTTCCCATTGTCTTGCGAATATACATGTATATGGCTGCGAAAAGAGGCCTCAAGTCCTCTGGTAAAAAATGGATGCTTTCCTGTCATCCAGTTTTTATAAACTAAAACGGCGGAAATGTTTCTAAATATTTATCTTATTTATTGGTAAAAAATGGCAAAAATTGGTTTGCTTTTTAATATTTCCTTTAAATCAGCCGTCAGGAATTTCTAGCTATTTTTTTAACCACTTTCATAAGAAAAATTTTGTTAAACCTTTTTACTGAGGCAAGAGGCCCTCGAAGCCGCGAGACCCCCTCCCCCCATCCCGCAATGAGGGGCTTGTGGAGGCTATCAGGACTCCCGTGCTTACCAATTTGGTGGAGATGTTCGGAAATGGTTGACACTGACACATTGTACTGTTTTGGCAAGATCTCTGCCTATGATGCGAGGGTTTGCCTTCAGCGCGTCGTTATCAATGACCGAATTTCGTCGTCGTCCCTCAGCTTGCAAGCTCGTGTCACCGGAAAGAAACATTTAAATAACCCAGTACGTTCAGTTGTTGCCTCCTCGCCCCCGTGCCTCGACCATATTACGTTAGATTCGTGCCCCATTACGTTCCAATTTGAGCTCGTGAAACAGAATCACTCGTAACTCACTTCTTCCAAACATGTTATACAGACCACTCTCGCCGCCCCTGTGGCGCAGTGGTCGTTGAACAGGCAAGTCGCATTTTTTCGGCTCCTGCGTAGAAGTCAACGTTCGTTTGTTTACTTGTTCTTTTTCGCCGTTTTGAGTTTTGGTTGCAGTGTTTCGTACCCTCGCTTCACGAGCAGTGAGGCTGAGTACCAAGTGGGTGCTCATATTTTGTTTTTTTTTTAATTTTCGTGTGTCGTCAGTTACGACGCATGAGTGTTGGTGGGCCAGTGGTCGAGAATGTCCACTACCACTGTGAATAAGTCACTGTCGTCTACAGCTGCTTCGTAGATTGCTGATATGTCTTCATTTCATAGTTCTGTGTCTTCTTCGGGGAATGTTGCGTCGACTAGTGCTGCTGGACTTCCAGAGACTGTGCTTCCGGCTACCCGTGTGCCGGCTGCGTCTAATATTCCTGGTTCTGCTAGTTCTACTTCAACGTCGTTCGCACAAGCTGTGGGAAGTACCTAATATGTTTCTAGTGATTCTGCACCACATTTCAAACGTGTAGCTTCGGCGTTGAAAATTATTCTTCCAAGTGATTCACCGCAAGGTAAGCAATTGTCGTCTGCCTTATTATTAAGTGTTTTCATTCCTGCTTTGCGTGACACCCCTCCCCCAGTATCTGCATGCTGTGTCGAAGGTCGTTCCAGCCGAAAGCATTGTGTCCATTATTCGCTTGGGTGGAGGGGTGGTTGTTCACTTCACCCACCAGCAAGCAGTAGATTTAATTTTAGTTCATGGGGTTGATATTGGGTCCTTTCATCTACAACCTGTCGCTGCAGCCCAAAGACCAGTTACGGTGACCCTCTCTCCTGTACCAACGGCTGTTCCTGATTATCTCTTGATTTATGCCCTCAACACGATGGGTCGTGTTGTGGGAGGGACCAAGATTCTTTCAGCTACAGCCCGTGATTCCCCCTGAAACATGTGCAGGGTGGGCGCCGTCAATACAGGGTTATTTTTCCGACTTCTCAGTCAATTGCGGAACGCCCTGCGACTCTGGAATTAGTCACCGATACCCGGATCTTTTTGCAGGGGTTCAGTGCTTCCGCTGTAAAGGGGAAGGTCATCTCGCTTCTGCTTGTCCCCATGCTACTCCTGGTGCTAAATCTGATTCTTCATTAGCTGCTACTGAAGTTCCGGTGGCCGCTGCCCCTGCGGATGTTGTGCAGGCCGCTGAGGCCCCTGCTCACATTCTACCTTCATCATTTTTGCCTGCTGTTTCTCCAGTCGTTCCTTCCCTTTCTGTTCCTGTCGTCGTATTGGATGGTTTGGAGCCATCCAATGAGGATTTTCTATCGCTGGAAGTGTCTGCACCTAAATCACAGCGTAAACGCCCCAGCTCACCTGGTGCTTCTACTCGCTCTTCCCGTTCGTCTCAACGTCTACGGTCCAAGAAAACGGCCCATTCTACCTCGGGTTCACCTAGCCATCATGAGCCAAATTCTCAATTACTAGTTTCGAACCGATTCGCATGTCTCCAGGATGATGATGTTATGGGCACTGTCGACCCTGATCTTGATGACACTGCAATGGTTGACTCTGAAGATGATTCTCCTTCTCCTACACGTCTTGACCTTTCTACTATGTTTGAAGAACTTGCGGTGCCTTTGCACCCTTTTACCTTAACTGATCTGTATGCACTGACCACTAGCCCGCGTAAGGCGAAGTTGATCACTCTACCTTGCATTAAGAGTAAGCTTCACTTGCTGCCTGAAATGATTGCACAGCTAAACCAGTTCCATGCATTATTACTAATGTTACCTTGCCTGGCGAGACTGAGCAATATGCTCGCCGTCTGGGCAACCTAATCAAGATTTTGAGGGCTGAACTGGATGGCTGGATGCAACCTACCAGTGATGTCCGTGTTAACACTACTTAGCTTTAATTGTAGAAAGCTTGCGTCTTCTGCGGCGAATGCTTTGGTTTTCGAGGACGTTCGTTACCTGGGGGCTAATATCCTCCTCCTCCAGGAGACGAACTGTTCCTTGGATGCAGGGTGTTCCCGCTGAAGACCCTGGCCGTTCATTTTTTTATCATAATTACCGGACCCATCTCAGGTCTGCTACCGCTATAGCATTTCATGTGCGTTTGCATTCTTCTCTTTCTGATCTTGTTGAGTCACAGAGTCTGCTGGGTCCTTTTCAACATATTTCCTTTTGTTTTTGTTCTAAACGTATTCATGTGTTCAATATCCGTATTCCGCAATCTGCTACGGATGCAGAAACTCTCCTCCAACATCTTTCTTCTATCGTTTCGACCCTCCGTCCAAATGATGCAGTCATTGTTGCAGGCAATTTCAATTGCACTTTGCACCCCGGTTTTGACCGAGATGGTTCAACCGAAAGCCGTTCCGACCTTGTTTCTAATCTCACTCAGCTCGTTGTTAATTTTGATTTGATTGATGCATTCCGTTCCCTCCATCCCCGGTCCAAGGAATTTTCCTGGTTCCCCCGGCTGCTTCACACTGTGTCGCAGCACGCCTAGATAGATTCTATGCTTCCAGTTTTCTCCATTCCTTTCTAGTTGAAGTTACTCATCATCCTTCCGTTTCGTCAGATCATCGCTTCTTTCTTTTAAAACTTTTTTTGCATTCTTCAGCTGTTCCCCCTTCCCCAGTCTGGTCGCTCGACGATTCAGTTTTAACTGATCTGTTTTCTGCGCTGAAATTTGCTCTATGATCTCGTCTTCTGTGCAACAACTTTCTTCGTCTGACGACCCAGTGGCTCTGTGGCTTTCCACGAAAATTTCGATTATTTCTTTCGCACGTCAGTTTTCTTTCTCTTCCCGTACTTCTCGCTTTCAAGATATTGATGTTCTCCGTCGTAAATTACAGACTATTTCTCCTTCTGATCTTTCTTTTCCCGTGTTGCAAGCTCAACTTCATCGTACTCTGTTTACTTTTGCTTCATCAGCCCTTACCCGTCTGAAATTCACTCCCTTGTGGTTTCACGACGACCCCTTTTCTAGTTTGAAGTCCCTTAAGGAGTATCATGTTAAAAACCAACACAATTTCTTTTCTTTCAACACCTGACGGATCTACAGTTACCGACCCTTATCGTATCTGTGAACTTACTTTTCCCATTATTCTGATCGTTTTCAACACCGACTCCTTTCTCCTGCAGCCATCTCCTCTCTTCTTCATGTCCTCCCTCAGGTTCCACATTGTTTTTTTGATTCTCTTGTTTCTCCTATCTCTCCTTCTGAAGTCCGCTCTGCACTTTCCAGTCTGAATGACCGTTCTTCCCCTGGCGCGGACGGTCTTCCGCTCTCATTTTATAAGAAGTTTCTTCCTTCTCTAATCCCGCTTCTGGTTGCATGTTTTATTGCTGTATTTACTTCTTCAAATTTTTAGTCTTCTGATTTCACTTTTGCTATTCTCCGTCTCATCCCCAAATCCGGAAACCTTGGTCTTTTTTCTAACTGGCATCCTATCTCTATTCTTAATACTGACTACAAAACCTTTGCTAAAATTTTCGCTTTTCGCCTCAATCCCGTCTTGCAACATTTAATCCACCCCGATCAAACTTACACTATTCCCTCCCGTTCGATTACTACCAACATTTCCACCATTCGCAACTTATATTTTCTTGCTTCCCATCTTTCCAAACCTCTCGCAATTTTTAATATTGATCAGAAACAAGCTTTTGACTCCATTAATCATTCTTATCTCTTTGCTGTTCTTCGTCATTTTGGCTTTCCTACTCTTTTCTGTCAAGCTCTTATTAATCTTTACTCTCACTCTTCTTTCCGTATTCGCACTTCCACATTCATGACAGCTACCATCCCCTTTCCCAACGGGATCCGGCAAGGTTGTCCCCTTTCGGGTCAACTTTTTACGCTTGCATTTGAACCTCTCTTAATTTGTCTGCGTTCTCGTTTGTTTTCTGTGATTTCTCGCAGTATTGCTCCTACTCGTCACCACCGCACAGTGTTGTCTGCATATGCTAATTGCCTCACTCTCTTTCTTCGCACTGAACGTTCTTTCGGTATTGTTCTTTCTACTTATCGTGAGTATGCTTCAATTTCCGGTTCCAAACTTAATCTTTCTAAATCTGTCGGTCTGTGGGCCGGATCGTGGGTGTCACACGGTGATCGCCCTTGGGGTGCCCGTTGGTCATCCTCGGTCATTAAACTTCTTGGTGTGTACATTTTAAAGTCCCGTGGCGGTTGCTGATGCCACATGGATTCCTTTGGTTCAGCAGCTCAATCACCGTCTTGCTCTTTTTTGCCGGTTCAAAACGTTTTTGTCCTTTTTTAGTAGAGCACATCTGGTTTCTTCCTTTCTTCTTCCCATTCTGACACATTCGTGGTTCGCTTATTTTCCCTCGCCCATTTTTTTCCAATCCGCTCAACGGTTTGATTACTGATTTCATCTGGAATAAAGTTCACTGGGTTCATCGTTCTACTCTCGTCCTTCCTCTGTCCTTTGGAGGTCTTGCCCTCCCAGATCTTTTTCAAAAATCTAATGTTATTCATCTTCAAATCTTTCTCCGTTCTTTTTCTCATCCTCAGATTTCATCGATTACCATTGTTGATACTTTACTTTTCCCTCGCAGTCCGTTTCTCACTCTCGCTACTTTTCTTCGTATGGATCTGTTCCCCCTCATTCCAGATCACTTTCCCGATACTTATCGCACCGTCTTTTCCCTCTGACATTCCTTATGCCCCGTCCGTCTCCCACCTACCTCAACTAATGATCTGCTTGCCGAACCTCTCTTTTACTCTTCTGCACTCCGTTCTCCCTCTTCACCGTACCTGTGCTTCTCCACCTGGTTCGCCAGTGGCGTGGTGCAGGTATCCCAACTTGTAGATGCTTCTCTCCGCTTGAAGTCTCTTTCCCAAATTGACCCCTCTCTTGCTGACACTCCCTTACATCACGTCCAACTCCGGTTGCTTCATTTTCAGCTTCAACGCCTTTACCCGCCCCTCGTGAATTCTTTTGGGTTAATTGTTTCTTCTTCGGCGTCGCCTTGCCTTCCTTTTCTGGTTTATTTGAATGATGTTCCCTTTCTGGTGCATCAAGTTACTGCAAAACTCTTGTACCGCCACTTTCTTATTTATTTTAGAGCACCCCTCGCTATTCCTTTTGTGCCTCTTGATGAAACCTCTCAGACATGGATCGATTCACACACTTGTCTGGCCTCCCCAAAAGCAACTGATATTCATTGGCTCCATCTTCATTGTCGCTTGCTCACACCACGGACTCTTCATCGTTTTGGTCGCCTGTCTTCTCCCTTGTGTTTTTTCTGTTCAACGCTCGGTGATGTTCATCACGCATATGGCTCCTGCTTAGTTTTACAGCCTCTTTTTTCGTTGATGTTTGCTCTTCTCTCCAAGGTCTGTCCTTCCTTTCACTCTGTTTCACATTACTATTTTCTTCGCCGTCATCATCCTTCCGCTGCTGTTCACAATCCAGTTTGCGCGTTTTTAATTTTGCAGGCCAAACTGACTATTTATTTATACTATCATACCAGTGTTGATCGGCCTGCTCTTCGTCGATATCATCCTGAGAGAGTTTTTCTGTGCCGTAGGTTTCGTTCCTCGATCAAGTCCGTCATCCAACTTGAGTACGAGGTAGTTCTGGCCCGGCAGGCAGTTCCTGCTTTCTTCTCGATCTGCCCCCCCCCACTTCCCATGGTTTCGGGTTGAGCATGGTTTGATTGAATTCGTTTGATCAGTTTTTTTCTTGTTTTTGTTTTGGTGTACTGTTTCCTTCACCTTGTTTGTTGTATTGTTCTCTTTTTGATTGAGCTGCAGGTTTTTTTTTCTTGTATTCATTCTTTTCCTCTGATCCTGTTTTTTTGCGTTTTGATTTTATTACCTAGTTTTCCTTTTTTTGTTTTTATGATGGCCCTTTGGTAATGTTGTACTGTTTTGCTTTTTTGAGATTCCGGTCTTTTTGTTGTTTTTTACCCTGTGCTTTGTTAGCTCATTCTAGTGGTCGGTATATTCTTTCTTGGATAGTGCTTTTCTTTACTTTTCCTCTTACTAGCGGCCTCGGCCTCTTTGTCTGAATTTTCTTGTCGTTTTGCGCTGTGATTGGATGTTTTACAGCTAGTTGCTTTGACTTTTTTTCTGTCCGGAGTCCGTGGGCATTTGTGTTCCTGTGTTCTGTGTGTATTTTTTTCTGGTTCTTGGTGGTGCTGTGCAATCGGTTATTGTTTTTTGTGTTGGTATTTTTGTTGAGTTGTTTGTCTATGTATTATTGTGTGCTTGCTTTCTATGTTTTCGTCGGCCACAGTTGTTGGTCGACGCATTTCTTGTTGTGGTGTTTTGTTGTACTGGTTGGCCACCATTTGTTTGTGATCAGTTTTATTGTTTGTAATAGTGTTATGCTTGTTGTTTGGGTGTTGTTGTTTTCCGTTGGGCTAGTCTGTGTTGTCTAGTTTTGCAAAGTTTTTTGGCGTGTTTTGTTTCTTATGTGCTTGTTTGTTTGTTTGTTTGTTTGTTGTTGTTCCTGATATTTTTGTACTGTGTTTCCTGTATGTGGTATTCCCGTGTTTTTGTAATTGCTCTTGCTTTTTGCACGTGTTTTGTTTAGTTGTTCGGATGGCGGCTGTCCTACTCACTCTGCTCCTGTGTGAGTTTTTTAATACTGTGATTGTCTTTTACCCAGACTGCTAACGTGATAATCTTGTTTTTTACTTGTTTGTGTATGTTCTACTTTCGTGTTTCAGTTGGCTCCGCAGTTTTGGGAGGCATTTTTTTTCTCATGCCCTGTGTTTCATGTTCACTTGTTTTGCTTTGGTTTTTTATGCACTTTGAATTACTTGGTGTGGCCTGCTGGTCTCGTTGTGTTTTTTCATTGAGTACTTAGCCTTATCTCTCGTTTTCTATAAAGTGTGCTTCTCGTGCGTATCTTGTCTATTGGGTTACGTTGACCCAAGGAATTGGTCAACGCACTATTTGTTTTGGTGTTGACCGTGCATTGAGGGTTTCCTTTTTAGGGATTCTCATGTGCGACTCTTGCGGGGGCTCCTTTGCCTTGTGCTCATTTTTTTTATTGTGCCTCTTGTGTTTTTTCTGGACTGTATGCGACTACACGTGTAGTGAAGTAGTCAGTCAAGGCAGTTTTGTCTTTGATTATGTTTTGAGTGCACTTTTTGTGTTTTCGTTTTTGTGTTTCTTTGCACTCAAGCTCGGGTTCTACATCTTGCTTCGTGTTTCTCCTGTCTGGGTTTTTCCTGTAATATTGTATTTTTCTCAGCCCAGCCTTCTGTTGCCGTGCACGACTGGACGTACTTTGTGTTGTTTTCAATGTGTTATGGTGCTTTGTGCTCTTGTTTCCGCGTGATTCTCTCTATAGCGCCACGTCGGCTTTCGGAGTTTGTCAACGCGCGACTTCTTGTTTTGAGTGTGGAAATTTGAATTGAGTGTGATTTTTTTTGTGAACCTCGTGTGCCTTTTTGGCTACATTTATTTTGGCTGATGCAGCGGTTTTTTCCCTTATTATCATGTATGTTTCTGTATAGTGTTCCTTCTGACATACATGCGCCACTTCGTATTTCGTTTTTTACGCTTTCCAACCGAAGGTTGAAGAAGCGTATATGCTCCAGCTTTTTCCGTCCGTCCGTCTGTCGGCACGATAACTCACGTAAAAATGGTTCGATTTCGATGAAATTTTAGTATGTGGTAGGGGACCACCAGGGGACGAACCCTATTGAAAATGGGTGAGGTGGGGTCAAAGGTTACGCCATAAGAGCAGGATCCATTCAATTGCCCTTATGCGTCATACCTTACGTACATATGGTTCGATTTCGATGAAATTTTAGTAGGTGGTAGGGGACCACCAGGGGACGAACCCTATTGAAAATGGGTGAAGTGGGGTCAAAGGTCACGCCATAAGAGCGGGATCCATTTCATTGCTTTATGCGTCATAACATGCGTAAATATGGTTCGATTTCGATGAAATTTTAATATGTGGTAGGGAATCACCTGGGGACAAATCCTATTGAAAATGGACGAAATGGGGTTAAAAGTCAGGACATAGGAGCGGGATCCATTCCATTGCTCTCATGCGTCATAACTTGCGTAAAAATGGTTCGATTTCGATGAAATTTTGGTATGTGATAAGGAACCACCTGGGAACAAAACCTATTGAAAATGGGTGGAATGGGGTCAAAGGTCAGGACATAAAAGCGGGATCCATTTCATTGCCTTTATGCGTCATAACATTGCGTAAATATGGTTCGATTGCGATGAAATTTTAGTATTTGGTAAAGAACCACCTGGGGACAAACTCTATTGAAAATGAGCGAAATGGGGTCAAAGGTCAGGGCATAAAGGTGGAATCCATTCCATTGCCTTTATGCGTCATAACATGCGTAAATATGGTTCGATTTCGATGAAATTTTAGTATGAGGTAGGGAACCTCCTGTATGTGGTAGGGAACCTCCTGGGCACGAACCCTATTGAAAATGGGCGAAATGGGGTCAAAGGTCAGGCAGGACATAAGAGCGGGTTTTGTTCCATTGCCCTTATGCGTCATAACATGCGTAAAAATGGTTCGATTTCGATGAAATTTTAGTATGTGTTAGGGAGCTACTGGGACAAACCCTATTGAAAATGGGCGAAATGAGGTCAAAGGTCAGGACACTGGAGTGGTATCCATTCCATTGCCCTTGTGCATCATAACTTACCAAAAAATGTTTCAATTGCGACAAAACGTTATCATGTTGTTCCGGAGGTATAGTGAACCGGTTCTGTTAAATATCAACGAAATGGGGTCAAACGTCATTGCACAAAAGCAAGATTTATTCCACAGCCATTATTCTTATAACTTGCATAAAACTGCTTCTATTGCGACAAAACTTTAGTATGTTATTCTTGAGGTGTACTGAACCGGTTCTGTTGAATATCATCGAAATGGGGTCAAAGGTCAGGACACAGGAGCGAGATTTATTCCACAGACATTATCTTCATTACTTGAGTAATAATTTCTGGTATGTTGGAAAGCGTATCATAATCAATGCATTGCATGATTTTACTAACTTGTTAGTTATAGCTGTTGGTTAACACCCCTCTTTCTGTGCACCGTTCTTTGTTTTTTATGTTCTTCTTGTACTAATGTTTCGGCCGCTGCTGCATGTTTTCAGAAGTACAATTTTGTTTATCCTGTCGCTGTCTTGCAGTGTCAGTCATTTGGTGTTGTGTTGTATTGTTGTGTTTTTTACCTGTCACTGCATTGTTTCCATTGTATCTCACATGTTATTTCTCAGTGTCGTTGTATTTCCTATTTTAACTGACTGCCTCCGTGTCAAACTAGGATGAGAATGTGCATATATTTAATTAGGGTGATTTGTTCTGCGTGTTTCTTCGGCTATGCGTGTTGTTTCTTCTGTTGTGTCACGACGACCAAGAACGTTGATCAACTCTCCTTTTTTATATGCGACACTTTGTCTTCAGTGTGATGTTCAGTCTCACTTGTGCAAAACTTTTCTGCATTCATTTGTCGTGTGTTTAATTTCCTTTTTTCTTCGGTGTTTTTTTATGTAGTGCTTTTTTATGGTTTTGTTAATGAATTGTTGGGTCATACTTCCGTAATAGCGGTTGTTTGCAGTGCTGCTGTTTCGTAACTGACATGTCACTTTTATTAGGTTTTGCATTCCTTGCCCTAGATTCTTGATTTAGTGCAGGACTAGTGACTTTATTTAATAGTGTTATTTGTTCTGTGTACTTTGACGGCTCTGAGTGTTGATCTTCGGTTGCGTCACGCACGCCTAGGGAGTTGGCCACAGCGTTTACTCTTTTGTAATTTGCATGAAAATTTGTTTTGAGCGTGTGGTTTCAGTTTTGCTTGTACACACTTTTTCTGCACTCCTCTGTTTTGTGTTTTACAAACAAAAAAAGGTATTTTTTTTATTATTCAGTGCTTTTCCTATAGTGTTTGTTATCTGAATTAGATTGTGAACTTTTCGCTCATAAATCAGTTACAGCAGTTGGTTGCCGCTCTGCTTGGCCCTAGTTTTTTGTTATGTACAGTTCTATTGTGTGTTTCCTATTACTGTTTTTTTTCAGGATTTGTCACACCATGTTTTTGCGTTCACACTGCTATGTACTTGTCTTTGGAATGTGTTTTCTTCCCTCACTCTAGGGTTTGTGTTTTTGTTTTTTGTTTTCTGTGTTACTTTTTCAACTGTATATATTTTAATCCTGTTCTAATGTTACCAGTTTTCTTTCCTTCTTTCTTTTGCGTTGAGACTTCTTGGACTCGTCTCTTTTAATACAGTCTCACATGACTGAAGCGTATCACATGTACCTTGCTTTTAGACTAATAAAGGTTTATTTTGAAGGCAGTGGTCTAAGCGATGACCTCTGATCATTGGTCCCAGATGGGTCCGCGTTCGAATCCCGGTGAGGCATGGATGTTGTGTTTGTATTAAGGCCCTGGCTCTCTCCCTTCCCTGGAACCAGTGGCCCTGAATTAGGGACGGGCGATTGCTTATAGCCCACTGAGTTGCTCACGGTGGATGTTAAATCTCCAATCAAAAAAGAAAAAAAACACGACTGCAGCTCAATCGATTATGGCGTGTCAAAGTCCCCCTTCAACTCGTACGAATGGCGCCCAGAGCTGGTTGGTCTGCAATCATTGCGGACAACATGAATGTTGCACCTCAGAAAATTGGCCGTTATTTTCCGAACGACCTTATATACAAATGGGCTTCAGAAGGATGATTGTGTTGTTTTTACATTATTGCTGAAATTACTAGTAATTATTAAAGAAATAATATTTTTATTAATTTGTTATTTGGATTGAAGGTCTAACGACCACCGTGAGCAACTCTATGGGTTATAACAGTGACGTATCTTGGGTCCGAGACCTGGGCTACCCTCCCACATACACATACTGTTTTTTAAAAATTGCAAAGTTTATTTTTTAATTATTAAATAATAGAAGTAATTTTTTTCTAAAATTTAGGTACATGATACTAAATAATTATGAGGATTAGAATTTGAACACTTATTTGTACATGAAATCCATTCTTCTTTCCTTTTGTGTGAACTTGAGTGTTACGTTTTCACAAAAATGCTTCTTTCGAGTACTTTTTAATATTTAAAAATCTATTAACAAACCAGTCAAGTTGCTCGAATGTGCATGTCCTTGTGTGGCTTTAAGATATATCTTGATTCTTTTTAATACGGAAAAACTTCTTTCGGCAGTTGCAGTTGTTGATGGATAGTTTAATATCAGATCTGCTAATTTGTACACCTCAATAAACACTATGTCCAATTATTCAACTTTAAGTAACAAGCAACGTCTCTTACTGATTTGTTTTGTATTCATCAAGGGAATAAAACACCTTCAGTTCATTTTTTAGTCGAGCTGTATCAAAATTTGAAGCATAGAGTTCTTTAAGCTCTGATAGTAGATGTTCAAGGAAGCTTTCACAAATTTATCAAAACAGTTCGAATCTAACAAAGCCACGAATTTAAGATATAATTCATTGACACTTCACACAAACTGAAACAACTCTCGCGAAACACGCGCTCGCTAAAAGCAGAAGCATGGAGGGACTGCGGCCGTTCGGGGTCTTCTTTTTTCTCAGCGAACCCTTGCGCAAAGCAATGGTGCACTCACTTCCGTAGCTCATTCATGTTGTCATGGAAACGCTAGCAGGCGATAGTATTAAATCTCTTCGCATCAGAACAGCGAAGGCTCTCGAAGACCTACTTGCGTTATGCCGTTGATCATCACTCAGCACACTGATTCTCATAATCGAAAGAAGCGAATCCGCTCGTGTTTTTTTTCGCACCGAAAGCATCGACATTGTTAATACCGTTGATAATTGACTTTTATTTGTTTATATTTAATTGACTTTCATTTGTGCATTATCTGGGCTTCGCAGCTAGCCTCTAATATACGCCACTGGGTTATAAGCAGTCGCCCGTTCCTAATTTAGGGTCACTGGTCCCAGGGAATGGAAAGATCCAGTGCCGTTAGACAAATACAACATCTATGCCTCACCGGAATTCAAACCCGGACCCTTCTCGGACGAATGGTCACATGCGAGCGCTTAGACCGCTGCGTCACCGGTGGGTGGCGGGTTGTAGGGGGCTTTCGTTAATTTCACAAAACTCACAAAAGAAGTCCGGTGGACTTTTTGCAAAATCCGCTGAACTTTTCTGAAGACAAAAGTCTATAAATGGATATAATTGGGCACTCTCAGAGTGCAATTACCGCGTTTCAATAGGGGAAAAAGGTTCTCTACTCTCTATGCAGCTAAGGCTAAAGCTTCGCCAGTCCCTAATATTGGGGCAACGTTTCGGTGGAACAGAGAGTGCAAGCAAAAGTGTCCGTGCCTGATCTGGGATTCGGGTCCTTGCTCAGTTGAATGATTAGCTACAGGCACAGGCCTCCATCCAGTTGGCTACCGGTGTGGTCAAAATACGCTGTTTCTGATGCATTATTTATTTGTTTTATTCAGGGCTTAGCTACCACAATGAGCAATTCTGATTGCTACCAACAGTTGCCCGTTGCTAATTTAGGGCCACTGTTTCCAAGGAAGTAACAGACCCAGCACCGTAGCACAAACACACCATCCATGCTTCATCCATAAAACGACCCTGAGCCCCGCTTTGACGACCCGCCACAAACTAAAACCTCTGACTCCGATTTCAATTAAATTTTAGTATGTATACGCTCCAGGACAACATCGATTG
Source organism: Macrothele yani (assembly GCA_039090855.1). Classification (NCBI taxonomy): domain Eukaryota; kingdom Metazoa; phylum Arthropoda; class Arachnida; order Araneae; family Macrothelidae; genus Macrothele; species Macrothele yani. The sequence continues at coordinate 34,817,406 of CM077012.1, forward strand.
TTTTTTTAGGCTTTCCAACCGTAGGTTGAAGAAGCGTATATGCTCCAGCTTTGTTAGTCCGTCCGTTTGCACGATAACTCGCGTAAACATGGTTCAATTTCGATGAAATGTTATATGTGGTAGGGCTCCACCTGTGGACGAACCCTATTGGAAATGGGGTCAAAGGTCACGACATAATAGGAGCGGGATCCATTCCATTGCCCTTATGCGTTATAACTGGCGTAAATATGGTTCGATTTCAATGAAATTTTAGTATGTGGTATGGGACTACCTGGGGACCGATCCTATTGAAAATGGGCGAAATGGAGTCAAAGGTCAGGACATAGGATCAGGATCCATTCCCTCGCTTTTATGCGTTTTAACGTACGTAAAAATGCTTCGATTGAGACAAAACTTTATCATGTTGTTCCGGAAGTATACTTTACCGGTTCTGTTGAATATCATCGAAATGGGCTCAAATGTCAGGTCATAGGAGCGATATTTATTCTACAGCCACTAACCTCATAACTTGAGTAATGATTTCTGGTATGTTGGAAAGCGTATCATAATCAATGCATTGCATGATTTTACTAACTTGTTCTATTTATATCTCTTTATAACAACTATTTCATATTCCCCGGGCCTCTGAAAACAGTGTGACGCAGTCTGTTTCTGAAAATATCACAATTTACTAGATATTTCTAAACTAGGTTTGGAAACAAAGTTGAAACCTTGAGGCTTCGAAATCGTGGAAATAAATTTTGACGGCTCACAAGAAAAAAATCAACAGCTCCAATTTTCTGGCTTTAAAATGTCCCAACAAAATAATAAAAAATAAATTGGAAACGGGTAATACTCCGTGGCGAATGAAGGAGTGAAAAATGCGAAACTATTTCCATTAAATTCTGAAGTTACGAAGTTAGGTTGTGCGCAGTTTTAGCACAACTTTTGTAAAAAAAAAATCCTGCTTATGTTATCACTTTGTCCGTCCGTTCGTCTGTGGGCACCATATCTCTGCAACTCTTAGTGCGATTTGAAAAATTATTTTTGCGTTTGGAAACGCGAAATGTGGAAACGATGATTCTTGCGTTCCGGTTTTTCTGCGTTTCATGACGTCACCACCAGAGGGCGTAAATGCAGATACTATCGACCATATTTTGTTCTATACCATTGTTATCTTCAATTTGATCCCATTTATAACGAAGACTGTTTTGGGTACAGTTTCTTTTCCAAGGAATTCACAGTTTTTCCGATAGAGGGCGTAAAATTAAATTTGATATTTCTTCGATATCGATGCTTCTAAAAGTCCTATTTGAAAAATTCTTTTTGCATAGAATATAGCTCTTGGTGGAAAATATTCTGCATATAAATTCAAATTTTTGAAAAGAATGATTTCGCCATTAGGGCATTAAATGTACCGAATTTGCCCTAATGGCCAAATCATAAACCAAATTTGTAATTTCTGAACGATAACAATAAATCATATGCCCATTCCAGCTCTTGTTTTCTTTCACAGCGCCATTCCTCCATCTGGTGGTGAACAGTTGACCTATCTGGTTTTGTTATTTCTTAATTCTTGACCGCATGTTTTAATTCGTCTTCCTTTCAAGTGTAACTGCTATATCTGTCATAGTATTTCCTCCAGAGCTCTCCGAGTAGTGTCACTTTAATTATAACCACCAGGTATATTTTTGTTTGTGCTATATTTGCTGAAATATCTGTGCTTCTGATAGTTTGATTTAAAGAAAATTCTTTCGCGGTCTGATACCACTCACCACAACAAGCTTTTGGAAAATACCTTGCGCTGAAAATAGTGCATAATATTTCCGCCAGCGGGGTTGATATATTTTTATTTTTGTCAATATCTCTGCTCTTAACAGTCCGATTTGAAAAAAAAATCTTTTGTCGGAGAGCGTTTCGGATGCGAAATGTTTTCAACATAATTTCAAATTTTTCTTAACGCACAAATGTGCCACTAAGAGAGCATAAGTTCATGTTTACGTTTGCAGCATATTAGCAGCAACATCCGCGCGTCCAAACACCCAATTGAAAAAAAAATCCTGTTTTGGTCAGGTACTACTAATTGACAAAACATGTGCAGTATATTTACTGCCAAAGATGACGCACAGTTTTCCTGCTTGAAGCGTAAATGTCTTTTCGGTGTTTGTTAATATTTCTGCTTTTAAAGATCCGATTTCAAAAACCCTTTGAACGCCATATACAATTTACGTTGTGGAACACTTTGCCTCCACTCGTGGGATTTTGTAGTACACATATCTGCCGCTAGGTGGTGGTAGTGTGTATTTCTCTTTGATGCTGTATTTGCTTTTCTAAAAATCATATTGATAAATTTCCTTTTTTACTGTATGCCGTTTGTTACAGTAAAGATGGGGTGTATTCTTTTTAAAATAGTGCACAGTTTCGCAGATAGGGGACAGAAATGTCAACTTTTGCTCGCCAACTTTGCTTCCAAGAGATGTATTTGAATATTTTTCCATTATATACTGAGAGTGAGTCGAAGGTTTTGCAATATATGCATAAACGCATGTGATGCGGCGCGTATGTCACGTGTTTAAACTAGTTCACGTAGCGCGCTGCAGTCAGTCGAAAGGGATATAAAGTGGTAATCGTTGCTATGAACGGCATTGCATGTCGCCTTTCTGTCTGCGATTGGGACGCTTAAAAGATGAACAGCCACAACCGGCTAATTAGGGAACTTTTCATTTACGAGCTTGAGCTCGGCCATAACACTGCTCAAGCAACACGAAACATTTGTCATGAGAAAGGGGAAGGTTCCATGGAATACATCACCGCAACAAGATGGTTCAAGAAATTTCGATCAGCTGACAGAAACCTCGACGATCAGCCAAGGTCAGGAAGGCGAAGAACCGTGGATTCGGAGGGCGTGCGTCAGGCCGTAGAGGCAACACTGACAACCTGCACTCTGAGATTATGAGGCGAGCTGAGCATATAACAGACCACCGTTGTCCGTCACCTTCAGAACCTCATCAATGTCTACAGGAACTGCCGCATAGTCCTTCACGAACTGACGCCAGCTGAAGCAAACCGCCGGGTGGAAGTGTGCACGAAACTCCTAGAAAACCCGCGCGATCTACGTTTCATCAAGAGAATTGTTACGTGCGATGAAAAGTGGGTCTATTCCCGTAATTCTAACACATAACGGCACTGGTTGATCCCGCGCCGGTTTCCTTAACCCGTTGCCAAACGTGACCGCTTCGAGCATAAGGTGATGCTCAGCGTCTGGTGGAATTTCTGGAGGATAATCCATTACGAAATTGTTCCCGACGGACGGGCCAACAACGCCAACCACTACCCTGAACAGCTGGAGCGGATGTATGTCGTTTTGGGAGAGAAGTACCCGGCGCTGTTGAACAGAAAGCGCTCTCTCCTACAGTAGGACAACGCTCGGCCTCACACCGCACGGACGATCCGGACAAAACTCCAGGAACTTGAGAGCATCGAACTGATGCCACACCCAGCATATAGTTCGGATCTTGATCCATCGGATTATTACTTGTTCCGGTCCATGGCCACTTCCTTCGCTGGCGGCACTTCAGCAAACAGGAGGAGGTGACAGTTTGGGTGAAGGAATTCTTCACCTCGAAGGACAAGAACTGGTACCGCCGTGGAATCGAAGAACTGGCAGACAGATGACTAAAGGAAGGTGCAACACGATGGCTTGCAATTTGAATGGTAGTCAGCTTTCGTAGTAAAGGTACCTATAAATACATTAAGTGATCCAAATATTGCAAATCTTTCTACTCACACTCTGTAGCTTTTGCTACGCAAAACACCTTTCACATATTTTCTCCTTTTCCAGTATTGAAAAATCTTCCACTAGGGGGCTTAAAGTTATGTCATGTTTTCCTCTATATCAGTTCTTCTAACTCTTTGATGTAAAATAGCTTTGTCTCTGACATGTTCCTTCAGCTAAGAGAAATATTTTCAGCACAATTCGTTATTTTTCAATTTTGAATTTGTAATTGTTAATTTTTAATTTGTAATTGTTAATTTTTAATTTGTAATTGTTAATTTTTAATTTGTAATTGCTAATTTTTAATTTGTATTTAAATAGTGTTAATTTTTAATTTTGATCACAATTTTTTTATTTTTTTATTTGTTAATTGTTAATTTTTTTTATTAATTAACACACTTTTCAGCAGCTAGTGGGAGAAAATAATTGTTTTAGTTTTTAGATGTTTCGCTGATTGTAGAAACGAGATTTTTTTTTACCGTACTTTTTGTAATGGGTTCAATTGACTATGAATTACTTTGCAATATTTTATTCTTGTCGGAAAGGATTCAAAAGACATGCCTCACCACACCCGAAATTTCGGTGTCATTTTCTCTCCTTTCATAAGTGATTTTTTGATGCAAAGTTACTAACATACTGAATTGGGAAAAAATATTTTCTGGTGGTTGAACATTAATGAATCGCTAAATTGATGCTATATTGTTTTATGCAAGATGCTATGTCGAATATAAGTCATAAAGTAGTATAAAACAGAGTGAGCAAACGCATCCGAAAGACATATTCCGAGATCGATTCGAGACAGTGGAGGAAAGAATGCATTGTATAATCCTGTAACTATTCTCTGGGTCGCGTTGAATGTCGACATGTAATTATGGTGTCAGGAAATAGGAGATCTTCAAAGGTGCTGAAATAAATAAGAATGCATTTCACTGGCCAACGTAGTTTTGCTCGAAACGGAATCTTACAGCTAGAATTGTATAATGTATGTAATTAATCATTGAGGTTTTCTTGCTGCGTCATATTCTTCTGACAAACACGCAGACATTGCACGCTATGTGCGCCAGAAAACAAGGAAGATATTTTTACTCTATAATTGCTGAATTTTTCCTTCTTTTTTAATGTGTGTGTGTGCGCGCTGAGCTAGCAAATTATTCGCAGCATGAACAAAGTGGTTTTACTCCTCTTAGATAAAGAAAACTATCAACGAGAATATTCTAAACAGAAGTTCGTAACTGCTTCTCTTGAGCTCAAATACGCGTAATAGGTTAAACTTCATACTTTTCTAGAACAGTAATAGTAGAAACTACAAGGTTATTATAATTCCTCTTCTTAATTCACAGTGTTATTTAATAAATGAAAAGCAACAAGCTTTTTGCAAACATAAAAACAAGAAAGGGAAAAGAAAGACAAGTGGCTTTACCAGAGACTTGAAAACAGAAGGTAATGAATTCCATATGTGTTTGTTTCATTCATCTGCAGATGTCAAAACCGAATACCATTTTCCATATTACATTTAACTTTCTTTTCAACCTAGAATTTTCTCTTTTTAAATTATTGAGAGTAGATGTCTGTGGTGGGATATACACCGCGTTTCATAATGATATGACCTGTGACGTACCTGCCAGCAGGACGCACATGACATAAAGGCAGATAGGAATCAGAATACATGTCTGCGTAGCTCAGTTGGTAGAGCGACTTGTTCCGGAATAAGCGTACTCGGGTTCGAATCCCGGCGTAGACCAAAAATGACGGAGAAATTTACTTCGTTATAATGGCGCCCGAACTACCCGGATGACCCGACTGTTCAAAATCTCGCATTGGTGTGATGTTCTTTCCACACCGCGAGATAGGAAAAATCAGAGAATCCCTTCTCCAGTGCTTCGAAAAATAAATGTGTGTGACGTTGCATTCCACACACCAGATTGACTGGGAGTTCTCAAGTGCACGTTCTACAGTGGTTGTCTGCCTGCAGCGATTCATGGTCACGGCTGATCCGTGGGCCATGCCCCCGGCCCTCTTTCGGGGGGGGGGGAGATGTGACGTACCTGCCAGCAGGACGCACATGACGTAAAGGCAGATAGGAATCAGAATACATGTCTGCGTAGCTCAGTTGGTAGAGCGACTTGTTCCGGAATAAGCGTACTCGGGTTCGAATCCCGGTGTAGACCAAAAATGACGGAGAAATTTACTTCGTTATAGACCATCCAGCATTTTGAAGAAAACACTGCAAAAACCCCGTAAATTTCAAAACAGCAAAATCCGACGTATGTAATAGTATATAAATGACATAAAAATATTTTAAAAAGTCGTAATTATAGCTGTAATGCATTTTTATTAGAAGTGTTGTGTTGCAAAATCGTATGACCACCTTTAGCCAAAATGTGACAACCGTGATTTATGTGCCACATATGCCAACAGTGCATTTTATTGTAATCGCACAAAACTGCTGAAGTATGCAAATCACGCCAGTTCGCATATAAAGATCGACTTTGTTCAGGGTTGCCAGGAGCTTCAAAAACATCCTATGTGAAACTAAAATCACAATCACGAATGACTGACTTGCACCGTGAAAATCGACTGAAGTGGGCAAGATATCACATTTCGGGGAAGCAATAATTTGAAAAGAGACTTCTTTGCTAATGAGAAAAAGTTCAATTTTGACGGCCCGGATGGATGGAGCAAATATTGGCTCGATCCTCTTAAAGAGCCTACATTTTTTTTTTCAAAAGACAAGAAGGTGGTAGGTCCGTTATTGTTTGGGCTGGCTCTGGATTTAAGGCTAAAACTGCTGCGGGGTGCTGACGAAATTACTGGGTCCACGTGGTTTCTGCACCGAGATAACGCACCGATTCCTACAGCAAACAGCACATGGGAGTGGTTTATGAACAGCGACGTGCATGTGATGGAATGGTCATCTGTGTCGCCTGATCTTAATCGCGTGGAAAATGTGCGGAATAATCTGGCAAGGGTGGTGTACGAATTTTACCGAACTAAAGGCAACAGTTGTTTCTTATGGTTGAAAATAGATCAGAAAGTGTTACAATTATTAGTAAATTCGACGCCTGATAGGAATTTTGCATTAAGAACTCTGGTGAACTGTACTGGCTAATAAATCATGTCATATCATTTTGAAATACTTTTGTTTAGGTAAATTTTGGCAAAAAGAGGTACTTTTTTACTTTCGAAAGGCCTTTTCACGTTTGTATCTGCAATTATTGAACAAATGGTTCGTTCTTTTCAATAAGATGACTTTTGTGTGGTTTTCATTGTTTTCCATTTCGTTATGCATCAAATAGTGGATGGTCATATCATTATGAAACGCAGTGTAAACTCTATTCTCTCTCCCGTTATCGTGAAATGTCCCCTTCAGTTATTGGCGAGTTTGTGTTAATATGCATGATACCATAATGCTAACATCCAGGGTGTCTGTCTAGTTGAAAGAAAGTATCCCGTTTCAACTGGAGAATCAGTAATATTTTGATCTGTTTTTAACAACGCAGACTAGTCTTGATCATTGGCAATGCGTAACATTTTCGATAGTGGTATCAGAATCCTACAATGTCGCTTCGGTCCCCGAGTAGTAAGTACGATGGCACCTTCCAGACATGGGCATCTAAACATTCGTTCGAGATAGATCCAGGCTTCTAATCATTCGTCCGAGATGGATCCAGGATGCTAATCATTTGTCCGAGATATATCCAGAGATGTGTCCAAGCTTCTAATCATTGGTTCGAGATGGATCCAAGCTTCTAATCATTCATCCGCGACGAATTCAGGTTCTAATCCCCGTGATGACTGGACGGTGTGCTATTTGTCTTACGACCCTGGCTCTCTTCCTTCCCTGTAACCAGTGTCCCCAAACTAGGGACGAGCGACTGCGTACAGCCCGTTGAGTTGCATACGCTGGTCTTTAAACACCGAAATGGAGAAAAAAGGAATGCTACAATAAAGGGAATGAGAGGTAATGAATGATGAAAAAAATGCTATTTAAATATTTTATTATCATGGTAAATAGCTTTAATCATTAAAGCAGTGAATTTGTTTCATCTGAAGGATTCTTTTTATCTTGCGGCTCACTCAGGTTTGGTTTGGCATTTTAAGGCAATGTTCGGCATTTCAAATTTTTTATTTCAAAAATTTATACCCCACCCCTAAAAATATAAAACACAACCAATTGTCAAGTAATTCATAGATTTTCCGCTAGGGAGCGTTAAGGTAAAATGCGTTCCCCCGATATCTCTGCTTCTAAAACTCATATTTAAAATGTTCTTGCTGTATCGCGTACCGCTCCTGATTGGGAAATGTTTTACATATAATATCTAATATTTGGTAAAGAATCGTTTGGTCACCAGGGGGCGTAAGTGTTAATTTCTGATTTTGATGTATTTGCAACAAAATCTAAGCTCCTGAAAACTTGATTTAAAAAATGTTTTGTGCACCAATACCGCTCATATCAAAAAAACGTTTTGAAAGTACTTTCTTCTTAAAATAATACATGGTTTTCCCGCCAGAGGGCGTAGATGCGTATCTTATATTTGTCGATATCTGTACTTCTAAATGTCCGGTTTAAAAAGTTCATTCTTTGTTGGAGAGTGTTTCCGCTGCTAAATGTTTCTCATGTAATTTCAAATTTTTCTTAAAGCACAAGTCTACCACCAGAGGGCGTAAGTTCACGTTTCGGTTTAGAGCAATATCTGCGGGATTAAAAACCTGATTGGAAAACTTCTTTCTTCGATCAGATACTACTGTTTTACATACTGGTTCCATTGACTATGAATAGCTTTGATAAATTTAATTCGCGTCAGAACGGACTCATTACAACCGAAAGTTCGGTGTCATCTTTCTTGTTTCGTATCACACTACTAATATAATAGATTTGTGATCACCCTTGGACGTTTTTCTGGCGCTTGCAGTGACAAATATCCCCAGGTGGCACAAAATGGAATTTTCATTTTTTTAATAAATCGGTAGAGCATGTTTGACAGAGTAGACCTACCAAGTTTGGTTACGTTAATTAATATTTCTCTGCAGGGATACGAACACCTGTTCTTTAATTTATAATCACACGGTAGTTTTTCGTCCATAAATTCCCAGAAAAAAATCACAAGGTTTGGTTATACCGGCAGCTATAACGTTTTCAAAAATAACTGTGGAGCTCCGGCTAGTGATTTGACTAATCAGACGAATCCCAGAAACAATTCAAAAATTGGTGCACCATGTCAGCGGTGTAAGGTGTTACACATCCTGCACGGCTACCGTTATTTGTTCAGTCGGGGTACTCTGAACAGTATATCAGAGAATGGTGTTCCCTTCTTAATTGTGGTTCACAGTCAGGTCTTTGACTCTCCAAAGACAGGTAAGACATTCTGACTTTATTTCTCTTGGCACAATACTACGGTGTGTCACAAAAATACAGCTATCTTCACCTGAATTTTCGTAGGAAACGGGGCAGAGCATTTTATCTTATTAAATCAAACTGATGCATGGACGTGCTTTAGTACTCATAATAGAAACAGCGACGATAAAATGATTTTTAACACGCTTTTGTGATTAATATGAAATTGAATCAGGTAATAAAACGGAAAACACAGTATCGTTTAAATTTTTCATTTCTTATATTTTAAGGATTTCTTTACTAATTGTATTATTCATCATGTAACTGATTTTGACAATATACTTCAAGCCGTGAAACAGGCTGGCGACATTCTAGGAATCCATGTGTATTTACGAAAATTGCAGAGATAGAAATGTATCCTTTTTTTTTAACAAAACAAAAGCTGTTCTGTTCTTTGAATCATTAGGCACAGTCGTTATGGATGGGCAATTTCATTTTAGCCTTAGATGTTACGCAGGTCATTTCATCCTCACAGAATCATCAGAAATTTGTATCTTTGTGAAATAAATGTTCTCTCTTTGTTGAATGTGTGGGAACTCATTTAGATTTCTTATAAAGCATTTCGTGCATAAGTTACAAATGGCTGCCTGTTAAAGTTTTGCAACATTTAAAGTTAAGCAGTGTCTTGAATATCTAAAGCTGATTTGATGAAGCAGGAGTAATTAAATTAAACACTACATTATTGCTTTTGGTTTTGAAACAATTGAGTTTTGTAGGATCTAGTGACTGTTGACAAAATGGAAGAGTAAAACATACTGCTTGATAAAAAGCTTACATCGAAGGAGATATAACTCTTCATTCTTTAGAGATAAATCCCGTAGTTTTTGCAGATTAAGTAGCGAAAGTTTTCGATCATCTTTCATAAGCATGGTTTCACGGAAGATGATTCTAAGAAATAAGGAGCGAAACATCAGTCACTTCTAAATGCTAATGATTTTAAACTTGCAAGTGAATGCAAAATGAGAGAGCAAAGACAGGAACGATGTGTGTTTTTTTTTTCGTGTGATTAATTAATGCTCTGAAACGAAGTGAAAAAGGCATGAGCGCTGCAACTTCAAATGTCTTTTACATGTCAGTGAAACAGAAAGGTGTAAAATTTATCCAGGTGGCAAATTGGATAAAGAGATTATGGAAAGAAATAGCCTCAAGACAGAAAGAGTAGAATTTATAATGAAGGCACATGCTTGAAAAAACAAGGTAAAGAGATGAAGAGTGATGTCAGTGTTCGAAATACTGTAAAAAAGAAAGGATTTTTTTCGAAATATCCGAAGATCAAGATTGGCAACTGAAGTGTCACTGGTTCAACATTCTTAGTAACACAAATAAATTTTATTTCTGCCACTAAATTTAACAAAAATCCATATTTATTGATGAATAATCACAAGGTTTGTACAAAAATAAAAATGAGGCTGTATTTCTTAAATGACGCCAATTGGCACTGATCTCGACACCTGCAATGGGCTTGTTTAGCAACGTGCAAACAAGTTCTGATATTGTTCTGGTGCTGTTTACCTAGCTTCGATGGTGGGGGTGTTTTTTACCCTTTCCAACAGTAGGTTGAAAAAGCGTTTATGCTCCAGCTTTGTCCGTCTGTGTCTGTCTGTCCGTCCGTCCGCACGATAACTCGCGTAAAAATGGTTCAATTTCGATGAAATTTTAGTATGTGGTAGGGAATTACCTGGGGACAAATCCTATTGAAAGTGGACGAAATGGGGTTAAAAGTCAGGACAAAGGAGCGGGATCCATTCCATTGCTCTCATGCGTCATAACGTACGTAAAAATGCTTCGATTTCGATGCAATTTTACTATGTGGTAGAGAACCAACTGGGTATGAACTCTTGAAATTAGATAAAGTGAGGTCAAAGGTCATGACACAGGAGCGGGATCCATTCCATTGCCCTTATGCGTCATAACTTACGTAAAAATGCTTCGATTGCAACAAAACTTTATAATGCTGTTTCGGAGGTATAGTGAACCGGTTCTGTTGAATATCATCGAAATGGAGTCAAAGCTCAGGGCACAGGAGCGAGATTTATTCCACAGCCATTATTCTCATAACTTGAGTAATAACTTGAGAAACGGTTTCTGGTATGTTGGAAAGCGTATCATAATCAATGTATTGTATGATTTTACTAATTTGTTTTGTTTTTCTGGGTATGGGACTGGCATTTACACTATCCATATTTTACCATACACAGGGTGTTTCTATTTCCGTGCTTCGGATTTAAATAACTTTCAAATTTATTTAATTTATTTAACATCAAACCATTTGGTCTTAAGAAGACGGGTAGGAAGTTAAACGAGGAAGATTTACTGCGTTGGATGCACAAAGAGTGAGGTCGGAATCAAAGCCTAAGACGTTGACAGATTCGGTAACGGAATACCAAACTTTGAATGAAGATGAGTTCATGAAATCATTTGTAGAATATAATCGTACATACACTATGTTACCAAAAGTAACAGGACACATGATGAATTATACAAATTCTGGATTCTTGCATAAGTGTGCCTTGTGATTGGATCAGTGTTAAACGTCTGGTCACTCTCGGGAAGCAAAAGTGCACTTGAAGACAATATTTCGCGTTCAGCAAAATTCGGACACTTGGCGTGTGATAAATTAGGCGTCTCCCGTGCGCAGTTGTCTCATTAGTTGCCTGTTCATCCAAGTGTGGTCGGGGTCGAATCTCGGAAAAGGCAGGCAGGCATGCATGGTTGCTGAGACGCTTTAAGAACCTCTGAGGCCCACGGCGCATCACTAGCCCCCCTCCCCCGTCCGGCACGCTCACACACACATATCATTCCTTTTTATCATCTAAAAACAAAAAATATTGCCATTTTCCTTTTCATCTCAAGAAAATACAATAACAATGTCTTGCAATGTATTTCAGCAATACATTTCCATATGTTTTTGATACATACTATTACGTAAAATGCCCGTCATATAAATAACACGTGAAAAGTGAAAATAATTATGCGACATTAATCCTGGACCTTGAAACAGTGGAGGTTAAGTAGAAGCACGTAGTTTACATCAAAGTCAAGTGAAATTCAAGGTATTGGAGCATTTTCTGATTTTCGGTCGACCCAGAACAAAATAAAATAAGTATTTATTGTAAATAAATTGAATACGTAAAGATATAAATGAATTTCTAAATATGTATTTAAAAAAAACTAATCAACAAAAGCATCTGGATTTCTTCAAGTATGTGGCACATCGATGGTATGATTAATTTAGTGACCCAGACTAAAGCCACGAAGTTTTGAGGGAAGATAATGAAGTAAGGTTAAAGACTGGCTTTAAACTTACCATTTTTGTTCAATTTGTTTGTTTTATTGGGATTAATGGAGCAAGAGCCAGGGTTTCCAAAGATCGCCAGGTACAGTCAAGAAACAGTTACATAGTCAGCTAGGGCCGTGGGGACGTCATCCCTCAATCAGCTGAAGCGCCATATGGGTTTGTTCATTTTCCACAACCGCCCATGGAGCAATAAGCTTGGTTGCTTCCATCTTTTTTGTTATTGCAGGAATGAGATCCCCAGAAGGCCTACAAAGAACCCCAGGACTGTGTTTACATTTGCTTTTAACTACAAGTATTTTTTCTTTATTTCCTCTCCGTATTTCCTTTCTCTTCCCGTCTATTAGATTCAGCGAATCTTAAAAGGGAAATAAAAAACACGCTCTCTGCAGTGTGAGTCGAAGTATGAAAATGGTGGCGTAACACAGATGTCTTGGTCGATTCAGGTAAAACGGTGTTTAGTGGAGGCCCCTGGCGAACGCCGGGTACGCCATGCTATAAAACGTATCTGTTTGTTTGATGTGTTTATTTATTGACGCTGGCTCTTTCGCTTCCCTGGAATCTTTAGGCGTACATTAGGGACACGCGACTGCTTATAGCCTTTCGAGCTACCCATGGTGGCCGTTAACCCCCCTCCCCTCCAAATGACTGCTCGATTATTTTTGCCTAAATTTTCTGTATGCACCTTGCAAACCGTGTTATTTCAACAACGTCTCCTGTAGTTTACGTAACTGAAAAATAAAAGGCATACAGTGTTACTAAAAAAGCAAGAGCCACCCCGGCGACACAGTGGTTTAAGCGGTGGCTTCTGATCGTTCGTCTGAGATGGGTCCAGATTCGAATCCCGGTGAGGCATGGATGCTGTGTTTGTCTTACGGCACTGGTTCTCTCCCTTCCCTGGAACCAGTGGCCCTAAATTAGGAACAAACGACTGCGTATAGCCCATTGAGCTGCCCACGGTGTTCGTTGAACTGTCAATTAAAAAAAATTAAATAAAATATTTTTTGTTACGACACGTTAAGATACTAGAATGCCAATAACTTCATTCACTCTGATGCAAATTTTTGGGGAAACAGTTTTTAACAGAATGAGTCAAATGGACCATGAAATAGTGATGGGTATACCGGCAAAGTTCAGTTAGAAGAACAGGAAGCTCTGGGTTCGAATCCCACTGTCTGCAAAATAAAGTTCAGATTGGCGCTGGAACGAAAAAGGATTTTCTTTTTATTGGAGGTTTAACGACCAACTTGGACTAATTGGGATATAAAAGCCGTCACCCGTCTCTAATCTGATCGTTCGTCTGAGATGGGCCCAGGTTCGAATCCCGGTGAGGCATTGATGTTGTGTTTATCTTACGGTACTGGTTCTCTACCTTCCCTGGAACCAGTGGCCCTAAATTAGGGACGAGCGACTGCTTAAAATTTCGGTTTTCGTTACAGCTTCAATCAAAAAAAAAAAAAAAAAAGAACCAGAAAGATGACACTGAATTTTCGGTTGTGATGAGCATGCTTTTTGGATCCTTTCCGACATGAATAAAATGTTTCAAAGTTATTCATTGTCAATGGAACTAGTTACAAAAAATACAAAATATCAACTGCATTTCTACAATCGGTAACACATTTAGAAACAGAGACAGTTACTTCCCACCACTAGCGGTTGTAAAGTCTATTGCGAAATTTAACTAATAGTGCTCAAAAACTTTCTCTTGGCTGAAGGAGCACATCACAGACGAAGCGGTTTTTAGATCACATTGTTATGTTATGTTTTCCTCTATATCTGTTCTTCTAACTTTACGCCAGATAGTGGAAAAATTTTGAATAATGGCAAAGTAAAGATATATGGAAAGTATTCGCAGGGAAAGCTATATAAAGGAAAACGAATGTTTCAAATTCGTCTCTTGGAAGCAGAGATAGCAAGAAAAAGGTTTAGGCTTTTCTTCCGCCAAACGGGTATACTGTGCTCTATTTTGAAAATATAACGTTCTCCATCTTCACTGTAACGGATAGCATACAATAAAAAAAAGGAATTTTTTCAAAAGAAGTTTTAAAAATGAAGATACAACATCAAACAGAAGTACACACTTAACAGATCTGTGAACTACAGAACCCCTTAAGTAAAGACAAGTTGTTCTACAAATTAAGTAGTATACAAAGTTAAAAAGGTTTTATAAATCGGACTTTTAAAAGCAAAGATATTAACAAATATCGATAAGACATTTGCGCCCTTAGTGTGAAAACTGTACACCAGTTTTGGCAATAAATATACACAATATGTTTTGGCACTTATTAGTACTGTCTGACTGATAGCGGGATTTTAAATCGTATTTTGTGGTGCCACAGTACGTACGCAAACAGTACGTGTCATGGAATACAGAGTGGCACCATAGACTTTTCACAGACGAATCCCGCTTCGCTCTTTATCCTGAATATGAACGAAGACACGTGTGGAGGAGATCCGGCACACGAATGCAAACACAGTTTGTGCTTACCTATGTACTCTTAAAAGCAACAGTCAGTTCTTGTCTGGGAAGGATTATGTTTTAATAGCCGTACTCCCTTGTCCGTTTGTCAAGGCAACATGAATGTCTCAGTGTACCGAAACGAAATCATTGTGTACATTGTGACACGCTGCTTTTAGACATGCATTCCGTTTCCTCTATTGCCAGTCATTGAGATTTCAGAGTGCTTCAGGAGCTTTTAAAATCATTACAGCGGCCGTCAGAGGTCTCCTGACCTTAATCCTGTTAAATACATTTGGGGCGCTATACAACAACGGCTGGATAATCACGTTCCATACCCCAGTACACTGGCAGACCGCCGTAAATATTTGCCCGTAATACGGTGCGAGCTGCTCCAGAAACTTATCAGTAATGTCAGTGCAAGTATGCCTCATAGGCGTGAAGCTGTTCTTCGACACAGAGATGATGTTACCGGGTACTGAAATTCAGAGGTATGGAGTATGGACCTACTCTGAATTCACCATTTTATCTGCAACGGCCATCCCATAAAAACGCAGAGTAAAATACCCCAAAATGAAGAAATATAGGTACAGCGAAATATAAACTATATTAACAAAAGTCACCGGACACCTAGGAGAGAAACACAACATAGAGTTTATTGACATACATTAGTACGGTGTCGGTCCACCTTTTATCCATAATGCATACACTTGACCCTTCCAGACATGCTTTCCGACAAGGTTTTGGAACACGGCGATAGGTATGCGCTTCCATTCAGTACATAATGCTGCCGCTATCTGTTGCTTAGTAGTAGGCCTTTGTTCCAAACTTCCTCAACGGTACTCTAATTCATCCCACGGTGTTCTGTGGGATTAAGATTAGGACTCTGTGCATGCCAGTGCACAAAAGATACGGAATTATCCTGATACCACGCCGTAACAGTCCTTTTATTATGGCTTGGTGCATTATCCGTGGTGAAACCAACAAGGCTCGGATCCATAGTATTGCCACAGAGCTGGTAGGGCAGAATTGTCGAGAATATGGAGGTAGACGTGCTGGTTAACAGGTTTGTCTACGATAACCAATGGGCCGGGACCGTACCACGAAAAACACCACCGCAAGAGTAACCTGACAGCTTCAAACTTGACCGTAGGAACAGTACACTGTGGTAAATAGCGTTCCCCCGGCTGCCGCCATACCCACACACGGCCATCAGACTGATGGATCGTGTATCTGGATTCATCAGTCCATAGGACCCGTTTCCATTGATCTACGGTTCACCATAAATGTCTTTTATACCGTGCTAAACGACGAGTAGCATTCTGAGTGGAGATGAAAGGCTTGCGAGCAGACGCGTGAGCACGGTAACCCATGAAATGAAGTTCTCTGCGAATGGTACGTGTACATACCGAGGTTTCAGCATTTTTACTCACCTGTACACTGATGTCTTGTGCAGTACTCCGTCGATTAGCTGTAACGACTCTCCTGAGGCTTCGAAGTCCTCTATCACTGATTTTCTTTGGTCTGGCGGTACGTTTTGCTGCTTCAGGCATGCTATGTGTTCTTCACTTGTTCACTACATCCAAAACAGTTGACGTGGTTATGTTTAAACGACTCTCGGTTTTTCTTATGGACAACCCACTAATATAACGCCCAGCAATCTTTCCTTTCTCAAAGTCAGTTCTCTCTCGCCGCGACATTTTCACTCAACCTCACAGTGCGGTATGATCGCGGTCAGGTGCAGGCTTGTTTTTATACCGCTTGCAGTCGTACCGCGCATCTTAACAACGCAGCAGATCCGTTCATTTGCTTTTGAAAAAAGTGTCCGGTGAGTTTTGTCAATATAGTGTATTGTTATTCTTTCTCTTCCTCGGATGATATGCAACGGTCCTATTTTTCAGTCCTCTTTTTAAAGAATGTGGCGAAGGTATTCTGTGGAAGCTGCTTTAGCGACCCCTGTACAGCTTGAATAACGTTATGCATCTGTGTTGAATGTTGAGCCCCGGAATTTCTCCTTCATTGCTGGAAACAACCAGAAATCGCACGGGCGAGGTCAGGACTGTAGGCAATCTGGGGCATGTTTTCAATACTGCATTTCGTAAAAAACTGCTGAACACAAGCAGCCACATGTGGGCGGGCGCTATCAGGGTGTATGACCCATTTGCTTACCAGTTCCGGTCGCTTAATCGATATGTGTCGTCGCATATGCTTCAAGACTGAAATGTAATGCTCAGTATTGAGAGTAATTTGTGGAGGAATGCCATGCTGGTAGACTACACCTTTATGATCAAAGAAAATTATCATCATCACCTTCCCAGCTGATTTGGTTTGAGGGACTTTTTTAGGGGGAGGCGAGCCTGTGTGTTTCCAGACACTCATTGCGCGCCTCGTGAGGGGGTCGAAATAGTGGACCCATGTTTCAACGGTAGTTATTTCTGCATTTAGAAAGTTTGGATCCTTTTCAATCATTTGTTACCACTTATGACAAACCTGAATTCTGGCTAACAATTGTTCTCTCGTCAGGTGATGAGGTACCCATCTGGAACACACACGATGCAGCAGTAATTTGTTACGTATAATGCGGAATGCCAACGTTTTGGAAATGTTAGTTGACGCCGCTATTTCTTCACACGCCATTCGTCGATCTTCTTGCGAGATTGCCCAAACGGTGTTAACACTACGCTCCATAGCAACACTTTCAGGTCGACCAGGCTTAGGAACGAGCTCTGCCGACAAACGCCCTTTTTTGAAATCATGGTGCCTTCTAAAAATCGTTTACTCATACAAACATTTATGTTTGTAAACATATTTCATTAACCCAACTGTTTCTGGAGCAGTTTTACCCAAACGACAGCGAAATTTTATCGCAAAACGCATTTCACTTCTTATCTCTGAATCACTCACCTCCATAGCTGTATGGCGAAATGCAGACGTACCTTAAACAACTGCGCAATAAATAGAAACCAGAATCGTCTGCCACGGATAATAACTGTTGCCATAGATACTTCCTTAATTCAGTTAGTCGTCTGTGTGGTTATTTTCCCCCTTCGCATTTTTGCCAACTCCAAAAAAAATAATTAGTTTTTATGGAACTACATTTATACAGTATATTGCAGTGTTAGTTTGTTTTGTGCAGAAATTATATAATAAATTGCTTTTGTAAACGCTCTCTTTATCGTTTGTGTTACGTAGCGTCACTGCTGTTATTTCAATACCTTTTACTTGAGTCAGATACGTACATCATTCTTTTCATGCAATATCCCTAACTTTTTGTAACCAGTGTATTTTGAAATCAGTTTCGAAGCTACCCTCTCTATCTGGAAGGTCTTAATCTATCCTAATTTCGAAGAACTTGTATGAAATGAAAACCCACACGGAAAATGTTTTCGGTCCCTTGAAATCTTTGTTTTCAACAGGTTTCACTGTATGAATAGTGTTTTTTCCTTATGGGACAAACTTTACATATTTATCGAAACCCAGAGTTGTAGAAATGTAATGTTAGGATTAAATGTTCCTCGTATTCACTACAACGGGTATGTCCTTACTGTTTTAAGTTCATCAATATTTCATTCACAAAAACATTCACTTCTAGTTACAATTTCCATTATCAAATTCCTTTGAAACAAAACACACAGGAGTAAATATGTAACATAATAGTCAGAGATAGAAAGTTGGGATGATATAACTCTTTTCTTAAATTTCAGGTCTCAAGAATCAACTCTACGTTTCATCTGATTGAAAAAAAAAACCCACGTGCATATTAAACCATTAGAATAATTTCATATCGCTCAGTGCTAAGAATATTTATTTTATGTAAGAACCAGGGTCACTTTTGTTCGCTCTAAAATCAAGTATGCATTTCCTTAAGGTATAGAGAAACGCTATCATAACTTATTCAAGAGGAAGGAAGTGCTGCCTTAAAACTAGAAAGTTCATGGATTATTTCCAACTTGCGCTCACAGTTAGAAGATCAGAGTACTGTCAGGAGGAACGTACTTCGACTGTTCGGTCGGTCTTTTGAGCAATTTTAAGATTCGAGTTCATTTCTCTTTTTTTCTTTTCAGTGTAACAGTCATATAAGAAAGAAAGAAAAAAATGTTGCTTGATCTTCAGCTTGTTCGATTTGTAAATTGAAATATAAACCCTCTTCTGATTTTCATATTCTTCTAAAGAACGGATAAAGGCGCCGATAGGATCACATTTGCGCCGCCCACCTGTAAAGTAAATTGATGAAATAGTGCAGAGGTGTTTGGAAGAAAATCTAATGATTTAATCGAAAGCAAAAGAACGTACGGAAGCGAAAGGGTGGGGTAAGTAAAAAGAGCACTTTCCCAAAGTACGCAGTGTAAGGGTGTACTTTATCAGGAAAAGCTAACTCCGGTGGCTAAAGGGCCAAAGGCACTGACCTTTCGCAAATTATCTTCCCAGAAAATGCCGTTGTTTTGCGTTTGTTAATTAGTGCATTTTCCGTCTTTTTCCTTGACCAAGCGGTTCTAAATTAAATACAGACGACCCCTTACACAGCGAAGAGCCAAAACATTATGACAACCTACCTCATATAACGTTTGTCCTATAAGTGCCACCAAAACAGTTTTTATTCGACGAAGCATGGACGCTACAAGATTTCTAAAGGATGTCTGTGGTATCTGGTACAAACACGTTACCAGTAGATCCTTTGGTTACGTGGTTGAGTCGCCACAGATCAGATTTGATGTTCCAACAGTAACTACAGATGCTAGATTGGATTGATGTCTGTCAAATTTGGAAACCATAACAATACCTGAAAAGTTCTTCTCTTGTTCCGGTAACCATTCTTGAACAATCCGAACACTGGCATGACTCTTTATATACTACTGCGAAAGAAAGCACTATTTGCTGGGAGTACAGTAGCCACCAAGCAAAAACAGTCTTGCTGAGCCACTGCTGGCTGCCAGCACTATGTTTTCGTTACATGAACCGTCAATAAAATATCCCGGCCGCCACCAGATGGGCCAGCAGTTCAGGCCTGCAGCTGGCCAGCTGTTGGCACCCCATCAGTTGTCACATGCCAGAACACCGCCATCAGTTATCCATCACAGGTTGTGGCAGCCACAAGCAGCCCTGCAAGACGTGCCATAAATGATGGCCAGTCTAATGTGGTCCGTCAGTGTCCCGGCAGTGGCAACCGGCAATCACGTGACGTAACTAATGGCTTGCCGAATCTTGTCCGTCAATTTCCCAGTAGTAGTAAAAAAATACGTAATCATAGTTCACCAAAGGCACACAGATTCATGTCACACTCTTTTACTATTTTAACGTTGTATCTTTTTTAATCCACGGTCCGAAGCTACATTTGTTCTAAATAGGAATTATATTTCAATATTTTGTTTCCGGTTACTTTTAGAAGCGAATTCCTCCAATCTTGAGTATTCAACACATGAATGAGTACATTATACAGTATTCACATAGCGTTGCTTTTTTTATCCATTGTATTCGTATAATTCTTATTTTTTTCCAACACAACGATTTTTTAATGTCTCTCCGGGACTACTGTTTGAAGCGGTATAGTGTATGAAGATTATACAGAAATTATTTCTCGTTATTCATGTAAATGGAGTGAGTGTGTTTCATGGCTGTTTGTATTCACGATTCTTCGTGTGTTAGTGCAGAAATTTTGCTACGAAATGAGTTTCTATAAATATATACATGAGATTAATTGACTATTTCTTACAGTTCATTCAAGAATTTATATAATTTTCCCCCGACGGTAATCTTCATCGACGCGGCATTTCATTAGGAAATTTATCCCCCTTTCTACATATGGCTTTTTTGTAACATCCACTAAAACAACACGATGGCGAGGGCGCCGTCTTCAACTAACTGGTATCACGAAAGACTGTGCACGTGTTGCTTCAGCGCATGCGCAGTCCTGTTGCTTCGGTTGCCAGCTACGGGCTACTAGATGGCACCTGCGTGGATGTCCGTAGTTCACGGCGATGCTGCAGGGCCATCAATGGCTGCCAACTGATGGTGCTGCCACCAACGGATCACTACAGTACCGTGAGTGGCAGATTTTAGCCAGAAGTGACCCATCACTGCCAGCTGTTTCCCAACACTTGTGTTGTTGCTGGGCATGAAAGGATGTACTTGGCCTGCAGTGATGTTTATATAGGTGGTAGACGTCATAGTTTTTTGCATATAAATGACTGAAACCAGAGTTTTCCAGCAGAACATTGCCCAAAGCATCACGCTTTTTGCATGGCTTGTTTTCGTTCCACGGTGCATTCTGGCACCCAGACTTCTCCAGATAAATGACGCACGCGTACTCGGCCGTCCATATGGTGCACCAGCACAGGATTCATCGGAGGAGACGACCTTCTTCCATTCATTCAAGTTCCAGTTTTGTTGGTCGAGTACCCATTGCAGTCGCTTTCGACGGTTAACCGAGGTTAGCATGGGCACTTGGACCGGCCGTCGGCTACACAGCCCCATTTTCAACAGGGTTCGAGGTTACTGTGTGTTGTGACACATGGCATGTGTCACCAGAATTCAGATTACTGGCGAGTTGCACCAGAGTGTCCTTTCTGTTGCGGCTCGTACAGTACGGGGTATCCTTCGCTCATCTCAAGAATCCATGAATCACAGTCGCACCATACTTTGACGGCTGTTCGTGGTTTTTCCATCCACGTACCACTTTTTGAACGTACTGACCACGGATTACAGCGAACACTCACCCCCAGGGCTTGCCGTCTCGGAAATGCTCTCTGACCGAGTCGTCCGGCCATTACAGTTTCACGTTTGTCAAACTCATTAAATCCAGGGCCTTTCCTATCTGTTGAACAAGAATAACACTGATTAACATAGTTCAGTATCAGGTGTTATATATATACCACTTCATGACTTTCACACGTGCCGTCGTTAATCAGTAGTTGCTTCGATTTTTATAAAGACGCGCTGGTCATAATGCTTTGGCTGTTCGGTGTATTTCTTTAGAGCCAAAATGTAAGGTTGAGCCCCCATTAGTAGATGGACTAAACTTGCAGTGAACAGACTTCACGGGTCAACCGCCTGAAAATGTACTGTACCCTATCATCTGTGTTGCAGGTTTGCTGTCATCATATTAACTCTTTAAAAGGACGATGTACCTGGACCAAACGGTGCCAGAAAATTTATGTGTCCCCCACACAGAAAGTTGCTCATAGCGGTCAGGATTTACGAAATCTAAGGCAAAACACTTCATTTCTCTCTTCTCAACTCAGTAACACGGACACAAGACCTATCAAAGGTGAAAGGCGCTCGCTTCTAGTCATTTATGCTATTCTGTGTAACCCTGGACACGACGGGGAAGGGCTAGTCCCTCTGACACGAATTAAATTGGCACAAAATGTTAGTAAGTTGATCCAGTAGGAAAGAAAATCCGAAATTGAGGGAAAGGTAGAGATAAACAAAAAATTACGAAGGCGACAGAACCAGAAAAAAAGACTCGAGCACCCAGCTTGGGGGAGCCACGACACCCCAAAGCCAGCCACCACCTTCATCCACCGGGAGGGATCCAAAACTCCTGGGAACTCTATCCGGAACCGGAGCAGCTTTCAGTACTCACCATCAGCACCAACCTGTAAGAAAAGTTTAACCTAGTCAAGACACTTGTCTAGTGATCTGTCTAAGAACCACATGGCAGCTTCGCAAGGACTTGCCATTCTATCAGATCCATTCCTCCATCTGATCCGGGACCCTGAGCACAAGAACCAGTTATTAACATTGTGGCCATCTCTTTGTTCCAGTAAGGGCGGGAACAGTGACCACCGCCTTAATTCTCGGATGCCTGAGGACTTTATCTGACGCGAACATCATGTAACTGTGTAGAAGCAAGTGACTGAAACATCTTTCCCGTCGTTTTAGGTGTGTCTCCCTTGTTGTAGTCCCTTCAGCAGGTAATAGTATTAATGTCAATCATCCCCCTAAATGACCACTTTGAATAACAAAGCTAATACTAAAGGTGTACGCTTACTGATGCGCATGTTAACTGGTTTCAGCCGTGTTCACCCCACTTACACAACGAATATATTCGTCCGAACTGATTTCGTATATATTCGTTCCAACCCATTTTATTAGCCCCAAGTTAATTTTTTGAAGTCGGTTAAAGGAATAAAGCTAGCATGTGAGCAAGTCGATGAAAATATTTGAAGAAAGCTTCGTAAATCGCGTTTAGAGCCTGCTGCTCCTTTCCATATGCAGCAAGTCCTCTACATCACAGCTGGACTGTGATCACACACACACACACACACACACACATATATCCATTCATTTTTATTCCGGTTGTTCATCGGTGATCATTTCTTCTGGTAATAAGTCCAGCCCATTAGCATTTCAAGGATTTTACTCTGATCACGATGTCTTGCACTCTTGCCATTTTCTTAGTCCACGAGTTTCTCTTCCTATGATTCCTGGTTACACCAAGCATGAATCTCCCCATGCTTTTTCCATTTTATATCTTTTTTTTTTTTTTTTTTTTGGTAAAGGTCCATGTCTGCTCCGTCAGTAAGAACTGGAAGGATGCATTGATTAAATACTTTTCTTTTAACACACAACTGCATATTGCTCTTTAAAATAGTACAGTTTCTTCCAAAAGCTTTTCAAAAAAGTTTTATAGGCCGATTAATTTCTTCATCAGTGTGCCCCTCTTTTGCTATCTGTTGCCCGAAGTAAATGTAGGTATCGGTTATCTCCAGATTTTCCTCATCATTCGATAAATCTTCATTTCTTGAAAAAAGTGTTGTACATCAATTTAGTTTTCTGAAAATAGTTTCCCACAAGTGCTCTATGGGATTGATATCGGAGGACTTCAGAGGCCAATCGATGCTAGAAGTCTGAACTGTGTTCTTCAAACTATTCCTTCACAACAATGGATCAGTGGCTTGGCGCGTTGTCATTCATTCGGGAAAAAGTACAATATTGTTTTTAAAAATTTTATAGTGCGTTTGGTTTTCTTTTGGGACTTGGTAAAAACCACAATAGTTTTTATGTGGTTTACCCGCCGGTGTTCTGTGTCTGTCCATAATACAGACAAAACAGAATTCTGCGTTACCAACAATGTTATACTATAGATTAGAGGATTTTCCGAAGGGAGCACAGTTCCACAAGAGGTTTTGAGAACTAGTGTATACCATTAGACAAGATGGAGGCTTCAGCAGCTAAACTCGCAAATTAAGCGAAAAAATTGCCCAAATCCTTCAAAAGGAAATCTGTACCCCTTGAAAGTTCTTCAGTTAGTTAAAAATACATCTACCCATTAATTTTAGGGGTTGCAAAAATTGACAGCGTCGTAACTTTCTTGGGAGGTGATGTCTAACAACATTCGTGGGTATCTAATGCTACAAGGGGTTACCTGCTCCTAATTTAGGGTCACTGGCTTCAGAAAAGGGAAAAACAGTCTATAGCATCCTATGATAAGCAAATCATTTATGCCCCATCCAGGAATCGAACCTAGTCTCAGTTCGAACGGCTATCTAGAATTCTGGGCCTCTTACCTCTAGGCTACCGGAACGGCAAAATGATAATTAATAAAATTTCCAAATTGAGCAGCACATGGTGTTTAACCAATATTAACTATGTTCTGTAAATAACTGTACTGAAATTAATTTGAGGTACATGATATAAAAAAATTATGTACACTAAGTCAACAGAAATTATGAGATACCAACCTAGTACCGGGTAGGCACACCTATCGTCAGGGTAATTGCAGTCACACGATGAAGCATTGAATGCATTAGGTCAATGTAGCTTTCCATAGGTACCTCCACCCATGCTTGCTGCAGCGCTGTCTATAATTTCGTCGCATTTCTAGGTAAAATATCCAAAGCTCAAACGGACCTTGCGGCAGCATCTCAAAGATGTTTCACAGGGTGCTTATACAGTAAACGGGGGGAGGGGGGCATTTCATGGTAGGAGCTTCTGCGGAATGCTCTTCTGACCATGTTCTAGTCACCACGTCTCTGCGAAGAGGCGCATTATCATGCTGGAAGAGCTAATTGCCCTTTACAGGTGCATGATCACAGTTAACGGATGCAGATAGTCTGCAATGCTGGACACGTAGTGTGTACCGTTAATAGATAGATCAACATGTACCACAGGTCCCAGTGCCTGCCAGTTGAACACGTTCAAGACCACAACCGAACCTCCACCTGCCTGAGGAGTTCTTTGTTGACATACCGGGACTATCGTTTCGGGTGGTTTACATCCGCACGCTCCCGGTCTACGTAAAATAACTGAGAACGAGACTCATTGGACCAAATGATCAGTCTCAAATCCTTCAGGGTCAAGTAGCGATGTTCGTTTGCCCAGTTGAGGTGTGCAGTCCTGTGATATGGCGTTAGCAATGAGAATCTGATGGTTCGGTGGCCCATAATCTATTACGTCTAATAATCGCCTGATAGTCTTGGTGGAGGCGTTTCTTCGTTACCCACAAGAAGGTAACCTATTTTGTCTCCGCTCAATATGTTCCACTTATTCCTGATTCATTCCTTCTTCGTCACAGCATTAACATTTCTTCTCTGGAGTATTTTATCTAGATATTATATTCTTTAATATTTTAAGCGATTCAACAGTTTAAACACGAGAGACATCGTCAAGTGTAATTAGCACATCTTTTGATAAAAGTTAAAAATCTATATAAGATAGTACAACTATACTAGTTATCCGAATTTATTGGCGTATATAAAATCAAGGTTTCCAAGCTTTCGCACGTCAACCAGATGGCTTTCTCAAGGAAGGTAGACAGCAACTGCAAACTGGATAATAGAACGTTTCAACAATTTGAACGCGGTGAGTTGACTTGACAATAAACGAAGAGATGCGAACGTAATTATTGAACAAAAACAAGAGACATCATGTTCGTATTGCACGCGGAATCCTTGGAGGAAAACAAAAGGCATTCATTATTTGAAGAATTAGTTCCAAATTCGTGGTAATTCTAGCGAGACGCTATCATTGCAGGCCTCATCGTTGGTAATGATCTCCAATGTTTCCCGAATGGCAGTGGATTTAGGAGTAGAGTAGGCAGCTAATTTCTTTATGTTATCCCACATAGGATCGGCGGACTTGAACTGGACTTCTCTGGATAGGGCCGTGGTTAATTTGCCGTTCTTTATGTCCCTCTTATGCTCGTTGACTCTAATTCTAAATGAACGTTTAGTCATCCCAATGTAGTATCGCTTGGAGCCATCCTTATATTGTAGAGGGACGGCATAAAAACCTGCTTCGTTGGAAAGTGGGAGCTCGTCAGTATTTCGCTTAAGCATAGCATATAAAGGTGTCGGAGATCTTATGCCGACACCGAGGTTCATCTTTCTGAGCGCGTTCTTGAGCTTATAGGAAAGATTTGGTACGTAAGGAATAGAGCCCTGATAGCGTAGCCGCGGCATAGTAAAATTGGTATGCCTCTTTTTGTTTCTTTCGATATATCTATGTACCATGTTCGGATCGTATCCTGCGTCGGTCGCCAAATCGAACATCGGAGGAGATCTCCTCCGATGTTCCTTCTAGACTAAGCGAATTAAAAAGCGTTATCGATTTGGCGACCGAGGCAGGATACGATCAGAATATGGTACATAGATATATCGAAAGAAACAAAAAGAGGCATACCGATTTTACTATGCCGCGGCTACGCTATCTAGGCTCTATTCCTTACGTACCAAATCATTCCTATAAACTCAAGAACGCCGCCCCGGTGGCGCAGTGGTCTAAGGCGCTGGCCTCTGATTATTCGTCCGTAAGGGGTCCGGGTTCGAATCCCGGTCAGGCATGGATGTTGTGTTTGTCTTACGGCACTGGCTCTCTCCCTTCCCTGGAACCAGTGACCCTAAATTAGGGACGGGAGACTGCTTATAGCCCATTGAGTTGCTCACGGTGGTCGTTAAACCTCCAATAAAAAAAAATCAAGAACGCGCTCAGAAAGATGAACCTCGGTGTCGGCATAAGATCTCCGACACCTTTATATGCTATGCTTAAGCTAAATACTGACGAGCTCCCACTTTCCAACGAAGCAGGTTTTTATGCCGTCCCTCTACAATATCCGGATGGCTCCAAGCGATACTACATTGGGATGACTAAACGTTCATTTAGAATTAGAGTCAACAAGCATAAGAGGGACATAAAGAACGGCAAATTAACCACGGCCCAATCCAGAGAAGTCCAGTTCAAGTCCGCCGATCCTATGTGGGATAACATAAAGAAATTAGCTGCCTAATCTACTCCTAAATCCACTGCCATTCGGGAAACATTGGAGATCATTACCAACGATGAGGCCTGCAATGATAGCGTCTCGCTAGAATTACCACGAATTTGGAACCAATTCTTCAAATAATGAATGCCTTTTGTTTTCCTCCAAGGATTCCGCGTGCAATACGAACATGATGTCTCGTGTTTTTGTTGAATAATTACGTTCGCATCTCTTCGTTTATTGTCAAGTCAACTCACCGCGTTCAAATTGTTGAAACGTTCTATTATCCAGTTTGCAGTTGCTGTCTACCTTCCTTGAGAAAGCCATCTGGTTGATGTGCGAAAGCTTGAAAACCTTGATTTTATATAAGCCAATAAATTCGGATAACTAGTATAGTTGTACTATCTTATATACAGTTGGTGTACAGTTCCTTGTGTTACTATTGTTAAAAATCTAATACACTGCCGGACAATTGCTAAGGACGGATGACAATAGCAACGATAGCAACCATAAAATGGAAGGCAGGAAAATGTGGAAATTAGCATAAGTGCGGGATACAGTAAGACGTGTTGTGCGTATGCAAATTTTGGATTGCCGAACTTGTTCGTGACGTCATAGCGCTGATAAACGTTATAAAGGATTTGACGCGTATTGACCGTTGTTGTTCAAACGCAAAGTTGAAAGGGAAAGAATCAGTTGACGAACTTGCAATTTTCAGTATGTCTTCCCGACATCACCTAGATGATTTTACGCGTGACCGTATTATTGGCAAGATTGAAGAATGGCAAAACATAACAGATGTTGCCAGGGAGTTCGACGTCAGCCACAGTGTTGTTTCAAGGCTTTGGAAATCATTTTAAACAAATGGAGAGTGTAGCAAACGTCACGGGGGAGGTCGTGTTCCCAGTACGACACCTGCAGAAGATCGGTACATAGTGCTATCAACAAAAAGACACCTGCGCAGCACAGCTAGTGAGGTAGCAAATCAGTTTATGGCTGCTACTGGCAAGCGGATCTCCCGAAAAACTGTCGCCAGACGTTTGCATGAAGAAGGACCATACGCCCGCCGTCCTGTTGTGTGCATCCCATTGTCCAGACGTCACCGTACCGCCCGTTTGCAATGGTGCCATCAACATCGCAATTGGACTGATAACGACTGGTCTGCTGTCCTCTTCTCAGATGAGAGTAGATACAGTCTATCGTCTGATTGTCGACGACAACTGATCTGGCGTGATAGTGGTACTGCATATTGTCCAGCAAACATACAGGAAAGGCACCGATATCCGGCATGTAGTGTCATGGTATGGGCTGGCATCATGATCAATGGCCGTACGTCCCTCTATGTGCTTCCAACTGGGACTATGACTGGCTAACGATACATTAATGATGTTCTGCTGCCTCATGTTTGCATGTTCTGTGGTGCTGTCGGTGATAGATTCATTTTCATGGACGACAACGCAACATGTCATCGAACAGTCGCTGTCCAGGAGTGTCTTGAGAGCGAGGATATTCAACGCCTCGCATGGCCAGCACGTTCTCCAGATCTAAATCCCATTGAAAATGTGTGGGATGCTTTGGGGAAGAGTCTTTCTGGTCGCCAATGCCCTCCAATAAACAAGGACACCCTTATCCGTGCACTGACAGAGGAATGGGATAAATTACCCCAACAGCTGCTTGATAATGCTGTGCAAAGCATGACACGACGTGTGGAATCTTGCATCGCCCTCCATGGTGGCCATATCCTGTATTGACATCTTACGCCGGAACGCCTGCGGACGGTAATTGCATTTTTTTCACGTTTACGTATTCTGCACAAAATGGCCTGTTTGTCCCTTGAACACGTTCCAAAGCCTTCTGGATTTCAGAGCAGAATAAATTGTCTTTTTTGTGATGTCCTGGCATTCTGACATTATTTTATTTCACTTGGCATCCAACCACACTTACTTTTTTATGCGCTATATAGCCGTTTATGATCCGTCCTTAGCAGTTGTCCAGCAGTGTAAATACAGGTGCGAGGGTTGATCAGAAAACCAGTTTATAATGGTGGTTCCTAGTGAATTCATTGAAAGCAGAATCATTCAAGACGAAAACGTTGCAGGGCAAATTTTCGAAAACCAGGGATCTAAATGAAATGATTGAAAGCGAAATCTCTGAAAGATGAAACATCAAAATGTAAGCTTTTGGAAAATTACGTGTTTAAATAAAAAGGAATTATTCTTGTGGACTAATAGCGGTAATTCAGAGGATCAAACTGGGAGTTTTCATTTGTTGGTAAAGCGTACGAATTGAACAAAATTGCCCAGTACAGTTAATTTTTGTCTCATTTTAAGAATAACATTCATTCTATTTACGATGCACTGTTTAATGAAAGAAATACATAAAAAGATCAATGTCTTGTAGAAGCTGAATTAATGATTAAATGTTACCAGCTTAAGCTTTAAGGGGTACCTATGGGCATTGGAGCAGCTTGAAAACAGAGGAAAACACTGGGAAAATACGCAATTCCCATTGAAACGATTAAGGCAGCAGGAAAGGAAGCTATTGAAGTTCTAACTGCTCTTTGACAACAAATTTCGAATTGGTGGCCTTCCGATTGGAACAGAGTAGTGTTTATTCTATTGCATAAGAAAGGAGATTCCAAAGAATGTGCAAATTGTACAACAATTGCACTGATTCCTAATGCTCGTGAGGTTTTGTTCATAGAAAGAAGGTGAGAACCATATATAGAGGGAGAGTTGCCATAGTACAACAAACTGGCTTTAGAAGGGGCAGAGGAACATGAGATCAAATTCCCAACATTAGACGGTAATGAAGAGAGCAAGAGAACTCCAGAACAATATGTACATTTGTTTCATTGACTATTGCAAAGCTTTTTGGCTATACGGTCCAAGTAAGATTGTGGAATGTGTTTGAGATTCCTGGGAGTGCCAGAGTAACTACTCGTGCTTTTGAGGAATATTTATGATGACCAAGAAGTCACTGTGAGAACTAAATTTGGTGACAATGAATAGTTTAGATAAATAAAGGGAGTACGACAAGGCTTTATTATGTTTCCATATCTGTGTAACTTGTAGAGCGAGTATATTTTTAAAATGGCACGCTTGGATGAAATTATATTTGGTTTTCATATTGGGGGTCAAACCATCAATTATTTAAGATATGCAGATGACACCACTCTTTTGGCGGAAAGTGAAGGGAATTGTGGGTACTTTATTAAGGAAGTTAAGATTGCGAAATCAAGTTTAATGTTAAATAAGAAGTAGATAAAGGTCATGTCAGCTTCCAACCTTACAGATTTTATAATTGGTAGAAAGAAAGTGGAAATCGTACACCTCATTTTTATTCTCTTGGTCTCCAGAATTTATAACGAGGGGCAGTGTGCTTGATAAATAAGGAGGGAATTATCCCTAGGGAGAAAGCCAATGCTAATTTTAAAGAGGATTATGAAGGATAAAGATTTTAATGCAAACAAAGATCAGAGTTTGCAAAGCAATGGCATATCCTGTTGTAATGTACGGATGTGAAAACTGGACATTGAGGAAGAGTGAAAGTAGGAAGATTGACGCGTTTGAATTATAGATCTCGAAATGGCTATTTAGAATTCTATGAACTGTAAGAAAAACTAATCAATCAGTGCTTAACAAAATCAAGCTCAGCTGCTCCCTTGAAGCTGTGATCTGTAAGCAAAACTTTCACATTATGGACATTTGATGTGTGCCAATAATGGGTTTGAAAAAATGATCATGCTTGGCAAGGTTGGAGAAAGCAGAAGAAGGGGTAGATAGAGAACAAGATATTTGGATGTAATCCCAGAAGCTTGTAGTATGACCATGGAAAGCTACGAAATCATGCTAAGAACAGACAGGTAGCGGGCTTTTGTTTGTACAATCACCAAGTGTCGAACAGGAAGCGATGAAACCTAACCTAACAACAAGGTTTGATAAATGATACACACCGATGAGCATTATAACACCCCCAAGCCTAGAGAAATGAGCGTGCCTGGAGACCGAACGGTCACTACTATATTGTGACCACCCCCCAGCCTAGAGAAATGAGCGTGCCTGGAGAGCGAACGGTCACTACTATATTATGACCACCCCCAGCCTAGAGAAATGAGCGTGCCTGGAGACCGAACGGTCACTACTACATTATGACCACCCCTAGCCTAGAGAAATGAGCATGCCTGGAGACCAAACGGTCACTACTACATTATGATCACCCTCAGCCTAGAGAAATGAGCGTGCCTGGAGACCGAACGGTAACTACTACGTTATGATCACCCTCAGCCTAGAGAAATGATCGTCCCTGGAGACCGAACGGTAACTACTACGTTATGATCACCCTCAGCCTAGAGAAATGAGCGTGCCTGAAGACCGAACGGTCACTACTACATTATGACCACCCCCAGCCTAGAGAAATGAGCGTGCCTGGAGACCGAACGGTCACTACTACATTATGACCACCCCCAGCCTAGAGAAATGAGCGAGCCTGGAAGACCAAATGGTCACTACTACATTATGACCACCCCCAGACTAGAGAAATGAGCGTGCCTGGAGACCGAACGGTCACTACTACATTATGACCCCCCCGCCTAGAAAAATGAGCGTGCCTGGAGACCGAACGGTCACTGCTACATTATGACCACCCCCAGCCTAGAGAAATGAGCGTGCCTGGAGACCGAACGGTCACTACTACATTATGATAACCCCCAGCCTAGAGAAAGGGGCGAGCCTGGAGACCGAACGATGGGGCAGGTAAAGTTCACGGAGCAGTATATATACAACGCGAGGACCGGCTTTCGGTTAGTAGATTGTTCGGAGTCAGAATGGGAAAAGCTACCGATTTATCTGAGTTTGATAAAGTACAAATCGTGATGGACCGGCACCTCGCAACAACGATCTAGGAAACGGTGCGGCTTGTGGGTTTTTCACGTGCCGATGTAGTGAGTACGTATAAAAAGTGGTACACAGATGGGCAAACAACGAACGGTAGTCAGCAGCTCATTGATTCCAGAGGGAAGCGGAGATTGCCGCGCATTGTTCACAGCGACTGCACCCGGCCACAGTGCGATATATCACCCGCAGCAACGACAGTGGTAATCAGGGCAATGTGTCACAGCACACAGTTCATCGCAGCCTTCTGCGCATGGGCCTGCGTACCCGAAGACCCAGCCGGGCCCCCATGTTCGCTGCACGTCATCGCCAACAACGCATGAAATGGGCCCAAGATAATCTAGATTGGACCGTGGATGATTCGGAAAAAGTGGCCTAGTCTGACGAATAAAGATTCTTGGTTCATCACGTAGACGACCGAGTACGGATACGCCAATTACCAACGAAGGTTATGGCACCTGGATGCACTGCTGGACGGAAACAGACTGGCGGCAGCGGTGTTACGCTATGGGCGATGTTTTCTTGGGACACTTTAGGCCTAATTATCTCAATAGCAGTTGGCAGGTATCTGAACATCGTTGCTGACCAACTTCACCCATTCATGGCAAATGCTCGTCATGACCAATACCAACAGGATAATGCGCCATGGCACACTGCCCGAATCGTCAAAGAATGGTTCGAGGAGCATGCTGGTGACTTTCTCTTAATGCCCTAGCCTCCAAATTCACCTGATATGAACCTAACCAAACATTTGCGTTTCGACCTGGAAAAGCAGGTTCACGCTAAATCACCACCACTCCGAAATGTACAGGAACTAGTAGATGTGCTGTTGACATTAAGGTACCAGATACCCCAGGAATACCTATTGCCACCTCATCGAATCGATGCCTCGCTGAGTGGCCGCTGTTTTGCGGGATGAAGGGGGGGGGGAGGGAGGTCCTACAGCTTATTAGGTAGGTGGTCATAATGTATTGGCTCCTTGGTGTATACAGTATAACAGAGAATGCATGAATACCGATTACGAGATTTTTTAAACTTACTGGGGTTTTTTTCTTCCTTATTTTCCGAAATCTTGAAATTTCTTTTAAATAACTTAACAAAATTTAGCAGGTCTTCAACATCTAATTTAAAATTGTAAATAAAAAATAATGTATACTTTTCAGGCTCTCCAAATGAGAAATTAGATTGAGAAATCAAAAGCTCGAAGAAGTTTTTCGGCGGAGAACACGTGCTATCAAATGTTAAAAATTCAATACACTGATTTAATTTCCACAAATATTATAATTGCAATAGTAACTGTTGATCAAGATGCAGAAACTTACTTGTCCATACGCAGATGGAATAGTGGTGCGATGTTGTGTTACCAAATGGTTATGACGAAAAGGTGCTCTTTTCTGATGTAACATATGGGAAACATCGGAAATGAGCTCCGAGATGTGTGTTACGTGTTTTACAAAAGCAGAAAAAATTCCGTTTTTCTGGTATGTTGTAAATTTCTCATGGGATTGCTTCCAAGACGATCGTCAAACAAGTTGGTAAAACCATGCAATGCATTGATTATGATGCGCTTTCCAACATACCCGGAATCATTACTCAACTTATTACTCAAGTTATGAGGATAATGGCTGTGGAATAAATCTCGCTCCTGTGCCCTGAACTTTGACACAATTTCGAATATATTAAACAGAAATGGTTCAGTATGCCTCCGGAACAACATACTGAAGTTTTGTCGCAATAGAAGCATTTTTAGTCAAGTTATGAGGATCATGGCTGTTGATTAAACCTCACTCCTGTGCCCTGACCTTTGACCCCATTTCAATGATATTCAATAGAACAGGTTCACCAATACTGATGAGTCGCACAAACTTATCTCACGAGTAAAAGCCGTCTTTGTGCGGATAATTGAAAGTAAAATAAAACTCGGCTTAGCTTAAGTCAAATTAACTCATATTATGAGACATCAATTTAATAAAACCTTATGTTATCTTAAAAACAGATTAAAAGACATGAGTACTTTCGGGCCATCGCATGGCCCATCTTCAGATGGAACAGCCAAATTGACAAGA
Source organism: Macrothele yani (assembly GCA_039090855.1). Taxonomy (NCBI): domain Eukaryota; kingdom Metazoa; phylum Arthropoda; class Arachnida; order Araneae; family Macrothelidae; genus Macrothele; species Macrothele yani. Next base: position 34,851,465 of record CM077012.1, read on the forward strand.
TCCGCATAATATATACACACATGAACACGTCAAAGTCGGTTGTTGTACATATATGCAAAGAAGGAAGATATTCCTCCCGGCACATTATCCCACGGTTATAGGTAATTTAAAGCCCCTAGGATTAGAGTTAATTAATACCTTATAGGCATTGGGGAGCTCATACGGCATATAGTCATTACAACAAATATTTTGTGAGTGAAAAATGAACATGCTCTCAGTAAGAAACAGCGTGCTACGATTTTTAGGGGTAACCACAATTTTAAAATTTTCCCAGTCCGGGTATAAAATCCCTTTTGTAACTTCACTAGCAAGTGCAGTGTTGGTACCTCCTGTCTGGATATTATATTTATGTTCCTTGACCCTGCAAGACAAATTCCGTCCGGTCGATCCTATATAGACAGATTGAGTAGTTCCGAAAACATCTTTCAATGGAACACAATAGACACCCCATCTTTGTAAAATATCCGTCGGGGTCCTGTCCTTTCTAACAAGTGGTAGTATATTAAGGGAGCGAGTGCCGAAATCCAATCCAAATTTCCGGCAAATGTTACGAAGAGGTTGAGTAATTGAAGGGATGTAATCGATGGAAGCAATGAAACGAAATGGTGTGGGCAAAAACGGTTGTAATGTAGTAGCAAGTTTACTTTTAACTCGGGAATGGATCCGGTTAAAAACGTATTCAGGATATCCAAATTGGGAGGCGAACGACGAGACCCATTGTAGTTCTGTAACGCGTGCAGTACGAGTCGAGGAATGGGTGTAGGCTCTACGAATAAAAAGTGAAGAGACGTTAACTTTTGGTTTTGTGGGTGATTAGAGGAGTATGGGATCATAGTTGGGGTACAGGACGGTTTTCTATAAACAGCAAAATGCAATGGTATAACCTGGTTTGGATGACGGGTAATCAAAATATCAAGAAACGGGAGTTTTAGGTCTTGTTCAATTTCTAGGGTAAATTGAATTGACGGAAATTGTGAAGAGAAAGAATTCGTGAATACTTGTAATTCAGATATCGAGTGGGGCCAGAGTAATAAGATATCATCTACGTACCTGAGAAATAACAGAGGTTGGTGGGGATAAGAGGTCAAAAATGTATTTTCAAGGTACTGCATGAAGATTTCGGCTAAAATGCCAGAAAGCGGTGATCCCATGGCCGCGCCATCGGTTTGGCGATAAATTTTATCTTGGAATTGGAAATAGGACCGTTTTTTAACAAACCGAAGCGCATTCATTATGGCTGAAATCTCTGTAAGTGGGTGCCCTAAGGAATGAAGTTGATTTTCGATAATCTGATGTGTGAAATCAACAGGTACATTGGGGTAGAGTGACACCACGTCGAGGGAAGCCAGAATAAATTCGTAGAGCCTACACCCATTCCTCGACTCGTACTGCACGCGTTACAGAACTACAATGGGTCTCGTCGTTCGCCTCCCAATTTGGATATCCTGAATACGTTTTTAACCGGATCCATTCCCGAGTTAAAAGTAAACTTGCTACTACATTACAACCGTTTTTGCCCACACCATTTCGTTTCATTGCTTCCATCGATTACATCCCTTCAATTACTCAACCTCTTCGTAACATTTGCCGGAAATTTGGATTGGATTTCGGCACTCGCTCCCTTAATATACTACCACTTGTTAGAAAGGACAGGACCCCGACGGATATTTTACAAAGATGGGGTGTCTATTGTGTTCCATTGAAAGATGTTTTCGGAACTACTCAATCTGTCTATATAGGATCGACCGGACGGAATTTGTCTTGCAGGGTCAAGGAACATAAATATAATATCCAGACAGGAGGTACCAACACTGCACTTGCTAGGGAAGTTACAAAAGGGATTTTATACCCGGACTGGGAAAATTTTAAAATTGTGGTTACCCCTAAAAATCGTAGCACGCTGTTTCTTACTGAGAGCATGTTCATTTTTCACTCACAAAATATTTGTTGTAATGACTATATGCCGTATGAGCTCCCCAATGCCTATAAGGTATTAATTAACTCTAATCCTAGGGGCTTTAAATTACCTATAACCGTGGGATAATGTGCCGGGAGGAATATCTTCCTTCTTTGCATATATGTACAACAACCGACTTTGACGTGTTCATGTGTGTATATATTATGCGGATCTTGTCAATTTGGCTGTTCCATCTGAAGATGGGCCATGCGATGGCCCGAAAGTACTCATGTCTTTTAATCTGTTTTTAAGATAACATAAGGTTTTATTAAATTGATGTCTCATAATATGAGTTAATTTGACTTAAGCTAAGCCGAGTTTTATTTTACTTTCAATTATCCGCACAAAGACGGCTTTTACTCGTGAGAGAGTGAGAGAACAGGTTCAGTGTATCTCCGGAACAACATACTGACGTTTTGTTGCAATCGAAGCATGTTTACGTAAGTTATGACGCATAAGAGAGATGGAATGGCTCCCGCTCCTATGTCCTGACCTTTGACCCCATTTCGCCGATTTTGAATAGGTTTCTTCCGCAGGTTGTCCCCTACCACATACTAAAATGTCATCGAAATCGAACCATTTGTACGCGAGTTATCGTGCGGACGGACGGACATACAAACGGACAAAGCTTTATAGCGTTCAAAAGGGTCGTTATCTGCATTCGCATATAGTTTCCGAACATTCATACATGTCTTCATTTGTGATTCTATGTCTTGCTGTACGTAATCTGAGAGACTGCTCGGAAACGCTTTTGGCAATGGAAATTTTAGGATAGTGCAATTGTTTTTTCATCTAGACATCTCTCCTTTGTCAGGGTCATATAAGCATTGAACTACAAAAATTTCGGAAAATATAGCTTCTTTTTCGTCTTTTGAGCTAAGCGTGCGCACCTTTTTATGAGTAAAAACAAATTTTAATCATAAAATGGTAGTTGCTAAATTAAAAGGTTCTTTTTTACGCTTTCTAACGGTAGGTTGAAGAAGCGTATATGCTCCAGCTCTGTCTGTATGTCCGTCCGCACGTAAAACTCACGTAAAAATGGTTCTATTTCGATGAAATTTTAGTATGTGGTAGAGGACCTTCTGGGGACGAACAATATTGAAAATGGACGAAATGGGGACAAAGGTCACGACATAGGAGCGGGATCTATTCCATTGCACTTATGCGTCATAACTTGCTGAAAACTGGTTCGATTTCGATGAAATTTTAGTATGGGCTAGGGAACTGCCAGGGGACGAACTCCATTGAAAATGGGCGAAATGAGGTCAAATGTCAAGACAAAGGAGCGGGATCCATTCCATCGACCTTATACGTCATAACTTAGGTAAAATGCTTCTATTGCGACAAAACTTTAGTATGTTGTTTCAGAAGTATACAGTACCGGCTCTGTTGAATATAATCGAAATGGGGTCGAAGGTCAGGGCACAGGAGCGAGATTGATTCCACAGCCTTTTAGTATGTTGTTCCGGAGGTATACTGGACCAATTCTGTTTAATATCATCGAAATGGGGTCAAAGATCAGGGCATAGAAGCGAGATTGATTCCACAGCCATTATCCTCATAGCTTGACTAAAAATGCGTCTATTGTGACAAAACTTCAGTATGTTGTTCCGGAGGTATACTGAACCAATTCTGTTTAATATAATCGAAATGGGGTCAAAGATCAGGGCATAGAAGCGAGATTTATTCTACAGCCATTATCCTCATAACTTGAGTAATAACTTGAGTAATGATTTCTGGTATGTTGGAAAGCGTATCATAATCAATGCATTGCATGATTTTACTAACTTGTTCATATGTATGGTAGGTACTGTGGGTTGTCTGCGCTGTGGTACTATCTGCTGCTATTTGTACGTAGAACTACGAATTTCTCCGCGCTGGGTAGGGGTTGAATTCTGGAGCACGGATGCAACAGAAACATGTCACATTTCTAAAGCCTATATCTTCGAAACTGAAACTTGCAGAGTAATTAATAATACATCATTAGATAGTTTATATAGTCCCTTTTATAACAAGATAAGTTTCAACCCTCCACCCGTTAACCCTTCGACACAGTTGCGTTAGAAAGTTAAGCTAAATTTCGCGTAATTTTGTTTCGACACACGCCGTTTTAAGGTTGATAACTAGTGAATAGATAATGATAGTAATGACCTCAGCCCTTCATTCCGTATCTGACATTCAGGGCTAACGCACGTATGTGGTAAATCGAAATAAAGTGGATTTAAAATTTATTTATTATTAGATAAAACATATTTGGTAACGAACATTTAGAAATGCCGCGAAATTCCGTGGAAAATTACTATAAGAACCGACAAAAAATGAAGAAACGTCTAAAGGAGAATAAGAGGAATCGGAAAACGCCCGCTAAGTTTATCAACCAACAAGTTAGTAAAATCATGCAATGCATTGATTACGATACCCTTTCTAACATACCAGAAATAATTACTCAATTTATGAGGATAATGGCATGGGGAAGAAATATCGCTTATGTATCCTGACCTTTGACCCCATTCCGATGATATTGAACAGAATTGGTCCAATATACCTCCGGAACAACATACAAAGGTTTTGTCGCAATAGAACCATTTTTAGTCAAGTTATTAGGATAATGGCTGTGGAATAAATCTCGCTCCTGTGCCGTGACCTTTGACCATATTTCAATGATATCCCACAAAAACCGGTTCAGTATATCTCCGGAACAACATGCTAAAGTTTTATCGCAATCGCAGCATTTTTATATAAGGTATGACTCATAAGGGCGATGGAATGGATCTCGCTCCTGTGTCCTGAGCTTCCACTCCATTTCGCCCATTTTCAATTGGTTTCCTCCCTATGTTGTCCCCTACCACATACTAGAATTTCATCGAAATCGAACCAATTTTACGCGAGTTATCGTGCTGACTGACTTACAGGCAAACGGAGAAAACTGGAGCATATACGCGTCTTCAACCTACGGTTGGAAAGCGTTAAAAAGTCACGAGAATGTAGAGACCGTGAAAAGTCCGTGCACCTGGATGCGTTTGATTTCTGTGTTAATTATCATGACGTATTTGCCACGTATTATGAGAAGAATATTTCTTCCACTCTTTAAAGTAAAACATTTCTTTCGTTTTATTTCTTGAAGTATTTACATTTGAAAAAAAATTAAAAGGGGCACAGTGGCAACTGTGCCGCAACCTACAACGTATGGCTACGTCACCTGTCCTTCGCCGAATACTTTTAGGACGTAGAACTACTGAGATAGCGCCATGAAATAGTGACAGTTAAAGTAGTTCTACGTTGTAGGTTCGGGCACAGTTGCTGATGTTCCTCTTTGATTTTTCCATACATATAATCAAAATTTGTGTATAAATTTTATTAAAATTTTCTAGGATAATGGCAACTGTACTTATTGTTTTTATCACAGTGTTTTGAATTTGTTTCTCTATTACAACCGTCTCAGCAAAACGGATTTCGCATTTGTTTTGGAAGTGAGATTTTGTTTCTGTAAACTTTAGCGTTGCTCTCTTTCTGAGCAAAACTGTATTTCTTTTGTGCTTCATTTTCCCAGTCTGCTTTATGATATTTGAGTAAATAATTTACAGCATTATTTGTTTATAGCATTATTTTTGTGAAACCAGTGTTTTCCATAATTCTAACGCTACCCTTAAATTTTATGAGAACACTGTATACTCCAAATTTCTGTAAAATACTTCTTCTGTCTCTGTTTCTGTAAGATTACATTTCTTTGGTCAGTATGTTGTGGGCAAAGAGAGAACCATAAGGTTTATCATTTCGATATTTCTAAAGCAAACGCCTAACATACTTTTTAGGGCCTTTCTGCTGTTTTTTTAACGATCTAGCCGACTTCTAACAAGAGCGAGACTCTTAACCAGAGATGCCTCAATACGCCTTACGAGAGTCAGTCAGAACATTTGACGAAAGTCAGACTCACACAGCCGCAAAACTCATTCTTATCTGTCTCGAAAACATAACTCATTCAACTTTTGACTTCAACTCGGGTTGCCACAAAAACATTCATCGAGAGAGAAAACGCAGCGTTAAGTTCAGAAATACTGAAGAAGAATGAACCAGCCGCCCCGGTGGCGCAGTGGTCTAAGCGATGGCCTCTGATCATTCGTCCGAATGGGGTCCGGGTTCGAATCCCGGTGAGGCATGGATGTTGTGTTTGTCTTACGGCACTGGCTCTCTCCCTTCCCTGGAACCAGTGACCCTAAATTAGGGACGGGCGACTGCTTATAGCCCATTCAGTTGCTCACGGAGGTCGTTCAACCTCCAATCCCAAAATCCCCCCAAAAGAATGAACCAAAATTGACGTAAGTAACAGAAACCAAAATGGAAAGTAAAGTGAGCGTATATATCACAGTACCTCGTTTCATATCTTCCGATGGGGACCTTTCGAATTAATGTACATTTGGTGAAATTCGTGGTGCTGAGATTTCATGCACTAAGCCTTTTCAGTTTTTCTAATAAACAAAACATGACTTCGTCTATAAACCAGTATTTTTTTTAAAGAAACCTGTCTTAATGAAAAATTCTGGAATGCCTAACACTCACATACTATTAATTCCCATAGAAATTCGGAAGCAAAATGCTCAAGAAAATGAAAAAGTGATGATTTTACTATATATATATATATATTCTAGCCTGCGTATTCACGCGCCGCTTTTTCTCTTTCGCATTTTAACACCTCACTGGTTTGAAAATGCAGTTTTAAGTCTTTTTATTTATCTCCAAAGCAATTTGCTGAGATTTGCAACCCGAAGTGTTATTTCTGAGGGGCTGCATTTCCGAAGAAACGGAATACGTTTCATGAATAGATTCATGGGCTCTTAAAATTTCCATATTTTTTCGAAGCTTTTAAACGCCTTCCTCTATTTTGTCACTAAAATTTCACTCTTTGAAAATTTATGAATCGGGGTGCGAGACCTATTTCCCAAAAGGTTTTAAGTGCTCGTCTTTGCACACAAGCGTTAATCTGTATTTTCTGATATTTCTAACGGCAAAAAGAAATATTCGGTTATCCACTCACTCTTGTCGCGCACGAAAGAGCATGGTGTTTGAATTTCGAGTCAATTCTGATTTAATAACAAAATGCTTGACAATAAATTTGCATGCATTGGAGCATTTGGTAGCTTCGATTATTTTGCGTTTCCGAAAACATTGAACTGCGGGTGTCTAAACGGAACCGACTTGAGTTTCACTTTGCAAAATGCTTGACATTCTATTTGTCGAATATATTTTCCATTATCACGAGTGATATACAATGCTGTCAGTAAAAATTTGAAACGCGGCCCTTTCGGGACATAATATCGTGTTAACGTCGTCATTTTATATTTTGCTGAATATTTCATGAAATTGGTTTACTTGTTTCATTCTGAAGTAACGCGTCAAAGAAAATGGGTGCATCTTTTATTGATTTATCAACCGATCTGTTCATCAAAACGTTCCTGTAATACGTTTTATAACTTTTTTATGCTTGTTTCAGTCACGCTTTTTTAAACAATATTTTTTAGAATTAAGGTATTTTTCTTGATGATGTATCATACGATGGTGGATCGAAAAGTAACACAGATTATTTTTTTGGCAACAGTTTACTAGATAGGCAAAACAAACATATACACAGGGAAACTACATTTCTTAGCTATTTTTCAACATAAGAACCGAGACGCTCGAGACATTTATCCCAGCGTGGTACCGGTCTTAGCATACCTTGTTCATTAAAGTCCCTTTTCTGGGCGTATAGACATTTCTTAGCTATTTTTCAACATAAGAACCGAGACGCTCGAGACATTTATCCCAGCGTGGTACCAGTTTTAGTATACCTTGTTCAGAAAAGTCCCTTTTCTGGGCGTATTATAACTACCTGCGAACAACCGATTTGATTTCGTCAGCCGAATTGAAGCGTTAGCCGCTCAGGAATCTTTTCAAGAGACCAAACATGAAACTCGGAAGGAGCCAGGTCCGGACTATACGGTGGGTGTTGGGAGCACCTCCCAGCCAAATTGCGCAATTTTTTCTCGAACGTATTGTGCACTATCTGGGCGAGCGTTGTCATGACGTAACCTGACATTTGCCCCGCCTTTCTATTGAATCTTTTTTCACGAAGGGCACGATGCAGCTTTGTCAATGTGTTAGCGTAGGCGTTGCATTTCACAGTGAACCCTGTTGGATGAAACTCCGCCAGGAGAACGCCATGCATGTCCCAGAACACCATCATGAGGACTTTCTGTGCAGATTGGGTTACTCTGAATTTTTTTGGTGGCGGGGAGTCGGAATGTTTCCCCACCAAAATGGTCTTCTTTTTTCCTGGAATGTAGTGTTGCGCTCAGGACTCATTGCCCGTCACTACACCTGCAAGAAATTCGTGTCCTTCTGCGTAACGCATCAAGTGGTCCAAGGACTTGACAGTGGTCATCTGTCAAGTTCTTGAGGTCGCCCTGGTGGCGCAGTGGTCTAAGCGATGGCTTCTGATCATTCGTCCGAAAGGGGTCCGGGTTCGAATCCCGGTGAGGCATGGGTCTTGTGGTTGTCTTAAGGCACTGGCTCACTACATTCCCTGGAACCATTAACCATAAATTAGGGACGGGCAAAGGCTTATAGCCCATTGAGTTGCTCACGGTGGTCGTTAAACCTCCGATCAAAAAAAAAAAAAGTTCTTGGGCACCCATCGCGCACTGACCTTGCGAAATTGCAATTTGTCATGCATAATAGCGTATGCTATACCGTACGAAATGTTGAACTTATGTGGAAATGTGTGAAGATGGATCCGCAGGTTATTCAGAATTGCCTGCTCAGTGCTTCTCACTGTGGCAGATGATGACGCAGTGCTGCGGTTCAGGCAATCACCACCATATACTTCGACCATTTCGTTGTGAATTTCCATCAGGGTTTAGCCCACACAAATCAGTCTGCACCACGTTGCTCTTCATTCGTAGACGACGCTGAGAAACGCGACATCTCTGTGCCGTCGTTCACACTGTCTTCCACCACGGCGACACCTGATCCTACCAAACAGGTCTGTAGCGTGGTATTCAATCTCGTTGTCTTCCAAACTGCAAATTGCAAAGAGTAAAACATTACTGTGCGTTACTTTTCGATCCTCCCAAGCACTATCACTTCATTTTATGGATCTGTGGGAATCATATTGAAGGTTATTTTTTCAATAGCAAAATATTAATAAATTGTATTCCTTATATCTGATCTTGGGGGACACGAGAATTTTGGTAGGCGGAGAATAAAAAATATAATTTAAAAATAGCACCGAACAACAATGGTTTTGTTAAAAAGAAAACTTTAACGGTTTTGTATGTATTTACGCGAGCTCAAACCAAATATGAAGTCACAATTGCTCCACTGGGCTTCAATTTCTTGTAATGGAACTATCTATTGGGGTGAGTGTTGGTTCACTTTAAAGAAACTTTCCTGTGTTTCCCAACGGAGACATCTGTCTTCAGTCAGGATAGTTGTGTCTCTGAGAGTAGACATACTGGCGTCATTATTTCCTGTGCACTTCCTTCTGAGAAGGGGAAACAAAGCAGAATTTTTGTCATTCGAATGCATTTAATCGGTATAGAAGGTCATGCATTTTCTCATGGTTTTGAAAAGTAGTGTGGGTTGTGCAAAGTGTACGTTAAAGAATTCCGCGTACTTGTGTGAACCATCTAAACACTTTCTGCTACATTTGTGGACAATTTACTTTAAAGTCTCAAAGGCGACATTTTACATCGTTGATTAGAAAATCGCATGAACTTTATTTCCAGTGCAAAATGGGTGATGAAGATAAATCTTGGGCGCGTCATATTTGTTGTAATTCATGTGTGAGTTTGTTGACTGGCTGGTTGAAAAGATCACGTGAAATGCCATTTGCGGTACTAATGATTTGGAGAGAAACAAAAGACCACTCAACAGACTTACTTCTGCATATCTAAGATATCCGGAATTACAGCTAAAACCAAAGACACGATTCAGTATCCCAGTATTTCTTCGACCGTAAGCCCTGTTCCTCATGGTCCAGATCTTCCTGTCCTTGTACCTCTACAGTCACGCGGCAAATGTCGGGTTACGTCATGACAACGCTCGCCCAGATAATGCACAATACGTTCGAGACAAAATTGCGCAATTTGGCTTGGAGGTGCTCCCAACACCCACCGATAGTGATACTGATGAAATATATTTTCACAGTGAAGAAGGTGTTAAAGTACAGCAAGACCCTGATATTTCGGAAGATTCCGTGCCTTACCTTATAAGTGAGGAAGAATTAAATGATCTGGTTTGTGACCTCCATTTAAAAAAAATCAAACCGAAGTGTTGGCTTCAAGATTGAAAGGATAGAATCTTTTACAACCAAGTACAAAATTATGTAGTTTTCGTCGACGACAACAAGCGTTTGAACACTTATTTTCGAAGAGTGGTGATCTTGTGTACTGCAATGATAAAGACTTATTGTTTGTGAAGCCTTAGAAGAGCAACACAAACCTAAAGAATGAAGACTTTTTATAGATTCCTCAAAAATAAGCTTAAAAGCTGTCCTTCTTCATAACGGAAACATATATCTGTCAGTACCTGTTGCATATGCTGCATACATGAAAGAAACATATGCTAATATGAAACTGTTGCTTCATAGTATACAAAAAACACTCGTGGAATATTTGTGGCGATCTTGAAGTGAAAGCTTTACTCTTTGGTCTACAACTTGATACACAAATTACTGCTGCTTCATTTGGAAATGGAACAGTAAGGACAGAAATTTTCATTACATTTAAAAGACCTGGCCTAAAGCAGAGTCCTTAATTCCAGGTAATAAAGATGTTGTTGCTGCCTTTAGTAAATCCTCAGAACATGTACTTACCATCGGTTCACATCAAACTGGGTTTGATAGAAATTTTTGTAAAGGCATTGAATAAAGATGGAGGAGCCTTTCGTTTTCTAAAGAACAAATTCCACAAAAATATCTGAAGCCAAAATTAAACAAGGCATTTTTGTTGGTCCACAAATAAAGGAACTTATGCGTGATCTTGCATTTGAAGGCACTCTGAATGAGACTGAAGCTGTGGCATGGAAGTCCTTTAAAGATGTGGTACTAAACGTTTTAGGTAACCGGAAGGCAGACATTTATAAAAAAAAAACTTGTTACTGAACTTTTAGAAAACTAAAGGTCCCTGGGATGCAATATGTCCCTTCAAATATATTTCCTTCATTCGAATCTGGACTTTTCCCCACAGAACTTAGGAGCTGTAAGCGATGAGCACGGAGAACGTTTTCATCAGGTCATATGTACCACAGAAAACCGCTGTAAAGAAAAATAGAGCCCTAAAATGCTAGCTGATTACTGTTGGACTCTAAAAAGGATGAAGAAAATCTAAAATAACTATTTTTTAAGGTAAGTGTAATTAATTGCTTGTAGCGAAATATACATGCCAAAATCAAGGCTTATTGGCCGCCCCGGTGACGCAGTGGTCTAAGCGATGGCCTCTGATCATTCGTCTGAAAGGGACCAGGTTCGAATCCCGGTGAGGCATGGATGTAGTGTTTGTCTTACGGCACTGGCTCTCTCCCTTCCCTGGAACCAGTGACCCTAAAATAGTGACGGGCGACTGCTTATAGCACATTGAGTTGCTCACGGTGGTCGTTAACCCTAAAATAAAAAAAAAAAAAAAGAAAAGAAAAGAAAAGAAAAGAAGGCTTATTGTAAACTGAAACAACAGGTGACCGGAGAAATATGCTCGATAGCACAATTTAGCATAAATATTTGTAATCAGCATGGCAATTACTGTATGATTCGGCATGTGCAGTCTTTGTAATAATCAAAAAGTTTATTTTTGTCGTTCAGTGAATCGGCGAGGAAATCCTTTTTCGCCGGTTCGGTGGCGCAGTGGTATAAGCGATGACTTCTGATCATTTGTCCGAGATTGAATCGGGTCCGTATCCTGGTGAGGCATCAATGTTGTGTTTGTCTTACGGCGCTGGCTCTCTCCCTTCCTGGAAGCAGTGGCCCTAAATTAGGAAGGGCGACTGCTTATAGCCCAATTAGTCCCCAGTGGTTGTTAAACCTCCAATAAAAAAAAATCCCTTTTCGTTCCAACGCCAATATAAACCTTCTTTTGAAGACAGTGGGATTCGAACCCACAGCTTCCTGTTTTGGAGCAGCTGTTCTCCTAATTGAACTATGCCGGCATGCCCATCCCTACGTCATGGTCCATTTGACTCATTCTGTTATAAATTGTTTCCGCCAAAATTTGCATCAGAGTTAATGAAGTTATTTTGGTATTTTAGTATCTTGTGTCGTGTTGAAACAAAAATCTTTTTTTTTTATTGAATGTTTAACGACCACCGTGAGCAACACAATCGGTTATAAGCAGTCGCCCGTCCCTAATTTAGGGTCACTGGTTCCAGGTAAGGGAGAGAGCCAGTACCGTAAGACAAACACAAAATCCACGCTTCATCGGGATTCGAACCCGGACCCCTCCGGGACGACTGGTCAGAAGCCATCACTTAGACCACTGTACCACCGGGTGGGCCACAAAAACCGAGTCTTATTTTTCGCCGCCCTGTGGCTGAGTAGTCTGAGGTGCTGGATTCTGATTATTCTTCGGAGATGGGCTCGGATTCGAGTCCCGTTAGAGGCATGAATGATGTTTGTTTATCGTATGGCGCTGGCTCTCGCCCCTCCCTGGAACCAGTCCCCCTAAATTAGGTGCGGGCGACTGCTTATAGCCCTACGAGTTGATCATGGCTCCCGCCAACTCCCTAGGCAAAAAAACAATCGTATTTTCAAAAAAATCTAAAGAATAATATTTAAATGACCTTAAATGATAGACACTTGAGACCTTCTGTTGTTAACTAATGAACCTTTTCTTTTCTAAATTAAAATTTGAAGCACTGCGCCATTGAAAAAAAGGGGAAAAATGAGCTTCAAATCCACAATTCTTACCATCAAAGAGCTATTGTCAATGACAAAAAATTTGTCGCCGTTATCAGCAACTCCTTTTCATCCCACTGAAGTCTTTCAAAAGAAAATCGTAAAAATAAAAAAAAATGTAGGCCGAAATGAAGTAATAATTATTCCCCGGAAATTAATTTTTCCCACACTTTAAGAAATTGTTCCGTGTAGTGGAGCTGTCAGCAGTATGCATTCTTATGTAGGAAGACAGTAAGTGTCCGGGCTAAATATTCTTTTTTTGTTTCCATATTTAATATTCGACTGTTCGTCCTCATTCCTTCAGCACCAGCTGAAGTGGACATCTTTATTACTCAAGTTTCTTTCGCGCTGGCGTTCTTTTGAAACAAGAGCAGGTCATGATTAAATCTCGAGGTTCTAGGGGGAATCTAAATACGATTAGCGAGAAAAAATGCTCTCCAGTTTTATCATCTGACAGTCATTAAATTCTAATCTATTTGGCAATGTTGATGCAAGGAATATTAATTTGTGTACGCAGACTGTGCTGGCTGTGATGCCTTGTAAAGTATTTTCCGTCCCTCTCTTTTTCAATTTCTTGTGTAATTATAATAATATCGATCTTTTCCTCCTTCCGTTTGACATTTATTTCTCCTTACACGTTTCTTAAACATCATGCTTCTGAAAAAGGTTTCACCTGTGCATTTCATAATTTTGGACCTATTTTTCGTTTTTTTTTTTTTTTGTGTTCAATGTGTGCTTAAGTAGTTAACTCACGGGGAGCGAGGATAGTTTTAGCAGTGAGTGCTTTCAGCTAGTTTTCAAATTCTGAAGAACTGTTTTAATGTATTGTAACCTTACGCGAAAATCATTCTACATTCAGCACGTGTATGACACAAAGTCAAGTCGGCTGATAGGTCAGAGGCGCAGTAATCTTGCTAATCGTCCTTGGTAGACCCAGATCCGTGTGTTTAATGAGGCACCCGCGGTGTGTGTTTATCCTAGCTTTCTCCCTTCCCTGACTCCTGTGGTTTCGGCAACCGTTTATGTAGATGACTTAGACATCTCTTCATCATGTAGTTTTTTTTTCATTTTATTGAAAGGCAGCTGCAGTATACGATTAATCAGACTTTTTTTTTTTTTTTTTGATTGGAGGTTTAACGACGCCGCCCCGGTGGCGCAGTGGTCTAAGGCGTTGGCCTCTGATCATTCGTCCATAAGGGGTCCGGGTTCGAATCCCGGTCAGGCATGGATGTTGTGTTTGTCTTACGGCACTGGTTCTCTCCCTTCCCTGGAACCAGTGACCCTAAATTAGGGACGGGCGACTGCTTATAGCCCATTGAGTTGCTCACGGTGGTCGTTAAACCTCCAATCAAAAAAAAAAAAAAAAAAAAGGTTTAACGACCACCGTGAGCAACTCAATGGGCTGTAAGCAGTCGCCCGTCCCTAATTTAGGATCACTAGTTCCAGGGAAGGGAAAGAGCCAGTGCCGTAAGACAAACACAACATCCATGCCTCACCGGGATTCGAACCCGGACCCCGTTCGGACGAATGATCAGAGGCCATCGCTTAGACCACTGCGCCACCGGGGCAGCTTAATGTGACTTCACTTATCATTATCCCCGATATCACATAACATCGATTCGACGTCGAATTTTTTATCGATTTTTGGTCTATATGAAACGTTGAATATGGATAGCACTGTCTAAGTTTGTTACGCCGCCCCGGTGGCGCAGTGGTCTAAGGCGTTGGCCTCTGATCATTCGTTCATAAGGGGTCCGGGTTCGAATCCCGGTCAGGCATGGATGTTGTGTTTGTCTTACGGCACTGGTTCTCTCCCTTCCCTGGAACCAGTGACCCTAAATTAGGGACGGGCGACTGCTTATAGCCCATTGAGTTGCTCACGGTGGTCGTTAAACCTCCAATCAAAAAAAAAAAAAAAAAAGGTTTAACGACCACCGTGAGCAACTCAATGGGCTGTAAGCAGTCGCCCGTCCCTAATTTAGGATCACTAGTTCCAGGGAAGGGAGAGAGCCAGTGCCGTAAGACAAACACAACATCCATGCCTCACCGGGATTCGAACCCGGACCCCGTTCGGACGAATGATCAGAGGCCATCGCTTAGACCACTGCGCCACCGGGGCAGCTTATTGTGACTTCACTTATCATTATCCCCGATATCACATAACATCGATTCGACGTCGAATTTTTTATCGATTTTTGGTCTATATGAAACGTTGAATATGGATAGCACTGTCTAAGTTTGTTACGCCGCCCCGGTGGCGCAGTGGTCTAAGGCGTTGGCCTCTGATCATTCGTTCATAAGGGGTCCGGGTTCGAATCCCGGTCAGGCATGGATGTTGTGTTTGTCTTACGGCACTGGTTCTCTCCCTTCCCTGGAACCAGTGACCCTAAATTAGGGACGGGCGACTGCTTATAGCCCATTGCGTTGCTCACGGTGGTCGTTAAACCTCCAATCCATCAGCCGCCCCGGTGGCGCAGTGGTCTAAGGCGTTGGCCTCTGATCATTCGTCCGAAGGGGTCCGGGTTCGAATCCCGGTGAGGCATGGATGTTGTGTTTGTCTTACGGCACTGGCTCTCTCCCTTCCCTGGAACCAGTGACCCTAAATTAGGGACGGGCGACTGCTTACAGCCCATTGAGTTGCTCACGGTGGTCGTTAAACCTCCAATCAAAAAAAAAAAAAAAAAACCTCCAATCAAAAAAAAAAAAAAATAAGTTTGTTACGTCTTTTCGACGTCGAATTATAAACCTTTTAAGTTGATATCAAGTCGCCGCCCCGGTGGCGCAGTGGTCTAAGCGATGGCCTCTGATCATTCGTCCGAAGGGGTCCGGGTTCGAATCCCGGTGAGGCATGGGTGTTGTGTTTGTCTTTCGGCACTAGCTCTCTCCCTTCCCTGGAACCAGTGACCCTAAATTAGGGACGGGCGACTGCTTATAGCCCATTTGAGTTGCTCACGGTGGTCGTTAAACCTAAAATCAAAAAAAAAAAAAAAAAAAAATAATATCAAGTCAACAGTAGACGAAGATTCGACCTTTTGAGATAAACATATAAATCGCTGCTACATAGTATAGTCGTCGATTATTTTTGAGTCTGGTTCAAACTAATTACGATCCCCGGTAGCACAGTAATGTTGAATCAACGTCAAAAACTATTCCTTGACGTAATATCGACCTGGTAACCAAACATCGACGTCATTTCGACATTACTGTACTACCAGGGATCGTAATTAGTTTGAACCAGACTCACAAACAGAAAGCATAAAAACCCTAACTCAAGTTAATTGAGAGGTTTAATGTCCTTAAGATTCATTACAGCAAGGAGAGGAAGGAACATGGTGCACACAGACCATGTTGTCTCGCGACACACCATACAAAAGTACACGCCGCAAACTTTCTCTCTGCTACCCGGCACGAGCGAGAAAAGAGTTTACTTTTTCACTACGTTAGTGAAGTTGGGAGTTCGCTTCTCTCTAGGACACCACAGCAATGGTTTCGTTCTTTCTCCCGACAAGACAGGGTGTGCCGATTTCGGCCGGAGGCGTGGCCACCATCCTGAGCCAGAGCTCCATTTGGAACCTACAGCCGTACCAGTTTTGTCGGAGAACGAGTTTCGTGGTCTGACCGTCGACCGTGCGCACGTCCGACGGCTAAAGACGTCCTGTCTGAGGGCATGTCCGTACTTACGGCCCGCTCGGCAGCCTCATAAGGTGCAGCCAGGATTTCTTTATTCCGTATCTACCATTCTCTTATACGGTCTGAACTGGATTATGGTTGTATAGTGTATGGCTCTGCGCGTCGTTCCTTTCTCCAGCCCTTGGATTCCATTCACCATCAAGCGCTGCCTCTTTGTAACGAGCTTTTCGAACATCATAGATACGCAGCTTTTATGCTATGCTGACGTGAACGAACCATCGCTAGATTTACGCCGTCTGCAGCTGTCCCTTCAATTTTACTACAAACTTCGAACTCTTCCAGAACATCCGTTATACGATGCAGTTTTTCATCCCCCAGCCTTCTCGTTTATTTGAGAACCGGCCGTCGTGCATTCAAAATTTCGATCTTCTTATGGCGGCCGTAGCTCGTGATGTAGGGTTCAACTTGTCTATTGTTGCAGAGACCAGGGGCTCTGTGGATCCTCCATGGCACCCTCTTGGTGTCATGGTTGATACCAGCTTTACATCTTACGATAAATACTCAACCTCTGCGCCCGTACACTAGCAGCTCTTCGATGAGCACCGTTACGTCAATGCAGACTATGTTCCAATTTTCACTGATGGATCCAAGATAGCTGGTGTTGTGGGATCCACCACTTTCTGCATTGATGAAGTTTCTGTTGCTCGCATTCCTACCGAGGCCACGGTGTTTTCGTGGGAGATGCAAGCTGTGTATCTTGCACTTCTTCACGTCCAATAGTTGGTGCTGTGTGCTGTACACGGTTTCATTGAGTGTTTTGCTATCCCTGTCAACTGCGAATTGCAATACCTACCCATTTCTTCTTAATGTGAGACGTTTGCTTTGTTCTTCGCACAAGGCCGGTTTCCAGATCTACTCCTGTTGGATTCGCGGCCAAGTTGGAATCTCTAGTAACGAGCCTGCTGATGCGGCCGCTAGATCTGCGTCCTCTTTTGTCGTCACACCCTTGCCACTATTGTTCATGATCATATCAAGCGAACATGGCAGGGTCTGTGGGACCAACAGGTGGAAAATAAACTGCATCGTAGTAAACCAGTTCATGGAATCTGGGCTTCATCGTGCCAGATTCCATGAACTGGTTTAATACGATGCAGTTTATTTTCTCCGCATTGGGCATTGTCGTTTCATTCACCTCTATTTGCTGTGTGGCAACACTGCCCCTGTGTGTGCAACGTGTGGTGAACCTTTAACCTTTGTACATATTTTCTGCAAGTGTCGTTGTTTCGTTCGTCAACGTCTCGTCATTTACTTTTACCTGTTTTATCAGACGACAACGATTGCTTCATTTTGTGACATTATTGTTATATTCTCTTTTTATGATATCATTGTTATATTTTTCTGTTTTATGACACAATTCGTTTATTTTATTCAATAACTGGATTCGTTGTACCGATGTTCTCATTGTATATCTTTTTGTTGCTTTTTTGGTTTTTAGACTGTTGTTGTTATTCCTTTATATCACCTTAACCTTTAGCTTTTAATATTGTTATTGTTTTTGATTTTAAATCATTAAGCTTGGCACACTTTGGCCCATTGGGGCCCTCGTGCCATTAAACGCCATTCAACTAACCAACGCCGCCCCGGTGGCGCAGTGGTCTAAGGCGTTGGCCTCTGATCATTCGTCCGTAAGGGGTCCGGGTTCGAATCCCGGTCAGGCATGGATGTTGTGTTTGTCTTACGGCACTGGCTCTCTCCCTTCCCTGGAACCAGTGACCCTAAATTAGGGACGGGCGACTGCTTATAGCCCATTGAGTTGCTCACGGTGGTCGTTAAACCTCCAATCAAAAAAAAAAAAAAAAAAAAAACTAACCAACCAACCAACCAATCTGCCTTCCTGGGAAAGAGCGATTTCAAATGAGGGATGAGAGACTACCTAAGAGATTGTCATAGTCGCCTAATCCCGGAAAAATACAAAGTAAACATAAGGGCATAATGAGGAAGACAAACATGAAAGCAATGAATTTAAAAATAGAAAAAAAAATCAGTGAGATCCGAATCATAAAACCACTAACAATGATTTATTCATCGGATTTGAAAAAAAAAGGAAAAAAAAATGACATCGAATTTTCTGTCGAAATGAGCAACTGTTTTGAGTCTTTTCCTATACTAAGGAAATATTTCAAAGATATTCAGAGCCAGTGGTATAACCGTTACAAAAAACCGGATTTGTACAATCGATGAAACATCTAGAAATAGAAATAAGTACTTTCTTCTACTAGCGGTGGAAAAATACTCGTATATTGTAAAAATTAACAATTTGCTCATAAAAGGCTTTCCATAGCTGATAAATATCAGAGACAAGATAATGTACAAATCAGACAGTTAGAATAAGGGATATCGAGGAAACCCTGATATAAATTTACAACCTCCTAGCGAACAAATTCTGAATAATGGGAAAAAATGGTAAATAAGCGGAAAGTATTCTTCATAGCAAAAGCCATGCTACGGAAGAAGGATTTTTCAAGCATGTCTGCTGGAAGCAGATAGCGCCAGACACAGGTTTTGACATTCATGCTCCTCAGTTGGAAAACTGCATTTTTTTAAAGGGGGTAATATTCCAATCTTTACTGTAGCGAGTGGTATACAGTAAAAAAAGAAATGTTTCAATAGGAATTTTTAGAAACTTAGATACATCTGAAAACAGAAATACACACTAACCCCACCTTTCTTCAGAACTATAAAAAAAAAAAAACAACAAGAGTACAGGCAAACTATACCACAAGGTAAATGATACACACGTTGTTAAAATACATTTTTTAAATCAACGATTTAAAACGTGAGATATCGACAAAAGTAGAAAAAAACTTGCGCTCCTAAATGGGAAATTAAACACTATTTTTAGCAGCAAAGGCACAGAATATACACTTGCGGACAATGAAATTTGCGCACCAAGAAGGAAGCATCGGATTGAAATGAAATTTTAAGGACGTAATGATACAGATGAATGATACACATGATGGCAAAAACAGGGCTGCAGGACAATTACAGAAGGATCTGTGGCACACAGTCCGGTCATCTTCAATAGCGCGTCGCACTGCCTCGTGCGGGGATACTGGCTGCAATACGGTCTGGCATGGAAGCGAACAGATGCTTGATGTTGTCGTGCGGCAGACTGGCCCACACGTGTTGGACGGTGTGATCCAAATCTTGGACGGTGCGGCACGTCAGCGGCCGGCGTTTCACCTGGTCCCACACATGCTCGATAGAGGACATTTCCAGGAAGCAGGCAGGCCATGGAAGTGTTTGGATATGACGTAGGCAGTCCTGAGCAACCCGAGTCGTGTGCGGGCTGGCATTATCCTGCTAGTATAGGACACCTGCAATCCCGGCCAAGAATGGGAGCACATGGTGCCCCAGGATCTCATCCACATACAGTTGGCCCGTCAGTGATCCACGTACCACTACTAGAGCTGATTGCCTATCATAGGCACTGGCTCCCCAGACCATAATGCCTGCAGCGGTGGAGGTGTGGCACTCGATAGCCAGGAAGCGATTGTGCCGTTTACGTGGGGGACCTCCACACCCGGACACGATGATCATCTGTCCCCAAAACAAAGCGGCACTCATCGCTAAATACCACACGTCGCTAGTATTTGGCGTTCCACGTCGCTCAGGCCTGGCACCACTGCACACGGAGACTGCGATGTTCCGGTGTTAATGGCAGCACACGCAAGGAGCGCTGGGATCTCAGATTCGCTTCCAGGAAGCGTCGGGAAACGGTTCGTGGGCACACAAGAGCCGCTACATCTGCCTGTATAGTGGACTGGGTACCCGTGGGGCCCGTTTGCGCCTGGCGCACGATCTGTCTATCCTCTCTACCGGTGGTCCTCCTAGTCCGACCGGAGCCTCTCCGCCGTGTGGCAGTGCCGTCACGTGTCCACCGTTCCCAACATAGTCGAACGGTATGGTCAGAACTATCCATGTGGCGGGCTAAACGGCGCACCGATCACCCTGAGGTTTTTAGCCCGATGATCAGGCTCTATCAAAGTCCTTAATTTGCATAAATCGACGTCTCTGGCGTCTACTCGGCATTCTTTTCCCCCTGTACCCTTGCTTGCGTCGGCCGGTGCTTTCATGGGGCATCGACTACACGCCGGTTTATATGGCTGGGGGTTCATGCTTGCAGAGCCACCACAGGGTGTGTGGTCATGCGCACTCACATCAAACGTAGATCATTTGCATACCAACACGTACTCTAGCCATTTGCAAAGTTTCGCTGTTGTAGCATGTTTTCGTCTAAGTGCGCAAATTTCATTGCCTGTGAGTGTATACCAAAGCTGAGCACCTGCACAAGATGGAAAGTGTTTACAGACGATGCCGTGAGGTGCCCCACGAGCTCACCCCAGCTCAAGTCCAATGGCGTGTCTAGGTATGCAAGGCACTACTAAGAAGTTCACGCGATACAAGATAGAAGTAAATCAGTTTTACCTACCCCGAAACGCGAACGTTTAGAGAAAACGTTAATACTTTGGACCTAGTAGAATTATGAAATTACAACCCACTTTGAGCTTATTCCGAATGATTGCTCTAGCAACGCCGAACTGTATTCTCAGCGATTTGGCAGCATGCAGGACAAACTTCAGCGGAAGTACACCGATGAGGAATTACAGTATGACGTCCTACCTAATAAGCTGTACGACCTCCTTTAGCCCACAAAACAGCGGCTGCTCGGCGAAGCATAGATTCGATGAGGTGGTGATAGGTATTCTGGGGTATCTGGTACCATAATGTCAACAGAAGTACTCCAGGTCCCGTGCATTTTGGGGTGGTGGTGATTTAGCGAGAACCCGCTTTTCCAAGTCGAACCACAGACGTTCGATTGGGTTCATATGAGGTACGTTTGGAGGCCAGGGGATTAACAGAAAGTCACCAGCATGTTCCTCGAACCACTCTTTGACGATTCTGGCAGTGTGGCATGGCGCATCATCCGGTTTGTAATGGCCATCAACAGCAGGGAACACAGTTGTTACGAATGGGTGAAGTTGGGCCGCAACGATGTTCAGATACCCGACAGCTGTCAGAGTGTGTGCTATTGGGATAATGGGGCCTAAAATGTCCCAAGAAAATATCGCCCACGGCGTAGCCCCGAGACCCCGACCTATTTCCGCCCAACAGTGCATCCAGGTGCGATAATCGCCGTTGGTAATTGGCGTATCCGTGCTCGGCCGTTTACGTGATGCACCAAGAATGTTGATCCGTGAGACCAGGCCACTTTCTTTCAATCATCCACGGTCTAATCTCGATGATCTTGAGCCCATTTCATGCGTTGTTGGCGATGACGTGCCGTGAGCATGCGCACCTCGCTGAGTCGTCAGCTACGCAGGCCCATACGCAGAAGGCTGCGATGAACTTCTGGATGCTGGTGATTTCTCGCACTGTAGCCCTGCGGTCGCTGTGAACAATGCGCGATAGTCTCCGCTCCACTCTGGCATCAGTGAGCTGCGGATGTCACCCGGATGGACGATGGTGCGTTGTTTGGACATCTGTGCACCACTTTTGACACGTACTACAGCGGTGAACAACCCACATGCCGCGCCTTTTCCGAGACCGTAGTTACGAGGCGCATCATCACAATTTGTCCTTAATCAAACTTCGATAAATCGGCAGCTTTTCGCATTCTGACTCCGAACACACTGCTAACCGAAAGCTGCTCCACGCGTTGTATGTATACTGCTCTGAGAATTTCACCTGCGCCACCGCTCGGTCTCCAGGCGCGCTCATTTCTCTAGGCTGGGGGTGGTCATAATGTAATGGCTCATCGGTATATCCTGTCTTAGTTAACCGAAAGAGAGCACTGTTGCAATAAGACAATGCATGATACCGCTTCTCGGACCCAAGTTAAATTTCAAGAACTGCTAAGAATCGATTTGCTGCCTCATCCAGCATACAGCCCCTAATCCTGCACCTTCAGACTACTACGTATTTTGGGTGATAGCACATAATCTCCGTGGTGTGTAGTTGACTATTTTTGACGATGTCGAGCGTGAGTGCCAAGAGTTCTTTGCCTCTAAATCGAAAGCTTGGTACACCGTGCAGGAATTGAATATCTGGCAAACAGATGGTTTCAATCTCTTGAACATGATGACATGTACTTTGAAATTTAGCTTGGATTCTACCAAAGTTTAGGCTAAGTTAAACTATTGCATCAAAAATGCCGTTTTTGACGTAGGACTACGTGTAACTCCGCATACGCATGGGGCGACTTACGACCGACCGCCTGAGACAAAAATACGTTCCAACTGAAATCGTTATAGCGTTAAAAATACGTGCCGCACATTATTTGTGTTAGCATATTCGTAAACAGCATGGCGTCCAATTCGCGTACTGCGCAATTCATCATGCGCGCGACGCTCTTCTCGCTCCCTGTGCGCAGGGGAGGTGCTGCAATATTTTTGGGTGTGCCACCGCGTTTGACTCAGTCTATCTCAGCAACCCTGAGCGCAAAACAACTGTGCGTAGTATCGTTTTAAAGCTCTTGACGAGATCTATTCAAATAAACGAACTGTTTTTTTTATTGGAGTTTTAACGACCACCGTGAGCAACTCAATGGGCTAGAAGCAGTCGCCCGTCCCTAATTTAGGGTCACTGGTTCCAGGGAAGGGAGAGAGCCAGTGCCGTAAGACAAACACAACATCCATGCCTGACCGGGATTCGAACCCGGACCCCTTACGGACGAATGATCATAGGCCAGCGCCTTAGACCACTGCGCCACCGGGGCGGCAACGAACTTTTCGCAGTGGTTTGAAATGAACATTTTAAAAATTGTTTTCTTGTAAACCCGCGAACACTTTTGACAATATCGCGGTTGATCTGGACAACCGTGGGTGCAAAACGACTGTGCGTGGTATCGTTATAAAGCTCCCGACGAGATCTGTTCAAATATATAAAGAACATATCGCAGTGGTTTAAACTTAAATTAAAAAAATTGTTTTCGTGTTAACGGATTAACATTTTCGACAATTTCGCAGAATGACCACAAGCAAAAGTAGAGTAAATCAAAATGAAAGAGGCAAAAGCAAGTGATGAGGAATGTACGAATCCCAAGAAGACAGAGCACCACGTTGGGTAATTCGTGTACCGATCTGCTTTGTGTTCGAAATGTATCCAGCATTATTTGTAAAAATTATGTAAGCTACTTTTCATATAGACCTGTGTTGTCTATAACAAATTAAATAAACGCTTTGAAACCATACTTGACTAGCTCATTTCAACTCTCCGATCTGCAATTCGTAGTCCTACGTTCCAAACTGACGGATCAATCAGAACTGAGCGTATCTGTATTTTTTTTTTTTTTTTTTGCGGACACCCCTATAGTTATCATGATCAACGAAGGGGTCAGAATTCTAAGAATATATAGCATGTCCCTGAAGAATTCAAAGCTGTGCTCACAGCGTAAACAAATAGAGCAAACATTAACTTTAACAACTCTGGGTATCGACAAAATGTTAGGATTGGTAGCTGTAAATAATTCGCTGAATACTTTTCCCTCCAGGACCTAAGAACGCATTCTCCCATGCTCGATTATTCGAAGCTCTGATGTGTATATTCAGCAGATGCGGTATATCTTAAATGTAAACAACCGGAACACCTCCCATTTCTTAACGCATTCGGGATATTACGTGTGAGCAATCGATAACATCTCGACACCGTATTTCAAGGAATAGCTGAAGACGTATTTCCTTCTCAAGGATACATACCATTTTCCAAATATTTCAAGACGACATAAACTGTTCTCTCAAAAGAGTTGTGTTCTATTTGATGCTACCTCTCCAGAGCCAGATGCTTCCTATCTTTAGATATCTACAGTTTACTTTCTTAATTAAGGAACCCTGATAGGCACTTATGATACTTTCTGCACGTCTCTCCACAGTTCATCAAGTAGTTTCAACTCCACGTAATTTCAGTTTCTTTTTTAAAGTTTAAGAACCATTATCATTTCAATGTGTTAAACCTATTAGAACAATTTTGAAATCGATTTGTTTATCATCTGAAAAATTATTAGAAATATATTTCATTGTTACCACGTGACATTTGTTTTGGAAAAAACTAACATATTCCAGCAAAAACAGTGTTGCTGGGCCAGCACTCAAGCCAGCACTGGCCCAGCACTATGTTGCCGCTGCCCAACCGTCAACAAAATGGCCAGCAGTTCAGGCCAGATGCTGTCTAACAGTTGGCACCCCCATCAGTTGTCATATGCCAGAACAGGGCCATCAGTCATCCATCATAGGCAGTGGCTGCCACAGGTGGATCTTAAGCGGTCCTTCAAGCACGTGCCATAAATAATGGCTAGCCTAATGTGGTCCACCAGTTTCAAGGCAGTGGCAATCAAGTGACGTAACTGATGGCTTGCCGTATTTTGTCCGCCAACTTCCCAGTAGTAGCCATACTTTTTTTTTTTAAGTTAAACCACCGTTATCCCAAAGGCACAGTTCCTCTTTCTTTCCCAACTAAACTTCTGCATGACGGCACGGCGCTTGGGAAATTTTCTCAATAGGCCCTGAAATACGCCCGTTTGGATCAAGGTGGCATCAAACCACCGACATCCTGTTTGTAAATAGATGCCTTAGCCACTACACTAGTTTGCCACGCATGAGCGTTGGCTTGAATGTGAGCCTCTTTCCTGAGCGATGCGAGATGAAGGGTTCTTTTTTTAATTTTACAAGATTGCGAGTTATTTTTCATAAATGTCTGTTTCATATAATTCATAATTATTTTTTTTTTCAGCGTAAGAGGTTTTTTTTTTCCTTAAAGGAATTTTACTGGCTTTCAACTTGTGTACCAACTTAAAGACGTTTTCCAAAGTTTTTGTGCTATATTTGTGTTCTTGAAAGACGATTGTTTAATAAATATTTTTAGCCGTTCATGTCACATTCTTTTAAATTTTAAACGTTGTATCAGTTTTTACTCGGTCCGAAGCTTACATTTGTTCTAAAGAGAAAAGACATTTTATTTTACTTGTCTTTATTTTTAGCAGCGAATTCCTCCAATTTTGTGTATTCAACACATGGATGTGTCCATTATATGCACATAGCGTCGCCTTTTTTTTTTTTCAAATAATTGATAAATTTTGCACGCTTATAATTCTAACTTTTTTCCATCATAACGATTTTTTAATGTCCTTCCTGGACTTTTTGTTTGAAGCGGTTTATTCTATGTTAAAACGAAAGATTATACAGAAATTATTTTTTGTTATTCATTGAAATGGAGTGGGTGTGTTTCATGGTTGTCTCTATTCTGGATCCTTTGTGTGTTAGTGCAGGAATTTTGCTACGAAATGAGTTTCTGTAAATACGTGAGAGTAATTGACTATTTTTTACAGTTCATTAATTATTTACATAATTTTCTTCCGACGGTAATCTTCATTAACGCAGCATTTTGTTAGGACATTTATCCGTCTTTCTACATATGGCTTTTTTTTAACATCCACTAAAGCAACACGATGGCGCAGGAATCGTCTTCAACTAACTGGTATCACGAAAAACTGTGAAAGTGTTGCTTCATCGCATGTGCAGTCCCACTGCTTCCACCTCCTGTTGGAGTTGCTTCGGTTTCCAGCTAAGGACGACTAGTGGCGCTTACTTGGAGGCCCGTAATTCACGGCGATGCTGCAGGGCCATCAATGGCTACCAACCGATGGCGCTGCCACCAACGGACCGCTGCCGTACCGTGACCGGCATATTTTAGCCACCAGTTTCCCAACACTTGTGTTTTTGCTGGGATACATTGAAGAACATACAACGGCAATTGGACACGTATCATTCTCATTTACGTGCGCAACTATGATTTTGAGATGGCTTTATAAGATTTTGAGATGGCTTTATAAATGACTCACTGCAAAGGATTCAGACGTGTACGAAGCCGAGGTCATCTGGAAAGCACAAGACCAGGGCATCAGAAAGATGAGTTCCCTCCGCTTGTGACGTCACAATCATGTTGCCCCGCATGATACGTCGGTGTCGTGTTTGACGTCCTACACGATAGACTAGGAAACCAATCGGGCCGCCGCGGTGGCGCAGTGGTCTACGCGATGGCCTCTGATCATTCGTCCGAAAGGGGTCCGGGTCCGAATCCCGGTGAGGCATGGATGTTGTGTTTGTCTTACGGCACTGGCTCTATCCCTTCCCCGAAACCAGTGACCCTAAATTAGGGACGGGCGACTGCTTATAGCCCACTGAGTTGCTCACGGTGGTCGTTAAACCTCCAATTAAAAAAACAAACAATCAGTAGCCTTGGTTTCAGCGTGACATCAATAAAAGACGGAACTTATTTCTCTGACATCACGGCCTTGTGTTTTCTAGACTGTCTTGACGAAGCGTAGATAGCAGCAATACGGGAAAAACTCGAGACTTAAGCGACATCTAAAGAACCATGGGAGTGGACACCAGACGGGTAGGTACACTCATCTCAGAAACGGCAACCTTTTTCAGCTATGCAAGAACAACTGTATCGAGGGTTTACAATGAGTGGTATAGGAAGAACAAAACGAGCAGTCAGTGGTTTTTCTGTTGGTGGAAGCGATTGGTAGATATCCTTGGCAACGGCAGCTGGTGAGAATGGTACGAAGTACAGACAAGCTTTGTTGCTTCACGTGACCGCGCATTACAATAGCAGTACCGAGAACAGAATTTTAGCATCACAGCCAGCTGCAAATTGGCATCAATGGGCTATAACTACAGAGTCTCCTTCGAATACCATTCGTATCTGCTAAAAACTGGGAAATTCGTCTGCACTGGGCACGGAAGGAACAAAATAGGACCTTTGAGAACTGGAAAAATGTCTGACCCGATCAGTCATGTTTTCTGATAATGCAAGCAGACGAACGATCCTCAATATTGCGTCAACGGCCCAAATCTATGGATTACAGCTGCCTAACGCTTAGTGAATAAGCTGGTGCAGGCGGTATAATGGTTCGGGGTCAGTTTTCATGGTGGACATTGGATTCCTCTACCTTTGAAACAGCATGTGGATGCCATGAGCACGAGGTACCTTAATATCATCGCGGACCGGACGCACCCGTACATGTGCATGGTGTCTTATACAAAGGGCTATTTCCAACAGGATGATGCTCCATGCTCCAGTCTTGTTTGTCTAATGCTCCAGTCATTTCTTTTATGCAGAAAGTCCTTTTCCTCCGTAGAAGTCCCTTCTCAGACAACGGAAATCTACAATAGTTCCTGACATATCGCCATCACTCCACAGTTACGCCCTTTTTCCACTGATTAAGGATGTGGGATAATTCACCACTTGAGAGCCTAGTCAGTTTTCAAAATCGTTCTTTGAGCTAGACGTACACCCACAGTAAGACCTTTATTGAACTTCAAAAATCCATTGTTTTCCTCATTGTGATCACCACTACTAACGAGCACCAGTCTTAAATGGTTGCGTAGATCACGTGGTGGCGCACTTGACCACATATTTAGCATATACGTTGCGTAAATGACGTTTACATACATCTGCATAAAGGTTTCCAATTTAGGTGAGAGCGAGTGTACATTCTAGGAAAGCCACAGTTTTGTTTAATTAGATAGTTCCATGTACGGAAGTCGCTCAAACTACGGCAATATTTCTTTGTGCAGGAACAGCAGAATGGTGTTCCGATCATTTTCTGCAACCTACGTTCCCACCGGCGTTCCGAAATATCATGAACAGTGTAACAGGGGAAGATATCTCCCTTACATTTTTTGGGTGCTATCAGTAACAACATGTTTAAAAGGCATTGACAAAATTTCCACTGACATCGTCAGACTTTATCAGCAGGACGACATCGCCTCACAAGAGATTCAAGTACAGGTTAGTTAGGTGTGACGTATATCTCTGTTTAACTTTCCATTTGAGTTTCTGTTCACTTATGTAAATGTAGTTACTTCTCAGTGAAAATCCTCCAAATACGTACGGGTGTCAGTGAATAAACACAGACATCACTCTTTCCACTTTTTATCAACACATAGCAACCGAAAAATTGTTATTCGGTCACCGCTGGGGACCCGAATCCCAGATCTCTCGATATCTAGCCGAGTGCGTTAGCCTTACGCTAAGGAGGTGGCCAGCAATCAACGGTGCTATGTGTGTTTTTCTGCCAGCTTCTGACATCATAAATCCGTAAAATGGGCTCAGCTTACTGAGACGTCTCCATCTCGTAGACATTAATTACTTCTTGTTTAACGTTTTCTTCCATAACGCCAAATTAACTTCCCGAAGAGCTTCTACAATTTGGCAACTCTGACCTTAAATCAAATAAGAGCAGGTGTGATGTGTACTATATGTTAACCTTCCTTTCTAATTCCTGTCTTTTTTTCTTAAATTTTTGTTTATTCCCGTTAAGCGTTTTTTATTCTGAACGCTACACTTTCTCTCCCGACAAATTTGTTTTGCAACCTGACAGCAGGTCAAAGAGTAATGACGTAATCGAAAACTGAAGGTGAGAGTTGATGTTTTTATGCATCAGCCTGAGGAATTCTTCAGGCTGATGGATCCTAGTTTGGGGTCTGCGGCGTGTTCATCGGGCACACTTTGGGATCTTTGGTACGTCTAGATGCGTCTCTGAACTGCTCACACGACGTGTCCATCCCTGAAGATCATCTGCATCCGTTCTTGGTCTTCATGCACCCATAGGGCAATGCATCTTTTTTGGCAGAACATTGCGCCTCCCCGTAAAACCATAGTGACTATAACATGGTCAGAAGAGCATTCAGCAGTAGAGAGCATTCAGCAGTAGTTCCCACCTTGGAATGGCCTCCCCGTTCATCAGACATGAATCATGTGGGAAACTTCTGGGATGCTGTGGAAAGGTCCGTTCGAGCTATGGACCCTCCACCTGGGAATACGACGGAATTATGGACAACGGTGCAGCAGCACGGGCAGAGATACCTTTAAACCGCTTTTGAGGCCTAATGGAAACAATGCCTTGCCGAGTGACTGCCTTTATCCTGGAAAAGGTGGGCTTACCCGTTACTGGGCAGATACTGAACAATTTCTGTCAACTCAGTGTAGTTGAGCACGCAAATCGTAAACTGAAGCTGTTTAAATTTCATATAGGCCATGGAGGTTTAACGACCACCGTGAGCAACTCAATGGGCTATAAGCACCCTATAGGCCATGGTAAACAAGCAGTCGGATGATGATTTAGTATTAGAACAGCACTCCTCGCCTTTTTAGCACGTCTTCTGTAAAAAAACGATTGTGCTTGTGTTATCGGTTTGACCGTCACCTGTGGGCACCATATCTCTGCAACTGTTAGACCAATTTGAAAAATTCTCTTTGCATTGGAAAGCTTGAAATGTGCGAATGATGATCCTTTATTGCTTTTTTTTTCACGATGCACAATTTTGCCGCTAGAGGACGTATTCATAATACATTTTATTCCATATATTTGCTCCTAAATATCGAATTAAAAAAATTATTTTACCTTTCGATTTTGACACGTCGAAGACTAATTTTAGGTATAATCACTTTTTCAAGCTGCCCATAGATTTTCCGCCAGGAGGCATAAAGGTAAACTGCGTTTTCCTCGCTATGTCTGCTACTAAAACTCCGATTTGAAAAAAACATTATGCAGCGGATACAGCTCCTGGTGGAAAATTTTTTGCATATAATTTCTGATTTTTGGTCAAAATCAGTTTCGCCACCAGGGGGCCTAAGTTTTAATTTCTGTTTCTGTTGTACTTGCAGTAATATCTGAGCTTCTAAAATCTCGATTTAAATAAATCGTTCGTGGACCGATAACACTTTCGGAATATTTTCTTCTTAAAATATTTCATGTATTTTCCGCCAGGGGGTGTAGATATTACTTTTGTCGATATCTCTGCTTCTAAGAGACCGATTTGAAAATTTCTTTCTTTGTTGGATAGTTTCCAATGCGAAATGTTTTTTATATAATTTGAAAATTTTCAAGTAAGTCATAGATTTTCCGCAATGGGGCGTAAAGGTAAATCATAATGACTCTGAATAAGTTCCATTGACTTTGAATAACTTTGATAAATTTAATTCACGTCAGAACGGATTCAAAAGATGTGCTCATTGCAACCAAAAATTCGGTGTCATGTTTTTTGTTATAAGTGTATAGAAGATACTGGATTAATGCTGGTATCATTTGAACTTCCTACTTTAATCAGTCGCTTTACAAAGGCCACTGATAGGGTTTTGAAATTTTACGGGTTTCTCACATATAAAAATTCCGAGAGTACAGTGTTCTTTTTACGCAGTGAAATTTTTGCTTTTATACTCGCTTTGATTGTTAATATAGTGGAAGTATGTACATGCCTGAGAGTAATCTGTCGTTTTTTCCTATCAACAGAGAAAAAAAAATCCATCCCACCTTTTTATCTCGCTAAGTGACCAATTTCTTGTAGAAATGAAGCCTTGCAGATTTTTTTAAATATCAGAAGTCTATCAAAAATCCAACAACCTCTCTAAAAATGTAAGACACTCTCCTCAACTTCTAATTATATCTGGCGGCTTTCCAGAAGCATTTTAAATACAGGGTGTTATGTGTTGATAAAGGTGTGAAAAGTAGACCACAAAAAATTGACGAAACTTTTTTTCTTTGTCGTCGTTTCATATTTGCGTAAAGGAATAATCATAGAAAAGCGTCCTTCCGAAAGGCCGGTCGAAGAAAAATAACACATTCGTCGCTTTTCTCTCTCGCGTGTATTTTTTTCTACTTACTTTCATCTCAAGTTGCCAAATTTAAAGAAGTATGTTGCGCTTTATTTTAAAAGCATCGCAACCAGTACGAACGATTACTTTTGTTTAGAGAAAAAAGCAAGTTTAATTTTTAGCTGAAGTATGAAGGAATAGTAGTGAAGCTGCCATTGATCTATAAATTCTATCTGTTAAGTTAAAATGTCGTCCCCGTGTGCTTTCCCTCCTCCACATAGTTCCTCCGCATTTTTTACGCGAATATCAAGCAGACATTTTGCAACTAATGGATTTTCTCCTTGTCAATTTTTCATTGAAGCACAAACTGAGAAACACACTTGAAAACACGTTTTTCTCCGGAGAAAATCTCTTTTTAGAAACTTCTTTTTTCCTAATATATAGACTTCTGCTAAATTTATTTTGGAAAAGAGGTTTGCTTTTTTTTTTATCAAAGCGTCGCACATTAATTTCCATGAAACTCGCTTGACATCAGAAGCAACTTGTGCATTACTTCACTTAGGGTTGACAAAAAAAGACGCGGTGTACTAAATAAAGATTCTATATGACAACGTAAGCGCAAAGACTTCAACGTTGATTTAAAAAATGTCAGATATAGTAGCAGTTATTGGGAAACTATAACCATTCTGTACGCAGTGTTACCTCTCAATAGATACATAATCTTATGAATCGAATTTTTCTCAACGCCAGCTGATGTATCTCCAAAAAAAAAATAAAAAAAAATTGTTTATTTTTTTTTGATTGGAGGTTTAACGACCACCGTGAGCAACTCAATGGGCTATAAGCAGTCGCCCGTCCCTAATTTAGAGTCACTGGTTCCAGGGAAGGGAGAGAGCCAGTGCCGTAAGACAAACACAACATTCATGCCTGACCGGGATTCGAACCCGGACCCCTTACGGACGAATGATCAGAGGCCAACGCCTTAGACCACTGCGCCACCGGGGCGGCAAATTGTTTAATGTACAGGGTTACAAGGAAAGTCCTTGATCAGGTCAATATCTCACGAACTATGGCAGTTAGCGTTTTTTTTCTTGTGCAGTTGTACAGTAAACTCCTTATGGCGCACACAATAACGCTACGAGGGATCCCCTCGCCTTCCTTGGGGGGGGGCTGTCGAGCCCCTCTTTGCAGATAGGGCAAAAAAGTCAAATACAAATTTGTTCAGCGAGGCCAAAATAGTGCACAAATGTTTTTGTTCCATAACAAAAGGAAGAAGGGGACCGGGAATGTGGCCCCCAAGAAAATCATAACATCCGGAAGCCACGACAGAGTATTTAGACAAGAACTTATTACTTCTGACTTATCGAAACTGGTAAGTTCTAAGTAAATGGAAGCACAAAGGAAAAACTCCCCTACAAACCTTATCAACAGTTCGTGTTCTGAAATAAAACGCAGTTCCCCGACACATTCAATATCAGACTTTGATGTCCAATACAGTCAAAAATACACTAAGAAAAATAGCATAAAGTGGCGAAACACTCATCCAATAGGAAAACTGTATGCACATCTAATTGACTTGCGTACGTTATTAAGTTTTGGCCTCCCTTCACTGGTTCACGAAGTGTTGGCATACCGACCACGCGTATATTTTGTATTATGATGACGGAGCAGAAAGTACGACGTTTGAAATCCATGCCAATATGCTTCGTACACAGTGACTCAGGTAGCTTTCCGCTTTTTTCGCATTTGGAGAGTCCCCTTCCATCTTTTGTTATGGGACAAAACCATTTATGCACTATTTTTGCCTCGCTGATTAAGTCTGTAATCCACTTTTTGCCCTATCTGCAAAGGGGGGCACGAAAGCCCACCCTCACACCCACCCCCCAAAAAAGGGGGCGAGGGGATCCTTCGTGGTGTTATTGTGTGCGCCATAGGGGTTTCCTATACAACTGCACAAGAAGGAAATCGCTAACTGCCATAGTTCGTGAGATATTTGCCTAATCACGGATTTTCCTTGTACCCCTGTATATTATTCTCTACTTAAATATTTGTGATTCAGGGAAGAAATATGTATGAAGCTTAAATCTTGAGACAAAGTTTTGCGAAGGACAGTTATTTTTTTTATAGCCCAACGTTTGTTAACTAAAGAGAACGTCCGTTACAGACGTTACACCTGTAATGTACACAGTACGGCAATTAAGTAATAAGGCTGATATATATTTTTTTAAATACCGGTAAAACATACTAGCCGGGAACGCATGTTTTCTTTTACAAGTCACCTATGCGGTGGCAACAATATTTGCGTGAGAACTGCGCGGATAATTATTCACGCTGCGCATGACGTCATTCGGTGGAAGAATATTGTCATAGCTCTGTCATGGAGCTGGGAGAAAATATCCGGATCTGTTTGAAAATGGGTAAAACTGCATCTGAGACAGTTGAATTGTTGCGTGATGTGTATACGGCTAAATGCCTGCCTCGTCAACAAATATTCCGATGGTGTTCACATTTCAGGGATGGGCGAGAGGATTTAGAAAATGACGAAAGCCCTAAAGCCCGATTTCAGTGCGCACGCCTGAACTCATTGATAAAGTCCGCGAAATGATAAAAGGGGATCGTTGTGTGACCTTGCTGGAATGAGATTAATGTTAATAAGGAGACGATTCGTAAAATTTTAGTGCAAGATTTGGGCGGAGGGTGGTGGAAAGTCTGTGCCCGTTTTGTTCCGCATACCTGTTCAGACGACTAGAAACATGCACGAGTGGAGTACGATAAAAACGTCCTGAATACTGCA
This sequence comes from Macrothele yani, assembly GCA_039090855.1. Classification (NCBI taxonomy): domain Eukaryota; kingdom Metazoa; phylum Arthropoda; class Arachnida; order Araneae; family Macrothelidae; genus Macrothele; species Macrothele yani. The sequence continues at coordinate 34,885,425 of CM077012.1, forward strand.
GAAACAATGCAAACTTTTCTCCAAAGCATTGTGGCTGGTGATGAGACATGGCGTTTTCGTTATAATCCTGAAACGAAGCTGCTGAGTGAATGTGGCCAGAGTCACGCAAAGGATAGATCAGGTCAGAGAAGTCCGAAATAAAGGAAATTCCTTTGACCGTATTACGACAGCAGGAGGATTTTGCATCACGAGTTCTTTTTTTTTTTTTTTTTTTTGATTGGAGGTTTAACGACCACCGTGAGCAACTCAATGGGCTATAAGCAGTCGCCCGTCCCTAATTTAGGGTCACTGGTTCCAGGGAAGGGAAAGAGCCAGTGCCATAAGACAAACACAACATCCATGCCTCCCCGGGATTCGAACCCGGACCCCGTTCAGACGAATGATCAGAGGCCATCGCTTAGACCACTGCGCCACCGGGGCGGCACATCACGAGTTCAATCTTGAATGTGCAGCCGCCAGTGGCAATGATTACCCATCTATTTTGGAACGATTGTGGAAAAGGATTGTTCGTGTCCGGCCAGAGTACAAAAACGGGCAATGGTTCCTTCTTCACGATAACGCCACCGCGCACACAGAGCCGTCAATGTACAGCAAATCCTCAAATCCTGTCACGAAAACAAATGTGTGTACTCACCATTTCTTCTATTCTCCAGATTTGCCACCTTGTGACTACTTTCTATTCCCTAAATTAAAGCTGACCTTAAAAGGAAACGTTTTTCAAGACATTGAAGACATACAAAGAACTGTGACATCAGCTCTTTACACCTTACCAAAAGTTGGCCTCTGCAGGTCCGTCCTTTCGTTGGCTGATTGTGCCACTTCTATTGGGCTGGTGCGAATGAAATGTCCGACGCAAACGAGCAGTGGAGAAAGGCACCCACGACAGCGGAATGGCACCACCCACAGGTGTTGTGGGCATTACGTCACAGAGTTACTATAAATAGCTAGCACATGTGTCAAGAACAAGATTAAGGCGTGGTTTGTTTGGACGTAACGTGGCTTGCAAGGGAAACCTGTAGACGCAGGATTTGAGAGTCATCTTCCTGTATAAATTTAATCTGGGCCATTCTGTAGGAATTGCCACGCAAAACGTTACCAAAGAGTTTGGGGAGAATACAACCAACGAACGAACCATTCGGCGATGGTTTGTAAAGTTTCGAAGCGGTGATACGGACCTGCTAAACGTAGCAGTTGGTCACCGACCTGTTGTTTTACTTTTCCGTTCGCTCCGTCTACATGTGCTGGTCTTTTGCCGCACAATTCATTTGCACCAACCCAATAGTACTAACGCAGGGGGAATGTGCATCAGAGACAGTTGAACTAATGTCCTGGCAAAAGGTTATACACAGTACTTGCCGCACTGTGTATAAGCTTTTGCCAGTGGCGGTATTCGAACTTGTGCCTTCGTACTCCGCAGCAGTTGTTCTCCCTGCTGAGCTGAATATGCGTCACCTCAGTAGCACATAATCTACGTCAAGTCACATAGCACGGTTACGTCATCAAAGCTTTGAGGAAGGTGGGGCACGAAATCGCAGGTTTGGTGTCAGCTGGTAAACATGCTGGAAATGACCAACTCATTGTAGAAGAATTAATTTTAGTAATTACGTGCGTTGTGTAAAAAGCTCACCACAAAATGTTTTTCAAACCTAACAGCGAGGAGATCCATTTTCCATCGGGCGCTAATATAACCTTTCTTTGTAGGTGGTTGAATTCGAATCATTGGCTTCTTACTACGCAGGAAGATTTATTTTTGCTTCAGGAGTCACTCCAGTAGTGCGTCATCTACGTTACATACTTCATTCGGATTAAAAAAAATTCTTTTTGCGCCGTACATTCCTTACGTGTAAGGTAATTCATTTACATTCTCGTGTTATCACGGTTCAAGCCGACTTTTGTATGCAAAAGGGTTGTACAAAAGAAAATAAGGCAAAATACCTTTTCGTTCAGAAGCATTTATGAGTTGTACCGAGCATGCAACTACTATTGCTTATAACGAAGTAAATTTCTCCGTCATTTTGGTCCACGCCGATGATCGAACCCGAGTCCTCTTATTCCGGAACAAGTCGCTCTACCAACTGAGCTACGCAGACGTTCGTTCTCGCTGCTATCTGCCTGTATGTTGTGTGCGTCCTGCGGAGCAGGCTCGTCACATCTCCCCCCTCCCCCGAAAGAGGGCCGTGGGCATAGCCCACGGGTCAGCCGTTACCATGAATTGCCGTAGGCAGTCATCCGCTGAAGAACGTGCACTTGAGAACTCCCAGTCAACCTGGTGTGTGGAATGCAACATCACATACATTTATTTTTCGAAGCGCTGAAGAACGGATTCTCTTACTTTTCCTGTCTCGAGGTGTGGGGAAAGAACATCACATCATTGCGAGATCTTAAATGGCCGGGTCATCCAGGAAGTTCGGGCGCCATTATAACGAAGTAAATTTCTCCGTCATTTTGGTCCACGCCGGGGATAGAATCCGAGTACTCTAATTCCGGAAAGAGTCGCTCAACCAACTGAGTACGCAGACGTTCGTTCTCGCTGCTATCTGCCATTATGTCGTGTGCGTCCTGCGAGGCAGGCACGTCACATGCTCTTTAATCTTCAGCAATGTCACCATAGTAATTTAAACATACGTCCCATCAGGATACTATTAGGTGTACAAATAAATTTTAAAGCGTTTTAAAGTAACGCAACATATAATTTGAGAGAAATATATTTGATCCGTAAAGGTGTTGTAATTTGACAATACCTTTACGAATCAAAATATGCGCCGTCATTATCTATCACCTTCTGCCATCGGTCGGGCGGCTGACGGATTCCAGCCGTGAATAATACTTCGTCGTGTGACGCGATGAAGTCGTCAACCCATTTTTGCACTTCGTCACATGTCAGGAATCGTACAGCAGACAAACCATGTTGCATCGATCGGAACAAGTGATAGTCTGAATGGGCTATGTCGAGACTATACACCGGGTACTCCAAAACTTCCCAGCCAAGAGTCAATAACGTTTTCGTGACGGATTTCGCGACATGCGGCCTAGCGTTGTCATGTAATTTCACGAGACGCAATCCTTTGCCTGTGAATGGACGTTTCCGACAGATTTCCTAGTTCAATCGCAGAAATTGTTGCTTGTAGCGATTAGCAGTACCAGTTTGACCCTGTTCCAATAATTCATAATAGAGCACACCCTTCATGTCCCACCAGATGCACAGCAGAACTTTCTTGGAATGAATATTGCATTTCGTCGAAGTCGTTGATTCCCCGGGGTCTACCCAGGGTTTTATTACATTTGGGATTGTCGTACGATATCCACTTTTCATCACACGTAATGGTTTTCCACAGGAAGGACTTTCTGTGTTGTTTATTCAACAAATTAAAACACTTCATGACGCGCTCATCCTTATTCCACTGGCTCAGGTCATGTGGCCCCCATTTTCCTTCCTTCCGAATCTTTCCCACTGCGCGTGAACGATTGGAAATGATTTGTTGAGTTACTTCCAGCTGTGCAGCTAGCTCTTTTTGCGTTTCAGACTAATCTTCATCCAGCAATACTTGCAGTTCCTTATGTGCAACCTTCTGCGATACAATATTCTCCCCAGAACAGAACAGGTCGATGCATATGCTTTTGCAGCACTTTTACCTTTGATGAAATTCGTAACGAATGCAGGGTCGAATAAATGCAGTATCGCTTGCCGTCTTTCACCTAACGATGTGCGAGTGCGTTTGATTGTTGGGCAGACTTCTGTGTCGCAATTTATGCTCTGGACCAGTTACGGTCACATAGCAAAAACGCGGAGGAATGTCGGATATGTAAATTAGCGGTACACGTCACACAAAAAATGCTTTATAGCTTATTTGTGTACCTAATAAATAGTGTATGACTGCAGAAAGGAAGTTTAGATCCTGTTCAAGCAGCCAAGCTCTGACGTCGTGTCTCATATGAGTGTCTTGTAAAACACTGCTCGACACGAAAATGCCACAACATGAAGGAATTTACGAAATCGTACGAAACGTACCGCACGTGTAAGTAAGTAGGCGTTGGAAGAGGTGATTTAATTTCTGAGAGATTACATAAATGTATAATGTTGACTGAATCAGTAGGTTGTATGATCTTTCTTCAGCAACACAGCGTTGCTTCCAGTGAAAAATTCCCCGAATGGTGTTTTGAGGTACCTCTCACCCTTCGTCGTTGAATTGTATCCACAATTCATCGACATCGCGAGAGTCTTGCAGAAGCGTTAAGTCATCTGCTAAATTGTCTCACACGTTCTCCATTGGGGAGAAGTCTGGTGATAGCGCCGGCCAGGGCCGCATCTGGACAACTTATAGTCACTGTCTGCTGATGATGGCAGTGTGCGGGCGGGCGTTATCTTGCTAAAACTGGATATCACGAATACGGCAACAAAACTACATTCGGTACCTCATCGATGCCTCGTGGTTCTGCCATTGTAACCACTGTGCGTAAAAACGCCCCAAACCGTGAAACTAAACAGAGGAGCCGGAGGACACTAATGGATAGCAAGATTAGCCCGGGAAACACCTCGTCTCGAGTCTCTCAAACGGCGGTCGTCGGTGTTGAGACAGAAGCGAAACTAGTCGCTGGATACGACATGGCTGCATTTGCACTGCGACGCATGTCTGGTACAGCAGCACTGCAACTTTGCGTGACAATGTGCTGTGGAGAGTGGCAGCCATTGAAATGGCTGGCGAGAGAGTAAAACTACCGCAGCCATTCTACAATTTCCAGTCCGTGTCGATACTTCGATGGCCATAGCTGTCTGAACACCTCGTCTAATGTCGTCCGCTTTGAACATGGGAGCTGCTAGGGCATGCCGTCGAACGCGACAATCGAGACATTTGGACGGTCGCCTCCTTGCCTCATTCCCAGTACGGAGACGCACGATACCTTCCTCAACCCACTATACGCCACATTCGGCTGAGAGCTGTTTTCATTGCGCTTCGTTTTGTCCGCGATATGACGCAGGGACTAATCAGCCGTACGTAGCCCGATAACGAAACCTTTGATAATGGTGTCCGTGTGGCGTTAAGATTGCTGATGACGTCGTCCAGGTATTCTCGCACATTAAATATGCTATAGCCACCGAAATCACCCCGATGCAGCAATTCAAACGCACAGACATGGACGACTAAATTTGTAGGCCGAACCGTTTTGTCCATTCATCTCCCTCACCTATCATGTGATTGGATCAAGAGTGCAATCATTCACATAACCGAACTTTCGACACATACCAGCTATGGTATGTTTAATGCCGATTACTATCACATACTACCAACTGTCGATGATATATACTTATACACTCACGGACAATAAAATTTGCGCACCAAGAAGGAAGCATCGGATTGAACTGAAATTGTATTTACGTAATGATACAGATGAACGGTACACATGATGGCAAAAACAGAGGTGAAGGACAATTACAGAGGGATCTATGGCACGCAGTCCGGTCATCCTCAATAGCGCGTCGCACCGCCTCGTGCGGTGATACATGCTGCAATACGGTCCGGCATGGAGGCGAACAGACGCCCACCGTCCCCACACGTGTTGGACGGTGTGCTCTAAATGCCGTATAGTGCGGCACAGCGGCTGCTAGTGCTTCAGCTACCCCTCCCCCCCCACACACACACTTGCTCGATAGGGAACATGACCAGAGAGCGGGCAGGCCGTGGAAGTGTCTGGACGTGACGTAGGCAATCCTGGGCAACCCGAGCCGTGTGCGGGTGGGCATTATCATGCTAGTATAACGCACCTGAAATCCCGGCTAGGAATGGGAGCACATGGGACCATATGATCTCATCCACATACCGCTGCCCCGTCAATGATCCACGTAGTACTACTAGAGCTAATCGGCTACCGTAGGCAATGGCCCCCAGACCATAATACCAGCAGTAGGGGAGGTGTGGCGCTGGATACCGAGGTTGGGATTGTGTCGTTTACCCGGGTACCTCCACACCCGGACACGATTATCATCTTTCCCCAAAGCGAAGCGGCACTCATCGCTAAATACCACACGTCGCCAGTCTGTGGCGTTCCACGTCGCTCTGGCCTGGCACCTCTGCACACGGAGCTGGCGATGTTCCGGTGTTAATGGCAGCAAACGTAAGGGGCGCTGGGATCACAGATTCGCTTCCGCGAGGCTTCGGGAAATGGTTCTTGGACACAAAGGAGCCGCTACATCTGCCTGTATAGCGAACCTGGTCCCCTTTGGATCCGTTCGTGCCTGGCGCACGGTCCGTCGATCCTCTATACCGGTGGTTTTCCTGGACCGGCCGGGGTCGCTCCGCCGTGTGGCACTGCCGTCACGCGTCCAGTGCTCCCAACACAGTCGGACAGTAGGGTCAGAACGATCCACGTGGCGGGCTATACGCCGCGCCGACCAACCTGCGGTTTTCAGTCCGATGATGCGTTCTCTCTCGAAGTCCGTCAGTTGCGTAAATTGAAGTCTCAGGTGTCCACTCGGTATTCTTGGCACTCTGTACTTTTGCTTGCGTCTGCCGGTGCTTTTCGCTTTCATGGGGCATCGACTACACGCCTGTTTATAAGACTGTCGGTGCGTGCTTGCAGCACCAAACGTGGATCATTTTCATACCAGCACGCACTCTAGCTATTTGCAAATTTTCGCGTTTGTAGCATGTTTTCTTCCAGGTGCGCAAATTTCATTGCCGGGAGTGTATCTAGCTTACCCAATATGCTCTATACTTGGCACCCCTTCCTTTCCGATCATGAAAGACGAACTACAGGGCTGCAGAATTCTAAGTTAATTAGCAGATCCATCTGCAGTTTACTCGAGAAATGAACACACCAGAAAGTCAAATGTTTAAATTCGACCTTCTAATCACAATATCAAAAATGTTCAACACTCCGGTGGGGCGTATTTAAAAACGACGGGGATTTCATTCTGGAATCACGAACAGTACTGATGAAAAAATTGGAACTTCCAATCGGAACACTCTACGAGTAATAAATTTGGGTTCTAACAAAAACGCACAGTTACAACATATCTTGATCTTCAGCTTTTAAAGAAAACTAAAAGATGTTATACAGCGCACAAAATTATGTGGGAATGTATGACGTACGTTCTGATTCAACCTTCCTTTTCTGTTCGTGTCTTCTTATGTATATTTCGTTTATTTTCGCTAAACGTTTTTACTCTGAACCGCACATTTTTATCTCTCGACGAGTTTGTTTGGCAACAATGAGAATAGGTGAAAATGCAGTTTCGCAATCGAAAGCTGAAGATAAGGGTTGATGTTTTGAGTGTATAATTTGCACCGTGGTAGCAGAAGAAATTGATTAGCACTGTTTTGTCACAGCACTCTTCGATTATAAACCATTTTAATCAAATTAGTGTTTATCACGAGCAGTGGGTTTCTCCATAGCACTTGTTGATCAGTCTCACTTGTTTTACGTTCACAATGTTCTTGGCGCACTAGTTTGAATTGTTAAAATCTGGTATTTACAATTGTGCCAAAGCAAGCGCTGTCCTGTATAACGGCTGGCTATAGAGATAATTATATTTCACATGCGTATTTTCTATGGTCACGTGTAGTGATTGGACAAAGGGTCTGACTAATGAAATGTACTCCCTGAGAAAAGCAAATAAAGCGTGATCTTGTAAGTACTGGCTTATGTACAATGCCCAAAATAATTAGGGAGCATGTGTCTTTGGCGACATTATTCAAGCCAATAGTGCGATATCTTATCGAAACGTGGAAAACACATGTGTGACGTAAACAATCGAATTATTCCTATAATTATGCACATTACCGTCTGTGACGTCAGAATGCATAAATATTAGATTCGGATAAAACCGAAGGGTTTCCAGGAGCTCCGGTATGCCGCTACGTTTCCCGTGAGATTTCGTTCCTCGATGTTTTTGGTTCGAACGATGTCGCAACGGTATGATTTACCGGAATCAACGACGTGGAGGGATATTGGCAGACTGCATGCAGGTCAGGCATAGTGGGTAGTAACAGAAACCGTTGGAGTGTCACGAAGTGTCATTCAAGGGATGACCGCTATCTGTTTTATACATATCGTCGGAATAGAAGGGGAAATGCTACTCAGCTCCAGCGAGAAATTTTCGTGTTAACAGGACACAGGGTGTCATCTCAAACTATCCGCAATTGCCTTCACCAAAGTGGCCTTTTATGCACGTAGATCAATGGTGTGTAACGGCAAGACATTTTACGGTTCGTAGAAATATGGCTGATAAACATTGTGATTGGGAACACGACTAGTGGATTCAAGTTCTCTTCTCCGACGAGTCGAGATTTAGTCTGGAGTCTGACAATCGACGAGCTCTTATCTGGAGAGAACCCGGCACGCGAAATTACCTAGCTTTTGTGTAGGAAACATCACCTTACGGCGGACATGGATTTATAGACAGGGCTGGCATAAGTATCGGTGGACGTACGGACCTGTAGGTCATCCGAAAAGGCAGTCTGCCAGCCTAGAGACGAGATGATCAGCCCTATATTGTCATGCCGTATCCTGCAGCTGTCTGTGATTCGTTCCTTTCCATGGAGGATAACGCTCGACCTCACAGAGCTCGGCTAGTTGACAACATGCTTTAAGATGAGGGAATCAAGCGTATGGAGTGGTCGGCATGCACCCTTGACTTAAATCCAATTGAGTATGCCTGAGTCGCACTTGGGAGACACATTGCAGATCGGCTGGCACCTACCTTGACTCTTTGTGAACTGGAGACTGAGCTCATTGAGAAGTGGGGAAGATACCCTCCCAAACTTCATCGATTCCATGCCACGTGGGTGTGCAGCGGTCTTAACCGTGCTAGGGGACCACACACCCTGCTAGACTTCAGTTGCATATTCAAAACGTCATTCTTTCTTGTTGTACGGATATGGTTGTACATATAGCATCATGTGCATTAGAAGATAATACTGCATAAAAATTCGCTAATGTGTTTTTTCTTATCCATGCTAGGTAAAAGTTCGTCAATAATGACGGTATAATATAAGATATGTAGAGTAATTTTTTAAATCATTAATCAATGTTCTGACATATTTCCGGTCCTATTAGCAGTACCTGTCTGCTCTAACTTATCTTCTTCACGTTTTTAAATCCTATTTTGTATAAACATTTTATTCTTTTCATTTTTTTTTTACGTTCCGATAGTTTTTTCCTTCCAAGAGGCATGGTTAAACAAACACAGCGAAAATGTCACCGCTTTCCAAATATCATTTCGTCATAATTGTCAACCAATGTGCTAAGGGCATTTTTTGGAGACTCTCTCTTTCCTGTGATGCCATCTGACGAAATGAAAATGTTCTCCCAATTGTTCAATACTTTTGGCTTTGCGAGCTAGGAAAGCGCGAGGCGGAAGCCTATATTTACATAGGTATTCACGTATGCTGGCGGAAAACGCCGAACTTTAAAAACGTCGTTTCGTCATTAAGCATTGCGGCATTACCAGTTTGATTGTAGCCTGTCCTTTCACCCAGCGAGAAGACAGCGCTAAAAATATGTTACAGAGATTTTATACGGGGTTTTCGGATTTCATATAAAATCTCAAAATGCAACTTTTATTCCATCTCGTGCTCCACTTCCTTTGTCTCCACAAAGGGTGAGAGAAATTTCTCAGAGTCAGTTCCCGATTAGACACCGGATGCACGGTTATTTACTAAGACGACATTTTGTCTATGCGTAGTATTTGCACCTTGTATGTTGAATGGAGATTAATTCTATCGCGCCTCTTTTGATGCTTTTCGGGTTTCAATTTCAATTATGCTGACTAATGCACCAGCCCTCACATTTTTACTTTGAGGCTTAAGATTTACCGAAAGCGGTGTGGTTCTTTCTCTCGGGGAACATTAGGATATACTTAAGGGCATTTTTTTGGAGACAAGAGAGGGAGGCGAGAAGACAGGGGTCTCTAGTTTTAGGAAGCGAGCGGTCACGAAAGGTACGACTAGGTAATTGCCCCAGGGTAAGTCTTAGGTGGCCCAGCTAGCTCAGCCTGTAGAGCACGAGACTCTTAATCTCGGGGTTGTGGGTTCGAGCCCCACGTTGGGCGCCAATTGTAAACAAGTTCATTCTTATCTTTGTTCTTGTTGTTAATTTGAAATTGCTAATAACTCCGTTGTGGTTGATGATGATAGTATCTAACACGTAATAACCAAATGATAATAATTGTATGCAAATAATTCTTGCGATTCGTAAATATGTCTAAGAAACTTTTCTTCTTTTCTTCTTTTAATTGCCTGCAAAGGTTGTCCGTTAGCTGTGCTATATTTTCTAACTCTCCCGTTTTTAACTCCAATTCCTTTTCTCTTAAGTCCTGCTTTCCTTCATCTCTCGCGCTGTCGTGAAATTCCCTTACCTGCCGGTCCACCTAAGACCTACCCTGGGGCAATTACCTTGTCGTACTTTTCGTGATCGCTCGCTTCCTAAAACTAGAAACCCCTGTCTTCTCGCCTCCCCTCTCTTGTCTCCAAAAATGCCCTTAAGCATATCCTAATGCTCCCCGAGAGAAAGAACCACACCGCTTTCGGTAAATCTTAAACTTCAAAGTAAAAATGTGAGGGCTAGTGCATTAGTCGGCACCATTGAAATTGAAACCTGAAAAGCATCAAAAGAGGCGCGATAGAGTTAATCTCCATTCAACATACAAAGTGCAAATACTACGCATAGACAAAAGGTGCGTCTTGGTAAATAACCGTGCATCCGGTGTCTAATGGGGAACTGACTCTGAGAAATTTCTCTCACGCTTTGTGGAGACAAAGGAAGTGGAGCACGAGATGGAATAAAACTTGCATTTTGAGATTTTATATGAAATCCTAAAACCCCGTATAAAATCTCTGTAACAAATAGCTGCTTCACCATGGCAGCAGGTCTTGGGGCCAGAACTTTTGTGTTTGGTTACCGCTGAAGACAGAGGAAGCCGTTCGTTCCTCTCCTTTGCGTCTTTAAAAAATGCTTAAAAATCAGAAAATGATTTTTTTTAAAGAGGGACCATAGCTGTGAGTTTATGTTGTAAAAATTGCAATGCGTTATGATTTATAGTTTGCCATATATCCGTTTTTTTAAATGGATCCCATCGCGAAATAGATATTTTTGTGAAATTTAAAAATGTGATTTCTCGTAAACTAAATCGAAATTCAAACAAAATGTGACGAGGTGCAAACATTCGGCCCTGGCTCTACATGTAAGCAAATTTCCGTGTTTCTGTTGCTGTGTCCGAAACGCAAACTGATAGCACTTTTTTTTTGCTTACCTTAACTTTGAAATACAATAGATCTTGAAGTATCACCGGAACCGAAAACCGGTTTATTTCAGTGTCTTTTCCAAATAATTCTGTACAAATGATGTAAATTTCATATTTTTGTGTTCAATACTTTTTGCGTTGCGAGCCACAAAAGCACGAGTGTCGCGAAATTTTTAAAACAGCGGTGGCGGTAGAGGCAGTTACTTATTGTTTTAGAATAGAGAGATTACTGAATATTTTACTGTATCTTAAATAAAAATAATATTTTACGTTCTACAACGTCAGTTGCACATGACTTTCTTTACAAAATTTCTTGCTTCCCTAATCCCTTTTAGCAGTGTATTTTCCTGTATGTAATATTTGTTACAGGGATTAACTATCACTTCAATGTTTAATTAAGGATTACAGCTTCCACGAATAGTGAAGCTGTCCAGGTTGAATCAAAGTAATTCAGTAAGTTTTATAATGACGCAAATTACTTCGGCAAGTTTAAGCTCTAGTGTGTCAACAGTGTCTAGCTTTACAGCGAAGATTTATGTTAGGGAAATAGTTAGAACCTACAAAAAATTCCTTAAATTAGAAATTTATTCTGTAAATGCTAATCAAATTAGAATTACAATATCTTGATCATATGCTTCGAGGAATAATTAGTTTTTGATTAAACTAAATTTTTCGGTCAGCTTTTCGTACAAACACCTAATTTTTTATTGAAAATTCGCAGACCGCTCTTATATTCCATAAGAATATACACTATCTACCAACAAGTAATTGGACACCTTTGATAGCAAACGAAAACGAAGTTTATTCACCTTCAATGGTTGGTGGAGCCTCGACGAGCGGCGATTACAGCTGCGTCCCTCCGGGGCATACTCTCAACCAGTCGTTGTACGACGGCTAGCGGTATTTTCTTCCACTCGGCTTGGAGAAGACAGGTCAGTTCCTTCACCGATTTCGGACGGTGGGGGCACCCCTTAAGTCGACGATCCAACTCGTCCCAGAAATGCTCGATAGGGTTAAGGTCCGGGCTCTGCGCGGGCCAGTCCATTCGATTAACCGCATTGTCACCATACCAAGCCATGGTGGACCTCGCAACATGACAGGTGGCATTGTAATCCTGAAAGTAACATGGGTCCACCCCGTAAAACTGCCACAACGTAGGAAGCGCATGGTAATCCAAAATGGTGCAGTAGGTCTCGTTATTGAGTCTACCAGGAATTGCGACCAAGGGGAAACACCCCAGGCATACCAGGAGAAACACCCCCATAACATAATACCACCGCCGCCGAACTTCACAGTTGGCACAATACATTCCGGCAGGAGGCGTTCTCCAGGCAGACGCCAAACCCAGACCCTGCCATCCGAACGGTAGAGGGTGAACCTTGATTCGTCGCTCCAGAGAACCCGTTTCCACTGTTCAGCGGTCCACTGTCGACGTTCTTTGCACCACGTTAGCCGAGCAGCGCTATTGGACTTGGTGATCAAAGGCTTGTGGGCGGCTGCACGTCCATGATAACCGAGCAGATGGGCTTCCTTACGGATGGTATTCATCAAGAGAACACTCCCGGATGCCTGTTGAAACTCCTCGCGGATGTGGCTCATCGATTTGTTGCGGTTCTTCCGAATTTCTCTGGCCAGCACCCGTCGGTCTCTAACTCCCAGTTTTGTGGGTCTGCGGGGTCGGGGCACATTCCGACAGTCACCTCTCATCTTCCACTTGCCAATCACGTAGGCCACTGTCGATTTTTGTTACTTCAACTCGCTGGATATGTCCCGTATGGATCGGCCATTTCTATGATACCCGACGATTACACCTTTCTCGAAATCAGAAAGCTCCGAACTGCGTGGCATCTTGCATGCGACTGGTTGCGTTGTTGTTTCCCACACGATATTTAACGGCGGCGGCCGTGACGTGTATCAGGACCGCAGATATCGTCGATTGCAGGGGTGTCCAATTACTTGTTGGTAGATAGTGTATATAAACTAGTTTCTTTATACAATAAGTTTGAAACATGTGTTTTGTTATTAATTATTGAACTGCTGAAAGAAAACTCACTTGCTTGGCAGCGTGCAGCCGTGGCAGGAATGAAGATATAATTTGTTGTCCTGTGGCTACTCAAAGAAGAAAAACAGTCGTAGGAAACTCTCAGCTCGACTTTCCTACACAATAATTTACGAAGCGCCTTAAGGAATGAAGAACCGTTCTTTGTGAAATGGAAAGTATTAAAATCTCATAACGCTGCTGGTATCGTAGAATGAAAGATCAAAAACAAAGAAATAAAAAAGTGTTCCACTCATAGAAATGTCGTCAGTGGTGCCAGGAGGGAGAAAACAAAATCACATAAGATTTTGTGGTACGACGAGCATTGAAAACGTTCCAACTGTAATATACCTGTACACTATTAGTCTGTCAATATTGTATCATTACTTTTCAGGGAGTTTTCTTTCTTCAGTGAGTCCGAAAGTTCTCACTATTTCATGAACTACCACGAAGACCTCCGTGATTCACATCCACGTTTTACTATACGATGAAGAGCTCCAATCTGAACATCCGTGCCTTATTGCGGCATTTTGGGTTTCAGAATATAATAAATGCTATCGATACACAGCGTTCCCATAGGAAATAACAAAAAATTATGCAAATGAAGCCATCACAGAAATCTGAGCATTTTTTTATTTTGTGGTATTTTCTATCAACATAGTTTCGTGCTACATTCTAAGTAAGAGTATGAGTACCGTTTTGTTTCTATTAAGGGTATGCAAAAGTTTCCGTCGCCCCCGCTAGTGGGCGCGGTAGGGGTCTGATCGGCCGGCGACCCGTGCTAGATAGTTTGTATATAAAGCCAATCATGCCGGTCGATAAAGTTAATTTGCGGCACTGTTTGTTATTCATGTTTAATTTAAGGAAAAGTGCGAGTGTTCAATATCTCAGGCGTATGTCGGAACAGTTATAGTGGAGCGAACGTGTCAAGAATGGTTTGCCAGGTTTCAGAAAGATGATCTAAACTTGGAAGGCAAGCCACGTGCAGGTAGACCGAAGCGACTCGCAGACGAGGAACTGGAATCGCTGTTTGTAATAGGATGCCACACAATCGACCACGCAACTGGCGAAACGTTTGAAAGTGGCTCAATCGACGGTGGTACAGCGTCTACAGGCCTTAGGTAAGATCCAGAAGATTAGTAACTGGGTTCCGCATACTTTAACGTAACGTAATATTGGTCAACGATTGGGCATCTGCATGTCGTTGCGGAAGAGGTTTCAAGGGAAGAACTTCTTGTGGGAGGTTGTCACCGGGGATGAAAAATCGGTCTATTGCGAGAACCCCGTACGCAAGCGATCCTGGTTCGACACAGGCCAGTCATTAGTATCCACTGTAAAACAGGATATTCACTAGGAAAAAGGTGCGGTTGTGTGTGTGGTGGGATATGCATAGAGTGCTGTACTTTGAACTGTTGAAACTGGGCGAAACAATCACTGCACAACGATATTGCAATCAGTTGAAGAAACTTAACGCCGCAGTCGAGCAAAAACGCCCATGGACAGCTCAGTCACCCTGTTACACGATAATGCCAGACCACATGTCAGTGCCACCACGAAATCAACCCTTGGACAGTTACACTGGGAGGTTTTACCGCACCTGGCTTACTCCCCGAACATTGCACCCTCAGATTTTCATCTGTTTCGTTCTATGCAACATTCCCTAGCCCAACAGCGGTTCACCACAGTTCCAGAGGTGGAAAATTTCGTCACTGAGTTCTTCATCTCAAAACCCGAGTCCTTCTATCACAAGGGCATTCATTTGTTGCCTGAAAAATGGCAAAAGGTCATTGATGCTAACGGCCAATATTTCGTTGAATAAATGTGTACTGGTTTCTTGATTATTCCGTTCTCCTTAAAACGGCGAAAACTTCTGCATACCCGTAATATACAGTATACACTGGTCATATAAAGTTAAGGATACTGTTTGAAATGAAGGATGTAGGTAAGTAACACACATTCAAATAACATCAGTGACTCAAGTAACACACATTCAAATAACATCAGTGAGGCTATATGCTGTACTACAGAAGGGAAGCATATGTCAAGACGGCAAAGTTGCAGCGATAAATTCCGTCGGTGTAGCTTGACTGGGAAAACACTCGGCTCCGGAGCAGAAAGATGCGGCTTCACAGGCAAATTTGTGTTTTCACAGCTGAGTAAGAAAAACGATAAGGAGTGCGTTTAAAAGAAAACAATTTATTCTGCGATTTGTGCACACAACAAAGTGGCACTGCAATATATTAAACATTCCTCTGTATATGTTATTCCTCTGGGTTTCAGTGCCTTTTAACATCACCTCTGTACCAAAGAACGTCTTGTCAGCTTCAAGACATACTTGCAATGAAATTATTTCTTAGTGTTAGGGGCAGAGTTGGGCAGGAATACATTACAAAGTAATGGAAGTACAGATTACAAGTAACGTGTAATGCATTACAAGGTAATCCCAAGTATGGTTTGCACAAGGTAATGGAATTAATCTGTAATGCATTACAATGAAGAGGATATAATTCAGTTATTTAATAATGCCATTCAAACGCAATGAAATTACACAATTTGCAAATAATAATTACATACTAATAGTTTATAGAAATGTACGTGTGCCAAAAGCTATGTCTAGAAAGGTCGGCCATGTAACATAGCAGACAGAGACCGAAGTGTCGTGTAGAATGTTCTAGAAGCGGCAAGAATGGGTTAGACGTTTGTAGAATGTTCCAGAATGATCGCGCATTGGGCGGTAGAGAGCTTTATGTAAATCAAGAATATTCCAGAAAGTTCAGGTCCTGTCGTGGAGTACACTGAAGAGCAATTGAATTAGTGACAGCTGGCGTTATGCAAATGTGGCGCTGAGGGCGGGACGGGAAACGACATGACGTATACAGCGATCCGACAATATAAGGAGTGATGCGACGGGAATCAGTAAGAGTCGGACGCAGTATACGAAGGATCTAAGCACATTTGATCGTGGGCAAATTGTCGGGGCCCGACGAATGGGTCTCTCCTTCTCCAAAGTCATGCAGGCACTGGGATTTTCACGAGCTACTGTATCACGCGTTCACCGTGAGTACATCGAATCCGGTAAAACCTTCCCTGCAAGGGCCATCTGCCGTGGACAACAGCGTCTGGATGAGTGGGGTCATCGTCGGCTAGCTCGCATTCTAACAGCCGATAGACGTGTCACAGTGCAAGAAATCACTCGGAAATTTAACGCTGGTGCACAAAAACGTGTAAGCAGCCACACCATCCAGAACCATTTCCTCGCTATGGGGTACAGAAGCCATCGTCCCACAACGGTACCGCTGCTGACCGCACATCACAGGGTGCAAAGATTAGCATGGGCGCCGAAACATCGCCACTGGACTCTAGACATGTGGAAAAATGTTTCCTGGACTGATTAGTCGAGATTCACATTAGTACATGCGGATGGCAGAATACGAGTACGGCGCAAACCACAAAAAGCGATGGATCCTTCTTGCTAGCAGGGTACTCTTCAAGCTAGCGGGGGTGGCATTCTCGTTTGGAGACTGTTTACGTGGACTGAAATGAGACCCCTGGTACGTGTGACATCGTCCCTCATAGGTCAACGTTACCGGGATATCCTGGACGATCATTTGCTCCCGTTTGTGCGTCTTCAAAATCCCACTGGGGACCTCATCCTGCAACAAGACAATGCACTGTGCCATCGCTTCCGAATTACATCAGAATGGTTGGATGAACACTCCACCGACGTGACCTCGCTTCCTTGGCCAGCTAGGTCACCTGACCTCAATCCCATCCAGCACATCTGGGATGCCATCGAGAGAGATGTTCGAGGCTCTGACTCCCTCCATCAAATCTTCGTGAACTGTGGGAGCTTGTTCAGAGGTCGTGGATCTGTATGGCTTCCCACACGTTACTAGACAGGTATCTCTAATTCAATTGCTCTTCAGTGTATATATAAAGGAGTCAGTTGCTCGCTAGTCCAGCGTTAGCATCGGACGAGTAATGGACAACACTTAAGAAGTACGGAAAAAATCAAGAGTTTGCAAATTTCTGTAATATTCGGCAGTGCACCTGAGTTGCTGAACTGTGAGTGTAGTGCTAATACATATGTGTTTGTGGCTATAGTGGGGTAATTATTTAGGACAATGAAACGTTTGTAATGACGAGAATACTGTACTGTAGATGGACGAAATGAGTATCTCTAACCGAAATAAACATCCCATTTGGTACTTACTTCGTATGTATTATTTTATTTAAATCACTTTACTTTCGGCGAAAACGGGGCAACTACTCATGCCATACACGTACAATCTGCAACTCCTACATACACGCATTTAAGGTCCGAGGGGTGGAACAATTGTAAAATAACCTACACAACGTGTAAGTGTGTACTGGTTGCTGGTTTATTCACGTTGTATTGTTACCCATAGGTTATTGGTTAATTGCCAACACATAGTTAACCATTAACTATTACGATTACACTGAAGAGCACTTGAATTAGATATACCTGTCTGGTAACGTGTAGCACCAACTTTCACCCTGATGATGGCGGCGATTCCTCTCGGCATGGACTCGACAAGACACCGGAAGCGTTGGAAAGCCCTACGGATCCACGACCCCTGAACAAGCTCCCACAGTTCACAAACATTTGATGGAGGGGGGGGGGGGTCAGAGCCTCGAACATCTCTCTCGATGGAATCCCATATGTGCTCGATGGGATTGAGGTCAGGTGACCTAGCTGGCCAAGGAAGCGAGGTCACGTCGGTGGAGTGTTCATCCAAACATTTGGATACAATTCGGGAGCGATGGCACGGTGCATTGTCTAGTTGCAGGATGAGGTCCCTAGTGGGATATTGCAGATGCACAAACGGGAGCAAATGGTCGTCCAGGATATCCCAGTAGCGTTGACCTGTGAGGGACGATGTTACACGTACCAGGGGTCCCATTTCAGTACACGTAAACAGTCCCCAGGCGAGAATTCCACCCCCACCAGCTTGAAGAGTACCCTGCTGGCAAGAAGGATCCATCGCTTAATGTGGTTTGCGCCGTACTCGTATTGTGTCCTTCGCAGGTACCAACGTGAATTTCGACTCATCAGTCCAGGCAACATTTCCCCACATCTCTAGGGTCCAGTGGCGATAATCCCGCGGCCATACTAATCTTTGCATCCTGTGATGTGCTGTCAGCAGAGGTACCCTCGTGGGACGATGGCTTCTGTACCCCATAGCGAGGAGGTGGTTCTGGATGGTGTGGCTGCTTACACGTTTTTGTGCACCAGCGTTAAATTTCAGAGTGATTTCTTGCACTGTGGCCCGTCTATCCGCTGTTACAATGCGAGCTAGCCGACGATGACCCCGCTCATCCACACGCTGTTGTCCACGGCAGTTGGCCCTTGTAGGGATGGTTTTACCGGATTCGATGTACTCACGGTGCGCCCATGACACAGTGGCTCGCAAAAATCCCATGCCTGCACGACTTCCGAGATGGAGTGACCCATTCGTCGGGCCCCGACAATTTTCCCACGATCAAATTCGCTTAGATCCTTCGTCTTACCCATACTGCGTCCGACTCTTACTGATTTCCGTCGCACCACTCCTTACATTGTCGGATCACTGCATACTTCATGTCGTTTCCGTTTACAGGGCCGCCCACAGCGCCACATTTGCATAACACCAGCTGTTTCTAATTCAGTTGCTCTTCAGTGTATAATGGGTAACTGCTACATGTCGTTACCATTACCATGTAATTCTAATGCGCAGTTCACCATTACTATGTAATGGTAACGCTAAGTTCTTGTTCCCATTACTATTACGCTGTAATGCATTACCGATAAATTCAATTACGATTTTGTCCAACTCTGGTCTGGGGCAGCTCGTCCCATAGTACAGACAACACGTTTTCAGAGTACTGCCAGTGTAGTGGGATAAGGAACGTGGTTATCCAGGCGTCGCTGTGCTGCGTCACTTGTGTTCAGAATAGGATTAAGATTAGGAGACCTCGGAGCCAGCTGTACGATTCAATCTCATGATTTTCTAGCTCCTGAAACACGCTCCAGGCACGACGGCTGATTTCATTGTCATCGAGAAAACTAACGGTATCACAATAAGAACAATGATCTCGTTTCGGTACACTGAGGCATTCATATTGCCTTGACAAACGTACAAGGAAGTACGCCCGTTAAAACACATTCCTACAAAGACCAGAACTGATTGTCGCTGGTAAGGGTGGACGGATTTCACATCGTGTGGTTGCATTCGTGTTCCGGATCACCTCCACACCTGCCCTTTTCGAGTATCGGGATAAAGAGCGAAACGGTATTCGTCTGTGAAAAGTATATGGTGCCTCTCTGTATTCCATGACATGAACTGTCGGACCAAGGTGCATCTTTGCCGACGGTGAGCTGATGTCAATGCTAAAGATCTCAGCGGCCTCAGTCCGCAGTCGTGAAGACGGTTTCTACCGTTTGCGTACATACTGGGACACCAGAAGCAGATGGAAGTGGTTCCTGGAGTTGGCTACTGGCGATACAAGGACTTCTCCGAGCAGTTACTTTCAGGTAGCGATCTTGTCTCTTGGTGGTTAACGTTTACCCTCGAGCGATCGCTCCTGGTTCGATCTGAAACATTTCCACGCCGTAGAATTGCTGACTTACTACACTTAGCAAAGCTCCTAAAGAATGAGCCACATCCATCTGCCGTGCACCTGTCTGTAACATGCCAGCAGCCCTGTTTCTGTTGTTAATGCTTAAACGTCTTTTGGAAGTTTAAAGGCATTAATCCCCCACTGAAAACAATACGTTAAGCAAACTTCTAGACCAAGAAGTGAAACGATCTGTTTTCCACTTCTCGCAGGGTCCGTTTATCGGAGCTCGCACGCAATGTGCTGTGTTGTCATCATGCTAATTGACATATGATGTAACACTGATAACCGTTCTCCAGTGGTTGCTAAATTTGCATATCAGCACGTTTTCCCTTCGAAACCGCAATACCCCTAAATTTTCGTGACCAGTGTGTATGAATAACCGTTGAGATAGTGTGGTAATACAAATCGTGTATTAAACATGTTATAAAGGCGCCGTCCAGTGTTCTGGCCAGTAGATGGAAAGCAACCTGTTAGCAATAAAGTTCCTTAAGGTTAGACAGTAATTCCGACAATTCCTTGTAAGCTAGTTAACTCTTGTTGGGGATCATGTTAACTGCATTACTGTGAGATTAATGTAGAATCTACAGATACAATCTAATTTTACGTATGTTTGCAACTACAAAATAATTAAGATCCCTTCCCATAAATAAGCGAGCGCTAGAACATCTGAACGAAGACAAATGAAAGGTTATGTCTGATCCCTACAGACCTTTACGACGCGAAGCAACTGAACACGGCAACCGCGAAAGGAATGGCAAACACCAGGGCCGGATTAAGGCCTTACTGGGCCCCTAGGCTAAGACATTTGAGTGGGCCCCAAGGCTGAGATATCTGAGCGGGCCCTCAAAGAATTATGACGGGGAATCATTATAAAATCCGTTAAAACACGAAACTGTAAGCAATATGCTTGCGATAATTAATTCGTGTAGTGCATTCTTCAGACTAATAAATTATCGGCAGAATATTTATAAGAGCTCATTATATTTTCCATTGTCCTCATAAGAACATGAGCTAAAAGCTTAAGATTCCTAGATTTTGTTTTTAATTTTTTTAATGGTCTGCCGCTGTATACTTTCCTTGGAGCATCTTTTTTGTTATGCAATGTGAAGCCACAGGGGACTTCGACCATTAACGGTTCCAAGTGCAAATCGGAAAGTATGTGTAGATGGTAGTGAGAAAGCTGAAACTGTGTCTCGCCCATACCACTGTACACAGCGACATGAAACCTTTACCCTTTGTAAAACACAGACTTGAAATCCGTTCGTTTCTACCAGCTTCTGTTTCTGACAAAGCAGAAACCATACGAGACAAAAGCAAAACTATTTTATATAAAGCGCTCTCTTTTTCTCTCTCCCTCTATCTATTATTTGCACACCCATGTCTCCTGGGCCCTTGGTCATAGTGGGTACCAAGGCTATAATAGCCCCTGTAGACCCCCCCCCTCCTTTAATCCGGCTCTGGCAAACGCAACGGCTAAATATATCTGAAGATAACATGCAAAACTCTTTCACGCAGCAACATAGTAATACTCGAAACTAGTAATGCTGGTTTACGAAGAAACAGCACGCGCACGCAACTTGTTCGTGACAAACGGGATACGGACAACTTGGTGCCTCAGCGGTGGAGTGCGGAAGTGGGAGGGATGGGGAAGCGATGTTGCCTCAGATCGCGCGTGGTGATCCATCCTCTGGGGATCTCTGTTACTTCCCAAGAAACAGTCAAACGAAGGCTTCCGCTGCATGCCTGACTTAGACACCGTTGATGAAGCAGTTCCTTGAGTGGGAAACGTAATATCCGTGAGTTTTATTCCACCATCATCTGTAAAATACCCTATGCTGCAAATTTCTTCCCTCTGTGGCCACCTAGTCTTGTGACGTGGCCCCCTCTTACGCGATTTTTCACCTGTTGCTCCTTGGAATATCCTGGTGCTCCCAGGTGACCGTATGGCCCCCGGTTGAGAACCGCTGATGTAGAGGACAAACCGGCACTGACATTTTCCCTGTTCATCCTTTCCACGTCGCAGGACTGCTCTAATGATATTTTCTTGATAAAAATCCAGCGGTTGTTAACAAGAAAACAGGCTGGTGACTTCATAAATAATTCTCTGCAGCCCCGGTGAGACAGTGATCTAAGCGCTGGCTTATGACCATTCGTCCGAGAAGGGTCTGGGTTCGACTCCCGGTGAGGCAAGGATGTTGTGTTTGTCTTACAGCCCTGGCTGTGTCCACTTCCTGGAACCAGTGCCCATAAATTAGGGAGGACGGGGGGGGCTGACGACCACCGTTAGCCATTGAGTTGCTCACGGTGGTCGTTAAACCCCCAATCAAAATAAAAAAAGAAAATAATTCTGACTTACGTCTTAGAAAAATTTCTTTCCAGATTTTGTTCTCTTTATGTGCACGAATTATTTTCAAATTTCTTTTTCTACAATAGTTTATTCTTCCATATTGGTTTCTTTTTGCTCGCTTTCATAGACACTGAACAATGTATTTAACTTGACCTAATGCTATCGGAAAGACAAAAGTAAATAAAGAATAGGATCACCTGATATTTTATAACATTTGATCATGAATAATGAAGGACGTGCACAGACACACGTGTGCGCGCGCATTACAGGTGACATGGATAATTTTTACACCAGCGTGCCGATTTCCGTTTAATGGGCGTAAGAGTACAAACTAAAAAACTAGAACGCTAGCTTTCACCGCCGAAGACGGGCTGCTTCATCAGACTAATGTTTACAAGGTTGAGTACAGAATTATACTAAAAAAATTTAAACTAAAACAGGAATAAACACGTAATAAGTACGTTATGAGCACATGATGTCAAACAATAGATGACAAGTGAGATACAAATTTTGAAGATGACAATCCGATTTTTGGCGTAGATGGGACAAGGATGGTAAGTCAGATAATATCCGAAAACTTGAAAGTTTTCATCGTCCTGGAGCGGGAATCGAATCCGCGTCTCCCAGAAAACGCCCGGGTATGCTTAATCCCGTATTTTTTTCATGATTTATCTGCTTCTCCGGACAAACACGGAATATGATTCTTAACCTCCAGATTCTCTAAACATGAATGCCGGTTGCTTCGATTAGCGAATCCTGTGATGGATATATTTAAATTGACCGGAAACTTGAAACTTGGTCGTTCTGGGTGGTGTGGTCGTTTTCTGGGAGACGCGGGTTCGAGTCTCGCTCCAGGACGAGGACAATTTTTCGGATATTATCTGACTTACCATCCTTGTCCCATTTACGCCAAAAATCGGATTGTCATCTTCAAAATTTGTATTATATGGCGTAATCTCGTATTTTTTTCATGACAAGTGAGACGATCACGTTCGTGGATGTGCATCTAGGAGAGCACGCCACCAAACAGCTGGTAGATCTGTGGAAAAAAGACATTGCAATTCTGATCTTTCCACAGATCTACCAGCTGTCTGTCGTGCTGTGCTAGATGCACATCCACGAACATGATCATCTCACTTGTCATCTATTGTTTGACATCACGTGCTCATAACGTACTTATTACGTGTTTTTTTCTGTTTTAAATCAAATTTCTTCAGTATGATTCTGTACTCAACCTTGTAAACTTTAGCCTGATGAAGCTGCCCAACTTCGGCGGTGAAAGCTAGCGTTCTAGTTTTTTAGTTTGTACTCTTACGCCAATTAAACGGAAATCGGCACGCTCGTGTTGTAAATATTCTTGGTGTATTTGCAGCCCATTTTTCGAAACCTTGACACCGAGAATAACGGAAGATCTCACCAACTGATAATTCATAGTATATGAATTAATACTTAGTCGCATAAATGATTCTTTGAGTAGTACGTAAACAACGCAAGAATTTTACTTTCTTTGCTTAGACTTCTGACAGCCTAACGCATATCCTGAGAAAACCCAACAATATCTTCCTCCAAAGCAGTTCGTGTTTCTTCAGTTTGGTGGATGGCCGGGAAAATGAACATACTTATTTCTTTAAAAGATTCGTTTTCCTTTTTCTGTCCTTTAGTCAAAGTTTTCGAGGTAGAGTCTATATCCTTTTTTTTCCCAACGCAAACAAGCTCATTGTTTGATGGTCGTGTGATCGCATGGTCTAATTTGTAGCTATTTGTCTCCTGCCCTTTCTCCTTTTCCGGAACCAATGGTCCGAAACTTAAAAAAAAAAGGTGACTCACTTTAGCTTTACATGTCCCGGGAGGTCGATAAACTCCGAAACTTGGTCACCCCAGTTGTGCCTAGGTTTGATTCCTGGATTAGGCGTGACTGGTAGGGTTTGTATTTCGGCGCTGTTGCTATACCCTTCCAAGGAATTAGTAGCACCAAAATAATGACGAAAGACTGCTTAT
This sequence comes from Macrothele yani, assembly GCA_039090855.1. NCBI lineage: Eukaryota > Metazoa > Arthropoda > Arachnida > Araneae > Macrothelidae > Macrothele > Macrothele yani. Next base: position 34,909,668 of record CM077012.1, read on the forward strand.
GCTCCTTAAAATTGAGAATGGTGGCTTTTAACTTCTAGAAATAAAGTGCTGAACCAATCAAACTCGGGACGTCTGACACCTCTTGACCTTAGACAACCGTGAGAGTAATTAGACTTCGGAAAATAATTTTAGTACTTCTTATCTATGTTAAATTATACTTACTCTACCAGCGTTGTCATTTATCTCAGTTTAATTGAAGTTTCTGTAGCACAAAAGTTGGTAATAACTTACCACGCTGGCCAAGTACACTGGTGTGCAAAAATTAAGGACGAAGAGGAGAAATTAGCATAACAGCGGAACGAGCAGCTAGAATGGATCGAAAGACCACTCAGGAGATAGACTAGAGTCCGGTACGGTAAAGAATGTGCATATATGCAGCATGACGTGGGGGGGGAGTGTCAGAAGGGTATAAACCACACGGACGGTGTACGCTCAGCAATTCGGTAAAAGCTATTGCACGGTGTACATCTCTTTGAACGACGTCGAGTTGCTGCCATCGCGTGATATGACCAACAAGCAGTCCATTAGACGACATCTGGATGACTTAACCCGATGTCGCGTCATTGGGAAGTTGGAAGAAGGTCGGAGTTTGACTAGTGTGGCCGACGAGTTCGGGATCGCTCACAGCATCGTTTCACGAGCTTGGAGAGCATTTCAAACGACAGGAACAGCTGTCCGAGAGTTTAGCAGTGGTCGTCCACGAGCAACTACGGCGGCGGACGACCGGTATATTGTCCTGCAGGCGAGAAGAGACAAACGGCAGACAGCGGGGGAAATCGAAAGGCACATGCAACAGACAAATGGACGTCCGTTATCGCGTTTTACCGTGGCCAGAAGGCTGCACAAAGGTGGTCTATTTGCATGACGACCAGTACGGTGTGTGCCATTAACGCCTGCTCATCGGAGACGGCGGTTTCTGTGGTGCCAGGTACACAAGAAGTGGACACATCAGCAATGGGGTCGAGCTTTGTTTACGGATAAGATCCGATTTAGTCTGACGAGCGATTCTGGACGTATACACATCTGGAGAGAGCAGGGATCACGCAATCACACTTCCAACATCATCGAAAGGGACCGGTTTGGAGGTGGCAGAGTTCTCGTTTGGTGCGGTATCATGCTTGGTAGCCGCACTGACCTCCACATCTTCCAAGGAGGTTCAGTCACTGGTGTCCGCTATTGTACCGAGGTTCTCCTGCCTCACTTGCGTCTGTTTAGAGGTGCTGTGGGTCCTGAGTTCCTCTTCATGGACGACAAGGCTACACCTCATCGTACAGTGGCTGTCGCAGAGCTGTTGTAGAGTAAAGATATAAAACGCAAGGATTGGCCCGCAAGGTCCATGGACCTAAATCTAATCGAACACGTGTGGGACGTTCTCGGGAGACGCTTCACAGCACGTCACCAGCCACCAGCAACGAGTTCGTAGCTGCGATTGGCGCTACAAGAGGAATGGGCCGCGATGCCTCAACAGCTCCTTGACAACCTTCTCCCTCAGCATGGACAGGCGTTGTAAATCCTGCAACTCAGTCTGGGGTGATCATATCCCCTACTAAAAACTGCATTTTTCTTGGCAGCCGCCTGTCACATGGACGTTTCTGTCTTCTGTCCACTTGTGCTCGAAGCTTCCTTTTTAATAAAGTGCCTTTGCATCCTTTGGATTGCTTGTTTGGACAGTTTTGCTCACTTGTCCCATATTCTTACATCTTGGGGATCTTATGGTATGATTTGAGTCAATGTAGAGCACTTCTGAACGACGTTACTTTCGAAAAATCGTCTCGTCCTTAATTTTTGCACGCCAGTGTAGGTTGGTGAGTGTGGGGTAGCATTTTCTCTAACCCCATAGTATAGTTATACCGCTATTTGTCGGTCGTCAGAGCTCCTTTATTGAGAGAAAGATGCACCGCGAGAAGACAGGGATATATCCACACCGTATCTCCCAAACTCTTTAATGCCACATTGCAAAATGTCTTTCAATCATTGAACCTGGAAAACAAAGAGTTAAAGATTAACGGAGATTATGTAACTCACCTTCGTTTTGCTGATGATATTATAATTTTTACAACTGCCTCTTCAGAACTTCTGAGTACGGCCCAGGAACTTGCTGACAAGATGAAAGGCGTAGGATTAAAAATGAACTTTCAGAAGACAACTTTTGTACAATGCTTTAACAAGAAATGTAGATTTATCGATTGATGGGGGAAAGTTGGGTATAACCGATACTTACATTTACCCTGGTCGGCAGATATCAAGGGAGGGTCGCATTGATGAAGAAATTAATAGTCTTGGTTGGTGAGCTTTTGGAAGATACAGTACAATGTTTAAGAGAAATATGCCATTATGTCTTAACAGAAAAGTGTTTAATAAATGCATCCTTCCAATTCTTAGATACGGAGCTGAGACGTGTACCATAACTGAAAATGACATACAAAGACTGCAGACAACTGAAAGAAGCGTGGAGAGATGCGTGCTTGGTGTTACCAGGAAAGATAAGAAGAGGAACTCGTGGATAAGGAAAATTACAAAAGTGGAAGACATCGTGATCAGAGTGAAATCCCATCCCAGAAATGGCAATGGGCTGGAAATGTTGTCAGAAGAACTGACCACCGATGGAAAAGACTGGATTCCAAAGGATAGGAAAAGGCCCCCCAGAAGAATACCACATGGTTGAGGGGTGGATAAAATTCGAAAGCATGCGGGAGTGAGATGGAGGAGACTGGCGCAGGATAGACCGTTATGGAAGAAACTTGGGGAGACCTTCATCGAGCAGTGGATTGATAATGGTTGATGATGACGAATCCTAATGCGGTTTGCCTTCACTGTAAGGCGCTGGGCTGAATAAATCCCGTGAGAAGCATTATTATGCCACTGTGAATCTTTATAGGCAAAATGCTTTAGGAAAATTTAGTTCAAACGCAGCATATAAATGATATCCGCCACTTTCTACTCGAAACTCTATAAGCATGTTAAACAGATATATTTAATTATCTTACTGTCTAATCTCACCCTTTAGACTTTAGTATATAAAAAACTGAGGACGGTAGTCTCTTGGATACTTGCCGAATTTCTTTGAGAGCTATTCAAGTATTTGTTGCACCATTGTTTTATCCTGATTTTCATTTTGATGGAAGTAAATTTCTTTTCCGCTTTTAGTTAAGTATTGTTTTTCTTTTTGGTTATTTGGTTGTTCCGGATGTCTTTTCTGAACAGTTCCATGTCTTCCGTTACAGACTATCGCAACGTTATGTACAATTCCGCATTTTCAGCACCGGAAATTGAATTTCCCCAGACTAATGAGTTTTTGTTTTTTAGGATAGGTAGTTTTATTTCTTTCTAGCACTTCCTTACCACGTTTCCTCTTCTAAAGTGGTTTTTATCTTTGTTTCTACTTCCGGAAAAGACTTGGTTATTTTTGTTAACAAGAAAGGCATCCGTTTCTGCCTTAAGCAGTGCTAAATGATTCTGCAAAATGATTCTGCATAATATCTGTAGCGACACAAATTTGATTTCATTGTTTTTTAAGACAGCTTCCACGTCATAAGTCAAGCTGAATTTATTATGAGACAATTTTGTTGTAATATTGCTATAGACGTAAGATGGTGACCGAATGCCAATGGTGACAGCTTGACATGAGCTGTAGGAAGCTGGGATGCGTCTATTGTGTGCTTGTTGAACATTCAGGTAGGCTAATTCAGGAGTGCGTTATTTTAGATGAGCAACAGGCACCTATGATTTGAAAACCAAACATCAGAGTCATTGTTTTGCAGTGAAGAACGGGTTTATTCAGTTAATTACAAGGAGAGGTCTTCAAAGATTTGCACTTCCTTCTTTATCATATTTTGTATTATTAACTCGAGGATCCGTTTCTTTGTTTCATACTATTGGATATGTTTATCAGCTGTTTCCCTCTCAGTTTTCTTTTTCGACTTTACCTTTGTTTCAAAACACTCATTTCGGCAAGAAAAATATATTTTCCTTCCGTTCTACAAGATACGGAGGATCTCCCTTTCCTTAACTATGCCTTATCCAGTTGCAATCTGAGATGAACCTCTCTCCTGTCTTTTTTCCTCTAAATCTAGATCTAGACACTCCTGTGCTTTGTCCCTCTTAGCAGAAAGCGTACAAGTACCTTTATTGGGTTCACTGTTGGACAGTCGGTCAGGCCAATGCCAACCGTGTACTCTCACACCCCTCTGTAACTCCGAATCGACTCTTCTTTAAACCCCTTTGTTAACAATTCACTTCGTTGTGCTTTTCTGTTGAGTGTGGAACTTCTTCGTTCCCATCCTATTGAAAAAGTAGATGAGTTGCTAGAATTCAAAACAAAGCTGTAAATAGGGGCGTACTGATAGCCCATGCTGCGCCCCATTGATGTAGGAGGGCTCACATGGCTGAGTGGAAATGTCACATGCAGGCGCTTAAAGAAATAGCCAGGAATATTTCACGACAGCCTTTGTGATGAGGAGAACAACCGTCATAAAAGATAGAGAAGAACTTGTGTGTTTATGTAAACAACCTCCGAATGGAGTAAAATTGAGAGAAGCGGTAAAAGCTTTTATGCCATTAAATGCTGATAGATCCCGCCCTTAAAAGCATGTTAGCTGAATGGTGTTTGATTAAGCTTCTGTGGACACCTGCGAAATAATGGGGAATTGTAAAACCAAGAAGCGATTTGGAGACTGAGTTTTCTTGGCGATGTGAGCAGATGTTACCTGGTATCTTGAGCTGTTGTTTCTCTCCGTAAGAAGAGGAAGTAGCATATTGTAATTTTAAGGTTTCTATATGTGTTGTACCATTCTTGTGTTCGTGTGGTTTTATTAAAAACCATTGATTTTAAACTTCCTGCATTTCATTTGACTACTTCTCATGACAATTCTCGCCGACATGCGGTAATGAGGAACGGCTGGTGTTGAGTGCTAGATCTGTTTGCCCGATGCTACCATAAACAATAGTATTTGTGAGTAGAATCAAAACCACAACATGTATTCAACTTTATTGACGAGCGATGGAGTTAACACTACTATCAAGTCTTAACAGCCTTGAATGAAGTATTTAAAAGGAAATCATATTTTTATTCAGTAATTAATAAAAAGTGGATGAAGTCAAATCAGCTGATCCAGATGACTTGAGGCCCAATTTAACAGACATAACATTAGTTCATATAACCAGAGAATGAGAAAGAAATATCAGTTCAATGAATGAAATGTTCATGCCATTGATGACGAAGTATTGCAGTTTGCAAGTAACTACGCATTCGTCAAAACACAGTTAACCATAAGGTGTTTTTTGCGTGGACGAAGAAACAGACACGTGTCTTTTTTTATAATAGTCAAGAGGGAAAAAAAGTTACTATATGCAAAGCGTTGTGGCATTATGCTAAATGTGTTTCTTATATTCAAGAGTAAATTATTTAAATAATTTTACCTTTTTGTGCCAGAATTCTTAATTGTTACTTATTTACATTCTGTGTGTTCGTATGAATTGGAAATGGTCATTAGGTTTTGTCACACGGCAGTTACGTGTATGTTTGTGTCCATGTATGTTTGTGTCGTGAAGACACGAGTTTGTCCCCTCACTCCGGAGTAAGTCGCTCTCCCAACTGAGCTACGCGGACAGAATGTCTCGCTGCAGATCTGTCGTCTCGACACATGTTTTCACCTCTGTAGCACGTCACAGTGTGATCGTGAGTCATTTCGAAGAGGCTTACCTTAGTTCCTTAAAATAATAGAATTTGCATATGATTAACGTTTTTTTTTTGTTGAAGGTCTAACGACCACCGTCAGCAACTCAGTGTGCTATAAGCCGTCGCCTGTCCCTAATGTAGGGTCACTGGCTCCAAGTAAGGAAGAGAGCCAGTGCCGAAAGGCAAATACAACATCCATGCCTCACCGGGATTCGAACCTTGACCTACTTGGATGGCCAATCATAAGCCAGCGCTCAGACCACTGCGTCACCAGGGCAGCTATGATTAACTTTGACTTAAGTAATTAATAAACAGGAACTGTACACCAACTATTCTCAAAATAGTATAACTATACTAGTGATCCGATTTTATTGGCTTACACAAGAAATAAAAGTTTCCAAGCTTTCGCAACTATAACGAAGTAAATTTCTCCGTCATTTCTGTCCACGCCAGAATTCGAACCCGGATCCCCTCATTCCGGAATAAGTCACTCTACCAATTGAGCTACGCGGACGTTCGTTCTGACTGCTATCTGCTTTTATGTGGTGTGCTTCCTGCTGGCAGGTACGTCACACAACCAGATGGCTTTTTCAAGGAACACAGCCAAGTCTGCTGTCTACCTTCCTTGAAAACGCATCTGGTTTATGTGCAAAAACTCTGAAACTTTTATTTTTATTGTACGCAGAAAAATTCAGATCACTGGTATAGTTATACTATTTTGACGTAAGTATTTTGTAGTACTTTGTACAGGGATAAAGCTAGGCCAGTCACTTTAATTTCAACATGCACACTTGTGTTACACGCAATGAAGTGCATTAATTTTAGGTTTACGAAAAATACCTGCAGGTTCCAAAGGATTTAAATTATTAAAACACCCATAAAACTAGTTAATAATACTGAATCAAAAAATTCATTAATTGAGTGTTAATAGATTTTCGCAAAAGTCCCTCGATGATATATTTTGCGGGAGCTCCGAGATTTTTGGTATGCCATTGGCTATGTTAAGCAATTTCCTGTGCAATAAAATTATCGAAACGGATTCCATGAACAACTAATGCATAGAGAACTTCTAACAATAGCGCTCGAAACCGTAAAGAAGTGGTTGCTCCTGCCTCACCAACGCTGTTGATAGAAAACTAGGAGAGGGACCGTCTCCAAAATTCTCCCTGGAGCACCATCTGAAGGGGAAAATGCTTTTAACTTGCAACACCTGTATTAAAAAAGGTTACTAAAGTTTACTGTTGCTAAATTTATGATCACAGGATTACATCTATATGATCCCAGGGTTACAATAAACTGCCATTGAAATGGTATTCTGTTATCATGCTACATTCTTTTTTTTTTTTTTTACTTTCAATTTCCTTAAATCACTAAAGCTAAGAGTTTCCTCTCCTAAGTTTTTCTTCTTTTGTTTCTCTTGATCTCTTTTTGCTCTTCCTGTCTTTGCATTTTAACCCTTTAACCAGCCAGAACGAATTAACTCAAAGTTAGCAAAATGGGGCTGAAGTGAGCTTGAGCGAATAGATTTGGAAAGAAGTGGCTCCAACGCGGCTAGAACGAATTCATTCGGTGTGTGATTAGTTGTCCCAACGCCGCTCGAACTAGTGACCTGCAAGATCAGAGCATCAGAAACCGTTGCTTTCGCCCGTAGCTTTTTTTATTCGAAGTGGTTATTTAGGGAATGACTGACTGGTTCTTTCTTACTGATTGCCTGCCAGTGGTCTATAATAATAGCGTGGAGTCTAAGAAAGGCAAGAGAAGATATTTGGTTGCTATGATGCCCGTGTCAGGGGGACTAGCATTTTCCCATTATGCCATGCGTCACAGAGCAGAGAATAAAGTGTTTGAAGTGAAGTTTACCACTGGTGACAGCTTTATGTTCAGCACGGCTGAGATGAGAGGAAGAAAGGAATTGTTTTTCCGTCAAAACAAGTAGCTTTCGTAAAACCCGACCGATATATCACCATTTCGACTCGTGGAGTTCAGAAAATTTGCAGCCAATACACCCGCCAACCATTTGGTTCGCTTAGATCGGCCGTTTAAGGGGCTAAGCACAAATCTCAATTCTCAATGGTTCGCTTATACGCTGTGCTCTCAAACAAAATTTTATTCGTTTCATTCCAAACTGAATCATATTAGCTATGGAATCATTAACTAATGACGTTATATTCTTCATGAAGCTGTAATAATCAGAAACTGTGCGAGTTGTGCACGCAATTTTTAATCCAAGCGTTTGTTTCTGAAGAAAATAGAAGCTACTGGAGGTGAGCTTGACAGTGATTTTCCTGTGACAATGACAAAGGTGAAGGCTCCACGGGAGTAGCGATGACTTTTAACGGTTACAAGAACACAGTCTGCGACAGCAGTGACAGAGTTGTAAAAAAACCGAAACTGTGAGTCACCGATTTACTTGCAAGAGTGACAAAAATCACTCTTTACGACAGAGGTGACGGATCAGTAACGGAACTGCGATTCACTGTCTCACTTGTAACCGTTACAAAATCACTGTTGCAATAGGCTCGCTTTTGAATGCTTTGTTTACGAGTGAACGCAGAGCGAAAACAAAAACTATCTTAAGCGAGGGAAAAAGGGGAAACTGAAAGAAAAACCTTATACCAATAATGTCGTCTATGACGTTTCAACAGAAAAGGAGAGAAATTGTTTAGATATGATGACATGGTAACTGAAACAACGACGCAACAGCGATTATGCATCATTACTCAGACACGGCTAATTGTGGCATTCTTTTCAGTGAATTTGGAACTGTTATGTTTTGCAAGTGCCAGACAGGGACGTTTCAGTAACGGTGACAAAATAAAAGGGACGTGGTTTCCGATCCAATTCTACTGAATACAGTGAAGTCCGTCATTTTTTTCAGCCGCACAGTCGCTGATAATCAGAGTACCAAGAATGGTGACAAGTGGCCGACTACATTTTCAGATTTATTTAATGATTCTGGCGGAGAAGTGGGGTCTCCTTTTTCAATTACACTGCCGGAAAGTGAAAAAAGAACACAAAGAAGGAGACGTCTGATACCAACGAAATTTATACAGCATAATAACGGAATACAGAGGATAACATGATCAAAACATTATGGCAAAATACAGCTGTATTTGCTGGTAAACTGAAAAAACACATTTCCATGTAACATGGTTAGCACGAGGTTGAACCGCCACGAACTGCGTCACACTGTGCAATTCTGGCATGGAGTCTGTCGTACAGATGTTGGATGTAAGTTTGGGGTATTGAGTTCCAAGCATCCTCAACCTGGACGCGTAAATCGGGGATGGTCATGGCTGGCCGTGGAGACCGGATAAGTCGTTGTCCCATAAAATCCCGCACGTGCTCAATGGGGGACAAATCCGGTGAACGTGCAGGCCATGGAAGTTATCTCACACCCTTACGTGCATGTTGCGTTGCACGTGCCGTGTGTAGGCGTGCGTTATCTTGCTGGAAAACACCACGATGGACCGACTTTACAAATGGCACAACAACGGGCTTAATGATGTTGTTGATGTAGGAGGTGCTGTTTAACGTATCCGGTACAAACACTAGTTGTGTAAGGGAGTGATAGCTGATCGCTCCCCACACCAGAACACTAGGTGTAGGCCCTGTGTATCGCTGGCGGATGCAAGAAGGGTGGAGACGCTCCCCTGTGCGTCTGCAAACACGCACATGGCCATCGGAGGCTCCCAAGCAGAATCTGCTTTCATCGCTAAACACGACAGATCGCCATTGCGTTCTCTAGTGCAGACGTTGGCAACACCACTACAGCCGTTCCTGACGGTGGGCTGGAGTCAAAGGTACACATGCCAGAGGCACACGTGCACGTAGTCCTGCATCCAGTAGACGGCTGAGGATTGTTCGCACAGTCACCTCAGGTGCAACGGCAGCTCAGATTTGTGGCGCAATGGATGTTCTACTTGACAACGCCGCTCTTCTTATGCGTCGATCGGTCCGCTCATCAGTCCGTCTGTGACTCCCGGTTCCACGTCTTCTGCTGTGGGAATGTTTCTCGGACCATCTACGCCACCATCGTACCACCACCGATACTTCCCGTCCAATTCGCTCCGCAATACGACGATACGACCACCCGGACTCCGACTAGACGACCTTGCTCAAAGTCCGAAAACTGCTGAAATCGTACACGTTTTCCATGTCCAGGCATAGCAGCTTCTTCAGGGTCTTCGCACGTGTCCGTACGCCGACGACTAGTTACTATCCCTTCGCCGTACTCCTTAAATACCACCGACGATAATTTGCATATTATGCCGTGCTGGGGCGTAAGCGCTCACCGGTTGGTCCCGAAATTAACATCACACCTACCTAAACTCAACCCCATTAACATATGTAAATTTCATGATCGTCCGCCAATTCCTTCTTGGTGTTCTTTTTTCACTTTCCGCCAGTGTATTTCCATTTATCAACTGTTCATTTTGATCGTGTGAAGATAAAAATAACACGCTCTCTAGTAACAAAATCTTTGCCACATTCGTTAGGTAGGGCGTAAAATAAACGTCAGGAAAGTACTGGAATGAAAGAGAAAAAAAGAACAAAAGAACATGTCGTGTATCCAAACTCTCGACTGGTAACGACCAGAGTATGCAGTGACGATTACAGACGCTTGTTTCTCCGGTTCGCGTTGTGCGCAGGCGCAGCTTACAGAACTCGCACTGTTTTGTTACCAGTACGAGAAGTGGTTAAGCGCGGCCTTGGAAAGAACTCACTGTTGCTGTATCACGCATCTCCAATAACAACGGTCTCGGTACACAGCTCGACCTTCATTGACATCCATCACACGTCGCACACAAGAACTTTTGTACTTCATACTCATTATCTATTTCTCACGCAGACATTCCTGAATCCGGTCCTCCCATGATTTCCTTGGCCTTCCTCTACCTTTCTTTCCTGCCACTTGGCCTGAAAAAATTCTCTTAGTCAGCACCTCATCACTCATTCTTTCAACATGGCAAAACCACCTAAAAATATTAGTCTCCACCTTACTAACAACATTTTGCCTCACATTACACATCTGCAACACATCATCACTCCTCACATGAACAGAGCGTGTCTTACCACAAACCCCTTGTAAGTAACGCATCTCTCCAGCACACAAACGACAACCATGTCTTATCCGCAGAACCCAAGTTTTATTGCCATACATCAGAGTAGAAACAATCACACTTTCATATACTGCCATTCAGGACTTTCTTGAGAACCATTAAAGCAGCTATGACTTTCAATGAAAAGTTCACTCGCCTACTAATTTCACCATCTAATTTGTTCTCCTTGTCAAACATGCTTCCCATATATACAAACTTATTTACCTGATCAACAACAGTGCCATTTAAACTTCTCCTGCAGTCAGTACTAACAGTTCCTCGATCAAAAACCATAATTTTGGTTTTCCCCTTATTTATACTCAGTTTGAAATTCATATAAACATCATACATCCGGGCCAGCATACTCTGCAACTCGCTTTCGCCCTCTGCCAATATGACTGTGTCAATTTTTAAAATATCGCCGCAAAATGTGCTTTAATTTAAGTGAAGGCACAAAATGAAAGTCCTACTTTTCTAAATAAAGTTTACATTCTAGGAATTCAAACATAGTGCAAAATCCATGGCTCCATAAACCTGGTTTGCTCAAGCCAGAACCATTTTGAGACAGTATTGAAATATCTGGAAGCTATAACTTTTCAATGTCTGTCAGACTGGAGAGGGTGGCCGCCCACGGACAATAGTTAGGACAAAAGTATTAAGGGAAACAAAGCTTCAACAGAACAAGTAAGAAAAATTATAGCACCGTTTCAACTGTTAGAAAAGCCCTTCTGCAACGGTACCGCCTAACGAGTAATCATTATTCACACCGCATGCAATCCGAGAGCTAACAGACAACAAAACAGTTTTACCGTGTCGCAATAGGACGATTACTCGGTGCAAACGTGCTTCTCCGCAAATAAATCAGTGATTCAATGAGTTCACTCGCGCCATTCACGGCTCCTCTTTTATTCTTATCTCCGGATCGCTACATCCTGAACTACGCGAACTTCCAACAAAGGTTTATCTACTGGGAATATCTGACGTTTTACCATAGGAAATAATACTTATGTTTCTCCCTGTCTCTCTCGTTTTGCAGATTCGGCCATTTTTCTTTTACCGATGTGGTTATAGAATGGTGCCCAAGCGTCATTTTACAATGTGATAATTTATGAAACAGAAGTGCATTTCGACGCTGTAAATCCACAGAATTCTTTAATACTAACGAATGTGTAGCGACGGTTTGGCACGGCGCAGGGCTGAACGTCTGCAGACCGTCAGACGGCTGCAGCACGTATGATGCTTTATTTTGAAGGACTGATGATAAGAATAAACGGAAACGTACGAGCCATATACACCAAGGAGCCAAAATATTCTGACCACATGCCCGTTATGATGTTTGTCCTCCACGTTCCGCCAAAACAGCTCTTATCCGGCGAGGCGTAGACGCTACAAGATTTCCAAAGGTATCTTGAAACCTTACGACCAGCGCGTCTTTATGCAAATCGAAGCGATTTCAGGTAAACCTCGGCGCGTGTGGAAGTCACGAAACGGTATAAATAACATCTGATACTCAGCTCTGTTAATCATCGTTATTCTTGTTTTTGAGATGGGAAACGCAGAGGACTTAAGCGAGTTTGACAAAGCCCAAACTGTAATGGCTAGACGACTGGGTCAGAGCATTTCCGAGACATCAAGGCTTGTAGGGATCTCACGATCAGCAGTGGTTAGTACCTTCAAAAAGTGGTTCCAGGAAGAAGAAACCACGAACCGCCGGCAAGGTGTAAACCGACTACGGCTTATGGATGAGCGAAAGCTATCCCGTATGGTACGAGACAACAGAAGCGATACAGTGGCGCAACTCGCCGGTAATTTCAATTTTGGTGACGGGAGTACTTTGTCACAGTACATGAATCCCTGCTGAAAATGGGGCTACGTTTTTGCAGGTAGCTCCGAGCGCCCATGCTAATTCTCTGTTCACTGTCGAAAGCACCTATAGTGGGCACATGACAATCAAACCGGGAGCTTGAATGACTGGAAGAAGGTCGACTGGTCCGATGAATCTCGTTCCCTGTTGTGCTATGTGGATGGCTAGGTACGTGTATGTCGTTTACCTGGGGAAGTGTTGGCACCAGGATGCACCTTGGGACGAAAACAAGCCGGTGGATGAAGTGTAATAATGCTTTGGGCAATGTTCTGCTGGGAAACTCTGGGTCTTGTCATTCATGTGCAGGAGACTATGAAATCTAACGCCTACCTGAACATCATTTAAGAACAGGTACTCCCAAAGCTGGACTGGCCATAGGAGTCAACGGGCGAATGCCCGACGGCCCGTCGCAGAACTCAGTCGTCGGGCCGTTGGTGTCAGTTTAATTCTTTTCAACAAGGTCAAACAAAATTACGAAGAACTGAGAAATACTGCATGATCTGAGAGATAGTCTGCATAAGCAATAAGCGGACACAAAAGCTAAAGATTAACAGAGAACTGGATAACTGTCAAATTGCTCCAAGGTCCCCAATCACGCGCTGTACTTCCCTGGAGATGAAGTCAAAATGGGATGCCGTGGTCTAGTCATCCTGTATGAAGCAGTCAAAGTGAGCTTCCATAATTAAAAATGCCAGGGCTGCGTATTTTTCTCCAGTTCGGCCTTGGAACTCCTTTCACGGCAACAGTATTGCCCTCTAGTAGCGCCTTCTTTGAGCAAGATAATGCGCCATGCCACACTACCCGTATTGTCCGAAAATGGTTTGCGGAACACGAGAAAGACCTCCAGGTGTTGCCCTGGCCTCCAGATTCCCTGGACATCTGTCCAATCGAGCATCTGGGACAGCACATCCGTATCTGTGGTGGCTAAACCACGTAACTTACAAGTGTAAAAGGATATTATGGTGACTTGATGGTACCAGACAAAACAAGACAGCTTTAGAAATCTTGTAGTGTTAATGCCTCGCCGAGCAAGAGGGTATTTTGACGGTACGTGGAGGACCAACATCATATTAGGCAAGTGGTCATTATATTTGGGCTGTTCGGTATAAGTCTCAATTATTTGTCGAGTGTAATGAGACTTGACTGCTATTCTGGGTCTCGAGCTTTGCGTTACTCAGATATTGAAGCTTTAAGTGAGAAATGGAGTTAATATTCTGTATGTGATGTTTTGCTGACACCGATGTGTGCCCGCTAAGGACAAAATAAACATTATTGAACATCGTAAGTAAAGCCTTCATTTCAACTGGCCATTATTTCTATTCAGTGCCCAATTAGCTAATATTGTATAATTAAGCCATCTGAAACACGACGTTAAGATATCCGAGATATTTCAGTAAGACGAGTTATTTACAGTGTAGTTATGCTGTGGTTTCAGTTGCACCATAAGCAATTAACAATATCTACACCCATTTACCACTGTCATATCATTTACCCTACAAACTTTTCTAAAACCAGGATGTTTAAAACAGTTTTGAACTGATTCTTTTGAAAAAGCTTTCCAAGCACAGCTTAGCATATCATATGTCATTTTAATACCAATAACTGTCACTTAATCCTTTGCAAAAACGATTAGAACTTTCCGCTGTGTACTTTGTAAAAAACTCCAATACCCAGCAAAAACACAAGTGTTTGAAAACTGCTGGCCACCAGCTGGCAGTGATGGGTCACTGCTGGCTGAAATCTGCCACTCACGGCCCGGTAGCGGTCCGTTGATGGCCCTGCAGCATCGCTGTGAATTGCGGGCCACCAAGCAAGTGCTACTTGTGGCCCGTAGCTGGTAACCGATGAAACCCCAACACAGTGTCTATAAAAATAAGAGTTGTCTATAAAAAGAAGGATGTTGTAGATTTGGGAAACTGCGGCTATCCTTGATTTTCTTTTTTATGGCTACTACTGGGATATTGGCGGACAAGATTCTGCAAGCCATCAGTTACGTCACGTGATTTGCCGGCTGCCACTCCCGAGAAACTAGCGGACCACATTAGGCTAGCCATTATTTATGGCACGTGCTTGCAGTGCCGCTAAAGGGCCACGTGTGGTAGCTGCTGCCTGTGATGGATAACTGATGGCCCTGTTGTAGCATATGATAACTGATGGGGGTGCCAGCTGTTGGCCTGAACTGCTGGCCCTTCTGTTGGCCGCCCGGACATTTCATTGACGGTTCGGCAGCGTTAACATAGTGATGGGCCATTGCTGGCCCAGCCAGACTGTTTTTGCTGGGTAGTTTCTATTATTCCTTGAGCAGTTGGCCGTATCTCGCGTGTAGTGTTACGGGAAGACGACGAAGAGTTCCCATTTTTAAAACCACATTAGTTGTGTGGGCCCTACAGTTCTGTATAAAAAGAAGAATCTTTAACTTTTGTTCTGCTAATTTCATCGTTGACTGCCTTAATCTAGGATATGTGCGTGTGGAAGAGTTTAAGAGGAAGAAAGTACACTCACGGACAATGAAATTGGCGCACCTAGGAAGAAAACATGCTACAACCGCAAAACTCAGCAAATAGCTAGAGTGTGTGCTGGTATGCAAATGATCCACGTTTGGTGCGATTGCGCATGACCGCACACCCTGTGATGACGCTGCAAACACGATTGCGCATGACCGCACACCCTGTGATAAGGCTGCTGGCTTTATAAACCGGCGTGTAGTCGATGCCCCATGAATGCGAAAAGCACCGGCCGACGCAAGGAAGAACACAGAGTGACAAGAATGCCGGGTAGACGTCAGAGACGTCGATTTGCGCAACTTACGGAATTGGTGAGAGGCCTGATCATCGGGCTGAAAACCGCAGGGTGGTCGGCGCGCCTTATAGCCCGCCTCGTGGATCGTTCTGACCATACCGTCCGACTGCGTTGGGAACAGTGGACACGAGACGACACTGCCACACGGCGGAGGGTTCCGGACGGCCTAGGAGGAACACTGGTAGAGAAGATCGACGGGTTGTGCGCCAGGCAGCATGAACGGATCCCACGGGGACCCAGTTCACTATACGGGCAGATGTTGCGGCTCCTGTGTGCCCACGAACCATTTCCCTCAAATAAAAAAAAATAATGAAAATAAGGGTTTCTCAAAAAAAAACCCAAAAAAAAACCCGGCAGGCTCAGTTCTGATTGAGCCGTCAATTTGTAACGTAGGACCACGACTTGCAGATTGGAGAGTTGAAATGGACTAGTCGAGTATGGGGTCAAAGCGATTATTTAATTTGTCAGGTCTATGGTATAAAAGGTAGCGTACATATTTTTTACAAATAATGCTGGTATGCATTGCGAACACAAAGCAGATCGATACACAAATTACCCAATGTGGTGCTCTGTCTTCTTGGGCTTTCTTACATTCCTCATTACTTGCTTTTGTCTTTCGTCTTGATTTTCTCAACTTTTGCTTGCCTTCATTCTGCGAAATCCGCGGAATTGTCGAAAATGTTTTACCTGTTCACACGAAAACAGTTTTTACAAATTTTAGTTTAAACAACTGCGATATGTTCTTTTACATAGTTGAATAGATCTCTTCGAGAGCTTTAAAACGATAGCACGCACAGTCGTTTTTGTATTTGCGGTTGGCCAGATAAACCGCGATATTGTCAAAAGTTTTGTAACGTATACTCTATATTCACTTTCCTTTTGATTTTACTATCTCTGGTTATTTTATTTTACTATGTAAATTATCTTCTTACTGAACGAGATATTATTTCACCCGATGAATGAGATCTGGCAATGAGTGTAAGTCATGACGTGGTGGTAGCCAGTATATATAGGCGCGTTCATCGATAGCGAAGGAGAGATTTTGTTGTTATAAGGAGAGCGTTTGGTGTTGTACGGAGAGCGTTTGGTGTTGTACGGAGAGATTTTGTTGTTGTACGGAGAGCGTTTGGTGTTGTGCGGAGAGATTTTGTTGTTATAAGGAGATCGTTTGTTGTTATACTAGAGGAGAGAGCTCCGTTCATGTGCAAGGAGCTACGCGTTATTTGAGTAGCTGTGTGTGTTGATACCAGTTGAAGTTGATAATAAAAGGTTTTACGTAAGTACGTCTTTCTCAGTTCATAGTACTGTCAGACCACTGTCTGGCTGTTAGGTTTATTTCAATTAATATTACTAGTAACAACCAGCATAAGACTTTATTTATCCTAATTACTGCTACAACATTACTACCAGTTATAAGTTTGGTTAATACTATTACTACACTACTAGCAGGAGACTTTATTCATGATCTTAATTAACTAGTAACAACAACCATTTGAATTCACGTTTCGAAGCTTCGTACAAGCATATAATTCAGTAGCAGAAGCATTATACTTAGCTCAGTAGAAAGAGCTTATTCATTATAATTAGCTTAGCGGAAAGCAAAATAAAACTAATTCATTATAGTTTTCATAAGAAAACAATTTTTGAAATGGTCCGTTCAAGCCACTGCGAAATGTTCTTCGTATATTTGAATAGATCTCGTCGAGAGCTTTCAAGCGATAGCACGCACAGTCTTGTTGCGTTCAAGGTTGCCGAGATGGACTGAGTCAAACGCGGAGGCACACCCAACACTATTGCATCATCTCCCACACGCACACTGCTCACGATGTATTGCGCAGTACGCGAATTGGGCTCCGTGATGTTTGCGAATATGCTAACATGATTAGTGTGCCGCACGTATTTTCAACGCTATAGTGACTTCAATTGGGACGTGTTTTTGTCACAGGCGGTCGGACGTAATCCGCCCCATACGTCCGCGTAGTCCTACGTCAAAAATTCGATTGCAACGGTTTTACATTTAAGGCATAGAAACAGAAGTTTAAACATCTTAGTCTTCAGTGAAACTATTTTCCGCTTTTATTTTTTTAGATATGTCAGCACTAAAATCTGCTTTTACAGACGAGAGTCAGGTGGCTATCGAAAGACCAAACTCCGTATAGGACTGTACATTTTTATAGCAGATCTTATCTTATTTGTTTAATAATAAAGTTCTGTTATATGATAAGCTCTGAGTTTTTACGAGATTGTCGTGAATTTTACAACCACGTAATGAAGTAGGGTTGTTATTCAGTGTTTTGTAAATGAAATACACTCATCGCCAAAAAAAAAAAAAAAAAGAAAAAAATGTTTGCACCCAGAAGGAAGCAACAGACAGGAATGAAACTTGGTGGGTAGGTTTGACGTCGTGAGACATGCAAATGATTTAAGTATCACGCTCGCCCACGAATGTGACGCAAGCAAAGAGTGGTCACTGGGCCTGACAGGCTAAATAAGGTAGCGCATGCTTGCTATTCTGACTCGTGCTGTTGTGTTGGCTGCATGCTTTGTAAGTGAAGTATGTTGGGTAAATACTTTTGTGAAGCTAAAAACATTAAAATAAAACACAAAGCAGCTCACCTTCGTGTACGATACGTCAATTAAAATCAATTCATGGCTGAGTTGATGAAGCAGAACTTTAATTATGCTCAAGATACAAGTTAAAACCTGGTGATAATTAAAAACACTTAATAAGAACTTTCGGGTCCACCCAGTTCATCAACTCGTGTTTTAAACCATGGATTGATTTTAATTGACGTATTGTGCATCAAGGTGAGCTGCCTTGCGTTTTAATTTAATGCTAAATTGAGAGCATACTTCAGAGAACAGTTCGGAAGCAAACGAGGAGTTCGACAGGGGCCGAACTCCTTGTTTGCTCCGAGAAGCGAGGTGACCTTTTCGCCGTGTTGCGTGCCATACCAGTCGTGCGGATATCACCATAGCACGCTGTTGGCTGCAGTGGATTAAACAAGGCACGCAGCAGCGACAGGAAGAGTCTGGGAGACCTAGACGATCCACGGAGAGAAAGGACCGACGGGTTTTCCGACATGCGCGGAGTGATCCAACAGTCACGACTACGGATATTCAGCAAGCAGTGGTGCCCTCTATGCATCGTCCGATTAGTGGCAGAACCATTGTCAGATGGCCGCACGATGTAGGACTACACGCAGGCAGACCGTTACGACGATTGCTTTTAACACCATTGCTTCGTCGCCAAAGACTGCAATGGTGTCGTGCCAGACTGTCATGGAGCCACGCAGAATGGCTGCGGGTGATATTCAGTGACGTGTTCGGATTTTGTGGTGGAGACGACGACCAGCGAATCCGTGTGTGGAGGCACCGTGGTCAGCGCCAAGATGAATAGTTTATTGTCGAGCGTCACACTTTCAGAAGGCCTGGTGTCATGGTGTGGGGGGTAATTGCCTACGATGCCAGATCCCCTTTGGTGCTCATTACAGGTATATTGACAGCCCAACGTTTCGTTAAGGATGTCCTGCCACCAGTGGCCCTATCTTTTCTGAACGCTCACTCCGTTGCGATTTTCCAACAGGAAAGCGCGCGTCCGCATACTGCTGCTGTCACGAGAGCTTGCCTTCAAGGCACTGACACTCTGTCATGGCCAATCGCTTCGCCAGCGCCAGACCTATCGCCGATTGAAAATGTATGGGATGCTATTGGACACGCTATCCACACTCCACCCCTACCGCACAATCTGCAGGAAATGCGTAAGAAGATTCATGCTGCATGGGTTGGCTTATCTCAAGACACCATTAGAAAGCTGTACAACTCCATGCCGAGACGTCTGGCAGGCTGTGTGAGCAAACATGGCGGCCCGACGCCATACTGAGAGACACTACTTATTGGCGTGTAGCTCAATAAATATTGCCCATATCGGTTTCAATGTTTAATCCTTTATTGTACCTAGTAACCTTTACCTTCCTTCCGAATAGCATCGCAATCCGACTCGTCCTACTGGGTGCAACTATTTTTTTGACGATGAGTGTAAATCTGTTGGAGCAAGAAGAAAAAATCAGTTTGATTTATTCATATCACTAAGCTGTTCTGTGAGATTCAAAGATTAACTCTTCAAAGCATAGCCAACATCATCTATCCGATCAAAGTACTTGATGGTGTTTAACCTCCAAGCTATTTGTAGCTGTAAGTAAAGTTTAACACTATCTCCATTAACAGCTATCTGGGCAGTTTCACGCACATCCAAACACATCTGACGCAAGACGTTTGGTACTTCATTCTGGTTTCCCTTTTAGACTTTCCAGAAGCTGGTGTTTTCACGATTTGCTCGACCTTCTTCCTGTTATCTTTCCTACTCTACCTTTCAGACAACCAAAACTAATACCTTCCCCGTGGCAATAAATGTATGCGCACCCCATGCGTAGTTGTTATAAACGGTAAGAAAAGCAGACTAGTTTGCGTTTGCAAAGAAACCTGCTTAATAAACAAAATACTCTCCTTAAGCTAAGGGTTACAACAAAAATCAGTAATACAACCGTAACAAGCACCTGAATATATGCCTGAAAGCATTACTCCTAACAAAACTCGGAGGCAATAAATTTACACGCATCCAGCACCCGCCTGACGTTACTTGGCTGGATACAGAAACTTTTGCTGCTGTGTGTCTTGCGTAGTCGACAATATGCAAACGAAAAGCAGTATAAAATCTGGTGCATTCTCTGAGTTGCTCAAAACTCAAAAAATTAGCAAGACTAGGACTGCAGGTACGCAAGAAGATCCTCCAGAAACTACGAGATCGATCATCTATACGGCAGATTGCTCGTGAATTGTGTTTGAACGAGTCTACTGTCAGAAAGTTTTTCGGGCACTACGAGGAAACCGGTTGTACCACGCCTGGATGCAGCAACGCTCAACGTCCACCGATTACATCCAGGAAAGATTAAATGTCGGGTCGTCTTGTCATGAAATACCGACTTGGCACTTTCCTGCAAGCTGCATAACTGTGAAGCAAACGGATAGACTGACCTGTATCTCAATGAACTGCTATCAACAGGATACATGACAGGGCCCACGGCTCGTTCAAGAAGAGCGAAAGCCGATGTTCACGCCAGTTCAGCCCAAGAAGCGGTTTGTGTGGACCAGGGACCACCTGTCCTGCACGGAAACTGAATGGCGGATGGAGATTTAGTCTGACGAGTCGCCTTTCTTAGTCTAATACGGAAATATCAAACGGAAATTCATCCGCCGGCAGAATGAAGGACTCTTCGAAAACTGTGTGAAGCAAGAAGTCACGTTCCCAGGCAATGTGCAAGTATGAGGATGTTTTTAGGTAATATGGCACTGGTAATTTTTTTTCAATTCATTTCATTTTTTTTTTGCTCAGCCAGAAACCAGTATTACAAAAAATATCAACTGAAACAAAGCACAGCAAGGAAGCAGGAGAAAAAGGCCAGCAAGGCCTGGCAGGGTCCCATGCTCCCTAGACAAAATTTACACTGAGGTCACCAGTTGAAGTTACAAACAAGTCAGTGTTTCAAGGGGAAAAAAAGGTAATGATGTATAAAAAAATGTTAAACACTCCAGGTAGTACCAGTGAAAATCAATTTACATTGAGATATACACGTCATAGTAATAGTCATAGTCCCCTTCCACTACAATCATCAATTTGAGGAGCCGCAGTTCATTATGAAGTTTTTTTAATTTTTTCTAAAAGGTTAAAGTCATTTATCGATAATGAGTTCCAGTAGTGTGGGCCAATGTAATTTATACTTTGCTTCATGGTATCCGTCTTCGGATGAATAGGCTGAATATGTGATTTAGTGCGTGTGTCATGTGAGTGTATCTGTGGTACAATCTGTATGATGTTATTCTTAATTTTCCAAATATTAAAGTAATATAGTTGGTTAATCGTAAGAATGTTGTATTTGTTTGGGAAAACTCTTGTGTTATTATATAGTGATAGCTGTGTATTTCTATCAAATTTTAGGTCAATTAATCTTATAAATTTGTTTTGAACAATTTGAAGTTTTTTGAAATTATTTTTAGTCGTCTGCCCCCACAATAAGATAGTATATTTAATGTGAGTCTTGAACATGGTATAATAGAATTGAATTAGTATTTTATAGGAAAGGTTTATGAATACCGAGCTGATAACTCCAATGTTTTTAGAGAGTTTGAGAAGAAGAAAATCCACATGTTGGTTCCACTTAAGATCCCTATTTAAAGTAATCACCAAGTAAAGCAAGGAATTAACCTCTTCTATATTTGTACCATTAATAGTTTATGTGATAGAATGGGGTTGTGAACGGGGTCGGGTTGGTTCCGAATGATGGAACTGCCAATGCCCAACGGTATTAGACGATTGCAACAGCATTTCCTGTCTTCCGTGGCCCGTCTTCGTCATATGCGACCTTACAACAGGATCTCGCCAAGCGGCATACTGCACGATCCACCACTGTTTGTCTTCTCCAAATTGAGGTCCGAATCCTAGACTGTGTCTCAGATTCGCCCGATATGAATCCAATCGAGGACCTGTGGTGTGTCTTCAAGAAAGAGTTTCGAAAACGCAAGCCCCGAGCAAAAGATCAGCTGAAAACGGTTCTTCTAGAAGCGTGGGCCAACATTCCACAGGACCTTTGAGGTGCCTACGTCAAATTCATACCTAGGCGAGTTGCCGACGAATATAATGCAAAAGGAGGACCCACGGAGTTCTGATTGTACGCGAGAGCTGGGAGCACCCAAACTTATAGCATCCGAGTTTTGGAAGAAGTAATGCTTCCAGGCATATTTCGAGATGCCTGTTACAGTATTATGCCGATTTTTGTTGTAAACCATTGCTCAAGTGGAGTACTTTGTTTGTTAAACAGGCTTCCTTACAAACGCAAACCACGCATGGGGTGCACGTACATTTATTGCCATGGAAAGGTATTTCCTAATAAATATTAGTCATTATTTAATTCAAAGAAAGACTGATATTTTGAATGCGAAAGATGAATTCGCATCATCATAAAATACTAATATTTCTGTTAGAAATGCTTATAACATAAGTTTTTTTCGTGAGCAAGATTGGTGTTACGCTATGTCTAAAACCATGACTAAGGAATGTTGAACTAAATAAGAATACGATGTAATACTTTACGGCCAGACAAAGCATAAACAGAAGTCAACTTACGATAACCATTTATTGGTCCAGCAATATCTCAGTAGATCCCCAATAGAGCCACATATGATCTAGTTTTTACATAGAGCGAACATCTCCACACCCATACTAAGCAACTTCTCTACCGTCCTTTTTATCTACCGTTCTAATCACATTCATACGTCACTCTCTCTGACTTCAAAAGTGTTGCCAATCTCATCATGGGAGAGAGAAGATATCACGTTAAGTTTGGAAAGCGTAAAAGAGAACAAACTCAAATTTACATAGGAAAAGGAACTGAAAGTTAAATTAGAATGTACGTCATTCGATGTTATTTGTAAGGCAAAATAATTTTAAATGTCCCTTAACCCGCAAATATTTACCTAAAGAACGCGAATGCGAAATAAATTCGCAGCGATACTGCAAACCATCTTCGCAATTTAAACACAGTCCTGGCTAATTATTTTCCATCAATGTGTGATAACAGGAACTGCTGGATTCTGAATCCATTAACTATAACAGCGCAATCATTTGGGGTTTTCTAAGATAGATTACGAAAACCTGATAAAACTCACTTCAGATAGATAATACAAAAAGCTAAAGAAGTTTCTTTAATTAAATTTTCAGGTGACTTATGGAGAGAATATTCAGGCTTATTAATAAAAAGAATAAATCGAGCGTTGCTGCCCTTTGGCACCACAGATTTGCGAAAGTGGATTTCGAATTACGAAGCAACAAGAGCTCATCACGGAAGTCGACAGATCCCGATATGGGAATCTGACTTTTGAATCTTAAACCAAATATGAAAATAATATACCGGTGACAGAGGAAAATGAACATTTTCTACATTGAGTACTGATGACGTAATTAATTTTAGCTTTCCAATTAAATTCTCGATGGACAAAAAAGTGAGATTCTTTTTGTCGTGCGCTTAAATTTTTAATCTCATGGAATTGTTTAGCATTTTTTTATTACGTTCTTTGGCCTTATTTATTCCGATTTCTTCAGCTCCACATGAAAGAATACCTTTACTTGTTCCTTTATGCAGTTTGAAATGGTTCCATGATTAAATCAAATTGGAAAACATTAAAAGAGAGCACAACATGCATGACGAGCGGTTTCATGAGCAGTTACATATTTGATTACTTCTAATGGAAAGCAGAATATTGATACACTTAAGAAAAAAATGAGGGAATAAAACGATACTTAAGGTATCACTGCTTTAAACAAAAAGGCGCTAGAACTGGAATATATAAATACGATTCTTAATGCTCTCGAGACACGATTAATAATGGAAATAATTGCACTTTAAAAGACGATAATTTTATTTACAATTAAAATTAGCTAAAAACAAGTAGCAAGATCTTCCAGACCCATAGTGGGTCCGTTATTAAAACATGGGTCCGTCATTTACGTATGACCCACTGTTGGTTCGTCATTGGCCTGATGACGGACCCATAGTGGGTCTGAAAGATCTTGCTACTTGTTTTTAGCTGGTTTTAATTGTAAATAAAAGTATCTTCTTTTAAAGTGCAATTATTTCCATTATTAATCGTGTCTCGAAAGCATTAAGAATCTTATTTATATTTCAACAGGCACGACTCTGAAAAAAAGCCTTGCAGAACTGGAACAAAATCAAGAACGATACAAACTGTAGTCCAGGAAGTAAGCTACATAGACAATGACTGAGAGCAGGTTACACCATAAGAATAGAACATCGTAAAATGTAGCAATGCCTTTAAAAGTTTTTTAGATCTTGTTAGTACGACAGAATACGTGGGTTCATACCGAGTTGTAAGATTGGTGAGATCTTTTGATTACTGCAGAGGGGGATTAATATAGAGGGCGATAATTTTGGCGAGAGTTAAGCCCGTCGTAACAAGCCGAAAGATTGTAACCGATAAATTTAAACATACTAGCACATACATTTAACATTGATTTATAATATATAGAGGTTATTGGGTAAAACATAAGAAAGCATTCTGGTAGTAAGCCATTTAAAATGTAAGCTTCGATTTTTGTCCTGTCGGGTAACGCAAATCACATGCAAACAGAATGTAAGCTTAGATTTTAGTCCTGTCGGGTAACGCAAATCACATGCAAACAAAATGAAAGCTTAGATTTTAGTCCTGTCGGGTAACGCAAATCACATGCAAACAAAATTTAAGCTTAGATTTTAGTCCTGTCGGGTAACGCAAATCACATGCAAACAAAATGTAAGCTTAGATTTTTGTCCTGTCGGGTAACGCAAATCACATGCAAACAAAACAGTCCTTAGACCATACGATTCTTGCCCAACAGCCCTGACTTGCTATTTTTCGCGAGATGTATTTAAATAAATTATAAGGAGGATCTATATAGGGTTTACTTACGAATAACGCTCTGTGTATCTTAATATACGCGGCGCTCACGGTCTCCCCTGATTATTTCTTTGGTCATACGGAGCGCAGCTTAACTATAATACGCCGCTTGACACTGGTGATCAGCTGGACTTCAGGTTAGAATAATACACGGTGTAGACGCTGTCGTCCGGCGTCAACTATTATGCCACACTCAAAGCAAGGAGGCAGTCTATATAATACAAAGTCATGACATTAGAGAGATCAGTTCCCTCAGTTTGTGATGTCACCAGGAACGTCTCCAAGGGGATGCGAGGGTGGGCTAGAGCCCACCCCGAGAATTCACGATGTGCCGTTTTTCAATTTTATTATCTTTAAAATATAGGGTGATTCATAAAGTAGTGTAAAATTTCAACGCACTATTAAACAAGAACAATGTAAGATATTTTGTTACCTGTAACAGAATTGTAGGGGAATGTTTCAAGCTTTTTTAGAGACAGTCACAGATGTTTTATGTGTGCACCTTTTAGAGACAGTCACAGATGTTTTGTGTGTTTTATGTTAGAGACAGTCACAGATGTTTTATGTGTGCAGTCACACGACACACATCGATCCGGTAATCCATTTCCGCCCGAACGCGAGGTAAGATATCTGAATCAAGTGCAGTGATAGTGGCTGTGATATGCTGTTTTAGCTCCGCTAAAGTTTTTTATGCCAATCGTAGATAGATTTTCTGGTTGGAAGTTCCTTTCCGAATTGTGATCGAAAATGCCGTTGCACAACATTTACAGATTCCGTTTTGCTCAATTCAAGAACACAAAACGCCTTCTCCACTGCAGACGCTGCCATTTTGACTGACTAGTCACGTGACACGCGCGCTATCGCCTACGTCACAAACTTTATGAGTGCATCTACCTAACGGTTTGCAGTTATGGTCCGTGTCTTCAACTGTTACTGTTTTACAGCATCTGGAAACTGTATACTTCTATATGAATCACCCTATATAATCTGGACTTTGCCGGGTAATAATAAGTTTCGTGTTTTTCGTCCTGTAGCCCTACGTATTTCCCATATAAAGTGCTTTGTTTACGTCTCCGCAGAAAGGTTAACAAAATAGCCTCCACATATCCATGGAAATTCAGTTGCTCTCCACTCTTCCAAATCCTTAGTTTAAGCTCTTTTTTCATGTTAGTATGGCCAAGGGTGAAAGGACACGGTGGATTCACTGAGGGAGGTAATTACTAACTGCTCTGTTTGTTTGTGCTACTAAGTAGGATATCCCAAAACGAAAAAGGGAGTCTACTATACCATGCCACTCCCGATGGTGCGGTATAAGTGCTGATTTTTTTACTATTCGTCGGAGATCAGTCTCGGTTCGAATCCCGGTGTATCATGGATGTTTTGTTTGCCATGAGGAACAGCCTCCATGCTTTGCCTAGAACCTGTGGCTCTAAATTAGGGACGGGAGACTGCTTATGGCCCGTCCAGGAGTGGTTCACGGTGATAATTAAACCTGCAAAAAAAGAAGAGCTACTATACTAGCGCTCGTAATCCTTTCTCGGGGCAGTGAGGCAGCAGGACGTGGCTGACGATTGCTTTGGACGAGAGAAGTGCAAGGTAAGGTCGCTGGCTTGAAGGAAAGGAGTTAGGTGTTGTGACTGCGTGTCACGACGTTAAAATTTGATTGATTTATTTATTTATTGAAAGAGCATCCCTAAAGACGGTAAATCTAGTTACAGGAATTGCTATATTTATATTTACAGTGATAAATACCAAGTGATATTTACAATCTTACAAAACATACTTTATGAAAAAAATTATTACTTACATTAAAAATATCCGGACATTCTTCAAGTGAGTTGTGAAGCCAATACATTTTACATAACGGATAATTTTTTCCAGCATGATTTCTGCAAAATGGCACTGCAAATAGTTCACATTTTGTCCTCGGTAAATATGGGACACGGAAACTTAATTGGTTTAGAATTTGAGTATCATCTATCTCTCCATTGATGATGCCGTACAGGAACTTGAGTTGGAGAGCCTTCCTTCCCGATTGCAGAGAGGGCATCTTGAAGAATGTCAGAAGGTCAGCAGTCGGGATGTCCGCTATATAAACACCGGTCGATGTATAAAAACGATGTCGAAGAAACTTTTTCTGAACTTTCTCAATTCCATTTACTAGAGTTACTTGGATCAACAGAAGGGACATTTTACTTTAAAGATATTGTTGAAGTACAATACTATTTTATTTAAGCAAAATTAAAAAATACTGAAACGAAATGAAGACAATGCATCCACAGCAAGCAAATATTTGAAGGAGACATTCTACCAGCACTTGTAATATCTTACACTAAAGGCGTAACTAGTCATGTGTATGTGTGTCTAGCGGAAGGTGTGGAGATTGCAAGGATTCCTTTGTAGCCGGTAGTGAAAATAATTAAAAATCATAGCTTTCAGCTTTTTTGTAAACAAAGTTGCTCTCGAACTTGCCCCCACCAAAGTAACACTCTTCCACGCGTCTCCCATTCCGATTTTGGAGTCTAGCGACGTCCCTGGATGTCGCTCTCATGTTACAAACGTCGATGTCATGTTTGACGTCATGCACGAGTGCGTTGGGAACCAATCTGAAGCCGTGGTTTTCGCGTGACGTCACTAAAAGAGGAAACGCTTCTCTCTCAAGTCATGGCCTTGTATTTTGTAGACGGCCTTGCTCAAATTCGCCCAGATCATTGGTTTTGCCTATTTTGACCCTCAATCGAACTCTAGCTGATTATTGACTAGCTTAACTTACACTGCTTCCCGTACCACTTTACTTGTTGGAATGACCCATTTATGTGACGAAGACAAGGGGTACTTAATATACTAGCATCTTAGTTTATATCAGACATTGTAATTTACTGTCAACCATTTAGTTTGGAAGACACCACATATGTAAATATTTTGCTGCTTGGCATTTCAAATCAGTTGGGATAGAAGTAGGTTTGGTAAAATTTCTGTTTGAGAAAACCTAGATTTAAAGTGTTCCTGTAGATACCCGCACTTCTCCATTAACTTTGAAAGCCCTCGCTCGTGTTGGTTTTAATGAAGACTGTTGACTCCATGTCAGATGTGGCCTATACACGAAGAAGACAATAAATAAATTGTGGTATATCTTCGTTCGGTTGGACGGTAGAAGAGTCTTAAAGGGTGGGAAGAAGAAAAGAGCACAATGGCACCGGGCTCCAGTTAACTTCCTGTCAATCAGTTGCCTCCACCAGACAATCGGATGAAAGGAGGCTCAGTGGATAACAAAAAACATCAAAGCTTGCGAAGAATCTCCGCTGCAATGTGCTTTTGTGTTTGTTAGTTGGAGTTGCGTAGGAAGGAAAGAAAAATCAGTAGCGAAAGGTGCATCTCTCTTCCAAGATGAGACTACAAATGCAACGAGATTTTTTCTGTGCCCAGCAGGGTTATGAAAAAATTGGAGTTTCAAAACTGCGTATCAGGCATTACATGAAAGATAACTGAGCAATTGCAGATCCTGATATACAGTTGTGTGCAAATCACCTGCAAAACCCGCGAATTTTTACGTTTAACTCTTTTTTTTTAACCAACTAATTTTCGCAGTTATTTCATCAAATGCAAAATTTAATAGAAATTTCAAAAATTAATACAGACATTTGACTTGTACTGGGAACATCAAATAGAAGTCATCGCTCTTTCCACGTTTGTGAGTCACGGAGAAATTCTCATTGGCAGCCACGGAGAATCGAACCCAGGTCTTCCAAGTTACGCGCCGGACATGCTTCCACTGCACCACAACGGCCTCGAATTCCTCCAGACTCGCATACGACTAACTGCCAAGCCACTTGGCAGGTTGCTTCTTGGAGCTCCGAACAATGCTGGGGATTCACCAAAGATGGTAAGCAGCAACTGGACAAAATAATTAGAAGGCGAATGCTTGGAAGTTAGTCGTATGTGAGTCTGGAGGAATGCGAGGCCGCTGTGGTGTAGTGGAAGCATGTCCGGCGCGTAACTTGGAAGACACCTGGGTTTGATTCCCGGTGCCGGCCAATGAGAAGTTTTCCGTGACTCACTTATAAACGTGGAAAGAGCGATGACTTCTATTTGATGTTCCTAGTCCACGTCAAATGTCTGTATTAATTATTCATTTGCCTTATAATTATTTGTTCAGTTGCTGCTTACCATCTTTGGTGAATCACCAGCATTGTGCGGGGCTTCAAGAAGCAACCTGCAGATTGGATTGGCAGTTAGTCGTATATTAGTCTGGAGGAGTTCGAGGCCACTGTGGGACAGTGGAAGCATGTCCGGCGCGTAACTGGAAGACCCTTGGTTTGATTCCCGGTGGCAGCCAATTGAGAATTTTTCCGTGACTCACTTATAAACGTGGAAAGAGCTATGCCTTCTATTTGATTTCAAAAATGTCTTAGTTTTTCCTGTAGCTACTTCTGTTCTTAAGATGCATTACAAAAATCACGACCAAGTCGAAATTATTATGAAAAGGATCATTTATCCAATACTTAGGTTTACAGCAACAAATCATTTTTGTAATTCGCAAGGAATGAAATAATATTTGTTGCCCAGCTTTTATCTTTAATCACAGCTTTGAATCTTGATGGCTTACTGTGAACAAGGCTTTGTAAAAGATTGTGTTGAACAGTACGATTCCAAATTTGAATTACATCTTCAGGGAGTGGAATTTTGGTTGTTCGCTCCTTTTTTTTTTTTTTTTTTTTGGTAGTTCATACAACACTCTAAGCCACAAATTTTTGATACGGTGTTTTTGTACGGTGACTGTGGTGGCCAATCAAGTTGCTCAACATTTTTCTTTTTCTGAAACCACTTTTTCACTACTTTAGCATGAGGACAGGGAGCATTGTCTTTTTGAAAAATAAAATTGCAGTCCATAAAGTCTTCTACATGATGGTAGCTTCTTGTTTTCTAATATCCAGATGTATTTCTGGGCATTTACGGTACCATCTACAATATGGAGGTTCCTAATGCACACATACAGCTCCAAACCATGGCCTTCACCGGATGCTGAACAGTAGTCACTAAGCAACTTGGATGGAATTCTTCATGTTTGAATCTCTTTACCTAGGCACTACTCTGATTCAAATTAAGGCACATTTCTGATTCATCACTGAGAAGAACTTTTCCCATTGCTTGGTTGTCCATGAGAAATGCTGTTTTGCCCACTGAAGTCTACGCTGTCTCTGATTTGCAGTTAACAGTATTTTACGCCTGCCTTTGCAGCCACGTACGTCATAGTGAAGCAGCCTCCTCCTTACAGTAGATGTACTAACAGTAACATCAGTCACTTCAGACCATCTTTGAAGCAGTTCAGGTGAATTGAGCCGCCTGTCTGCTAAGCTTAGCTGTCTGAACACTCTGTCCTGCCCAGGAACGGATCCAGAAGTTTACTCTAGGAGGGGAGCGGTTTTTCGGATACAAAAAGGAGGGGCAGAAGCAATTATAAAATGTTTCATATACATATATATACACTGAAGAGCAATTGAATTAGAGACAGCTGGCGTTATGCAAATATGGAGATGTAGGCGGCCGTGTAAACGGAAACGACATGACGTATGCAGCGATCCGACGATATAAGGAGTTATGCGACGGGAATCAGTAAGAGTCGGACGCAGTATGGGTAAGACGAAGGATCTAAGCGCATTTGATCGTGGGCAAATTGTCGGGGCCCAACGAATGGGTCACTCCATCTCGGCAGTCGTGGAGGCACTGCGATCTTAACGAGAAACCGTATCACGGGTGCACCGTGAGTACATCGAATCCGGTAAAATCATCCCTGCAAGGGCCAACTGCCGTGGACAACAGCGTGTGGATGAGCGGGGTCATCGTCGGCTAGCTCGCATTGAAACAGCGGATAGACGGGCCACAGTGCATGAAATCCCTCTGCAATTTAACGCTGGTGCACAAAAACGTGTAAGCAGTCACACCATCCAGAACCATCTCCTCGTTATGGGGTAAAGAAGCCACCGTCACACGAGGTTATCGCTGCTGACCGCACATCACAGGGTGCAAAGATTAGCATGGGCGCGGGAACATCGCCACCGGACCCTAGACATGTGGGAAAATGTTGCCTGGACTGATGAGTCGAGATTCACGTTGGTAAATGCAGATCGCAGGATACGAGTACGGCGCAAACCAAATGAAACGATGGATCGTCTTGCCAGCAGGGTACTCTTCAAACTGGTGAAGGTGGTATTGTCGTCTGGGGACTGTTTACGTAAACTGAAATGGGACCCCTAGTGCGTGTGGCATCGTCCCTCACAGGTCAACGTTACCGGGATATCCTGAATGAGCATTTACTCCCATTTGAGCGTCTTCAACATCCCACTGGGGACCTCATCCTGCAACAAGACAATGCACCGTGCCATCACTCCCGAATTGTACCCGAATGGTTGGATGAGCACTCCACCGACGTGACCTCGCTTCCTTGATCAGCTAGGTCACCTGACCTCGCTTCCTTGATCAGCTAGGTCACCTGACCTTAATCTCATCGAGCACATCTGGGAAGCCATCGAGAGAGATGTTGAAGGCTCTGATCCCCTTCCATTAAATCTTCGTAACTGTGGGAGCTTGTTCAGGAGTCGTGGATCCGTATGGCTTCCCAGCGCTTCCGGTGTCTTGTCGAGTTCATGCAGAGACCAATCGCCGCCGTCATCAGGGCGAAAGGTGGTGCTACACGGTACTAGACAGGTATCTTTAATTCAATTGCTCTTCAGCGTATACGCTTAATCTCAGGAATTACGCGGGTTGTATCGAAAGTAACGCAAAAGTGAGCATAAATTTGTTATTAACAGACAGAGGTCGTTCAAATTGCACATGTTTGTTGAGTAACTCTTCCTCTATACAAAAGTACTAAACAACATAGTCTCCATCAAAAGCGATGCATTTGCGACATCGTTGAACCCAACTCTCGAATCCTCTTTGAAAAAATTCAGGTGTGGCCTGTTGTACCCACTCCTTCTCAGCCACTTTCACCTCATCTGTTGTCAACAAATCGTTGTCTTCGGAGACTGTCCGTCATTGGACCAAATAGGTGGAAGTCGGAGGGCACCAGATCCGGGCTGTACCGTGGATAGGTAACCACCGACGAGCCTTGCAGCAGATCAGAGCAGACTTCCACCATTCTCTCTTTCAAATCGAGTGTCAACTGCCGAGGTACCAACTTTGCACACACTTTCCGATACCCTTAATCTTCCACCATCTTCTCTATGGCATTGTGAGCACAGTCCAGTTGTGCAACAAGCTCACGGTTTGTGACTCGTCTCTCTGCGCGAATCAATTCATCCACTCGCTGACGATTCGTTTCAGTGATCGCAGATGATGGCCTCCCACTGCGTGGTATGTCTTCAATGTTAATTTCCTCTTCTTTAAACTTCTTCATCCATCTGTGCACATTGCTCTTGTCAATGGTGTCATCTCCGTAAACATTCTGTAGCCTTCTGTGGATGTCGCACAGCCTCACCTTTCCTTCGTCAAAAACTCAATGACGGCACGTTGCTTCTGCTTGGAATCTAAACTTTTTTTTTTTGATTGGAGGTTTAACGACCACCGTGAGCAACTCAATGGGCTATAAGCAGTCGCCCGTCCGTAATTTAGGGTCACTGGTTCCAGGGAAGGGAGGAGCCAGTGCCGTAAGACAAACACCACATCCATGCCTGACCGGGATGCGAACCCGGACCCCTTACGGACGAATGATCAGTGGCCAGCGCCTTAGACCACTGCGCCACCGGGGCGGCGAATCTAAACTTTACCCGCAATGAAAAAGAAGTGTTACTGTAGAGAAAGAGTTACTCTACCAACATGTGCAATTTGTACGACTTCTGTCAGTTAATAAAAAAACGTTATGCCCACTTTTGCATTACTTTCTGTACAACCCTCGTAGGAAACCTTATTGTTTATTGTTGTGATTTAATTCCACTTAGTATGTATCGGACGGTGTTCTGCGTGAACGTGAGCAAAGCAAATAAATGCAATCAATTATGCGTAAATAAATTTGTTCCCTCTAATCACTCGTTTTATTTCACACCCACAAAAATCTTGGCATGCGACAGATACATACATACATTATCTACAATTTTACCAGGGTACTCTTTCTAATTTTTTTAGAATTGTTGATAAATCTCGAAGGCAAAATATTAGAGTACGCTGCATGAAGTCCATTTTATAAAAGGTGAAAGTACTCGGTCGTTATGACTCTGCACGAGGGATACCCATGTCAATTGACCACCACTTCTATCTCTCATGTTTTGTCAGCTGGGTGTATTATTGACAGCACTTTGATCCCGTGAGTAACGCACAACATGAATATAAGCCTCTGGTCATAATATGTGAGAAAAATATTTTGATGACACGTTTACGGCATAACCACCTGTTTGGTGGCTAAAAGATTCCATAGGTTTTAAGCGAAAACAACAAGCGCACATTTCTTTTTCGAACTCCGTTTCTCAATACAAAATTTGCGCGGAAGTGTTTGCGTTTTTCGCAGAGCTGTACTTTGTCAACACTACGGACGTTTTTGCCGATAATATTTTCCACACAAGAAGATTTATGTTATTGAAGCGGAGGACGGGGTCAGTTGTTTCGGTTTTCGTACATTTGTTACGAGAGCCAAAATCTAATCGAGTGTAAGTCTGAGAATTTGAAACGCAGCAACAATCAATACAATGTCACCGAATCCTTTTATCTTTGGAAAAACTGTAAGATAAACACTACTTCCTGCATCTCAAACAATTATCGGCGGAAACAAAGAAGAGTGTATTCTGCGAATATATAAAACTTTGAAACTAACGCTTGTTGCAACCACCTCTGAATTTCTCGAATGAAATTCAGAAATGTTGAAAGAGTCAAATGACTTTGACCCCCTCGAAAAAATCATGCAGTTCCTTCCAATCTGAAGTGAAGGTGATCATTAAAGATAATTATTCTGAAATTAAAGTGCATGCAATTTTGTTACGTAATTACGACAAAAATATTTTTTTGGCTTATCGCAAACGTAAGTTAAATGCATGTTATTTGAACAGTCGTGTAACACAGAACGCGAAACCTGAATAAATACTAAAGTAATCTCGTAACGTATTCAAATTGCTTTTGTCATAAAAAGAAACAGAAATATTAAGACACACGGAATCAAGAGATGAACGGAAAGCAAAGTCACTCTTCGGAAAACACCGTATCTCTCCAATTAATGATATTAGTAATTATAATCCATAAATCTTACTGAATAAGCAAAATCCCTTTTACTTTCTCCTAGTGTAAATCTGACTCCATTATTCTGATAATAGAGTATTGAATATAGATATAAAAGAAGTGATTTTGCAAAAAGAAATGCAAATGCTTCTTTCTAAAAGAGAACAGGATTTCGCGTCGTAGTTTTGAGAATGATTTTCCCTTTTCAAAAACAATAGGAATAATGTAAAACAAGAACACACTGTGGTTCCACCTACAGGAGCGGGTCTGCCATTGGCCAAGCTAGTCTGTGACCCAGGGCGCTGAATATTGAGGGGCGCCAAAATGTTGGAAATAAATGTGACCAAAACGGCTTTACTTTATTACGGAAAGTAAACAAAAAAAAACTTCCATTGAAATAGCTTTCTTCACTTTTACAACTAAACCTGGGGAGCATAATATGATTAATGCTAAATATTATAATTGCGTTAGTACGCAGTACTCTTTCAATTTATGCTGGAGTGGATAGTTTTAACAAGGCATTTTAACAACTTTCAGGGGAAGACGAAATCGCTATGGTTTACTTCATGAAGCAGATTTCTACTGAGGGTGAGTCGAAAGTTTTGCAATATTTGCATAAACACACGTGCTCCAGCGGGTATGTCACGTGTTTAAACTAGTTCAAGTCGAGCACTGCAGTCAGTCGAAAGGGATGCGAAGTGGTAGTCGTTGTTGTGAACAACATTTTTTTTTTGGAGGTTTAACGACCACCGTGAGCAACTCAATGGGCTATAAGCAGACGCCCATCCTTAATTTAGGGTCACTGATTCCAGGGAAGGGAGAGAGCCAGTGCCGTAAGACAAACACAACACCCATGCCTCACCGGGATTCGAAACCGGACCCCATTCGGACGAATGATCAGAGGCAATCGCTTAGACCACTGCGCCACCGGGGCGGCGTGTACAGCATTGGGTGTCGTCGTTCTGTCTGTGGTTGGGACGCCAAAAAGGTGAACAGCCACAACCGGCAAATAAGAGAACTTTTGCTTTACGACTTTGAACTCGGCCATAACGCTGCTCAAGCAACACGAAACATTTGTCATGCGAAAGGGGAAGGTTCCGTGGGCAACAGCACTGCAACCAGATGATTCAAGAAAATTCGCTCAGGTGACAGAAAACTCGACGATCAGCGAAGGTCAGGTTGGCTGCGAACCGTGGATTCGGAGGCCGTGTGCCAGGACGTAGAGGCAAATTCGACAACAAGATTATCAGGCGAGCTAGGCATATCACCGACCACCGAGGTTCGTCACCTTCAGGACCTCGTCAATGTCTACAGGAGCTGCCGCATTGTCCCTCACGAACTGACGTCACCTGAAGCAAAACGCAGAGTGGAAGTGTGCACGAAACTCCTAGGAATCCCGCGCGACCTACGTTTCATCAAGAGAATTGTAACGTGCGATGAAAAGTGGGTCCATTTCCGTATTCCTAACGCACACCGGCAGTAGTTGCGCCTGGGACAGTTTCTTGAACCTGTTGCAAACGTGGGCGCTTCGAACACAAGATGATGACCTGCGTCTGTTGGAATTTCAAGGGAATAATCCATTACGAATTTGTTCGAGACGGTCAGACCATTAACGCCAACCTCTACTCCAAACAGCTGGAGCGGATGTATGCCGTTTTGCAAGAGCAATAATCGGCACTAGTGAACAGAAGGCGCGCTCACCTACAGCAGGACAATGCTCGCCCTCATACATCTCGAAAGACCCGGGCAAAGCTTCAGGAACTTGAGGGCATCGAACTGATGTCACACCCAACATATAGTCCTGACCGGATTATTACTTGTTCCGGTCCATGACCCACTTCCTTCGCGGCGCGCACACCAACAACCAGCAGGAGGTGGCAGCTGGGGTGAAGGAGTTCTTCGTCTCGAAGAATGAGAACTGGTACTGCCACGGAATCGAAGAACTGGCAGACAGATGGCTAAAGACGGTGCAACACGATGGTCTATACTTTGAATGCTTGTCAGCTTTCATCGTAAAGGTACGTATGAAGGCATCAAGTGATCTAACTATTGCAAAACTTTCGACTCACCCTGTGTATAATATCTTGGCTCGCTGGGTAGTGGGGTTGAAAGGGCAAAATAGCAATGTGGGCACACAGTACGTTCCACAGCGTGCAGCCCAAGGTAGATAATTTATCTGAACTCGAACAAGAATATATGCCTTTTAAGAAATTTTGACATAACTTACATAGGATAGTGATAGATTCATGTGCTTCTGTTGAGGGGGTGTTGCAAAGATGTTAAGGGAAAAATCGACTGAACTGTCCTTAACATAGATGTTACCCTAAGGATATCTGCATACCAATCAAAAGCGACGCATAAAGGAAGATTTTCTCCATTGAAAACTTTTTATAATAGTTTTAAGACATTTGGTTAACAAGAAAAAAAAGTGCGTTTGCAGTTTTATCACACAAAACCAATGTCAAACATTGATATTTGATGACATAGTAGAAAATTTTGCCAAAAAGAAACCGGAAAAAATAGTTTAGTTGTAAGTAATTATCTTAATTTTTCACGCATTTCTCTCAGTAATTTAATCGGATTACAATATACATACTCCGGCAACTGAATTAGAGACGTTTCTGCTCTTTAGCAGCAATAATCACAATGGGAAGCCGTTTATCAAAATCCAGAGGATTTTCTGGATTTTGATAAACGGCTTACTGTATGAGCACGACTGGCTGGAGGAACGGTTTTGAAAACAGCAGAGCTGACTGGTTTCTCAGAAGGTTAGATATACCGGATATTTAATCTGTGGAAAACTAACTCAGATCGCTTGTCTAATTGGTGTAACTGTGGCTAGAAGACTGTCTGTCAGAAACGAGACCGCCGTCGTCTTAAAAAGCTGGTACAGGGATACAGGATTTCCTATGTGACGGAAGCATTCAACGAAGGCTGCTCCTGACTCATATCTCAGGGAACTATGGGCTGGGAATTGAAGAGCTTAGGTATTGGTATTCGCATGCCCATACGGAAACACTGATTTCTGGGAAGAACGGGAAAGTTTGTTTACAGTGGTGTCATGAACACCGTGACTGGAAGATTTGAAAACATTCATGTGGTCCGACGAGTCCTGGCACATTTTGTTCTGTACCGACTGTAGGCAGCGAGTTTGGAGGAAGACCCATGACGAAATGGACCAAGCTTTACTTTCAAATGTAATTAACTGGTCTGGAGGTGGTGTCATGGTGTAGGGCAAGTTCCATGACTATCAGTTTCATTGATATTCATGAAACGTGAGTGTAGATGGTCATGATTTGGAGTACATCCAGCCATCAATGATTTTGATGATCGGGTGTCCTCCAATGAGCATCTCAACATTGCTGCCGATCAAGTCCATCCTGCAATGTTGACTTTTTATTCAGAAGGTGACGGCTGTTCTGTAGACTACAATACTACTGCCCATCCATCGCGCAGGATGTGTTCAGTAGTGGTCCAGTGAGCCTGACAGCAACGTCCACCATCTTCATATTGTCTCGTAAACGCCTTGTATTCTGTAAACATAGATGCACTCTAAAAGCTTGTGGAATCTATGGCAAACAGCATACCTGCTATAATCCGGACTAAAGTAGGTCCAACCCAGTATTGAATATACACTGAAGTACCAAAAAAAACTGGTACACCAGTCTAATACTTGGTAGGTTCCCCACGGAAGCGCCAGACTGCTGAAATACGACAAGGCATGGACTCCATTAGCTTCTGGAAATATGCTGTAGGCAATGCACACCATACTTCCTGCAGAGCGTTCCACAATTCGGGTGTATTCCGAGGTCTCGGATTCCTGTGTTCGATAGCGCGTTGCATGGCATCCCAAATGTGTTCTATCACGTTCAGATCTGGCGACTTGGGTGGGATGGCAACACTCCAAACTCAGATGAATGCCCCTCTAACCATAATGTGGCTTCCCGACACTTGTTTGTGTGGAGGTGCATTGTCCTGTTGGAACAGGCCTAACCCATCAGCATGAATGCAGGACATGAACGGGTGTACCTCGTCAGAAAGGATGTGCACATAGCGTTGGCCGGTCACAGACGTTTGTAGACGTACCAGGGGTCCTAGTGAAGTCCAGCTAAACACACTCCATAAAATTACGGACACCCCACCAGCCGGTACAGTTCCCTATTGACAGGCGGGATCCATGTCTCCATGGGGTTTGCGCCACAGACGAATCCTTCCATCTGCCCGATACAGTTGGAAACGCGACTCGTCAGACCAGGCTACTTGTTTCCAGTCATCAAATGTCCAGTGGCGCTGTTGCCGTGCCCAAGCGAGGCGCATAGCTCTGTGTCGCGCACCCATCAAGGGTACTGGAGTTGGGCATCGGCTCCCAAAGGCCATATCGTGCTGGATACGTTGCACAGTCCGGACACTGATGCTTGTTGAGGCTCCAGCATTGAATTCCGATGATACCTGCGAAAGTGTTGCACGCCTATCGCGTGAAACGATTCTTGACAGCCGACGATGGTCACGTTCACCCAATGTCTTTTTACGGCCACACTGGTATCGTAGGTTGGAGGTTTTGCCGGAATTCTTGTAGTCACTGTACACCCTTGCAATGGACGTCCGTGAAAATCCGAACTTCGTTTCTACCTCCGAAATACTATGGCCCATCTCACGGGTGCCAACTATGACACCGCGTTGAAAATCGCTTAAATCTTTATTACTTGTCATTCTCGTGCCGAAAACAGATCTGACAGCAGGCAGGGATGTTTATCGCTTTATATACGCACTGGCGGACGCAACTGAATACGCGCATAGGTGACGTGTCTATGTATTTTGCATAAGCTCGTCTGTACCAGTTTTTCTGGCACTTCAGTGTACGCTTCTAATTCAGTGTTCGATATGATTAAATTGATAGTAACATTATATTAGAAAGAAAATCGTAGAAATAGTATTGCTTTCGCAAAAAATTTAAATTCGGAATTTGTAGACAAATATTTCACAAGAATGTTAAAATCAAGCAATTTCATTTATAAGTACAAAATTGGCGCCGAAATGAAATTTCAAAATTGTACAAATTAAACTTGCGAAACATTTAAAATTTTCATTTTAATTCCCAGTTTTGAATAATACATATGCTAAAAATTCTACGAAATTGTACTTGAGAATATGCTGCTTTTTTTTGTGATAAAAAATCTGTATGTAATTTAAATGTGAAATTTAAAGTGGAAGTAAAGTATTTACATTAAACTACATTTACTTGGGAGCGTTTAATATTTCTTGACTTAGGGCACTGTAATGTTTAAACCTGCATCTAATCACATATAATCTAAATCAATTCGTAGTACAAATTACATCTCGCGTTCCCAGTTACATTTCAGACTGAATATACGATGTCTCTAACATCTGCTTTCGCTGTTACGTTTACACCCCTAAATGATATGCCATTATCATCGTTGTTAAACAGTTATTAATGTAATGCTGGATGGAGGTCTCCTCAAGTTTCTTTCTCAACGGTCTATCTTCAGTCAGTCACCTCCGTGTCACTCCGGCATGCAAACGAATCTCAACCACTCATCTCCCACGTCGTATTCTTGTGGCTCTTTTTCTATCCCTTTGTATCCAGTCTAATATTTCAGTTATGTCCATCCGTGGTGCTTTCTTCTTATGATGTCTCTAATATGTCCTGCCCATTGCTATTTCAGGGATTTTATTTTAATCATGATGTATTCCACTCTTGTCATTTTCCCGATCCGCAAGTTTCTCTTCTTATCTTTCCTGGATACACCAAGCATGCAGCTCTCCATGTCTCTTTCAGCTGTCTGTAGGCTCTGTATGTCGTTTTAGCTGGGGTCCATGTCTCAGCTCCATACGAAAGAACTGGAATAAAAACGATGAACTGATTAAACACTTTTCGTTTAACGCGTAAAGGTATACTGCTCTTGAAAATTGTACTGTTTCTTACAAAAGTTCTCCAACCTAGTTTCATACGCTGATTAATTTCTTCATCAATATGGCCTGCGTTTTATTATTGTTGCGCCAGGCAAATGTAGGTATCGGTTACCTCTAGATTTTCCCCTTTGTTAATTTTGTTGTTTGTTCAGACATCAGACACTATAACTTTAGTTAAATATACAGTTTTAACTCTCATCACCTTCAATGTTCTCCCTTTCTGCATCTCAACTCACTGCTGCATTCTGATATTCTGCTGGGCAAAGCAGAGTATCTGTAGCTCATCTGGTGCAATCAGTTTGAGAAGATTGATCATTCTGTTCTTGACTATGACTCAAATCCGATCATTCTGAATACAGATTTGACTTTAGGAAAAAGAAAAAAGTCACATGGGGCCATATCTAGGAAGTAGGCAGGTGCTTAAGCGCTATTCCATTTCTTGGCTAAAAACTGTTTTAATGAGAGCACTGAATGAGTTGGCATGTTGTCCTAATGGAAGATGAAGCCATATTTCCACAACTCTTGCCGCTTTCTTCTGAATCGCTCTCTCAAAGTCACTGGAACCTATTTCTAATAATGCTGGTTCACTGTAGATCCATTGGTAAGCTGACACACGTTAAAAATTTCAACTATGGATACCTCATCGAAATATTCCTCCAAAGAGTACGAGTAAATTTGTTCGGCTCGGCGCGTTTTTTACTAATTGAATTAGGTTTTCGTTGAGGGGGGGGGGGCGTATAAATATATATATTTCGTTTTTCTCAGAAATTTTCCATTCTGGTGAGTGCAATTATCATAGCTGAATAGTCCTCTGTTTGCTGCGTAATTTGCATTTTTCACTTTACATCTACGACCAACCGTCACTTTGCCATTCCTTTCGGACAGTGTTCTTGAAACACCCTGAATCTACCTGACGAATCTTTACGACTTAAGCTGTTGCTCGCAGTAGCTGAAAACTTAGCTAAGCATTGCAAATTTTCAATTAAACTCTTTAAGATAAACGATTCAGTGTAAATGACCAACAGGATCGCTTAAATCCTTACCCGGTGTCTAAGCTTATTTAGTAATTAGGCATGTCAAGGATGAATAGCGTTGAAAATCACTTCGGAATGATCGGATGAAAATGTAAATTACGTATTTCAAACTGTTAACTCGCTACCTTGACCAGATATTATCAGACTTCAGCTCGCAATAACGAAACATAATCAACATATGCGGTATCGGCTCATACGATATTATCGTTCGCCCTTGTCTCGCTGGTACATCTCTTATGACTCTTACCTGTTTCAGCAGACCAAGCATCATTGTCCTTACTCATATTTGTATTTTTCTTTTGACAAACCAGCAGAGATTGCGAACTTTGAAAACTCATAACGAGAAATAATGTGTCGTTAAATCAGAAAACCTTTAACGGGAAGAAATTAAATTTACGTGAGAATATAGAAACTCAAAACGAAGGTAAAATTAGAGATACAGGTTTCCCCGCAATCCGAAAGTTGAGCGTTCTTATGAAATCTTTTGTAGGCCAAATGGCCTAAAGCGAAGAGGCAATTACCGTAAATTTCCCAAACACCAAAGATAACCTGCCAAATCGTACCAAATTACACATAAAACCTAAAATAACACACAACGTATAGTGAAAACATGAATGATATAATAATTACATAGCCTGTATGAAGCAGAAGTAATGTATGGACAGTGTGGTTTAACTACACTGTCCATACATTATAAATTTGTCCATACATTATGATAATTTCACTACACTGTCCATACATTATGATAATTTTACTACACTGTCCATACATTATGATACTTTCACTGCACTGTCCATACACTATGATAATTTTACTACACTGTCATTACATTATGATAAATTTACTCCACTGTCCATGCATAAAGATAATTTCACTACACTTCCACACATTAGGATTTTGTCCATACATAACACACTGTCCATACGTTATGATAATTTCATTACACTGTCC
Organism: Macrothele yani; assembly: GCA_039090855.1. Lineage (NCBI taxonomy): Eukaryota > Metazoa > Arthropoda > Arachnida > Araneae > Macrothelidae > Macrothele > Macrothele yani. The sequence continues at coordinate 34,951,734 of CM077012.1, forward strand.
ATACATTCTGATAATTTCACTACACTGTCCATACATTATGATAATTTTACTACACTGTCCATGCATTATGATAATTTCACTACACTGTCCATATATTATGATAAATTTACTACACTGTCCATATATTACGATAATTTTACTACACTGTCCATGCATAAAGATAATTTCACTACACTTCTAAACATTATGATTTTGTCCATACATAATACACTGTACATACGTTATGATAATTTCATTACACTATCCATACACTATGATTTTGGATGTATGGACAGTGTAGTTTCACTACAAATGGACAGTGTAGTTTCACTACCATGTCCATACATCCAAAATCGGGAAGAGCACACTTTTGAAAGCTGAGTGGTGATGAGGAGGTACTATTTGTGTCTGAAGTTACTATTGGTTCTGCTACTTGAAGAACCAATAGTAACTTCGGCAGCTTTCAAGATCCTTTTCCCTGCGTGTATATAGTACGAATTGTGGATGCAGGCAAGTTCAACGCACGCAATTGAAACGCTGAATTGCGTGCAGTTTTACGCTAAGGGTAACACCCTTACGAGCCATGTTAGGCTTTACTGATACCTTATGTACACACCTTAGTAACGGATGCACAAAATAAGTCGAGAAAAAGCACAAATACTCGCAGACGCAGTTGAAAGCTATGGGAACCTGATGCTGAGTGTAGTTCCCGGGGAAGGAGCTTGGCGGCGCCACTCTCGCTGCTCAGGGTGTGCCGCGCTCTGCCGCTATAACGGCTCGCTGCAAACCAAATGGTGAAAGCAGGGCCGCGGATCACCTAGTGGCCAACGTTCATGACTACCACGGGGAGAGCACAGCCTCGATCCCAGGCAGGTACGAACGCTCGAACCACTAGATATCCGCAGTGCGTCGGATGAGCACGTTAAACCATCGGACCAAGGATACTGGCCCCTCGGTAATAAACAAGGGCGCCTTCCTTCCACTTCCTACTTCGCTTTCGTATCATTTTCCTATCGGGCACTCTAGCCCAAATTTTCTAGCTTCCTATTTCTAAAGGGTTGCTTAAGACCTGGGGTCAGACCCCCCTCCCTTCCTAAAATCCACTGCATATGAACTGAACTGAACAAATCATGAAAGCTAGTTTCGCTTTTCGCCTTTTTTCACAAAAAGGGAAAATCCTCTTCAGACTTATTTCGGTTAACGAAAACAGGAACTAATGTAGGTCCTTCGTAAAAGCGGGGGATGCCTGTATACGTCACAGGGACATGTGCAAATATGTTAAACACCACTTCTTTTAAGTGGTAATATTATATTTCTAAGCCACTTTTGTCTCAAATGTTATCGTGAAATAGATTTTCCTTTCCCTCTTCTGTTCTGCGACACCTTTCGTTCATTTAAACGGTGTTCAGTTCAAAGCTGCCTAGTAAATCTGCTGTTATGATAGTTTGGCTTTCGCCAGCAGTTTTTGAGCGGCCACAGGTAGCTTAAAATATTTTACTTAAATACAAAGTATACTGGAGCAAATCACAACATAACTAAATCAGGGTCCACGTTTAGTCGAACTTTCCTCGACAATACAATGTGGATGAGGTTGGCAAACTGCAGCACGGCGATAATGGTATAACTCTGGCGAACTAACATAATTTTGCACAACACAACACGGTGGCTAAAAATCAAACGGAAAAATATTAAGGATTATGTAATGACTAATTACGAAAGTACAGATAATAAACTAAAGATGAGTTAGGGAACAAGGTAAAGTAGTATAACCTAGTTAGCAACTATTAGCGTAACAGTTGACGTTGATCATTTCTAAGACCAAACATTTTCTCATTTCGTCATTTGTTCATATAGGAACAACAAGGTAAAGTCATATACCTAGTTAGCAGCTATCAGTGTAAGTTTTGACGTTGAAGATTTCTAAGACCTCACACGTAACCTTTGCCTACAATGACCGCGTCTCGCTAAAGTTACCACGAATTTGGAAACAGTTCTTCAAATAGTGAATACCTCTCGTTTACCTCCAAGATTCCGCGTGAAAAACGAACGTGATACCTCATGTCTTTAATTGAATAATTACATTTGCAGTTATACATTTTCAAGTCAAGTCACCGTGTTCAAATTGTTGAAGAGTCCTACACAGTCAAGTCACATTATTGTGACAACCTCCTACTTTTGAGGTCAACGGCGCGTAGCCAATGAAAGAAGGCGCGTGTTGTGAGCTGGCTTAGATGGTATATAACGTGTGCTGTAGGCATTCTGAAAACATATCACTCGTTGCTGTCATGGATAAAAGCAGCGATTTATCAGATTTGCAAATTGGAACGATTGTCGCCTTTAGGGCCAAGGGTGGCAGTATTTCAGAAATAGCGCAGTATGTGAACTGTTAGCGTGTTGCTGTGGTTAAACTGTATCCTGATTGGAGAAATGGCACGATTGCAAATAAGCGACGTGGAAACTGCGGAGCACCACGTGCCCTTGAAGTCAGAGGTGAACGTCAGCTTCGAAGGTGCGCGAGGGCCGATCGACACGCTACAGTGGAACAACTCACTTGCCGAATGAACCAAGGGGCTACCGGAAGTGTGTCTAAAACAACAGTTCAGCGAACCCCGTTGCGTATGGGGCTCCGATGCAGACTGATGGTCATTGCACCTATGCTAACGAAGGTGCATCGGCAGAAAAGACTTACATTTACCCGGCAGTATCGGAATTGGACCTCCGCTGATTGGCAAAGGATTGCCTTCTCCGATGAGTCACGTCTTCTGCTTCATCGAACAAATGGACGGTGGCGTATGAGGCATGAAAATTCGGAGAACAAACACTTTTCAACCAATGCGGGACGAAAACAAGCTGCTGGGCGCAGCGTTATGGTCTGGGAAATGTTTTCGTGGTAATCACTGGGTCCACTCATACTTGTGGAAAGCACTATGGACCGAGTTCATTATGAAACCATCCATGCATACCACGTTCACCCATACAGGCTGATTGTCTTCCCTGGGGCGAATGGGATCTTCCAGCATTACACTGCGACTTGTCACACAGCTAGAAATGTCCGAGAGAGTGGTTGGAAGAGCTGGATGAAGACTTCAAGGTACTTTCCTGGCCCCTTAATTCCCCAGACTTAAACCCAATTGAGCATCTGTGGGACCACCTCGATCGTATTGTTTTCTCTATGGACCCTCCACCACGCATCCTCCAGCAGCTGTTAGATGCACTGCAGACAGAATGGCTCCACCTACCTGTGAACACCTTTCAGTTCCTTATTGAGTCACCCTCAGCCCGTCAAGCTGTTGTCCACGCTACGCACGGCGGTTACTCTGGATATTAGGTGGTGTTCACAATAATATGACTCGACCGTGTATTATCGAGTTTGCAGTTTGCTGTCTACATTCTTTGAAAAAGCCATCTGATTAATGTGCGAAAGCTTGGAAACTGATTTTCTATTCTACACCAATAAATTTGGATTACTAGTATATTTATACTATTTTGACCTCACACATTTTTTTCATCTCGTCATTTGTTCATATAGGGAACAACAAGGTAAAGTCTTATTACCTAGTTAGCAACTATCAGCGTAACGTGGGCGTTGGAAATTTCTAAGACCTCCACAGTTTTTCATCACGTCATTTGTTCATGTCTTAGCTTGACTGAGTATAAGGGTTGCAACATGTGGAAGAATTCATTGGGAGTGCAAACATGACGTGAAGTTCTGAAAGTGTAACGAGAGATCAACAAAATTTGCATAATTGGCAGCCTACAAAAACGCAAAGTTAAATAGGTAATATAAGTCACATACTCTTTCTTTAATAAGATCAAAGATGGTGATGTATGCCTTTCGTAGTCGCCGCCGTGGCGCCGTGGTTTACCAGCTGGCTTCTGACCATTTTTTTTTTTTTTGATTAGAGGTTTAACGACCACCGTGAGCAACTCAATGGGCTATAAGCAGTCGCCCGTCCCTAATTTAGGGTCACTGGTTCCAGGGAAGGGAGAGAGCCAGTGCCGTAAGACAAACACAACATCCATGCCTCACCGGGATTCGAACCCGGACCCCTTCGGACGAATAATCATAGGCCAACGCCTTAGACCACTGCGCCACCGGGGCGGCCTGACCATTTGTCTGAGAGGGGTCCGGAATCAAAACCCGTGAGGCCATGGTAGCTGTGTTTATCTTACGGCACTGGTTCTTTCCTTTTCCTGGAAGCAGTGGACCTAAATTGAAGATGGGAGATAAACTATACCGCCCTTAGATTTGCTCATGGTGGTTGTTAACCTCTCTCCCCCCAAAAAAATGCATTTCATATTTTAAAAGAACTTTCCTCCTGTAAATTACGTGATGCACATCGCTAGAAACGTAAAAAATCGAGTACGATAATGCACAAAAAGTTATTTCCCTCTCGAATAAGGTGAATGAATTTATGAACAAGCAAAATGTAGATACCCAGACCGAATATCAACGACTTAAACGCTGCGACGTGCTTCAGAAAATCTTCTGCAAATCCATTCTATTGTGTAAGATCTCTCCAGCAGTACATTATGTATTCACATCGAACTTTTCAGCATATTACGCGGATTCCTCTTGGTCAGTGGACATGTGAAAAGGAACAGAACAAAAAAGGAGATGATTTAAATTCAACGAGTCGGATTGTTTTCTAGGGAATGTGCTGAAGTATCTATTTTCTTTGAGTGCATCCAAACGAAATGGAATTTGTACTTTTTAGTGGAATACTCTGTTTTATTTCCAGTTTCAGCGCGTCTTTTGTAAAAAAAGATCGTGTTTATGTTATCGGTTTGTCCGTCCGTTCGTCTATAGACACCATATCTCTGCAACAGTTAGTCCGATTTGAAAAATTCTTTTTGCATTGGGAAGCTTGAGATTTGCGAATGAAGATCGTTTATTTCGTTTGTTTTTTTTTCGATGTACAATTTCGCCGCTAGAGGGGGTCAATGCGAATGATGTCAAATTCAAAATACATTATATTCCACATATTTGCTTAAATATTGCTTCTAAAATATCTCTTCTTCTTCTAAAACTCAGATTTGAAAACATTTTTCTTCAGCGAATACAGCTCCCGATGGATAATCTTTTACATATAACTTCTAATTTTTGGTAAAGAATACTTTGGCCACCAGGGGGCGTAAGTTTTAATATTTGCAATTGATGTATTTGCCATAAAATCTGAGCTTCTAAAATCTCGATCGAAAAATTTCTTTTGTGGACCGATGCCACTTACGTCAATAAACCTTTTCGGAATATTTTCTTCTTAAAATATCGCATGGTTTCTCCGCCAGGGGCGTAGATGTATATCTTATTTTTGTCAATATCTCTACTTCTAGGAGTCCAATTTGAAAAATTCGTTCTTTCTTGGATAGTGTTTGCAGTGAAAGATGTTTTTCGTATAAATTCAAAGTTTTCAAGTAAATCATAGACTTTTCGCTAAGGGGCGCAAAGGTAATTTGTGTTTTCTGCGTTATTTCTAATTGTAAAACTCCAATTTGAAAATTTCTTCCTGTATGGCATACAGCTCCTGATGGAGAATGTTTTTCATACTGTATAATTTCTGATATTTGGTAAGGAATGGTTTGACCACTAGGGGGCATAAGTGTAAATTTCTGCTTCTGATGTATGTCCAGAAAAATCTAAACTCCTGAAAACTCGTACAAATTTTTTTTTCTTGGACCGATACCTCTCACATCGAAAAACCTTTTGAGAATACTTTTTTCCTAAATTAATGCACGGTTTTATCGCCAGGAGCCGTAGATGCATATCTTATATTCTAAGAGTCCTATTTGAAAAAATATTTCTTTGTTGGAGAGTGTTTTCCGCTGCGAAATGTTTCTCTTATCAATTAAAATGTTTCTTAAAGCACAAGTTTGCAGCCTGGGAGCGTAAGCTCACGATTCCGTTTACAGCACTATCTGCGGGATTAAAAAACCCGATTGCAAAACCCCTTTCTTCTGTCAGATACTATTGTTTTCCGTACCAGTTCCATTGACTTTGAACAGCTTTGATAAATTTAATTTGCGTCAAAACGGATTCAAAAGACGTGCTCATTACACCCGAAAATGTTGTGTCATTTTCTTGTTCCGTGTTGTGTGCATATGATCGTTTGCTCGAATCATTTTGGACACTTCGTAAATGAATGACCATTACACAGCAAACTCCTGCTTCATAAAAAAAACAATTAATGATTCCCAATCTCGACTTGCAAGATTTGTTTCGAAAGTACTATAGAATCGAGACCAGAGTGGGAAGGGTACGGGTTTCTGACTTTTCGTACTGCTGGATTCGGGTTCGTAACCAGACACTAGAAAGATGTGTTTGTCATTTGAGAGCTGGTTCTTCAACTTGCCTAAAACTAGTGTCACTAAATTAGGGATGTTTGACTCATTATCACTTTAAATGACCATGAGGAAAATCGCCTACAAAAGACCTGCATGATAATGACTAAAAATTAGGCCGATAATGTCAGCAATTCAAAACAAAGTTTTAGTATATACCATGCATAGAACTGTAAAGGCCGATGCTTATACAGTAGCGAACAAAAGTATTTGGCGAAACACTTTTTCAACCATATTCTTTTTCTGCTGGGCCAAATCGGGTTATTTTGGGATATGATATGTGTTATTCAGTTGTAAACATGACCCATATGCAGATGGATCGGAAACCTTAACACAGATCAGGTACCGAGCTTAATCGCAAAGATCATACATATTGACCAACAAAGTAGGTGTGTATCACATTCATTTAATGTGTGTGATTGGAGGTTTAACGACCACCGTGAACAACTCAATGGGCTATAAGCAGTCGCCCATCCCTAATTTAGGGTCACTAGTTCCAGGGAAGGGAGAGAGCCAGTGCCGTAAGACAAACACAACATCCATGCCTCACCGGGATTCGAACCCAGACCCCGTTCGGACGAATGATCAGAGGCCATCGCTTAGACCAATGCGCCACCGGGGCGGCATTCTTTCATTCATTTAATGCAACGATAACAGAAAACAAGTACGAGAAAACGACAAAACAATAACTAATACTTAGTGAAATAACCACGAGACTTAATAACAGCTACACAACGGGCCGGCATCGAGTCCACAAGCTTCTCGACGGTGACCTGCGGAATTTGCGCCCATTCTGCAGACAGATGGTCGAACTTCTGGGCCCTATTCCTGCAGGTTTTCTTCTCACATCGTCTCTCTAGCTCCTCCCACATGCACTCGATTGGGTTGAGGTCTGGAGAGTCTAGAAGTGTGACCTGTTGCTGCTGGAAGGCTGGCTTCGCTACTCTGGAGGTGTGCTTCGGGTCGTTGTCTTTCTGCATGATCCATCCGGGGCATGTTCTGGTTTGCCTATAGGAAGATATCGTTGATGAGCATGTTCGTGTAGCTCTGGCCGGTCATTATTCCGTCAATCTTGATGATGGGACCCATTCCATTGCGAGAGAAGGCGTCGTAAAACATGAGCGATCCTCCTCCGTGCTTGACAGTCGGATGAATGAACTGGGGGTTGAATCTCTGGCCACACGGACGTCGTACATATCGGATGACATAACTTCCGAAGAAGTTGAACTTGCTCTCGTCGGTGAAAAGCACCTTACTCTAGTCCGCCGCGGTCCAGTGTCGATGACGGCGCGCGAACGCGACTCTGGCTCGTCGATTCTTGACTCCGATGAGTGGTTTCTTAGCATCAAATCCACCAGCAATGAGACGACGGGAGATGGTCATTCAGCTGACGTTCAGGTCGTCGCTGTGGCGGAATTCATTGGCGATGTCCACAGCAGTCAAGGTGGGTTCAGCACGAGATCGACGGAGGATGCGTCTATCCTGACGCAACGTAGTGGAACGAGGCCTACCATATCGCGGACTGTTCTCGACGGTCCCAGTCTTTTTATAACGTTGCAGTATAGCTGAAATAGACTGGTGTCGGATCTTCAGGGCCCCGCAATGTTGGTGACGCGCATTCCGGATTCCATCATGTTTACGGCCGCCTGGTGAGCTCCAACAGGGATCTCCGCCTTTTTACCCATTTCTGAAAATCTAAGATTGACTTATTATCACACTACACATCACAAAAATCACAAGAAAAACATTAATACATGCAGCAAACAAATGGGTAATAATTGGCGACTCTTGAATATGGCCCATTTCGAACGACAAATTCGCTCTGAGCGAAATACAAACTACGCAGCATTGTAACCCATTAATCAACGCATATCATATCCCAAAATGACCCGATTTGGTCCGGTCGAAAAAGTGCTTCGCCAAATACTTTTGTTCGCTACTGTAAGTAAAACATGTGCCATAAGGGTACTGAATGTTAAACAACACGTAACTGGATGTGCTACCTAGTATTTCAAAGGTAAGGGGCTTTTTCATTAATGAAACACACTCCTTAGACAAAACATTAGAGATGGGGATGATGGGCATTTGACATAGGGATCCCTAGCGCAAAGGTAAACATAGCATAACCGTACTCAGGCGATAAATACGGAAACAGCAGGACTTTCCAGCAGTGCATCGCAATAGACGATCGTGGCTAAACTTGGTGATCTGAGTCACTTCAATCGTGGACGCATTGTCGGCGCATGACAGATGAGTTATTCTACACTGAAGTGCCAAAAGTTATGGGATAGCAGTATGCAAATCTTTAACTGGCGCTGCCGTCATATAACGGCTTCGACACGCGCCACGATTTTTATCAGTTGCGATCAGTCAGACTGACAAGCCGACGTGAGTTATCTGAGTTCGAACGAGGCATGGTAGTGGGATCCAGACGGATGGGACAATCAATTTCCGAAGTTGTGCAAACATTCAACATTCTTTGATCCACGGCGTCACGTGTGTACCCAGAATACGTTATGGAAATCATTACAACCCACCATGGACAGCGCAGTGCCCGACCACCGGTGCTGAAAGACCGTGACCAGCGACGTCTGACCAGGATTGTCCACGCTAACAGATAAGTGGCACTGCCTCAAATAACATCCACATTTAATGCAGGAGGTACCAGTGACATATCCATCAGGTCAGTGCAGCGTAATTTAGCGTCCATGGGGTATGGGAGCAGATGGCCCAACAGAATGCCTTTGTTAACACCACGACATTAGACACAGCGCTTGGGCTCGTAAATTAGGTAATTGGGCCCTAGAAGACACAGCGCTTGGGCTCGTAAACATGTTAATTGGACCCTAGAAAACACAGCGCCAGAGATCGTGAGCACGGTAATTGGGCACTGGAAGACTGGCAACATGTGGCGTGGTCCGATAAGTCACGCTTCTAGTTGCTACGAGCTGATGGTAGTGTTCGGGTGTGGAGCAGAACCCATGAGGCCATGGACCCAAGTTGTCAACAAGGCACTGTGCAAGCTGGGGGTGGTTCCATACAGGTGCAGGGTGTCTTTACGTGGCACAGTTTGGGTTCTCTGGTTCTCCTAATTACGTCATTAACAGGAATTCTCTTTGTTGCTCTGCTGGGTGACCATTTGCAGTCTTTCATGGACTTCATGTACCCCAACAAAGATGGGATTTTCCAGTCCTACAATGCACCATGTCATTGGGCCCAAGATGTCCAAAATTGGTTCGAGAAGCATTCTGGACAGTTCCGACGGATGGTACGGTCATTGCGTTCGCCCGACAGGAACGCAATAGAGCACTTATGGGAAGTGGTCGAAAGGTCCATTCGCACCCAATATCATGCACTTACAAATAACAGGGAACTGTGGGCGTCTGTTCTGACGGCATGGCTTAACATCTCTCCAGAAGTCTGCCGGCCACCTTCTGGAATCGATGCCACGTCGAGTTGCTGCACTTCGCCGGGCTACAGGATGTTCTTCACGGTACTAAGTACGTATCCCATGACTTTTGGCACTTCATTGTATTGCACCAAGTAGTAAGAGCCTGGGGGTTCCCGAAAGCAACCATATCAAGGATGCACCGCTAGAATACCATCGACGGACGTACCAGCAGCCAGAGTGCAAACGTTGGCCGACCACACGCCGCTGATGACTGGTGTGTATGTAGACTATTCAGGCTCCTAGAGACCGATTGCTTAGCAACAGAAGCGCAAATCACATCCAGGTTGAATGTCGGAGACCCAAGCAATATCAACCAGCGAACAGTATGGCGCACGATGCATACCAGCCGATGCCCTACTCGCGTGGCACTGTTGACTGCACGTCATCGGACATTACGCCTCGCCTGCTGTCAAGTACATCAAAACTGGACTTCTGCAGAGTGGGCCGAGTCGTGTGATCAGTTGAATCCTATTTTTAGCTGTACCAAGCTGCCAGGAGGGCCTAGCTGGCTTGAAAGGTCCTTGAAGTCATGCTGCCAGCATGACGTCAAGGCCCTTTCGAGCCAGGTTGGCTCTGTTTAAGGCGGTTCTGGCTATTTGGCGGTTTGGGGAGCCTTTTCGTGGGACACAGTATTTCCCTTATTGTGTCTGGAGATGTCCTTAACCGCTGTGAGCTACCGGCATGTACTGGGTGTTCACCTTCACTGCTTTCACGCATCCTGCGCCCGATGGCCTGTTTCAGAAGGACAATGCGCAGCCCCACGGAGCCACAACCACTCGGGTATGGCTCGTGAAACCTCTCATCAGAGTTTGGAACCATCCAGAGGGCTTTCGCAGGGGTTAAATGACACGGCAGCCTGATTTAAACATTGGAGAAGTTCTCTGTGATACCGTGGTTCATTTCATCAGATCCGTGAATCCTGTGCCGACTTCTCTGGCGGAGTTAGGGAAAGTGCAACAAGATGCCAGAGTGTTACTTCAAAAACCCTCCGGCATTTGGCGGAGTCAATGCATTGGCGTGAAAAGGCTGTTATTCGCGCTACACGGTGACCAGCACGCTATTATATAGGTGTCTAATGTTTTGTCCATTGGGTGTATATGAAATCATCCATAAATTCTTAACCCAGTTTTCATAATGAAATTTGAATAAACAATTATTAATACAAAAGTCAAAATAGACATAGGCTTAATTTAGTGAACAAAGTATTCAGATATGGATGTCTAACATTGTAAATATGCGAAATATAAAATAAATTTTGGGTACCCTTCCCACCTATTTTTTTCTGGAAGAATTCAAAATTTTACAGTAGTATTTATGATTTTGAAATGTCTTTTATGTTTTCTTTTATACACTCATCATCCAAAAAATAGTTGCACCCAGAAGGAAGCAACCGACAAGAATGAAACTTGGTAGGTAGGCTTTTTTTTAATTCGAGGTTTAACGACTACCGTGAGTAACTCAATGGGCTATCAGTCGCCCGGACCTAATTTAGAGTCACTGTTTCCAGGGAAGTGAGAGAGCCAGTGCCGTAAGACAAAACACAACATCCATGCCTCACCGGGATTCGAACCCAGACCCCTTTCGGAAGGTGGGTAGGTTTGACATCGTGAGACATGCAGATGATTCAAGTATTACGCTCGGACGCGCATGTGACGCAAGCAAGAAGGGGTCGTATCCCTGTGCCTGACCGGCTATGTAAGGTCGTCCCATTGAGCGTGCTAGCCGTTCTGACTCGTGCTGTTGTGTTGGTTGCATCTTTTGCAAGCGAAGTATACCTCGGAGAAAAGTTCGGAAGCAATTCGAGTAGTTGGAGGAGTTCGAGAGCGGCCGCATCGTCTGGCTCCGGGAAGCGGGATGGATTGATCCCCGTATTGTGTGCCATACCGGTCGTGCGGATTACACCATAGCACGCTGTTGACGGCAGTGGATAGCACAAGGCACGCAGCAGCGACAGGAAGGGTCTAGGAGACCTAGACGACCACGGAGAGAAAGGACCGACGGGTTACCCGACATGTGGGGAGTGACCCAGCAGCCACGATTGCGGATATTCAGCGAGCAGTGGTGCCCTCCATGTGTCGTCCGATTAGCGCCAGCATCATTGGAAGACGACCGCACGACGTAGGACCGCACGCACGCAGACCGTTACGACGACTGCCCTGAACACCATCGCATCGTCGTCAAAGACTGCAATTGTGTCGTGCCAGACTGTCATTGAGCCACGCAGAATGGCAGCGCGTGATCTTCAGCGACGAGTCCCGCTTTTGTCTTGGAAGAGACGACCTCCGAATCCGTGTGTGGAGGCACCATGGTAAGCGTCAAGATGAACGGTTTGCTGTCGAACGTCACACGTCCAGAAGGTATGGTGTGGGATGCAACTGCCTACGATGCCAGATCATCTCTGTTGTTCATTACAGGCACTTTCAGAGCCCAACGTCACGTTATTGAAGTCCTACAACCAGTGGCCCTATACCTTTTCTGAACGCTCACACCGGTGCGATTTCCCATTAGGACGTCCGCATGCTTATGTTGTCTCGAGAGCATGCCTTCAAGGCACTGACACTCTGCCATGGCCAGCAGCATCGCCAGACCTATCGCCGATTGAAAATGTGTGGGATGGTATTGGACGCGTTATCCCCACTCCACCCCTACCGCACAATCTGCAGGAACTGCGTGAGAAGATTCAAGCTGCATGGGATGGCTTGTCGCAGGACACCATTAAGAACCTTTACAAATCCATGCGAAACGTCTGGCATGCTATGTGAGCAAACATGGCGGCCCGACGCCATACTGAGAGACACTACTTATTGGCGTGAAGCTCAATCAATATTGCCAATATGTTTAATCATTTATTGTTCCTGGTAACCTTTAACTTCTTCCCGATTAGCATTGCAATCCGACACGTCCTTCTGAGTGCAACTATTTTTTTGACGATGAGTGTATTTATACGTTTTTAAGGCCATTCCCTAGATAAACGTGCAACCCAGTTTCCACCGTATTTAGCTTTTTCTTGTGCGCATACTGTATTCTTTCCTTATTAAGTATTTTCCTGAAAATACTTAATAAGGAAAGAATACAGTATGAAAACAAGATTCAAAATTCAGGCTTTAACACGCACACAACAAAAAATCTGATCAGTAGCATTTGTGTGCCATTTCCTTTCAGGCAGTTATTCTCATCGGAAACAAAATGACGTAAGTTATAACGCGTCTTTTTTTGACCGGATGAGTCAACTGTTTTAGATAAACACGATCTCGTGATTTCGTTTTAGAAGATGTTTCTTACTTTTATTGATTGAATATGTTTGCATTATTTATAATGACATTATTTGCCGGTGGCTTCAATTCTGTAAAAAAAGCGTTGTCGGTTATTGTACAGATAATGAACTTCCCAGTGTTCAGAGCTTTGAACAAATGATTATTTGCTTCTTTTGGATTTTTTTTTGTTCTTAGATGGCGACATGTTGAGCTTGGGAAGAAAAAAGGCTTTGCTAGAAGTGCGATTTGCTTGAGGAAAAAAAACTTACGGTGAAATATTCCAGATGAAAATGTGTAATCATAATAGTGTAATTATGTTTAGTGTTAATTTGGTTCTTTATAAAATGTTTTCAACATCAACGTAAACTTCTTGCAGCAGGGGAATTTTGAAACGTAGGTGGAATTGCAAGTAATTAACCAAACAGATTGAAAGCAAATATTTTTAAGGTGTTTGTCTTGGGGTTTTGTTTAACTTAACTTGTAACGTATATTCTAATTTAACTTTCCTTTGAGTTTATTTTTCTCTGTAAATTTAAATTTGTTCTCTTAGACATTTTCAAACCTTAACGTTATGTCTTTTCACTCAAACGAGAATAATGTTGGCAACACACTGAGGTCGGAACAAGAATGACGTACAGTATTGGCCAAAATTGTGGAAACCTTTTGGAAATAATGTATTTTTGAGGTTTGATGACTCACAACACCACTTCTTTTTCGAGTAATACTGTAAAATTATATAAAAATGGAAAAATAATTTCATCAAGAATGTAATGCAGTAACTTTTATGAAGGATTTTGTATTAGAACAAGAGTTATAAAGAAGAAAAGTGAAACACATAGAAAAAATGAGATATACAAAAATTCTCACCATGTCAGTTAATACTTAGTTGGGTAACCTTTAGCGTTAATTACTGCCTTTACAACGCCTTCCCATGGAGTGAACCAAGTTTTTTAGTCCGCAGCTGTTATAATGTGAAACTAAGATTGAATTATTGCTTCTATTAATTGGATTTTATTGGTGGGTTGTTTCTTAATAACAAGTTTCTTTAGTCGGCTCCATAGATTTTCGATGCGGCTAAGGTCTGGGCTGTTCCCAGGTCATTCCAGCCGTGGAATATGATTATCTTGAAACCACGTTTTGCACACAGCAGCAACATGACATGGAGCTGAATCCTGTTGAAATATAAATGCTTCATTATCTTGGAAAAGATCACGTGCGGAAGGCTTCAGTTTGGGCTAATGTATTTTATTAATGTATTTTTGGCCATTTATATTCCCGTTAATCACACAAATTCTGCCCACACCTTTTGATGTCACACAACCCCAGATCATAACACTAACTTGGTGTTTCACGGTACATGTGATGCAATCACGATGCAAATCTTTTCAGATTCTTCTCCTTACGTATTTTATGCCATTACTACCAAACAGGGAGATTTTGGTCTCATCACTCCAAATAACACTGTCCCATTGTTTCACTGTCCAATTAACATAGGTTTTAGTCGAGTTTAATCTTTTCAACCTTTGTTTGAGAGATAAAACTGGCTTTTTTCGTGGAATTCCAGCTTTTAGACCAAATTCCTGCAGTCTGCGCAGAACAAACCTTGCACTCAACTTCACATTGCATTGTGCCATTTCATCTTGTATACACACAGATGATTTTCTTCTCTCATATAGGCACGGTCCCGTAATTCTATCATCGCTTGCTGTTGTGCACCTTTTCCTGCTTTTACCAATCTGGTTTTGTAGTGACTGAGTCTCCTTATACCTCTTCAAATATTTAGAAATGCCACCTTAGGTTAAGTTTCCACCAATTTGTTTTCTAATTTCTTTATAACTGAAGTCTTGCTCACTTACTAGTACTATTTTACATCGCTTTCTTCTGCGCGACCAGTCAACTCTTTGCGTCATTTCTTTAATTTTATTACGTTTTACAAGCTCACCAAATAAAAGAACACACACAAAAAAAACTAACCAACTTGATAGCAATCACATAAAACACTGACAAATGTCCTCCTCTCAGCTCCAATGCATGACATCAATAGCTGAATCCCACTGTGACCTGACTGGCTCATTGCCAAAACAAGATGACATCTGATTGGCTCTCTAAACACTCATGCTCATTGGCTACATTCAAATAATGGAAAGCTACCTTATGTCAACCTAAGCAAGTTGTGCTTCCTTTTTCTAGTTATTTGGCTATAACTTTTCATAGAATACATATAATTGAACAAACGTTGTTGCGTTACATTTTTGTTGAAATTATCTATCCATTGATATATAATTTTATGGTATTACTCCCAACAAAAGTGGTGTTATGAGCCCCATCAAACCTTAAAAATACACTTTTTGCAAAAGGTTTCCACAATTTTGGCCACTACTGTATGCGTGGCCGTATAAGAACGATAGATAAAAAGGCAATGCAGCGGTAATTTAGGTGGATTGATGTTAGTGACGATAGACGTGCTGTTACACTGTGTTTGGATGTTAAACTACTGATATTGTATCGAGTAAGCCAGTGAGTATGGAGTCAACCCATGTAAGCACAATAAAAGCATTTGTAAGTACTACTTGACATCTTTCTTGTAAGGTGTATGGGTACCTTCTAATATTGCATTAACGTAGCACACATAACGTACTTACTGACGTAGTTACAGCGGAAAGAAAATTACGTTATGAACTTTGATTAGTGTTACAGCAGTTACGTGATTTCAAATTATGTGAAATTGAGTACTTGCCAAGTTTTGCATTTTGAAGACCAGGTCGTTCGGAAAATAATGGCCGATTTGGAGGGTAGAAATGAAACAGCCTCATTGCAGACAACCTTGTTTCATTTAAAATAAGCGATTTCACCAGCTACACACCTCTTCCAGCGAGTGACAAATGCTTCGTTGCCAGTCTGGAAGAAAACTGGCTCACCCTAAATGTAAGTAAGTCCCAGATTACAATTTCGGGTTTCTCTCGGTTTCTGGAGGTCCTGTCCTTAAAGTAATTGCTAAAATACACGAAAAGATGGAAATCCGCAGGTGCCAAGACAAGCAAGTAGGATGGATGTGGGACAGTTTCGAACCTGAGTTCGTGTAGCTTCTGTTTCGTCATGTGTGACACGTCTGGTATCGCGCTATAATGGATGAAGATTGAACCTTTCCTGCTCACCAAAGATGGCTGCTTTGAACCCAACGTCTGGTGCATTCGCTCAAAATCTTCACAGCATGTGACTGAGGTAATGCTTTCACCAGCATTCAAGAACCTGTAGAGCAGTGGTCCACAACCTCTTATGCTTCACTCACGCCCTGGAAATGTGTATATATGACAGGCATTCCCCTTGTATAGATAGAAAAACTATAGTTATAGTATAACAATGGGAATAAAATAAAACCTATGCACATACATTAACTTTTGTATTCATAAATTATTAGGGGTATGCAAAAGTTTCCGCCGCCACCGCTTATTGGGCGCTGTGGAGGGTCTAACCGGCCGGCGACCCGTGCTGTCAGTTCGTACATGAAGCCAAGCCTGGCTGCCGATAAAGTTTATTTGCGGCACTGTTTGTTATTCATGTTTAGTTTAGGGAAAAGTGCGAGTGAAGCATACTGTTCAATATGTCAGGTATTGGGCGAAACGATTATGGGTGAGCGGACGTGTCGGGAATGGTTTGCCAGGTTTAAGAAAGGCGATCTAAGCTTGTAAGGCAAGCCACGTGTAGGTAGACCGCCGGAACTTGCAAACGAGGAGCTGGAATCGCTGTTGCAAGAGGATGCCACACAATCGACCACGCAACTGGCTAAACGTTTGAAAGTGGCTCAATCGACGGTGGTACGGCATCTTACAGGCCTTGGGGAACATCCAGAAGATTGGTAAGTGGGTTCCGCATACTTTAACGGAGTGTAATATTGGTCAACGATTAGACATTTGCATGGCGTTGCTGAAGAGGTTTCAAGGGAAGAATGTCTTGTGGGAGGTTGTCACCGGGGATGAAAAATTGGTCTATTCCGATAACCCTGTACGCAAGCGATCCTGGGTCAACCCAGGTCAGCCATCAACATCTACTGCAAAACAGGATATCCACGAGAAAACTGTGCTGGTGTGTGTGTGTGGTAGGATATGCATGGATTGCTTTACTTCGAACTGTTGAAACCCGGAGAAACAATCATGGCACAACGATATAGCGATCAGTTGATGAAACTGAACGCCGTAATCGAGCAACAACGCCCATGTGCAGGTAAAGGACGCCTCCCAGTTATCCTGTTACGCGTTAATGCCTGGCCACATGTCGGCGTCTCCACGAAATCAACCCTTGGACACAGGGAGGCTTTACCGCGATCGGCTTACTCCCTGGACATTGCACCCTAGGACACTCATCTATTATGCTCTATACAACATTTCCTAGCCCAACAGCGGTTCACCACAGTTCCAGAGCACTGCGTTCTTCAGCTCAAAACCCGAGTCCTATCACAGGGGCATTCATTTCTTGCTTGAAAAATGGCAAAAGGTCATTCATGCTAACGGCCAATATTTCGTTAAATAAATGCGTACTATTTTGCTGATTGTTCATGTCTCCTTTCTCCTTAAAACGGCGGAAACTTTTGCATGCCCCTACTACATACACTTGTAACGTACCAGGAGATGTGACGTACCTGCCCGAAGGACGCACACGACATAAAAGCAGATAGTAGTCAGAACAAACGTCCGCGTAGCTCAATTGGTAGAGTGACTTATTCCGGAATGAGGGGACCCGGGTTCGAATCCTGGCGTGGACAGAAATGACGGAGAAATTTACTTCGTTATAATGGCGCCCGAACTATCCGGATGACCCGACCGTTCAAAATCTCGCATTGGTGTGATGTTATTTCCACACCGCGAGATAGGAAAAATAAGAGAATCCCTCCTCCAGCACTTCGAAAAAAAAAAAAATAAGGGGGAGATGATGTAACGTACCAGGAGATGTGACGTACTTACCCGAAGGACGCACACGACATAAAGGCAGATAGGAATCAGAATAAAACGTCGGCGTAGCTCAATTGGTAGAGTGACTTATTCCGGAGTAAGGGGATCCGGGTTCGAATCCTGGCGTGGACAGAAATGACGGAGGAATTTACTTCGTTATACACTATATTGACAAAAGTCACCGGACACCTAAAAGAGAAACACAACATATAATTTATTGACATACATTAGTACGGTGTCGGTCAACCTTTGGCCTTAATGCATGCACTGACCCTTCGAGACATGCTTTCGACATGGTTTTGGAACACATCGATAGGTATGCTGTTCCATTCAGTACACAATGCTGCCACAAACTGTTGCTTAGTAGTAGGCCTTGGTTCCAAACTTCTTATGCGACACTCTAATTAATTCACTAGGTGCTCTATAGGATTAAGGTCAGGGCTCTGTGCTAGGCAGTCCACACACGATACGGACGTATTGTCAAACCACGCCGTAACAGTACTTGTTTCATAGCTCGGTGCATTATCTTGCTGGTATCAACAAGGCTCGGTTCAACAGCATTGCCACAGAGTTGGATGGGCATAATTGTTCAGAATATCGAGGTAGACGCGCTAGTTAACAGGTTTGTCCAATACAGCCAATGGGCCGGGACCATACCACCAAAAACCCCACACACACGAGTACACTGCCAGCTCCAAACTTGACCGTAGGAACAGTACACGGTGGCAAATAGCGTTTCCCTGGCTGCCGCCATACCCACACACGGCCAGCAGACTGATGGATCTTTTATCTGGATTTATCAGTCCATAGGACCCGTTTCTATTGATCTACGGTCCACGATAAAGGTTCTGTACATCATGCTAAACGAAGAGTAGGATTTCGAGTGGAGATGAAAGGCTTATGAGCAGCCGCATGACCCGCAACTCACTCCTTTCTTACATGTTTTACAGACCACTCTTACACGAGTTGCAACAACTGCAGCTCAACCGATTCTGGCGTGTATATAGCGTCTGATCCACTGTTCAACTCGTTGAAATGGCGCTGCAAGCGGGTTGATCTGCAAACATTGTGGGTGAATTGAATGTGGAACCTCAAAAATCTGTCATTATTTCCGAACGACGTGATATTAGTTGTTTTCGTCATAAATGCATTCTGTTGCACGTAGGTAGTCCGAAAAATAATGCCGCAGCTTATGTGTCCCTTCGTATATAAAAAACTGTTTACAGAGACTTTGTTAGTGTGCCGGATTAAAACTGTTTTCTTCACAACGGGATTAAACGGTTTTCTTCACAACGGGATTATAGCGGGTTTCTTCTGAACGCGATTAAACCGGTTTTCTTCTCAACGGGATTAATTCCGTTTCTTTAACGACGGGGTTCATTCGGTTTTCTGCACAACCAGATTAAATCAGTTTTCTTCACAACCGGATTTTTTTTTTTTAGTTTTAAAGACCACTGTGAGCAACTCAATGGGCTATAAGCAGTCGCCTGTCCCTAATTTAGGGTCACTGGTTCCAGGGAAGGAAGAAAGCCAGTGCCGTAAGACAAACAAAACATCCATGTGTCACCGGGATTCGAACCCGGAACCCGTTCAGACGAATGATCAGAGGCCATCGCTTAGACCACTGCGCCGGATTAAATCAGTGTTTTCTGCGCAACCAGATTAAATCGGTTTTCTTCACAACTGGATTAGCTGCTATCCGGTATTCGTAAATTTTTTACAAATAAAGGATGGCAATTATGTCACCTTGTTGGGCCGCGGGTTGCCTAGTGGGCAACGTTCGTGACTGCCATGGACAAGACCTCAGGTTCGATCCCAGGCAGGTACGAACACTCGATCCACTAAATATCCGGAATGCGTCGGATGGCACTTTAAGCCGTAGGACCACGGGTACTGACCCCCGGTAGTGAATAAGGGCGTTTTCTGCCTCGCTTCTGCGTCACTTTCCTATCGGGCACTCTAGCCCAAATCTCCTAGCTTCCTATTTCTAAGGGTTGTTTAAGACCTGAGGTCAGACACTCCCTTCCTAAAATCCTCCACATTTCATCATTTGTCACCTTGTGCTTGAGGACGCGGATTTCTGATTTTTGGTTCAAATTCCTGGAAAGAGAAGGGATGTTTTATGTTTTCCTCCTGCGCTGGTTCTCTTTACCTGGAGCCAGTGGCTCAAAATTAGGAAAGGGGACCCCACGTTGGCCAATGGGGGATGTTAACTCCCCTAGAAACGAAATGAAAACTGGTCTGGTTATTTGATTTCGCTGCAGTGTCAGAACAATTTCACTACAAAATGCCAAAAACAATCGAAATGCTTGCCACGAAGCAAAAGGTTTGGAATATAACATTAAAATCAATTGATTCCAGAAAACACGTAACCAGTGGGGCAGTTTTGGTTCAACATACTCGTCAGAGAAACTCGATTCCTGAATGTCAGCGTCGTTCTTCCATTAGCTAATGATCTGCTAGAAACAATTACTCTCTATGAATATTGTAGCATAATAAGCTATGATAAGAAGCTTTAGGAAGACTTCTATCATCTGGAAGTGCACTGCTGTTTGCGAAAATTGCAACACCGTGAAGGATTATGGGTATTAACTTGAAACTTACAGGTTATGTACAACAGGCTGGGACCTGCAAGTGATTTAAATGTAAGTAAAATGCGTATTTGGTTTCGGAGAAGTGTCCTCTGAACTGTACGGTCCTGTGTTAGAGCTGGCTCAAGCAAGATGCTGAAATCAGTGAAGAGCCGACATTGAGTCGCAAAGGTATATCTTGTGTCTCACTATACCCCGTCGCCGAAGAAGGTCGCATTAAGTTGAAATATAAAGGAAATAATTCGTGCACCAAAGCTATTAAACTGAAATCAAATGCCGTCTCTTGCGCGACACACTTTAATGATAGAAGCTATGTACAATTAAAATAAATATAAGTTAAAGACTTTTCAACACCACAACGGTGTCGTCCTCAGAAACAATGCACCGGTGAACATAGAAGTGAGAGACCGAAATACTTTAACGAAACAAGTAGCGGTTAATGGGCATATGCAGTGTCGGCAAAGTCCAAATCAAGTTTCGTGGGTAAAAACAAAGTTCGTGGGCGTGACCTTGCTCAAAAGTCTTTTCCAAGGCTGGAGGCAACTTCTTTCGCCATTGGCAAATATGTGAATACTCTAGGAGAAAAGTGTTGATCGACGATTCCTGGTTGAATCCAGGATAACGGTATCATTCCAACATGGCAGGTAAGAACCATTTAAACAAAGTATCGACAAAGATGTAACGCCAGAATGCGTTCAAACATTGTATTGATGTTCATTAATGCGGAGCCCCAAATTGCGAATGGTAGAGCCCACATAGCATAAATCGGTCTCAGCGGGGTTAATAGATTTTAGTGGAACCAAATATACACCGTGACGGTACTTACATTCGACACAGTCTCTGTCCTGTTTGACAATGCTAAATAAAGTGCAAGACTTTACACCAAACTTTAGTTTGTACTTATCACATACACTGAAGTGCCAGAAAAACTGGCACACCAGTCTAATACTTGGTAGGTCCACCACGGGAGCGCAGAACTGCAGAAATACGACGGGGCATGGACTCCACTAGCTTCTGGAAATATGCTGTACGCAATGCACACCATACGTCCTGAAGAGCGTTCCACAATTCGAGTGTTTTCCGAGGTCTTGGATTCCTGTGTTCGATAGCGCGTTGCATGGCACCCCAAATGTGTTCTATCACGTTCAGATCTGAGGACTTGGGTGGGAATGGCAACAACTCAAACTCAGATGAATGCTCCTCTAACCATAATGTGGCGTCCTGACACTTGTGTGGAGGTGCATTGTCCTGTTGGAACAGGCTCCACCCATCAGCATGAATGCAGGACATGAACGGGTGTACCTCGTCAGAAAGGATGCGCACATAGCGTTGGCCGGTCACGACCAACGCTATGTGCGCATCCAAATGTAATGGATCCCAAAACTTTTTAGTCACATTTATTTGTAAGCAAAGTTATCTGTGGTCGACCAATTAATTTATTTACAATTAAACGATCAATTATGTGACAAGGGTAAGCAAAAGACAAGGCAAACTGTTTACAAATTCCAGTCCACTCCTGGTCCCGGAGGTCCTGTGTGGATGATCGTGTAAATGCGCTATTAATAAAGAAATAAAAAGCAGATAATTTTTGCGACATTGGATGAAAAGAAGTAAAAGGTATAAACGTAGCGGAAAAAGTGGGTTTGCGGTAGACGGAAAATGGCAAGTAATTTTCAGAAAGATCGCGAAAGAGACAAAAGTTGAGGAAAGGCAAAATGCCTGAATTGTTAAACTCATCCTCGAACTTGGTAGAAGGGTGTCGTGAAGATAGAATATTGTCAAAAGAATTAAGCTAATCAAAACTTGAAGGCCAAGTAATCGAAACGTCGTCTACGTAGCAGACATAAAGAAGTGGTTTTAGGGGGAAACAGGAAAGAAGGTATTCTCTAGTCCTGTAACAAAACCTCGGCAAGCAAGGGAGTCAGGGAGTCAGGGAGGACCCCATAGTGTCACCTGCCAACTGTCGATAAATGGAACCGTTAAACCGAAAATAAGATCTCTTCGAAATAAATCGAACAGCATACACATTATGGAGGAACTATCATCGGAAGAATAAATGCACAAAACAACAAGTTTGGCTTCAATAAGATCATGAACATGGGAAACAGGGGTGTTCGGAAAAAGCGCCACTACATCGAGTAAAGCCAAACACAAAAGTGAAAGCGTTGGAGGACATATAGAAACGAATCCTGGAAAGTTCTTCGGTGGAACTGGAAACACAATAAGAAGATCTAATGAGGGGAGCAAGAAGTTTGGCTAAAGCTCTCTCAAGATTGTGGGTGGGTGCAGACGAAAATGAAGCCAAAGGTCGGATAGGGGTACCCAATTTATGGAGTTTTAACTTTACCATTATGAACACCTAACGGATTTTGAGCCAGAAGGGATTATTGAGATGAGAGAAGATGGATTTTCCTACCGCCAAATGGCCAATCGTACCGAACGAAATGCCCGTACAGTTATACCAACGTGGCGTCATTGGACAGATGATGCTTGGTCGTACAGAAATCCGGGACCTGGTCTGCAAAATCGCACAAGTGCGTGTTATGACAGACACCTGTATCGCATGGCAGGAATAGATGGCACAGCTACATTCACTATTTTAGCGCAGCAGTGAAGCACTGTCACAAGTCAAACTTTGTCCTTCAGCACAGTTCGACGTTGTCTGCTTAACAGAAGACTAGTTGCTAGCAACCCATTGATGCGCATTCCTCTGACCCTCAACTACAGACGGTCAGGCTGCAATGGGGACACGAACAAGACACTGGCGCGCTGATTGGGAACAGGTCGTGTTTTCGGACGAGTCACGATTCAACTTGATGCACCATGATAATGGTTGCCAACGTGTTTCAAGTCATCGTGGTGAGCGGCACCTTTCAGCGTGCATTTTGCAGCGCCATACTGGCCCAGCGTCATGGTTTGGAGCGTCATTGGGTTCAATGCGCGGCCTTGCTTGATACAAATTGATGGAACCCTCAAAGACCAGCGATACATCAGGGATGTTTTAGAGGCAGAAATGATATCCCCTTTCTTCAGAGTTGTGCTGTCCCTATAATCCAGCAGGACAATGCTCTGCCACATATCGACCGGAAAGTGCAAGACTGTTTCCATGCACGTTAGATACCGCTTCTTCGCTGGGCTGCACGTTCGCCGGATATGTCCCGACTGAACATGTCCGTTATATGGCCTTCGCCAGTCACCACAAATGAGCTCTTGTTTCGCATAGAAGCAGCCCGGCGGGATATTCCCCAGCATGATATGGAAAACGTCTTCCATTCAATGCCACTCCGTGTAGAGGGTTTTTTTATTGCTCGATGTGGCTTCACACGGTACTGAGTATTGAAGCGAAAACGTCTTGTATAGCTCCGCAAATGTAACTACTTATCTCCTGTAACAAGAAGCTGGAGTGATGAACACTGAAGAGCAATTGAATTAGAGATACCTGTCTAGTAACGTGTAGCACCATCTTTCGCCCTGATGACGGCGGCGATTCGTCTCGGCATGGACTCTACAAGGCACCTGAAGCGTTGGGAAACCATACGGATCCACGACCCCTGAACAAGCTCCCACAGTTCACGAAGATTTGATGGCGAAGGGTCATCTCTCTCGGTGGAATCCCAGATGTGACCTAGCTGGCCAAGGAAGCGAGGTCACGTCGGTGGAGTGTTCATCCAACCATTCGGATACAATTCGGGAGCTGCATTGTCTTGTTCCAGGATGAGGTCCCCAGTGGGATGTTTACGGCGCACAAACAGGAGCAAATGGCTGTCTAGGATATCCCGGTAACGTTGACCGGTTAGGGACGATGTCACATGTACCAGGGGTCCCATTTCAGTCTACGTAAACAGTCCCCAGACGAGAATGCCACCTCCACCAGCTTGAAGAGTACCCTGCTGGCAAGTAGGATCCATCGCTTCATGTGGTTTGCGCCGTACTCGTATCCTGCCATCCGCATGTACCAACGTGAATCTCGACTCATCAGTCCAAGCAACATTTTCCCACATGTCTAGGGTCCAGTGGCGATGTCCTCGCGCCCATGCTAATCTTTGCACCCTGTGATGTGCGGTCAGCAGCGGTACCCTCATGGGACGATTGCTTCTGTACCCCATAGCGAGGAGATGGTTCTGGATGGTGTGGCTGCTTACACGTTTTTGTGCACCAGCGTTAAATTTCCGAGTGATTTCTTGCACTGTGGCCCGTCTATCCGCTGTTACAATGCGAGCTAGACGACGAGGACCCCGCTCATCTACGCGCCGTTGTGCACGGCAGTTGGCCTTTGCAGGGATGGTTTTACCGGATTCGATGTACTCACGGTGCACCCGTGACACGGTTTCTCGTGAAAATCCCAGTTCCTGCAAGACTCCCGAGATGGAGTGACCCATTCGTCGGGCCCCGACAATCTGCCCACGATCAAATGCGCTTAGATCCTCCGTCTTACCCTTACTGCGTCCGACTCTGACTGATTCCCGTCGCATCACTCCTTATATTGTCGGATCGCTGCATACGTCACTTCCGTTTGGAAGGCCGGCCACAGCGCCACATTTGCATAACGCCAGCTGTCTCTAATTCAATTGCTCTTCAGTGTAAATTTCATTTGAATAGCGCGATAATTTCTTGGTGTTGCAATTTTCACGAATTACAATATGTTTAAAAGACACGACAGTACACAGGAAGTAAAATTTGCTTGACCGTTTGTTGTAATATTCTGGCATGCGCTGTCGAGGCATTTTCCGACAAGAAGCCGTTTTGCTGGGCAGACGTGACTTCGAATGCGTTATATTAACGTTTCTGTGCTAACGTTGGTGCTTATTCTCTGCTTCGTTTCATGAGCATTCTATGATCCGTCTGAGAATAGAATGCTTGTGCTATACATGGTGTCCGAGAATTATTGGATACATTACAAAATTATGTACAAAAAAAAAACTATGAGCATTGCCTGTTTTCCTATGTCACGTATTACTAACACGGTTTCTATATTTTTGTTTTGCAGAATTGCTTATTCCCAGAATCCGATAGATGGCGCTAGGTGTGGCCTGATGAGGAATGTATGAGAAATGCGCAATCAGTAGGCATGTCATCCGTACAGCAGAAGGCGATATGTGTGCTATGGCTTACGGAATTAAAGTTTGTCATTAAAGTTAAAAGACGGTACCGTTTAGAGTATGGTTGTAATCATCCGTCAACGAATTCAGTTAAGCGGTGGATGAAACCGTTTAAAGAAACTGGTAATGTGAAACATCGTGGAATAGCCGGTAGGCCTAGCGTCAGCGGTGAGACAGTTGACCAAGTTAATTAAATTTTCCGACGAAGCCCCAGGAAATCCGTTCAAGCAGAGAACTGTACATTCCGAAATCGACAGTTCACGATATCTTGCACAAGAAATTAAAGTTTCATGCTTATAAAATTCAAATAGTGCAAAAGATGTATGTAAATGATCGCACTCTGCGATACGATTTAGCTGTTTATATGCTGAATCGAGTGGAAAACGACGAAAACTTTCTCCGTACCGTAATTTTTTGTGATGAATCCACATTTCATGTATCAGGTATTGTGAATCGTCACAACTGTACGATATGGGGCAGTGAACCGCCAAATGCTGCAATTGAACTGGAACGTGATTCTCCAAAAGTTAATGTGTGGTGTGCTCTATCAAAAAGAGAAGTGATTGGCCCTTTCTTCTTCTGCGAAAAAACCACATAAATGGTGTCATTTACTTGGATATGCTAGAAAATTTCGCTATACCCCAGATCAAAAGATATGACATCGTCGTTCCAACAAGACGGCGCGCCTCCGCATTGGTCAACGTGTGTACGTAAGTGCCTAAATGAGCATTTCTCCAACAGATGGATTGGGCGTGGTGGTCCCATTCCAAGTGGCCTCCTTGCTCCCCAGATCTAACTCCATTGGATTATTTCACGTGGGATTATGTCAAGGACCGTGTCTATCAGACGCCTTGTACTGATTTGCATTAACTGAAGCAGCGTATCACAGCTACTATTAATTCCATAACTCCTCAGATGCTTGCCAATACATGGCATGAAATCGAGTATCGCTTGAACGTACTACGAGAAACCAAGGGATCTCACATCGAAATTTATTAACTTGTGTAGTTACACTGTAAGTTAGTACAGTCAGTTTCTTTCTATCTGTTTAGTGTTTTGTTTTCTATAATTTTGTAATGTGTCCAATAATTCTCGGACACCCTGTATATTCAGCAATAGCTCTTCTTCAGTTTAATGGACAACTCGTTTAAAGTATATTTAATGTACATTCTTCAGTAGCTGGGCTTTAGTTGAACAGACTATAAGTTTGAAGCATGTGAAATAATATCTACGGTAGTGCTCTTTAGTTGAAAGGATTATATATTAAAAGCATGTGGAATTTATTTCCCGGGAATCTTCTTTGGTTAAATGAACTGAACTGAACGGTTAAATCATGTGAAATGTATCTTTTGCAAAGGTCAAAAATAAAAGTACCTGGAATTTGAACAAGAAAAGAGTTTTTTTTATTCGGTTAAATTTCTCTTTCGAGTTTTAAGGACAAATGCCAACCATGCGTGATGTGGGTATATATAATGGGGAAAACTTTGCTCTGACAATGCTTTTAACGTTTTCTAACAAGCACGTGTAGCAAAACAACTCTTCTCTCTAACTGTAAAACAGAATTTTATTTAAACTAATTATTTAAGTGCGCAGTTTAATGCATTTATCAAGTCTTTTTTGCTGCTGTTTAGGGTTTGAGTGACTCCCAGATCACCTAAAACTGTAAGGAATCTGTAGCTATTTTTTTTAACTTGGATACGTCTTTAAAATCAGTACTATGAGGGTACCCTCTAGGAAAACTAGACCAACATAATTTCATACGATTGATGAAATGCGTATACTTTCTAAATTATAACAAATAGCTAAAATCTAATAACTGACATAAAAAAAAGTAATAACCAATTATTCTGACAATATCGACGTCAAGGTCATGCACATGCGCGGGGAGAGGTGAGGGCGTCCACGATTTTGGGGTCCAATACGCTGAGTCAAGCGCCTTAAAATCAGTATAACTCAAGATCACGTAAAGGTAGGATCGTGATATTGATCTCAAACGATTCGTCTGGATGAGACTTATCTAAAAACCAATAATTCATAAACATTTAATAAGTACTTCATAAGTGATAAACGAAAAAAATATTTGTGATAAAATCAAAATGTCTAAATATTTGAAGCAAAAATACGACTCAAAATACTACAAACGTATATCAGAAGAAAGAAGAATTCAAAAGGAATCGAATAAGCCCAAAACGAATAATGCAGAACGATGTAGGGCTTATATACAGATGAAGAAAGCCAAAGCGGCTCAACGCGTGGAGCCACAACCAAGCACTTCTACATTTCAAAATTGCCTTTATTCTTCAGTAAAATAACACTTCTATGTACATGACAATGGAATTCTGCCAATAAATACAGCGGTATATACATCAGCTGGAAAGTTCCAGTGAAACGTAAAACAAAATATTGTTAAAATCATAAAAAAATTATTTCGCCACGTAGGGCGAAGGAGAGGCAGACAAAAAAGCACGAGCGATACAAACGAAAATGTTTACCTACAGTATTGTAGACAGGGCAAGACATGATTCTATACTATGCACAAATTCCAATTAAGCATTACTACCATACTAAAGATTAAACATTAGGTACTAATTCACAGAAATGCAACAGTGATGCTACATTCAAAATTTACAACATATGTACAGAAGTATTCAGTGACAAGGGGAAATAACGCTAAATGTACTCAGAAGGGCATCTTGTTACATTATATTATACACACAGTGACTAATATTTTAAAAAAATATTCAACATAATGAAGGGGACATTGCGTGGGCAGTAAACTGTGCAGAAGGAAGAATTATATACAACAACATAAAACCCAACATTATCGAAGAGAACATGGGAAACATGGTGAGCTATCTTCAATGGCACATTAAAACAGAAAAATCACAAATAGCGAAGCACCAAAATTAATACGTAAAAACATGATTTGTTACAGTGAACGTGGGCGACAACAAAAATCCCACTTATAGGTTGAGATGTAACTGCAAATTGTGGATATGGAACCACCCAGCCGATTGGGCCCAAGTGGATTGAAAAACGCTATCGGTGTTTGTTGAGGCAGCACGAGAGTGCTCCATTTGGAGGCTAGTGGTTAACCGTGCTAGGAAGCGTCTCCGAATGATAGCACTTGCCTCCTGAGGAGGTGGAATAAGAGCAGGGAAGCGTTGTTGAAGATGGAAAGCATAGACAGTGAACTTCACAAGAAGAAAAATATAACGGCACACAGGAGGCAAGTGAGTAGGTGGATGCTTTGTTTGGAGTAGCCAAGCATATGCAAGAAATGGTAACGATCGAGCACAAATTCGATCAGCAATACGAAATGCTGTGTTTAGGACTGGCAGGAGAACGGGGCAGAATAGGTATTGGTGTTGGACGTCGCTGACTTCAGGGCAAAAGGAGCACTGCGGAGAGGTGAGAAGGGTCATGCGAAACAGTACTGATGGGGCGGGGAGACGAAGGTGAAGAAATTGCCAATGGACATTGAGTTCAAGAGGGGAGGAATAGGGCAGAGGTAGATGCTGTCCAGATGGCGGGGAGAAGAGAAGGAGGAGCAGAATGAACAGAAAGTGGAAGTGCGGGAGGGGAAAGAAGAAGCCAATAAAGAGAAGAGGAGGAGAGAGAAGTAACTAGAACCGGGGAGCTACGAATGAGGAGAAAGAACGGTAGGGAAAGAGGAGCAGAGGGGACCGAGAAGAGACCATCAGGTGAAGCGAGGAGTGGAAAGAGGCTCCAAGAAGAAGAAGATATTCGTTAGCAAGAGTAATGGTTGGAGATAGAAACAGGGAAGAAAGAGGTCTCCAGGTTAGATCAGAAGTTACGACAGAACGGAGAGTTATCACACCAGAGCGGATCCAATGAGGAAAGTAAAAGCAAGGGAGGTTAGGAATGTGAATAAGAGAAGAGAAGAAGAGAGGTTCATCTAGGAGATCAAGAGTTGAAGAAGGAAATGAACGGAGAAGA
Organism: Macrothele yani; assembly: GCA_039090855.1. Classification (NCBI taxonomy): domain Eukaryota; kingdom Metazoa; phylum Arthropoda; class Arachnida; order Araneae; family Macrothelidae; genus Macrothele; species Macrothele yani. The sequence goes on from CM077012.1 coordinate 34,981,353, forward strand.
GGAAGCGAACGAAAGAGAGAAAGGCCCTCTCGCAGGACAGGAGGGAGGTGGGACGGCAGAAGAGAGTATGCATCCATCTTCAGAAACAGTAGGAAGGTTAAAGATGGGTCACGGGAAGAAGCTAGAACATTCAAGGTAGTGGTAAGGGACGGAACAGTTGAAGTGGCAAGGCGAATGAAATGAATAATGCGATGTGTTTTATAAAGGAAAGCTGGATCAGGAAGCTGGATGCCACCCAAAGAGGCTGGCAGATGAAGCGTGGCAGGTTTAACCCAGTGATGTGAAGACCAGATGACGGAAGTTGAGAGGCGAGTGATGGTCATCATTTGTGACACGGGCACAACCGTCGACATCCAAGAGTATTCGCATAGAGAGATAAGTAGTACATGAGAACCAATGGACTACTTGGCCGCGAGTGAAACTTGGATGGATGATTCTGGTCCCATAGATTTGCCCGGTTTGATATTGAAGGCGAAATGAAATAGGGCAATAGCCCAAAACAAACCGTCCACTTCCAAACGTACTACTTCGCCCACAAAACGAACTGCGGGGGAGTTGCCATTTGCAGAAACATTAATAGTCTAGCAGGTGGCCAACCCGTAAATGGCTCAGTTAACAACAGATTGAGAATTGAAGATGACTACGTGGGTGGCATGTGTCTAATTGATGTGACAGTGTCTGCTCAAACTTGCTTCAAGCATGGTTCAGTTTACATTCATCCCAACGTTTCACAAACATCACTAGAGGTTTTCATGTTCCAAATGCGATGAGATTACTCTGAAAACATCAAGAAAAACATACAAGTATGGTACCGGGTACCCCAAAAACATACCTAGTATGGTACCAGATACCCTAAAAACATACCAAGTATGGTACCGGATACCCTAAAAACATACCAAGTATGGTACCCGATACCCAAGCTAGATTTGAGCCTACGGTGGCGCCACCAGTGTAATTGCGAATGCGTTATAAACCGTGACCATCTGCTTGCTTTCTGCCAAAAGTACTGCGCAGTTGTTAAAGTAACTCAAACGAAACGGCCATACATTAGAGAAGTAAAATTTTTTTCATGTTGAATTATTAAGATGGAACAAAAGGCTGTTACTAAATTTAACGCAAAACTTGGTAAAAGTGCCCCGGAAAGGTACCAAATGATGAAACAAGTTTACGGTGAGTTTTGTTTAAGTAGATCAAATGTTTTCCTGTGGCACAAACGCTTTTTGGACGGAAGAGATACGCTAGAAGATGATAAGCATACCGGAAGACCAAGTTCATCTAGGACACCTGAGATTATTGGAAAAGTGCGTGATTTCGTGGCAAACAATCGATGTGCGTCACTAAGAATGATGGAAGAGTCTTTAAACATCAACAAAGAAACGATTCGAACCATCCTGCATGAAGATTTGGGCAAAACAAAAGTCTGTGCTAAGTTTGACATTGCAGAGACATCATTTCAGCCGCTGAAAATGATCCAGACTTCTTAAAATCGATTGTTACTGGTGATGAAACACGGTGTTATCAATACCATCCTAAAACAAAGCGACAAAGTGCGAAATGGAAGTAAAAAAACTCGCCACAATCCAAACAAACAAGAAAAGTTCCATCGAAAATCAAAACAATGCTCATTACATTCTTCGATAGTAAGGGTATTATCCACAAAGAATGTGTTCCAAGTGGACAAACAATTACTGGTGAGTTTTATTTCAATGTTTTGAGGCGTTTGATGAGCAGAATTTGTTGCATTCGTCCAGAATATTGGGATGAAAACAGTTGGTGTTTGTTGCACGATAATGCACCCAGTCACACCTCACTTCTTGCTCGTAGAGTTTTGGCGAAAAATAACATCTGTGTGGTGAATCATCCACCGTATTCGCCTGATTTAGCACCCTGCGACTTTTCTTTATTCCCAAAACTTAAAATGACGTTAAAAGGGTGTTATTTTGTTGATATTTCGACAATACAAACAGCTTCGACGCGTGCTTTGGAGGCAATTCCGCAAAGTAAACTGGAACAGGCATTTGAATCATTATTAAATCTCTGTAACAAGTGTATTAAAGCCGGAGGGACTTATTTTGAATAAAAAACTAAAACAAATTATAATTTCTTGTTTATATTTCATTTTATAGACCCAGTCTTAAAACTTCTTTGCCACACTGTGTATATATATATATATATACACACAGACACACACACACAGTCGTATCAGAATATTATGACCACCTACCAAATGATGGGAATAACCAAACCACGGCTCGAATGACAGCGGCGAGACGGCGTGGCATGAACGCAATGAGGCCCTAGAAGATTGCCCGAGGCACACGTGCCCTTTCGGACTGCAGCAGAGCACTGAGGTTCCGGAGATGACATGGTTGTGGGTCGGCACGTCGAACCCGTTGCTCCAAATAGTCCACAAGTGCTCTATGGGATTAAAATCGGACAATTTCGCTGGCCAAGGGAGAACGGAGACATCACTGTGGTGATCTGGGAATCAGTCACGTACCCTCACACCGAAGTGTCACGGCGCATTATACTGTTGGTAGACACCATTACGACAAGGGTAAACGTCCAACATGAAGTGATGCATGTGGTCAGCGAAAATGGACATGTAGCCATTGGCGCTCAGGGACCCATCCAGTGGTACCAGCGGTCCCAGGTTATACCAGGAAAACATCACCCCAGACATGCATGCTGCCACCACTGACCTGTACTTGGACGACAAGCGTATCCGGGTATTGGTTCTCGTATGTTTGACGCGGTATCCGTCACTTCCGTGGAGTAGAAACCTCGATTCGTCGGAGAAGGCAACCTTCTTCCACTGTCCAATTAGTGTAGCTCCATGCAAATTGCAGGCGCGTTGTAGATGGACCTGGGTTAACATGGGCGCTTTGATGGAGCGTGTACTTCGGAGACCCATGCGTAAGAGGGTTCGATCTACTGTTATCTGGGACTCGTACCTGGGTGTCCAGCGTTCATTTGCGTGGTCAATTGTCGCACGGGTGCGCGTCGATTGCCCTTTACTAGTAGATGGCAGCGACGTTCTCCTCTGGGGGCGATGGCCTTTGGGGCTCCACAGTTATGACGTCGGGAGACACTCGGTGTGCCAGCGGTCCATTCTTGGCCCACCCTTACTAAAGCACCTCGCGAACAGCTCACAAAGATGCTTCCACCCTTGGCGCGGCTGCCGATGATCATTCCTTTCTGAACGTCAGTCAAGTAACTACCTCTGCCTATTGTGCTCATGTAACACACCATGGCTCATCTGTCCTGGCTGGCCTCTTATATCTCCGTGTGGTCGACCTTGTCACGTGCACTCTATGACGCGCGGGCGGCAACACTGAGATTTCGGGGGTGGTCTTAGTTATTCTGATACGACCGTGTATATTTATATACACCGAAGTGCAAAAACAGTATGATCACTGAGTTTTAACGATGCAAATCTAAGCAACAGCAGATAAACGACGGCTTGTGCAAAGGTCATGAAAATGGCATAAGTAACACTTTATATTGAACTCTGTTGATCAGTGTTGTTCTTGTTTTTCAGATTGGAATGGCAGTTGACTTAAGCTAGTTTGACAATGGCCATTTTGACTTAAGCTAGTTTGACAATGGCCATTTTGACTTAAGCTAGTTTGACAATGGCCATTTTGACTTAAGCTAGTTTGACAATGGCCATTTTGACTTAAGCTAGTTTGACAATGGCGTGTGTGGTGCTGAACGTCATCCGTAGTTATTACCTTCAAAAAGTGGTTAATGAAGGGAAAAATCACGAAACGCCCGTAAAGTGTGGGCCGATTACGTTCTACGAATGCGGATGGTGAGCGGAGGCTATCCCGTATGGTACGAGACAACAGAAGGGGTACTGTGGTGTAAATCGCCGGTAATTTCAATTTTGGTGACAGCAGTAATTTGTTACAGTACGCAGTACATCAGTCCGTGCTGAAAATGGGGCTGCGTAGCGGCAGGCCGTTTTGAGTGCCCGTGCTAACTTCGGTTCATGGTCCAAAGCGCCTACAATACGCACGCGAGCATCAAAAGTGGACCTTGATTGTTTGCCACTACGGGGTTTCGAAATGTCTACCTATGTAGGTATTCACGTACTTCCCGAACTACCAAGTGCACATTCATTTTTGTATTTGTCAAAATATGTTCCCGATTGGGAAAACCCTCTTTGGATCTCGCAGACATAAAACTAACCAAAATTTGCTACTAATCCGAATTTGTTATCCTGGATTTTTCTTGTAAGGTTTAGTATGATTGTATTTGGGTTTGTAATTGTATTTCTGTTTCTAACACACTGATAAGAAAGGTAGACATTAACTCCTTCTTGGTGAAGGTTTACTTATTGTCACAACCCCGAAGTTTGCCTATTTTTTTTACGCTTTCTAACCGTAGGTTGAAGAAGCGGATGTGCTCCAGCTTTGTCCGTCTGCACGATAACTCGCGTAAAACGTTGTTCGATTTCGATGAAATTTTAGTATGTGGTAGAGGACTACCTGGGGACGAAACCTATTGAAAATGTACGAAATGGGGTCAAAGTCAGGACATAGGAGCGGGTTCCATTCCATAGTCCTGATGCGTCATAACTTACGTAAAAATGCTGCGATTGCGACAAAACCATAACATGTGGCTCCGGAGGTATACTGAACCGGTTCCGTTGAATATCATCAAAATGGGGTCAGAGGTCAGGACACAGGAGCGAGCTTTATTCCACAGCCATTATCCTCATACCTTGACTAAAAATGCTTCTATTGCGACAAAACTTTAGTATGTTGTTCCGGAAGTATACTGAACCAATTCTGTTTAATATCATCGACTTGGGGTCAAAGGTCAGGGCACAGCAGCGATATTTATTCTACAGCCATTATCCTCATAACTTGAGTAATGATTTCTGGAATGTTGGAAAGCGTATCATAAGCAATGTATTGCATGATTTTACTAATTTGTTTTAATGCGAAACTTCTCAATTCAGTTGCAGTAACATAAATTGCAGGAGAAAAGTCGTGGGATGATATGACCCTGATAACAATTGCAGCAACGAAGTACTCTGAAGACAAATGCAGCAACGAAGAATTATTCTAATCAAAGCTCTTTCTACTTAACAGGTTACAGCTAAGTTTAAGGTAACGTTATCGCTGTTTGACACCCAATCCTGGACATGGCAGATCTGTAGCCTAATGTGCTTTTTGTGCCATAAATCAGATTTCGTTCGAACGTTAGCTTTCAGTATTAATTCAGACAGATATATAAAAGTCGTTTAATAAGCTGGACCTTGAGTTTGTGGAGGACAACAAGTTGATTTAAAATGGTGATCGGGAATAGCAAGGGGAATATTGTGATGCATTATGGATGAGATTGAAGTTTTAAGGGAAAAAGGATCTCTTACCGGTTAATATTAACGTGAACACAATTAGTCATAGGAGATGGCGAACCATCCTGTGCTATCCATGAGTCCTGAAGCATAGTTTCTGAAATCCGATTTCAGAACCTAAAGTGAAAAGTGCTTCGTAAACCCACAGAGGGGGACGACGGTATGGCGAGCGTATGGATAGAATCTATGGAGATTGCGCATCATCCTATGCCATCCCAGCGCTCTTTATCGTAGTCTCTGGAAACATGGAACACGCTTGAGAGACAGACGGTGAACCAAGAGGTCCAGGAAACCTCAGACGATGATGAGCCGAACGCTTGATTAGGATCTATGAAGATTGTGCACCAACCTATGCAATCCTGGAGCTGTTCATCATTGACTGTGAAATCGTGACACGCGTTTCAGAGAGAGATGGTGAAGAAAAAGGGCCATGAAGGCATAATTTTCAAGAAATGAATCTCTTATTATGAAGGACTAAATTACGTACGAGCGGGTGCTGATAAGACTTTGGCTTTGTAAAGAAAACAACAAGCAGCGAGATCGAAAACAGTTATTTGCTTACCATATTCTCCCCTGAGCTCCACACATTTATGACTTCCTTGTACTAACTTTTTAACCCATCAAAAAAATTTCGGTTGTACCGCAAACCACGCGTCCGCAGCTTCTGTGGCCTCCTGAATGCTTGAATGTTTTTCCCTTGAGGTGACATTTAAGGTTAGAGAAAAGTTGTCAGAAGGGGCCAAGTCAGGTGAGTACGCCAGGTGTTTCACAAATTCAAAGTTGATTAGCCAATTTTGGCTTCTTAATGGCCGCTTTGTGAGGAAGAAACAAGATCCTTTTCGAAAGCTTGCCTCGACGTTTGGAGATCAGTTGCTGCTTCAGTTCGTCGATAAGTGCGGCATAGTACTTTGCCGTGATGGTTGCATTCTTTTCCGGATAATCTACAAGCAAACTTCCATTCTTCAAGGAAATGGCTCTCCTCACAATGCGGCCAGTGAGGAGCCCAAATTGGCTGATCTTCACTTTGAAATTGTGAAACATCCTGAGTACTCACCTGATTTGTCTCCTTCGGACTACTAACCTCTTTCCTAACGTGAAAAAATATCTCAACGGAAAATAATTTCAAGAATTGTGGAGGCCACAGAAGCTTGTCCTAGAAGACAAAGGCCAAAACCTTGCTTTACGCGATTTCTGTGTCTTGAACTTCTTTAGACGAGGAGAAACACTATCTCCATTCTTTGCATTGTTCTTTGGTTTCTGGACGATATATATAGACCCACGTTTCACCCATAGTTACGAGACGGTTCAAATTCCCCACAGGATTCCGCCGAAATCGGTCCAAAGTGGCTTGTGAAACAATCAATCGATTACGCTTCTGGTCAGCATTGATACATTTGGGAACCTATCTAGCTGAGAACTTTCTCTTGTCTGAAATCTCATGAATAGGATATCACCAGGGTATATGCTCTTTTTTCGTCGATATTCTTTGATCATTAAGAATCATAGAATAAATAGCATCTGCATTTTCTGGAACTGTCACTTAAGTTGGTCTCCCTAGAACGTTCTTCGTCTTCGGTGCTCAAATGTCATGTTCTAAACCTAGCGAACCAGTTCTTGACTGTGTACTAGGATGGGCACTTCTCACTTAATGCAACCAATATTTCAACATAAATTTGATTGTCCCAGTTCCCATTTACTATACTGTGCAAATTAATTGGGGCAAAGTAAAAAATCACTCTTTTTTCCAAAACTATGCCTTTATATCATTCTATGCCTTGATACACTGATAAATACCTGCATTAGTATGAAGTATGTCCTCTTTTAGCAGAAATGACCTCTTGAATTCGTTTTGGAATTGACTCCACTAATTGAGTGCACATAGTTTGGACTTCATAATCGTAGAATCACACTTTTGTAGATTCGTTATCATGCGTTCTTTGGTTGTACAGTCCATTTTGCCTAAACGTCTCTTCAAAATATTCCACAAGTTTTTTATGGGATTTAAGTCTGGTGAACATCCAGGCCAATCAAGCAAATGAATTTGATTTTCCAGCATGAAGTTCTTGACCAATTTCGAATTGTGACATGGGGCCAAGTCATGTTGAAATGTCCCGTCAAAATTCTGCAAGAATGGAACAATCCTACGTTGTAATATTTCTACGTACTTGGCTGAATTCATCATACCTTGAACAGGAACTAAGCTTCCAGTGCCATTTGATGTGAAAAACCCCCAAAACATCTGTTTCAAAAGGTGTTTTACAGTTTGTTTGCCATGCTCCGGTCTTAAGGGTTCACAGTTGCTTCGTCTAACGACATTTGCTTGGTAACCCTGCACAAATAAATGAGTTTCAACCCTGAAAATTACCTTTTTCCAGTCGTCAGCAGTCCATGATTTATATTTTTTGGCCCATGCTGAACGTTTTATCTTCATTTTTGCACTCAAATATTGTTTTTTCGTTGGTCTTCTTGCATTGCGGACAACTTCCAGAAGCCTACGGCGCACAGTTGAATCACTAACATCACAACCACTAGCCAATAAATCGCTTTGAAGGTCAATGCTTGGTTTTTTTGGATTCATTTTACTATTTCTGATTAGATATTTATCGGTTCGAGGAGTTGTTTTTCGTTTTCTTCCACATTTACCTCTCCTGTTTGAAGACGATGATACAGATGCATTGTATCGCGTAAGCAGTCTTTTTACACTTGATTTGCCTATACCAACTGCAGAAGCGATATCTCTCACTGTCATAGAAGTGAGATCCTTCAGAGCAATTAATTTTGCAAGTTTCCTTGGTGAAATAACCATTTTTCAATACACGAAAGCAACACGTACTCACAGAGAGCAAAAACTAACATCCACCTGTAACACACGAAAGCTCACAACTGAAGCTGAAGTGTAGATTTCCTGTTTAAAACCGGTCAAACCACATTCTTACTATCAAGTTCTAACTGTCACACCCCCTCTCAGCTGATACAACCGGTTTACGTGGGTTTCCGACATCAACTGGCGATCACATTACAATTCTAAGAATAAAATAGCTTGTCCCAATTAATTTGCACGGTATAGTAACAAAAGATATTTTCTCACTGCTCGGCACTCGTTTTCGGGAAAATCTGTCCTGTTTTGCATCATTGCCACTTCTCACCTGCAAAACGTTGAAATATTCAGGCTGCAATTATATTTGTCCGACACGTACATAAAAATCAATTTTCATGGGAAAAAAGTATTACCAGTATAAGAGTATTTGAAATGGGAAAAGCCAAAAATTTGTCACCTCTCGTACGTAAGATAAGGATGTGCTAAACTGTATCGATGTTACTAGAACCTCTTAGAAAATTTATGATAAAATTGTGCCAAAATAATCTCAGTTTATGACGCAATACGAACAAACTGATCGCTTCCTTTCTGGTCTTGTGTTAAAATTAGCCAGTACGTGTATTTGATATATAAGAAATGACTCCGAAACCTCGAAATGTTTTCTTACAATTTCAAAAAACAAGTTTCACACATGCTATATATTTCTCTGTTTTAAAATTATCCGCTATACTTATCAGTATGTCGACATGATAGAATAGAGCTGTCTCTGAAATAGAGCACAAGCTCAATCTTTAATAATTACTTTCAAAGTTTTTCAAAATTCCGAAGAAGCAAAACTAAAAAGATATACTACATCTGTTTTGTCAAAAAAGATAAAATATAAAGTAAGCTCGGCTCTTTCCTCAGAGCCAATGTCTCTCAGGTACCCTGCGCGTGAAAAATTTCCTGTAAAATAACCATGCATCACACAAAAGGAGGAAAAATGAAAAGGAAATTATATTGTCTCCGCATCGTTTTCGCGTTTTACACACTATTATTCTCTCTGATATTTTGAGGTTAGTCGACGGCCGAACATTTTTTTTGCAAACGATTTTCTTTCCTCCAAATGAGTTATGAGATTACAGAGTAACGCTACTGCACAAAAACATATTTAAAAAAAAAGAACTTTATTTTCAGCATGTCGTTTTTGTTTTCTACTTTTTGTCAAAGTAGAAGGGGTGTCAAACACAAAGCTTTTTGCGATTAATTCAACCCTACGGTCATTCTGAAGACAAACTGTCTATACTCTAAATCTTCAAGAATATGTAGTACTGATAAAGCATCGTCTGAACAAAATATACATCCTTTAAATTTGAGGATTAGGTTTGCTTTTACTTTCATCTATGTATTCTAAAAATCTGACCCGTTGAGCGTCTTTACAGCAGTCGTAGTACATTATTTTACATTGCTTTTAATGTTTCTTTCTAGATCTGGGCTTTTCTTAGTTAAACTACACAGTCGAGTCACATTATTGTGACCACCTCCTACTTTTGACGTCAACAGCAAGTAGCCAATGAATAAAGACACGTGTCGTGAGCTGGCTTGAAGAGTATATAAGGCGTGCTGTAGGCATTCTGAACACATATCGCTCGTTGCTGTCATAAATAAAAGGTGAGAGTTATCAGATTTGCAAAAAGGGATGATTATCGGCTTTAGGGACAAGGGTGGCAGTATTTCTGAAACAGCGCAGTTTGTGAACTGTTCGCGTGCTGCTGTGGTTAAAGTGTGTCGTGATTGGAGAAACGGCACCATTGCAAACAAGCGACGTGAAAAGTGCGGGGCACCACGTGCCATAGATGTGAGAGGTGAACGTCGGCTTCAAAGGTGCGTGAGGGCCGATCGACACGCTAGAGTGGAGCAAATCAGTGGCGGAATGAACCAGGGGGCTACCGGAAGGGTGTTTAAAATGACAGTTCAGCGAACCCTGCTACATAATGGGCTCCGATGCAGACTGATGGTCACTGCACCTATGCTAACGAAGGTGCATCGGCAGAAAAGGCTTACATTTGCACGGCAGTATCGGAATTGCTCCTCCGCTGATAGGTAAAGGATTTCCTTCCCCGATGAGTAATGTTTTCTGCTTGATCGAACGGATGGACCTTGGCGTCTACGGTGATACAATTTCGGAGAACAAACACTCTTCAACCATTACTGGAATCGCACAAGCTGGTGTGGGGAATGTTTTCGTGGCATTCTCTGGTTCCACTCATACATGTGTAAGGCAAAATGGACTGAATTCGTTATGAATCCATCCTTGTAGACCACGTACACCCATACATGCTGATTGTTTTCTCTGGGGCGGATGGGATCTTCCAGCACGACAATGCGAAGTGTCACACTGCTAGAAATTCCCGATAGTGGTTGGAAGAGCACGATGAAAACTTCAAAGTACTTCTCTGGCCCCCAAATTCTCCATGTTCGCTCTATGGATCCTCCACCACGCACCCTGCAGCAGCTGTCAGATGCACTGCAGTCAGCGTGGCCCCACATACCTCTGAACACCTTCCATCACTTTACTGAGTCACTTCCTGCCCGTCTAGCTGCTATCAGCGCTGCACACAGCGGTTACTCTGGATATAAGTTGGATGTCACAATAATGTGACTCGACCGTGTATTTGACATTTAATTTATACTTGCTTAATTTATCTTCAGTAAATTCTAAGATGCTACTCATTCTATTTCATATTTTAATATTTACCATTAGAGTCAATGTAGTCAAATACACGTGATTTACGAGGATTGTACGGAAAGTAATGCAAAAGGAGAAATGACGTTTTTATTAACTGGCATAGGTTGTCCAAAGTGCACATATTGGCACAGTAACTCTTCTTCTATAGTAACCCTTCTTCTTCTTTGCAGGTAAATAATGGATTCCAAGCAGAAGCAACGTGCCGTCATTGAGGTCTTGACGAAGGAATGGTACAGGCTGTCCGACATCCCCAGAAGGCTACAGAATGTTTACGGAGATGACACCATTGACAAGAGCAATGTGCACAGATGGATGAAGAAGTTTAGAGAAGGGTAAACCAGCATTGAAGACAAACAACGCAGTGGGAGACCTTCATCTGCGACCACTGACACGAATCGTCAGCGTGTGGACGAACTGATTCGCGCGGAGAGAAGAAAATTAATCCGTGAGCTTGTTGCACAACTGGACTGTAGCTCAGAATGCCATACAGAAGATAGTGGAAGAGTAAGGGCATCGGAAAGTGGGTGCAAAGTGGGTACCTCGGTAGTTGACAGAAGATTTGAACGAGAAAAAGGGGGGGGGATTTGCTCTTATCAGCTAAAAGCGTTTGAAGCCATTTAAGACACGGTTTTTTCTGATCTGGTGACAGGGGATGAAATGTGGGCGTATCTTTACGATACGGAAATGAAGAATTAATCCTTGGAATGGCGGCACACCTCTTTGCCAAGGCCTAAGCAGTTCAAGAGCTAACGATCAGCACAGAAAGTCATGGTGACTTTTTTGGGGGATGACAGGGATTTTCTAGAACATGGCCGTACCGTGACGAGCGAGCGGGACAATGAGACACTCAAGAAGCCATAGGGAGGAAGAGACCGAACAAGAATCTGAAAAGGATCCACATTCACCACAACAATGCGAGACCACACACATCTTTGACAACAAATCAGGCGATCAGCAAATCAAGCTGGTCGGTGATCCCCCATCCATCGTACAGCCCAGATCTGGCGCCCTGCCACTTCCACTTGTTCAATTCAGCAAAAGCCAGTCTCTGGGGATAGCGATTTGCTGACACAGATGAGGTGAATGTGGTTGTGAAGAAGTGGGTACAACAGTCCACACCTGGATTTTTTTCAAAGAGGATGCGAGAGTTGGGTTCAACGATGGCGCAAATACATCGCTTGTGATAGAGACTATGTTGAATAGTACCTTTGTATAGGGGAAACTTTACTCTGCCAGCATGTGCAATTTGAACGACCTCTGTCAGTAAATTAAAAAGTTATGCCCAATTTTGCATTACTTATGGTATATCACTCGTACAACACTTGTGAAGAGTTTAGGTTGCGAGAAGTCCTCTTATCTTATCCCTTCCTCCAGTTTAGAAACTTTTTTTCACCAATGAGGGCGTGACGTATACCCTAATTTAACATTGGTTTACAGTTCCTTTGCTTTATTCACGTTAAACGTTTTCCGCCCGATTACCATATTCTCTCTCGCGACGGATTGGTTTTGGAAACTGACTACAAGTTGAAGTGCGATCGAAAGCTGGAGATAAGAACTGATCTGTTCACTAGTCTTCGAGAGGCAATGCTACTTTAGTTATCGGAAAGCAATCTTAAGACAGGAAAGTTATCAACCAAAGTAACAGGATATACGCTTTACCCAATGTTATTGAAGTCTTGTTAATGATATGACGTCAAAACGAGTCTCTGTTTGTAATCTGTTGTAGCTGAGCCGTTTTAATTTTTACAGGTGTGTCTAACGACCACCGTGAGCAACTTCACTGGGTATAAGCAGTCTCTCGTCTCTAATTTACGGTCACTGGTTCCAGGGAAGGGAAGAACCCATGACCGCAAGCACAACATCGATGCCCACCGGGCCGCCGTGGTCTACACACCAGCTTCTGACAATTCGTGAGAGATGGGTCAGGGTTTGAATCCCGGTGTGGCATGGATGCTGTGTTTGTCTTACGGCACTGGTTGTCTCCCTTCCCTGGAACCAGTGACCCTAAATCAGAGACGGGCGGCTGCTTATAGCCCATCGAGTTGCTGATTGTGGTAGTTAAACCTCTAATAAAAAAATGCCTAACCGGGATCCGTACCCTGACCCATCTCGGACGAATGATCAGAAGCCAGAAGTTTGACCTCGGAGCCACCAGGGGTGGCTAGTCGACTTTTGATGCTTCTTCAATATTGATATACGATTAATCTGCGAGCCAATGTGCTTATGCTAAAGCTTTTCAGGGAGTAAGTGTTCTTGAATGTGTATTAAACCCATACCTTAGTGAGGTTGAATAAAGCCAAATTGTGTACCAAAAGTTGCTTGATTGATGATTTACCAATGAAGTAAAGGATTGGCATATGAACTTAACAATTTCCTTATTGACTTTTGGTAATATATTAAAGCCTAGTATATGTCTAGTTAAAGACTTTTCAACTATTCAGTTTTTAAGCTATCTGTGTCAATAAAAGTATAAGCCGAGCACTAATCCTCTGAAGTTAAAGTTTAGATAACAGTTCAAGATATTAGCGTGGAGATTAAGTTAACAAAATAGTTACAGCGACGTCCACTACTTTAACATATAATGTCATAAGGGGTGTGATTGTGTTTTTTTATGTGTAGTCTATAATTTTTACCTGTTGGTGACACAATTTTAAGATACCTCAATGATTTGTCAATAATATCTGCTCTTTGAATGGAAGGCAATGTTCTCCGTGCCACAAAGAAAGCACAGAATTAATTTTGAGACAAAAATAATTAATTTCAAGTCCCTAGACATCGGTTTAGGCCTTTTCAGATAATTTAAATCATCCTTGCTTCAGCACCTAGGTCCTTCAGTCCAGGATCATAATCAAAAGGTTTATATAACAAATCAAATTAATACTATTGTACATTTACTCAGACACAAAAAATCAAAAATCAGCTTTAAAATCAGGGAGGAACATGAGCACGGAGGATTAAAATTTCTACAAAAGCCTATATCCAGGCCTGGCGCCTAAAAATTAACGTTCTGTGGTTGAGTAATAGTTGAACATTATTAACATGACTCCTTATAAGAATTTAGGAATATGATCACGAATGATTGAAATATGCTAAAAAGAGGCCTAATGCCTTAAAATTAACTTTTGGGCCTGAGTAAAAGTGCCACATTATTAACTCTAGTTTTTATATAAAGCTTATGATTACAAGCACAGGGTTAAAATCTGCTGAAAAGGCCTATATCTTGACCTGGGGCCTAAAAATTAAAGTTTTTTGGTTGAGTAATAGTGGGACATTAATAACTTGACTCCTTAAGGAAACCTTATGAATATGAGCACGGAGGACTAAAATTTTTTAAAAATGCCCAGAGCCAGGCATAGAGCCTTAAAATTAATGTTTTTGGCTTGAGCAAAAGGGCAACATATTTTACTTTAAATTTTATGTAACGCTTATGAATATGAGTACCGAGAGTTAAAATCTGCTAAAAATGTCTATTGCAGGCCTTTGGTTAAAAAAATTAATATTTTGTGTTAAGTGGAACATTATTTTCTTGATTTGCTATGTAATTAAATTTACTAAAAAGGCCCAGACCTAGGACTTAAAATTAATGTTATATTTCAAAAGACCTACCTACGGAGAAGTGTTACGTAGAAATCAAAAGGTCATTTTTTATACAATCCCATTACGTTTAGGAGGCCAGTTTTTTCAAGAACCCGCACCAAGCTCCAACAAGTATCGAACAACAAAATTCTAAGTTTTAGATGAACTGAGCATTCGGTGAACTGATCTTTCGATCTAATAAACTTTTAGGTGAAGTAATCGTTCGGTGAAATGAACTTTTCGATCAAATGACCTTTTGATGAAATGAACTTTTAGCTGAAGTGACCTTTCGGTGAAATAAACTTTTCGGTCAAGTGACCCTTCGGGGAAATGTACCTTTCGATCAAGTGATTTTCGCAGAACTGATTTTCGGCCATGTGATCTTTCGATCGAGTGAACGATACCCCTTCTAACGCAGGGCCTTCGAGATCCTCTTGCACAACTCGCTTGTTCAGCATTTGATGTGCTCCCTTCACTTTGCTTCCCTATCAACAGTCTTCCACTAGCACACCAAGATTCCACAACGATGTTGCAGTTTCGTTCTGTGCGCCACATTCCTCTATTTCAGAACAGTGCGCATCAATTTGTTTTTCGCCATGCTAAATGTGGGATTTCATTAAATTTGTTACTTTGCTTTTTAAAACTTATCATCTTAGCTGTTCTCTCCCTTGTTAAATAATAAAAATAATAATAATTTTATTGTTTTAGCTGTTACCTTATATCTTCATCAAATTTGTATTTACATTTGAGTGTAAAACATTATTATTATAACAGACAAGGAAATCAGGGAAAATGTCTTTATATAACCTGATTAAAGCCCTGATCTCCCTATGTAATAGATTCATTGTAAAAATTGTCAAAAAATGAAGGTAAGTAGTAGGTGGGTCATGCAGTAGATCAGTTAGTAGGTATTAGTAGCAATTAAAGAATTGAAATGCTGTACAGGGTGTTTCAAAAAGAATGACCCGATTTCAAAGTAGTATATTTAATAAGGCAAATGTGGGATAGTTGCAAAACAAAGAGTAAAGTATGAAGGAAGGTCTAAAGTTTCACTCACCACAATTACAAATGCTCAATGTGCCCTCCACGGACAACATCAAACCGATAGCTGAATTCATCCCAAACGCGTCGGAGAGTGTCTTCAGTCACAGAATTTACCGCGGCCGTGATTCTCGATCGGAGCTCATCCAAGTCAGTGGGTAAAGGGGGAACATAAACACGGGCTTTTACGTATCTCCATAAAAAAAAAGTCACATGGTGTGATGTCTGGAGATTTCGGAGGCCAGGCGTGTAGTACAGGGTCATAGGGTCCCCTGCGTCCAATCCAACGCTGAGGCAATGGGTCGTTTAGATACCGACGAACTATGAGGTTCCAATGTGGCGGTGCGCCGTCCTGCTGCTAAATCTGCTAAATGTAATCTTCAGAGTCGTCCTGCAGCAGTGGAAGTAGCCAGTCCTTCAGCATTGCAAGATAGGAGTTGCCTGTAACCCTGCTGTCCGCAAAAATGAAAGGGCCATAAACCTTTCTAACCGAAACCGCGCAAAAAACATTCAGTTTTGGTGAATCACGTTCATGTTGGAGAGTTTCATGTGGATTCTCCAGTCCTGATATGAGAACATTGCGGCGCGAAACTTTCCCGCTTACATGAAAGGTTGCTTCATCGCTAAAAATCAACCTTTGCACGACGGTGTCGTCTTCCATGTCCTCTAACAGAGTTGCACAAAAATCTTTTCGTTGAGTTTTGTCACCTCCACGAAGAGCTTGCGCCAGTTGCAATCTGTACGGCTTCAGCAGCAAACGTCGTTGTAAAACACACCAAACAATCACATGAGGGATGGCAAATTCGCGGCTCGCACGACGAGTAGACTTCCGTGTGCTTCGCTGAAACGTCTCGTGAATTCGATGCACATTCGTTGCTCAGGTGGTTTGTCGTCCAGGACTCTTTCCCTTACATAAACACCCTGTTTCTTCAAATTGTCAATACTAACGCCGTTTAAAAGCACGCTGCGCCGAGGTCACGGACTTGGTCTTGCTAAATTCGAGCACACAAAACGCCTTCTGTTGCCTCGACGCCATCTTCTCACTCACTAAGCGTAGCGGCTGTTTCGACGCTCGTGCTGCCATCTAGCGGTAGTCATAACAAACTCTGGGACATGCCAGTAGACATGATATGAGTCGCATTCATCGGTGGTACGAGGTTGCCGAGATATCCACTTTTCAAATCGGGACATTATTTATGAAACACCCTGTATATTAATTTAAGGTGTTTTTTTTTTTTTTTTTTTTTTTTTTTTAGTTCTTCACGTAAAAGATTCCGAAAGGTTGGTCCCTGATAGTTGATACTTTGTTTCATTTGTTGTGTTACAGGCAAGCATGGCTTTATTTGAAATCTATTTCTAGTTTCATAGTTATGGGTATCAATATTTATATCTATGATATCTATATTGATATGATGTTTAATCCAAAAAGTAGGTCCTTGATACTTCGATTGAATTATCTTTGAATTAACGCCATATCAAATAAAAGTTCCTGTTTTGGTCGTTAAATCAGTGATCTCGCTAAATACGGACTCGTTGTGAGCGGATTCTACTGTATATGTTATGACGAAAAACAGCAGGAGCGATGCACTTCGATATGAACACAGGAACACTCGCTTCACTAAAGATCAGTTTGTGAACAGTCATCACTTAATGTAATTGTTAGTCGTGTAGATGACTTTTCGCATCTGGTTTTCTTTTTTTCCTCGGCTTCAGAAAAGCACTTCACTAATTCGAAAGAAATCCCATCGTGTTCAACTTTATATTCACCGGTTTAAGCGATCTTTGATGTTTAACATCAGAAGACTTCCGTGACTCAACATTTACAAATCTATTCTTTCTCGAGCGCGGACGTCTTAATTATTGAGTTGCAATGTGTGCGTAAACTGATGGATTTAATTGTATCCTTGTATTTCCATTCTTGGCTTGGGTGCTGTCATTTCTGCCTGAAGCCAAAATTGAAATGCATGACCTGAAAAGAAGTATCCAACAAAGGGCAGATCTTGCAAATGCAAAGCGAGAGAAAAGGTTTTATTGGAAAAGACAGGCAAGGAAAAACATTTCAAAGGCAGCGTTGTTGCTTTTTTTTTTTTTTTTTCTTCTTCGGAATGTTCCGCTCAGTATAATTCTACCGTATCTTTTTTTCTTCTTCATTTTCTTCGAGCTTCGTCTCGGAGAGTAATGAAATTTCCCGCGCTATACATTGCAATTGGAATTTGAACACATTCAGAAAAAAATCTAGGTTACTGTTGAGAGTTGTGCTAGGTCCTCCGACCTCATTAGCGAAAAATAAAACAACTCGTTTGTAAAGCATAATATATGACTGAGTTCCACAAAGGCTAGGGTCTTTAATTCAAAAGAAGGGATGAAAAAACTGGCCTTGTATCTAAGAGGCCGAACGAAAATAAACCGAGGAACAGTGAAAGGGAGGTGGAGGATTTCTAGGTGAGGAGAGACGGTAGAGAAATCCACGACTACGCAACCGAAAGAAATCCTGCAAATTAAATCAGTGAAACAAAAACAAACAAAAAAAAATAAAAAGGCGAAAACATCAGAAAGGGAAGAAATATCCTTTCCTTCCCAGTTCATTTTTCTCTGCGTAGTTTTGCCGGTATTCAGCCTCACTCAACATAATTTACACATCTTTCACTTGGTTTAGCTCAAATTGTGCATATCGTTCTGGTGGAAAGTGAAGGAACGTTCTCTTTTCTCATTACGCTTATTCGGAGACCAAGGCGGTTCATTTGGCTAGAAGTAAATTCATTTTTAGTTTGGACCGGTTTTTGTCGGTGCTACAACACTAAGCTTATTGTCAAGTCAACCTGTTATTTCACGACGCAACTATCTGTGCAGCTCCTTTCGTTTTCAGTTGGCGTTAAGCTCACTATAGAATAGCTATGACGAAATACATGTAACAGATTTGTGAGAAAGAAATCAAAAGCTGTGATTTTCAGGTTGTCATTTATCCCCATGCTTAAAACTACGTCTACGGTACCAGAAATCGCAATAAAGCTGCCCATGCCGGAGCATGCGACGAATAAACGAAAATTTATTTAGGCCTGATGGAAAATCAGTTTGAACTGAAAGCGAAAAAAAATATAAATAAAACACTCAAACAAGAAAGATAACACCCAATTCTCGGGTGTAATGAGCACGTCTTTTGAAGCCGTTCTGACGCGAATTAAATTTATCAAAGCTATTTGAAGTCAATGGAACCGATATAGAAAACAGTAGTACCTAACCGAAGAAGGAAGTTTTTTCAATCGGAATTTTAATCCCGCAGACACTGCTGTAAACGGAATCGTGAACTTACGCCCTATGGTTGCAGACTAGTGCGTTAAGAAAAATTTGAAATTGTGTGAGAAACATTTCGCAGCGGAAACTCTCTCCAACAGAGGAAGAATTTTTCAAATCGGACTGTTAGAAGCAGAGATATCGACAAGTATAAGATATGCATCTACGACCCCTGGCGGGGAAACCGTGCATTATTTTAAGAAGAAAGTACTCTCTCAACGTGTTTTGATGTGAGCGCTTTCGGTCCACGAGTAAATTCTTTCAGTCGAGTTTTCAGAAGCTCAGATTTTGCTGCAAATATATCAGAAGCAGATATGGGGGCAAAACCATTTTTACAAAATATTATGAATTATATGAATAACATTTCCCATCAGGAGCTGAACTCGTTACAGGAAGAATTTTTGAAATCGGAGTTTTTGAAGCAGAAATATCGGGAAAACGCAATTTAGCTTAACGCTCCAAAGTCTGTTACCCGAAAATTTTGAAAATATATGAAAAACAGTTCGCACCGGTTACCCAACAAAGAAGGAATTTTTCAAATAAGGCTCTTAAAATTAGAGATATTGTCAAAAATAAGATATAGATCAACGCCCTCTGGCGGCCAAACGATTTTTTACCAAAAATTAGAAATTATGTGCTGAAGATTTCTCATCAGGAGCTGTATCCGGTGCAGAAAGAATTGTTTAAATCGGAGTTTTAGAAGCAGAGATATCGTGGAAACGCAATTTACCATAACGCCTCCTAGCGGAAAGTCTACGAAACACTTAAAAATTTTGAAATTGTATGAAAAACCTGTCGCACCGGAAACTGTGTACAATAAAGAAGGAATTTTTCAAATCGGACCATTAGAAGCGAAGCAGAGGTCTTGACAAAAATAAGATATAAATCTACGTCTCCTGACGGAGAAACAAATACAATATTTTAAGAAGAAAATATTCCAAAAAAGGTTCATCGACGTGACTGTTATCGGTCCACGAAGAATTTTTCCAAACGAGATTTTAAGTGCTCATATTTTGTGGCAAATACATCAGAAACAGAAATGAACACTTACGCCCCCTGGTGGGCAAACCGTTACATACCAAAAATTAAAATTATATTTAAAATATATTCCATCAGGAGCTGTATCAGCTGAAGAAAAGATTTTTAAAATCGGAGTTTTAGAAGTAGAGATATCGGGGGAAATGCAATTTATATTTGGGTCCCTGTAGCGGAAAATCTATGCTATGTTCTTAGTCGGTATTCTTCGATTATCCAGGATGATTGAATGAATGGCATCTGCGTTTTCTTGAACTGTCACTTCAGTTGGTCTCCCAGATCGCTCTTCGTCGTTGGTGCTCAAATGTCATGTTCGAAACCTAGGACCCCAGTTTTTGAGGGGTGACGTAGGAAGGGCATTTATCACCTAATGTAACCGACATTTCACCATAAATTTGTTTGGACGAGTTCCCTTTTAGGAAAATATATTTCATCACTGCTTGGCATTCCTTTGCGGTGAAATCAGTGCTGTTTTGCGTCAATGTCATTTCTTTTTTTTTTTTTTTTTTTTTTTTTTTTTTATTTTATTGGAGGTTTAACGACCACCGTGAGCAACTCAATGGGCTATAAGCAGTCGCCCGTCCCTAATTTAGGGTCACTGGTTCCAGGGAAGGGAAGGAACCAGTGCCGTAAGACAAACACAACATCCATGCCTGACCGGGATTCGAACACGGACCCCTTACGGACGAATGATCAGAGGCCAGCGCCTTAAACCACTGCGCCACCGGGGCGGCCATTGTCACTTCAGACCTGCAAAACGAAAAATGAAATAATCAGGCTACAGTTATTATATTTGGGCAGATGCATACATAAAAATCAATTTTGATAAGCAAACGTATGATTAGTCTGAACGTATGTGAAATGAGAAAAGACAAAGACTTATGAGCACCCCGACGTACTACGATTATGAAACCCAGTCGCGTGTTCATGCAAATATTGGCATGCCGCAATGGTAGCTAGATTAGTACTGAACGCAAGGAGGAATTCAAATTTCAGATTCCGTCTTATTGTCACTGCGTCGGCATAAGAAATGTATACGAGGGATAACTGGACTTTCAAGGAATGAATGTGTTGAAGTGTTTCTTAACGATGGGTGTCTCTAAACGCTAATGTCCAACAGTGAATAAATCAGAATGTTTTGTTTCGTGGTTCAAAGTCCAACATGCGTAACTTTTATGGCAGTTAGCAGTCGCCCGTCCCAGATTTAAGGCTACTGGTTCTAGGGAATGGAGACGTATACACTACTTATGACTCATCTGGGACTTCTACCCAGCACCATCTCGGACGAATTGGCAGACCACTTGCCCACCAGAGAGGTGAACAGATATTTGACAGTAGGAGAGCGCGTTAGAGCCTTTGGAAAACTTCAATTCTGGCTCACACGGATACTGCAGCAGCTCTTCATGTATCATAAAGTGCAATAAGTTGACTCGATGCGCGTTGTCACAGAATGACCGAGGAGTGCTTATCGGAAAACTAATACGGCCTAAAAAGATCAGTATCTCACAATAAGTGATTCCAAAGACCACACTATATCCAGACGCCACATCAGAATTTCTCTGAGAAGTGCCATCGCGATAAGTATCCCAAAGGTCCGTTTAGGATTGCGTCAAGAAGGTCCATAGAGTTAAGATGACCATTGCATCAAACACCAGTGTTCCCACAAGAAAGATGTGACTTCATCATCTCACGTATTTATGGGATCGAATAGCAGACAATCCTCCTCTACCGAGAAGTTAGGTTTTCAAGTGGCCTCAAGAAACAGGAAATGAAAATGGTGTCTTACTTGTTCACTTCCTGGGAGCCAGCTCGTTCGAGAGTTGCGATGGGCAGATTAGGTCTCTTCCGCGAACCGTTCTATAAGATAGGATTAAAAACGTTATCGGCAAAGAGCCGAATCGGATGACTCGAAGAAAAACCTTGCGTAATGTCTCCGAACAACATTTCGCGAAAATGTTGAACAGGTCCTTTCATTCACTCTATCGACTATATGTTTCGGAACAAGTCGATTGTGATGAAACTGAAGAGATGCAAGGCAGCAATGTTTTGGAAAAAATAAGTCCTCGTCCATCATGGATGGCAGTTTAGTAGAACATGACCATTCTCGTGCAAGCTGGTGAAATACTTCTAGAACCTTGGCGATTTTATTTCTCTCTTATGTTTGCATTCCAGTAAGTATTGTTTTAGTCAGAATGTTAAAAAACGAGAACTGTGACTTACAGAGCTTGGACATAATAATGTGAATACCATAATTATATGGGTTGAGGTTATTCTTGAAGGCACACTGAAAACAAAAGCGTTGTGATATGTTTTGTGACTCTTTTATATGTATATATTGGCTTGGTTGTGTCCCAGTGTAGTTCAAGTTGTGTTCAGCCACCTGTCAGATTCCGAAAGGGGACAAATCGTGATTGCCCTTTAGCAAGAGCGTTTGTAACCATAACAGCCAAATAATTGTTTGGTGTTTCAAGAGCAACACTTTCCACGGTTATGACTGCGTACACAAAGCAAGGAAGGAATTCATCGGAGAAGAAGAGTAGTGGGCGAAAGCCGAGATATTGAATGAGAAAGGTCGTGGAACACTAATAAGGATTGGGTCCAAACAACACAGAACTACTGCGGCAAAACGGAAAGCTGGACTCAATATCCACCTGGAAGACCTTGTTTCCACAAAAACAGTCCGCAATGAACTTCACAAAGACAGCTTTCATGGATGAGCTGCAATTCCTAAGCCTTTAATCACAGAAACCAACGCCGCAATGCAAAAACAATGGTGCCATGAGCATAAAACTTAGACAGCTGATGACTGGAAACATGTGTGATATGGCTCGGTTTGTTCTCATTTACATTATTCTCAGCAGTATGTCTGGTTTATATATGGAGAACTCCCAAGGAAGCGTACAATTCGGAATGGCAGACTCCAACCGTCAAACATGGGAGTGAATCTGTGATTTGGGCGGATGTATCTTGGTATTCGGCTGGACCCCATCATTACCTTACATGGTCGAGTTACTGCCAGATATTACCTGGACATTCTAGGTGATCAGGTGCATTCTATGGTCCAAATGTAGTTTCCCAACAATAATACTGTCTCTGAGGATGACAGGGCGCCCATACACACAATCAGAATACTTCAGCCTTGGTTTGAGGAGCCCTAGGATGAACTTCAACATCTGCTCTGTTCAGCTCTATCACCTGACTTGTATACCATTGTACCACTTTGGGCAGTTTTGAAGAGAGCAGAGTGAGAAACAGATTACCTTCTGCGACATCTATGAAGCAATTGGTTGATGTTCTGATCGACGACTGGTACAATATTCCACTGGAAACTATCCAGAAACTGTATGAATTTATTCCAAGAATGTTGAGAGCTGTATTAAAGGCTCATAGTGCTCCAACACCTTATTAATAAAGAAATATTGCCTATTTCCCAGATATTCACATTATTTTATCCAACCCCTGTATTTTACTATGTTCAAAACCGAAAATATTCCTTTCGTTAATGACAAATGCCGTGTTTGGAATATTAGATCATAGCGTTGCTTTTCAAACGCACCAACGTTCCTTTTATCAGATCAATTTATTCTGCTTGGCGTCAGATTGGGAGATTCTCAATCCATCCCCCTTCATCTAGCAATAGCTGATTTCTAATTTGCCTAAAAAAATACGTGCGTCTTTTCACAAATTTCTTAAGTCAGCAATAGTTTTGTTTCAATAATTTATCACTTCGTTGTATCCGTTTGTAATACTGTTGTTTTAATTTTGGTGTTACGGGAATTTGTCAGTTGCGTAACTAAAATACTCTGAGTTTTATTTGAATATAGAAATTCATCTCGTATGTTTTTTTCATGAAACCTTACTACATTTTCCGTCAGACCATATTTGGAGCTACATACTAAACTAACTTTGTAGACGGAGTTTTATTTATTTTTCAGAAAATGAGGTCGCACTTTAATTTAAAGTTCTGAATTATTAAAATAAATAGAATCGCTGAGAAAATTTTGTTAAGCTCAAATGAATACATATAGCAAGTGAAAATGAAGCACGAATAACCGAAAGATGGTGAAGCATATTAGAAGTTCTACTCATCCGGTAAATATGTTTATTCGCATACTGGCCTCTGAAATAAAAACCTTTTTGGAGATGTAGGTGAACGTCACTTCTGCAGCGTATATGCAAATTACGTGATCACGTGCGTCAACACGTAATCTAGCCAACTAATTAAGGCTGCTGCTCGTCAGTAGCGTTGAACAAAGGGTATTTCTTAGTTCGATACAGAGCTTATTGTGAGTGCCTGACTGGCTGGAGCGACGATTTTGAAAACCGACTGGTTTCACAAAAGGTGAGAAATCCCGGTCTTTTTTTAATCAGTGTAGCAATAATCTCGTTAATGACGGGTCCGAGTTCAAATCCCTGTGAGACATGGAAGTTGTGTTTATCTTACAGCACTGGCTCCCTCCCTCCCTTCCCTGGAACCAGAGGCTCTAAATTAGAGATCGGCGACTGCTTGTAGCCCGTCGAGTTGCTCACGGTGGTAGTTGAACCATCATACAAAGAACAAGTTAGTAAAATCATGCAATGCAGTGATTATGATACGCTTTCCAACACACCAGAAATAATTACTCAAGTTATGAAGATAATGGCTGTGGAATAAATCTTCCTCCTGTGCCCTGAACTTTGACCCCATTTCGATGATATTCAACAGAACCGCTTCAGTATAACTCCGGAACAACATACTAAAGTTTTGTCGCAATAGAATCATTTTGAGTCAAGTTATGAGAATAATGGCTGTAGAATAAATCTCGCTCCTCTGCCCTAACCTTTGACCCCATTTCGATGATATTCAACAGAACAGGTTCAGTAAGTATATCTCCGCAACAACATACTAAAGTTCTGTTGCAGTTGACGCATTTTTACGTACGTTATGACGCTTAAGGGCAGTGGAATGTATCCCGCTTCTATGCCTTGACCTTTGAATCCATTTCATCCATTTTTAATAGGGTTTGTCCCGAGGTAGTCCCATAACACACACTAAAGTTTCATCGAAATCGAACAATGTTTACGCAAGTTTATGACGCATAAGGGCAATGGAATGGCTCCCGCTCCTACGTCTGACCTTTGACCCCCATTTCGTCCATTTTCAATAGGGTTCGTCCCCATGTAGTTTCGTACCACATAATAAAATTTCAGCGAAATCGAACCATTTTTACGTGAGTTATCGTGCCGACCGGCAGACGGACATATCTGGAGCATATGCGCTTCTTCAATCTACGGTTGGAAAGCGTAAAAAGGGTGATAAAATATAACCCACGTTCCTTGAATAAGTGTCGTAACTGTAGCGCGACGACAATCTGCCGGGCACGAAATCGCCGTCTTCTGAGAAGGCTTATACGGAGAAACAGGACTACCTGCGTTCAGCAGTTGACCGAAGCATTTAATGAAGGCTGTTCCTCATCCATATCTCATAGAACTATATGCAAAGAATTCAAGGGTGTCGGTATTGGCAGTCGCATGCTTGTACAGGAACCAGTGATTTCTGCGAACAACCGGCAAGTTAGTCGTCAGTGGTGTCAGGAACACCATGATTGGACACTGGTACACTGGGGGAAAGCTGTGTGGTTTGACTAGTCGCGGTACACCTTTTTCTGTTCCCACGGTAGGCAGACAGTTTGGCTACAGCTCCATAAAACAATGGATCCAGATTACCTTGTAAACACAACTCAAGATTTTGGAGGTGGTGTAATGGTGTGAGGCACCTGTCTGAACATTGTTGCCGATCAAAGTAATTCTGGAGTGTTGATTTTTTGTCCAAGAGATGACGGCTGTTTCCTGGACGATAATACTACCGTATGTCGCTCAAAATGTGTTCAGCAGTGAATCAGCGAGCAAGACAGGGGCTTCCCGTTTTTTGCTATCCATCACAAAGCCCAAATTTGATCCCAATTGAGAATGTATAGGCCATGCTAGAAAAACAGATTCGGAAGCAAAGTCCTCTTCTGTCAAATCTGAGCCAGTTAAAAGACTGTCTGGTGAACGCTTGGTATGCTGTAGACGTAGATGCACTCCACCTTTTGTGGAATCGATGCCAAATCACATACGTGCGGTAATTCGGACTGAAGAAGGTCCAACCTCGTATTGAATAAAAGTTTCTTATTCAGTGGCCTGTATGTACTATACGTGGAGAAAGCAGCTTTAACTGTATATAATAATATACTACTAAACAATCTGAGGTAGCTACTCAAAGTAGTATAAAAACAGCTCCTGTGGCACGTACAGGTGGAAAAACAGATGCAGTTCTATTCACTGAAGGAAACGCAGCTATTACGAAGAATATCTTTTCCAGGGGACAGGAAAAGATCCAGGAGAAGGCCGCATGGGACATGGCTGGATGAAATTCGGAATAATGCCGATGTGAAATGGAAGAAAATGGCTCAAAATAAAGTGTTGTGAAAGATACAGAGAGAGAACTTCGCATCAACCATTTTTCAGTCAACCAGTAGCTGAAGATCTCCCGAAGTAACTTCCACAACTTTTTGTCTTGAGCAGTTCTCAGCTATGTCGCTCCGGTTCGGTTTAGAATCACATCCACCGATCTCCAACAGGATTTTCTTCTCAAACTTTTCGTATTCGATGATATTGAGATAGATTGCTCGTAGTTAATCACGGGCATTTTCACCGAACCGAAACTAAATTGTCGTTTTTAAATTTTCTAAAGTGAAGCTACTTTTTCCCTGCAGATCACTTTCAAAGTTTGGTGACTTCAGTACACTTTGACAGTCTACTTTTTGCGTAATGTATTGCACAATTACTTTCACACGTCGTGACTTTAGTGCAATACGTATACCTTTCTTCTTGTTGCATTTGTCCTTGGAAGTAAAGTCTACAAGTCGTGTAAATCGAGCATAATCTGTGGCTTCATGGAGCTCTTTCTTCATGGTCTGTCTCTGAAAGGTATTTAACAGTTTCATACATTATGATGAAAAGCTCGAGGATGGTATAGGATGGTGCACAATCGCCAAAGACTCTAGCCATAGTCTCGCCTCATAATGGGCTCCCTCTCTGGCTTCCTGTACGTCTTATTTACCGTCTCTTTCTGAAACGTGTTACACGACCTCAGAGAATATGCTGAAGAGATCCAGGATGGCATCGGGTGATGAACTTTGCCATACACTTTAACCATACTTTCTCCTCATCGTAGGCTTTCTTTGTGAATTCCTGCAGCTTTTTCTTTATTGTCTGTTTCTGAAACGTATTCCACGATCTTGGAGACTACGATGAAGGACTCCAGTATGGAATAAGATGGTGGACAATCCCCCAAGATTCTAATCACACGCTCGCCTCATCCTCTGCTTTCTCTGCGACTCTCTGTTTTGAATGTTTGTGCCATAGACGTGTTCGGAGATTTCAGACAGTGTGACTAGCTGGCATAAAATGAGCTCCAAGATGGCATTAGATGAAGGACTATCACCATAGATTCTAACCATCTCGCGTAGTTATCGGCTTTCTCTATGACTCTCTAGAGCTCATAAACAAAGACATCGCCCTTTTCACGTTTAAGCAACACACAGCAACCGAAATTTTTTTCGGCCACTTCTGCGGAATTGAAACCCAGATCCTTCGATATCTAGCCGAATGCGTTAGCCTTACACCACGGTGGCCAACCAACATAGCCGTGGTGCAAGGCTAATGCGCTCGGCTAGATATCGAGAGATCTGGGATCCGATTCCACAGCAGTAGCCGAAAAACAATTTTTCCGTTGCTGTGTGTTGCTAAAACGTGGAAAGGTCTATTTCTTTGTTTATTCACTGACGCCACGTATTTGGAGGATTTTCCCTAGAGCTTTGTTTTCAGCGTTTGTGTATAAATAGACGTGTTCTGAGACTTTAGGAACTACGAGTAAGCGCCATAAAACATCGTGATTTGGAGCCCAACATTCGTCGCCTTATACCACAGACGTATTAATATTGGTTCTTCATTCTGCGTAAGTTCCTTTTCTGCTAAATTGTTTCACATTTTACAATTTTCCCCTTTGCATTGCTGAGTGACGTAACAATCAATTTTCCAAACTTAACTGATGTATATCCGGTTGCTGTCTCTACGTTTTCATACTTCCAAATGGTAACGTTATACTGAGAGTAATGTCATCATCAGTACATTATTATATCACACTCGGGCGTATAACTGATTATGTGCACTCCATATTTCTGAAGTTTTTGAAAAAAGGGCTTTCTTTATAATTGTGTTCGCATAATTTTTTAGAATGCGAATATTAAACTACGTAAATCTCATTGAGATACGCAGCAGCTGTTGAATTAAGAATAAATTTCTCTTTGCGGTAGATATCCGTAGCTATTTAAATACATAGCTTGTCCCCAAACAACCGAAAATGTTTTTTTATAAAAACTGTGCAATACTGCGTTCGAACTTGGCACGAGTCTCGAAAAAACAGTACTCGTTGTAGTAATCATAACAGCCGGCCACACCTGTTTATCACTCATGCGTCGTAGGTAGCGTGCAGTTTAATAAGCGTTGTATAACGTAGAAGTCTTTTCGTACTTCTACGTTATTTTAAAAACATAACCATACGATGAAATAGTTCCTAAATTAAACCTTAACAGGCCGCTCCGGTGGCGCAGTGGTCTAAGCGATGACATCTGATCATTCGTCCGAACGGGGTCCGGGTTCGAATCCCGGTGAGGCATGGATGTTGTGTTTGTCTTACGGCACTGGCCTCTCTCCCTTCCCTGGAACCAGTGACCCTAAATTAGGGACGGGCGACTGCTTATAGTCCATTGAGTTGCTCACGGTGGTCGTTAAACCTTCAATCCAAGAAAAAGAAAGAAAAAAACCTTAACGGCCAGACGAAACATGTAAACAACAGAAGTCAAACTTACGGAAAAAATGCTTTATTCAAGGTTTGACTCCAACACATCATAAAATAACACAGCACTTTGTATTAAACGCTCCACACACCACACAGCTCCACAACACAACGCTGTCTAAGCAACAGTTTACTCGTAGTTTATGTCTCTCGTTCTTATCAAAACAGGCATACGTCACGTTCATTCAACCTCAATTATGTTGCCAACAGTATTCGTTTGAGAGAAAAGATATTACGTTAAGTGTGAAGTATAACTGAGAATAAACTCAAGATGTACATAGGGAAATAAACTAAAAAGGAAAGTTAATTTATAATATACGTCACAGTTGCTTCGCGAACACCTAACAAGTGTTTTCGCGTTGTGCTCTTTCGAAAAAGTGCAAGTGACAGAGGAACGAAGATTCGCCATTAAATTTTTGCTGTCTACTTAAGAAGTCTGTCGGAGAGAATTTCCATCTTATGCAAAAGGCTTATAGAGATGAATGTCTAAGAAAATCAACAATTCACAGATGGCAATAAAGACTTTATGGATGGTCGTGAGTTGGAGGGCATGGAGGAAGACCTTCAACGAGTGTTACAGAGGTAAACATCAATACAAAAAAAGGTTATTATGCGGGAAGACACACACCAATCAATTAGCGATATCGAAGATATGGTTCACATTTCAAAATAATAAATTCACAGAATTTTATCCGAGCATTTGGGCATTAAACAGTATTACGTAACCCTTTTTCGTGTGCTAGATTGTTGGTGTTACGCTATGTCTAAAACCATGACTAAGGAAATGTTGAACTAAATGAGAATACGATGCAATAGTTGCACGTGATAGCGCAGTTTTAAAGTTTTACGGCCAGGCGAAACATGCACAGATGTCAAATTTACGATAACATCTTTTTAGTCCAGCAATATTTGACGAAATCCAAAATCAAGCACTGCGAGTTATACACTTCACATATAATGCCTTAATTATCTGTCGTGTAATCTAACTTAACAACGATCGAACATCTGCACACACACACACACACACACACACACACACACACAAAGCAACTACTGTATCGTGCTTTTTATCTATCGTTCTTATCACATTCATACGTCACTATTTCTGACCTCAAAAGTATTGCCAACCTCATTCATGTGAGAGAGAAGATATCACGTTAAGGTTGGGGAGGGGGGGGAGGGTTTAACGACCACCGTGAGCCACTCAGTGGGCTATAAGTAGTCGCCCGTCCCTAATTTAGGGCCACTGACTTAAAGGAAGGAAGAGAGCCAATGCCGTAAGACAAACACAACATCCATGCCTCACCGGGGTTCGAACCCGGACCCATTTGAGACGAATGATCAGAAGCGTTCGCGTAGACCACTGCGGCACACGTGAAGTTTGAAAAGTGCAAAAGAGAACAAACTCAAATTTACATAGGAAAAGGAACTAAAAATGAAAGTTAAATTAGAATATGCGTCACAACATGTTCGTTCAAATTGAGTTCCCCATTTCTTTTCATGTTCTGTTCCATTCAAGGCTTCACATAGCCAGTTTCTGTCGTATTTGGAGAAAATGAATATTAATTTGATGCCCCAACCTGCAGGTAGTCCAGACTTGTCATCATGTGACTTCTGGCTGTTCCCCATTTTTAAAAAGACATTAGGTGGACGACAATTTGAGACTGATCAACAACTTATCATGCATTGATTATGATACGCTTTCCAATATACCAGGAATCATTACTCAAATTATTACTCAAGTTATGAGGATAATGGCTGTGAAATAAATTTCGCTCCTGTGCACTGACATTTGATCCCATTTCAATGATATTAAACAGAATTGGTTCAGTATACCTCCGAAACAACATACTAAAGTTTTGTTGCAATCGAAGCATTTTTACGTGAGTTATGACGCTTAAGGGCGATGGAATGGATCCCGCTCCTATGTCCTGACCTTTGACCCCATTTCGCCCATTTTCAATAGGGTTTCTCCCAAGGTTGTCTCCTACCCCATACTCAAATTTCATCGAAATCGAAATATTTTTACGCGAATTATCGTGCGGACAGACGGACAAAACTGGAACATATACGCATCTTCAACCTACGGTTGGAAAGCGTAAATAAGTTGGAGAAACGTGGGGCACCCATATTCGATGCAATGGACAGTACTTGGAAAAAGATGACCACTTCCTTGATAATTAAGGCACGCATATGTTTTGAATAAAAATATTCCCGGTTGTTTTGGGACAACCCTTGTATTTATGTGAAATAAGTGATAACGCACTTCTGAAACTGCGACATTTACATACAGAAAAATATACGTTGCTAACATGTTCTTCAGAATTATCATTCCACCAGTTCGATGTTTCACATAATTTTGCATTCACACATATTACCTGACGTTTCGCAACCGTCAAGATGTCCCCTCCATAGAATAACGTCACTGCTAAACGAAAGTTCGATAAAATAAGACTTCGAACGAATAGCACTTTCTGACGCA
The DNA here is from genome assembly GCA_039090855.1 of Macrothele yani. NCBI lineage: Eukaryota > Metazoa > Arthropoda > Arachnida > Araneae > Macrothelidae > Macrothele > Macrothele yani. The sequence goes on from CM077012.1 coordinate 35,012,573, forward strand.
GTTACTCCTAAAATTGAACTTTGATAGCGTGAATCTTTCGATAAAGGAAATACCTCGCAGAGGAGGCATTCAATCAAGTGTGCCTTCTACCGAATGACCCCTGGCTAAACGGAGGTATTCGATTAAATGGACAGATGGATTTTCACTGTGTCGCCAATGAAATGAAATATATCCTGCGAGGCCGCAGTTCGCGTTTCTAAGGTCTTCGTGAAATTCTCTTTTTATTCTGGTGGTTTCGGATAAGAAAGATGCAGTATTTAACGATACATTCATAGTGCTCTAAACTATAATGTGATATCTGGAACTGCAGCGCCATCTGTTTGCATGTATATGAATTAAGAAAGTGGAAAATATTTCTTAACTCGTAGCAGAGTTCAGACAGCGTCATTTTTATGAATTACAAAACAGACCTTTTTCAAAACAGTAGTTCACTATAAATTTCAAAAACACAGGAAATCTCCAAAGCAACTCGAAATACGTTACTCTAAATTTACCGGACTGTGAATACTCAAGAAACGCATATAGCGCGTTAAATCCCTTTATTTTTGAGGTGTTAATAAGCACAAAGATTCCACAAGTATCATGCATTCATTAGTCATGCAGTGAAGTGCATGAAGCCGCCCCGGTGGCGCAGTGGTCCGAGCGATGACCTCTGATCATACGTCCGAAAGGGGTCCGGGTTCGAATCCCGTGAAGCATGGATGTTGTGTTTGTCTTACGGCACTGGCTCTCTTCCTTCCTTGGAACCCGTGGCCCTACATTAGGGACGGACAACTGCTTATAGCCCATTGAGTTGATCACGGTGGTCGTTACACCTCTAATCAGAAAAAAAAAAAAGTGCGTGACTAATGGAGTGCGAATTTTTGTTCTTATTACACCACAAAAATAAATGGATTTAATACACTATCTGCGTTTCTTGAGCAACTAGAAATGCTCCTCATACACAGAGATATCCTGTACCGATTTCTTTTAAGACATGGAAGAGTATCAGTGTTCTCTATTGAATAAAAACATTCCACCCTGAGAAACCGAATTTCACCAGTTTTTCTCAGCGCATGCCACAAACTGATTCAAAAACAAAATGAAATGTGTCTTTGTCCTGCAGAGATAGTATGGCAAATACAAATGCAGAGATAATATGGCAAATACAAATGCAGAGATAATATGGTAAATACAAATGGAGAGATAATATGGTAAGTTCAAGTAAAGAGTTAATGTAGTAAATTGCTGCGAATATCTGGAAAATGAAGCACTAGGATTTGTTTTCTGTAAACTATTTTTTGTTTTTTGATTGGAGGTTTAACGACCACCGTGAGCAACTCAATGGGCTATAAGCAGTCGACCGTCCCTAATTTAGGGTCACTGGCTCCAGGGAAGGGAGAGAGCCAGTGCCGTAAGACAAACACAACATCCATGCCTCACCGGGATTTGAACCCGGACCCCTTTCGGACGAATGATCAGAGGCCACCGGGGTGGCGTAAACTGTTTCCATAAGCATCTGATGTTTCGAGTAGTCAGACTTCCTCAATTTAAAATCACTGGTTTAACCGATGAGGTAAAACCAGCTCGAAAAGAGATAGAGCTGCTTTAACGAAGAGATAGAAACACCAACTAACTCCTATACTCCAATACGTTTTTTGAGCTGTTACACAGCCAGTGTCTTTTTCAGGAATTTTGCACCGGGGCAGCAAATGGAACCTTACAGGGGGCAAGTTTTTCATGTGCTATATATATATACTGTATATATATAATTTTTGACTAATATATTTATATATGCTACATTGGAGGGTGTTTTTCAGTCGCTGAGCTGGGAAAACAAGGTAATAAAGATTAATGGAGATTATCTAACCCACCTTCGTTTTGCTGATGACGTAGTCATTTTTGCAACTACCCCATCAGAGCTGCAGAGTATGATCCAGGAACTTGCTGACAAGAGTAAAGAAGTGGGATTAAAAATGAACTTTCAGAAGACAAAAGTGATGTGCAATGCTTTTACAAGAAATGAAGATTTATCGATTGATGGAGAAAAGCTGGAGATAACAGACACGTACGTTTATCTTGGACAGCAGATATCAAGTGAGGGTCACATTGGTGAAGAAATTAATCGGCGTACAAAACTTGCCTGGAGAGCTTTTGGAAGAAACAGTATAATTTTCAAGAGCAATATGCCATTATGTCTTAAAAGAAAAGTGTTTGATCAATGCATCCTTCCAGTGCTTACGTATGGTGCAGAGACGTGGACCTTAGCTAAAAGAGACATACAAAGGCTGCAGACAACTCAAAGCAGCATGGAGAGGTGCATGCTTGGTGTAACCAGGAGAGATAAGAAGAGGAACACGTGGATCCGAAAAATGACAAGAGTGGAAGACATCATGATCAGAGTTAAATCCCTGAAATGGCAATGGGCTGGACATACTGCCAGAAGAACAGACCATCGATGGACAGTTGAAATTTTAGATTGGATTCCAAGGGACAGGAAAAGACCCAGAAGAAGACCACATGGAAGATGGGTGGATGAAATTCGAAAGTATGTGGGAGTGACATGGAGGAGACTGGCACAAGACAGACCGTTGTGGAGGAAACTTGGAGAGATCTTCGTCCAGCAGTGGATTGATAATGGTTGACAATGATGATGATGATATATAGAAGTAATTATTATATATCTCATACTGGGCCACATTTAGAGGGTGCCAGGGGGGCATTGACCCCCCAGAAAGTGTTTCATTGTTTTTTTCGTTAAAATGCGACTTACATTAGAAAACAATGCCTTAATTTAATAAAAATGTATCAACTTACATTAGAAAAAAAAATGCTTTAATTTTTCTTCTTTTTTTCATTAACTTTAATTTTGTTCTGGTGGATTCCCCGAAATTTTCATTTTTCGTCCCTCCCCTCCTTTAAGAAGAATACTGTATACACCCCTGATATAGTAATTACTTCTTCAAACATTTCAAGAATAACATATTTTTTTCAGCTAAATGAGAGGGGGTTCGTGGGGGGGCTTGAAATTTGTATGTAATAAAATATATTTAACACATTCATGATCCTGAATCACGATTCCCAGACAATTAGGTATGATTAGTTTACTTATTATATTTTGAAGAATAGCATGCGTCGTAATACACTTTTTAGCAAAATAAACTATAATACTAGAACAAATATTAAAAATAATATATTTGGAGAAATATGTGTAGCATAAAAAGGAAACGAATTTTTTTTCATCATAGCCTGAAATTTATTAACATTTGGCTCGTTTACCTGAAATGTCTCCGGGGGGGGGGGGGGCGAATGGTCATTTCCGGGAGGGTACCTAATAGCCGAACATCTCCATCCGTATTTGTGGGAGGTCTAAGCGCTGGCTTAAGACTGTTTGTATGCCGCCCCGGTGGCGCAGTGGTCTAAGGCGCTGGCCTCTGATCATTCGTTCGTAAGGGGTTCGGGTTCGAGTGCCGGTCAGGCATGGATGTTGTGTTCGTCTTACGGCACTGACTCTCACCCTTTCCTGGAACCAGTGACCCTAAATTAGGGGTGGGCGACTGCTTATAGCCCATTGAGTTGCTCACGGTGGTCGTTAATCCTCCAATCAAAAAAAAAAAAAAAAAAAAAAAAAAAAAAGACTGTTTGTACAAGTGGGCGGTGAGGCATGGATGTTGCATTTGTCATACGGCACTGGCTCTCTTCCTTCCCTGGAGTCAGTGAACCTGAATTCGGGACAGCCACTGCCCATTGAGTTGCTCATGGCAGCCGTTAAACTCTCATTTGAAAACCGTTTACAGATCAGCCTGCGTACTTTTCGTGTAACTGAAAACTTGGGTAGGGAAGCACAAGGATGCATTGAGGTTCCACAGGGTGCACCAGTTCACCTTCTTAGAGCATTTGGTAATTTTTAATGCAATTGAATTCTGCAGATGATGAAGGCCTGTCATTCGTTTAATACGTTTCTTTAAGATCTCCATGGATGACGTTATCTCAAAGTCCTGTCATCATAAAAGTGAATAGGTCTTCACATAGGAAGCGCCACCCAGATCGCCAAGTGATCAGAGGCGTAGTTTTCTGGCTAGTCATCTAAGTTGGGGTCCAGTCTTAGATGAGATGTGCCTGTCTCAGGGAGCTGTCTCTCTCTACGTTTCCTGGAGCCGGTGGAGAAAAAGCACCTAATGCTAAGAAAACACCTGTAGGTAAGAAGCACCTATGGTAAAGCACCTGCAGTCGACTGCTTATGGTCCTTAGAATTTCTATTGTGGTCGTTAAAACCAACCAAACCCCGACAATCTCATCCCAGTACATAAAGGCTGTAACAGACATTCAAGAAAAGATACAGTTCGGTACGCGCATACAATGAATTCTTCCTGATGATTGCTTAGCTTTTGACAACCAATATACATAATTTTTTTTGTAACTCAGATTAGGAAATCAATAAGGAAAATATGCGTTTTTAGCCGTATGGTCCAAAGTGCTGGCTTCTTATCATTCATCCGAGTTGAGTCCAGGCTCGAATCACCAGTGCGGCATAGGTTGTGTGCTTTTCCGATGCCTTTGGCTGTATCCTTTTCTTGGAACCAGTGGCCCGATATTAGGCACGGGAGGCTGATTATAACTTAACGAGTTGCTTATGGTGATCGAAAAACTTTAAAAAAAGAATAACAGATATTTTCTAAACTTTAGCTAATTTATTTTTAGATTGTTGTTAGTTTCCATCAAGTCGTGTTCGACCTTTAGTGACTGTATGCACAAAAGGCCGCAATTTCGATCTGCTGTTAGCAAGATCTCGCAACTGTTGTATAGTCATTATACAACTGTTTTTGATTCCATCCCACCATCTTGTTCTATCTTCCAGTTTTTCTGCGTCCTCCAAACTTGCCAAACATGATCATTTTTTAAACCCATTACTGGCACTCATTACATGTATGAAATACACTATTAAAGAAAAAATGTGTGTTAGTTTTTCATTCAGATCATTGCCTCAAAGGAGCACCTAGGCTTGATTTGGTCAAGTATTCATTGATTAGTTCTTGCAGTCCATGAAATTCTAAATAGCCGTCTCCAAGTCCATAATTCAAAATTATCTATCTTTTTTACACTCCCTTTTCCTCAGTGTCCAGCTTTCGCAACCATACATTACCCCAGGAAAGACCATTGATTTAGCAATTCTAACCTTTGTTGTCATTGAGATGTTTTTATTCTTCATAATCTTCTCTAATTTATATTCAAAATGTTATGTTTATTGGCACCCACTCGCATGTAATTATAGATATTAAGATAAGGTGTATTATTAGTATTTAGTTCAAGATCTAATAATCTAATAAATTTATTATAATAAAGAACTCTGTCGATTTGCTAGCAAACATTTACAAAATAATTATTTTATTTTTGAGACATTTTAAACATTTCGGGGAGGGTTTAAACCCTCAAAATCCCTCCCTAGCTACGGCCCTGAATGCGTGTGTTAATTTTAGCGATATACTGTACATTTGTATCTGTGAAAATGCCTTGGTTGGTAATGAGACATTTAGAAAATGTAAAGGACATGTTTTAAAGACTGAAAAAAAATGATTGCATGTAGTCATTCTTACATCAGAAAATGAGAAAATAAGATGACTAAGAACTGCTGCCATTAACTTTGTCGGGATTGCAGCACGTGATAGAACTAATCTCGGAGATACTTCAGGTTTAATGAGAAAATACGTACAAGCACATGCTGTCAACAGCATTAAGAACTCAACTTGAAAACAGGAATGAATGCCACTAGCGTGGATAAGGATAATTTTTTTTCAGAAAGTTCCCGCTCGCAATTAGATTTCTTTCATTCAAAAACAAAGTACCTACTTCAGAGAAAAGGTCTAATTCCTTAAAACCAAATGTTGCTTTACAGAACAGGGACAGTTGTCCCTATTTTTTTAAGTTTTAAGAATCTTTAAGACCCCTTCCATTTTCTTATATGGCATGATTTCTTGTTCCATCGCTTTTCTGCTGTTCTGATCAATCATTTTCCATATTCGAATACCTGCCACTGAATTAGAAATTTTTATTAAATACGAAGTTGAAAATGTTTCTCATAGCGGAAGGTAGATATGAGAAACTGTTTTCGTCATTTATTTTTCATATTCGCATACCTGCCACTGAATTAGAAATTTCCATTCAATACGGAGTTGAAAATGTTTTTTACATAGCGGAAAGAAGATATGAGAAACTGTTCTCATCAATCATTTTGGACATTCCTGCCACTGAATTAGAAACTTTCATTCAATACTGAGTTGAAAAAGTTTCAACTCAGTATTGAATGAAAGTTTCATCAGAAACAATGGCATTTTCAAATCGAACAGTTGGAAAAAGCGATATAAAGGACAAAAGTATATAACATTTCGCCTACTAGTGGAAAATCTGTGCATTACTTAAAGATGAAAATAGGTGCATAATAATCCTACCAAACAAGGCGTTTTCTAAGGGAATTTCAGAATCGGATAAACTCTGTCAACTAGAAATATATCCTGACGCCCTCTGGCGAAATAATTTTGAATAATGGAAAAGTGTTGTTTCATAGGAAAAGTTATGCTAAACAAAAATAATTTTTCAAACACGTCATCTGGAATCGGAAACAGTGAGAGGGAAGTTTTGACCATTACGGTCCTTAGGGGGAAAACTGATAATTATTATGTACGCTAATATTCTCCATCTTTGCCGTAGAGAATCGCATACTCTAAAAAAGTAATTCTTCAATAGGGCTTTTGCAGCGGAGATACATTTGGAAACATATATACCCACAGATAAAACTTAGTGCCAGAACCATGAACTCCAAAATAAATAAATAAATAAATAAAAACCACACACACACAAGAACATGCAAAATGTTCCGCAGGGTGAATGGTATCCGGCGTTAACAGGATTTATAAATCGGATTTTTAGAAGCAGAGATGTCGAGAACAGATTAAATATTTGCGTCCCCTAGCGGAAAAGCTTATTATGAGCAGAAAATGCGCATAATGTTTCCACAGTTAGCAGTGTCTGACCGAAAAATAACTTTTTAGTCGGATATTTCTGGAAACATGCTCTGAACGGAAACGTGAACCTATGCCTTCTAGTGATAATCATGGGCACTATGGAAAAAGCTTAACTTTATATGCAAAACATGCCGCGCTTCGCAGAAACTATCTCCGAAAAAGAATTTTTTTAACCGAACTGTTAGAAGCAGAGATATCGAGAACAAATAACATATACATCTACGCCTCCAGGCGGAAAAACTATGTATTATTTTAAGGTGTTTTTCTCAAAACGTTTTTAATGGTGCTTGGAATCTACCTACGAGAGCAGAACATTCACTTGAAAATGCATCGTAACAAAATGGCTGCAAATGCATCAGAACAAAAAAAATACACTTGCCCGCATAGTGGTAAAAATATTCTTTACCAGAAATTAGAAACCATATGCAGATTAGTTCACACCAGGAGTTCTATCCGACGCAAAATAAAAATTTTAAATCGGTCTATTAGGAGCACATATATCAGGGAAAACACATTTTACTTTTACGTCTCCTAGCGAACAAAATGTGCATAAATTGAAAATAGAAACTATATCGAAATAGTGTTCGTTCTGAATGATATCGAAGAGGAGAAAGAATTTTCTCAATCGAATATTTAGAAGTGCCGCCCAGGTGGCCCAGTTGTCTAAAGGATGGCCTCTGATCATTCTTCCGAAAGGGGCCCGGGTTCGATTCCCGGTGAGGCATGGATGTTGTGTTTGTCTTATGGCACTGGCTCGCTCCCTTCCCTGGAACCAGTGACCCAAATTTAGGGACGGGCGACTGCTTATAGTCCACTGAGTTGCACACGGCGACCGTTAAACCTCCAATAAAAAAAAAGAAAGAAAAAGTCTTACCATAAGTTCTATCATAAGCGTCACCTGCCGTAAGTTCTGTCATAAGCTTCACCAGCCAAATTTACCCAGTGGCAACCCTTCGGGTGATGTGTGATGCGCAGGCCTAAGAGCAGTTTAGTTTATGTGACGTCAGACGTACGTTTGCAGCAGTCAGCTGCTCTGTGTGAAGGGAGATACAACGGTTCGTGAAAGAAAACGATATTGCGAAAATCCTCTAAATACGTGGCGTCATTTGAATAAATAAATTAATCGCTCTTTCCACGTTAAGCAACGCACAGCAACCGAAAAATATTATTCGGCCGCCGTCGGGGAATTCAATCCCGAATCTCTCGATATCCAGCCGAGCGCGTTAGCCCTACGATATTGCCGTAACTGTGTTACGTAAATGACGGCATTCAGATTGTATAATATTCAAGTTACTGAAATTTCTTGAAATTAACCTCAGATTAATTTATAGAGCCATTGAGAGATATGAGAAACTAGGCACAGTAGATGACGAACAGAGATCGGGCCGACTTCATTCTGTTCAAACACCAGAAGTGGCGCAGTGGTCTAAGCGATGGCTTCTGATCATTCGCCCTAAAGGGGTCCGGGTTCGAATCCCGGTGAGGCATGGATATTGTGTTTGTCTTACGGCACTGGCTGTCTCCCTTCCCTGGAACAAGTGCCCCTAAATTATGGACGGGCGACTGCTTATAGCTCATTGAGTTGCTCACGGTGGTCGTTAAACCAAGAATAAAAAAAAATAATTTTTAGAAGTAATGACATAAAATAAAATATATTTTAAATTCGATAGCATCTGCATTTATATCGCCTAGTGGCGAAGTTATGCAACAGGAAAATGCCGAAAAGCAAGTGTCATCCTTCTCATATTTCGGTCTTCCCAATGCAAAATAAATTTCTTTATGTCGGATAGTTGTTGGTGCCCACAGATGTACAGAGTGATACCTTATGGTATTACTCGTACTTTTTGTTTTTACCCAAGGGCTCAAAAAGTAAGATGTAGAACAAGATGAATTATTCGTGTGGAACCAAGGAGGTTAGAATAGATGGAGTGAGGATGACGTCACGAACTCACAGCTTTTAGAGCAGATGACGCGGAGCTGATGATCACGTCCAGTGAGCCGTTGCTAGCACTTTTCCACCATCATGGGAATAGGGAATAGACCATTTTCTGGAGAAAAAGTTAGACTATTTTTGAAAAGGGATAGTGCTCTGTATTTGGATGTGTCAACCTATCAACTAAAGCAGCTACTGGTGCAAATCTTCATCTGAAATTTTGCATTCAATATTAAGTTTTCTATAAATCTTTTTATTTAGGAAGTCACCAAAGTATCGTTGGAAAACCGCTGGTTCTGAAACATTTTAGCAAGCGAGAATTTACCATAATCTAAAATAATGTGTTCAGTGAATAATAATCTATAAGCCTTACAAATTCGCGTTTTTTTATACCTGATCATGCTAATATAAGAGAGCCTCGTTCTGTGCTTTTGTCGCCAAAAAGTACAAATGGTGGATTTTTCTCGGCGGAGCTTTCTCAGAAACGGGTGCATACTGTACGATGAACAAATCTTTAATATAAATTGATAAATTAGTGATCGTACTTTCAGTGCCAGATGAAGGCCTTAGTGGCAGAGATAAAGTAAGTGTCTCTGATGACATGGGCACAAAACAAGATGGCACCCCCCCCCCTATCACCAAATTTGTTCTTTTGCTAAACGGTGCGGGTTCATGACGTGTCTGTTTGTCTGGAGTGTGTTTTATTGCGTTATGGTAAGCAATTTGGAATATCTATTATTAGTGAAAAATATAGTAAGTCTATTTCATAGTGTACCAGTGTACGCTTCAAATTATTGACCTTCAGGTTTTCGTGAAAAATAAATAGCGGTGGCGCAGTTGTCTAAGCGATGGCTTCTGATCATTCGTCCGAGATGGGTCCGGGTTCGAATCCCGGTGAGGCATGTATGTTGTGTTTGTCTTACGGCACTGGCTCGCTCCTTTCCCTGGAACCAGTGACCCTAAATTAGGGATGGGCGACTGCTTATGCCCATTGAGTTGCTTACGGTGGACGTCAAGTACTTTTGCTTCCTATACTTCCAATGGAAAAACTTATGTACACATTTTTTTCACAATTAATGCGTTCGCAAGGATGAAAATGTGAATATCGATTAAATTAGCTTCATTTTATAACTTGGAATACTTAATATTTTCTAAATCATGACCATAAGTATGCAATCCAGCATTTGCTTGTCTACTAACGTCATCAAAGTACAGGTCGCGTCATCTTTTTTTGGACAATTAATGCGTTCCCAAGGATGAAAATTTGAACATCGATTAAAATAGCTTCATTTTATAACTTGGAATACTTCATATTTTCTAAAAGATGACCAAAATTATGCAATCCAGCATTTGTTTGTCTACTGACGTCATCAAAGGGCAGGTCGCGCCATCTATTTTCTGGACAACTAATGCGTTCCCAAGGATGAAAATTTGAATATCGGTTAAAATGTCCTTTTCTACACACATTATCACGAGTGAGTTAAACTTTTTTTCTCCAAATAACGTCCTTTTCTCATTTTATATTCTTCAGTTTGCTGAAAATGATCTTTCAGCAGAACAATTCGTGACTGGTAAGGTTAAAAACATTCTCGAAGCTATTTCAAAGTTTGGAAATGTACGCTGAAGATTGTTATCAATGACGAAAGTGTACATATCCCGTGGTGTGTTAAGTCTTGGGCATTCATATATAACTGGAAATGTAGAAATTCGTTGCTGAGAAAGTTTAATATGTCAACTTGATATCTATGAACAGGTTTATTCGATCTAGCTTCTATGTCACGAGCACAAATCCCTGATCCAGAACAACTTCGTAGGATTTCCTCCTGTTTGCTAAATAACTGATTAAAGAATCCATTAACCTAAAAACGTTTTAACTCTTGCTCAGTTAATGATCTCCGTCTACGCATATGGAGTGATGACTACAAATAGTATAAGTTTTAAAAATTAGTAAATTTGGCAACATATAAGTAACAATTTTCTTGGGTGGTGGTGCTAAAATATTCATAAAAAAACTCTTCCAGCTTGGCGCTCCTCTAAATCTGGCGCCATGGGCCCGTTGCTTAAATCGGTGTCCTGCTTAGTAGGCCCCTAAGCTAAGACATTTGAGTGGGCCCAAAGGATAAGACATCTGAGTGGGCCCCTCAACGAACTTATGACGGGAAATTATTATGAAGTCCTTTAAAACACGAAACTCTAACTACTAAAGTATCTACAGAGTTTTCATAGTAAGTCTCTGTATTTTTCATTGCTCTAACAAGAACATGCGTTAAAAGCTTAAGCTTCCTAGATTTTGTCTTGGATTTTCTAATGATTTAGCTTTGTATACATATCTTATTGCATCTTTTTTGTTATGCAATGTGTAACCACAGGGAACTTCAGCCATTAATGTTCCAAGTGCAAAACGGGAGGTGTGGGTGGATGGTGAAAGGTGGAACTGTTTCTCCGAACCCGATGTATACAGCGAAATGAAACCTTTAATATTGGTGAGTCACTGTCTTGAAATATGTTCGTCTTTCAGCCTCTGTTTCTGACCATGTGGAAAGCATACAAGACAAAAGTAAAAATATTTTATACATTCTATCTCTCTTTATATATATATATATATATATATATATATATACACACACACACACTATATTGACAAAATTCTCCAAACACCTAGAAGAGACACACAACATAGCATTTATTGACATACATGAGTACGGTGTCGGTCCACCTTTAGCCTTAATGCATGCACTCACCCTTTGAAACATGCTTTCGACAAGGTTTTGGAACAAAGCGATAGGTATGCGCTTCCATTCAGTACATAATGCTGCCGCTAACTGTTGCTTAGTAGTAGGCCTTCGTTCCAAACTTCTTGTGCGGCTCTCTAATTCATCGTATAGGTGCTCTATCGGATTAAGATCAAGGCTCTGTGCTGGCCAGTCCACACACTATACGGAATTATCGTAACACCACGCCGTAGTAACTTTACCGCTCGGTGCATTATCCTGCTGGCACAAACAAGGCTCAGTTCCATAATATTGCCACAGAGTTGGTAGGGCATAATAGTCCAGAATATGGAGGTAGATACGCTGGTTAACAGGTTTGTCCACGATAACCAATGGGCCGGGACCATACCACGAAAAACACCCCCACACCACTACACTGCCAGCTCCAAACTTGACCGTAGGAACACTACGCTGAGGTAAATAGCATTCGCCCGGCTGCCGCCATACCCACACACTGCCATCAGACTGATGGATCGTGTATCTTTATTCATCAGTCCATAGGACCCTTTTCCATTGAACTACGGTCCACGATAAATGTTCTTTACACCATGCTAAACGACGAGTAGCATTACGAGTGGAGATAAAAGGCTTATGAGCAACCACACAACAACGGTAACCCATGGACTGAAGTTCTCCGCGAATTGTACGTGTACATACAGAGGTTTAAGCATTGTTACTCACCTATACACTGATGTCTTGTGCAGTACTCCGTCGATTAGCTGTAACGACCCTCCTGAGGCTTCGACGTTCTCTATCACTGATTTTTTTTGGTCTGCCGGTAAGTTTTGCTGCTTCAAACACGCCATGTGTTTTCCACTAATTCAGTACATCCAAAACAGTCGACTTGGTTATGTTTAAACGTCTCTAGGTTTCTCTTATGGATAACCCACCATTATAACACCCAATAACCATTCCTTTCTCAAAGTCAGTTCTCTCCCGCCGCGACATTTTCACTCAACCTCACAGAGCGATATGATCGCGGACAGCTGCAGGCTTGTTTTTATACCGTTTGCAGCTATACCGCGCATCTTAACAACGCAGGGGATCCGTTTATTTTGCTTTTGAAGGGGTGTCCGGTGACATTTGTCAATATAGTGTATATATATCTATATATCTATCTATCATTTGCGCAGGCATACTGTTTGTCATGGAGGGCCCCAAGACTATAGCCCCTATAGACATTCCTTAATCAGGCCCTTCTTACTGTATGTTTAGTATTGTTTATTTTAATCAGTACCAGTAAACGTTTAACCCTTTAAAGTCCATGACCCGAAAATCTTTTATCACTCCAAATATCATAACCACCGAAGCTCTCTGTTGGTTCACGTCTTTGTTTAATAAGAACAATAGTAACTGAGGGTGACTCCAGTTGATCCCTCATAGGTCGAGAAAATTTGAAGAACAGGTAAGGGTAAGAAACCTCACTTACTCTAGACAGCTGTTTCGGGTGGCTATGGCCGTTTGTATGTACGGGCGTTTTGGGCGTTATGGTCGTTAAAGGATTAAACAAATTATTGAGAGTAAAAACTTCAATTTACTACCGCATTTTTCATATTACGTCCTGCTGTTCATATGTCCTACAGACCTTGGTTTTGTAAAGATACGATCCTTAACCTCATGCGTAGAAAAACTATTTTCAGGGTTAATGTATGGATGTCTAATGATCTGAGAACAAGGGGACATCGTAAAACATGTCTGATGTTCACAAACATTAATAAACGTTGTATAATTGTGAACCTTAAACATTTATTATACAGAGGGTGAGTCGAGAGTTTTGTAATATTTGCATGGACGCATGTGCTGGGGCGAGTATGTTACGTGTTTAAACTAGTTCAAGTTGCGCACTGCAGTCAGTCGAAAGGGATATAAAGTAGCAGTCGTTGCTGTGAACAGCATTGCATGTCATCGTTCTGTCTGTGGTTGGGACGCATAAAAGATGAACAGCTACAACCGGCTAATTAGGGAATTTTTGCTTTACGAGTTTGAGCTCGGCCATAACACTGCTTAAGCAACACGAAACTTTTGTCATGCGAAAGGGGGAGGTTTCGTAGACCACAGCACCGCAACTAGATGGTTCAAGAAATTTTGCTCAGCTCACAGAAACCTCGACGATCAGCCAAGTTCATGTAGGCCGCCAACCGTGGATTTGGAGGCCGTGCGCCAGGCCGTAGCAGCAAATCCAACAAACAGCACTCGGAGATTATCAGGCTAGCTCGGCGTATCACATACCACCGTGGTTCGTCAACTCCAGGACCTAGGCAAGATCTACAGGAGCTGCCGCATTGTCCCTCAGGAACAGACGCCAGCTGAAGCAAACAGCCGAGTGGAAGTGTGCATGGAACTCTTAGAAAACCTGGGCGATGTACGTTTCATCAAGAGAATTGTTACGTGCGATGAAAAGTGGGTCTATGTCCGTAATCCTAACACACAACGGCAGTGGTTGAGCCCAGGCTAGATTCCAGAACCTGTTGTCAAACGTGAGCGCTTCTAGCACAAGATGATGATCTGCGTCTTGTGGAACTTCGAGGGGATAATCCATTACGAATTTGTTCCAGACGGTCGGACAATCACGCCAACCTCTGCTCTGAACAGCTGTAGCGTATGTATGCCGTTTTAGAGGAGAAGTACCCGGCACTGGGGAACAGAAGGAGCGCTCTCCTACAGTAAGACACTGCTCTTCCTGATACCACGCGAACGACCCGGGCAAAACTCCAGGAACTTGAGGGCATCAAACTGATGCCACACCCAGCATATGGTCCGGATCTTGCCCCAGTCGGATTATTACCTGTCACGGTCCATGGCCTACTTTCTTCGCGGGCGTCACTTCAACTACCAGGAGGTGGTGGCAGCTGTGGTGAAGGAGCTCTTTGCCTCGAAGGACAAAAACTGGTACCGCCCCGGAATCGAAGAACTGGCAGACAGATGACTAAAGACAGTCGGACACACACGCCAACCTCTGCTCTGAACAGCTTATATCTTTTTTTTTTTTTTTTTTTTGATTGGAGGTTTAACGACCACCGTGAGCAACTCAATGGGCTATAAGCAGTCGCCCGTCCCTAATTTAGGGTCACTGGTTCCAGGGAAGGGAGAGAGCCAGTGCCGTAAGACAAACACAACATCCATGCCTCACCGGGATTCGAACCCGGACCCCTTACGGACGAATGATCAGAGACCAACGCCTTAGACCACTGCGCCACCGGGGCGGCAAACTTATATCTTCATACGTACCTTTACGACGAATGCTAGTCAGCTTTCGTCGTAAAGGTACGTATGAAGATATAAAGTGATCCAAATATTGCAAAACGTTAGACTCACCCTCCGTATGTTAGCTAAGGATCGCTATCATTTTTAACTGTTCCACATGTTGAAACTTAAAGATATGGAGCGAAATACTTGATAAAAAGGGCAGCCCCATCCTAACAATTCAATGTGATGTTTTGATCTCAATCGCCGCCCCGGTAGCAAGTGGTCTAAGCCATGACTTCTGACCATTGGTACGAGATAGGTCCGGGTTGAAATCCCGGTGAGGCATGGATATTCTGCTTGTCTTACGGCAATAGCTCTCTCCCTTCTCTGGAAGCAGTGGCCCTAAATTCGGGACGGTGAAGCCCAATGAATTCTTCATGGTGGTCGTTAAACCCCTAATCAAAGAAAAACAATCTCAGTCGTCTCACCAACATGGCGGCAGATGTTGTGACGTCATGATCGTGACGATTCGCTGGCTTCATTTTGATTACCCGAGGGGAACGGCGGACTCTTACTCCATCTATAGACCGTATGCATTGACGTCACGAAACCGCGGTTCACGTCACATTTTCGTCTGCTGCTTTCTTGCAGAACAACTGGTGCACAAATGAGATCAAAGATGCATTACATGGGCTAAATAAGTGGGTTATATGGCGATCAAAAATTGCTGTATTCTGATAAATTAAAGTAATTGGACAATTGTGGTGACCCATATGTAATTCTATACTCATATTTTCTGAACAATATTGAGGTCTTGCCACGAATAGAACACGGCGATATTGTTAATTATTTCATTTTTTGCACTAACGCCTTCACTCCCGAGCAAATGAAATCGTGCAAGTCATTCATAAAGAAAGGTTGATTCCAGTTTAGAGATCTTCATAGAGTTTTTGTAGATAACGCATCAGTAAATTTATGAACATACCTGTTACAAAATGTAAACTCCACACTCTACTGTTCCTTCGTTTCCGGTTCTCAATGCCAACTCTGCTGATAAGTGATAACCACAAATTTTGGCGCTTCTGAATAATTTTTTTTGTAATTCTGATCCCACTTCGTTCGCTCAGATGGTAATATATAATAGGACGCATCATTATCTCTCCCACTTCGGTTACCGCAGCCGAAAATAGCACATAACACCATCTTCCTTAACTCTTCCCAATGCAAATCCAAGCAGTGTTTGTACACCAGTTGATCACCAGGGCATTTGCTAGGATGGTTTACCTTGCTGTGACGTCCTATGCATACGGTCTATTCTAACATCCTTGTGTGGAACTGACTGTTAGCAATTTATCAGAGGCAATCTTGAAATCGAACACGCGAGGGCACGAAATCTTGTTAGTTATCACACCAGCAGAAAATTTTATTTCTCTTTATTTGTTTAATTCAATGTTCCTTAGTGTGCATCTGCGCATTATTTCATATCAACATGATCCTTCCAAAACATAAGTGTGGTATGATAATTATTATTTTCTACACGCTCAGTCTAATTCTTATATGCTTTATGAGCATACACAGGGAAACGTTTTTCACAATTGCAACTTTCTTATGATCCCGTGATGTATAAATAACCACATACAATGCTAATATTTCCTTATGTGATCGGGAAAATAAAACCCAAACGGCAAAGACATTTCTTTTACGTGAGGAACTGCAATTAATATCTCACATCCTTATGAATTTAATCTCATACGCCTAATATTAGATAGTGGACGAGTTTTGCATTCCTCAAATGATATATACGTTGCCTTTCAGTTCGGAGAGGATGCTATGTACCCTAGCATTTCCGCCAACCTATGTCATCACTATCAGAAAAGATATTTCATTATTGATGATGATTGCAGCCATTTTCTCCCTTCGCAAACATTTAATAAAGACTATTGATACCGATATATATATCGTAAGGACTGTCTCGCTGTTTGACATTAATCTTGTCTCGGAACATATCAAAACATATCTGTAAGAAGTCTTCCGACTTTTAGGAAGTACCTTATCGGAAAGCCACGAGAAAAGGATATCAATTGTAAGAGTGCCCAAGTAATTGAAACGGTTACAAAAATACTTAAGCAACTGCTCGGAACGTTGAATAATCCAATAATCATATATTGTCATACATTGATTAAATTCCCTGTCATGGTTTACTGTCATGTTACAAAATATGGCCGTGTTTATACATGACGAATACCATTTCTTTGACTCCACTGGCAATATTTTCTAAGCCTAATGCACCTGTTTCATGTTCTCTGGGAGTATAGCACAGCTAAATTTCGATTCAGTAACTTTAAATCTTTTACTCCAGCTGGGTTTCTCCTTCGTAAGAGAAGTCTTAATCATGCCTCAAAAACTACGTCTCCGTCAAGGTGTCCTAAAGCTCTTTCTTCGCTGTATTTGAATGGCGTTTAAAGAATCCTTCTTTACATCGCATACGCCAGCGAAGTGTTGAATCCCTGGCTTTTGTCCGTTCGTCCAAGTGGGCCCGTATTCCACTCCCGGATGAGTTCGGTGTGCTTACCATTCGGAACTAGCTTTCTTCCTTCTCTGGAAAGAGTAGCCTTAGATAAGGAACGGATGAGTGATTGTAGCCTTAACCTCCAGGTGGCAGGAGCTTTGGAAGAGGCAATGCAAAATTTTGGCACATGTATAAATGGAGACCCCTAAAAACGTCCTGTTTTTCTGTAGTATTCGTCATCGCAAAAAATATTAGTCGTCGTTAAAGTGCCCGACACTATAAGCCTGGAAACTTTTTCGACGCGATATTGCGCCCTCGTTGCCTTTGAAAAGATTTTCGATGAACGTGTTACTGCGTCGCAGCCGCTTTTGGAACATAAATCTCCGAACGTAATATTTGCAATGAAGGCCGCATGACACACAGCTTGGTGGACCATACCTCCCAACTGCTTCTGGCAACTTACTGAATCGATGATACGTCGAATAACTGCTGTAGCAAGGGCGAAACGAGGACCTACGAAGTATTAGGTAGGTCGGGCCCACCGATAGAGGGGGGCAGGGATTGTAATTGCTCAAGACCCCGGGTGTCGGGGCGACCGATCCTAGTGGACGTTTTGTCACGAAATTTTATCGAAAAGGTCCAGAGGAAAAGTGAAACATTCGCGCCTCAGGGGGCAGCCGGTTTGGTTCCCCGCTTGCATTCTCTCCCTGTCACAAAAACTAAAAATAATAGGAACTTCCCTTATTAATTTTGCCTTACCAATGGAAGCAGGTCAATTTTTGAATCTTCCAAAAACAAAAAAAAAAAAAAAAAAAAATGCAGTCTTTGTACCAAATGTACACTATATTGACAAAAGTCACTGGACACCACTTCAAAAGCAAATGAACCGATCTGCTGCATTCATAAGGTGCGCGGTACAGCTGCAAACGGTATAAAAACAAGCCTGCAGCTGACCGCGATCATATCGCACTGTGAGGTTGAGTGAAAATGTCGCGGCGGGAGAGAACTGACTTTGAGAAAGGAAAGATAGTTGGGTGTTATATTAGTGGGTTGTCCATAAGAGAAACCGAGAGGCGTTTAAAAGTACCCAAGTCAACTGTTTTGGATGTAGTGTATAAGTGGAAGACACATGGCGTGCCTGACGTAGCAAAACGTACCGGCAGACAAAAAAATCAGTGATAGTATACGTCCAAGCCTCAGGAGAGTTATTACAACTAATCGACGGAGCACTGCATAAGACCTCAGTGTACAGGTGAGTAAAAACGCTGGAACCTCGGTATGTACACGTACCTATCTCCGAGAACTTCAGTCCATGGGTTACCGTGGTCGTGCGGCTGCTCATAAGCCTTTCATCTCCACTCGGAATGCTATACTCGTCGTTTAGCATGGTGTGAAGAACACTTATCGTGGACCGTAGATCAATCGAAACGGGTCTTATGGACTGACTGATGAATCCAGATACACGATCCATCAGTCTGATGGCCTTGTGTGGTTATGGCGACAGCCTGGGAATACTATTTGCCACAGTGTACTGTTCGTACGGTCAAGTTTGGAGTTCGCAATGTACTCGTGTGGGGTTTGTTTTACGTGGTATGGACACGGCTCATTGGTTATCGTGGACAAACCAGTTAACCAGCGCGTCTACCTCGATATTCTGGACAATTATGCCCTACCAACTCTGTGGCAATACTATGGAACCGAGCCTTGTTGGTACCAGCAGGATAATGCACCGAGCCATAAAGCAAAGTCTGTTACGGCGTGGTTTGACGATAATTCCGTATCGTGTGTGGACTGGCCAGCACAGAGCCTTCATCTTAATCTCATAGAGCACCTATGGGATGAATTAGAGCGCAGCATAAGAAATTTAGAACCAAGGCCTACTACTAAGCAACAGTTAGCGGCAGCATTATGTACTGAATAGAAGTGCATACCTATCGCTGTATTCCATCTTTCAGTGTTTTAAAAAGGATCAAAATTTATAATTGATCAACCATGGGACAAGAAAGACTGTGTGGACTAACCACTCTTGCCGTGAAGGCAGATCTTTTTCGTACTTTTGAATTTTGATGAAGTAATTGACGACTTTGCATTTAAAAGAGCCAGAAGAGTTATTTTATAAAAACGATAAGAACTCTTAGGTAACCAGATTTGTTTTTCATAAAAACAAATGTTTTTTATTTTTATATTTAATTATAGTGTTTTTGTTAATTAATAACTAATTTGACAAAAACTAACCTTGTTTTAGTTTTCAAATATTGAACCCTCAACATTTAATAAAGAAGTTTCAGCTTTAAGATTTTGTCAGATAATTCTATGTATAAGTTAAGAATGAATTTCAGAATTGTACTTAACCAAAAAATAATTCTGATAAAATATTAGCAATTTGATGGAAGTTTGTTTTATAATGTACAAGGTTTTGTACATGTGGTTAATCTAAAGTATATTAATTCTGAACTCTCTTAAAATCTTATTGTTGGGATTAGGGACTGAGGAATAACTTTGGGGCCCTCAAAATTTTCCAGGGACCCGAAAATCTAAATATCCTGTCGTCGGGCCTGGGTAGGTGGTCATAATACAGTGATTACTCAGTGTACATTGTATAACTTTCGTGTGTGGCTGAAAAACAATAAAATAAAAAAAACCTGTCGGGGGGGGGGGGGCAACAAACATTTGTCGCACCGGGTATCACGAAGTATGTGGCTGAAAAACAAAGCGCAGTGGTCTAAGCGCTGGCTTATAAGATCATTCGTCCGTGAAGGGTTCGGGTTCGAATCCCGTGAGGCAGGGATGTTGTGTTTGTATTACAGCACTGTCTCTCTCCCTTCCTTTGAGACAGTGACCCTAAATTAGGAACGGACGACTGCTCAAACCCCATTGAGTTGCTCACGGTGGTCGTTAAACCTTCAATATAAAAAAAAAAAAACAGCTGTTGGGCGGAGGCGGGGCAACAAACATTGTCACACCGAGCGTCACGAACTTTAAAGCTGAAACTATCATGCTTTTTTTATTCTACCTATCCCCACAGTATAACCACTGAAGATATTTTATGTTTCGTGAATGTATCATCATCATCATCATCAACCATTATCAATCCACTGCTGGATGAAGGTTTCCCCAAATTTCTTCCACAGTTGTCTGTCTTGGGCCTGTCTCCCCCATGTCACTCCAGCATACTTTCGAATTTCATCCTTCCGTCCCCATTGGGTCTTCTTCTGGGTCTTTTCCTGTCCCTTGTAATCCAGTCTAAAATTTCGGTTGTCCATCGGTGGCCCGTTCTTCTGGCAACATGTCCAGCCCATTGCTATTTCAGTGATTTCACTCTGGTCATGATGTCCACTCCTGTCATTTTCCTTATCCACAAGTTCCTCTTCTTATTTTTCCTGGTTACACCAAGCATGCATCTCTCTCCATGCTTCTTTGAGTTGTCCGCAGTATTTGTATGTCTTTTTTAGTTAAGGTCCATGTCTCGGCTCCATACGTAAGCACTGGCAGGATGCATCGATTAAACACTTTTCTTTTGAGACATACTGCCATACTGCTCTTAAAAATTGTACTGTTTCTTCCAAAAGCTCTCCATCCAAGTTTTATACGACGATTAATTTCTTCATCAATGTGACCCTCACTCGATATCTGCTGCCCAAGATAAATGTAGGAATCGGTTGTCTCAAGCTTTTCTCCATCAATCACTAAATCTTCGTTTCTTGTAAAAGCATTGTACATCACTTTTGTCTTCTGAAAGTTCATTTTTAATCCCACTTCTTTACTCTTGTCAGCAAGTCAGCCTATTTTGTTATACTGCGAGAAAAACTGTTGATGGTTTGAGAAATGTAAATCTAGAAAATTTTCGATACTTTTTTAAATCCGTATAGAAATCTATTCACGTTGCTACTGAGTTCTGGTTATTTTCATTCTGCTGTAGTATCAAGATAAGTAGTAGTCATCCAGATAAACTGTAGGCATATACCACTGAACTGAATGTTTCTCCCAGTAACGGTGCGTTCTTTTAAAACCGCCAATTAACTTTTCTAGCGTTTTTTTATTTTTATTTTTTTGCAAAAATAGATGTGCATAGTGCCCTTAGGGGAAATCTGGCTAAAATGTTGTGCTGAATTTGAAGAATTTTTCTTTAAATGAAAAAATGCGCTTTTTTTATTTAAAAAGCGCATGCAGAGCTTACTGCATTCTCCTGGTTTCACTGATTCTTTTCAGTGTGCAGTTCCTTCTTAAAGTTTCCTAAGTCATTCTGCTCATCGGAGGAAAGCTTCACTACATATAGAGGTAAGGAGAGCTCACAGACAACCAAGCAGCTTCTGACAGTGTGTCGCCACTGACTGAACGATCAAAGAAATTTCCTAACAACAATCCGTTGCAGGAAAGAGATCGTGTCGCTGGATAAAGCACAGTGGGAAAAAAGCAGATAAAAAAAAGGCGCAGCAGTGAGCCATTGAAAAGTTCTAGAGACGTCAGGAACAAATGAGACATTTGGGGCGTAGACAGCAGAAACTAGGATGGGAAAATAGAGGGGGAGAAGGATGGGAAGATACAATACTTTTAACTTTAAGCGCTGGCAACAAAAAAGATAAAAGTGACATATGGTTTAAATGGGTGAGAACAATTTTTCATGCGAGTTTTTCTTTTTCATCCTTGATTTTCGCATGTACAACAAAGAAGACTTCACGCACGATATAACACAAAAGGGGAAAAAAAAGTTTGCTGTTTATTTTTGTCGACGATCCATAAACAATACGGGAATTTTGAAAAGTTTTCTTTTAATTCCTATCGGAGGGATTTAATACGTACGATATTTTGCAAATGGTCGCTTTTATGTGAGAGTACTTCCATAGATGTGTATTCACTTTCTAGCGCTGATGAATTCCAAGGAGACAATAGCTGACATGCATAAATTTTTGATGCCGACAGGTGAATATAACAGCACAACACTGCAAAATCTCACGTTGTGATAACAAAGCTGGCAACTTATCCTTTGTATTTCGCGTTAAATAAATTTTTCATCATTTCTTTTGTGCTAAAGTTTGAAAACGTGACAAAAAAAAGTTTCATATGAAACGTACTTTCTGAGCTGCAAGATTTATTCATTCGAAGTTTTCTAAGAGTCTTTACTTTCAGAGTGTTCTTTTTTTTTTTTTTTTTCATTTGCTTTCGGATTTGTAAAAATATTCTTTAGAAATAGTATTAACATGGATTAAAAAGAAAAAAGAAAACAATAATTATAACACAAATTTCTCGCATATATTTTCCATTTGAAAAAGCAATCAAAAATCGCCTGAAATAATTGAAATTATTAATCAAATCACCAAACAATTATCTCTCGTAAATTTTATGACCAAAAATATTTGGTGTTAACATCCAAACGAACGAAATCGTGTTTTGTTTTCATATTCTCTGTATATTATTTGCTACCACATGTGGCTTATTCCTTAAATGTAACCCTCCTACTGAGGTTATGTATTAGTATGTAAATTTTGGTTTCCTCTCGTTTAAACACTTATGACTTAACGACACATTATTTCCCCCTGATGAATTTTCTAAGTTGGCAACACTGGCAGTGAGTCAAAGGTCAATATACACTGAGTGGCCAAATTATTTATTATGACCACCTGGTTAGTACGTTTTTGTGCCACCTTTTGCTCTTAATATTGCTTGAATTCATCATGGTATGGACTATTGTAATTAATGTCGTAAGTTGACTTGGGGTATATTAGTCCAAACGTGACGAATTGCACCCTACAACTCTTGAAGATTTGGAGGTAGCGCATCCAGCTGTCTCATGTCCCTTTCAAGTTCGTCATAGAAATGCTACATTGGATTGAGATCCGGTGATTGAGGAGGCTACTGTAGCAGAGAAAATTCTCCGTGATATTCTTCAAGCCATTTGTGTGAAGCGAACAGCCGTCATAAAAAAGTGAGAGAGAGCGAGGGAGAGAAAAGAATTTGTGTATTTTTAAACAAACACCCAGCGGAGTAGAATTGAGCAAAGTGGTAAAAGTTGTTTGCAATTAAGTGCTGCCTGATTCAGTATGTTACATAAAATGAACTGGTGGTTATAATATAATAATAACTTCGCATAAAATGAACTGGTGGTTATAATACACTCTTTGCACCCAGATGGTGTCCAAATTGCGAGCTAGTTCGACGACATTGCGGGATGGGCGTAGGTAGCGTCCCATCATTACCATGTAATGGTAACGCTAAGTTCCCAAACATGTTCGATCGGTGAGAAGTCGGAATAGTCATGGTGGTGTAAAGACATTACGGCAGCAGGCATGGGAGAGTCGTGCCATGTGTGGCCGAGCATTATACTGTTGAAATATTGTTCGGTGATGCTGAGAGAGAGAGGAATGGCAACACAACAGGTCGTAGAATGTCGTCGACGTATCATTGAGCCCTGAGAGTAGTACGGACTGCCAAGGGTGTCCGGCTATCACTCCCGGCGTGCGAGCCGTGAGCCGTTCGATGGTAAAGACAAGATCCGTGTGATGGCCGGCTTATCTCCAGACACCTATCTATGCGCTGGTCATCGGCGCCAAGTACAAACCGTGACTTATCACTGAAGACAACACGATGCCACTGAACATTATCCCACGTTGATTGGACCCGACGATACTACAACCGGAGCTGGCGATGCTCTCTGTTCAGCGATAGTTGGCGGCGTGGCCTCATCGAATGTAGTCCCCGGGCCGGAAGTCGTCTGGAAACTGGCCGGATGGCCATTTCTGTACCTGTAGACGACGCAACATGGCCACGAATGGTTGAGAACGAAGAATTCGGTTGTGTACGTGCGTCACCCACAATCGCTCGATGCTTGCGTTCTGTCGTTGCCCTCGGCCGTCCACTGCCCGCGTGCAGTAGGGTTGTGTGGTCCTCGACATATTAGTGCCAACACTGTCCGATTGCTGCGTTGCTCCGACCCAAATACCTGGCCATATGGCGACTTGACCAACCGGCCTGACTCAGCTCTATTATGCGTCTTCTCTCAAACTCACTCATCTGCTCGTGTTTTGCACGGATCCAACGTCGAGACATCCTCACAGTCCGTGGAGGTTAACGCAACCGTCCTCCGCCGCCACAGTTATCCTTGTACGCGCGCTTTTCTCTTGATATACCCTCCTCGATGCGCGGTTTCTATGCGCTGTGGCGGGCCACCAGAGTTGGGCAGGAATGCATTACAAAGCGATGGAAGTACAGATTACAATTAACTTCTAATGCACTACAAGGTAATGCATTACAAGGTAATCACAAGTATGGTTTGCATAAGGTAATGAAATTAATCTGTAATGCATTACAATGAAGAGGATATAATTCAGTTATTTAATAATGCCATTCCAACGCAATGGAGTTATTTGGTAATGAAATTACACAATTCAAACTAGGGAATAGGAAAATCCTACCTTGTTTTGTGACAAGCCACATAGACATTCTATTTTACACTGAGGATTTGTCATTTCTTTACTTTGTGATAACCTAGTTGCTCATTCTTTCTGTTGTACTCGTAGTTCACTTTGTTGTTGCCATATTTTGTAGCAATCAGACCTTTCATTCCTTCCATTTCAAGTGATGTGGTGTCTCAGAGTGGTTTCCATTGGCGTTTAATACACAATTTGTTATTTCCTGAATGTTTCTTTTATGTGCTTCAGTGAATTGTTCTTTGTTGAAGACTAAGATCACATGCAACGGCATTGATCTTTCTATCATTTTTGTACTATTCTCTAACCGAAATAAACATACCATTCGTATTTACATCATATGTATTATTTCCTTCAAATCACTTTACTTGCGGCGAAAACAAGGCAACTGCTCATGTCATACACGTACAATCTCCAATATCTTCATACACGCATTTTGAGGTCCGAGGGGTGGAACAATTGTCAAATAACCTACACAACGTGTAAGGGTGTACTGGTTTATTCACGTTGTATTTTTACCCATAAGTTATTGGTTAATTACCAACATATAGATTATAATGGGCAACTGATACAGGTCATTACAATTACCCTGTAATCCTAATGACCAGTTCACCATTACTATGTATTGGTAACGCTAAGTTCTTGTTCCCATTACCATTACGCTGTAATGCATTACCGATTAATTCAACTACGATTTCGCCCAACTCTGCGAGCCACTATTTAGTCATTGGTCGTTATTTTTCTATAAATTTTATATTTGGTAGTGAGGTATTTGCATGCGGCGTTTCAGCAGGATCAAACGACTTTCTCGGGTTGCTTCGTTGTTTTTGGCAAAGAGTGTAATTTGGCCACTTCATATTGTTAATGTGTGCAGATTCTTGAGAACGGTAAACACTGGGCAAATTCTTGTTAGATATTTGTTTCGAGTAGATTTGAGATGGATATATATTTGTTAAAAAGAACTGAGATAATGTGTTGATGCAACGTTTTTCTGAGATAACGATTGAGTAGTTTGAATTGCATATTGATAAAAACATTTGTCATCGTGAAGTGATTGAAAATCAGGTTTGATGTGCCAATAAGAAGATTAAACTGGAACATTAAAATTGTAAGTACTATTTGCTGACTCTAGGCCATTTAATACTTTTCTGTGCTTAACCCTTTCTAAGCAACAGATATACAGTCGTGCCCAAAAGTCCAGCACCAGTAGACCGAAAGTCGATTTTTGATGTTTGAAGTCAATTTATACAGCGTAATAGTAAAGTCAGGAATACATATTATACAACATTTTAAAGGAACTTTTATGCTGAATACAAATATTTTTACAGAATGTTATTACCAGTAACAGAACTGAAGTTACAAGCAAACGTACAGCGTCTAATCATAAAAAGCAAAAAATGGTGAAATTAGCGTACAACGCATTTAGTGTAAAATTACTGTACAGTACATTATTAAAAATTGCAGGACACTTGAAATAACTTACCAACAAGCAAAACACGCTTTAATATTTAATTGGATAACCACGGTTTCTTAGTAACAAAGGGCACCTTCTTGGCTTGAACTAATGAGCTTCTCTAGTTGTCCATTGGTGATAAAACGGTGCCAAAACTGCTGTTAAATGTGGCTGTGATCATTCCATTGGCTTGAGATCCATTAAAAGAGTTGCCGAAATTGGATGTGTGAAAAACAGAAAAAGAACAGGTCGACCAAGGCTGTGTACTGAACGTGATGATCGCATGTTGATTCGTCGTTCCTTAAAATCAAGGTTTAAAACAGCCACTGATTTAAGAAATGAGTGGGAGAATGAAGTAGGCGTTATTGCATCTGCACGTACAGTTCATCGTAGGCTACAAGAAAATGGACTGGCTGTTCGAAAACTTTTCCTACAACAACGGCTCAAAAGAATTGCTTGAGTCACGGCACACAAGAATTGGACTGTTGATGAATGGAAAATTTTTATTTTCAGTGATGAAACAGCTGTTACTATTTCCGCAAATAATGGAAATAATTATGTACGTCGTCGGGCTGGTGAAAGATA
The DNA here is from genome assembly GCA_039090855.1 of Macrothele yani. Classification (NCBI taxonomy): domain Eukaryota; kingdom Metazoa; phylum Arthropoda; class Arachnida; order Araneae; family Macrothelidae; genus Macrothele; species Macrothele yani. The sequence continues at coordinate 35,039,432 of CM077012.1, forward strand.
TATGGCATGCTGCACGCAGCGAACAATCAAGCACCCACATTTGGTGGGATTATGGTCCTGTATTTCAGCCAGTGGTGTTGGCCGTCTGCACATTGTTGATGGCACATTGAATGGACCGAAACATGTGGATATTTTGGAGTCCAAACTTCTACCATCTGCGCAAGACATGAGTTTGCGGAATTTTGTCTTTCAAGACGATAACGCATCATGTCATCAATCAAAGTTGGTTGACGAGTGGTTTAATCGAAAAGTTATAAGAAAACCTCAGTGGCCGGCACAGTCACTGGATTTTAATCCCATAGAGAATCTGTGGGTTGGATTGAAGCAAAAAATCCGTCAACAACGACCCACATCTAAATCGATGGCTTAGTGTTGGGCACACGTTAAATTGCAAGGTTGTGGCACCTGGGCGGTGTCGCACGATTGGTCGACAATAACGATTGGTCGACATAACGATCAGTCGACTGTAACGATTGGTCGACATAACGATCAGTCGACCGTAACGACTAGTCGACAGGAACGACTGATCGACACAACGATTGGTCGAGATAACCATTGGTTCAGAGGATTATGGTTTACATTCGCAGCGGTACCTCTCAGAACGTACTGATCTCTCAAAACGTAACGTTCCTTTTTGGAAATAATATCTTTTAGAATGTAGTCCTCAGAACGTACATCATTATAACATATTATTTCCAAATAGGCCCCCGTGTCATCTTTTGTACTTTAAGTGAAATCTATATAGAGGGCGTTCTGAACGATGTTACTTCCGAAAGGGCCCCGGGGCACTTCAGGTATAGGCACCTTGGGGAAACTACTACACATAATTCGGAAACTCAGAAAATTGCCCCACTGGAAAATTGCCACACATTCAAAGCGTTTCTCGAACGAACGGCGTTTCGTGCTCGTCCCCTTAATAAAAACCATGTGTCAATTTTCCGGTGGTGCAATGTTCCGGTGGGGCAATTTTTCTGTGTGTGGCAACTTTCCAGGTTGCTGAAAGATGTGTAGCAATCTACCGGTGGGGCAGTTTTCCAGTGGGGCAATTTACCGCCAAACTGTTTGCACTTATTCAAATTTTTTTTTTTTCGAGTTCCGTTGACCATTTTATGTCGACCAATCGTTCTATCGACCAGTCGTTAGTGTCGCCCAGTCGTTAGTGTCGACCAATTGTTATGTCGATCAAACGTGCTGTCGACCAATCGTTACGGTCGACTAATCATTACCTTCGACTAATCGTTATGTCGACCAATCATTACCTTCGACTAATCGTTATGTCGACCAATCGTTATGTCGACTGATCATTTCTGTCGACTAATCGTTATGTCGACCAATCATTACCTTTGACTAATCGTTATGTCGACCAATCGTTATGTCGACTGATCATTTCTGTCGACCAATCGTTATGTCGATCAAACGTGCTGTCGACCAATCGTTACTGTCGACTAATCATTACTGTCGACCAATCGTTATGTCGACTAATCCTTTCTCCCGTCCAATCGTTATGTCGACTGATCATTTCTGTCGACCAATCGTTACTGTCGACTAATCATTACTGTCGACCAATCGTTATGTCGACTAATCCTTTCTCCCGACCAATCGTTATATCGACCAGTCGTTACTGTCGACCAATCGTTATGTCGATCAAACGTGCTGTCGACCAATTGTTAGGTCGATCAAACGTGCTATCGACCAATCGTTTCTGTCGACTAATCATTACTGTTGACCAATCGTTATGTCGACTAATCATTACTGTTGACCAATCTTTATGTCGACTAATAATTTCTGTCGACCAATCGTTACATACCCTACCTGAGGTAGTCCATTATCCAGGAGATCCAAGTGCGTACTGCAGCGAGTGCTCAGTGTGCAAACAATACAGAGACGGCTGAACGCACTGAATTTCAATGGGCCAGATGCTACCTACACACTCCTGAAAACAAAAGTTCATGCTCAACGACGTTGCAACTATGATCGAAACGCAAAAACTGTCTTTTTATCTAACGGAATTTCTGGAAAATGTGCTTTGCTGTTTGCAAGAACCATGTTAAACGAACGAGATCATGACTTTCCAATGTATAACGAAGTAAATTTCTCCGTCATTTCTGTTCAAGCCGGGGCTCGAACCCGGGTCCCCTCATTCCGGTATAAATCACTCTACCAATTGAGCTACGCGGACGTTCGTTCTGACTGCTATCTGCCTTTATGTCGTGTGCGTCTTGCTGGCAGGTACGTCCCATCTCTCCCTTCCCCCGAAAGAGGGCCGGGGGCATGGTCCACAGGTCAGCCGTGACCATGAGTCGTTGCAGGCAGCCATCCGCTGTAGAACGTGCACTTGAAAACTTCCAGTCAATCTGGTGTGTGGAATGCAACGTCACACACATTTATTTTTTGAAGCGCTGGAGAAGGGATTCGCTGATTTTTCCTATCTCGCGGTGTGGAAAGAACATCCCGCCATTGCGAGATTTTGAACGGCCGGGCATCCGGAAAGTTTGGGCGCCATTATAACGAAATAAATTTCTCCGTCATTTTTGTCCACGCCGGGCTCGAACCCGGTTCCCCTCATTCCGGAATAAGTCACTCTACCAATTGAGCTACGCGGACGTTCGTTCTGACTGCTATCTGCCTTTATGTCGTGTGCGTCCTGCTCGCAGGTACGTCACAAATGAGAGCATCATCAGTGAAGTCTCATTACAAGCTCTGCGATTAACTTAAAGCTCTAAATGTGACTCAATATTTAGCTTAATTTCGTAATTCAAAGACATGTTTTTCATGAATATTACCTCTTCATTAGAAAAGTAATATTTTTTTAAATCATTGGCTGAATTTCTCAGGTGTTTCGCATATTCTAGGTAGTGCAATATATATGCATATGTCTCCCACGGTTCCTTTTCATCCATAGATGGAAGTTTCCTAGCCTACTTTTCCAAAGCAGCTCTTAAAACTTTCATCGCGATGATATCTGCCGGAAAATGAGAAAATCTTCTCTCGAATTTCCATGAATTGCTTTTCGCTGGCATTTTCTCGGCTTGCTAATTATTATTCAGACGTGAGAGTTCAGAAATCCAGGCTCAGAAGGAATGCAGAAGAGCTCAAAGAGAATGCCGAGTCCTTGAGGGACCCCGCGCTGAACTGAAGTTATGCTCCAAAGTTCGGCTGCGCTTTCGGCAAAGAGCTAAAGGGTTTCAGCCCGATCTACCCCTTAAACTTAATGCAGATGTAAATTTCTTTGATCCACTGATGTATATTTGTACGGTGGAACTTGTGTTGGGGACGTATTGATTTAATAGAAATTAGGAAATGGAGGGTTCGCTCCTCTTTGATGAAGGAGTTAGTACTGCAGAATTAGAAACAGGTTTGCTCAGTATGTGTATGGCACCATAGAATTTGTTCCATTCGATGAAAATAAAACTTATTAATGGAAATTCTAGGTACAGAAACGGCTCGGCATATCATAATATTTGTAAGCAATTGCACGTCTCATTACAGCACTAGAATTCAAGCACAACCAATCGTGTATTCATTTTTTATGTCATCTCTTTCTCTACATTGCGGACAATTTTCGACCGTCTGTTTAGCTACTAACGTTCGTTATCCAATATTCCTACAGAAAAACATCATTTAACTTTTTAACTGGCTGCAACATGTTAACTCGGGGTTAGCGAAATGGGCTGAAATCAGCTCGAACGAATATATTCGCTGTCTAAGAAGAGGGCAGAAACAATACCTTCTTTAAAAGAAAGCCTCCGAACTGCTCTGTGACGTCAGAGCTGGCAGGCCGAACGAAGTTCATAAATACCGATCGAGAAATGCGTTGTCTCGATGAAGAAATATTTCCGCGAGTGAGATGCTATATAATTCGCGCAAATGGCTATAAATCGACCTTTTTTTTTTTTCCATTGATGATTATGACTGTGCGTGCAGACTGAAATTCAATGATAAGGTAAAAACCCTGTGTTATGCAAGATTAAAACGAAGTCTCAAGATGACAGATGTACGTACTTCGTAAAATTACATTTAATGAACTATATACAAGTTTAATTTGGTCACGGCAACAGAAACCAGCGTGGAAATACTCTCGTTGAGTTTGCAGAGGCAGAAGGTTTTTCATCTTGAACTCCTTTTTCAAGAAAAAGTCACACAGGAAATGGACATGGAGACATCCAAATGGGACGACAAGTGAAATTGATTTTATTATGTGTAACAAAAAATTCATCATAGAAGACTGCAGTGTGCTAAACAAGTTCAACACAGGTAGTGACCATAGATTGGTGAGATGCCAGATGCACCTCAACACTAAACTCGAACGTAGCAAGTTCATAAGACAAACAAAAGGTATTGACATAACCAACCTTAAAAAACACCATAATACCTTCAAGTTGGAACTGAAGAACAGATTATCTGCTTTAGAAGGCCTAACATCGGAAGAAGTAGCTATTTCTAAAGTTAACAGAAAAAAACCAAAGCTCTTATGGAAACAGCAACAAAATTAGCTGGGTCTAAGAACAAGTTGCATGTGAACAAATTATCAGGAAAAACCAAAATGTTCATGCAAAAAAGAAGAGACATGAGGACAACTAAAGAAGATGTGACTTCCAAAGTGGAATATATAGAGCTATGCAAGACAGTACGAAATATTATCACTGAAGACTTAAGGAAATTCAACTATGAACTAGTAAGGAAAGCAATTGAAAACAACCAAAGCCTAAAGATAGCAAAGGGACATCTCAGTAAGGAAAGAAAACAGATTATGGCACTGAGAAAACAAGATGGTTCTGTAACAAGAAATAGAGGCGAAATTTTGACAAGAGTGAAAGATTTCTACTCCAAATTATATGAAAGGGATGATACATGTACTCCAGACATCATGAAAGGTACCAGAGTTCTCTCAGTCGTCCCAGCAGAAGTTGCACATGCAATCAAGAACATGAAGCGCGGAAAAGCTCCAGGAGAAGACAGAATTACTGTAGACATCATACACGAAGCAAGTGGAGAAATCGAAACAGTACTCGCCCAAATTTTCACTCGATGCCTTAATGAAGGGAAAATTCCTGAAGATTGGAAGAACGCTACAATGATCCTGCTACATAAAAAAAGGGGACATTGAGGATATCAGTAACTACAGACCTATCAGCCTCCTATCAGTGGTTTATAAAATCTTCACTAAAGTTTTTTCACACCGCTTGAAGGTAACACTGGACATGGCTCAACCGAGAGAACAAGCTGGATTCAGGAGTGGCTACAGCACAATAGATCATATCCACGTACTGAGAGAACTAATTGAAAGAGCGAGGGAATATGAACTTCCATTGTGCATGGCTTTTATCGATTATGAAAAAGCCTTTGATTCGGTGAACCCATCAGCAGTTACAATAGCTCTGAAATCCTGTGGTATTGAAGAAGTATACATTAATATTATTAATAACATCTATGAAAATGCAAGTGCAAAGATTCGGCTGTATGAGAATAAAGTACACATAAAAGTAGGAAAAGGAGTAAGACAAGGTGACACCATATCTCCGAAGCTCTTTAATGCTACATTGGAGGGTGTCTTTCAGTCGCTGAGCTGGGAAAACAAGGGGATAAAGATTAATGGAGATTATCTAACTCCCCTTCGTTTTGCTAATGACGTAGTCATTTTTGCAACTACCCCATCAGAGCTGCAGAGTATGATCCAGGAACTTGCTGACAAGAGTAAAGAAGTGGGATTTAAAAATGAACTTTCAAAAGACAAAAGTGATGTTCAATGCTTTTCCAAGAAATGAAGATTTACCGATTGATGGAGAAAAGCTGGAGATAACAGAGACGTACGTTTATCTTGGACAGCAGATATCAAGTAAGGATCACATTGATGAAAAAATTAATCGGCGTACAAAACTTGCCTGGAGAGCTTTTGGAAGAAACAGCATAATTTTCAAGAGCAATATGCCATTATGTCTTAAAAGAAAAGTGTTTGATCAATGCATCCTTCCAGTGCTTACGTATGGTGCAGAGACGTGGACCTTAGCTAAAAGAGACATACAAAGGCTGCAGACAACTCAAAGAAGCATGGAGAGGTGCATGCTTGGTGTAACCAGGAGAGATAAGAAGAGGAACTCGTGGATCCGAAACATGACAAGAGTGGAAGACATCATGATCAGCGTTAAATCCCTGAAATGGCAATGGGCTGGACATACTGCCAGAAGGACAGACCATCGATGGACAGCCGAAATTTTAGATTGGATTCCAAGGGACAGGAAAAGACCCAGAAGAAGACCACGTGGGAGATGGGTGGATGAAATTCGAAAGTATGCGGGAGTGACCTGGAGGAGACTGGCACAAGACAGACCGTTGTGGAGGAAACTTGGGGAGACCTTCGTCCAGCAGTGGATTGATAATGGTTGACAATGATGATGATGATGATGATGATACAAGGTTAAAATGACGCTCATAAGATCTTTCAGACTCCCTGGAGTCCTTCATCAGATGAAAACGACCGCATACAAAGTTGTCGTGGCATATAAATAAGGTAGTTGTTGCCACCCATTCAATTCACCGAAGCAAGTAAAAGTCAAGCAATTTACATACCCGAGGCATGCACCAAACACAGGTAGGAGGGGGACACACACTGTTCCACACTTCAGGGTGGAATGTAATTTTCTTTAATTTTTACAGGTACAATTGCTTACCAAGCCTGGGAACCTTGGTTAGGTGAATTCTCGTTGCAACACATATTAAAGAATCTGTGGATGTACAGACTCTCTGTGAAGCGGATTTGAGTCTTACTGGCTGGAGTTGTCAAATTCCTGGCTTCTTCACAGTGTGGGTAGTAAGTTCCTGAATTGGCGAGGTGAGATAAAGCAGTAGATGAAGCATGCATTTTAATGTTACACATTGCGTCAAAGAATCTTTAATACTGGCGCTAGATTTCAGCCTACGGTGGTGCCACCAGTGTAATCGCGAATGCGTTATAAACCGTGACCATCCGCTTGCTTTCTGCCAAAAGTACTGCGCAGTTGTTAAAGTAACTCAAACGAAACGGCCGTTCATTAGAGAAGTAAAAATTTTTTCATGTTGAATTATTAAGATGGGAACAAAGGGCTGTTATTAAATTTAACGCAAAACTTGGTAAAAGTGCCTTGGAAACGTGCCAAATGATGAAACAAGTTTACGGTGAGTTTTGTTTAAGTAGAACAAATGTTTTCCTGTTTCACAAACGTTTTTTGGATGGAAGAGATACGCTAGAAGATGATAAGCATACCGGAAGACAAGTTCATCTAGGATACCTGAGATTATTAAAAATGTGCGTGATTTCGTGGCAAACAATTGATGTGCGACACTAAGAATGATGAAAGAGCCTTTAAACATCAACAAAGAAATGATTCGAACCATCCTGCATGAAGATTTGGGCAAAACAAAAGTCTGTGCTAAATTTGTTCCACACATGTTAACCAATGAACAAAAATCAAGGAGAAGTGCACATTGCAGAGACATCATTTCAGCCGCTGAAAATGATCCATACTTCTGAAAATCGATTGTTACAGGTGATGAAACATGGTGTTTTCAATATGATCCTAAATCAAAGCGACAAAGTGCGGAATGGAAGTCAAAAAACTCACCAGAAGCCAAAAAACAAGAAAAGTTCCATCGAAAATCAAAACAATGCTCATTACATTCTTCGATAGTTAGGGTATAATCCACAAAGAATTTGTTCCAAGTGGACAAACAATTACTGGCGAGTTATATTTAAATGTTTTGAGGATTTTGATGGGCAGAATTCGTCGATAATGCACCCAGTCACACCTCACTTCTTGTTCGTAGAGTTTTGGCGAAAAATAACGTGTGTGTGTTTAATCATCCACCGTATTCGCCTGCTTTAGCACCCTGCGACTTTTTTATTCAAAACTTAAAATGACGTTAAAAAGGTCATTTTAAGTTTTGGGAATAAAGAAAAAAATAAAGAAAAATAAATGACGTCAATTTATTTTGATGATATTTCGACCATACAAACAGCTTCGAGGCGTGCTTTGGAGGCAATTACGCAAAGTGAAATGGAACAGGCATTCGAATCATTATTAAATCGCTGTAACAAGTGTATTGAAGCCGGTGGGTCTTATTTTGAATATCAAACCAAAACAAATTATAATTTCTTGTTTCTATTTCATGTTACAGACCCAGTCTTAAAACTCCTTTGCCACACTGTGTGTATTTATGTTCCGAAAAACGTAATTTTACATTCTTAAACGTAGAACCAACATACATCTGTGGGGGCATGTAGGTCCACTGCCTTTAGAGGAATCTTGTACACACCAAATCGTTCTAGGTGGTTCACCGGATCTGTCTTTGCGAACCAAGCTAAAGATAATGTTAGTTCTAAGGCCGGCATCCATATTATTCTTTTGACACCTGTTTTTTTTAATGTTTGTAATTCTGGGGACAAAGTCCGTAGAACCCACAAATCGATATTTTGGTTGGTCACCCCTTAAAGTGGGAGATGCCAATCATCTAGTGTTTGCTATGATCCTGTTGACAGTATGATTGGGATACCCAAACGTTGCAGCAAGGTCAGAAATCCACTGTAATTCTGCCGATAAAAACGCACGACATTATCATTGAATCTCTTTTTATAAACAGGTGACAACCTTAGTTTTTATTCTTTTTCTTCACGTTCTGCATGATCTGCAAGTCGGAGAATTTCAATATTTTGCTCTGTTGCCCTGACATATATGGGTCTAAAAATAGTAATGTAAAAATTCCCTTAGTGCAATTTTACAAAATAAATTACATCTCACATTATCTGCAGTGTTGCAGACCCTATTTCCCTCTGCTTTGATACAAAATATCAAATTCAGTCTGTCGCCCGTCGGGTGTTATTTACTCAGCGCACCCTGTTATCTGTGGAGCAGCCCAGCATGTTAGCTCCTGAGAGGTTTCTTTTTAAACATTTCACTTTAAAATTTTCAAAAACTAAAAAAAGAAAAATCTCTAACTGCATAACAAACGCGAAATCAAAATTTCTGATTTAGAGAGTAAATTTTCAGAAAATTAAGGTGCTGTGAAATTCTCTCAATTGAAAATCTTGACACTATTTTTAGAAGGTAAAACATTTAAAAATCTGTCAGAAGAAAGGTTCTTTGTCAAATAAACAGGAAAGTTATTTATTTGGATATCTTCAAATTTACACAAATAGCATCCCAAATTTTATGCTCGAAATTCTGAGCGTCGTGTATACATATTTTTTTGAACTTTGTGAAAAAACCTTTTACAAATGGAATTTATTTTCTCAGCATAATACTGTAAAGTAATTCTTCTTTCTTTTTATTTTATAGCTGAAATTGCACTGTTTTAATGGCATTTTTCGTGGTTAACAAATAATGTCGTTAATATAAATTAACACATGAACAGAAAAAAAGTAGGGAAACAGAACTACAGAAAAAAATGCGTGCCCCTTCATTATACAATAGCCTTGTTGAGGTCTCATTCAGGATGCTAAAGATCACGTGCTTTACGATTTTTCGTTTAATGTGTTCTCCGCACATTGGAACACATTTCCACGACATTTCCTTTTATATAAATTTGTTCATAAGTGATAATTCGAGAAACACTGGACATAAGTACAATTGGCAATCACACTCAAAATGGCCCGCGCTATGTGAACGAGTTAGGAGATGGTCTCCTGCGCATGACGTCACAAGTTTTCTCTCCCCAACAGTTTTGAGGTTCTATTTGTAGACGGTTTTGTTTCAAGGATTAGTTGCAAATCCCCTTTCTTCCCAACAGTTCTTAGGTTCTATTTGGAGATGGTTATGTTTTAAGGATTACTTGTCAATCACTTTTTTCTGCAATAGTTCTGAAGTTCTATTTGGAGACGGTTTTGTTTTAAGGATTAGTTGTCAACCACATTTTTTTTTATTGGAGGTTTAACGACCACCGTGAGCAACTCAATGGGCTATAAGCAGTCGCCCGTCCCTAATTTAGGGTCACTGGTTCCAGGGAAGGGAGAGAGCCAGTGCCGTAAGACAAACACAACATCCATGCCTCACCGGGATTCGAACCCGAACCCCGTTCGGACGAATGATCAGAGGCCATCGCTTAGACCACTGCGCCACCGGGGCGGCCAATCACTTTTCTCCCCAACAGTTCTGAGGTTCAAGCTTACAGGCCCGTTCGACTTGCGGAAACACGCAGACATCAATAGATCGTGTGGCCCCCATGGCTGGCAATAACGGCCGCTACACGCCGCGGCATCGAACGAAAGAGGCTTTGGATGTGGGCTTGGGGTATGTCGGTCCAGGCTGCTTCCGCACGTTGCCACAGTTCATCAGGCGTAGCCACGGGTGGTGCTTGCCGGGCCACTAGGTTGCCGATCAGCAACCAGACGTGTTCGATGGGCGACATATCGAGAGAACAGGTGGGCCACGGCAGCAGTGACAACTGGTGGTCAGTGAAGAATTGTTGCACGATGCGTGCCACGTGCGGGCGCTCATTGTCCTGTTGAAACGTGGCCGCTGGCAGGTCCTGCAGGTAAGGGAGGACTACAGGCTCCAAAACGTCGGAGATGTAGTGGTGGATGTTGAGTGTACCGGCGATGCGTACCAGAGAGGTGCGGGTGTCATATCCAATTGCGCCCCAAACCATAACGCCAGGCGACGGACCGTTATGGCGATGCATAATGCAGGCATCATACAGTCTCTTGCCGCGGTGCCGCCACACGCGGATCCGACTATCGTGGTGTTGCAGGCCGAAGCGGGATTCATCGGAGAAGACAATGTCGTGCCATTCCGTAGTCCAGGTGCGGCGTTCAACGGCCCACTGCCGCCGCCCCCGCCGGTGGTGTAACGTCAATGATAATCGGGGCAATGGGCGCTGTGCGACAAGTCCCCGCTCCTGCATACGACGTCAAACGGTCCGTGCTGGCACAGGTTGTTGCGCAACACACCCTAATTCTTGCAATAACGTTCGTGATGTGGCGGTGCGAGCCGTCAATGCCCGCCGCACAATATGCCCGTCCTCTCGTTCGATGGTGTGCTGCGGCTGCTTCAATCGTTCACGTCTGTCCTTCCGTCCCTTCTGCACGCACCGAATCAATACAGCCTCACTGTGGCTAGATGTCGTCCCTCACGGGCGTCGATGTCTCGGTAAGATAAACCGCTGTCGTGATAAGCCACTATTCGTCCTCTGTCGAATTCCGAAACGTGCTGGAATGACTGCCGTGTTCTGCGACGAGGTATCAGGAAGCTTCCCACGCACAGGTCATGCCGCACAACACACTTCCACTACTTACACCCCGCCTTCTGTGCACCCTTCTTATAGTGCTTCTCGGTGAAGTTCCGGGCGCACATGATTTGCATATGCCCTGCAATGCTAATCGTTTGCATGTCCTATTGCGGACGACGCATGCTGCGAATTTCAGCCCAACCGGATACTTCCTTCTTGGTGTTGCATTTTAGGTGGCCAGCAGTGTATTTGGAGACGGTTTTGTTTTAAGGATTAGTTGTCAATCACCTTTCTCCCCAACAGTTCTGAGGTTTTATTTGGAAATGGATTTGTTTTAAGGATTACATGTCAATCACTTTTTCCCGCAATAGTTCTGAAGTTCTATTTGGAGACTGTTTTGTTTTAAGGATTAGTTGTCAATCACTTTTCTCCCCAACAGTTCTGAGGTTCTATTTCGAGACAGGTTTGTTTTAAGGATTAGTTGTCAATCACGTTTCTCCCCAACAGATCTGAGGTTCTATTTGGAGACGGTTTTGTCTTAAGGATTGTGACGTATATTCTAGATTAACTTTCCTTTTTTGGTTTCTTTCCCTATGTAAATCTTGAGTTTATTCTCAGTATTCTTCACGCTTAACGAAATATCTTTTCTCTCAAACGAATACGTGTGGCAACACAATTGATGATGAATGCACGTGACGTATGCCTGATCTTGATAAGAACAAGAGATAAAAATGACGACTGATCGATTGCTTGAGAGCGTTGTAAGAGAGAGCGTTGTACTGTCGAGTGCGTTGCTTGAGAGCGTTGTAAGAGAGTGATTATTACGAGCGTTGGATTGTAAACTGATTATTATTAATAGGAGTGTTGTGATAATGTGTGGTGTGTGGAGTACATTGTGATGTTATCGTTCAGTTATGGAAGTGCTACTACAGCCTGAATAAAGCTCTGAATTCCGTAAGTTGACTTCTGTTATTTACATGCTTCGTCTGGCCGTTAAGGTTTCTTTCATTTAGGAACTATTTATTAGTATGTTAATGTGTTAAAACAGCGTAGAAGTAGAAAAGACTTACGCTACAGGATTAGTTGTCAATCACTTTTCTCCCCAACAGTTCTATTGGAGACGGTTTTGGCCAAACGCGGCTGGAAGGAGTGAAACTGCACATCAGAAAGCATTACTTTCTCCTTAGATTTGTTATTCAATGTGATTATTTAGCAGCTAGGTTGACAACTAATTATGTTTTTGCTCTTTTCTTTGGGTGTTTAGCGACCACCACGAGCAACTCGGTAGTTATAAGCAGTTATCCGTCCCTCATTTAGGGCTACTGGTTCCAGGGAAGGGAGAGAACCAGTGCCGTAAGAAGAACACCATCCGTGCCTCATCGGGATTCCAACCCTGAACCATCTGGGACGAATGGCCAGAAGCCAGCGCTTCTGGCCATTCGTCCCAGAGGATTAGGTGGCACTGTGCCACCTAATCCTCTCAGACTGATTACCTGCTGAAATTTCTGTAACGATGGTGACCTACCTAAGAAAAAAAAACATGTTTGTGTCACTTGTTTCATCCCAGAAATAATAAACATTGTCGCATTGTCCTGATGGAACAGAAATAAACATTGTCGCATTGTCCTGATGGAACAGAAATAAACATTGTCGCATTGTCCTGATGGAACAGAAATAAACATTGTCGCATTGTCCTGATGGAACAGAAATAAACAGTGTCGCATTGTCCTGATGGAACAAAAATAAACATTGTCGCACTGTCCTGTTGAAGTACACAACTGCTGGTTGGAAGAAAGATGAAAAAGAGCGGTGTGCGAACGATCTGGAATCATATCGGGATGGTTTACAACTTCCAGCATGTCTTCGATACGCACTAGCGGACTTAAAGAGTTTCGACACCACTAATTTCATGCAGAGTTTGCACTAGGTATTCCAGTTCCATTGGCTCCCCTTGTTTTCTCCAAATTCTGAATCTGCAGTCGGCGTGACACAACAAATATCTGCATTCGTTATGCCATCAAACATTTTATCAGTCATGAACGTCTGAGTGGTATGCTTTTGACTTAAGGCCAGTGAAAGTTGTTTGTACTGAGCTGCGAAAATAGGACGTCGAATGGGCCATTTATTCTTATACTAAAGATATTTACGAGTATGACAGTGTTAAGGTGATAATTTGTCTGTTAGTTGGTTTTTGTATTAGGAAATCATGAGTTTCGCGGCGGTATGCTGATCGGCACATATTTAGCAGCTCCACTCCTTTTACACTCAGTGTGGTCCCTTCGTATTTTAATCCACTAAGCGAGTGTAGTCATTTTCCTTTTCACTCCATGAACACATCCATCATGCTATGTCCATTTTGGACACATCAGAGTTTTAACCACCAACGTTCTTCCCTTAAAGAAATTCGGTTGCACTATTTTCTCATACTTCGTTACACAAATTAGTCATGCTGCCACAATTAGTAGCTGATCTCTTCTCCTGAAACGCAAGTCTGCTGCGTGGTTTTACTATCCTCGCACAGACCAGTCTGGTTCCAGAGAGGCGGTTGTCATAATTTTTTGCTAACTTAGCGCGTACGAATCGACTTTATTTCATTTATTTTATTTATTTATGCTGTTATATAACAATATTACGCTACAATAAATTATGCATACAAAGGCTCTTAATTGAATATCAAAAAGAACAAGGGGAAAGTCCTCTTAGGAGTCCTGACAATAGCGCTTTTTTCCCCTAAAATTGTAAGACAAGTGAGTTTGACCTTAGTAGATGAATCTAATACGGAATAATAGATTTAGGAATAATCAGTTTAATAATAAATTTTACTGAATAATAAATAATTAGTATTAGTGTTTGGATGTAATTGAAGAAAGTATTTTTTATTTTCTAACTCAGTAAATGTTTTTTTAAAGAGATCTTGGTCATTGACATTTGTTAAATGTAGAGGTAATGAGTTCCAATAATCAGGACCAGCGTAATTCAAGTTTTGTTTTAATAGCTGAGTTTTAGGCTGTATTGGACGAAGCGGTAATCTATTTCTTGTTTGGTAGTTATGTCTGTTGCAAGTAATTTCAATTAAGTCTACATGCAAATTCTTCTTGAGTCTCTGAAACAATGATCTTACCTAAGCTGTAATAGAAAAGTTGATGTATTGTTAGTATTCGGATATCATTAGGATGAACTGGAGGGTGTAGATATGGATGTATGTGTGTTGTCGTAGTAGTACCTCGTTTTGAAAGTAGGTCTATTGATCTAATGTATTTATTTTTGTAGTACCTGTAATTTGTTTAAATTTGTTTTAGTTGTTTGACCCCAGGATAAAAAGCAGTAGTTAATGTGAGTCTGAATTAATGAGTAATACTGGGGAATTAGTGTTTTAACTGAGAGAATTGTTAATAGTTTACTAGTGAGTCCAATATTTCCTGATAATTTATTCGAAAGTATTTCTATGTATTTATTCAGTGGTAAGTCAGGGGCAAAATTAACTACCGAGTACTTAACATGTGATATAATATCAAATATTTCATTTTCCAATAATAAATTTATTTCATGGCCCCATTCAGATCTCTGTCTAGAGAAGACCATAGCCTTAGCTTTAGAAGTGACTTAATACCATGGAAATACAATATGTTTAACAATGCATGTTAATTTGTGAAAAGATATTTACCACATACTTATTGTTTATTCAGGCATTGGAGAGTGGGAATAAATCTAGGAGGAGTGTATGTGCAAAGGGTTGATTATAGTTCATTTTGGTTTGACGACACAGATGCGTATCCCTGTAGTTTGAAACGCAACTCGTTATCTGATTAAATCGTTCTTTGCAGCAACAACGACGTGTTCAAGAAATGCATGCGAAAATTGTACAAAATTTGTTTCATACTTACACGTTCAGACACAATGAAACAACTGCGTAGAAGTCGAAAGAATTATTGAGCCGGAAGTTTTAGGTTCTTACTCAGAAAGTTTAGCAACTTAATTACTCCCTTAGAATTTCTGCAGTCATCTGTCACTTGAAATATTGATATTAATATTTAGGTTTATTTCGGAAGAGGGTCTGAAACATAAAAGAAGTTTTATTGCGCATTATTATACGCAGCTTGCATTTTAAG
Organism: Macrothele yani; assembly: GCA_039090855.1. Lineage (NCBI taxonomy): Eukaryota > Metazoa > Arthropoda > Arachnida > Araneae > Macrothelidae > Macrothele > Macrothele yani. Next base: position 35,054,737 of record CM077012.1, read on the forward strand.
ATGTTTGTCATTCCTTTCGTGCACGAGCGCTGAACGCTGAATTACTCTTGAGGGAATTGTTTTGACCTGATAGAACAACAGACAAAACCAATTTCACTGAGTTACCAAGCATTTGCTGGGTATCAGAAAGAAGCATGACTCCATAAGTCAGTTAAGTAAGGATTTTTCTTGATTTGATCAATCATGCGGAACTGAAACATACACGTGTTCGGTTTCTCAGGAAGACAGTTACTATAGCAACCAAAGTCTTTCCACTTAAAGTTACTATGGAAACCATTTATACCAGCAATTCTCTTCAAGGGCAAATATTTACTTTAAGTTCGACCTGAACAACAGTTGGCAGGAGAGACGGTCTCTTGGCTACGGCTGTTGTTTTTTTTTTATTTATTTTTTTATTTTTGCTTTATTTATTTATTTCTCATCTCTGCTTTAATTGCTACAGGGACTTGTGTCTTCTGCTAATTTTAAGCTGTACTCCTGGGGAAAGGGCAACAGAAATGATCTCGTTAAGATTATTACAGTGAGCGATTTCGTACTTTAAACATTGCAATATATTTATATCAATACACTGTCTTGGAAAAGACTCCATTTTTTTCTGTTTAGAAAAATGTAAAGGGAACCATACCGCAGTCAATATACAGTTTGGGATCAGTTTTACACTGATTTCGTTATTTTATTAACACGTATAAATGATTTTCTTTTTCCCAAACCATCAACGCAATTTATATGAAGGAAAGAAATCCATGCGTTTGTGGATTATTTTTTAGGTATTAATCTTTTCTACAGTTTAAAAAGAAAATCAAATAAAACATTTTCATAACTGATTTAGAGTAATGTAATAACTAAATGGTTTCACGCCTGATTTCAATCACGACATTTAATGCTCTCTAACTGAAACAGATTGTAAACTGCTCCTAAAATATTTGCATTTAATACATTTTATTTATTTATTTATTTATTTTAATTTTTCTTTGCCAAACTACACCATTCACCACACAATCAAATCACAGACACAATTTCTGTGCCAAAAAACATGCAAATACAAATATTACACAATAGTATTATACATATATTGAAAAGTATAAATGAAGTAATAGGAAATACAAAAACACGTATGATAACATGAATAAATTTGTTTTTAATTTTAGTTAAAGTAAATTGAAGCCTATTTAATGAAAGACAAACGGTGTTAAATTTCTTTAAAACTTTTGGTAGTGGTATTCGTCTGGTGTATAGACTGATCAAAGATTAAAACTGTACCAACGCCCTCTCAAACTTTAAGCCTAACAACTTGTTTATGACGTCATCATAGGTTGACAACATCCTCTAGTCCCGTGTTCGTCTGTTGACGAGAATAGGCAGAACCTGAACAGACGGAACGGCATATGTTTGCATATATTAGTAGTTTATGGCATTTCGCGTCCCAAACGTACTACCAGCAAGTAGGGGGTCTTGTTTGTTAAAAAAAAGAAAAAATTAGGCCGCCCCGGTGGCGCAGTTGTCTAAGTGCTGGCTTATGTTCATTCGCCCGTGAAAGAGTACAGGTTCGAATCATGGTGAGGCATGAATGTTGTGTTTGTCTTACGGCACTGGCTGTCTCCCTTCCCTGGAACCCGTGGCCCTAAATTAGGGACGGGCGACTGCTTATAGCCCATTGAGTAGCTCACGGTGGGCGTTAAACCTTCAATCAAATAAAATAAAAAAAAATTTAGATCAAATAGTTACCGATAGACGGCGATAACTACTATAAACTTTGTAGATACAGTAAAAATCAATGGAAACTCATACGTTGCATTAATTTCTTGATAGCGTCAGAGCAGTAATTGTTCAACATGTTCTCCACCACAAGGTATCACAGCATTCAAGACTGTGATAACTCCAGTGATCGCCGAATGCAGCATGTCCGGGTGAAACCAACAGACTTCGCGCCGAATGTCTTCCTTCAGTTATAGGAGTGTGGAAGGTCTTGCCTGGTACAGTCTGAACTTAAAATAATCTCCCAGGCAGAAATCTACAGGGTCAGATCCGGAGACCGAGGTGGCCATGGGTCAGATCCGAAGACCGAGGTGGCCATGGGACCGCGGTGGGACCGGTATGGCGCTGCACAGTGCAGCCTTCCACATGCCGTTAACCACGGTATCTGCGAACTGGGATTGGCCAGTCGTGAGGCATTAGATTGAACCTGGAGTCGTCCAAAAACACAATATGCTCTCATCCAGCACTCCAGCTTCGAAGTTCACTGCAATCGCTGGCGCCTATGGTTCAGGGTCAAGAAAATTCACAGCAATGGACGGCGAGCAACAAAACCTCTCTGTAGCAATCGGTGAGAAACAGTGCTTGCTCACATCGGACGATGTGTGACCATCCTCCATTGCTGCGCAAGTGTCGTGGATGATTTTGTGCGTGACGTGACTACCATAAGGTGCAAGTGCCTGTCATTCCTCTCGGTCGAGCCATTTCGAGCTCCAGACCCTGCAAGACGATATGTAGAACCTTCTGCTGTCCATTGACTCCATGTACGCATTTAGGTAGCTGCGTTACGCTTAACGCGTGCAGCAATACCACGGTATGATAAACCACTTTCTCTGAGTCCAACGATTTTACCTCTTTCAAACTCCGTCAAGGGTTCCTATGGTTGTATCGCCCTCCTACGCGGCATGTTTATGTGTTAACAACTGCGTTCGGTCGAGTTTAGCGATAGCAAGTTTAAAAACATGCTCTCTATACGACTTCTTTTTATACCTCCTGCTGTGACGTTTCCGACGGAGTTGCGCGCGCCTCACATGCGAATATGCGCTGCAATTGTAATCATTTGCATCTCTCATGGTGCCCTATCTACCCTGCAAATTTCGTGCAAATCCGAGCATTTCTTCACGTTGTTGCAATTTCATTACTTTTTTCCAGATGTGTCCAATGCGTGGATCTATTGTTACATCAGATCAGTCGAACCTGAAACTTGAATTCCCAGCTAATATTTGGTAGGTTTGGCAAGAGGCCTTCTATCCTAAATCATTCAAAAAAAAAAAAATAGTAAAGTACAGGTAGGCTCAGTTCTGATTGAGCAGCCAGTTTGTGACGTAGGACTACGACTTGCAGATCGCAGAGTTGAAATGAGCTAGTCTAGTATGGTTTCAAAGCGTTTATTTAATTTGTTACAGACAACAGGAGTCTATGATATGAAAAGTAACTTACATAATTTTTAAAAATAATGCTGGATACATTGAGAACACAAAGCAGATCGATACACGAGGTACCCAACATGGTGCTCTGTCTTCTTGGGATTCTTACATTTCTCATCACCTGCTGGTGCCTCCCGTTTTGATATTCTGCACTTTTGTTTGCGTTCATTCTGTGAATTCCGAGGCATTGTCGAAAATTTTGATAATAAAAGAATTTTTAAAAATTGTAGTTTAAACTAATGCAATGTGTTCTTTATATATTTGAACTGATCTCGTCGAGAGCTTTAAAATGGTACCACGCACAGTCGTTTTGCACTCACGGTTGTCCAGATAAACCGCGATAATTTTTTTTTATTGGAGGTTTAACGACCACCGCGAGCAACTCAACCGGCTATAAGCAGTCTCCCGACCCTAATTTAGGATCACTGGTTCCAGGGAAGGGAGAGAGCCAGCGCCGTAAGACAAACACAACATCCATGCCTCACCGGGATTCGAATCCGAATCCCTTTCCGACAAATGATTAGAGGCCACCGCTTAGAGCACTGCACCACCGGGGCGGCTGTAATATTGTCAAAAGTGTTCACCTGTTCAGAAAAAAAAAAACAATTTTTAAAAATTGTGGTTCAAACCACTGGGAAATGTTCTTTATACAGGTTGCATAGGAAAGGCCCTTTAGCCTAGAATAACTTGCGAACGGAGAGAGGTACAGTTATGCAAGTGAGATAACGGTATAGTAAAGTGACTACGCTTGATCGAATGCAACCAATAGCGCCCCTAGTGGCGAACTGCGGAAGTTAGCCATTGCAAATTGAAAACGAAAAGAGATAGAGCAAAATTTCCAATTGCAAAGTTGTAGAGCATCAATTGATTAGTTCAAAACGACATTTGTTTTACACGGATAAGATAAATTGTTGCCTGAACACCATACAATGTCCGAAATCGATGCGCGACCTTTTGTGTGAACGTTTGAAGGGAACAGGCATAGGTATGAGCAAATACACAGAATTTATTGCATAAATGCGTACTTATGTTAATACAGTTTGATGACGTCAGACAAAAAAAACAAAAAAGGCAAACTAGCACACAGTGATAAAATGTTAAAGTCGAGTATGTTCGAAGAGTTCGCCATTGCCCACGACACACATTTGTATTCGTGAAAGTAACTCTGCATGCACATTACTCAGCATGGAAGGTGTTACACTATTGCAAGCATCTGTAACACGACGACGTAGATCCAGCAGACTTGTAGGCGCTGTTGCATACACCTGATTTTTTACGTAACCCCAGAAATCCAAGCTCGCCATTCTCACACAGCGTACGTAGATCTAAACTTCTGATCAGGGTACGTCCTTCTACTGGTTTTTATATCGTAGGTACGGTACAACGTCATAATCTGTATTTGCATGCGGCTACATTTGCGAAATGTGAATATGCAGATTCGAATCGTCGCACATCGATTTCGGACATTTTAGGGTATTCAGGCGACAATTTATCTTATCCGTGTGAAACAAATGTCGTTTTGTACTAATTAATTGATGCTCTACAACATTGTAATTGGAAATTTTGCTCTATCACTTTCGTTTTCGATTTGCAATGGCTAACTTCCGCATTTCGCCACTAAGGGTGCTGCTATTGGTTGCATTCGATCGGGCGTAGTCGCTTTACTATACCGTTATCTCACTTGCATAACTGTACCTCTCTCCGTTCGTAAGTTATTCGAGGCTAAAGGGACTTTCCTATGCACCTTGTATATTTGAATAAATCTCGTCATGAGCTTTAAAACGATACCACACAGAGTGGTGTTGCGCTCACGGTTTCCGAGATAGACTGAGTCAAACGCGGCGGCACATCCAGAAATATTGCATCATCTCCTCCGCGCACAGTGAGCGAGGGCAGCGTCGCGCGCACGACGTATTGCGCAATACGCGAATTAGACTCCATGCTGTTTACGAATATGCTAAAACACGATTACGATTAGTGTGCTGCACGTATTTTTAACGCTATAAGGATTTCAGCTGGGACCTTTTTTTGTCACAAGCCATCGGCCATACGCCGCCCCATACTATCCACGGAGTTACACGTAGTCCTACGTCAAATAAAAATCAGTAAAAATCAGCGGTATTACTTCTTGATGCAACGTCTTGAAAAGTATTTACCCATTTCAAGTTCTTTCATCTTTGACTTTTGAAATGCCTTTTCAAAACTAAATCGCGCTGCTTTAATTAAAGAATTTCTGTTATTGAAAATCATGAGTAATATTTCGTGCTCATCTCATTACTTTGCACACACCTCAACCACGATATTCATAAAAAAAAAAAAAAACGAGTACTGTATGTCATCGGCAGTTCATTCCGAAAAAAAATTGTTAAAGACTGATCGGGGTTCTCTGGCACGCATGGAAAATTAAATAATTTAAAAAAAGGTGACATCTACTTACAGCACTCTCTGCATCCTTGCCAAAAAAAATTCTGAAATATTTTCAACACTCAAGTTTTTCATCGACGAGAATGTGGTGAAGACATACAGAAAATAGAATGGAAAAAAACGCACACACACATGCTTTTCAATAATAAGAAGTTTTTGCTTAAGCTTTAAAAATTAATGAGCATCTATCCGCAATTCAACAGCTTTATTTCCAGTCATTAGAGCTTAAAAGTCCCTGGTTTCAACACGCACTCAAGGAAAACTAAAAAAAATTCTGTTCGGAGTTTAATGAAGATACATTTCACATATCGCGTAGTGGAAATGACAGTTTTTTGTGCTCTTATTAAAATATATTTGTAAAAGTGCCATGTATTAAGGTAATTGAAATAATTGCAGTGCTTTTATGACCGGATTAGAAAAACGAACTCCGCACTCAAGGATAAGCAGCGAATATAATTACCAGACTTTTTTCTTTCATCTTTTTGCAAACTTAAGAATACACTGCATTTGCGAAACTCTCAAAATGGCAGAGAAGCATTGGGTGAAAACGTGAAAAAAAAAAAAGAAACACCATATATTTCATGAAAGCAGGTGATTTGTAGTTTCCACAGAAACACAAGATAAGAAAAAACACCTCTGTCCAACTTTTAAATTATTATTTAAGCTGAAAGCTCTCTCTCTCTCTCTGTGCTTTCAGCAACCGGGACTTTTTCTTGAAACGGGATTTAAGCTTTGATATCTGGAAAACCGTTGGTGATTAAACAATGATGGATTTCCAGCTGTTAATCTCGGAATTTTAATTCCCGGCAGGGAAATTACTTCAACATGAATGTGCAAAACGGAATTTGCTGCAAGAACCAAAAAGCAAAACTGTTGGGTAGATGCATAAGTTCATGCCGTTTTTTTTCACCACACTACAGGAATGTATTACATAAGAAGGGAAAATAGAATCAATCAATTATGTATCCCCCCCCCCCCCCAATGTTTACGATTGTGTCCCAACGTCTGGATATGTCTGCAATGCCATTCTTGAAAAAACGTGCAGGTTTTGCTGCGAAGAAATCATCAAGAAAATTCTGGAGATCAACATCATTGTTGAACGTTCTGCCACGGAGTGCATTCGACAGAGATCAGAACAGCTGATAGTCTGAAGGGGCGACATCAAGGGAATAGGCCGGATGTGGGAGAATATCCCATTTCATGTCCCGAATGGCCATTTTGGTCATGTTTGCACTGTGAGGGAGTGCGTTATCATGTTGGAGCAGGACACCATGGCGCCGATGTGGCCGTTTCTGCTGAATTGCTCCCTCCACAAGGCGGAGTTCCTCCCAATAGAGTGCAGCGTTGATGGTCCGATTCCTCAGCAGCATTTCCCAGTGAATAATGCCTTCCGTGTCCCACCAGACACACAACATGATTTTCGCAGGATGAAGGTCATATTTTGGACGTGGTGTGGGCGTCTTGTTTGGGCTTAACCATTCCCTTCGATGACTGAAACTCACGTAAAGGCACCACTTTTGATCTCCAGTAACAATACGTGACAGAAAGGGTTTGTGTTGCTGAAAACATTCGCGATAACGGGCGAGCAAGGAACCACATAGCAAACTCGCTGATTCTTGTTGTCCTGCGTGAGAGCGTGAGGCACCCAAGATCCCAATTTCTAGACCTTTCCCATACGTTCCAGGTGTCGCACTACTGTGACCTGATCACAGTCCATCTCAGTGGCCAATTCGCGTGTGGTTTGACGCTGGTCCAAGTGGATGAGATGGTTCAAACGATCCTCATCAAAGTGAGATGGACGACCTGAGCGTGGGCCGCCCAGGTGGCGCAGTGGTCTAAGCGATGGCCTCTGATCATTCGTCCGAACGGGGTCTGGGTTCGAATCCCGGTGAGGCATGGATGTTGTGTTTGTCTTACGGCACTGGCTCTCTCCCTTCCCTGGAACCAGTGACCCTAAATTAGGGACGGACGACTGCTTATAGCCCATTGAGTTGCTCACGGTGGTCGTTAAACCTCCAATCAAAAAAAAAAAAAAAAAAAAGACCTGAGCGTGGAGAGTCGTTGTGGTCAAAATTGCTACTTATAACGTAAAAGTCTTTTCTTACTTCTACGTTATTTTAAAACATCACCATACGATGAAAAAGTTCCTAAATTAAACCTTAACGGCCAGACAAGACACTTAAAAAACAGAAGTCAAACTTACGGAAAAGATGCTTTATTCAAGATGCTTTCTCCAACACATCGTAACATAACATAGCACTTCGCATTAAACGCACCACATAAGCTCTACATTAAACGCTCCACACAGCTCTACAAGCAACTCACCACGGCACGCCACGCCACGCCACACGAGCAACTGTTTTCTCGTCGTTTATATCTCTCGTTCTTATCTAATAACAAGCATACGTCACGTTCATTCACCTCAATATGTTGCCAAAAGTGTTCGTTTGAGAGAAAAGATATCACGTTAAGTGTGAAGTATAACTGAGAATAAACTCAAGATTTACATCGGGAAATAAACTAAAAAGGAAAGTTAATTTAGAATATGCGTCACACACTTCAGAACCGCTCAAACCATTTGCGGGCTGTCCTCGGAGCAATAGCATCCTCCCCATACACAGCACAAGTTTGTCGAGTAGCATATGGATCCCTTGTTAAACTCGTAGAGGAGCAGATGTCGGATATGTTCATTCCTCTCCACTTGACGGACCTGAAAACCTACTTTCGGACCTACTTGACGGACCTGAAAACCAAACTTACTGACCTATGGACGGACCTAAAAACCAAACTTACTGATGGACCTGAAAACCTACTTCCGGACCTACTTGATGGACCTGAAAACCTGCTTCCGGACCTACTTGACGGACCTGAAAAAAAAAACATTAGCCACAATCTCACAACGCAATATGATTTAGATACACGATATTTCTGGCTGCATTTTGATATACAACTGGAGATCTGCACCGTCACTACTGACCTGGGAAACTCTCGTGAAACAAAACGGTATCAACCCAATATTAATTTTCTGAATTTTTCTAAGTGCGTCAGAGGCGCGACGTTACATGTGGGTTGGGATGGGACACGCAACATTTCTTTGAGCCCTCCCTTTAGCTCTCAAATAATTTAAGCGGTTAGAACATATGGCGGGAGCAACCATCTAAGATTTTAAAGAACTTGGATAAACGTACTCTTAAAAATTTTGTGGTAGGTTGCACCAAAAAGTAGCGCTACGCCAGCTGCACCACTTTGAGAAAAAATGCACCATCGTATTTTGCAAACAAACCCCAACAACGCCGTTCAACTTTTCACCACTTTGACGTACTACAGAGGTAAAAACATGTGTCAAGACGACAAATCTGCAGCGAGACATTCTGTCCGCACAGCTCAGTTGGGAGAGCGACTTAGTCCTGAGTGAGGGGGAAACGGATTCGTTGCCCGTCGCGGACAAACTTCTGTTTTCACGCCACGTTATGGTACAAGGTTGTTGTTGGGTTTATGTTGCACTGCAGAATGATGTATTTTTTGTAAGAAAGTGGTGCAGCTGGTGAAGCAACACTTTTTGGTGCGACCTACTACAACAGTGTACGTGAATTTCTCGAATTCACAGAAATTGTGTTTTGTAAACTGAATTCTTTTGTTAAATTTAGTGTTTGCATTTGTGGGAGATAGAGGTAGTCCTCTGAGCGAATGTCTAAGAGAGTAGTAGAAAAAAAAACATTTTTGTAAATATACACTGACGGAAAGAAAAATCCCAACACCAAGAAGGGGTTGTGTTAGATGAACGACAGTTGGTAGGCGGTGAGAGAACATCTGTAAGATGACGTCTAAGCAAATTTCGCGCTCGGCGCATACGTGTGGCGCTAGTAGCGCCCCTCGGAACATGCAAAGCAGGTTTGCTGCAAATAACGCGCTGTAACGTTCGTGAGCGTTAGTTGTAGTTGAGATTCGACGTAGTGTGTTGATGTTAGTCAAGAATGTCTTTAAGACGAAGAAGCCATTATCAACAGCTCACGGAGTTTGAACGAGGTCGTGTAATAGGGCTACGAGAAGGTGGATTTTCTTTCCGCAATATTGCAGAACGACTTGGCAGGAATGTAGCCACTGTGCATGATTGTTGGCAGCGGTGGTCAAGGGAAGGTACTGCCTCAAGAAGACCGGGTTCCGGCCGGCCACGTGTCAGTGCTGAGAGGGAAGACCGCCGTGTACGGCGTATGGCCGTGGCGCATTGTACCGCGTCTTGCGACAGCAATTCGAGCTGCAGTTGCCACCACAGTGACACAACGAACTGTTAGAAATCGATTACTTGAAGGACAGCATCGGGCCAGACGCCCTGTAGCGTGCATTCCACTTACACCAAACCACTGCCGTTTGCGACGTCAGTGGTGTCAAGCTAAAGCTCATTGGAGGACGGAGTGGAGATCTGTTGTGTTTTCTGATGAAAGCCGGTTCTGCCTGGGTGCCAGTGATGGCCGTGTGTTGGTTAGAAGGAGGCCAGGTGAGCGCCTGCGACCAACCTGTCTGCGGCCGAGACACACTGGACCTACACCTGGAGTTATGGTCTGGGGAGAAATTCCCTATGACAGCAGGAGCACTCTCGTGGTTATCCCACGCACCCTGACGGCACCGTTGTACGTCGGTCTGGTGATTCAACCTGTTGTGCTGCCATTCATGAACAGCATTCCAGGGGGTGTTTTCCAACAGGATAACACTCGCCCGCATACCGCTGTTGTAACCCAACATGCTCTACAGAGTGTCGACATCTTGCCGTGGCCTGATAGATCACCAGATCTTTCACCAATCGAGCACGTATGGGACATCATTGAACGACAACTCTAGCGTCATCCCCCAACCAGCATTAATCGTCCCTGTATTGACCGACCAAGTGCAACAGGCATATGGAACTCCATCCCACAAACTGACATCCAGCACCTGTACGACACAATGCATGAACGTTTGCGTGCTTGCATTCAACATTCTGGCGGTTACACCGGTTATTAATGTACCTGCATTTCACATTTAAAATGGATCTTTTCGCGCTTACAATAAGCTGTGATCTTGAAACCTTAATCGATTAAATATGTTACCTGGAGTTATTGTATTGCCGCCATTTCATTCCTCTACAACTATTTTTCCGTGGTGTTGGGATTTTTTTCCGTCAGTGTAGTTTAAAAAAAAGATGAGAGATAGAGAGAGAAATAGGTATTGCTTGTCAGGTTACAAAACATTTTTTTTATTGGCGGTTTAACGACCACCGTGAGCAACTTAATGGGCTATAAGCAGTAGCCCGTCCCTAATTTAGGGTCACTGGTTCCAGGGAAGGGATAGAGCCAATGCTGTAAGACAAACACAACATCCATGCCTCACCGGGATACGTACCCGGACTCTTTTCTGACGATTGATCAGAAGTTTATTTTAGTTGTGCCGCCATTAATTTTAGTTTGTGCCGCCATTGGGGCGGCACAAACTAAAATTAATGAATTGCCTTATGGCAGCAAAAAGAAAAGATAAACGACTTAAAATTGCGAAGAACGAATAAATGATAACCTATTAAAGGATATGACGATTCATATCCATTGTTCCCCTACTGGACAGACTGAAAAAATATTACATTCAGTACGCACCTGAAAACATTTTCGACGTAGAACTACGTATTTAGCCGCGTGTGGTAGGGGGTAACATCGGAAGCACCGGTGCAACGAAAACATGTCACATTTTGAACGCTTACATAATCGAAACTAATAATCGTAAAGTAATAAATAGTATATCATTAGGTAGTTATAGAGTCCCCTTTATAACGAAATACGTTTCAATCCTTGTGACATATATTCTAAATTAACTTTCCTTTTTAGTTTCTTTCCCTATGAAAATCTTGAGTTTATTCTGTTCTTCTTCACTCTTAACGTGATATCTTTCTCTCAAACTTATACGTTTGGCAACACAATTAAGGTTGAATGAACGTGACGTATGCCTGAGTTTTGACAAGAACAAGAGATAAAAAACGACGACTAATCTGTTGCTAGAGAGCGTTGGGTTGCAAACTGATTATTGAAGCGAGCGTTGTAAGAAGAGCGTTGGGTTGTAAACTGATTATTGAAAAGAGCGTTGTGTTGTGTGTGGAGAGTTTAGTGCAATATGCTATGATAAGATGTGTTTTCTACATCCTGAATAAAGCATCTTTTTCCGTAAGTGTGACTTCTGCTGTTTACATGTTTCGTCTGGCCGTTAAGGTTTCTTTCATTTGGGAACTATTTATTAGTATGTTGATGTTTTAAATTAACGTAGAAGTAAGACAGGACTTCTACGCCATACCCTCCACCCCTTAACACTTCGATACAGTAACGTTAGAAAGATACGCTAAATTTCGCGTGATTTTGTTTCGCCGCATGCCGTCTTAATGTTGATAACTAGTGAATAGATAATGATAGCGATGATCTCAGCTCCGCATTCAGCAGCTGACGGTGTCAGAACTAACGGACGTATGTGATAAACCGAAATAAAGGTGATTTAAAATTTATTCATTTTTGAGATATAAAAAAAATTGGTGACGAAAATTTAGGAATGCTGCGAAAATCCAGGAAAAGTTACTATAAGAACCGACGAAAGTTTAAAAAAAAACATCTGCAGGTGAAGGAGAGGAATTCGGGAAAGCCCGCTACGTCATCAACCGAATGATCGCAATCATCAGCTGAATGTAGAGAGCGTGAACACTCCGCGCGACAGATGCGTGTCACCCGAGTTCGGCTTTAAAACCACAACCTTCCACTTCAACTGCACAAACTGAGCCTGAACAGCAAGAACAGATGGAGATTGATGTCATCGATCCAAATTTTCACACCGAGCATGGAGCTTCACAAACTCGCTGGATAGTGAATGTATTACGTCTCAAACTTTTACACCGCAGATGCATTCTGAATCTATACAAGAACAAGAGCAACAACAAGAAGAGCACATTAGTCCCGAGTCGTATCACCAAATTTATAACAAGGCAACAAAGGAGTTTGAAAAATCGTTTCTAAAGAACGATTTTTTCAGAAACAATTTTTGCAATAACTACTGACAACGATGATACTACGCCTTCTACTACTACTACTAACATTAATTTATAATCAGCGTAAGTTACTGCGAACTGTATATAGTATAAGTTGATTTTAAGTAAATAAAATAAAACATTTTTTTCGTTTTATTTCTTAAAAATTTTATACCTGAAAAAATCAAAGGGGCACAGTATCAACTGTGCCGCACACTACAACGTAGGGCTACGTCAATTGTCCTTCGGTAAATACTTTAAGGATGTAGAACTAGTGAGATAGTGACATGAAATAGTGACAGTTGACGTAGTTCTACGCTGTTCGTTTGCGGCACAGTTTCTACTGTGCCCCTTTGATTTTTCTACTAGATTTAATATTATCAGCTTGAATAACTCAGCAACGTTTATTCACAATTATACAATTTATTTTAAGATCTACTATAGTTTCGCTGAGCGTTTGCCTCTGCTTCATGAAGGGTAATGGCATTTAGACAAATGCCGTTACTCCTGATGAAACCAGTCCTGCCGCCCCGGTGGCGCAGTGGTCTAAGGCGTTGGCCTCTGGTCATTCGTCCGAAGGGGTCTGGGTTCGAATCCCGTGAGGCATGGATGTTGTGTTTGTCTTACGGCACTGGCTCTCTCCCTTCCCTGGAACCAGTGACCCTAAATTAGGGACGGGCGACTGCTTATAGCCCATTGCGTTGCTCACGGTGGTCGTTTATCCTCCAATCAAAAAAAAAAAAAAAAAGAAACCAGTCCAAACGCTCAACAAAACTATAGTAGATCTTAAAATATATACTTGTTAATAAACATTGCTGATTTATTCTATCTCAACATCCCAAGTATTGTACTCATGAAATATATTAACAGCATTAACGTCAGGTAAAATTTACACGAAAAGATTTTTTTTTTTTGCCAAAGTTCCTGCCAAGCAATGTAAAATGTGTGCCCCCCCCCCAATTATATATATTATTGACTATTTCAAGGGAGCAACACTTATTTCAAGTAAAAATACTTAATATTATTGACGATTTCAAGGGTACAATTTCCGACAAAAATAGATTATGGTTAAACAATCTGTCGATCTCCCTTTTTAAAAATCACAATTTCAGTTTTTTCAATATTTAAACACAGACAGTTTGCATCTAGCCATTCCATCCATATTTCAATAAATTTATTACATTTTATTTTTGCCTCATTTATATCTGCACGCGTAATCATAACTGTGGCAACGTCCGCAAATAAAATTAAATCCTCATTAGGTTCAATGTTAAAAATGAAATCAATATAAATTAAAAAAAAAATTAATGGTCTCAGAATTGATCCCTGCGGTACTCCTATTTCATTAACTAACTTTTGCAATTTTGTTTTATTAATGTTTACATATTGTTTCCTACACTGAGTGGCCACTTTATTATGACCACCCCCTCACTACTTCGTTGGGCCACCTTTTGCCTTTAATACTGCGTCGATTCTTCGTGGCATGGACTCCACGAGATGTTGGTAGGTGGTTTGTGGAGTCTGAGACCGTGCTTGATGAATAGCACTTTCCAGGGGTGTGAGATCGCAGGGTTGTAGATCCAGCTGTCTGATGACTCGTTCATCTTCATCCCACAAATTCTCAATGGGGTTGAGATCTGGAGATTGTGCAAGCCACCTAAGCAAAGTAAACTCACCGGCATGTTCCTGAAACCAATCCTGTACAATACGAGCTCTATGGCAGGACGCATTATCTTGTTGAAAGTAGCCATTGCGATTGGGGTAAACCATCCACATAACAGGATGCACTTGGTCCGCAACGATGTTTAGATATGATGCGCCAGTCAAACGCTGATCAACACGAATTAAAGGGCCCAAAGCATGCCAGGAAAACATTCCCCAAACCATAACGTTGCCTCAACCAGCTTGAAGGGTTGTAGCAATGCATTTGGGGTCTATGCTTTCGTGCTGTTTCCGCCAAATTCTCACTCGGCCATCGGCATGGTGCAACTGTAAACGTGATTCATTGGACCACATAATGTGTTTCCAATTATCGACAGTCCAATCCTTGTGTTCCTGTGCGAACTGGAGACGTTCTCTCTTTTTAACTGCAGACAGCAAAGGTGTTCGAACAGGTCTTCGGCTGCCATATCCCATCCGATGCAGTGTACGGCGAACAGAGCGTGCAGATATCATTTTAGGGAATCCTTGATTAAGATGGTCTGTAATTTGCTGCACTGTTGCCCTTCTGTTGTCTGTTACCAGTCTGTACACTCTCCGTTCCGCCCGAGCAGTCACTAGTCGATGACGACCACACGTTGCACGTAGAGACCCTGTTCTTTGGCTGACAGTCCAGTCTTTAAACACTTTAACAACAGCTGCTCTGGAACATTTCACGAATGCGGCGGTTTCGGTGATACTGTCTCCATGACTCCGAACACCTACAATCATCCCACTTTGAAAGTCCGTCAAATAGCATTTTTTATCCCTCTCGTCACCCAAAAATCACTTCTACTACTGTCGCAAGCACTGAGCTTTCCTTTTTTTATACTAGCCTTGTCCACTGGCGACAACAGCGTGCAGCCATAGCTCATTTGCTTAAAACTGTCAAGTGGTCATAATAAAGTGGCCACTCAGTGAATAAAGACTCTACTGTCTATACTCATGATAGAGCTCTCCTGTAGAGACCTTTCTATTCACATTCAGTTTTTCCGATCTTATGACATTTTCTTACTTTAGTTTCTTTCAGGTTCTGAAAAAACAGCAATTATTTTCTGAAATTCTAGAATTCCGAAAAAAGGTATCCGTTTTATCATTTTCACATAGTAGCATACAGGTAGCTTAAAAATAAACATTTCGAATATTTCCTCTTGCAATTTATGGTAATGCAATCGTGATATTTAATCTTTATTAACACTTCATGCGGATTATTTTTATCTGTTTGGACAAATTGTGTGTGTAATGTTTCTACACAATGAGCAAATTATATGGTAGAAAGGATGAGGTGTTAAACAGTGAGCACTGAATTAACAAAAATTAATTTCTTATATTTATGACTCGTTATACTCCTATTTTTCGTTCATTTTACGGGCCCTTAGAACTGCAAAAACTTTGCCAAAAGCTCCGGAAGACTATTTTTTTCTGGTGCGATTCATTTGCCGTTTATTTACTTCCATGTCTTTGCTCTTGTATTACATTAAATAAGCTCTCCATCTGTCAGTGTGAAAACCTAGAACAAATTCTATATCAAATAGTTATGTCAAGTTTTGTCAAGTAATTAAACTTTCATGTTACTGAAATATTTTTTCTACGTTCAGGGAACGCTTTGAGAAACTAATTACCTTCTTTAAGAACATCCTGATTAATAAAATAACAAAGTGGCTTCAAGCAACATATATTTCCTAATCATGTAGCAGGTGAACGAGAACATTTTATGTCGATATTAACTGGAATCCATTGGAAATAAATTTAGCCACCGAGATCATGTCACATTATTACCAAGACTGGCAAGAAATACACTGAGTGATCACATTAATTATGACCACCTACCTAATACTTCGTAGCTACTCCTTTTGCCTTTAACCCTTTAACCGGCTGGAACGAATTAACTCGGGGTTAGGCAAATAGGCTGAAATCTGCTCCAACGAATATATTCGCTGTCTAAGAAGTGGACCAAACGTGGCTGGAACTAGTGAACATGCGCATCAGAAAGTGTTACTTTCCCCCGTAGCTTTGTTATCCAAGGTTGTCATTTAGGAGGATACTCGACACTACTCCTTTCCGACTGATTACCTGACAAAATGTCTAAAATAATGGCGACGAATATCAGGCAGGAGAAAGAGAGAGATATAGAGAGAGATAGAGGAGAGATTTAAGTTACTTTTTTCTACCCAGTGGCAGAATGTTCGCGTCAGGAGTACTATACTAGTACTTCCCCATCATGATTTGGGTCATGGAGCAGAGGACAAGGGACTAGAAGGGAATAGACTATTAATCTATCATAATTGACAGGTTTATGTACTGTACTGCGTAGATGAGAGGGTGAAAGGAATTATTTTGCCGTAGTTTTCGTAAAACTCGGCACCAATGTGAACATTTTTCTTTGGGCACATTAGGAAACTTTCGGCAACGTTTGGTTTAGGTACATCGGTCGCTTAAAGGGTTAATACCGCAGCTACTCGACGTGGCATAGATTTAATAAGATGCCGGAAGTAGTTGGGAGGCATAGCCAACCAATCTGTGTGTAATACCTCCTTCGATACAGGTATCGAAGTGGTTAGCGTATTCGAACGCCTGATATGTCGTTCCATAGTGTCCCAGAAGTGATCTGCGATTGATATCGGGGAGTTCGGAGGACAATCGATATGCTGGAAGTCTGACCTGTGTTCGTCAAACCATTCCTCTACAACATTGAACCTGTGGCTCGGCGCATTGTCATCTTGGGAGACACCGTCGCCATTTGGGGAAACGTGGAACATTACTGGGTGTACAGTGTCAGCAAGGAATTCAGGATAGTGGGCACCAGCCATACGTTGTTCCACATGCATAAAGAGTCCAAGACCCTGTGTAGGTAAACATGTCCCAAACTATACAACTGCCTCTACTGGCTTGCACTGTACAGACCATGCAGTATAGATATATTACCACACGTTGTTTGCTCCAACTATGTACACAACCATCCACGGAGAGGTAACTCGTCAGAGCATCGCACTTTTTCCCACGTCCAAGAACCCGTTTCTCCCGACTTCCGTCCGAGCATGCTATTCGTTACCCCAATCAGTAAAACAAACCTAAAATATCTGAGAGATTTTCATGTATTCTGATATTCTTGGAACTTTGTTGTTCTGGGGGATGAAACGGATAGCTTGCTCGAACGGAAGTCGGGAGATGCGGGTTCGATTCCTGCTCCAAGGTAATTTAATTTTCGGGTTTTCTGATATTCTGTTACACGTTGTACAGCAGATTAGGCAAATCAGGTTATTCTGATTACCGAATAAACCTACGAATTTTGTCCCGATTCAAGGTTACTAAGAACCAGATATCTGATAAAAAGTTCCTTTGAGTGAAAGAATTTGTTTCTCTTGCGATGCAATTTATATCTTAAAAAATGGCATTCGTCCTCAATAGACTGTACTGAAAATTCAGTACATCCTTTTCAAGATAAACAATGCTTTTCAAGATAAACAGTTTTGGAAGAGGCAATGCGAAATTTTGCCACATGCGTAACAGGATATTCCCCTAAAAGCGTCCTGTCTTTCTGTAGTATTCGTAATCGTTAAGATCCGCATATATGCATTCTCGCCGCTTTTGAGCAGGTTTTCGATGAACGTATTATTGCGTCGTCGTCGCTTTGGGCACAGCAATCTCCGAACGTATAGATCGTGCTTGCCACCTAGAACCATTTTCAAAGTACTTCGTGTGTTTTTAGATGCGTTCAGGAGAGGAAAACTTGAAATGAAAACGATTTTTTAAATAAATCATAGGTCAGAAATTATTGTTCTGAAGTGAAACAAATTTCACACATTTTTCTCATCTATTATTTTTTATTCGGGTTTAACGACCACCGTGAGCAACTCAATGGGCTATAAACAGTCTCTCGTCCCTAATTTAGGGCCAATGGTTCCAGGGAAGGGAGAGATCCTGGGCCATAAGACAAACACAACATCCATGCCACACTGGGATTCAAACCCGGACCTGAGTCAGACGAATGATCATAAGCCAACGCTTAGACCACAGCACCACCGGAGTAACCGTTCACTTTCCAATTTAGTGTAAAGAATTTTATTGTTAAAATGATTAGATTGTAGTGGAGCATTAATGGAGAACGAGCAACACAGTGCTTAGTTTTTAAATAATGTTTTGTATAAGTCCTTTCTTTCTGCTGTAGAAAACGTGATATTCATGTTCAGATTTTCCGATTCTGTGACGTTTTTTGTTCGAGTTTCATTCAGGTACTTAAAAACCAACAATTAGATTTCCTAAAATTCTAGAATTCCGGAATTTAGTCTATCCGCTGTTTTATTTTCACATAGTAGCATACAGGCAAACTTGAAAACAAAAATCGAATGGTTCCTCTTGAATTTACGCAAATTCAATCGTGATATTTAATCTTTACTACCAATCCTGGCGTTATTCCACGCACATTTGTGAAAAATATTTCTCCCATAATTTCCATTATAGGAGCAAAATTCTTTCTCCGATACCCATTATTCTATTTTGAACGTCATATTATCCGAATGATTCTAGATAACAAAGAAAAATCCTCTAACATGTTTTTAAATTTATGAAAACGACTTTTTAATATGACTACGTTTACTTCGTTCATCCGTTTAAAAAAATGCGGTTTTATTTGCAAACTTCACTTTTCAAAGTGATTTACATACGAACTTTCTATTTTTCCCCCCAAAATATATCGTACCATTGCAGGCTGATCGTAATATTGTATCTTATTATAGAACGCATCGTTTCTTTTCAAACATTCTGAAATAACAGTGTTCTATTCATTTTGAAAGAGAGAGCGAGAGAGAGAGAGAGAAAGAAAAGCAGTGCGGCCATCTTCTCTCGAGGAACTATAGTTCCGGCTGATTTATGACGTGACGTGTATTTTACGTATGACTTCCTTAATTGACTTGCTGCACGCCTCATCGAACTCAATCTACATCCCACACAAAATCACAGAGAGGGAGAGAGAGAGAGAGAGAGACTGTTTCTCATTCGCTCATTCCCTAGGACACAAACCATTCAATCTATAGCATCTAAACTCACTTAATTGCCTTCCATTTCCATTTGGAGGTATTACATCGACAACGGTTAACCTAATCTATAACTAATGAATATCGCAACCAATTTCAACGTAAAAGCAATTCATTTTTCAGAGTATCTTCAATGAATGGTCGTTTACAGCGTCATGATCAATGCCGAGTTAACTGGAGTAGTGGATGTTCATAGGAATACTAAACGAAAGTACCACTGATGTACACCCCACAACATAATATATTCTTTTAGTAAAAGCATATACACATGACGTTAAAATGTTTTAAATTTGAGACTTCATTAACGATTTTTGCGTCCTTATCATATTGAAGATTTTAACAAGCAAAACATACAGTGGAATAAACAAGAGTTGCAATATATACGCCATTATTGTGAAAATTCATTTGCTTTCCTCATTTATTATAGGAAATTAAAAGCCTTATCACAATATGAAGCAAATGTCTCTGTAAAAACGAAGCTCCTGCCCATGCTTTGCTTAATCTTTCATCTAAATTAGGACTGCAGAAATACGACGGGGCATGGACTCCACTAGCTTCTTGAAATATGCTGTAGGCAATGCACATAATACTTCCTGCAGAGCGGTCCACAATTCGGGTGTATTCCGAGGTCTCGGATTCCTGTGTTGGATAGCGCGTTGCTTGGCATCCCAAATGTGTTCTATCACGTTCAGATCTAGGGACTTGGGTGGGAATGGCAACACCCCAAACTCAGATGAATGCTCCTCTAACCATAATGTGGCGTCCCGACACTTGTGTGGAAGTGTGCATTGTCCTGTTGGAACAGGCCCAACCTATCAGCATGAATGCAGGTCATGAACAGGTGTACTCCGTCAGAAAGGATGCGCACATCGCGTTGGCCTGTCACAGACGTTTGTTTCCGGGGATGCTGCCATACCCACACACGGCCATCAGGCTAATGGATTGTGTATCTGTATTAATTAGTCCATAGGACCCGTTTCCATTGATCTACGGTCCACGATGAATGTTCTTTACATCATGCTAAACGATGAGTATCATTGCGAGTGGAGATGAAAGGCTTACGAGCATCCACACGACCACGGTAACCCATGGAATGAAGTTCTCTTGGAGTGGTACGTGTACATACCGAGGTTCCAGCATTTTTACTCTCTTGTACACTGGGGTCTCCGTCGATTAGCTGTAACGACTCTCCTGAGGCTTCGACGTCCTCTATCACTGATTTTCTTTGGTCTGCCGGTACGTTTTGCTGCTTCAGGCACGCCATGTGTCTTCCACTTATTCGGTACATCCAAAACAGTTGACTTTGGTATGTTTGAACGTCTCTCGGTTTCTCTTATGGACAACCCACTAATATAACATCCAACAATCTTTCCTTTCTCAAAGTCAGTTCTCTCCCGCCGTGACATTTAACTCAACCTCACAGTGCGATATGATCGCGGTCAGCGCAGGCATGTTTTTATACCGTTTGCATCTGCACCACGCATCGTAACAGGATCCGTTCATTTGCTTTTGAAGGGGTGTCCGGTGACTTTTGTCAGTATAGTGTATACGAACAATTCGATTACTCGAAATGGGTGACCGGTTGCTCTTGATCATAGTGCGTGTTTATGAGGTAATGAAAACAACATTTTGTTTCCCTAACTTACTTGCCTGGAGAGGGGGGGAGGGGGAATCAATGCTTTTCCAGGACAATTTTTCATTCAGCCAAACTTTTTCTAACTCCTAATTCTATTTGTAACTGCAAGTTTGTCCTTAATTTCTGAGGGACATGTTGATTGTAATGATATCCGTTGTGTAGCATATTTCGCTTCTTATATTCGTTTGAACGGCGAGGTAAAAGTAAAGGAAGAATTTCTTTTCTCGGATCACAAAGGTAATAATGTGAAACTATTTATAATGACGTTCTCCGATTCTCCGTTTCATCAGATGTTTCTTTAAGTTAGTTTTTTTTGTGAGTTAATGTAGAAGATGTTATTAGTAATATAAACAACCAGACCTGTATGGAACGCTTGACGTCCCAATAACGTCTGCATTGTTGCGCCATCACGTATCGATCAATTCGTGTGTGCTCATGAGATGTCAAATTGATTCCGTGCTATATAATAGCACGCGATCTAATGTCAAAGTGATTGCGTGTTATATAACAGCACGCGATCTAATGTCAAAGTGATTGCGTGTTATATAATAGCACGCGATCACTATGAGATGTCAAAGTGATCTCGTGCTAATTTAAAAACACATGTTTGCTAATTTAAAAACGTAATCGCGTGCCCCACCAGCTCATTGTCGATAATTTAGATGGTTCCGATTTTTAATGCCAGATGTCGCATTATTTAGTAGAAAAATCTTCTGTTTGAAGTTCAAAACTAACCGTTGAATTGGACAGCCTAATACAAGCCGTGAACGGTAAAACAAGTGAGCCGGAGAAAAAATTTAACGCGATAAATCGAAGCAAAAGTGATTAATATAAGTTTGCACGAAAACAACTAGACTACAAGGAAAATTGCTAAACAACAAATATTTTGCACGAAATGTTTATTTATCGCTAGGTCTTTTGAAAAATGGATATAAATAGCATATAATTTTCAGCTCTAACATGAATTAGTTCTAACTATATAAGTTTTTACTATATTTCTTTACAAATAGCCGGCGTCTATTTAATTTGTTTTCAATCTGCTTCAGTTAAAGATTTCACCCCGTCTTGGGACGGGAAACATCCCCTATATACACTAAAGAGCAATTGAATTAGATATACCTGTCTAGTAACGTGTAGCACCGATTTTTGCCCTGATGACGGCGGCGATTCGTCTCGGCATGGACTCGACAAGACACCGAAAGCGTTGGCCAGCCATACGGATCCACGACCCCTGAACAAGCTACCACAGTTCAAGAAGATTTGATGGAGGGGGGGGGCGGGAGTCAGAGCCTCGAACATCTCTCTCGATAGAATCCCAGATGTGCTCGGTGGGATTGAGGTCAGGTGACCTAACTGGCCAAGAAAGCTAGGAAACGTCGGTGGAGTGTTCATCCAACCATTCGGATGCAATTCGGGAGCGATGGTATGGTGCATTGTCTTGTTGCAGGATGAGGTCCCTAGTGGGATATTGAAGACGCACAAACGGGAGCAAATGGTCGTCCAGGATATCCCGGTAACGTTGACCTGTGAGGGACGATGTCACACGTACCAGGGGACCCATTTCAGTCCACGTAAGCAGTCCCCAGACGAGAATGCCACTCCTACCAGCTTGAAGAGTACCCTGCTGGCAAGAAGGATCAATCGCTTCAAATGGTTTGCGCTGTATTCGTATCCTACCATCCGCATGCACCAACGTCAATATTGACTCATCATTCCAGGCAACATTTTTCGACATGTCTAGGGTCCAGTGGCGATGTTCCAGCGCCCATTCTAATCTTTGCACCCTGTGATGTGCAGTCAGCAGTGGTACCCTCGTGGGACGATGGCTTCTGTACCCCATAGCGAGGGGATGGTTCTAAATGGTGTGGCTGCTAACACGTTTTTGTGCACCAGCGTTAAATTGCCGAGTGATTTCTTGCACTGTGGCCCGTCTATCCGCTGTCACAATGCGAGCTAGCCGACGATGACTCCGCTCATCCAGACGCTGTTGTCCACAACAGTTGGCCCTTGCAGGGATGGATTTACCGTATTCGTTGTGCTCACGGTGCACTCGTGACACAGTGGCTCGTTAAAATCCCAGTGCCTGCACGACTTCCGAGATGAAGTAACCCATTCGTCGGGCACCGACGATTTGCCCACGATCAAATGCGCTTAGATCCTTCGTATACTGCGTCCGACTCTTACTGTTTCCTGTCGCATCACTCCTTATATTGTCGGATCGCTGCATACGTCATGTTGTTTCCGTTTATAGGGCCGCCCACAGCGCCACATTTGCTTAACGCTAGCTGTCTCTATGTCCATTGCTCTTCAGTGTATTAATATTAAGCTTAAAAACACCCGTCCTAGGACGCGCTATAGGTTAGTAAGACAATAGCCGTGTTCATGGAATTTGCGTGGATAAAATGTTTGCGAAGTTTGATTTTTTAAGATTTTCCTCTGAGCAGCGAGGAAAAAACAAAAAAAAAACCCGGTAGGCTCGGTTCTGATTGAGCCATCAGTTTGCAACGTAAGACTACGTCTTGCAGATCGGTGAGTTGAAAAGAGCTAATTGAGTATGGTTTCAAAGCGTTTATTTAATTTGTTATAGCCAACACAGTTCTATGATATGAAAAGTAGCTTACATAATGTTTACAAATAATGCTGGATACATTGCGAACACAAAGCAGAGTTCAAGATGGCACGGGTTCAATCGGTGTTTTGGATTCATTTGTTTTGGCGGAGGCTACTTTCAGGCGTTCACGATACTCTCTAGTTCGTTGGGCTGCAGTCTTCTTATGCTTCTTACATTCCTCATCACGTTCTCGTCCCTCCCGTTTAGATTTTCCCCATTTTTGCTAGCGTTCATTCTGCGAATTCCGCGGCATTGTCGAAAATGATAACCAGTTCACAGGAAAACAGTTTTTTTAATTGTTTTAACCACTACGATATGTTCGTTATATATTTGAATAGATCTCGTCGAGAGCTTTAAAACGATACCACGCACAGTCGTTTTGCTCTCACAGTTGTCCAGATAAACCGCGATATTGTCAAAAGTGTTCACCGGTTCACACGAAAACAATTTTTAAAATGTTCAGTTCAAACCACTGCGAAAATGTTCTTCATATATTTGAATAGATCTCGTCCAGAGCTTTAAAACGATGCCACGCACAGTCGTGTTGCGCTTACCTTTGCCGAGTTAGACCGAGTCGAACGCAGTGGCACACCCTGAAATATTGCACCATCTTCCCCGCGCACATGGAGCGAGGAGAGCGTCGCTCTCACGATTTATTGCGCAGCACGCGCATTGGATTCCACACTGTTTATGAATATGCTAAAACGACTAGAGTGTGGGGCACGTATTTTTAACGCTATAATGATTCCAATTAGGACCTATTTTCGTCACACGGGGTCGGTCGTAAGTCGCCCCATGCTATCCGCGGAGTTAGACGTAGTCCTACGTCAAAACGTTTTCTGGTGTGATTGATGTCACGTGATGAACAGTAAATATAGGCAACTCAATTCAGGGATGTTTGACTGATGAGTTAATAATTCTGACGTACTATCCGTATTAAGAGAAGAATATTCCTTCCTCAGAATTTATACTTGACGGACTGGTGATTTCACTTAACTACGCTACGAGGAAGCAGAATTAGCTCCGATTGGTGAAAATCTGAAAAGGTTTAGATTTTTAACACTCCGATTTAATTATCTTTGGTGGTGTAATGGATAGTAACCTCAAACGGAAATAGGAAGATGCCGGTTAGTTTTCCGCTCCGGGGCGATGTAATTTTTAAGTTTTCTGATGTGAATGATGTTACGCCCAGCAACCTCTGAATTGCCTGTACTGAACTACGATCTCGGCGCGACTTTGTGGGTTGTTCACGTGCCGCTGTAGTGATTACGTAGCAAAAGTGGTGCACAAATGGCCATAATCAAGTCATACCTTGCCAACAGAACATTCGGTGTGAAAATTAATGGGAAGAAATCAACAAAAAAAATTGAAGCAGGTGTTCCACAAGGCAGTGTACTCGCCCCCTACGCTGTACTCCATTTTAACGTCAGACTTTCCCAACTTTAATAACAGGAACCTGACTACAGCTTTATATGCTGATGTCACAGCATTTGCTTATACTTCCAAAAATAAAAATGGAGCAACATTCATGCTGCAATTTTATGTGAAAAAAACTGGAGAAATACTTCCTAGACTGGAAAATTAAAATTAACACTGATATAACCCAAGCAATTATGTTTTCACGCGAAACATTAAATTATAATCCTGACTTTGAAATTGAACTCTATGGAAAAAAATACTTTGGGTAAAAGATGTCAAATACTTAAGCCTTATTATGGATCACAATCTGAATTGGAACCAGCATATCAAAGAAACCCTACCAAAGCCCTAAAACTCAGAGGGTGTCTACAACTCATAATAAAAAATAAAAGGCTCAGCGAAAAAAATAAAATTTTGCTATGGAACGCCTGATTCAGCCCTGTTATTACTTATGGCTGTCCTATCTGGGGTAACTGCAAAAAGAAGCAAAGAAACAATATTTCCTCGTTTCAAATTAAAACCCTACGTATGATGGTAGGACTTGATGGAATAACCTCAAACAATAGTATCCATAGCATGTTAAATATTAATTCTATTCATTATACAATATATGATCTAGCGAAGAGGTACTATGAAAAAGCTAAGGAACAACCCAACCCTCTTAAGCCCTTAATTATACTGTTAGTGATACTGACAGATATAAAAGGCCGAAAGCTATTTTGAACAAAGTTCCTGAAAATAACCCAATTCATAGTTACGCTTGCAAAATAATAATAATAATTGGGATTAAAGAGATGAGCATATTCTTCACACGTGTGAAGAAAATTGCTGTCAGCAAAAGGCAAATCGCAATTAAAATATTACCAATCTCTCTCAGCCAATGGGAAAAAATATTTTCTCTGATTGACTCTGGATAGACAAGTCAAATTTCCAACTCTTGACCGAAGACAGAGCAAACGACAATTTCGACTAACTCGCAGTTAGGCTAGTCAGCACTCTCTTCGCAGCTGCCTAAAGAATCAGCAGACTTGAGTAACACTATCCCTGATACTACAAGTTCAGTAGGTAACATGGAAGACAAGGTGGACAATAATGAGATCCCAGTGGCCATCCCTGAACTTTATGACGCCTTTACTCCTGCTCCCTCAGTAATTGAACTACTCGACGAGAGAATTGAAGTGGTATTAAAAAGAATCTTGTAGTCAGAAAAATATAAAAAAAGGCAAGAAAAAAAGATCAGAAAATTAGTCAAGGCAGAGTTTGAAAGCCGTAAAGAGGAATTTCTTACTTTTTTACAGCAGGAGATAGGGCAAGAGCCTAAAAGAAAGAAGCC
This sequence comes from Macrothele yani, assembly GCA_039090855.1. NCBI lineage: Eukaryota > Metazoa > Arthropoda > Arachnida > Araneae > Macrothelidae > Macrothele > Macrothele yani. The sequence goes on from CM077012.1 coordinate 35,081,097, forward strand.
TATGGATACCAAAACATTCGTCATAAAAGGAGCCTCTACGCACCTCTCTAATGAGGAAATCTCCAGTGCCCTAAAAGAAGTGGGTATAACTACTCGAAATATTGAAAGGCTAAGGAGCGCCAACATGCCTCAGGAGCGCCAAGAGATTTCCTCACGTTTGATCCTGAGGATAACTTCACCACTGGTCCTATTACCCTGCTTGGGCACAGAATGGCGGTGAAGATTTATCGACCACCGCCATCCAGAGGTTATGGTGGAGGAGAAAGAGGAAGCCGAGGAACCTTCAGTGAAAGAAGAATCACCGCCCCAGCACAGCCCATAGCTGCACCAACTTATGCTCAAGCTGCTGCCCCTTCAATTGTACCCCAGCCACATCCCCCTTCATTAGTACCATCCACCTCTTTTCAATCACTCGGAGTGGAAAACAGAAAGAGGATAGAATTAGCTACCTCTATACTGCTTGAATTTAAGTAATAAGCCAAATTAGCTAAAAAAAAGGCCCTTTTAAGGGCTAACACATTTTTTGCAAAAAGGATTACTAGAAGTACAGTTGAGAAAACTGAATAAAGTCTTCTCCTATTGATGAATAACACAAAAAATTGATTTGTCCTATTCTAATTAATTATCTAAATTTGTTTGAGACCGTTTTGTCTTTTCTTCTATTTACTGAGCAGGTGCAGCTAAAAGAACAGTAGTAATTGGGACTAGAGCGTAGAGCGTATTCTTCACACGCGTGAAGAAAATAAAATACTAGCAAAAAGTACTAAATTAGCTCTAATTAGTTTCTTGCAAGTTGGTGTAAGGTTATTGATAACACCACCTTAGCTATGGTAAATAGCAGCAACGCCAGCAAGATTAAGTAAAACTAAACTTGCAAACATTTTTTTTGACAATTTTCCAGCCAAAGGGAAAAAATCTTTTCTCTGATTTGCTCCTGAGTAACGACGCAAATAGCAGACTCCTACCAGAACACTGAGCAAACGACAATTTTGTTTTATCAGGTGCCTAACAATTTTATATTGAAATTTCTTTCAATAATTTTGTTTTGTGAGAGAACTGGGTGTTCCTCTGAGGGATTTGCTCTCGTATGCTGTCTGTTTCTTTTCAGTTTCCCTCTAATCCTGTCTTTTCTGCGTTTGGTACGGCTGGATGTTGGTTGCTAATGTTATTTCTCGGAGTGTGATGCTTCTGCAGGTAAATATTTAGGTTAGTTTATGACTTCACTACTTAACGGGAAACCATATACTCCTTGCACTCTAATTCTTCCGTACTTTTCTTTCATACTATCATATCAGGGCACTCTGTTCCCACTTCTTTAATATTTCAATTTTTCACCTGCAAAAAAGCGCAGCACGCTGTGGGTTCGGGTCTCTAAACCTAAGGTAGGAATTCATTGATTGCCAAGCGACGAACCACCGCCGTCAAGCCGTGTGTCGCCCGCAGGTCATTGATGCCAGATGGGAGCGAAGACTGTCTCGCATTGTTCACAGCGACCTCAGGGCCACAGTTCGACAAATCACCCGAAGCTACAACAGTGGTGATCATGGATATGTCTCACAGAAAACAGTTCATCGCAGCCTTCTGCGCATAGAGGCCTGTGTAGCCGAAGACCCAGCCGTCTCCCCATACTCACTGCATGTCATTGCCAACAACGCATGAAATTAGGCCTAAGATAATCGAGATTGGACCGTGTATGATTGGAAGAAAATTACTTGGTCTGACGAATCAAGATTCTTGGTGCATCACGTAGACGCCCGAGCACGGACACGCCGATTACCAACGGAGTTTATGGTACCTGGATGCACTGTTGGGCGGAAACAGGCCTCATTATCCCAATAGCACAATCCCTGACAACTGTCAGGTATCTGAACATCGTTGTGGACCAAGTTCACCCCTTCATGGCAACTGTGTTCCCTGTTGGTGATGGCTATTACCAACAGGATAACGCGCCATGTCGCACTGCCAGAATTGTCAAGGAGTTGTTCGAGGAACATGCTGCTGACTTTCTGTTAAAGCCCTGGCCTCCAAAGTTACCTGACATGAACCCAATCGAACATTTCTCGTTTGACTTGGAAAAGCGGGTTCGCGCTAAATCACCACCACCTGGAAATGTGCGGGAACTGGAGGACCTGCTGTTGGCATTATGGTACCAGATACCAGTGGATACTTATCGCTACCTCATCGAATCGATGCTTTGCATAGTGGCCGCTGTTTTGCGGGCTAAGAGGGGTCCTACAGCTTCTTAGATAGGTTGTCATAATGTAGTGGATGATCGGTGTATACTTAACACGATGTTGTCTTATGGATAAGGCAGCTTTAAATTTGTTTAATGAAAATATTAAGCTCACGAAATCTGCAGATTCAACGGCGATTACTTGTCAAAATCATCTGAGCAGAGCATCATATTTATCGATAACGTCCAGGCATACAGTAAATCGTTCAAAACTATCACAATCTGCAGCTGCGTACAGAATGAATTTGTTTGTCGTATTTGAACATGGAACGTAAAATATTTCCTCTAACTAATTGATTTTCTAACTGTTCCTGAACCATGCAAAATTTTGGTTGAATTGAGGTTAATAAATATGTTCACACAATGAGAGTTGTCTTTTGATCCGGGTATAATCAGATTTGGAAGAATATTCCTTAGAATTCAGACTGATTTAGAGTTCCTGCAATTTGTTGAATAACTGATATTTGTTCCCACTGAATAGAAAATGTGCAGTTGCGCAAATATTGCCACGATGTTCTGAAGCCGTCAATTATTTCCTTTAGAATACCAAAACAGTTCTGTTTTCTTGTATGTTAATGAGAATTCTGTGCTGTCTATGTCTTTAAATAATAAGTTTCACAAGTGAGTATGTAACATGCATGTTTTGTCTCTCACTTCTCCGCCAACATTTTTATTCGCGGAATGATAATCGTAAACGTGAAAAGATTTTAAATTTGCATGTTCTCAAAAATACAGATATTTGACTAATCGCCTAGTTTTAAAGGAGCATGGAAAAAACTTAGTACTAGAGCTTCTAAATCAGGGGGCGGTGGTAGGCGGGTTCAGAGCGTTCAGTGCACATGGCCTCGCTATTAAGGGGTCCTCGAAATTTCTCCAAACTATTATCTAAGCTACCTATGAAGAACAAATATATAAAGAACCCACGCAGCTGGATTGAACCAAACTGTAGAAATTCAGCTGTTACGAATTAGTATTTAAAAAAAAACCTTAACGGGTACCTTTTTTCTGGACTGCCATTTTGATTTTTGATATATAAGTACACTGAAAAAAATAGTAGTGTGAATTCACGAACACTTCCTGAAAAAGACATGCATCAAGGTCCTCGGTAGGTGTCCGTCTTTTAATGAAATTTTTATTTTTAAAAGTTGCCGTTACTTTGACGTAGAACTAAGTTTTTATCCGCGCTGGGTAGGGTGTAACATCTGCAGCACGGATGCAAAGAAAACATGTTACACTTTTTTTTTTGATTGAAGGTTTAACGACCACCGTGAGCAACTCAATAAGCTATAAGCAGTCGCCCGTCCCTAATTTAGGGTCACTGGTTCCAGGGAAGGGAGAGAGCCAGTGCCGTAAGACAAACACAACATCCATGCCTCACCGGGATTCGAACCCGGACCCCTTTCGGACGAATGATCAGAGGCCATCGCTTAGACCACTGCTCCACCGGGGCGGCACATGTTACACCTTGAACGCTTATATCTTGGTAACTAATAATCGTAGAGTAATAAATAATACATCCTTGTTACAGCTGTAGATTACAGCTAACTCAATACGGCCGTTACAGCTGTAGATTATAGCTACCTTAATGCGGCCTTGTTACAGCTGTAGATTACAGATAACTTAATGTGGCCTTGTTGTATTAGAGCTAACTTAATGCGGCCTTGTTAGATTAGAGCTAACCTAATGCGGTCTAGTTAGATTAGAACTGTCTTAATGCGGCCTTGTTACAGCTGTAGATTACTGACAACTTAATGCGGATAGGTTAGATTAGAGCTAACTTAATGTGGCCTTGTTAGATTAGAGCTAACTTAATGCGGCCCTGTCAGATTAGAGCTAACTTAATGCGGCAATGTTAGATTAGAGCTAACTTAATGCGGCGTTGTTACAGCTGTTGATTGCAACTGACTTACTGCGGCCTTGTTGCAGCTATTGATTACAGGTAACTTAATGCTGCCTTGTTGCATCTATTTTTTTTTTTGATTGGAGGTTTAACGACCACCGTGAGCAACTCAATGGGCTATAAGCAGTCGCCCGTCCCTAATTTTGGGTCACTGGTTCCAGGGAAGGGAGAGACCCAGTGCCGTAGGACAAACACAACATCCATGCCTCACCGGGATTCGAACCCGGACCCCTTACGGACAAATGATCAGAGGCCAACGCCTTAGACCACTGCGCCACCGGGGCGGCGTTGCAGCTATTGATTACAGCTCACTTAATGCGGCCGTCCGACATGAAAAAGTGTCGCCCCGGTGGCGCAGTTGTCTAAGCGCTGGCTTATGATCATTCGTACGAGCTCGGTCCGGGTTCGAATCCTAGTGAGGCATGGATGCTGTGTTTGTCTTACGGCACTAGCTCTCTCCCTTCCCTGGAGTCAGTGGCCCTAAATTAAGGACAGGCGACTGCTTATAGCCCATTGAGTTGATCACGGTGGTCGTTAAACCCTCAATCAAGAACAAAAAGAAAAAAAAACATGAAAAAGTTCTCCACCTCTGCCTTGTTCCTTTAAACGCTATATTTTAACAACCTCGGCTTGAAAAAACTGCACGTTGCTTGGCATTTTTCCTATCAATTGGAAGCAAAAATTTCCCTAACGTTTTAAAGGCTTAAGACGATTACGTCATATGCCTGGAGCTAGAATATGCTCATTTTAATTTTTGAATTTAATACTTGAAAAAGGCGATTTAATTCGTTTTTTATATACTTTTCAGACAGCCTCGTTTTCACGTATATTTTTAAAAGTGAATTCTCTGAAAATTTCGTGTTCTTTTAATATTGTATTCGCTTTTAATTTTATTCATGCACAAATTTGTAGTTGTTATACTTCAACTTTATCTGTTATTCCAAAAATTTGGTTGTTTATAAACTTTCGAGACGCATTTTACGATGATATATACGCACAGTTGCGTAGGTAGTAATCTTGGGGCCTTGGTGGAGAATCATGCCGTATGTGCCCCGCTGTTCAGTAGAAATAGCGTATAGTTATATCAGGTACGACTAGGCGTTTTGTCTGGGATTTCATTTTACGTACGGCAATTTCTTGCACACTATACACGTATCTGATCGTGTAATCGGAAGTACAGAATACAGAACATAAGGTTGTCTACTTACCAATATGAGGATTAACACTAAAGGAAGGATCTTCTTGCTTTTTCAACACAGAAGACAGAGTCACACCGCCCCCGGTATCCCACTGACTATATATCCGTTTATAACGTATGGCATTATGTGTTATTTATGACTCACACTGTGGGCCAAGCAATACAATTTAAGACTCAGACTGTGGGACATCTTTTTAGAGTAACTTAGTATATGGAAAATATTACTATCAACAATATTACACTCCATTATTGTAAAGAATTTAAGTTTGACAATAAGTTGAATAAATTATAAGTAAACGACGGCATTACATTCAATTTAGACACTACAGGAAACGATATCATTATTAAATCTTTAAGACCCCCACTGTGGGTCACACATATAACCAGCTTGCATAAATAATAATAAAAACTCATGTTAATCAAAATAAGTGCAATAAAAGTTGATTGGCCCTTAAAAGAGAATAAAAAACAGCATTCTCTAAACATATCCATATTTCTCTAACCTCAGTAAAAGGTAAAACCTGTTCCTTCCTAAATTCTAAGACGGTTGGACCCACGGCGTCACGTCTTTCGCGGCTGACAGAACCGTTGCTCGGCGATCATTCAGTTGACTAAACCTCGGTTTAGGGGCAAGACACGTATAACCGTGTGCTAGGTTCTGAACGATTGGGGCTGCCCCAATGTTTGAACCTTCGGTTCGTATCCTTGTGTATCGATAGCATATGGGTAACCACTGGGGGGGGGGGTCAGGACCCTTTCAGATTTTCAGGGTTGGGGATCCCCAAGGTAAAAGACACCCCCAAATTTTTTGGGAATATAATGCACACTTTTTTATGATGTGAACCGACTAAATTTAGTAATATAGGATTGTGATGTTTCGTATAATGTAAACAGGTGTATAATGTGCACTTAATGAAACAGAGATATGGATTCCTAATAAGCGAAGTCAGCTCTACAACTTTGTAATTTACATTTCTGCCCTGTCTGTCATAGTTATACAGTTGTGTTTGCTAAGTTCCACAATTCGCCAACAGAGGCGCCTATGTCGTGCCCGTTAGATCGCGCCTTAGCAATTTCTTTGCTCCTGAGTGTTTATGTGTAGGGGGAGGGGTTCCAAACTATCTTATACAGTATGTATATAGTATTTTATATCCTCATCATTACCAACCATTATCAATCCACTGCTGGACGAAGGTCTCCCCAAGTTTCTTCCACAACGGTCTGTCTTGTGCCAGTCTCCTCCATGTTACTCCCGCATACTTTTAAATTGTTATCCGCACATCTTCCATGTGGTCTTCTGAGTCTTTCCCTGTCCCTTGGAATCCAGTCTGAAATTTCGGTTGTCCATCGATGGTCTCTTCTTCTGGCTGTATGTCCAGCCCATTGCCATTTCAGGGATTTTACTGTGATCATGATGTCTTCCACTCTTGTCATTTTTCTGATCCACGAGTTTCTCTTCTTATCTCTCCTGGTTACACCAAGCATGCATCTCTCTTGTAACGTACCAGGAGATGTGACGTACCTGCCAGCAGGACGCACACGACATAAAGGCAGATAGTAGTCAGAACAAACGTCCGCGTAGCTCAATTGGTAGAGCGACTTATTCCGGAATGAGGGGATCCGGGTTCGAATCCTGGCGTGGACAGAAATGACGGAGAAATTTACTTCGTTAAAATGGCGCCCGAACTATTCGGATGACCCGACCGTTCAAAATCTCGCATTCGTGTGATGTTCTTTCCACACCGCGAGATAGGAAAAATAAGAGAATCCCTTCTCCAGCACTTCGAAAAAAAATAAAAAAATTAAGGGGGAGATGATGTAACGTACCAGGAGATGTGACGTACCTGCCAGCAGGACGCACACGACATAAAGGCAGATAGTAGTCAGAACAAACGTCCGCGTAGCTCAATTGGTAGAGCGACTTATTCCGGAATGAGAGGATCCGGGTTCGAATCCTGGCGTGGACAGAAATGACGGAGAAATTTACTTCGTTATACTCTATGCTCTTTGAGTTGTCTGCAGTCTTTATATGTTTCTCTTATATATATATATATATATATATATATATACATATAATCGGGGAAGGGGGTTCCGATCACTGTGTATGTGTGATCGGACCCCCCCCCCAAATTTTGAAACATGGTTCGCCACTGATCGATAGTGTGGTATTATGTGAATGATCGACGGGACAGAGCGTGAGAACGACAGTCTCCGACAGTCGGTAAGATCAAAGCTTGGCATCACCCATAATGTGCCTTATCGTGGAATACTGCTCAAACGAAGGAAATAGAAGGCAGGAAAAACCTACGTTCTCGGAGTTATTTTCGTAGTTGTAGAAATGACTTGTAAACTGACGATCGGTGAGTTTTCAATAAGAACAATTATGCTCGATAATTATTTATATTACCGCTGACTTCCATTGGCTTATCATGTAATTAATTTTGCGTTGACAATGTATGAGGTATATTCTAATTTAATATTCATTTTTAGTTTCTGTATGTAAACTTTAAGTTCATTCTGTTTAAGTGTTTCAACTATAACGTTATATTCTTCTCTCTCACGGAATGTTTTATGGCAAAAGTCTTGAGGTCAGTGTGAGTGACGCGTGTATGATGACAGATAAGAACGAGAGAAAGTAGAAGCAAGTATCGAAAAGAGTTTTGACGTGGGGTATTATGACGTTCTATTGATAAAGTACTGTAGGGAGTGTGACGTATATTCTAAATTAACTTTCCTTTTAAGTTTATTTCCCTATGTAAATCTTGAGTTTATTCTGTTATTCTTCACTCTTAACGTGATATCTTTCTCTCAAACGAATACGTTTGGCAACACTATTGAGGTTGAATGAACGTGAAATATGCCTGAGTTTTGATAAGAACAAGAGATAAAAACGACGACTAATCTATTGCTTGAGAGCGTTGGGTTGTAAACTGATTATTGAAGAGAGCGTTGTGTTGTGTGTGGAGAGCTTAGTGCAATATGCTATGCTACGATGTGTTTGCTACATCCTGAATAAAGCATATTTTTCCGTAAGTGTGACTTCTGTTGTTTACATGTCTCGTCTGGCCGTTAAGGTTTCTTTCATTTGGGAACTATTTATTAGTATGTTGATGTTTTAAATTAACGTAGAAGTAAGACAAGACTTCTACGTCATAGGAGTTATAATTGGTAGATCAGATGTGAACTTGTTGTACCTAAGCTGGCAGAGGTTCAGTATTCTGTGTTGGGCTGATGACATCGTTTTAGTTGAAGTTGTGTTTTGGAAGTGCCATGAAGTGACTACAATGAAGACTGTTTTTATTGTAAGATGTTTTCGAGCCTTTTCTTCTGGCCGTTAGGTTGCCTAATTAATCTCAGTGTGTAATTAAGATTTATATATGAATCAGCTATCCGGGGATTAATAGTACGAAATTCCAGAGATACAACGGATGGTGCGAAACTGGTAAATAAGGAGTGACATATTAAGCAGAAAAGCATTACAAATGGCATTAAAAAGTCGTTCTGCAACCAGACATAAATTGTAAGGTTTTTATCTCGTATTACCATCAATGTTTCACTGCTACCTTTCGTCCTTTCTGTAGTTTATCGTCAGCCGGCGATGGGTCCCTCAAGCTACTGGACCCTAGTGCTACTGCATCCCCTCCCTGTGGTAGTTACACCACCATCTACTATATCGCACAAATTAATTGGGACAAGCTATTTTAATAAGGATTCTTCGTGCGCTTAACAATATTTTAATTAGAAAAGCCTTTCAGCACGATAAGATATATTTATTAATACAGTCTGTACTAAAAAATAGACATTTTTAAGGCACAACAACTTATTTTTTAGTACAGACTGTATTAATAAATATATCTTATCGTGCTGAAAGGCTTTTCTAATTAAAACAGGCTATATTATTCTCAGAATTGTAATGTGATCGCCAGTTGATGTCGGAAACCCACGTAAACCGGTTTTATCAGCTGTGAGGTGGTGTGACTGTTAGAACATGATAGTAAGAATGTGGTTTGACTGGTTTTAAACAGGAAATAGGCGCTTCAGTTGTGAGCTTTCGTGTGTGACAGGTGGATGATAGATTTTGCTCTCTGTGAGTACGTGTTGCTTTCGTGTATTGAAAAATGGATATTTCTCCAAGGAAGCGTGCAAAAATAATTGCTCTGAAGGATCACACTTCTATGTCTATGACAGTGAGATATATCGCTTCTGCAGTTAGTGTAGGCAAATCAAGTGTATCAAGACTGCTTACGCGATACAATGCATCTAGATCGTTTCCAAAAAGGAAAGGTAAATGTGGAAGAAAACGAAAAACAACTCCATGAATCGATAAATATCTAATCAGAAATAGTAAAATGAGTCCAAAAAAACAAAACAAAAAAATTAAAACAACCACCGACCTTCAAAGATATTTATTGGCTAGTGGTTGAGATGTTAGTGATTCAACTGTACGCCGTAGGCTTCTGGAAGTCGGCAAGAAGACCAACGAAAAAACAATATTTGAATGCGAAAATGAAGATAAAACGTTTAGCATGGGCCTAAAAATATAAATCATGGACTGCTGATGACTGGAAAAAGGTAATTTTCAGTGATGAAACTCATTTATATGTGCAGGGTTAGAAAGCAAATGTCGTTAGACGAAGCAACTGTGAACCCCTAAGACCTGAGCATGTGAAACAAACTGTAAAACACCCTCTGAAACAGATGTTTTGGGGTTTTTTCACATCAAATGGCACTGGAAGCTTAGTTCCTGTTCAAGGTATGATGAATTCAGCCAAGTACGTAGAAATATTACAACGTAGGTTTGTTCCATTCTTGCAAACCTTTGACGGGACATTTCAAGATGACTTGGGCCCCATGTTACAATTCGAAATTGGTCAAGAATTTCATGCTGGAAAATCAAATTGATTTGCTTGATTGGCCTGGAAATTCACCAGACCAGACTTAAATCCCATAGAAAACTTGTGGAATATTTTAAAGAGACGTTTAGGTAAAATGGACTGTACAACCAAAGAACGCATGATAACGAATGCTATAAAAGTGTGGTTCCACGATTATGAAGTCAAAAATATGTGCACTCAATTAGTGGAGTCAATGCCAAAACGAATTCAAGAGGTCATTTCTGCTAAAGGAGGACATACTTCATACAGGTATTTATCAGTGTATATCAAGGCACAGAATGATATAAAAGCATAGTTTTGGAAAAAAAGAGTGATTTTTTACTTTGTCCCAATTAATTTGCACAGTATAGTATGTATCAGGCTGTGGGCCCCTTAACACTAAACCTATAATAGCTATGTAGAGTAAATTTTATATTTAGGGATTTTGTGAAATAATTCTACGAATAGTATATTTCATCTGTTCTGAAACATAGTTTAAAGTCACAGTCAGTCTAAACAAAATCTAAAGTTCCAAAACCTTCTGTTGCTTTGAAAAATCATGATGTAAAAAACATATAATTTGTTATAAGCTCTCCTATGGAAGAAATAAAATTATTACAAACCTTTACAGAAAAATAATAAACATTCACAGAAAATAAAATTATTAACTAACCCGCATTCATAGCGTGTAACGTACCAGGAGATGTGACGTACCTGCCCGAAGGACGCACACGACATAAAGGCAGATAGGAATCAGAATAAAACGTCTGCGTAGCTCAGTCGCTCTACCAACTGAGCTACGCAGACGTTTTATTCTGATTCCTATCTGCCTTTATATATATATAAGGGGGAGATGATGTAACGTACCAGGAGAAGTGACGTACCTGCCAGAAGGACGCACACGACATAAAGGCAGATAGGAATCAGAATAAAACGTCTGCGTAGCTCAGTCGCTCTACCAACTGAGCTACGCAGACGTTTTATTCTGATTCCTATCTGCCTTTATATATATATAAGGGGGAGATGATGTAACGTACCAGGAGATGTGACGTACCTGCCCGAAGGACGCACACGACATAAAGGCAGATAGGAATCAGAATAAAACGTATGCGTAGCTCAGTTGGTAGAGCGACTTGTTCCGGAATAAGCGGCCTCGGGTTCGAATCCCGGCGTAGACCAAAAATGACGGAGAAATTTACTTTGTTATAAGCGGAAAAACATTTCATCATTAAGCGAATCCAGTCATATTCACTTCTAAAGTAAACGTGATTTGGTGATAAGTGGCTTACTAGCCCATTCGGTATCTATATTTATTGGTGTTCAATCCATCGCGGACCCCACCGCGGAAAGAAGGTCTCCGGCTCATACGTTTGGGAAATGTCCTGCAATGCGTATGGTACATTTAGGCTTAAAAATTGAGTGGAAAAAGCAATTCTTTTCTCTAAAGCGACTGAAATAGCCGAAGGTTTCTGAAAATTCGGGAAATTTCTGTATAAAATCAGAAATAAAACCAAGTTTCTGCGGGAGGTTTTCAAAACGTAAATATCGTTAAAAATCGGAGACCTACCGTGAAGTTTGCTGCACGTTATTTTAAGGAAATTTCCGTGAATTTACATCACTTATTTTTTTACTACTTTATTTTAAGTGCTTTTTGATTTCAAGGTATTCGTTGAATCCTTTAGCTAAGAACATTCATTTTAAGATTTCTATTATTGCTGATGGCTTTTAAGGCCACTACAGATGAAATGAAAACAATTAATACAGTTTTAAGCCACAGGTATGTATATTTTATCTTCATAAAGAAGCAGAATGTTACATATCGTTTTGCAGCTTCAGTTCGCTGCTCAGCTTCGTGGTTTGCTGAATAAGAGGTCGTTGTATGTATTGGTTGCGTCACATAAAAAAAGTGGAATGGGCACACAAAGGAGAAGTGCTTTTCTTCCTTAACATTTTAAAAGCACATCTATTATATAAAGTGCACTGCTCAGCCAAGTGCGAATTGTGAAGTCAATGGAATCAAAGCCGTGAATTTTCGTCTATTGAATTACATGCGGACACACCCTTAGGAACAAATTCGGTTTTCTCACTAGAGATATCCTTCCGGATTCCAAGAGATCTGAGAGTCTTGTGTGTTCTTTTGCTTTAAATTTGTATACGGTGTTTCACAAGGATCATACGAGAGCACAGGTTTTTAATGGCTGAATCAAAGAACACATTCCTCGTAAAGAATAATAGGGTTTAAATGCTCTTAGACTTATCGCTTTAAAGTTTAGTTCACTTAAACTTAAATGTCACTTGTCTTAAACTTAATTTGAGTAACTGTTATTATTCTAATTCGCTTCTTGATTGTTCGTAGTATTTGCAAACTTAATTAAACATTGATGAATCTTTAATCAAATACTATCAAATAAACATTCAGGATAAGTGATGAGACAGTACGTGTATTTTCAAACCCCACTTTATTGTATCTCCCAGCACGTAAAGTATTCGTCATATTAATACGTTTTTATAACAGTGCTACTTTCAACACTTCACGTTGCTACACATACTGACCACTTAATTAGAAACTTTTGTTCAATTCTGGTTCACCTTTAGCCTGATTTACATCACGTATGCGGTTTGGCATAGATTCCACAAGGTGTTGGCATGCATCTACGTCTATATCATACCAGGTCTTCATTCGTCGGAGATGGGTCCGGGTTCGAATCTCGGTGAGGCATGGATGTTGTTTTTCTTAAGGCACTGGCTTTCTCCCTTCCCTGGAACCAGTGACCCTAAATTTGGGACGGGCGGAAAAAGTCGCTCTACCAATTGAGCTACGCAGACGTTCGTTATCGCTGCTATCTGCCTTTATGTCGTGTGCATCCTGCACGGCACATCTCCCACCACCACCCACCCACCCCGGAAGAGGGCCGGGGGCATGACCCACGTGCCTGCCGTGACCATGAATCATCGTAGGCAGCCATCCTCTGTAGAACGTGTACATGAGAACTCCCAGTCATCTAGTGTGTGGAATGCAACGTCGCACACATTTTATTTTTCGAAGCGCTGGAGAAGGGATTCTCTTATTTTTCCTCTCTCGCGGTGTGGAAATAACATCACACCATTGCGAGATCTTGAACGGCCGGGTCACCCGGGAAGTTCGGGCGCCATTATAACGAAGTAAATTTCTCCGTCATTTTTATCCACGTCGGGGCTCGAACCCGGGTCCCCTCATTCCGGAATAAGTCGCTCTACCAAATAAACTACGCGGACATTCGTAATCGCTGCCATCTGCCTTTATGTCGTGTGCGTCGCGCGGGGCAGGCACGTCACAGTCGTAAAGATGACGTTACTGAGTGACAGAAGGGAGTCACTGTATTTCTTTTGCTGAGAACATCGTCATTCCTTGCAAGAGATGGCGAAGTTTGTTGGAGTGTCTGAGTGAACACTCAGTAGTGTCCATTTCCAGTGGAAGAAGTATGGAAGCTATCACTGTAGGCGGAGCAACTGTGGCAAAAGCTCTGTGCTAGCCAGTCTGGACCACAAGCGTTTGGGTGAATTAGCAACTACTGCATGTTTCAGGACTCGTCAAGAACTACTTCAACAGTACAGTGCTGGATCCATTAAACCATTCTGACAACGAATGCTACAGAGAGAACTGCATGGCTTGGGCATTTTCAGTTGTGTTTGCCGGATACGTCCGAAGGTAGCAACTGTCCAGAAGATAAATATGCTTGGGTAAAACAGCATCGTCACTAGACCATTCAACTGTGGCGACGAACAATACGGTCCGACAAATCCAGATTCTGTTTGTATTTCATTGATGGTAGCACCACGGTCATGCGAAAAGCTGGGAAAGCTTTAACCCAGAATATGTTCAAGGAGCTGTGCAGAGAGGAGCTGAAAATACGAGGTCCGATAAAAAAAGTTCCGAGACTAGGCAGATATACAACAAAGTGCTTACGTTACTTAAGTCTGGCTATGAACTCTCTCAAAGTAGTTTCCTTGGGCAGCAATACACCGCTGTCGGTGATTTTGCCACTGTTGGAACGCTCCCTGGAAGTCCTGTTCGCTAATCGTGTCAAACACCGTCTGCGATTCGCGCTGGTTCTCGTCCACGGTTTCAAAACGGCGACCCTTTTTCATCTTCGGGAACAGAAAGAAATCGCAGGGGGCTGAATGCGGCGAGTAAAGCGGGTGAGGAAGGGTAGTCATGCTGTTGCGGCTGCAAAACTGGCGTGTTGCTAACGCTCTGGGAGCTGTTGCATTGTCGTCATGGAGCAGGAAATCGTCGCTGCGCCACATTTCCGGTCGTTTGCGGCGAATATCCTCCCTAAGACGCCGCAGAACATTGTAGTAGTAAAAAGGGCTGTGACGGTCTGGCCCTAAAGGAAGAATTTACGCTGCACAACCCCACGAATGTCGACGAGCACGATGAGCATGCTTTTGGTTGCGCTCCGGAAATTCTTCGGTCGTGCAGATGCCGGGCTCTTCCACTGCGACGACTGTTGTTTGGTCTCCGGGTCGTAACCGTAGACCCAAGTCTCGTCCCCAGTGATGACCCGCGACAGGAACTTTGGTTCATTCACCACCTGCTGATGAAGATCTTAACGGAGAGAGCCTTCTGTTCGGGGTTCAGAATCTTTGGCACACAATTTGCAGCAATGCGGTGCATGTTCAAAACCGACGTCAGAATTTCTTGCACTGTTCCGTAGGACACATTGGCGATGGTAGCAATGTCTTGAATGGTTCTCCGACGATCCTCATGCACCAGTTCCCTAATTTTGTCTACATCTTCGGGGTTTTGCTCGTGGACTGTGACCTCGACCTGTCGCCGTCTTCCAGTAGTTCCGTTCTGCCGCTCTTGAAGCGCGAGTGCCACTCAAAACACCTCGCACGACTCATTGTTTCATTGCCATAAGCCTGCCGCAAAATTTTATGCGTCTTCGTTTCCGATTTGCCGAGTTTGACGCAGAATTTGATGTTCGCTCGCTGCTCTAGTTTGCAGTCCATACCGAAATCGCAGCTTTGTTCTGCACGTGGTCACCAAATATCGTGTGGCACAGCTCCCGAGGTTCACATAACGATGCATCGCAGCACAATGACTCATGCAGGTCACTGCCCTCGAACGCTGCTCGTGCATCCGCGTACTGCCACCTGTTGATGCGCTACGTACCTAGTCCCGGAACGTTTTGATCGCACTACGTATCAAATTTTGGGGCTGTATTTGAAGTTCTGGAGTTGCATTCGTTTAAGGTGTCCAATCGGATGAAATTAATAGATCATGTGCTAATTTAAAATAACACATTATTGCCATTTGTACAGTTTTTGGAACAAGAAGGACAGACAATGGATCCTGTGTTTCAAGATAATAACACTCGTGTCCGTCGAACTAGATTTGTACTGGATTGGTTTGAAGAACATGAGAGAGACGTTTCACATCTAAGGTGGCCTGCAAATACACCCCACCTAAATATCATTGAAAAAATCTGGAACATGTTAGGAAGTACCATGAAGAGAAAAATGACATCCTGCAAATATGGCGGAATTAAGAGATCTTTTGGGAATGGAATGGAATAAACTTGATACGTATGTGGTTTTCAGTCATATTGATAGCATGCCAAACAAAATTGAAGTTGTAATTAAAGCACGTGGTGATATAACTCTACATGAAGGATTAAAGTTTACATTCTGCAATTTTTTTCTGGTGTGTTTACAAAGTGTCTCATGTGCTAAATTATACAAAATCACATTTATGTGTACACCATGTTGACAAAAGTCACCGCACACCCCTTCAAAGGCAAATGAACGGATCCGTTGCGTTGTCAAGATGCGCAGTACAGCTGCGAACCGTATAAAAACAAGCCTGCAGCTGACCGCATTCATATCGCACTGTAAGATTGAGTGAAATCGTAGCGGCGGGAGAGAACTGACTTTGAGAAAGGAAAGATTGTTGGGTGTTATATTAGTGGGTTGTCCGTAAGAGAAACCGAGAGGTGTTTAAACATATCCAAGTCAACTGTTTTGGATGTACTGAATAAGTAGAAGACACATGGCGTACCTGAAGCAGCAAAACGTACCGGCAGACGAAAGAACATCAGTGATAACGGACATCGAAGCCTCAGGAGAGTCGTTACAGCTAATCAACGGAGTTACTGCACAAGACTGCAGTGTACAGGTGAGTAAAAATGCTGGAACCTCGGTATGTATACGTACATTTCGCAGAGAACTTCATTCCTTGAGTTACGGTGGCCGTGCGGCTGCTTATAAGCCGTTCATCTCCAATCGGAATGCTACTCGTCGTTTCGAATGGTGTGAAGAACATTTAACGTGGACCGTAAATCAATGGAAACGGGTCCTATAAACTGATGAATACAGATACACGATCCATCAGTTTGTTGGCCGTGTGTGGCTATGGCGGCAGCCGGGGAGCGCTACTTACCACAGTGTACTGTTCCTACGGTCAAGATTGGGGCTGGCAGTGTACTCGTGTGGGGGTGTTTTTCGTGGTATGGTCCCGGCCCATTAGTTATCGTGGACAAACCTGATAACTAGCACGTCTACCTCGATATGCTGGACAATTATGCCCTACCAACTCTGTGACAATACTATGGAACCGAGCTTTGTTGGTTTCAGCAGAATAATGCACCCAGCCATAAAGCAAGGACTGTTACGGCGTAGTTTGACGATAATTCCGAATTATGTGTGGAAAGGCCAGCACAGTGCCCTGGTCTTAATCCCATAGAGCGCATGTCGGATGAATTACATCCACTCATAAGAAGTTTGGAACCAAGGCCTACTACTAAGTAACAGTTAGCGGCAGCATTATGTACTAAATTGAAGCGCATACCTAAGGCAGTGTTCCAAAACCTTGTCCAAAGCCTGTCTCGAAGGGTCAGTGCCTACATTAAGGCCAAAGGTGGACCGACTCCGTACCAATGTGTGTCAATAAAAGCTATGTTGTGTTTATCTTCTAGGTGTCCGGTGACTTTTGTCAATATAGTCTATATATATATATATATATATATATATAAACAATTCTCTATCTCATAGAGCCCGACCCTGGCCTAACACGAACCGCAGTAAATGTTCAACAGCCCTAGCCCGATGCGGGCCTGGGCTTTGCCTTTCTCAGTTCTGCTTTATATTGTTACAACTCCCTGCATCTGTTTTTTCATACAGCTGTTGACCTGCTTTAAAACATATTTAATTTTTTACTTATATGAAGCAAAAAAACGTTGTCTAACTTTTATGGACATCTGTAGATCTACGAAAAAAACCGCTTCAAAAGTAGATTTTCGTGTTAAATGAAATTACCGATAATTTATGTCTCGCTGTTGGCTTTACTGTGTTATCAGATCGTGTTTGTTAAAGAGAAGTCCTCTGTAACTCATCTTTTTTTTCCTCGTCAGACTTTAATTAAGGTCAGAAGAAATAAAAATTCTCACATCGATACTCTTACGTTGAACTTCCGAAAACTTAACGCTCATTATGGCTCAGGTAACGGCATTCCAGCGTTCGTGTTCTTTATCAAAGTGAATCAGTTTAGAATTGCAAAGTTCTCCTCTGCTTCCAAGATTTAAAGTAAATTAACGGAATTTAATAACGCAAAGGAAAATAATCTCAATACGCAACATTTGAGAGAAACTGCAGTACAAAAAACAACGGCAGTGTACTTAAGAGGTAAATATTGCAACGAGTAATCACCGATAAACTGTAATTTAAATGTACAAACATCGAACGATGCAGGTGTTTTAAATATATTAGGAAGAACATTGTAAACTCGCTATTCAAAACATTTGCGTTACTTACAAAACACCCTGCTCGATTATTAAAATTGTCTTACCCAGAAGAAGGGGACGGATTTAGAATATCAATACACAAATGATGAGATAATGGCATACGGAAGAATTAATTTTCAGCTCAAGGTAATAACTTAATCTACGAGAACAAAAGAAAATATAATGTCTGTCAATACGTCGTGTAACTACCGTGGTAATAACAAGATGCGAAGTCACTGTTCTGTTTTCTTGCACATGGTTGTCACGTTATACACTGAGTGGCCACTTTATTATGACCACCCTCCGTACTTAGTTGGGCCACCTTTTGCCTTTAATACTGCGTCGATTCTTCGTGGCATGGACTCCACGAGATGTTGATAGGTAGTTTGTGGAATCTGAGACCATGCTTGATGAAGGGGTGTGAGATTGCAGGGTTGTGGATCCAGCTGTCTGATAGCTCGTTCAACTTCATCCCACCAATTTTCAATGCGGTTGAGATCTTGAGATTGTGGGAGCCACCTAAGCAAAGTAAACTCACCGGCATGTTCCTGAAACCAATCCTGTACAGTACGAGCACTATGGCAGGACTCATTATCTTGTTGAAAGTAGCCATCGCCATTGGGATAAACCATCCACATGACAGGATGCACTTAGTCCGCAACGATGTTTAGATATTATGTGCCAGTCAGACACGAATTAAAGGGCCTAAAGCATGCCAGGAAAACATTCCCCAAACCATAACGTTACCTCAACCAGCTTGAAGGGTTGTAGCAATGCATTTGGGGTCCATGTTTTCTTGCTGTTTCCGCAAAATTCTCTCTAGGAAATCCGCATGGTGCAACTGAAAACGTGATTCATCGGACCACATAATTCGTTTCCAATTATCGACTGTTCAATTCTTGTGTTCCTGTGCGAACTCGAGACGTTTTCTTTTGTTAACTGCAGACAGCAAAGGTGTTTGAACAAGCCTTCGGCCACCATATCCCATCCGATGCAGTGTACGGCGAACAGTGCGTTCAGAGATCATTTGAGGAGATCCTTGATTAAGATGGTCTGTAATTTGCTGCACTATTGTCCTTCTATTGTCTGTTATCAGTCTGGACACTCTCGGTTCCGCCCTGAGCAGTCACTAATCGATGACGACCACACGTTGCACGTAGAGACCCAGTTTTTTGGCTGATAGTCCAGTTTTAAACACTTTAACAACAGCTGCTCTTCAACATTTTACGAATGCGGTGGTTTCGCTGATACTCGCTCCATGGTTCCGAGCTCCTACAATCATCCCACGTTGGAAGTCCGTCAAATCGCATTTTTACCCATCTCGTCACCCAAAAATCACTTCTACTACTGTCGCAAGCACTAAGCTTTCCCTTTTTATACTAGCCTCGCTCTCTATTGGCAACAGCGTGCAGCCATAGCTCATGTGCTTAAAACTCTCAGGTGGTCATAATAAAGCAGCCACTCAGTGTAGAACGAGGCATTTAAAAGCTGATCATAAATGACCAAATTAATTATCTACAACGAGTTCCGGGATTAACTTGTTTATCTGAGCAGTTCTTTTGAGGCATACCTTGTATCAAATGTCAAGTGCCTGTGTAGTATGATATATAAGAAGAAAATCAACCCTTAGCAATGTCAGAAGACAATATGAGAATCTTTAGAGTCTTGTAAACTGAATTTATACATACACATACCTATTAACATGTTGCTCCAGCATTTGCCCTCACAAAAGCACCAGGCATCTTATATAACCAGAAAAACAACTTCGCATGAGAAGTGATATATGCAAGAATTCATCTGTCTACCTGTGCGATAAAACACCATACTATAAGTAGCAAATTAAAATCACTTTATTTACAATTTAAAAGTAGGTTAAGAAACAGACTAGCGTTTTCGGGAATCACGTTGTCCCCATCAACGGGTCCAAAGCACCACAGTGACACGATAGAGGCAGTCATTATATACAGATTAACCCCTCCCCCGTACACCACGTCACCAACATTTTAGTGATGCCAACATTTACACAGAAGAAAAAGGCGTGTATGTTAATAACAGCTGATATTACAGTAAGTGTAAAAAATTACAAATGACACTAGGCAAGAAGTGCAGATTAGCCAATGGACAAAGTCTCTGTCGGGGCAACCAATCCACGCCAAGGTCCCGGTACATATGCGGGCAAATCCAAATTACAACATCTGTCAGCATAAGCAAGAATATACAGGCTTTCGGAAAGGAAAACAGTACTTTTATTGAGATTTGTTTCCAGAATTTTCACATTTTCCCAGTCCGGTGAGTAACCGCCCTGTGTGACAGCTAACGTAAAGGCAGTATGAGTAGTGCCAACTTGTAGCATGTACTGGTGTTCTCTCAGGCGGGTATTCAAGCACCTGAGAGTTCAACCTATATAACAATTCTCAGTAACATTCGGGTCTCCATGGATAAGAGGACTGCAGTATTATACCCCATGTTTTCTGAGGGTAGGAGTTCCGTCCCGGTCATTCCTGACCATATCAAAGATATTTCTGTTGTCTTTGGCTCGCAAATTCGGCTACCCGGAACAATTTTTTCAGAAGTTGTTGAGAAGATCTACTAGACTGAACTTCACCACTTTGTCTAGGGAAATTCGGACAACCAGATTTGTAGGTAAAGTAGATTACCTCCCTCCTATAGTCTCCACACTGTCAGCGACCTTACATCTCTTTCGGATTATGCACAATCTAGATTATGGATTATGCAAAATCTGTCAGCGACCTGACATCTCTTTCAGATTATGCACCAGAAATATCTTTGATATGGTCAGGAATGACCGGGACAGAACTCCTACCCTCAGAAAACATGGGATATACTGCATTCCTCTTATCCATGGAGACCCGAATGTTACTGAGAATTGTTATATAGGTTCAACTCTCAGGTGCTTAAATACCCGCCTGAGAGAACACCAGTACATGCTTCGAGTTGGCACTACTCATACTGCCTTTACGTTAGCTGTCACACAGGGCGGTTACTCACCTGACTGGAAAAATGTGAAAATTCTGGAAACAAATCTCAATAAAAGTACTGTTTTCCTTTCCGAAAGCCTGTATATTCTTGCTTATGGTGACAGATGTTGTAATTTGGACTTGCCCGCATATGTACCAGGACCTTGGCGTGGATTGGTTGCCCCGACATAGACTTTGTCCAATGGCTAATCTGCACTTCTTGCCTAGTGTCATTTGTAATTTTTACACTTACTGTAATATCAGCTGTTATTAACATGTACGGCTTTTTCTTCTGTGTAAATGTTGGCATCACTAAAATGTTGGTAACGTGGTGTACGTTGGGGGCTGGGTTAATCTGTATATAATGACTGCCTCTATCGTGTCACTGTAGTGCTTTTGACCCGTAGATGGGGACAACGTGATCCCCGAAAGCGCTAGTCTGTTTTTTAACCTACTTTTAAATTGTAAATAAAGTGATTTTAATTTGCAACTTATAGTATGGTGTTTTATCGCATAGGTAGACAGCTGAATTCTTGCATATACCAGACATCTTGGTAAGGGCTCAATAAGGTGTTGAAAACATTGGGTGATAGTGCCACCCATGAAAAGTGGATCGCCTGTCGTAGAGCATCCACATTTACTAGTGGGGTTTCCTGTGCTAACAGATATTTACAATTCGCCCCACATATTCTTAATCAGGTTGAGGTCCTGGAGCCACTCCAGTGCGTCAACCTCTCTTGAATGCCCCTAAAGGCAATTGGTTGCCACTAGGAAGTATGCTTGGTGGCGTTTTCCCATTCAGAGATGGCAGTATGATGCGGGAAGAGAATCGTGACGAAAGGGTGTAGATGGTCAGTTCGAATGTTCTCATAGCCTGTGTCGGAGGCGGAGGTCTTTAAGGGTACGAGGAGACACACTCCCATGGGACTAATACTCCTATCTCACACACTCCCATCGGGCTAATAAAGTTGAAACCGTGGTGATACTACTATACCAGATAACGTGCTTCCAGTTGTATGGACTCTAGTTGCGATAAGCGTTATATTTCAGTGCCCTGTAGGATGTTAGACGTCGGCTGACGTAGCCTACATTTTTCATTGTACGACGGATCGCCTTTGTGCATAAGCTTGTGGACTCTCTTTTATAAAATTCAGACGTTATCTGCTCCCCGAAGCAGCCGGGATTTTCCTTGCTACAATGTGGGGTAGTTTGCATTCACCCGAGAGTCAATAGTACGTTTACGGCCACATTTCTCCCATTGGTTTGTCGTATTTCACGTTTTCTTGGTAAAAACATGCGACCGCCTGACTTGGAAATCCTAAAAGTTCAGGAGTGGGAATGATGGATCATCCGACCTTCTTCGCAACTACTATCTCGCAAAGGCCAAACGCACGTCGTTATTTATACGCATGCTTTCTTTTTCGTGGCTGGTTTCCACAGATCTGCTCTATTTGTAGGCGTTTTCAGTATCAGCGTCCTATATGACTCGACAAGATACTTCTGTTTTGCATATTGTTATCGGAGGTCACATGGGTTGGAAAGAATGTAGCGTCCGATGACGACGTACCTGAAGTCGAAGCCCCAACCTGGGAGCACATTGGCCAATGAGATTGCGCAGCACATCGGCATGTCACCACAAGTTGAGTGGCGTAAGTCAGCGGCAGCTAGCCATGAGAAGGCCAAGACAGTAGAACCAGCCAGCGTGAAAATGGACGAGGAGCACATCCGTCATGCTGCATGGGTTTCATCGCGGTTACACCCCTAAAGGTTGTGTAAGGAATATTAGCAGTGTGTACCACGATATTCTCATGTCACATCGTCAATGCTGTCCTGATTTGAACGGTTTCGAGAGGGACATTTTGAATTGTCAAACAGTCCCAAAGCCGGAAGACCCACTACTGTGGATATGGACATGCTGAAGACCTTAGTGGAGACCGACCCACATATGACCACGCGAGATGTGGGCGAACAACTGTGACCTACCCACATGAGCATTATCATGCACCTGCGTGAACTTGTGAAGGTTCACAAGATGAGAATTTCGGTATCATATTAACTCACATTTGAATAGAAAGCAAATCACATGAGTGCATGCGTTTCCCTGCTTGTACGTGATAAAGTTCAAGTTGAACTCTTCTTGGATCGCATTGTGACAGGCGACGAGAAATGGGTCCTGAATGACAATGTCTTCTCCCGGAAACAGTGGTAGGACCGACCCAAAACAGAAGCCCATGCCTACCCCAAGAGCCGGCTTACACCCACGTAAAGACTTCCTGTCTGTTTGATGGGTTATGCGAGGTGTCATCTTCTTTGAGATGCTGCCGGACAATACCGCTGTCGCCGCTGATGTGTGTTGTGGTGAGCTCGAAGATCTGCACGCATAGCTCACGTCGAAACGACCAGCCTGTTGAACTGCAAACGCGTCCTCCTATAGCAGAATGGAGCACAGCAGGGGTGGTCTGTCACAAGATCAGCGACATGGGCTGTGAGCTGCTGCCGCATCCAACCTATTTCCAGGACATTGCCCTAAGCGACTACCAGTTTTTCCGGTCGTTGTAGCATTTTCTGGACGGACAGTGGTTCACCAACCGGGACGATGTCTAACGTGCACTTACTCATTTCTTTATGCCCAAGCCGCCACTATTCTATAGGAATGGTATCCAACAGCTGCCCAGACGATGGAAACAGGCCGTGGCAAACGATTTTGACTACATTTTGGACTGATTAGTTCTTGTATATGCCCTATAGTGACAAAAGTCACCAGACACCTTTTCAGAAGAAAATAAACGAATCCGCTGCGTTATTAAGATGCGCGGTACAGCTTCAAACGGTATAAAAACAAGCATGCAGCTGACCGCGATCATATCGCATTGTGCCGCCCCGGTGGCGCAGTGGTCTAAGGCGTTGGTCTGTGATCATTCGTCCGAAAGGGCTCCGGGTTCGAATCCCGGTGAGGCATGGATGTTGTGTTTGTCATACGGCACTGGCTCTCTCCCTTCCCTGGAACCAGTGACCCTAAATTAGGGACGGGCGACTGCTTATCGCCCATTGAGTTGCTCACGGTGGTCGTTAAACCTCCAATCAAAAAAAAAAAATATCGCATTGTGAGGTTCAGTGAAAATGTCGCGGCGGGGGAGAACTCACTTTGATAAAGGGAAGATTTCTAGGTGTTATATTAGTGGGTTGTCCCTAAGGGAAACAGTGAGGCGTTTAAACATACCGAAGTCAACTATTTTGGGTGTACTGAATAAGTGGAAGACACATAGCGTGCCTGAAGCAGCAAAACGTACTGGCAGACAAAAGAAAATCAGTGATAGAGGACGTCGAAGCTTCAGGAGAGTCGTTACAGCAAATTGCCGGAGTACTGCACAACACCTCAATGTACAGGTGGGTAAAAATGCTGGAACCTTGGTATGTACACGTACCATTTGCAGAGAATGTATTCCATGGGATACCGTGGTCGTGCGGCTGTTCTTAAGCCTTTCATCTCCACTCAGAATGCAACTCGTCGTTTAGCATGGTATAAAGAACATTTATCGTTGCCACTAGATCAATGGAAACGGATCCTATGGACTGATGAATACAGATACACGATCCATCAGTCTGATAGCAGTGTTTGTATATGGCGCCAGCCGGGGGAACGCAATTTACCACAGTGTACTGTTCCTACGGTCAAGTTTGGAGCTGGCCGTGTACTCGTGTGGGGTTATTTTTCGTGGAATGGTGTCGGCCCATTGGTTATCGTGAGCAAACGTGTTAACCAGCACGTCTACCTCGATATTCTGTACAATTATGCCCTACCAACTACACTGCCGTGAAAAAATCAAGGACGAGACGGTTTTTCGAATGCAACGTCGTGCTGAAGTGCTCCACATCGACTCAAATCATACTATATAAGATCCCCAAGATGTAAGAATATGGGACAAGTGAGCAAAAGCGTTCAAACAATGAATCCAAAGGATGCAAAGGCACTTTATTGAAAAGGTAGCTTCGAGCACAACTGGACATAAGACAGAAACGTCCATATGACGGGCGGCTGCCAAGATAAATCCAGTTTTTAGTAGGGGATATGATCACTCCTGACTGCGTTGCAAGATTTAAAACGTCTGTCCATGATGAGGACGAGGTTGTCAAAGAGCTGTTGAGGCATCGCGGCTCATTCCTCTTGTAGCGCCAATCGCAGCTGCGGAATCGTTGCTGACGGCTGGTTACGTGGTGCCAAGCGTCTCCCGAGAAGGTCCCACACGTGTTGGATTGGATTTAGGTCCAGGGACCCTTCGGGCCAATCCATGCGTTGAATATCTTCACTTTCCAACAGATCTGCGACAGCCACTATACGATGAGGTGTACCGTTGTCGTCCATGAAGAGGAACTCAGGACCCACAGCACCTCTAAACAGACGCACGTGAGGCAGGATAACCTCGGTACAATAGCGGACACCAGTGACTGAACCTCTTTGGAAGATGTGGAGGTCAGTACGGCTACCAAGCATGATACCGTCCCAAACGAGAACTCCGCCACCTCCAAACCGGTCTCTTTCGACGATGTTGAAGCTGTGATTGCGTGTTCCCTGCTCTCTCCAGATGTGTATACGTCCAGAATCACTCGTCAGCCTAAATCGGCTCTTATCCGTAAAGAGAACTCGACCCCATTGCTGATGTGTCCAGTTCTTGTGTCTTGTGTTCCTGGCACCAAAGAAACCGCCGTCTCCGATGAGCAGGCGTTAATAACACACAACGTACTGGTCGTCGTGCAAATAGACCACCTTTGTGCAGCCTCCTGACCACGGTAAAACGCGATAACGGACGTCCAGTTGTCTGTTGCATGTGCCTTGCGATTTCTCCCGCTGTCTGCCGTCTGTCTCTTCTCGCCTGTAGTATAATATACCTGTCGTCCGCCGCCATGGTTGCTCGTGGACGACCACAACCAAACTCTCGGACAGCTGTTCCTGTCGTTTGAAACGCTCTCCAAGCTCGTGAAACGATGCTTTGAGCGATCCCGAACTCCTCTGCCACACTAGTCACATTTCGACCTTCTTCCAACTTCCCAATGACGCGACCTCGGGTAAAGTCATTCAGATGTCGACTACGGGATTGCCTGTTGGCCATATCACACGGTGGCAGAAACTCCACGACGTTCAAACCGATGTACACCGTACAATAGCTTTCACTGAATTGCTGAGCGTACACCGCCCGTGTGCTTTATACATTACTGACACTTCCCCCACCTCCACGTCATGCTGCATATATGCGCATTCTCTACCGCACCGGACCCTAGTCTATCTCCTGAGTGGTCTTTCGGCACGTTCTGCCTGCTCGTTCCGCTATTATGGTAATTTCTCCTTTTCGTCCTTAATTTTTGCACACCAGTGTATGTGGCAATACTGTGGAACCGAGCCTTATTGGTACCAGCAGGATAACAACAAGTCTCGGTTACGTCCGAGCCATAAAGCAAGGACAGTTACGGCGTGGTTTGACGATAATTCCGTATCGTGTGTGGAATGGCCAGCACAGAGCCCTTATCTTTATCCCATAGATCACCTATGGAATGAATTAGAGTGCCGCATAAGAAGTTTGGAACCAAGGCCTACTACTAAGCAACAGTTAGCGGCAGCATTATGTACTGGATGGAAGCGCATACTTATCGCTGTGTTCCAAAACCTTGTCGAAAGCATGTTTCGAAGGGTTAGTGCATGCATTAAGGCCAAAGGTTGACCAACACCGTACTAATGTATGTCAGTAAATGCTACGTTCTGTTTCTCTTCTAGGTGTTCGGTGACGTTTGTCAATGTAGTGTATATTCGATTATTAGCACTTTTCTGTTGCCTTGCATTTGCAGACATTACTTTCTTTCCAACCCAATATTTTGTCCATTCAGTGTACACTGTTAAAAATTTGTCGTAGGTTGCACCAAAAAGATGTGCAACTCCAGCTGCACCACTTTCTGTGAAAAGATACACCACTGTTTGGTGCAAACAGAACCCAACAATGTGGTGCAACCTTGCATCATAATGTAGTGCGGACTTGTACAATATCGTGGTGCAAAGTTGCAGCACATTTTTGGGTTCTATTTGCAAAACAGAGTTGTGTATATTTTCTTAGAAAATGGTGCAGCTGGTGTAGCACCACTTTTTGGTGCAACCTACCACAAAAGTTTTAACAGTGTACCATATAACGTGATTCTGCGACTTATTGCTGGCGTAACTGCAGTCACTGTTGCATCCTAATTTCGTGGAAATGTTCAATTTTCTTGTGTTGCGTATTGTGATCTATTTTCCTCGGTAACGTCGATTTCGAACTTTAAGTCAATTATGCATCACTAAAAAAAAATCCTACTTTCGTTACTGCCATTATTACACCATTTTCAGTGAAACCGCGTGTCGCTATAAATATCACATATCAAGAAAAGTCTGCAACCATTGGTACAGATGTGCCATATATTCACTGTTGTCCATGTAGCAACTCTTTCAGAAAACTTGAAAATTACAGGTTTTCTGAAAGAGTGGCTACATGGACAACAGTGAATATACGGCACACCTGTACCAATGATTACATTTGTAACGCCTTCAATGTATTTACGAAGTATTATTTCTTAGGGGAAATTCGTATCCCATTTATGTATGAAGAAAGGTCTGTTTCAAATCGAATCATAATTTGCGATTGTAACTTTATTTTACTATTTTTATGATTCCGTATCCTTTTCTCGATTATGTAAATCTAAAAGTCCGCATTTTCAGTAGAGCTGGGATTAGTTATGGTGAAGTATTTCTTTAAAAATTCTGTTTCAGAAGGGATCTGTGACATTACCGAGTCTTCAGAGAAAGACAAAGCTGATGCATTTGCTTTCTCATACAGAAGATGGAAACTGCTAAAAATAACTCCACTCTGATGTCATTTCAAAAGAAACACGGGAATGCATTTTGCCCAGAATTTGATTTATTATTTTTAAAGGTTTTATTTAGCATTTATTTTAAATAAAAATGCTCAACAATGACTTCGAAATGGAGAAAGGGAAGTAATTATGGAGAGAGTTTTGAGAATATATTCGGAAAGAACAGCAAAAGAAAGAAAAAAAAGCATAATGCACTGTAGTGAGATGTTTTTATTCAAAATAAATAAGAAACACAAAGGTTGTACTACTACGTAGACGCCTGCGCCGCACCGGAATTTTTGACTAGAACTGACCGGAAAACAGCCGGTTAAGAGTTCGGTTCGGCACGGCCCAAAAATTATTAGTCCTTGTCAGACCTGACCAAAACCGAAATCACTCGAAAACCAAACCCGAAATGAGCCGGAGAAATTTTGTTAGAAATCCCTATTTTTTTGTACCTTTTTTTCTTCTTACGATTCCATCGAATGTGCTTATGTGATCAGATAACAATTCGCGGGCGTGTATTATTTTAACTAAATTATTATTATTGTTCCGCTGAACGTAGCAACCGTAGTTTTTGATATTTTCCTTGATATGTCTCCCTGAGTACCACGTGAGATGAGGAAAGGACGCAGGATACTGCTCACACCAGGAACGGAATACATTTTGTTTTGTTGTAAATTGGTAACACATTGAGGTCTTGTTACGGACATTTAAGAACGCTACAAGCCGCTTAAATGAAGAGTCTTTCTCATATTGCGGTAATTAACGCTTCGTACACGTCTGAATCTTTTGCAATGATCTGTTTATAAACGTATGAGAGTTGTGTCGAAAGTAATGCAAAAGTGGGCATAACGTTATACAGTATTAACTGACAGAGGTCGTTCAAATTGCACATGTTGGCAGAGTTACCCTTCCTCTATAGTAACCCTTTTTCTTCATTGCAGGTAAATAATGGATTTCAAGCAGAAGCAACGAGACGTTATTGAGTTCTTGACGAAGGAAGCGTGCAGGCTGTCCGACATCCACAGAAGACTACAGAATGTTTAGCGAGATGGTACCATTGACAAGACCAAGGCGCACAGATGGATGAAGAAGTTTAAAGAAGGCGAAACCGGCATTGAAGACTAAATACGCAACGAGAGACCATCATCCGCAACTACTGACACGAATCGTCAGCGATTGGATGAATTGATTCGCGCAGAGAGACGAGTCACAATCCTTGAGCTTTCTGCACAACTGGACTGTGTTCACAATGCCATACAGAAGATGGTGGGAGACTTTGGGTATCCGAATGTTAGTACAAATTGGGTACCTCGGCAGTTGACACCCGATTTGAAGGAGAGAAGGACGGAAGTCTGTTTTGATCTGCTGGAAGCGTTTGAAGCCAATGAAGACACGTTTTGTTTTTGATCTGGTGACAGCGGATGAAACTAGGGCGTATCGTTACGCTCCGGAAACGAAGAATCAATCCATGGAATGGCGTCACATCTCTTCACCAAGGCCTAAGAAGTTCAAGAGCCAGTGATCCGCACAGAAAGTTATGGTGACTACTTTTTGGGATGACGGAGGTGTCATTCTCCTTGATTTTCTGGAATGTGGCCGTACCGTAACCAGCGAGCTGTACATTGAGACATTTAAGAAGCTTAGAGAAACCTTAAGGAGGAAGAGACCGAACGAGAATCTGATAAGGATCCACATTTACCACGCCAGTGTGAGACCACACACATCTTTGGCAACAAATCAGGCGATCAGCAAATTAGGCAGGTCGGTGGTGCCCCATCCACCGTACAGCCCAGATCTGGAGCACTCTGACTTACACCTGTTCGGTCCAATGAAGGACCTAACAGGTGGAAGTCGGAGACACAGACGAGGTGAAAGTGTTTGTGAAGAAGTGTGTGCAACAGTTCACACCTGAATGTTTTCCAAGAGGATTCGAGGGTTGGATTCAACGAGGGCGCAAATGCATCGCTTGTCATGGAGACTATGTTGAGTAGTACCTTTGTATAGAGAAAGAGTTACTCTACCAACATGTGCAATTTGAACGATCTCTGTCAGTTAAAAAAAAAGTTACGCCCACTTTTACATTACTTTCGGTACAACCCTCTTATCTTAACTTCATAGTTGGGCACGTAAGTGAGTTTGTCACGTGTCAAATTGTCATTAGGTGTTCCTAATGGCAATCATTTGTATATTAGTCCTTCTATTGTGTACATTCTGTTCAAAGCTTTAATTATACTGGTATGTAGTTCCGACTTTGTAACTACTTTTTGATTAAACTACGTATTTACGCAGCTGTCTAAAATATGCTAACAATCGCATCAAAATGTAGATCGGCTTTTGCATTGAATTATTTTATTATTGTTATTAGTTTCTTGTAAACAGAGAAACCATCTACTCTTACATCGGCAAAGTATCATGGTTTTTTTATCTGTTGTTAATCTAAGAATTTCAACTTTCTTATGAATTACGTCCGTATTTCTGCCATTGCAACAACTTCTTCTGGAAAGCTGGGATTTCCTGTAAACAGCTTCGTACTTTGCTGAAGTTCCAAACCTAAACTGAACCAAAAGCTTTTTGCCTCTTGATAAAATAGCTTTTAATCTTGGTAACAACTCTTCACTGAACGATTATTTGCAGTCTATGTTGCACAGCCAGACAATGACAGCTGTGGGATATATCTTTCTAAGGTTATATCACATTACGATTGTTGCGCTTTGAGGGTTCTCAACACGTTTCTATTACCTGAGTATCTTTCGTTTTCCAAGAAGTACACTCACCAAGTTATTTTCAATGTAAAACTAAATAAGTCTAATAATACACATTGCTGTGTCATCTCCACCAGTCCTGTTACATCAGAACTTCGGGATACCCAACGAGATAAATGATTCTCTAAGCATTGCGCCTATAATGCATTTCTGGAAGCTCAACAACAGAAAACACAACCCTACTACTACGATCACCGCGCTACTATTTTCATGATTAGCTCCTCATAGAGAAATTCAGGTTTAAACAAATACCACTTATTAAAGGAAAAGAGGTTATTTATTTTCTCCATTTCAAATAATATTTAACTTGAGGAACTGTTTCCTCAAACACAAATGTTAGGATTTGTTGTAAGGCTAGGGATATTGCTAGTTGTATGTCCCCACTGATGTTTTCGTGATTTCCCAATATTTTGTGAAAACGTTCTCTGCCGCTAGGAGGCGTTCGTACTTTTTTGTAGTTGCCTTGTGCAGCTGTCGTCTAGAATTTGTGACCATGAAACATGTACCAAAACAAAACAAAACAAGCATGGGATGGGAAATCAGAAACTACCATTTTATTAGGCGACGGTCCAATTCATTACCCAGGTCACGTATCCACATTACCAGAAGTTGCAATGGTTAACCGTCCGTTTGGAAGAAATAACTCTTTCTTCCAGAGGAACATTGTCAATATAAAGATAAAAAAAATTACTGCAGTATCTGCAAGTAGTTATGTAAAATGACACTGTGATTAAAGAAGTTGGGTCCAATCTGATGGTGGACGAGTGCCACATCTGTCCCTTTAGAAGTCACAGAAGATACTTTGCCATTTCCTGGCAAAGTGTCTTCTGTGACTTCTTGGTATTTCT
Source organism: Macrothele yani (assembly GCA_039090855.1). Classification (NCBI taxonomy): domain Eukaryota; kingdom Metazoa; phylum Arthropoda; class Arachnida; order Araneae; family Macrothelidae; genus Macrothele; species Macrothele yani. The sequence continues at coordinate 35,112,529 of CM077012.1, forward strand.
GGTAGTGGTTGTAGGCGTGTTATCAGTGGGACTTCCACGCTATGTGACGTGGAACAGCAAAATCACTGTGTGATTTATTCAGAACGCTGCGCTTTGTGATTAAACGTTTCAGAACGTTTCTTAGAATTCGTTGACCAGGCTTCGTCTCGTCGGTATAACGTTGCTGGGATCTGTCAGACGCTTGTGCGTTCATCTCCTGGCCACTAGTCAGTCGTCGTGCGCTAGTTCATCTCTTGGGTCGGCTCATCCAGGACAAATTCGTCACCTGTGTCAGATCAGTACCTTTCCAAATCTTAGTTGCTTTCTGAGTACCAGATTTTCGATATGTCACTTCTTCCATTCATCCGTTAAGCTGTCAGCAATGTTTTTGGGTGACTGGCTGAAAATATGTCTTAGTTGTTTATAATACACCCAAAAGTTAAGCATTGTTACACTGTACAGCACTTCCTTACTTTGTAATGCTACTGCAGAACTTGGCCTCACTATAAAGCTTAACTTTGTGTTCCGGATAGCGTAAATACATACATTAAGCACCTCACTAGACACAAGATGATACTAACCACCAGGTAAATAAATAGCCTTGTACGTATGGTAATCAACTTATTTCATTATGTCCATCCATTTTAGGAACTTTAAATGCCATCACAGCATCACATGTGGAGTATAATTCCAACTTGATATTCAAATAATCGTTTGCTTCTATATCCTGAGTGCCATATTTTCTTAACACACAATACTCTTCAAGTATAACGACTCGACAATAATTTGATTTCAGTGAGCAAACAAGAGTAATATTCAACGTGAAGGAATTAATCAAATTGCGTAAAATTAAACGCTAATCGCATAATATCAGAGTAGTTTGAGCTGTCTCGACAGTCTCTCTTCAAAGCAATTTCAGCGAGCTCGCACTCCAGCCTACTTCTAAAGAGAGCCCTGATACAATCGATAGCATCAGTCTTACCAGTCTCGTTATCATACCCCATTCACTTTTGACTTAACTTCAGGTTGCCAAAGCAACACTCGGCGAGAGAGAAAATGTTTCGTTAAGATCAGAAATTTCTTATGAATAATGTACTAAAATTTACATAAGACGTGGTTCATACGCGTCGTGGAAATTCTGGAAAAGTTCTGGAATTCCATGTTGTCTTGGAAAAGTCCTAAAATTCCGTTACATGTCATGGAATTCTATATATTCCTACCTTTTTGTTCTTCCGCGATGATTTGTAATTGAGGATTTTTCTCCTGATGTACTATATATTAACAAATCACGGGACATAATTTCACAAACAAATAAACGGATCCGTTGCGTTGTTATGATACACGGTACAGCTTCAAACGGTATAAAAATAAGCCTGCAGCTGACCGCGATCATATCGCACTGTGAGGTTGAGTGAAAATGTCGCTGCTGGAGAGAACTGACTTTGAGAAAGAAAAGATTGTTGAGTGTTATATTAGTAGGTTGTCCATAAGAGAAACCAAGAGGCGTTTAAACATACCCAGGTCAACTGTTTTGGATGTACTGAATGCGTGGAAGAAACATGGCGTGCCCGAAGCGGCACAACGTACCGGCAGACCAAGGAAAATCAGTGATAGAGAACGTCGAAGCCTCAGGAGAGTTGTTATAGCTAATGGACGGAGTACTGCACAAGACCTCAGTGTACGGGTGAGTAAAAATGCTGGAACCTCGATATGTACACGTACCACTCGCAAAGAACTTCGTTCCATGGGTTACCGTGGTCGTCCGGCTGTTCATAAGCCTTTCATCTCCACTCAGAATGCTACTCGTCGTTTAGCATGGGGTAAAGGACATTTATCGTGGACCGTAGGTTAACGGAAACGGGTCCTATGGACTGATAAATCCAGATACATGATCAATCAGTCTGATGGCCGTGTGTAAGTATGGCGGCAGCCGGGGAACGCTATTTACCACAGTGTACTGTTCCTACGGTCAAGTTTGGGGCTGGCAGTGTACTCGTGTGGAGGTGTTTTTCGTATTTCGTAGTATGGTCCCGGCCCATTGGTTATTGAGGAAGAGCTTGTCTACTTCGATATTCTGGCAAGTTATGCCCTACCAACTCTGTGGCAATACTATTGAACCGAGTCTTGTTGGTTCCAGCAGGAAAATGCAGCGAGCCATAAAGCAAGGACACTTACGGCGTAGTTGACGATATTTCCGTATCGTGTGTGTACTGACCAGCACAGAGTCCTGATCGTAATCCCATAGAGCACCAATGGGATGAATTAGAGCGCCGTATAGGAAATGTGGAACCAAGGCCTACTACTAAGCAACAATTAGCGGCAGCATTATGTACTGAATGGAAACGCATACGAAAACCTTGTCGAAAGCACGTCTCGAAGGGTCAGTGCATGCATTAATGCCAAAGGTGGACCGACCCGTACTAATGTATGTTAATAAATGCTGTGTTGTGTTATTTTTCTAGGTTTCCGATGACTTTTGTCCATATAGTATGTAACTAATGTCCACCCCTGCAAATGCGGGGGGCTGTTGATTTTGTTGCCTGTTAGCAGCACTGAAGTTGCGTTATTAGCACATTTTTTTAAAAAAAGTTGATGCTTATGTTATCACTTTCTGTCCGGCCGGCTGGGGACACCATATCTCTACAACTAGTAGTTCGATTTGTAATATTCCTTTTGTATTGAGAAGCTGGCGATGCAAGAATTGTGATCCTTGCATTCCGGTTTTTTTTCCATGTACAACTTCGCCGCTTGATGACGCAAAAGCAGATCCTATTTAATTCAAAATACATTTTATTTCATATATTTGATTCCAAATACCCCATTGAAAAAATATTTTTCCTTTGCATGCTATTTATATTGAAGACTATTTCAGTTACAGTCTCATATTTTCAATTAATGTATAGATTTTCTGCTAGGGGGGGGAAAGGTAAATCGCTGTTTTTCCGATATCCCTGTTTCTAAAAACCCGACTGTGAAAAATTGCGTCGGATACATCTGGTGATGTGAAATGTTTTGCATATACTATCTCGTTTTTGGTAAAGAATGGTTTGGCCACCAGAAGGCGTAAGTGTTAATTTCTGCGTGGGATGTATTTGCAACAAAATCTGAGATTCTGGAAACTCGATTGAAAAATTTCTTTCGTGAACCAATACCTCGAAAAACCTTTTTAGAATACCTCCTTCTTAAAATAGTGCATAGTTTTTCCACCAGCTTGCGTATATGTTTACTTTTAGGTGTATTATAAACAACTAACTTGTATGAGTTCGATTTGCAAAATTCTTTTTTGTTCGAGAGAATTTTCGATGCGAAATGTTTCTCATATAATTTGAAATATTTCTTAGCCCTCAAGTGGGCCACCAGATAGCGTAAGCTCACGTTTCTGTTTACAGCAATATCTGTGGGACTAAAAACCCGATTGAAAAAAAAATCCTTTTTGGATCAGATACTACGAACTATGAAAGTTCCTCTGGTGAATTTTCTTCCCAAAATAATGCCCAATATTGCCTGTAGGGGTTGCAGATATTTAATATATTTTTCTCAATATCTGTACTTCTAAATGCCCGATTTAAGAAATTCCTTTAACACTGAATGCCAGTTACCTTCCGGAAAACTTTAAGTTTGTATTTGAGGAGGTTTGTAGTTCATAGTTTTGTCCCTAGGTGGTTTTTGTGTTCTTCCGTGTGCAGCTGTATCTCCGTTTCTAAAAACCCTATTGAGAATTTTTTTTACTGCATCCCATTCACTACAAGATCGGGAGCACTATCCTCTTTAAATAATGCACAACTTTCCTCCTAGGGGCGTAAAGTTCAAAACCTCTTTCTTGCTATCTTTATATCCAGGGGACGTATTTGAAAAGTTTTTTTTTCCTTTCTTTTAGCATAGCTTTGTCATAAATAATATTTTTCGTGTGTTTTCCACTTTTCCATTAAGTAAAATTCTTCCGCTAGAAGGCATACAGTTATATCATGTTTCCTTCTATATCTCTTCAAACTGTTCGATTTGAAAATCTGTTTTAGATACTCCTTCTTCTATGAGAAAGTTTTTGTGCTACATGTGTTAATTTTCGTAATGTACTTTTTATTCACTGCTGGAAGTAAGAAGCTGATGTTTTATAAGTAGTATTTTTTTAGTTGCTTATTTTGACCTTTACTGAAATTTGCTGCTTCATGTAAAAATTTGCCGTGAAATCAGATTGCTTTCTAATATCAGAAACTTAGATCTAGTTGTTCCTTAGTATTTTCTGAGCTACGTAATCACTTTACATCTTCTATAATTAGTTTTCTAATCATGCTCAGTTAAATTGCCTTGATAAATGATGAATGCAGCTGTACACATAGCCCTTGGATTTAAGATTTTCCCTATTATTCTCTTTGGTTTCATTTTAGAAATTTTTGTACATACTTTGTTTGCTGCTGAGTACAAATTTAAACAAGTTAGTAAAATAATGCAATGCATTGATTATGATACGCTTTCCAACATACTAGAAATCATAAAATGGCTGTGGAATAAATCTCACTCCTACGCCCTGACCTTTGATCCCATTTCGATGATATTGAACAGAACTGGTTCAGTATACCTCCGAAATAACATGATAAAGTTTTGTCGCAATCAAAGCAATTTTACGTAAGTTATGATGTATAAGGGCTAAGGAATAGACCCCGCTTCTGTGTCCTAACCTTTGACCCATATCGTCCATTTCGATAGAATTCGTTCCCAGGCAGGCCCCTACAACATACTAACATTTCATCCAAATCCAAACATTTTTACGTAAGTTATGACGCATAATGGCCATGGAACTGATTCCGCTCCTATGTTATGACCTTTGACTCTCATTTCGCCAATTTTCAATAGGGTTTGTCCCCAGGTGATCCCCTACCACATACTAATATTTAATCGAAATCGAACCATTTTTACGTTAGTTATGACGCATAAGAACAGTGGAATGGATCCCGCTCCTATGTCCTCACCTTTGACCCCATTTCGTTCACTTTCAATAGGGTTCCTTCCCAGGTGATTTCCTTCCACATACTAAAATTTCATCGAAATCGAGCGATTTTTACGCGAGTTATCGTGCAGACGAACATACGCACACAACGCGTGACGTAATGAGGCAGATGGGAATCGGGGCCATCTGCTAGCAAAAGTGTGACGTCATTAAACTTTAATAGGATCCGAATATTTGTTTGACTGCTGACGTCATGAAAATACAGGTCGCGCCATCTGTTTTCTTCCCAATTAATTTTTTATTTATTTTATTGGAGGTTTAACGACTACCGTGAGCAACTCAATGGGCTATAAGCAGTCGCCCGTCCCTAATTTAGGGTCACTGGTTCCAGGGAAGGGAGAGAGCCAGCGCCGTAAGACAAACACAACATCCATGCCTCACCGGGATTCGAACCCAGACCCCGTTCGGAAGAATGATCAGAGGCCCTCGCTTAGACCACTGCGCCACCGGGGCGGCTCCCAATTAATGCGTTCCCAAGGATGAAAATTTGAACATCGATTAAAATAGCTTCATTTTATAACTTGGAATACCTAATATTTTCTAAAACATAACCATAATTATGCAATCCAACATTTGTTTGTCTACTGACGTCATCAAAGTACAGGTCGCGCCATTCTTTTTCTGGTTTCAACACCACCAAAGGAAAAGTTATTGATTTTTAAAATAATTATGGTTATGTTTTAGAAAATATTAAGTATTCCAAGTTATATTAAGAAGTTATTTTAATCGATGTTCAAATTTTCATCCTTGGGAACACATTAATTGTAAAGGAATAGTGTACAAAATGTTTTTCCATTGGAAGTATAGGAAGCAAAATTACTTGACGTCCACCTTAATAATATGGGATAAGGGCGATGGAATGGATCGCAATCCTATGTCCTGACCTTTGACCCCATTTCGTCCATTTTCAATAGGGTTCGTCCCCAGGTGGTCCCCTACCACATTGCAAAATTTCATCAAAATCGAACCATTTTTACGCACGTTATGGCGCATAAAGGCAATGGACTGCATCCCGCTCTTATGTCCTGACCTTTGATCCCAATTCACCCATTTTAAATAGGGTTCGTCTTCAGGGGCTCCCCTACCACATTGCAAAATTTCATTGAAATCGAACCATATTTACGCAAGTTATGACGTATAAGTGCAATGGGATGGATCCCGCTCCTATGTCGTGACCTTTGACCCCATTTGTCCCATTTTCAGCAGGGTTCGTCCCCAGGTGGTCCCCTACCATATACTAAAATTTCATCGAAATCGAACCATTTTTACGCCAATTATCATGCGGACGGACGGACGTACGGACAAAGCTGGAGCATATACGCTTCCTCAACCTACGGTTGGAAAGCGTAAAAAAATAGGTAGAACCATCAATATTACGTTGAAAATTCCTTCCCTAAATATAATGTAACAGAAATCCTTGCTGCCATTAACCTTTACGAAATAATAATCCCCTTGTTTGTTTGAAAAAGTTTCAAATATTTCACCTTTCCTTATCATTAAATTTCCATTCTAAGCATTACTTCAAAATTATTCAGTGTAAATAGTATTTTATATAATGATTGTGTGGTATATGAAATTATTTCAAAAGTAATGCCACATTTATGTTATAACTATGGATTTTATACCTATATAATTTTACGTTTCAGGTTTAGTATTTAGCTATTTTTTTGATTGGAGGTTTAACGACCTCCGTGAGCAACTCAATGGGCTATAAGCAGTCGCTCGTCCATAATTTAGGGTCACTGGCTCCATTGAAGGGAGAGAGACAGTGCCATAAGACAAACATAACATCTATGCCTCACCAGGATTCGAACCCGGACCCATTTCGTACAAATGATCATGGGCCAACGCTTAGACCATGCACTGTGCCACCGATGCGGCGATTTTGTATTTAATAATTGAACTAAAGCCAAAGTAGAAAAATATGTTTTTCTCAAAATCAGTTAAGTATAATGTACATAAATGTTTTGTAGTAATTAAACCTAGTTACATTTTTTTTTTTTTTTTTGGAGGTTTAACGACCACCGTGAGCAACTCAATGGGCTATAAGCAGTCGCCCGTCCCTAATTTAAGGTCACTGGTTCCAGGGAAGGGAGAGAGCCAGTGCCGTAAGACAAGCACAACATCCATGCCTGACCGGGATTCGAACCCGGACCCCTTACGGACGAATGATCATAGGCCAGCGCCTTAGACCACTGCGCCTCCGGGGCGGCAGTTACATTTTCATTGACACATTGGGTATTTCAGTATTTAACTGTGATTTTAAGTTTCTTATTAGCTGCAGGAGTCATCAGTTTCAAACTTCTGCATTCAGTTTGCTCAAGCATGTAGGAGCCGCCCCGGTGACGCAGTGATATAAGCTATGGCTACATCGTCTAAGCATATGGTCCATCATCTCAGTGGTCTAAGCTATGGCAACGATATGATATGGTTATATGGCTATGACTAGGATATGCTATGGATATGGCTACGATACGCTACGGCTACGATATATGCTACGGCTTCGTTCGCGATGGGTGCGGGTTCGAATTCCGGTGAAGCATGAATGTTGTGTTTGTCTTCCAGCACCTACTCTCTCCCTTCCCTGGAACCAGTGACCCTAAATTAGGGACGGGCGACTGCTTATTGCCCACTGAGTTGCTCACGGTGGTCGTTAAACCAGAAGAACAGGTAACTTGTGAGCTAGGGAAGCACATATCACAATGCGGTTCCTTGGTAATACAGAAGAATAGGTGCCACCCCGGTGGCGCAGTGGTCTAAGCGATGGCCTCTGATCATTCGTCCGAAAGGAGGTCCGGGTTCAAATCCCGGTGATCTTACGGCACTGGCTCTCTGCCTTCACTGGAACCAGTGACAATAAATTAGGGGCGGGCGATCCATATAGCCCATTGAGTTGCTCACGGTGGTCGTTAAACCTCCAATCAAAAGAAAAAATATATATATAGGTAACTCGATAGAGCATGGCCCGATTGGTCACTAGGGGAACTCACGTACCCATTTGGGAGGACTCCAGGATTCTTACAGCCCCTCATGTCAAATCTCAACTGTTATTTACAGAGAGCCGTCGGTAAATTTTTGGGTTCCTGTTGTAACGATGAAATACCAAGGAGCATCGTCGAACCATGAAAACGTTTGCTCAAAAATTGACTACATAGCATTTTCCATCTACATGACGACGTAAAACATGGTTATGTTTGGACATGCGCTGCACATCACATGTGAACTGCCTATGCGTCATACTCCACTGTTTAAGAGTATATTTATATGTTGCCTCATCCATTAGTCGTCTTACTGCATCTGAGGATATAGGTACCTGTTGGCAGGACGCGAAAGTTCTAACGATTTTTAATGTATTTCATTAGCAATTAAAGTGTTTATCTCATCGTGATTTTTTACTAATATATCGTGTGTGGCCGGTTATTCTCCAGCGTTTCTTAGGTCGTTAAACCTCTAATTAAAAGAAAGCATGTTGAAAGTTGTTTATTGTAGATTACAGGTTGAACAAACTTGTGGTTGCTTTATATTTTAAGTAGAAGCGTTGGGATCGTATGTGCTGGGAAAAAATCCAAACGTCCTGGAATTCTGTGATTGAAAAAGTATTGTACAGGAATCGTAACGGAAAATTAAACTAGAGTATACGTTGCATGTTTGATCAATGCATCCTTCCAGTGCTTACGTATGGTGCAGAGACGTGGATCTTAACTAAAAGAGACATACAAAGGCTGCAGACAACTCAAAAAGGCATGGAAAGGTGCATGCTTGGTGTAACCAGGAGAGATAAGAAGAGGAACTCGTGGATCCGAAAAATGACAAGAGTGGAAGACATCATGATCAGAGCTAAATCCCTGAAATGGCAATGGGCTGGACATACTGCCAGAAGGACAGACCATCGATGGACAGGCGAAATTTTAGATTGGATTCCAAGGGAGAGGAAAAGACCCAGAAGAAGACCACGTGGAAGATGTGTGGATGAAATTCGAAAGTATGTGGGAGTGACATGGAGGAGACTGGCACAAGACAGACCGTTGTGGAGAAAACGTGGGGAGACCTTCGTCCAGCAGTGGATTGATAAAGGTTGACAATGATGAAAATGATGATGATACGTTGCATGTCTATCTGTGCATTTTTCTGTCTTCAGAAAACCGATCTCCGCTTCGAAAGACGGATGAAAAATATCTATGCCTCATAAAGCAAAGCCCATATGCATAAAATCTTAGAGACAGCCACACAAATATGCAGAACCATGGATATCTAATTGTCTGACAGATAAACTAAAGGCAAGAGATACCTCATATTTTGCACTCATGCCTTTTATGGTTTTCGGGAGAGCAATTTCTCAAAGAATTTTACAAGCCGAGTTATCGTTTGTACCGATAGGCAGGAAAATTTACTGGCTAAACGACCGGGGAGACATATCGGTAATCTTTTCCTCATAATTTCCTACAGCAGACATGGAAAGAGTTCTTTAGTCCGTCCCTTAAAAATTGAGATATCGTTTTTGCTGACAGACTGTATAATGGACGAAAGAAAGGGCATATCTCAAATGTTACACACATTTTCCTCGATCCCATAGAGAAAGATTTTTGCAGTCCGATATTTTAAAACGGTAGTATCGTTCTTGCAGATAGAGAAATGGAAGAACATTCAGTACCTAAATCGCATTCTTTCCCTCTATTTGATTTATGTTTCAAGGAGTAGGAAATCCGACGAACTGAGGGATGGCCGAGGGCTCTTATCTCTAAAAGCCGAAATGAACTTATGAGAACGGACTACAGCGTCATATCCTGCATAATAAAGAAGCTCCTAAGGTATTTGGAGGTCATATTGCATTTGATTCTGCCTAAGAGGCAAAGCATATCTGAAATAAAAACCTAACATGTTCTACACAGCGCGGCAATTAAGTAACGAGACTGATTTTTTTTAAATCTCTGTAAATCACAAATCCGATAGGCATGGTTTCTTGATAAGTCATTTATTAGCTATGCGGTGGCAACAGCGGTTACGTGAGAATTTCGCAGATGATTATTTGCCCTATGCATGACGTCATTCGGCGGCAGAACATTGTCGCTTTTTTTTTTTTTTTTTTGATTGGAGGTTTAACGACCACCGTGAGCAACTCAATGGGCTATAAGCAGTCGCCCGTCTTTAGGGTCACTGGTTCCAGGGAAGGGAGAGAACCAGTGCCGTAAGACAAACACAACATCCATGCCTCACCGGGATTCGAACCCGGACCTCTTACGGACAAATGATCAGAAGCCATCGCTTAGACCACTGCGCCACCGAGGCGGCATTGTCGCTTTTCTGTCACGGTGCAGAGAGCAAATATCCGTTCCGTTTCAAAATCAAAGAAAATGCATCTGAGACAGTTGTGCTGTAATGTGCATGGGACGAATTTGCCTATCTCCTGCGCAAATATTCTGATGGTATGCGCGTTTCGAGGATGGGCGGGAAGATTTGGAAAGTGACGGAAAGTCCCGGACGCCCGTTTTCAGTGCGTACATCTGAACACATTGCGAAAGTTCGCGAAGGAGTACGAAACTGATCGTTGCGTGACCGTGAGGAGCCTGGAATGTGAGCTCGCTGTTAATAAGGAGACGATTCGTCAAATGTTAGTATAAGATGTGGAGGGGAAAAAGTTCGTTCTTGTTTTGTTCCGCATGCTCTGTCACACGACAAGAGACATGCACGAGTGGGGTACGCAAATGACACCCGTGAAATTGCAGAAACAATGCAAGATTTTCTTTAAAGCATTGTGGCAGGTGACGAGACATGGTGTGAATATACGCTGAAGTGCCAGAAAAACTGGTACACCAGTCTAATACATGGTAGGTCCCCCACGGGAGCGCAGACTGCAGAAATACCACGGGGTATGGACTCCACTAGCTTCTGGAAATATGCTGTAGGCAAAGCACACCATACGTCTTGCAGAGCGTTCCACAATTCGGGTGTATTCCGAGGTCTCGGATTCCTGTGTTCGATAGCGCGTTGCATGACATCTCAAGTGTGTGCTATCACGTTCAGATCTGGGGACTTGGGTGATAATAGCAACCCCCAAACTCAGATGAATGCTCCTCTAACCATAATGGGGCCTCCCGACACTTGCATTTTCCTGTTGGAACAGGCCCAACCCATCAGCATGAATGCAGGACATGAACAGGTGTACTTCGTCAGAAAGATGCGCACATAGCGTTAGCCGGTCACAGACGTTTGTAGACGTACCAGGGATCCCAGTGAAGTCCAGCTAAATACACCCTATACCGTTACGTACCCCCCACCAGTCGGGGTACAATTCCCTGGTGATAGACGGGATCCATGGCTTCATGGGGTTTGCGCCACACACGAATCCTTCCATCAGCCCGATACAGTTGGAAACGCGACTTGTCAGGCCAGGCTGATATTGTTTTTTTATAATTTTTAAGCCCAGCGAGTTCTCAGGTCTGCCACTCGAATATACTTCTCCATTCTTTCCTGTATAGTGCGTCCTACTCTTTTTTTTTTTAATTTAATGCAATATGTGACACAATCGTAAACTAATTGAACAAATAAAGTAAACAAATTCATCAATAAAACTCACAAAATGCAACAAATCACCAAACCTTTCACAATAATTACAAGTTCTGCACAATAACGAAACTCACTCCATTGAAAATTGGTATCAATTGAATAGACTAATTACCCATTATCAATATGAAGCAGATATTATATGTTAAAAATAATTAAATGTACAGCAAGGGAATAGGGAAAAAGGCTGAAAAACTGCCTGACAAAGCTCCTGATCACCTCGAAATACAAACAAAATATTCCAGTCCAGTCAAGACAACGATAGCAATTTTACAATACATTTCTTTTACAAATCAAAAAGCAATAAATTCCAATATTCAATTTTCCGTCAAAAAACTCCGTAGCACTCGCTTAAATATCGGATAACGTGCCTCTGATCTAATAATTAATCAACGGCAATCCATTCCAGTCACGCAATCCCAACACATTGATATTCTTAAACATTAAACCTGTACGAGCCCACGGACAGAAAACCCCGACACACCACGAGTGTCATAGGAGTGAGTGGTACGCCGCAATGCAATCAAATTGGAGTATCTTCCCGTAAAAATACGTTCATGGACCATCAGCATCAATCTGTATTTATATAGTTGCTCAATAGTTAATATCTAAAAATGACGGAAAGAACCTCCAATCCAACCGAATAGCTTAACAATCGGACAAACTTCCTCTGCAACACAGATAAACGAACTATGTTACGCCTTATAGTTGCACTCCATATTAAAATGCAGTAAGACAATACAGTAAAAATAAAAGAATACAGTAAAAATAAAAGAATACTATAAAATTAACAGAATTCTAACTGACAAAAAACCAGAAATCCGCGAAATCATACCAATGCGAGATCTCAAACATAACGCAAGATGATACACCTGAGAATCCCATCTGAGAGATTCATGCAGAACTACACCCAAACATTTCACTGTGGTCTGGAACTGTAATGCCGCATCATTTAAGTAAACACAATTCAAATTCACAAGGACGAGGCCTGATGTTGGAAAACAACACATATTTGCTTTGATTCCTTTCATATGTTTTCCCACCAACTGTTCCTCGGTCTTCTACTTCCTTAGTTTTTACCATTTTCATTTCTATTCCAGATGTCCAGCCCATCGTACACAAATTTCTTAAAATTTCCTTAATTTGTTGAACATTAACATTTTTAGCACGTCTTTTGTAAAAAACGATCGTGCTTATGTTAGCAGTTTGTCCGTCCGTACCCACGATATATATCTCTGCAGCTATTAGTCCAATTTGAAAAATCCTTTATGCATTGGGAAGCTTGAAATATGCGAATGATGATCCTTTATTTCGTTTTTTTACGATGTGCAATTTCGCCGCTAGAGGGCGTAACCGCAGATGTCGAATTCAAAAACACGTTTTATTTCACATATTTGCTTCTAAACATCCGATTGAAAAAATTTTTTATCTTTCAATTCCACTTATGTCGAAGAGTATTTTAGATATAGTTACTTTTTAAAAATACGCATAGGTTTTCCGCTAGGGGGCGTAAAAGTAAATTACATTTTCCCTGATAACTCTTCTTCTAAAACTCCGATTTGAAAGCTTTTTTCTTCAGCGGATACAGTTCGTAATGGAAAATCTTTTGCATATAATTTCTAATTTTTGGTAAAGAATACTTTGGCCACCAGGGGCAGTAAGGGTTCATTTTTGCTTCTGATGTATTTGCCATAAAATCTGAGCTTCTACATTCTCGATTGCAAAAAAGTCGTTTGTAGACCTATACTACTCATATCAACAAACCTTAATTAGGAACATTTTCTTCTTAAAATAATGCATGGTTTCTACGCCATGGGACGTAGATGTATATCTTATTTTTGTCAATATCTCTACTTCTAGGAGTCCAATTTGAAAAATTCCTTTTTGTTGGATAGTGTTTTCAGTGTGACACGTGTTTCATATAATTTCAAAATTTTCAAGTAATTCATAGACTTTCCGCTAATGGGCGTTGAGGTAAATTGCGTTTCTTCCTATATGTCTGTTTCTAAATCTCCGATTTGAAAACTTCTTTCTGCACCGGATACATCTCCTGATGAAAAATCGTTTGCACATAATTTCTAATTTGCGTAAAAAAATGGTTTGGCCACCAGGTGGCGGAAGTCTTAATTTCCGCTTCTGATGGCATTTGCAGCAAAATATGAGCTTCTAAAATCTCGATTGCAAAAAAAGTTGTTTGTTGACCGATACTACTCACGTCAAGAAACCTTTTAGGAACATTTTCTTTTTGAAATAATGCATGGTTTCTACGCCAGGGTCGTAGATGTATATCTTATTTTGTCAATATCTGCACTTCTAGGAGTCCGATTTGAAAAATTCCTTCTTTGTTGGATAATGTTTCCGATGCGAAATGTTTTTCCTATAAATTCAAAATTTTCAAGTAAATCATAGACTTTCCGCTATTGAGCACAAAGGTAAATTGCGTTTTCTTCGTTATCCTGCTTCTAAAACTCCGATTTGAAAAAAATATTCCTGTATCGTATACAAGACCCGATGGAAAATATTTTTCACATAATTTCCAATGTTTGGTAAAGAATGATTTGGCGACCAGAAGGATAAATGTTAATTTCTGCTTCTGATGTATTTATAGCAAAATCTGGGCTCCGGAAAACTCTACCGAATTTTTTTTTCTTGGACCGATACCGCTCATATGGATAAACCCTTTGCGAATACTTTCTTCCTAAAATAATGGATGGTTTTCCCACCAGAGGACGTAAAGTCACATCTTATTTTTGTCGATATCTCTGTTTCTAAGAGTCCGATTTGGAAAATTCTTTCTGTGTTGGAGAGCGTTTCCGGTGCGAAATGTTTCTCATATAAATTCATGTTTTTCCTTAACGCACAAGTTTTCAACAAGAAGGCGTAAGCTCACGATTCCGTTTACAGCAATATCTGAGGGATTAAAAACCCGACTGGAAAACTTCTTTATTCCGTCAGAAACTATTGTTTTTCCATACCGGTTCCATTGACTTTGAATAGCTTTGATAAATTTAATTTGCGTCAGAACGGATTCGGTGTCATCTTTCTTGTTTCGTTATGCTCTCATTTCGGCTATGTTCATGCGTTACTATATTTTTTTCCAGCTCGGCAACCTCATCTCTGTTTGTGCTAATTTTTCAACTGGTTGCCCAAATTCCCGACCCAAATAAAAAGCAGATCTTTTGTATGCTTTTCATTTCACTTTTATTGGCTATTTTATCATAGATTAGGCATATCTCTGTCCAGTTTTCCCACCCTTCTGTTATTCGTTACTTTGCTGCATTCTGGCAACTGCCATCGTTTTGGAATTTGGGGCTGATGTACATATATAAACTGGTCTACGGAGCTCACAACAAAAGTTCTGCACACTGTCTAATTTTGAGAAAAGTGTGAAGTTAAAAAAAAACTTACCTTATTGCCGTTTAATATACTCCCATCCCCTGCTAATGACAGCTGGCCAGCGGTGAGGTAAGTCCTGGATGAACCGTAGTACGCAATCTTTGTTCAGATGTCGTATTACTCTAGTCACGTCCAATGATAGTTTCTCTAGCGTTTCGTAGAGGATGGCACGGAGCCGATTTTTTAACTTTGAGAAAAGATCAAAGTCGGGTGGCATGAGATCAGGGCTGTATGGTGTGTGGGATAAAATTAACCAGCCACATTTCCACAAAAACCTCCGTACCGGCACTGCACCATGACACGATGCGTTGTCATGCAACAAGATCGCTCCGGCTTTCAACAAGTTGGGGTGATTTTGACGAATTTTTGGTCTCAACTTTGTCGTCAGAAAGAAATTGGGCTTCGATCAACAGTTCCTTCCCCACATCTTCTTGCAAGGCAGGGTGGATCTGTGTCGGACGTTTTCCCCCCGCAGAATTTCTATTTTCACGTACGAACGCCGGTCTGACGCCGTGACTCTACCTAAGGAGCTGCACGCGTCTATTTCCAAACACTCTCCCGTTCACACAGCAAATGATTGCGGGTCGTTCTGACACCACTGCGTTTGCTCAGTGGCTGACCTTGACATGACGCAATCATTTTCTCGATTGCGTCATCCGTTTTCGTTTTTAGATTAACGTGGGCAGAACTTTTGTTATTACCTCCGTACTTCTATTCATTATTTATCTTCTTTAACATACACTTCAAAATGTCGGAAAATGAAAGATTTAATTGTTTTGGGAGTTGGTATGTGTTCAGATGTGAGTAGTAGTTTATATTTTTTTTGAAATGTTTTAGCAAACTAGAGAAATTTTGCTTTTCATCTGAGAAAAACATCTCAACTGTAATATTACCAAATATTTTTAAACACTCCTCAGCTGTTTAAATATTTACTGGCGTTCATCCAAAACGGTCTACTTTAAGATGTTTGACGAAGATAGTAAAACCAGCTAACGTCTTCTTTTTATAATAAGAAATGAACGTGGCAGAAATACTGAGTTGTGCCTCTAAATTAAGGCTTCCGGTAAATAACTTTCAGGGTCATTTACTTTCAACAATGAAACGAATCATAGAGAAGATTCAAAGGTTGCAGAAAATAAAAAGAAAATACATACTTTGCGACTAAATCAGAATTGACCCACTTCTTATTTATATACATAAGAGCAACTGAATATCACGCGCTGCGTTAAAGCATGCTAAATCTGCATCACTTTTTTCTTCTTACCATGGATTTACAACGAAGATCTCACTTGACCGATTTTTTTAAATATAGATAGCATTTTTTTTTTTGCTCTAGTTGGGCTACTGCCAGATTCTTTTGAACCCTTAATGCAAATTGAAATCCATTGTCAACGGTTCTACTGAACTCTTTCACGTGTAATTATAACAGCTGATGATGAGCATTATCAATTGCGCATGATGAAGATATTTAATAATTCCACCTTATATCTGTCTTTAAATTCAAGTTCACGGTTTCTGAGAGCTCGATTGCGAAAACTGAATATGTATCAAACAAAGACCAGTATTTTTGACGTTTTTGATTTTTATCTTATATATCTTTCCCCCGCTGATTAGGGTGTGACATCGGGAGCATGGAGGCAACGAATATATGTCACATTTTGAAAGCTTGTATCTTCGAAAATAATAATCGTATAATAATAAATAATACGTCACTAGATAGTTTATACAGTCCCATTTATAACAAAACTAGCTACCCGGCCCGGCTTCGCACAGTAGCAATTTGGAATTTACGGATAATCTAAAGAGAGACGATTATTACGTTCAATTGGCGACTGTCTTTCTCTTTGTAAAGCCATTCTTTGGCCGTCATTTGACAATCGAAATTCTGTTTCTTGGAAAATTTCATTATGACGGGATAAACAAATTCTTTTAGCTTCCGATGTACTACGACCAATATTCGCCTTTCGTCTCGGCATAAAATACAATATTTTAATTTTAATTAAAGAGCTACTCAAAGAGATACATATGTACGTGTGGACGAAAACAACTACGCATTTAGTCTGCCGACAAAGGCGAGCGCCGACAAACCAATATTCTTTCAGTGTCCGATGTAACTACGCATTTAGTCTGTGCGAGCGCGGATAAACCAATTCTTTCAGCGCCCGATGTAACTACGCATTTAGTCTGCGGCCTTAATGCTGTCAGACCGGCCGCCGCGCCTTCCCTTTCGCGTCTTTTTCCCAATGAGCAAAACATTTTCGTAAACCGGTCACCGCGCATCGTTGTTTAGACAGTGGAAGCCACGAAAAAATGCGAAAGGCGGTTTTTTCGTTCACTAAAATCGTTACTTCTCGGCTCCCTTTTGTCACAGGTTAATGTTTCATAAATTCATAAACCTAAACCTTCCTCGACAAATGCTCTATGGAATGGTGAAAACCGCATCAAAATCCGTCCAGCTATTCTCGAGATTAGCCCGAACAAACAGACAGACGCCTACCGGGGACTTTAGTTTGCACTATGTATAGATAGATAAGTTTCAACCCTCCACCCCGTAACGCTTCGATACAGTAGCGTTATAACGTTAAGCTAAATTTCGCGTAATTTTGTTTCACCGCACGACGTTTTAAGGTTGATAACTAGTGAATAGGGAATAATGGCAATGATCTCAGACGCGCATTCCATAGCTGACGGGCAGAGCTAACGGACGTATGTGATAAACTGAAAAAGTGGATTATTTATTTTTTAGATAAAAAAATATCAAAGGGGCACAGTAGCGACTGTGTCGCAACCTACAACGTAGGGCTACGTCAACTGTCCTTCGCGGAATACTTTAAGGACATGGAATTAGTGAGATAGTGCCATGACATAGTGAAGTTTGCGTAGTTCTGCGTTGTAAGTTACGGCACAGTTGCTACTGTGCCATTTTGATTTTTATCTTATATTTTGACACACGAATCATGAAAAAAATCATACTTTCGGCATCGAAATATCTGTTAGCCCATTTTTTTTATTGGAGGTTTAACGACCACCGTTAGCAACTCAATGGGCTATAAGCAGTCGCCCATCCCTAATTGAGGGTCACTGGTTCCAGGGAAGTTGCCAGTGCCGTAAGACAAACACAACATCCATGCCTCACCGGGATTCGAACCCGGACCCCTTTCGGACGAATGATCAGAGGCCATCGCTTAGACCACTGCGCCACCGAGGCGGCATTTAGTCTATTTGCATCATACACTGTTCAAAAGAATTAGGGGAGCAAGATATATTGTTAGGAATATCATGGGCAACTGGCGTTGTTGAACGTTATATATTATTTGTATGTAAGATATAGTAAAATATGCAGAATTTATTAATGAATATATATCAACGAAAAATGTATATATCAGATTAATGTATGTACTGTGGAACCCGCTAATAATGAGCCCGTATTTAGCAAGATTCCGGATTTAACGTGGAAAACATGTACTATTCTTTGATATAATGTCAATTCAAAGCTAATTCGATCGTTTTTAACGAACAAAATTTAATTAAGTCCGGGGATTTTACGAGGGAGAGAAAAGTCAAGGTTATTACTTTTAACATGCAAAGTAGCAAATTTTAATGAAACTTCATTTTTAACGAGGCAGAAAAAATCTGCTGCGCACTATCGTGGAACGGAGGAATAGACGTTGTGTCATACATTACGAAATTGCAATAGCGCAGGGGAACCATGGTGTGCTAGTGGGAGAGTGTTGATACAAAAGCAATGGGAAAAGGGAACATTAAATGCCCAACATGTTGTGCTAGAGGCTTCCGCAGCTCACCCACGCCAAGTGGCTATGAGTTAGGTGTACCGCATCAGCAGAGGTGAAAACAGGCCACCTACTGCTAGGCAAAAAGAGGCTAGGTGGGGCTTACGCACGTTAAAGTGGATTTCTGGGGGTATATGCAGGAACGGTGGGAGAGTAATGAAATGGGGATGTCGCCGGAACAGATAGTAATTCATAGGGGTGTTTAACGACCACCGTGAGCAATTCCATGCGCTATAAGAAGTCGCCTTTACCTAATTTGAGGCTTCTGGTTCCAGGAACGGGTGAGACGAACTGCCGTAAGACAAACACAACATCCACCACTCACCGGTAATCGAAACCGACCAGTCTTGAACGAAACGTCAGAAGCCAGCGCTTGGACCACTGCGTTATCTGTACTATCGAAGCGTAGATTAAAGGCAACAAATACTATCGAAGCGTGGATTAAAGGCAACAAATACTATCGAAGCGTGGATTAATGAACTCAACTGTGAAATGTGGAGTGATTTGCCGGGTTGCGGCTCGTCGGTTAGCTTGCGCTATTCTCGCGTGTCTCTTTTGACCTTTCCGACCCACAAACTGTTTTTGGTGCACTCGATCACCGAGTGCTGGAATTTTTTCACGAGTCCCGCGTGCTGCCCCGTTGGCGCAGTGTTGTAAACGCTGGCTATCCCTTGAAGATGGTTCTGGGTTCCAATCCCGGTTAGGCATGCATGCTGTGTTCGTCTTACGGCACTGGCTCTTTCCATACCCTGGAACCAGTGGCCCTAAATTTGAGACGGGAGGCTGCATATAACCCAACGAGTTGTTCACTCTGGTTGTTAAATCTCCCACCAATCATGCCAGGCTATTTACGATGAACTCTTGCTACAGTTGCAGGTTAAAAACGCAGGAAGACGGGCGCTTTTGAGATGCTCGAGCCGTCACGCCTAGTGGTAACTATCATGTCACCATCAAAGTCGCTCAGGTCACTCGTTTTGTCTATTTTGGGGGAGGAGGGTTTAACGACCACCGTGAGCAATTTAATGGGCTATAAGCGGTCGCCCCTTCCTAATTTAGTGCCACTGTACATAAAGAAGGGCGAGAACCAGTGCCGTACGGCAAACATATCATCCATGCCTCGCCGGGATTCGAACCCAGACCCATCTCGGACGAAGGGTGAGAAGCCAGTTCTTGTAACATTGCGCCATCGAGGCTACCTTTGTCAATTACGACTCTCAACTAAACGGTAATTGATGCTCGAACAGATGATCTGCATGATTTATACCGCACACAACCCTCACGTGACATCGTACGTTTTGGAATGAGCCAATGACGTGACGAGGGCTAGTGTACCTAATAAATCTGCATCTCAGCGTATGTTGTGAGCTCCGAAGACACCAGACGTCTAACCATTCGTCGGAGATGGGTCCGGGTTCGAATCCCGGTGAGGCATGTTTATTTCGTTTGACTTCCGTCCCTGACTCTACCCATTCCCTGGAACCAGTGGTCTTAAATTAGGGAAGGGCGACTGCGGTCACGGATAATTCCTGAAAATAAAGTGCAGCAAAGTTGCCGGCGCGTGTCCGTCATTTAACAAAATTTCCGTTTTTGAAAGTTCCCGTTTCTTTTAGTTTTCTTGTTTTGACAGATTTTCCATAGCCAGTAATTTCGTTTATTTTAGAAAAGTTAGTTTCGGGGTTTTCCGTATTTGTACAGAAATTTCGCAGGATCGGAGACTGAAATTACAGCCCTTGCACCATTGCTTGCATTCCTCATTTTGCCCTGGTAGGATTCGATCCGAGGTCGTTTGATTTGACTCAACAGAATCAGGGCATCTTACCGTGAGCCAGAAGTACATAGAAATCAGTGTCACCGCCCAGGTGGTTCAGTGGTCTAATCGCTGACTTCTGACCATTCATTTGAGATGGGCCCGGGTTCGAATCTCAGTGAGGCATGGATGTTCTGTTTATCTTACGGCACTGACTGTCTCCATTCCTTGGAACCAGTGGCCCTAAATTAGGGACGGGCAACAGCTTACAGCCCATTGAGTTGCTCACGGTAGTCGTTAAACTTCCAAACGAATAAAAAAAAAAAAAAGGTGACATTTATGCCGCCCCGGTGGAGCAGTGGTCTAAGGGATAGCTTTTGTTCATTCGCCCAGAGAGGGTAACGCACGGATGTTTGATCATCCCGGGTAACGCTTGGATGTTTGATCGTCACGGGTAGTGCATGGATGTTTGTCTTTCGGAACTGACACTCAATGTGCTACTTAATAAGCTCTGGCTCTCTCTCTATGTTACTTGATCATTTGACATACTGTACACCATTTTCGCTGTGTACTTTGTTGAAATTCCCTGGAACCAGTGGCCCTAAATTAGGGACGGGCACATCCTTATAGTCTATAGAGCTGCTCACGGTGGTCGTTAACCCTAACCAAAAAACAAAAATGCGCGATGATGAAATGTTTTATTTTATTTTTAATATGGATGAATTAACCATTTTATTTTCGCCTGGAGCTTATTTTTTTTAATAGGTTTATAGTGATGTTATTTTTTCTGCAGGAGGACTTGTCACAAATTAACTATTTTCTTTTCATCGTAAATTTTCGAAGCAGTAGATGGCTTTGTAACTTGAGATTTGTTTTTAAAAGCCCATGACTTTCAATCTGTACATATAAAACTGAAAGCCCTCACTGACTCATCACCGAATCTCAGAAACTAGTGAACTTAGAACTTTCATATTTGGCAGCAGTGTTCCTTTTACAACATAGAGGCGCGCTAAGAAAGGAGTTCTTTCTATAACTTTAAGTGGATCGAAATGGGTTTTTTAAATAACCCAGCTTTGCTAACGCTAGGACGTTTTGCAATGATCGAGCCATTGTTACCCAGCAACGGCCTTAAGTTTCGAATGACTTGAGTTGACCTGCTCAGTATATATTTTGTTATAAATTTATTTGTTCTGAATTTATTTAACAAAAAACCTTAAAAATCGCGTAAAAAGCGCTTCATCATAAAATATGCTTTGTATTTAAACATTTTTATCGTTAGACATATCGAATGTCAAGATATTTTGATTTGTTCTAAATTTATTTAAGAAAAAAAAATTTAATATCACGTAAAAACCGCTATATCATAATACGCTTTGCAGTTAAACATTTATATTATCGTTTGGGATATCGAAAGTCAAGGTTTTTTGAGACAAAATCAAATTACCAACATTCGTTTTAACTGAAGCAACGGTGACGTCATATAAGTGGTAAGGTGACTGCAATAAATATAAATATGCGGGTAGATTTTCATAGTAATTGAAATTTGAAAAAGAAAACTTTCCCCTTGAGATCTTAGCGATCGCAACATAATTTTGCTCACGCTTCCAAAAACATCAGCTTTGCTAGCTTTTAAATGTACAGTTTCGAACGAAATTGTTTATTCAAGTATTTACGAAATTGTTTATTTTCACGTTCAAAAATAGTGTATTTAGCTAGTTATCTATAAGGAAAGGTGAAATGTACTGCTTTATAGAATTATTTCGCAAAATTCTAAATACAAAATTTTCTCGCTACAGCAGCTTATGTCTTATGGAGTCCACAGACAGATTAATAGACATCGTACAATGATCTATACAAAAACCTAAATACCCTGCTTTTTATGGTAATTCTGTGGCACAAAATTGCGGAAAGGAGAAGGAATGTACGGTTCCACAATAAATAAAATCTCATGCGATATGCTATCCACAATATCATATCGCGCTACAGAACTTCAATACGAGATCCTCCGACAGACGACTGAAATTTAACAGTTAATCAAACCTCAAGTATTCCCGCGAAATTATCCGTCATACGGATACGGAAAAAGTGAGAAGAGAGTTTTTCCGTTAATATACAGAAGGAATTGCGGAAAGGTTTCTGAAAATAAAGAGTTTTCCTTATATATGAAAAATCCGTGAAATTCAGTTTTTTCCCTCGATATTTCACGGAAAAAGTTGTAGCAGATATATGCTTTGTCAGTTCATGAAAGAAAACACGGAAAGTTCCTCGTGAATTACAGAATAGTTTTAGAGTATATTGAGTTGCTCACGGTGTTCGTTAAACCCCCAAATAAAATTTAAAACAAGTTAGTAAAATCATGCAATGCATTGATTATGATACGCTTTTCAACATACCAGAAATCATTATTAAGTTATTACCCAAGTTATCAGGATAATTTCTGTGAAATAAATCTCGCTCCAGAATCGTGACCTTTGATTTCGATGATATTAAAGAGAATTGGTTCAGTATACCTCCGGATCAACATACTAAAGTTTTGTCGCAATAAAAATGTTTTAATCAAGTTATGAGCATAATGGCTGTGGGATAAATATCGCTCCTGTGCCCTGACCTTTGACCCCATTTCGATGATATTAAACAGAACTGGTTTAGTACACACCCGGAACAACATGATAAAGTTTTGTCGCAATCGAAGCATTTTTACGTAAGTTATGACGCATAAGAACAATGGAATGGATCCTGCTTCTATGTCCTGACCTTTGACCCCATTTTCCCATTTTCAATTAAGTGCGTCCCCAGGTGGTCCCCTACCACTTACTAAAATTTCATCCTAATCGAACCATTTTTACGCAAGTTATGACGAATATGGGCAATGGAATGGATCCCGCTCCTATGTCGTGACCTTTGATCCCATTTTGCCCATTTCCAATAGGGTGTGTCCCCAGGTGGTCCCCTATCACATACTAAAATTTCATCGAAATCGAACCATTTTTACGCGAGTTATCGTGCGGGCGGCCGGACAGACTGACGGACAAGCTTTTTCAACCTACGGCTGGAAAGCGTAAAAAAGCAGTTTCGAATTATCCATTTTGTTAGGTTATTTCTTGATCACACAATCTTTCCTTTTCGTTTGAAATTCCAGACTAAATGAGAACTGCAACACCCACAGATTTTTTTTTTGATGAATTTTTTAGATGCAATTTTATAAGTTTAAAACCGCAATGTGTCCAGATGACTGAAATCCGCGAACTAAATGCGTACTGCAACACCTAGATATTTTTCTGAGGAATTTTTCGAGTAATTTTATAAGTTTAAAACCGCAAAAATAGAGATTTTTTTTTTTTTAGACACCAACACCTAGAGATTTTTCTGAGGAATTTTTTTGATGCAATTTTATAAATTTAAACCCAGATGACTGAAATCCGCATTGAAATAAATATTAGAAACAACTGCTTTGTCCTTTTGTTTTCTTTAAGGTTGAAACAGCGTATGAAAACAAAGTTATCTTTCGGCATATTAATAACAACAAGCCGTAATAAATCTCAGCTGTTGTGAAAAAAAACAAAAACATTTCCTTTTTTTATTCTAGCGTCTACATTCACATGAGTTTGTCTTTGTAGTTTCAAACCACGCTCGCCGACGGTCCCTCAGCCATCGGCGAAACCCCCTGCGGGAAATTTCGAAATAAATAAATTAAGGCTGACTTCCCTATGAAGCTTGCAGATGAGACCTACATGAAAGAGGTAACGTCATGGCCTTTATCATAATCGCGTCTGTCACCGACAACTGAGCGTGACGGTTAATCATTGTGACATAAGCACTACAACCGTCAACTGCCGGCTGAAACCACTTTCAGATGCGCCATTTTCAGGCGGTACTTCTGGTTTTAGCCAAACGACCGCACAATGAACCTGGAATCAGCTCCGAAATCGCTGACTCAAATGTAATGCTTAAGGCATCGCAGGGTCTCTGTCTAATCGAGCAGTGCATTATTCCCGATGCATCTCTCTCGCTCTCTCTGTACACTAGGGAAAAGGGTTGGAAACGAGATTCAGCAGAAATATAATGAGCAGCTGCATCGATTCCGGAGGGACATACTAATTTCGAATTCGCCAGATTGTATCAAAAGCAGCGGTTGCGTTTATAATAGCAGTTGTCATGAGACGATCAGATTTATTGACAGAGGACAGTTGTTGGTCGCGTTGCTTTTAATTAAAGTCTGAAATTATACCTCTTCGGAAAGATGCAGAGGCTGTGGAAAATGGAATTATATGACATATTTAGGTGGTGTGGCTTCCATTTGGTAATGCAATAAAACAGACATAATTTTAGGCAATTAAACTAGGTATAACATATGTTACTCATTAATATGATCTTATTTCCCACAGACAGGAGGACATGCAATTTTCATTCAGTAAAAGTAACTCTTCGTTTCTTGCATTTCCTATGCAAGAAAAACAAATTTTGCCTTGTTGACTATTAATAAGCTGTTGGTTTGTAAGGATTTTGTCGACACAAAACTTCTTATAAATTGATTCAGTAAATTGACGAATAAATAAAAAGTTCTAGTAAAAGACCGAGCGCATCCTGGTTACGCTTTCTGACTTCAATTATGAGATTTTTTTCAGAAACCTGGAATATTAGATATTTAATTTAAATTTAAAACGTTACTTTTTTTTTCGTAACAGCATACGGATAATTGAAATAATAAGTTGATGAATTTGAAATTAATGTATAACAAATATATGGCTACATATTAGTAAAGAAAAAAATTATCCGTGCGTTTGCTGTTAAAGTTGCAACAGTAAATCGACTTCTTGGAATAAAATTTACTCCTAGGCTTTGACTCGAGAATTGGGCGTCCCGGTGGCGCAGTGGTCTAAGCGATGGCCTCTGATCATTCGTTCGAATCCCGGTGAGGCATGGATGTTGTGTTTGTCTTACGCCACTGGCTCTCTCCCTTCCCTGGAACCAGTGACCCTAAATTAGGGACGGGCGACTGCTTATACCCCATTGAGTTGCTCACGGTGGTCGTTAAACCTCCAATAAAAAAAAGTGACTCGAGAATTGGCGTTGCATTTTTATCTTAATTTTTTTAACTTCTTATAGTTCCCGTACATTAAGTATGAGTGACTCCTACCGGTATTTCTATGCTCATGAAAAAATATTTGCGAAAGGATTGGCACAAATAATGCGATAAAAAGATTTCGGAAATACCTAGCTGTAGCTCCTATTTTTTTGCCGCCCCGGTGGCGCAGTGGTATAAGGCGTTGGCCTCTGATCAATCGTCCGTAAGGGGTTCGAATCCCGGTCAGGCATGGATGTTGTGTTTGTCTTACGGCACTGGCTCTCTCCCTTCCCTGGAACCAGTGACCCTAAATTAGGGACGGGCGACTGCTTATAGCCCATTGAGTTGCTCACGGCGGTCGTTAAACCTCCAATCTAAAAAAAAAAAATAGCTCCTATTTGCTGATAGCTTTCAACCAGCTGCTGAAAGCAAAAACATGAAAATGCAGCCTATAACATGAAACACAGTTTTTTAAGTTGAAGGCCTATACTATAAGCATTTAAGTTTCCTCATGGTGGTCATTAGATCACGAAACAAAAAATGTCTACACGTAGGGTTTGCCATGAAAAATTTTATATCTCTGGACTTATAAGAGTTTCAGCTTTTTTTTTAACCTCTTATTGGGATTTTTAGCAAAAGAATAAGCCTATATTTACTGTGCTACTTATCATTTTGCATTTTTTCTAAATAAGAAAGTGCCACTACAGTTATTCCACAATAAACAGTAGCAATTCACATTATATAGTGACAAAAGTCACCGGACTACCCCTTCAAAAGAAAATGAAATGGATCCGCTGCGTTGTTAAGCTGCGCGGTACAGCTACAAACGTATAAAAACAAGCTTGCAGCTGACCGCGATCATATCGCACTGTGAGGTTGAGTGAAAATGTCGCGGTGAGAGAGAACTGACTTTGAGAAAGGAAAGATTGTTGGGTGTTATATTAGTGGGTTGTCCATAAGAGAAACCGAGAGGCGTTTAAACATACCCAAGTCAACTGTTTTGGATGCACTGAATAAGTGTGGAAGACACATGGCGTGCCTGAAGCATCAAAACGTACAGGCAGACCAAAGAAAATCAGTGATAAAGGACGTCGAAGCCTCAAGAGAGTCGCTACAGCTAAACGACGGAGTACTGCACAAGACCTCAGTGTACAGGTGAGTAAAAAGGCTGGAACCTCGGTATGTACACGTACCACTCGCAGAGAATTTCATTCCATGGTTACCGTGGTCGTGCAGCTACTGTTAAGCTTTGCATCTCCACTCGGAATGCTACTCGTCATTTAGCATGGTGTGAAGAACGGTTATCGTGGACCGTAGATCAATGGGAACCGGTCCTATGGACTGATGAATCCAGATACACAATCCATCAGTCTAATGGCAGTGTTTGGGTATAGCGGCAGCCGGGAGAACGCTATTTACCACAGTGTACTGTTCCTACGGTCAAGTTTGGAGTTGGCAGTGTACTCGTGGGAGGTTGGGGGTTTGTTCTTCGTGGTATGGTCCCGGGCTATTGGTTATCGTGGACAAACGTGTTAACCAGCACTCGATATTGTGGCCAATTATGCCCTACCAAGTCTGTGGCAATACTTTGGAACGGAGCCTTGTTGGTACCAGCAAGATAATGCACCGAGCCATAAAGCAAAGACTGTTACGGCGTGGTTTGACAATAATTCCGTATCGTGTGTTGACTGGCCAGATCAGAGTCCTGATTTTAATCCCATAGAGCACCTATGGGATGATTTAGAGCGGCGCATACGAAGTTTGGAACCAAGGCCTGCTACTAAGCAACAGTTAGCGGCAGCATTATGTACTGAATGGAAGCGCATACCTATCGCTGTGTTCCAAAACCTTGTCGAAAGCATGTCTCGAAGGGTTAGTGCACTCATTCAGGTCAAAGGTGAACCGAAACCGTATTAATGTATGTCACTGAATGCTATGTTGTGTTTCTCTTCTAGGTGTCCGGTGACGTTTGTCAATATAGTGTATATTTATGTATACATAATAACGTGTACTGTAATGATGGCTACTTACAATGGACGCTCCCTATCTTCTGATTCAAGGCTTCTTGAATTGGAAGAGGAACTACAAAGGATCAAGTGGGACATCGTGGGGCTAAGTGAGGTAAGGAGAAAAGGAGAAGATCTCATCGAACTGAAAAGTGGACATCTCTTCTACTATCGTGGGACAGATACTGGCAGAACTAGTGGTGTTGGATTTATAATAAACAAGAAACTGAAGGATAAAGTTGTAGAAGTTGAAAGTTCCTCTGACAGAGCTGTACGACTTGTTATCCAACTCTCGAAAAGATACCAGGCTCAGATTATTCAAACTTATGCACCCACCACAAGTCATCCTGAAGAAGAAATTGAAGAATTTTATGAGGAAATTTGTCATCTAAATAATAAAGGTAAGCAGCACTTGAAAATAATTATGGGAGATTTCAATGCAAAAATAGGGCAACGGCAACAGAATGAAACTTCGGTAGGTAAATTCGGTCATGGCAACAGAAACCAGCGTGGAAATACTCTCGTTGAGTTTGCAGAGGCAGAAGGGTTTTTCATCTTGAACTCCTTCTTCAAGAAAAAGCCACACAGGAAATGGACATGGAGACATCCAAATGGGACGACAAGTGAAATTGATTTTATTATGTGTAACAAAAAATTCGTCATAGAAGACTGCAGTGTGCTAAACAAGTTCAACACAGGTAGTGACCATAGATTGGTGAGATGCCAGATGCACCTCAACACTAAACTTGAACGTGGCAAGCTCATAAGACAAACAAAATCTATTGACATAACCAACCTTAAAAAACACCATAATACCTTCAAGTTAGAACTGAAGAACAGGTTCTCTGCTTTAGAAGGCCTAACATCGGAAGAAGTGGACATCTCTGAAGTTAACAGAAAAGTAACCAAAGCTCTTATGGAAACAGCAACAAAATTAGCTGGGTCTAAGAACAAATTGCATGTGAACAAATTATCAGGAAAAACCAAAATGTTGATGCAAAAAAGAAGAGAGATGAGGACAACTAAAGATGTGACTTCCAAAGTGGAATATATAGAGCTATGCAGGACAGTAAGAAAAAGTATCACTGAAGACGTAAGGAAATTCAACTGTGAACTAGTGAGGAAAGCAATTGAAAACAACCAAAGCCTAAAGATAGCAAAGGGACATCTCAGTAAGGGAAGAAAACAGATTATGGCACTGAGAAAAGAAGATGGTTCTGTAACAAGAAATAGAGGCGAAATTTTGACAAGAGTGAAAGATTTCTACTCCAAATTATATGAAAGGGATGATATATGCACTCCAGACATCATGAAAGATACCAGTACCAGAGTTCCTCCAGTCCTTCCAGCAGAAGTTGCACATGCAATCAAGAACATGAAGCGAGGAAAAGCTCCAGGAGAAGATGGAATTACTGTAGACATCATACAAGAAGCAAGTAGAGAAATCGAAACAGTACTCGCCCAAATTTTCACTCGATGCCTTAATGAAGGAAAGATTCCTGAGGATTGGAACACCGCTACAATGATCCTGCTACATAAGAAAGGTGACATTGAGGATCTCGGAAACTACAGACCTATCAGCCTCCTATCAGTAGTTTATAAAATCTTCACTAAAGTTCTTTCACATCGCTTGAAGGTAACACTGGACATGGCTCAACCGAGAGAACAAGCTGGATTCAGGAGTGGCTACAGCACAATAGATCATATCCACGTGCTGAGAGAACTAATTGAAAGAGCGAGGAAATATGAACTTCCATTGTGCATGGCTTTTATCGATTATGAAAAAGCCTTTGATTCAGTGAAACCATCAGCAGTTACAATGGCTCTGAAAACCTGCGGTATTGAAGATGCATACATTAATATTATTAATAACATCTATGAAAATGCAAGTGCAAAGATTAGGCTGTTTGAAAATACAACACACGTAAAAATTGGAAAGGGAGTGAGACAAGGTGACACCATATCTCCGAAGCTCTTCAATGCCACATTGGAGGGTGTTTTTCAGTCGCTGAGCTGGGAAAACAAGGGGATAAAGATTAATGGAGATTATCTAACCCACCTTCGTTTTGCTGATGACGTAGTCATTTTTGCAACTAGCCCATCAGAGCTGCAGAGTATGATCCAGGAACTTGCTCACAAGAGTAAAGAAGTGGGATTAAAAATGAACTTTCAGAAGACAAAAGTGATGTTCAATGCTTTTACAAGAAATGAAGATTTATCGATTGATGGAGAAAAGCTGGAGATAACAGACACGTACGTTTATCTTGGACAGCAGATATCAAGTGAGGGTCACATTGATGAAGAAATTAATCGGCGTACAAAACTTGCCTGGAGAGCTTTTGGAAGAAACAGCATAATTTTCAAGAGCAATATGCCATTATGTCTTAAAAGAAAAGTGTTTGATCAATGCATCCTTCCAGTGCTTACGTATGGTGCAGAGACGTGGACCTTAACTAAAAGAGACATACAAAGGCTGCAGACAACTCAAAGTAGCATGGAGAGGTGCATGCTTGGTGTAACCAGGAGAGATAAGAAGAGGAACTCGTGGATCCGAAAAATGACAAGAGTGGAAGACATCATGATCAGAGTTAAATCCCTGAAATGGCAATGGGCTGGACATACTGCCAGAAGGACAGATCATCGATGGACAGCCGAAATTTTAGATTGGATTCCAAGGGACAGGAAAAGACCCAGAAGAAGACCACATGGGAGATGGGTGGATGAAATTCGAAAGTATGCAGGGGTGACATGGAGGAGACTGGCACAAGACAGACCGTTGTGGAGGAAACTTGGGGAGACCTTCGTCCAGCAGTGGATTGATAATGGTTGACAATGATGATGATGATGAATGTAATGATTAAAAGCACTTCATATTTGGTACACTTTGCCATCTCAAATTTTGGGAATATCAAAATTTTATGCCGAAGGTGATGTATTTTAGATGCTGGATAAGCTGTCTACAGCAATTTCAGGAGGGAAGGAACTTTATACTGAGCTTTTTGTTAACGTCTGGTTAAAGCTGGAGTACTTTTTGCGAAACGCTAGTCTCCCAGACTTAACTCTATCGAAAATAACGAATTAACGTGAGGGTTCAAAGACGTCGAAGTATCTTCTTTGGAGAATGATTTGAAATATATAGGATATTCGCACACTTCTCAAAAGATTTGCCAGTAATATAATTAATGTTTAAAATAAAATTATTTCCTTCGAAAGTGATCTACCTGATAGCTCTTTCTCTGGATATGAACCTACATATAATTATTGCTTTTGGTCTGTTTTTAGAAAGCGCTCTTTTTAGTAGTTCGAAAGCACAATAGTCCATTGTAGACACATCAGGGGACATTGAAAGAATATGTGCAAAATTATAGGTTTGATACCCCTCTCTTTCTTCATTTTTTCAAGAAATAGCGTGGTGGATTTGGATGTATCATTGATAGCCTTATCCTGATGGAGTTCTACTCTTTGAAGGCTCTGTGGGTAAAAAAATGGTATTTCCTTTTCAAATATAGGAGTTGAAACATTTTGGTAATACGTAGAATTGATTTGAACATTCTTTTCAACTTTTCTTAACTTTGATTTTCCATTGTACGAGAAACCAACAATAATCATGAATCCTTTATTGAAACTTTCTTTGGATTCTTCTTGAAATTAAATTTGTAAGTCTTTTTCTGCTCTTTTGCGATAGTAAATCAGCCCTTTTTTTGCGGTTTCCAACCGTAGGTTGAAGAAGCGTAAATGCTCCAGCTTTGTCCGTCTGTCTGTCCATCTGCACGATAACTCGGGTAAAAAGGGTTCGATTTCGATGAAATTTTAGTATGTGGTAGGGGACAACCTGGGAACGTCCCCTATTGAAAATGGACGAAATGGGGTGAAAGGTCAGAACAAAGGAGCGGAATCCATTCCATTGCCCTTTACGTCATAACTTTACTAAAAATGGTTCGATTTCGATGAAATTTTAGTATGTAGTAGAGAACTACATACGGACGAACCCTTTGGAAAATGGACGAAATGGTGTCAAAGGTCAGGACATAGGAGGGGGATCCATTCCATTGCCCTTATGCGTCATAACTTGACTAAAAATGGTTGGATGTCGAGGAACATTCAGTATGTGGTTAGTAACCACTTGTGGACAAACCCTATTGAAAATGGGTGAAATAGGGTCGAATGTCAGGACATAGGAGCAGGATCCATTCCATTGTCGTTGTGCGTCATAACGTACGTAAAACTGCTTCGATTCCGACAACACTTTATCATTTTGTTCCGGAGGTATGCTGAACCGGTTCTGTTGAATATCATCGAAATGCGGTCAAAGGTCAGGGCACAGGATCGAGACTTATTCCACAGCCATTATCTTCATAACTAGAGTAATAACTTGAGTAATTATTTTTGGTATGTTGGAAAGCGCATCATAATCAATGCATTGCATGACTTTACTAACTTGTTGTTACAGTCGCTTACGTAGGTCCATACTTCATCAATACTCACAATAAGTTCGAATCTGTCTCCGGCTAAGTGATTTTCATAAAGAAGTCTACCCCGTGTTCTGCGCTAGGCCACGTGCCTAGGCAAAAGACGGTGAACATTATTTTCTTTTTTTCTTATTAGATTAAAATCTGTGTTTATTACCTTGTTTACAGTTGATACAGATATTTGTAACGATTCAGCGATTGCTCTTTGAGTCTGTGAATTTTCTTTTAAGACCAGAGGCTTTACTCTTGAAATAGTCGTAAAAACACGTACTTTCTTTTGATATTCGTTTAGTGTTCTTTTTCTTGTTAAAATGAATGCTTGGCGATTTTACCCTTTATTATTAATTATATTGCTTATTTTACATTTAGAAATGTTATAATTTCCTGATTTGCACAGCGCTTATTACGCTTTTCAACCATAGGTTAAAGAAGCGCATATGCTCTAGCTTTGTCCATCTAGATGTCTGCCTGTACGATAACTCGCGTAAAAATTTATCGATTTCGATGTAAATTTAGTATGTGGTAGGGGACAACCAGGGGATGCACCCTGTTGAAAATGGGCTAAATGGGGTCAAAGGTCAGGACATAAGAGAGGGATCCATTCCATTGCCCTTATGCGTCATAACTTACGTGAAAATTCTTCGATTGTGACAAAACTTTATCACGTTGTTGCGAAGGTATACTGAAGCGGTTCTTTTGAATATCATCAAAATGGGGTCAAAGGTCAGGGCATAGGAGCGAGATTTATTCCACAGCCATTATCCTCATAACTTGATTTTGATTTTTTTTTTATTGGAGGTTTAACGACCACCGTGAGCAACTCAATGGGCTATAAGCAGTCGCCCGTCCCTAATTTAGGGTCACTGGTTCCAGGGAAGGGAGAGAGCCAGTGTCGTAAGACAAACACAATATCCATGCCTGACGGGATTCGAACCCGGACCCCTTACGGACGAATGATCAGAGGCCAGCGCCTTAGACCACTGCGCCACCAGGGCGGCCCTCATAACTTGAGTAATGATTTCTGGTATGTTGGAAAGCCCATCATAATCAATGCATTGCATGATTGTCCTAATTTGTTTGATTACAGAACACTAATAGTTTTTCTTCGTAAGGAGCAGAAACACAAACTTCTATCCACAGCTTTTTACGTGCTCCATTTTCGTAGCAGAAGATATTTAACCGCAACCGCTGTTTCTTTTGAGTTAATCTAACCCGCTGTTCCCAGTTTCAATTCTTTCAACTTCGTTTATTTTCTGTAATTTCTTATCAAAAACGTTCTAAAAGTGTGTGAAGATCCTCCGTAATTGCCTTTCATTATTGCATACAATAACCTAGCTTTTACAATATTATGCTATATAAAAATTGTTACGTTTGCAACAGCGCAATTCCACTTTAGGAAAAGTTAAGAGCATGAACGCAAAATGTTTCTTTAACCCTCTTAGCGGCCGCTGTACCTGAACCAAATAATGCCCAAAACTTTCAGCTCTCCCCGTACAGAAATGCGGCGAATATACGAAATCTACGGCAAAACAATTCCTTTCTCTCTCTCTCCTATAAGTAGTACCGAATGTAAAACTGGTGGTAAGCGCTTCCTTTCCGCACTTTATTCTCTGCTCTGTGACATAATGCATGATGGGAAAGTGAAAGTTCCCCTGACGCGAACATCATGTCACTGGATGGTAACAAATGACTTAAACATCTTCTCTTTCCTTATTAGCTTTACCGCCATTGCTATATCTATTTAAGCAGGTAATCAGTCAGAAGGTATTAGGTGTACAAATAACTTTTAAAGCGCTTTAAGACAACGTAACATGTAATTTGAGAAAAAGCAACAATACCTTTACGAATCCAAAACATGGGCCGTCATTATCTATTACCTTCCGCCATCTGTCCGGTAGCAGACGGATTCCAGCCATGAAGAATACTTCGTCGTGTGACGCGATGAAATCGTCAACCCATTTTTGCACTTCGTCATATGTCCGGAACCGTACAGCGGACAAACCATGTTGCATCTATCGTAACAAATGATAGTCCGAAGGAGCTATGTCGAGACTATACCCCGGGGCTTCACATCTTACCAGCCAAGCGTCAATAACGTTTTCTTGACCGATTTCGCGACGTACGGCCTGGCATTGTCATGCCATAAGTTCAAAGGAGGTAATCCTTTGCCTGTGAATGGACGTTTCTGACATATTTGCTGGTTCAATCGCAGCAATTGATACTTGTAGCGATCATAAGAAACAGTTTGACCCTGTTTCAATAGTTCATAATAGAGCACACCCTTCATATCCCACCAGATGCACAGCAGAACTTTCTTCGAGTGAATATTGCGTTTCGGTGTCGAAGTCTTTCCTTCACCGGGGTCTACCTAGTGTTTTATGCATTTGGGATTGTCGTATCATATCCACCTTTCATCACCCGTGACGGTTTTCCACAGGAAAGACTTTCTGTGTTGTTTATTCAACAGATTCAAACACTTCATGACACTCTCATCCTTGTTCCACTGGCTCAGGTCATGTGGCACCCATTTTCCTTCCTCCTGAATGTTTCTCATTGCGCGTAAACGATTGGAAATGGTTTGTTGAGTTACCCCTGTTTTTCAGCAAGTTCTTTTTGCGTTTGAGACGAATTTTCATCCAGCAATGCTTGCAGTTCCTCAAGTACAACCTTCTGCGGGGCGCAGCTACTTTCTCGATCGCTAACATCAAAATCATCTGCTTTAAACCGTCTAAACCAAATCTCACACGCGCTTTTCGATACAATTTTCTCCCCCAGAACAGAATAGATCAATGCACATGCTTTTGCAGCACTTTTTCCTTTATGAAATTCATAACGAATGCAGTGTCGAATAAATGCAGTATCGCTTGCCATTTTTCACCTACCGATGTGCAAGTGCGTTTAACTGTTGAGCAAACTTCTGTGTCACAGTTTATACTCTGGACCAGTTATGGTCACATGACAACAATGCGGGGGAATATCGCATATTTAAATTATCGGTAAACTTCACACAAAAAAAGGCTTTAAAACTTATTTGTACACCTAATATTAGTATGAATTATCCCCCTAAATAACCACTTTCAAAACAAAGCTAAAGGGAAAGCAACGAACCATATCTGATACACAAGTTCGCTCGTTCTAGTGGCGTTCGGCTCACTTCTTAGACAGCGATATGTTCGTTCCAGCTGATTTAGCTACCCCGAGTTAGTTCCACCGATTCTATTTCAGCGTATTATGGTACGCCGAGTTAAAATGTACAGGCGGTTAAAGGGTTAAAATAATGTTTTACACATTTTTTTCCAAATTTCATATTCCAAAGTAGAAAGAGCGAGGTATATAGAATGCATGTTTTTGACCTACTAGCGGGAGACCTATGAACTATAAAATATTCGCAAAATTTTGTTTGCAGTGAAAGATATTCGACAAAACCCAGACTTTTTTCAATGGCATTTTTAAATAATTAATGCCGCCCCGGTGGCGCAGTGGTCTAAGGGATGACCTCTGATCATTCGTCCGAACGGGGTCCGGGTTCGAATCCCGTGGAGGCATGGATGTTGTGTTTGTCTTATGGCACTGGCTCCCTCCCTTCCCTGGAACCAGTGACCCTAAATTAGTGACGGGCGACTGCTTATAGCCCATTGAGTTGCTTACGGTGGTCGTTAAACGTACAATTAAAAATAATAATAATAATAATTAATACACACAATTGACGTGGACTAGGAACATCACACAGAAATCATCGCTCTTTCCACGTTTACAAGTGAGTCACGGAAAAATTCTCATCGGCCGCCACCGGGAATCGAACCCAGGGTCTTCCAGTTACGCGCCGTACATGCTACCAAAATCAAATGGAAAGCATGTCCGGAGCTTACTGGATGATCCTGGGGTCGATTCCCAGTGGCGGCAGATGGGAACTGTTCCGTGACTCACTTATAAAAGTGGAAAGAGCGAGTACTTCTGTTTGATGCCATTTCTAAAATCAGTGATATAGTTGGGGGGAATGGATAGCTAGTCAAATAGACATATTCCCTTACGCCTCCTGGTGGCAAGACTGAGCATCAGGAACTGAATGTGTAGTTCTTCCATCTCACCTTAAGTCTTCCTCAAGAGATCGATTTGTAGATTCATTATCTGACAAAAGTATTCAGATATTTGCGTATCCACAAGACCCCCGTAATACGAAAGGAATAAACATAGAGTTGGTCAGCCTTTGGTGGTATCACCGCTTTTACTCTGCTGAGAAGGCTTTCCATTTGATTATCGTACGTTGCTGCCGGAATCGACTTCCATTTTGCAACATGAGCATTAGTCAGGTCGGTCACTGACACGCAGTCTGCATTGAAGTTCATCCCGAATATGCTCTTTGAGGTTTTGATTAGCGCTCTGTCTAGGCCAGTGAAGGTCTTCCACACTCATGTCATCAAGCCATTCCTGCACGAATTTCGCTACGTTGAAATTGTGCTGTTGGTAAAGGAAGCCGCCACCGAAATATTGCTATGATAATAAATAATAAATCAATCTTGTAAATAGACGATGTCATCGCTCTGTCCGCGTTATTTTATAAACAACGCATAGCAACTGAAAAATTGTTCATCCGACCCATCTGGGATAGAACCCCCAGACCTCTCGATAACTAGCCGAGTACGTTCTCTTTACGCTACGGTGCCAAAAATTCATAGCGCTATGTGTGGTTTAACAGTCAGCATCTGACTGCATTCACCATTTCTATCGCCCTTTGGATTTATCAGCTGTAATTAGACAGCATGCTCTGTTGAATGCCGCTAGATAGCGACGCATCAGTTGCTGAGCCTATCAAAATGCTGCGCCTTTTCTTCAGCATCAAATATTAATAAATAAGCAAACAACCTAGACCTTTTAAACAGTTTTTATTCTGTCGTGCTCATATTCATAAAGTTTCGGCACCAAGTCAAGTTAGTATTATTGCGTTTTTACTTACGCATCAAATATTAATCATGAGACCCTCGGGCTAGGACATTCTAACAGTTTTTACTCTACCATGCTCATATTAATAAATTTTGAACACTAAGTCAAATTTGTATCATTACTCTTTTACTTATGCATTAAATATTCGTCAACAGGCCTTAGGCCTAGGCCTTTTTAAGAATATTTATTTCGTCGGCTGATATTCATAAGGTTTCGACATCAAGGGAAATTAGTATTATTGCGTTTCGTCTTTGGCACTAAGAATAAGTGTAACGTACCAAGAGATGTGACGTACCTGCCAGAAGGACGCATAAAGGCAGATAGGAATCAGAATAAAACGTCTGCGTAGCTCAGTTGGTAGAACGACTTGTTCCGGAATAAGCAGACTCGGGTTCGAATCCCGGCGTAGACCAAAAATGACGGAGAAATTTACTTCGTTATAATGGCGCCCGAACTATCCGGATGACCCGACCGTTCAAAATCTCGCATTGGTGTGATGTTCTTTCCACACCGCGAGATAGGAAAAATAAGAGAATCCCTTCTCCAGCACTTAAAAAAAAAAAAAAAGGGGGGGGAGATGATGTAACGTACCAGGAGATGTGACGTACCTGCCAGAAGGACGCATAAAGGCAGATAGGAATCAGAATAAAACGTCCGCGTAGCTCAATTGGTAGAGTGACTTATTCCGGAATGAGGGGATCCGGGTTCGAATCCTGGCGTGGACAGAAATGACGGAGAAATTTACTTCGTTATATAAGTTAATATGTCCTAGGCCATTTTAACAGTTTTCATTCCGTCGTGCTCATTTTCATTAGGTTTTGACGCCAAGTCCAGTTTAGAATTATTGCGGTTTAACTTAGGCATTAAATATTAATGAATAGGCTTTTAGGCCTAGGCTTTTTTAACAGATTTTGTTCAATTGTATAAACTATTTTTGTTTAAGTAAAAGCGCAATATTACTAACTTGACTTGGTGTCCAAACCTTACGAATATGAGCACGACGGGAAAAAATGTTAAAAAGGCTTAAGCCCTGTCAATAAATGTTTAGTGGTTGAGTAAGAGCGTAATATTACTAACTTGACATGCTATGCAAATCTCAATAATATCTCACACAGCAGGGTAGTTTAGAAATTTCTAAAAAGGCCGAGGCCTAGTGCCATAAGCTATTGTTTTGCGCGTTAGTGAAAGTGTGGCATTTTTTATTTTTATTTTGTATATTAACCTTACAACAATGAGAACTGCGGGTTCAAAGTTTCTAAAATGGCTCTAACCCGAGGTTCGTATTATCAATATCTTTGTAGAAATGTAATGTTACAATAAGGTATCTGGATGCAAATAATTTATTTTCCCATTCAACCAATGCGGAAGACAAAGGTAAGGAGAAGCAAAAAAAAATTTGTTATCTTTAGAGGCGACCTACGGGGTAAGTATAGAAACTTCGTAATCAAAAGTGTAATTATTGTAAGACTGCCTAACGGCTTTGTGGCCATTCTACATGAAAGTGGACAAGAAGATATAAAAAATGCAATTTTTATACGTTTCCTAAACGTTTTTGTGGCCACTTGGTCAAATTCTCTTTCGATGAATGCACTCGAAACCCTGATTTTCGAAAAAAAATGGCTCTTTGATGAATGCTCCGTTCGAGGAATTCGTTTCTGATGAATTCAACTAGTGCCCTTGCTCGTAGGCGTCGTTTGAATGAATAAAGATTGAGAGAGAATATGGGAAACCTGAGGACAGGCGGTGTCATGAAAAATTAAATTGTGAGAGTTCCTGTTCAGAAGACGTTTTCTCCCAAAATGTTACAGCATTGTTTTCAGAACGTTTGCATACTATTGGCCATAATATTGGCCACTTCACAATAAATCACAGTTGATCGGGGCAGCCGCAGCAGGGCAGAAGCTTCACCGATCAACTGATACTAAGATGACATCTTATCTGACCGTGCCAGGTTGAAAGTCACTGAGCTGTATCATACGACCCACTCTACTGCTTATGCTTATTTATTATATTTGTCAGGTCACGTTCGTCTTTTTACACCTGTATGGGCCATATCTGTGACGTAAAGGTGAAAATACACTACTCAAAAAATATGTTTCTGAGATTTTGGTTATATAGTGTGGGTCCATGCCCTAAACTCTGTGCCTCACGTTATCAAACATGACCATACCGGCATCGTATTATATTCCGGTCCTTCTTCGAAACCTCTTACATTTCAACCCTTGCCCTTATCCTCTCATTTGTAATTCTATTTCCACCATGTATCAGGATAGTATCAGCTTTCCTTAACTATGGATATAACCAAAGTAACGTGGAGCTAAATCAGGATTATACGAAGAATAGGGAAACACTTATTGCTCCGTCTTGCAAAAATTGAGAGACAATATGGGAAACGTGAGGGCGGTAGTTGTCATTGAAAATTAAAATGTCAGACTTTCTATTCCGAGGATGTTTTTTTTCAAATATTTTCCAGCATCGTTTTCAGAACGTCTGCATAATATTGGCCATTAACTCTAAAACCATTAGGTATAGCATGTTGGTATACAGTACTAAGGTGAGCAAAGAATATGATCATCATATTCCCTTCAGTACTTTTTTCCCATCTCTGACTTCTTTGTAATAGAGGAATGACAAGATTGCTTTGTCGCTTGGTACAGGGATCAAAAGGATGTACCGAGTTTTCATTTACATTTATTATTCTATGAAAAAATCGATACCACGTTCCACAAAACGACCCTTTAGTTCCTCGCAACCCTGTATTGGTACAGGGGTCAAAAGGATGTACCGAGTTTTCATGCACAGTTATTATTCCATGAAAAAAATCGTTACCATGTTCTACAAAACGACCCTTTATTTAATCGCAGCCCTGTATTATTTCTGGTCTAGTGTTGCTAGCACAGTTTCCCATTCCCAATCTTCAAACAATATTTCAATGAGTACTTCCAGTAGACACTTAAAGGTGTTTGGCAAGTTCATAAACAGTC
Source organism: Macrothele yani (assembly GCA_039090855.1). Classification (NCBI taxonomy): domain Eukaryota; kingdom Metazoa; phylum Arthropoda; class Arachnida; order Araneae; family Macrothelidae; genus Macrothele; species Macrothele yani. Next base: position 35,152,473 of record CM077012.1, read on the forward strand.
ACACAACGATTTTCTTGAATGACTGCTAGTGTATTACTGATCCTCTCTTGGATGCGCTGTGTTCAAATCCAACCCTAACGCGTCTGATCGAATGCGACGTCCCGTACTTTTTTTGAAACGCGGCAGCACGTGACATACAGTCGTTCGGAAAAGTTTCTTGAAGTACACAAAATTTTATGGCATAACACTTTTCTAGGTAACACCCTATTTCGACGTCTATAGGGGGAGGAAACAGGACAGGAAGCGATATTGAGCGCTGCTGTTCGGCAAAAACGCAAACGAAAATTGCCCATGATACAAAACTTGGCAAATCAAGGTTGCTCCCTTATGGACATAGCAAAAATTATATACCTTTCTTTCACACGTTGTGGTTAATCAGACTCATTGTATTTGGAACATCCCTTGTATATTGAACTGTTAAGTTTGCCTATATGTATATACACATTTTACTTTACATGAAAAAAAAAGTATGTATTTGTCATTTAAAGAAAAACATTAACATCATGTGTCCTTCTTTCTTTTTAGGTAAGTTATGCTGAAATATATTGAAAAATCTGGAGGTAAGAGCATGCTTTGTTTTCTGCTGTATGAATTTCTTTATTTGGTACAATATCTGAAAATAAATGAAACCGCTTCCTAGAGAAAGTTTTCCAGCAGACAGTGTCTTGTTTAGCAAATATAAATACAGGTCCATCCAAATTTTTTATCACATTTTTACAAGTGGCACTCTTACGTGACATACAGCGAAAAGCCAAAACATTATGACAACCTGTCTAATGTGACATTGACTTTCTACGTGCCGCCAAAACTGGTCTTACCCAGGGACAAAATAGACTCTACAAGATTTCTGAAGGTGTCTTGTGGTACCTAGTACCCCCCCCCCCCCACATTACCAGCATATCGTTTAACTTTTGTAAGTTACCTGGTTGAGCAGCCGCAGACCGATTTTGCCGTTCTAACGCAAACCAGAGATGCTCGATTGGATTGATATCTGGGGAATTTGGAGGCAGGGGGCAATACCTAGAAGTCTTCCTCATGTTCCTCGAACACTTCTCGAACAAGCCGGACAGTGTGGCGTGACGCACTGTACTGTTGAAAGAAGACACTCCTAGAAGGAAATACCGTTGGCATGAAAGGACGTACCTGGTCTGCCTCCATACATCACAAAACGTTTCAGATCTGTATCAATAATGTTACAATCTCTCATTTTCGTTACACTTTCAGAGATATCTTACAATTACGTTTCAGCAACATCTATTTTGAAACATAATTCCAAAATAACTAAATGCTGTCTAGACACGGTACCAAACAATGGAGATAATTGCAGATTAAAAGATGAACTTTTATTTACAACTTAAAACCACATATACATGCGAGATCTTTCAGACCCACTATGGGTCCATCATCAGGAACCGCAGAGGGGTGGTTCCGCGATTATAAAGTCGGAAAAAACAACCCACAATGCATTGGCATGATTACGCCGCTCAAGCCCACGCATGCGCACTTGTTAAATATAAACATGCAAATATTATAAAAGTACAAGAAATACGATTAGGGATTACGATGATATATAGTACACTGATGTAAAATAAAATGTCTCCATGATGAGGGTAATGTCGACGGCATGTCGTCATTACAACACTGGTTAGCAAATAGAGTTATGTACATGCTTTCAGTGATTAATAAGCCAGTCTTAGTTGCAGGTGTTGCTAAGATCTTGGTGCTGTTCCAGTCCGGAATGTGTTGGCCTTGTTTAACTAGTCGGGATAAGGCAGTGGTACCCGATCCAGTCCGGACATTGTATATGTATTCAGAATTACGGGTAGCAATACTCCGAATCGTGGATCCTACGTAATTGGTGTCCTGTACATCAGGCTCAGTAGCTTTTAATGGAATAGAATAGACACCGTGCCTTTGGAGCGTATTAACCTTGTCCCGATCCCTCCTAATCAAGGAGAATAATTTATGCGTCTGTATGCCAAAGACTATGTTCTGCCTGTGGCAAGCCTTTTTTAAATGTATATAACTTCAGGAACATAGTTGATAGAACCGACGTATTTAACCATTTTCTCATTTCCTCGTAAAGAGGTGCAGGTGGATCGTTGGCATCTACGAAGTTGCCTTGCCAGGATACCCGGTTCGGGTATCCTGCGGGTACCCTAACCGGGAGGCCAAATCAAAACTAAATCAAATCTCTTTATTGCGATTTCTAGCAGAAGAAGATTTATGGTTTGGCAACGGCGTGGTTGCGCATGCGCATTTATGCCATTCTACCGAAGCACTCTCGTAGTCGTATTTTCACGTGCTACTGCGATATTCTTTGGTGACAATGTCGTGCTCGAGTTAGTTGATGTAATATTTCCTGCTTTTTTTTTTTTTTTTTTGTGATTCAAGATAATCTCAAAGTAAGTAATTGTTTTGATTATTATAATTTTTAAATCCTAAAAATCGTCTTATAAAATCTAAGTAGTTGGCAGTGTTGTTGTATTTAGTATACTGAACCAGCATGGTTTTCTTTTACATCAAGCTGAGAAATTTCATATTGGTAGCTATTTAGAGAAATGTTACCTGTTAGAATGAACAGTTTACGTGACGAGGAAGAGTGTATCTAATAAACTGGCGTCTCAGTAAACACTGAAGACAAATTGAATTAGAGACAACTGGCGTTATGCAGATGTGGCGCTGTGGACGGCCCTGTAAACGGAAACGACATGACATACGCAGCGATCTGACAATATAAGGAGTGATGCGACGGGAATCAGTAAGAGTCGGACGCAGTATGGGTAAGACGAAGGATCTAAGCGCATTTGATCGTGGGCAAATTGTCGGGGCCCGACGAATAGGTCACTCCATCTCGGAAGTATTGCAGGCATTGGGATTTTCACGAGCCACTGTGTCACGGGTGCACCGTCAGTACATCGAATCCGATAAAAGCATCCCTGCAAGGCCCAACTGCCGTGGACAACAGCGTGTGGATGAGCTGGGTCATCGTCGAGTAGCTGGCATTGTAACAGCGGATAGACGGCCACAGTGCAAGAAATCACTCGGCAATTTAATTCTGGTGCACAAAAACGTGTAAGCAGCCATACCATCCAGAACCATCTCCTCGCTATGGGGTACAGAAGCCATTGTCCCACGAGGGTACCGCTGCTGACCGTACACCACAGGGTGCAAAGAGTAGCATGGGCGCGGGAACATCGCCACTGGGCCCTAGACATGTGAGAAAATGTTGCCTGGACTGATGAGTCGAGATTCACGTTGGTACATGCGGATGGCAGGTCCACATGAAGCGATGGATCTTTCTTGCCAGCAGGGTACTCTTCAAACTGTTGAGGGTGGCATTCTCGTCTGGGGACTGCTTACGTGGACTGAAATGGGACCCCTGGTACGTGTGACATCGTCCCTCACAGGTCAACGTTACCGGGATATCCTGGACGACCATTTGCTCCCGTTTGTGTGTCTTCAACATCCCACTGGAAACCTCATCCTGCAACAAGACAATGCAGACCCCGAATTGTATCCGAATGGTTGGATGAACACTCCACCAACGAGACCTCGCTTCCTTGGCCAACTAGGTCACCTGACTTCAATCTCATCGAGCACACCTGGGATACAATCTAGAGAGATGTTCGAGGCTCTGACCCCCTCCATCAAATCTTCGTGAACTGTGGGAGCTTGTTCAGGGTTCGTGGATCCGCATGGCTTCCCAACGCTTCCGGTGTCTTGTCGAATCCATGCCGAGACGAATCGCCGCCGTCATCAGGGCGAAAGGTGGTGCAACACGTTACGAGACAGGTATCTCTAATTCAATTACTGTTCAGTGTACATCTCTGATAAAGAATATAAGCTGCATTTTCTTTCACTTCAGCATCCATTTTAGGTTTATTTTTTCACTGATTTTTTTAAGACTTTGATGTGCTAACGTTTTTAAAAATTAGTCAGTCGAACCCGTGTACAACGGAGTTGAAGGGAGAGTCAAAACCATTCGAAATATACGAATTTCGTTATAACCGGACATAAGATTTATTTCACCAAAGATTCATATTTTTCAACTTCTTGTGATGCTGTGGTTAAGATGTTTCTGGGAGCAAAATGTACTCAAAGATTTATTTCACCAAAGATTCAGTGATCGAAAGGTTGCAAAGGGCGGGGAAAAGGACAGCGTTTTCCCATGAGATTATGCTTTGCATCCGTGGAATGAACTAGTAGCACAAAAGCAACTGAATCATTCTTTTCTTCATGCGAACTGACCTATTGTAAAGGGAACCATGAAATGTTGTCAACGGTTAAAATAACAAGGAAGAATATTACAAAGCGATTGAATAATTAATTCACACACTCGATGGGGATCAGGAACAGCCAACAGAAGTCATCGTTCTTTCCACGTTAATAATCACTTGTGAGTCTGGAGAATTTGAGGCCGCTGTGGTGCAGTGGTAGCATGTCCGGCGTGCAACTGGAAGAACTGGATTCGATTCCCAGTGGCGGCCGAAGAGAATTTTTCCGTGACTTATTTATTAACCTGGAAAGAGTTATGGTTTCTGTTTGGTGTTCCTTATCCACGTCGAGTGTATGAATTAATTATTCAATCGCCTCCTAGTTATTTGTTCAGTTGCTGCTTTCCATCTTTGGTGAATCCCCAGCGTTGTGCGGGGTTCCATGAAGCAACCTGCCATGTGGTTTGGCAGTTAATCACTTGTGAGTCTGGACAATTCGAGGCCACTGTGGTTCGGTGGTAGCTTGTCCGGCGAGTAACTGGAAGACACTGGGTTCGATTCCTGGTGGTGGCGGCAGATGATAATTTTTTCCGTGACTCATTTATTAACGTGGAAAGAGCGATGACTTCTGTTTGATATTAAAAAGCTCAAGGGATCTATAAAAGATTTGGTTTATGCGGAACTTCGTATTATGCGAGCTCATTATACCTATGTGAAAAAAAAAAGTCTTCGGGCACCCTTTTCTGCACTAGAAATGGAACATTCCAATAGATCACGTGTGCAGGATTCCCTTTAGAACTGGGGTTAAGCTCTTTAGACGTCGTATAGCGTCTACTCCTGAGACATGGCCACTCGTGTTGAGCTTACTGACTTCCAACGAGGTAGGGTGCCATGTCAGAAACCTGTCCGTGCGATTGCAGGACAATTGCAACACCCACGGTCAACTTTTCAAGACGTTATCAGCAAATGGGAAGGTGGGGGACTTGGGACTGCCACGAAACGTTCAGGAAGGCCAAGTAAATTGACGAAAGGGACAAAAGAACTCAGAAACGTGTATTCCGTGGGTACCGCTATTCCTCTGCGCAAATCACCACCGAAGAATTTAAGGTTTCAACAGAGGTGAGTGTGTGCACTAAGACATTTCGTAAGGAAATGCACAAGCTAAATTTCCATGGCCGTTAATAACTCGGAAGAATGCTGCTAAGCGACTTGCTTGGTGCAAAGCACATCGTCCACGGACCCTGGACCAATGGAAACGAGTGTTGTGTGACGAATCACACTACACCGTTTTTAAATCCGATGACCATTGTTGGGTGTGGCGTATTCCAGGTGAAAGGTATATCTACCAGAATGTGTCATCCCAATTGTTAAGTTTTGTGATGGCAGTATCATGGTCTGGGGACGTTTCTCGTGGAATGGACTCGGTAGTTGTATATGAAAACATAAACGTGACAAAGTACCAGAACATTCTAGGCAACGCAGCACTGCCTACACTTCACCACTTTTACAGAGAGGACCATTTTGGTTTCTTCAAGACAAAGCGCCGTGTCATAAGCCACGCTTTATTTCGACATGGTTTGAGGACATAGATGAACAGAATTTAGAGTGGCCTGCTAAAAGCCCCGGGCTCAATCTTATAGAGGCCCTTGGAGATGCGCGTGAACGTCGGATTCGGGCTAGAACGACACGTCTAACTTCTGTGCCTGAACTGACCACTGCTTTGCGGGGTAATGGAAAAATATACCTGCGACTAGTTACCAAAATCGCATTGAAAGTGTGCCAAGGAGAGTGCACAACTTAATTGTGCCCAAAGGTGGGCCAACTCTTCGTGGGTTTTGCCATAAATGCAATATTGTATAAAAAACACTAGTGTCAGGATACTTTTTTACGCTTTCCAAACGTAAGTTGAAGAAACGTATATGCTCCAGCTTTGTCTGCCTGTCCGCACGATAACTAGCGTAAAAATCGTTCGATTTTCAAGAACGTTAGTATGTGGTAGGGGACAACCTTGGGACGAACCCTATTGAAAATGGGCGAAATGGGGTCAAAGGTCAGGACATAGGATCGAGATCCATTCTATCGCCCTTATGCGTCATAACTTACGTAAAAATGCTTCGGTTGCGACAAAACTTTATCATGTTGTTCCGGAGGTATACTGAACTAAATCTGTCTAATATCTTCTAACTGTTGTCAAAGTTCAGGACACAGGAGCGAGATTTATTTCACAGCCATTATCCTCATAATTTGACTAAAAATACTTCCATTGCGACAAAACTTTAGTATGTTGTTCCGGAGGTATACTGAACCAATTATGTTTAATAGCATCGGAATGGAGTCAAAGGTCAGGGAACAGCAGCGAGATTTATTCCACAGTGATTATCCTCATAACTTGAGTAAAGTTGAGTAATGATTTCTGGTATGTCGAACAGCGTATCATAATCAATGCAATGCATGATTTTACTAACTTGTTTCCATATAGTGTATGTGGGTTCGTCTGTATTAAGGTACTATTCTGTACTGCATTATACGAAAAAAAAAAACAGTTTGTTCAAATGTGCGATGTATTACTGCTCTCAAGCTGAAATAGAAGGAACTTGGTGCTTATCTAGTGTGGAGAAACCTTGTCCAATGTGCGAAATATCTGCTAAAGACTACTTTTTATCAATAAAATCAAAACGAAAAACTCTCCTTTTGTCATAAAGGTTATTTTATCCATATAGAATAAAGTCCTAACAAATATGAGTTACTGTGAGGTTCACGTTTCCGTTAATAAATTCTTTCTTGTGGGCATGCGCATTTAACAACAACGATAAGAATGAAAACTGACTCCTGCTACGCGTTTAGGTTGTGGCAGCCTCTCCTGGATGATAGCTGAAAGGAAAGACGAGGTGGCAAAAGTCTTCATGAGGAAAGAAAGAAATTTATTCTCAACTTGATTAATTTTTGTCTTGATAACTGATAACCTTTAAATCCCAACGAATCTTTTTTAAAAACTTTACTTTGCGACGGTATAAAATAAAACTTGAATTTCCTGCATAACGACCTTGTTATACGCAATGTATAGATCAAACTTTTTGCTGTTGTTTTCTTTACAACTACATATTCCCGATAATGAGATATTTAGCGATACGATTAATGTATTTATTTGAATACTAAAGAACGTAAGTTAAATGGATATCGCGAAAACCTTTTGTTGAGAATAAGCTTTGATTTATGACTAGGAAACGATAAATAATTTGGAATGAAGTATTTTTTTTACCAAGAAGGAAATCCACCATCATCTCCATTAGCGCCGAACAGAATGATCAAATGTTTTGAGGAACCAGAGGTTTAAGACTCCCATTAAAATATCTGATTTAGTGAAAGAGGTTCGTTGAAGTTCCCGAAGAATCGTCTATGACTTTTGTTTATAAAAGTACCCACAGTTTTATCCCTTGGATTATATTTTTTCCCGACCGGAAGTAAGAGCGCTGCTTTTAAGATTTTAGGCAAGTTAATCTGTTTAGTTTTTTTATTACCAACATTTTATTACATTACTTTAGTCACTCAGAAGAAACGTTGGTTTTGTGTGGCCATAAAGGAAGTAAATCCAAAAAAACATAAAGTGATGGGGCCTTATTTGTTCTACTCTCTCAGATTGTGGAATGACGTCAGCATCGAAAACTTTTAGAGGCTCACCTTTAAAGCTATTCCTTTTCTCATTGCGCATGGACGATGTTTACTGGGATGACTAGCAATCGTAAGAAAATATACACTGCGCTACAATTAATTTTCAGACACCTCCCTATTGATAGTAAATTAAGTCCTATACAAGAACAGGGTCACATACCTAACTATCCAGGTAACACAACCTTGTGATTTAACGTAGGCTCAACAGTGAGCCACCGTCTTCTATTCCGAAAAGACCGTGGCTCACTGTTATCCCTACGTTAAATGACAAGGCTGTGCTACTAGGGTACAAATGTGCTCTTAGGTATATGATGAGACAACGGCACGACTGCAAATGCCAGACCCCTCCATTGACGAAGCTAACTGATTCCCAACGCGAATTGATAACGAAATAATGCTTGGTAGCCGTACTGACCTCCACATCTTATAAGGAGGTTCAGTCACTGGTGTCCGTTATTGTACGGAGGTTCTCCTGCCTCACGTGCGTCTGTTTAGAGGTGCTGTGGGTCCTAAGTTCCTCTTCATGGACGACAACGCTACACCTCAACGTACAGTGGCTGTCGCAGAGCGGTTGGAGAGTGAAGATATTCAACTTATGGATTGGCCCGCAAGGTCCTCGGACCTAAACCCAATCGAACACGTGTGGGAGCTTCTCGGGAGACGCTTGGCAGCAAGTCATCAGCCGCTAGCAACGATTCCGCTGCTGCGATTGGCGCTACAAGAAGAATGGGCCGCGATGCCTCAACAGCTGCTTGACAACCACGCCCTCAGCACGGACAGACGTTGTAAATCCTGCATCGCAGTCAGGGGTGATCATATCCCCTACTAAAGACTGGATTTTTCTTGGCAGCTGCCTGTCACATGGACGTTTCTGTCTTCTGTCCAGTTGTGCTCGAAGCTACATTTTCAATAAAGTGCGTTTGTATCCTTTGGATTCCTTGTTTGGACGGTTTTGCTCACTTGTCCCATATTCTTACATCTTGGGGATCTTATGTTATGATTTGAGTCGATGTGAAGCACTTCTGCCTGACATTACATTTGAAAAACCGCCTCGTCCTTAATTTTGCACTCCAGTGTAACTAAGCACGGTGCGCAATCCATGAGTTTGATGTTCACTACTAGATGTAGCGGATGCTAGAATAAAGATACTTACGAACTGTATGGTCTTGACGGTGTAATTTGATGAGGCAACATGATCGTATGGTGCTGCTTTTCGTAGTTAACATTGAACTCATCAGTAGTTTTGGACAAAACCTAGATTACTGCGCTGTTCTGGACAATTATGCGTTTCCAACTTTGTGGCAATACTTTGGGAAAGGTCTAAACCTCTGTTACAAGAACAACGTTCCATGTCATGCTGCGTGCGTTGTTACAGATTGGTTTGAGGACATGGACATCGAAAAGGTGGACTGCCAGCCAAGAAACCTGACCTGAACCAAGGTCATATAGAAAGTACAAAGCCATGACATTATAGAGATTAATTCCGTCCGTTTGTAACTTAATTGCTATGTCACACCGACTGATACTAAGGTGTCTCGTTTGACGTCACACACGACAGCTTTGTAACTAGGCGGAAGCCTTGGATTGCTCGTGACGCCACTAAAAGAGGGAATTCATGTCTCGAATCTTATGGCCTTGCCTGAACTTTGCAAAGTATCTCTAGAACGAATTGGTTCATCAGGTGCCTGGAAGAAGAGATCGACCAACTAATGATGCTAAACTGGTCACAGCTTTGAAGGCCGACGGGAAGAACAGAGTCGGAAAAGACTGGTGGAAACTATTGAGCGATGACCAGAGGCAACCATAAGGCCAACGGTTTGAGCACACAACGTAACATTTTCAGTTTTATCGACAGTTAACGGCCATAGGCAAAGTGAAGCAGATGGATTAATGTGTCCCTCATGAGTTGACAGATTAGTACAAAACACGACGATTTGATGTCCGCTTTTTGCTTATCTGCTGCGAAACGAATAACATTTCGAGGAACCTTGTCACTTCAGATGAGAAATGGATCCTATATGACAATAATCGACATTCGGCGAAATGGCTTGACCGCGCTGGAGACCCGAAGCACACCCAGAAGCCGGTACTCCGTCCAAGGTAGACGAAGGTCGAAGGCCGTATTGCGTCAATTTGACGTCGTCTCGCCGCTGTCATCCGAGCCAAGGATGGTTATTACCATTTTTAGGTAGGTGGTCATATTATTGTGATACGACTGTGTATATTACGAACTAGAAACTCTATATTAGTGGCAACGGGATGAGACTTTCAGAATCACACAAAAACGAATTTCTGACAATTTATACTCATCCGATATAGAGTCATTTCGGCGAAATGTTTTTACTGCAGAAGTGTAGCGTTTGGAGGCATTCATGGTAATTATCCCCCATCTGCTGATTAATGTCATCTCTGATTTCGAATCTCTGCAAATAATGGGTATCGTTATATATAAATGTGAAGCTTCAAAGCCGGATGAACTAGTGCTGTCATTTGTGATTTTAAAAAATCAGCTTTCTAATTTCGTTAGCGTAAATTTCACAGGTAATTACTCAAACACGTCTGGCTAATTGTGGCACTTTTTAACTCGATGTTTGAAAACGTGAAAAGAGATTTTGATTTTAATGAGCCATTTAAATGTAAGTAAAATGAATTTCACGTCGAAATATTCTGGTTGAGAAACTTTGTTAGTGTGAGAATAGCCAACGAAAGAGCACTAACTCATTTAAGGTTGATCATCAAAGGAGAAACTCTCGGTGTTTGACCGGTGATTGAGCATTCGACCATATAATGGGTACCAGACGCTGATTAACTTAGAAGGGTCGATTGAGGCGTAAAACGGGCTATTTACTTCTCTTGTATGCCTAGGGACAAAGATAATGAGGCACTTAACGCTTACTTTATTGCTAATCGTAGGTCTACGGTTAGGACAAAGAAAAACTAAAATCGCAAGGTATCCTTTGCATGAATGATGATTAAAGTACGTGATACTTTGTTCCTTTGAGAAAATCACAGCTGAAGTTTTTGTATCTAAAGTACCACATTTTTTTAATTGTGAACATTAAGAAGCACTTCAACGAAAAGAAATTTTGTTACTACACGCTGTATTTCATGACTTTCAGCTGCCATCTACTTCAGTAAACATTTCTGACCTTCATGTAGCGTGAAAGATTATCTGTTTTCTTAATACTGTGGAAATCTAACACGGTTCATTAAAGAATTATTAGGCCTGACTTAAATCTGCAGAAGATGACACCGTCTTTGTCTAGTTTTTATTTGGTTGCTTCAATATTTCGACATCTAGTAACAGTTGTTTGTTGTTCAGTAGGGTAACACATGCCTGCAAAATTCTACTCACTGAAAATTGCCTCCAAGTTTTTAGCTGATTCTAAAGATATTTGTTGTGCTGATTTCAAAAATGATTACCACTTTTCCTAGTTTTAATAAAATGGATATGAAGGTATAGGAAAATAGCATATTCACAGGTATTCTGATGAAAAGTATTTTTTGTTACAAAACGTAAACAAAATATGTACAAAAACTGTTACGAAGAACCATTTTAAAATGTCATTAATATTTACATGTCCTTATATATTGTCTTTCTCTTTTGGCTTCTCAAAGCTTCATTTGGTACTTTTTCTTCTATACGCAGCTTTCGGGTATTCTCTTCGTTGCTTCCAAGAGTAGTCTGACATCATGTTGAAGTTCCATCTCGCCTGGTATGGTCGTTCCATCTCATTTATGTCGTGGTGAAACCTTTATCCCTATTCATCGTTAACGGCTTCAAGGTTTTCAGGAAAATAGTTAAAATGAACGTTCAGAAAGTGCACCTTCAAGCTCATTGAACAACATAACGTTCTAAATTCTCCTAGCATGTTTGCTACAATACAGTTTCTTTGTAGTTGGGATCTTTGTAATTTCTCAAGAACTTCTCTAAAATTTCCTTAAAAGCATTGCAAGCCTCGCTTTCAGGATTTTCCTATTTCCTTCAAACTCATTCTGTTTTAGGAGTTTCGAATGTCCGGCCAGACAAAAATGCCTTCTTTCGATTTGGCATCTGACAATCCCTGAAACCTTTTACACAAGTACATAAACACAATATCCTTTTCTTGGCTAAGCGTTTACAAACTTTTTTCCGTAAGTCCGTGTTTTACATGTAGAGGAAGTAAAATTATAGGGTTGGAAAGAAAGTTATGTCAGATGACGAAGTCCCGGCCACGGCGCATATTGTCCGGTGAGTCTGCACAGCACACAGGCGTGACAGCAGCAGGTAGGTGGCTTAAGTCATTTGCAACTAGCCGTCAGAGGGCGAAGAGTATGAGCGCCAGCCAACATGGAAGTGGACAAGGAACATATCCGATCCACTATAGCATACTGTTTGAGTTTCGTCGTGTAGCAACCCCGCAAGTGCTATAAGGAACATCCCCAGTGGGTACCCCAATGCCATATCACATTAGGGATGGGCAAAAAACATCGATGTTTTGCCACCGATGATCGATGTTCTAACTTCGATGTTGCAGAAGCCGATACATCGAAAAAACAGCGAGGTGTCATGACCGATGTTTTCAACTGGTAGAGAATATCTTCTACGAAAAGTAAATGCCTTTCTTTTTGTTAAATTCTTATAAAGAGGAAAGAAATATCACTTTCCTTTTGGCTGTTTTACTTGATTCATTGGCAAAAACCAAGATCTTTTCCTCGAAAGCTTGCGAGCCTAAGCATCGAAAAAAACATCAAGGTTTCCACCGATACATCGAAAAAACATCCAGCATTTTAAGAGATATTATTAGTTACTTGGGGTTGAATTGGTGAGCAATCACTATTATATTGAACAGAGATTTTACCCAGCGATATGCCCATTCGTTGCTGCAGATTAAAAGTGGGAAATCTTCGGCTTGTTAGCAAGACATCGTAGTTCACACCGATACATCGAAAAAACATCGAGGTTTCCACCGATACATCGAAAAAACATCGAGCATTTTAAGAGATATTATTAGTTACTTGGGGTTGAATTGGTGAGCAATCACTATTATATTGAACAGAGATTTTACCCAGCGATATTCCCATTCGTTGCTGCAGATTAAAAGTGGGAAATCTTCGGCTTGTTAGCAAGACATCGTAGTTCACACCGATACATCGAAAAAACATCGAATTTTCCACCGATACATCGAAAAAACATCGAGGTTTCCACCGATACATCGGGTGCTTTAACAAATATTACGTTACCAGATGTTGCAATGTTGAGGATCATTGTTACATTGACCAGATATTGTACAAATGGATTGCCTATTCATTGCTGCAGATGGAAAAGTGCGAATTCTTCAGTTTATTAGCAAAAGATCGAAACATTGAGGTTCCCAACGATGCATCGCAGACAGCGTTGCATGCAGATAGTTTTTTTCCGGAGGAGGGGGGCAGTAATAAACTTTGAGGGGGCTCAAACTTGTTATTTATATATACATTAATACATATTAGGTTATTTATATATGTACATTAATACATATTATGTTATTTATATATACATTAATACAAATAACAAGATTTTAAACCGAGTATAAAAATTTTCTTCTGCTCATATGTATCGCAAATGCAAATTCCAAGAAATCTACTCATACAAGTGATTGAAAATGTAAAGCCGCCCCGGTGGCGCAGTGGTCTAAGCGATGGCCTCTGATCATTCGTCCGAACTGGGTCCGGGTTCGAATCCCGGTGAGGCATGGATGTTGTGTTTGTCTTACGGCACTGGTTCTCTCCCTTCCCTGGGACCAGTGACTCTAAATTAGGGACGGGCGACTGCTTATAGCCCATTGAGTTGCTCACGGTGGTCGTTAAACCTCCAATAAAAAAAAAAATGTAAAAATGTTATACATTTATTTTAATTCAGTAACGCACCACGGATTTCACCCTACGGTGGCGTAAAATATTAATGATGCTGGTAAGATAACACTGTGCTGGAGAAAATCTCCCCCCCCCCCAACATTAGGAGTTGCAAAAATATCTTCGTTTTACAACAAGTGTGTTTCTGATTATTCAGGAATCATTACAGTGTTACCTGAAAACGTATGATGTAAACCATTCCCCTGCCCTTGCCTTACGGCACTGGTTCTCTCCCTTCCCTGGAACCAGTGACCCTAAATTAGGGACGGGCGACTGCTTATAGCCCATTGAGTTGCTCACGGTGGTCGTTAAAACTCCAATAAAAAAAAAAAAAAATTCCCCTGCCCATTGGTTTCAGCCCCTTTGGATCGTTTAGATTAGCACATAGTTACAATAAACTCATTAATCGTTTGAAATTCTTGGATTTCCTTATTGTCACAGAGTGTAAACCACATAACCCCACGAAAAAAAAATTATGGGAATAATTTTTATCAAATTGCTATTGTTAAAAATTAGGTAGCCCGAATATTTTGTTGTATTGGAAGCCCTAACGTCACTTTTAGCTACACTGAGGCTTAACCGTATAGTATACATGGGAACTCGGATCCAGAAGACTGAAATAAAGCTGAATGCCAGCTTCCAAAATATGATACTATATGTATTGCAGTGCAAACAGTATGCCGTTGGTGACTACAAATCAACAGTACACTTAACAATCAAATAAAAAAGGCTTTGAAAAATTTATAGAATTGTGAAAAAACACTTTGTTTTTTTGTTTTGTTTTTTGCCCCTCTTGCATATATGATCAAGATGAACTGGTCTTCTACCCTCCTGATTTTTACCCACAGAAAGTTTTAGGTAATTTTGGTAGGACTTAATAATTGATTTTTAACATGGACAATTGTTCCATTTAATAAACAAATTTACAAAACCATTCTCATCTTGAGCAACAGATTTTTCTCTAGAGTATATATATTTTCATAACTACTTTGATTTCAGAGCTACATTAATTTTTTTTTATTTAAAGTATTAACACTTTACGTGAAGTCTTTTATGGCTCTAATTAACAACGGAAATTCCGGCCTTTTTTTTTTTTTTTTTTTGTCGAGGTACTGTATACATTATTGGCTGCATTGACTCGTCGGATTTAGAAAACGTAAATATACGTGAAGATGGCAATTTTGGTTTTAGTGTATAAAACAAAGAAATTAATTTAATACCTAAAATAATCTTAATGCTACTGAGATATAAAGTCCATGTGGATGCGTTTTTGTATTATAATATTTTCAATCATTTTCTTAAGTTTTTAAAATTAATTTCTCCAAATTTTCATCTATAAACAAAAATAATTAGATTAAATATAAGGAATGATTACCCAAAACCTACGGTGGACAACTATGGATTTTCGGGGGGGCTAAGCACCCCCGAAAAGATGCCTGAATACATCACTGATCGCAGAAACATCGAGGTTTTCACGATGCATCGAACAAAAACAGAGGTTTCTACTAATACATCGAGCATTTTAATAGATATTATTAGTTTCCCGATGTTATTGGTAAGTAATCACTGTTATATTAAACAGATATTTTGCATATCTATTGCGTATTTACTGCTGCAGATTGAAAACAATGAATTTTTCGGCTTATTAGCAAAAACATCGAGGTTTTCACCGATACATCGACAATTTCGACCGATACTATCGATGCATCGATGTTTTGGGAATGAGTAACCACCAATGTCGATCATCGATGTTACCTACCGATATGCCCATCCCTATATCCCATCATCAGTGCTGTCGTTGGTTCGAACGGTTTCGAGGGGGAAATACACTGGCGGAAAGTGAAAAAAGAACACCAAGAAGGAGACGTCTGATACCAACGAAATTTATACAGCATAATAACGGAATACAGACGATAACGTGATCAAAACATTAGGGCAAAATACAGCTGTATTTACTGAAAAACTGAAAAATAACATTTCCATGTAACATGGTTAGTACGAGGTTGAACCGCCATGAACTGCGTCACACTGTGCAATTCTAGCATGAAGTCTGTCGTACAGATGTTGGATGTAAGTTTGGGGTATTGAGTTCCAAGCATCCTCAACTTGGACGCGTAAATCGGAGATGGTCGTAGCTAGCCGTGGAGACCGGATAAGTCGTTGTCCCATAAAATTCCACAAGTGCATATTGGGGGACAAATCCGGTGAACGTGCAGGCCATGGAAGTTGTCTCACACCCTGAAGTGCATGTTGCGTTGCACGTGCCGTGTGTGGGTGTGCGTTATCTTGCAGAAAAACACCACGATGGACCGACCTCACAAATGGCACAACAACGGGCTGAATGATATCGTTGATGTGGGGGGTGTTGTTTAACGTACCCAGTACAAACACTAGTTGTGTACGGGAGTGATAGCTGATCGTCGCTCCCCACACCAGGAGACCAGGTGTAGGCCCTGTGTGTCGCTGGCGGATGCAAGAAGGGTGGAGACGCTCCCCTGTGCGCCTGCGAACATGCATACGGACATCGCAGGCTCCCAAGCAGAATCTGCTTTCATCGCTGAACACGACAGATCGCCATTGCGTTTTGCAGTGCAGACGTAGGCGACACCACTGCAGCCGATCCTGACGGTGGGCTGGAGTCAGAGGTACACATGTCAGAGGCACACGTGCACGTAGTCCTGCATCCAGTCGACGGTTGCAGATTGTTCGCACAGTCACCTCAGGTTCAACGGCAGCTCAGATTTGCGTCGCAGTGGATGTTCTGCTTGACAACGCCGCTCTTCTTGTGCGTCGATCGGTCCGCTCATCAGTCCGTTTGTGACCCCCGGTTCCACGTCTTCTCGTGTGGGAATGTTCCTCGGACCATCTACGCCACCATCGTACCTCCACCGATACTTCCCATCCAATTCGCTCCGCAATACGACGATACGACCACCCGGCCTCGCGGAATCCGAGTAGACGACCTCGCTCAAAGTCCGATAACTGCTGAAATCGTACACGTCTTCCATGTCCAGGCATTGCAGCTTCTTCAGGGTCTTCGCACGTGTCCGTACGCCGACGACTGATTACATTCACTTTGCCGTACTCCTTAAATACCACCGACGATAATTTGCATATTATGCCGTGCTGTGGCGCAAGCGCTCACCGGTTGGTTCCGAAATTAACATTACACCTACGTAAACTCGACCCCATTAACATATGCAAATTTCATGATCGTCCGCCAGTTCCTTCTTGGTGTTCTTTTTTCACTTTCAACGGCGGTGAGGCATGGGTGTTGTGTTTGTCTTACGGCATTGGTTCTCTCCCTTCCCTGGAACCAGTGGCTTAAATTAGGGACGGGCGACTGCTCATAGCCGCTCAGTTGCTCATAGTTGTCGCTAGACTTCGAATAAAAAAATGCCGGCCTTGAAATGTGCATATTACTGAGCAAAATGCCATCCAGTATGTACATATATTGAGTTACAAACGTAAAGCCAACGTGGTATGGTTGTAGCATTTGCCGTTGCCAGCGCGTGTAAGAAGCATTCTTGTGTCTGCAAATCTTTTTCAGTCCCATATACGTGGCGAGAGATAAGACGACTAAGAGCAGGCCTGTCTCAGGCCCAGTACGCAAGGGACTAGATAGTAATTTCACGGATATGACAGTAATTCAACTACACTGATGGTGTGTCACGAAGTCCTGGCCAAGGTTGTCCAAGGCGTACGAAACCTCGTGAGGACCGTTATGTCGCTTCTACCGGAAAGCGTCACAGGTCCTATACAGCCCGACAATTATCTTGGGAGCTTCTCGCAGCAACTGGGATTACGGTATTAATGCAAACAACGTATAGAAGAAAGAATGCAAATGGTCTTCATTCCAGGAGGCCCAAGGTTTGTGTCCAACAAACAGCATCTCACAGGAGAGCTTGCTTGAACTGGTGCTGGCAACATCGTTCCGAGTAGGCCGGTGTTGTTTTTACAGGCGAGTCGAGATTGTCTACAAACGGATTCTTATCGGCATTTCATCTGAAGGGAACAAAGAACCCGTAATGAACCTGCAAACGTCCGGGAATGAGACTCCTTCAGAGGCGGTGGTCTGCTCGTGTAGGGTGGCATTATGTTCAACGAACGCACACCACTCTGCGGGCTTACAGGGGGCTATATGAATGCCAAGCCTTATTAAAAGCCGTATCTCCGACTTTTTCCGGAGCTGTTGGCACTCAGTTCTGTTTAATGAATAATAACACAGGCCCACGCAGAACCCAGCTTGTGACTGATTTCCTGCAGAGCGAGGATATTCGGCGTATGGACTGGCCCGCGAGGTCTCCTGGACTTGGAACCTGTGCGAGCGTCGTGCCGTTCCACGGTAAAGTCAGGGTCCGTGCGTTTGCCAGCTCGTCTCCAGACACGTATGCGCAGGTCATTAGTAGGTGGTCGAGTGGCCTTCTGGAATGTAATCCCCGTGCCGCAAGTCGTATGGCAACTGCCCGGATGGGTACTTCCGTACCTGTAGACGACGCGCCACTGATGGTTGAGAGCGACGAATTCGGTTCTGTTCGTTCCTCGCGTTCTGTCGTTGATCTCGTCCGTCCACTGCCCGTGCGCCGCTGGGTTGAGCTGTCGTCATCCCATTGGCGCAAACATTGGGTTAACCACGCTTTGCAGGAATATCAGACTTGGTTTCGTTGTAATTTTTTTAAACTCTTAATATTGCAAAAATAAAATGCATCTTTTTTCTTTTTTTTCTTTTTTCAGCCGAAAGGCTCGATCTGAGGCTCTTCCGGAAGTGATTCCAAATGATATGCATTTGGTTTTTTAAGAAAAGTTAAAGTTTTTAGGTGTTGCGTTTCAGGAGGATCTAAAGTGGGATGCCCATGTTGAAGTTATTTCGCGGCACTTGAGATATCGAATAGGGCACTTTATTCGTCTTTCATTTATCCCTATCTGTCTTATTGTTTATTTGCTTGGGGTTGGACAACTAAATGTAAAATTAATAGAATTTTTTCTTTGCAAAAAAAAAAAAACTTTGTTCGTTTGTTGAATCCATTGGAAAATGTGGAGATACTTAGTCGTTATATATTATTGATCTTCGAGAAATTACATAGTTATCGACTAGTGTTAATCCATGAGCGTTGTGACGTATATTCTAAAACAACTTTCATGTTTAGTTCCTTTTCCTATGTAAATTTGAGTTCGTTCTCTTAGACACTTTCAAACCTTAACGTGAATGTCTTTTCCCTCAAACGAGAATGACGTTGGCAACAATCTGAGGTCAGAACGAGAATGACGTTGGCAACAATCTGAGGTCAGAACGAGAATGACGTATGTGTGTACTGATAAGAACGTTAGATAAAAAGGACGATACAACAGTTGCTTGTGTGTGTGTGTGTGTGTGTGTGTGTGTGTGTGTGGAGATGTTCGTACGCTGTTAAAATAAAATGTGAAATTTACAACTGGTAGTGCCATATTCTGGATTTCATCAAATATTGCTGGACCAATGAAAGGTGATCGTAAGTTTGACTTCTGCATATGTTTCGTCTGGCCATAAAAGCTTAATTAGGAACTATTGCATCGTATTCTCATTTAGTTTACCATTTCCTTAGTCATGGTTTTAGACATAGCGTAACACCAATCTCGCACACGAAAAAGGGTTACGTTGTAGCGTGTTTATATGCCAATAAAGATCTTAAATTAATAAATATACGTCATCCTGCACACACTTAAGAAACTCGTGGGTTTGATAATTTTTTAATTCGTTGGGTTCGTAGTAATGTCTGGAACGGGTTGTTGACTTACAATAAAACCTCTTTCCAGTGTTGTATCGTTTAAGAAAGCATTAAAGGAATATTATGTTTATAGTTAAATTACATTCACTTCAATCATATAGTATTACGATTATACACTGAAGAGCAATTGAATTAGAGACAGCTGGCGTTATGCAAATGTGGCGCTGTGGGCGGCCCTGTAAACGGAAACGACATGACGTATGCAGCGATCCGACAATATAAGGAGTGATGCGACGGGAATCAGTAAAAGTCGGGAGCAGTATGGGTAAGACGAAGGATCTAAGCGCATTTGATCGTGGGTAAATTGTCGGGGCCCTGCGAATGGTCACTCCATCTCGGAAGTCGTGCAGGCACTGGGATTTTCACGAACCACTGTGTCACGGGTGCACCGTGAGTACATCGAATCCGGTAAAACCATCCCTGCAAGGGCCAAGTGCCGTGGACAACAGCGTATGGATGAGCGGGGTCATCGTCGGCTAGCTCGCATTGTAACAGCGGATAGACGGTTAATATATATCAAATACGTGGAGATAATGTAAATGGACGATGTCATCACTCTTTCCACGGGCCACAGTGAAAGAAATCACTCGGCAATTTAACGCTGGTGCACAAAAACGTGTAAGCCGCCACACCATCCAGAACCATCTCCTCGCTATGGGGTACAGAAGCCATCGTCCCACGAGGGTACCACTGCTGACCGCACATCACAGGGTGCAAAGATTAGCATGGGCGTGGGAACATCGCCACTGGACCCTAGACATGTGGTAAAACGTTACCTGGACTGATGAATTGAGATTCACGCTGGTACATGCGGATGGCAGGATACCAGTACAGCGCAAACCACATGAAGTGATGGATCCTTCTTTCCAGCAGGGTACTCTTCAAGCTGGTGGGGGTGGCATTCTCGTCTGGGGACTGTTTACGTGGACTGAAATGTCCCTCATAGGTCAACGTTTTCGGGATATCCTGGACGACCATTTGCTCCCGTTTGTGCGTCTTCAACATCCCACTAGGGACCTCATCCTGCAACAAGACAATGCACCGTGCCATCGCTCCGGAATTGTATTCGAATGGTTGGATGAACACTCCACCGACGTGACCTCACTTCCTTAGCCAGCTAGTTCACCTGACGTCAATCCCATCGAACACATCTGGGATGCCATCGAGAGAGATGTTCTAGGCTCTGATCCCCCTCCATCAAATCTTCGTGAACTGTGGGAGCTTGTTCAGGGATTGTGCATCCGTATGGCTTCCCAACGCTTCCTGTGTCTTGTCGAGTCCATGCCGGGACGAATCGCCGCCGTCATTAGGACGAAAGGTGGTGCTACACGTTACTAGACAGGTATCTTTAATTCAATTGCTCTTCGGTGTATTACGATTATATGTTCATGAGTTGAAAAATATGTAATTACTTGAAATGTTTCTTTCTTTTGAGTGCCAGGGGCTCATCAGACGAACATTGGCCTTATTCTCTGGTTCCCTCCTATGTTGCACTATTGATGTTGTATATGATTTTCAACAGTATGTAAAGTGATTTTCATTTGGGTTGTTTATTTCTTGTTTATCAAGGATTTGTATTGTATGTTCGTATCTGCGTGTGACATGACAAATAAGTAAACTGAACTAACTAAACATCGTCCGATTGCTGTGTCTCTTCGACCCAAATGCCTGGCGATACGGAAACTTGACCCACCGGCCTCTCTGAGCCCATTTATACGTCCTGCCTCAAACCCTATCAACTACTCGCAGTGTGCACGGATCCAACGTCGAGGCATCCTCACAGTCCGTGGAGGTTAGTGCAACCGCAATCTGCTGTCAGAATTGTTCCTGCGTGTGAGCTTTACTCTTGATATATCCTCTTAGATACGCGGTTCCCATGCGCTGTGGTGGGCCGATATTTAGTCATTGGTTGTTATTTTTTAATCGTTTGCATGTTCGGCCCTGAGGTACTTGCGTGCAGAGTATCTTCAGGATCAAACGACTTTCTCGGGGTTTTTTTTTTTTGCAAAGAGTGTATATGCCCCAGCTGGATTTCAAAACATTTGTCTGAAATCCTTTTAAAATTCAATGTATCTCAATCGGACAGTACTCCAGTTTGGAACTAATCGAGATAAATTGAATTTTAAAAAACATTCTGGCATTTTTTTTCGAAATCCAAGTGCCGCATATATTAGCAAAAGACTTTATTTATTTAGGCTTACATTTTTGAAGACCACAAAGCCATAGACTTCGAGAAAATATACTGCGTGACAGAGGAAATGTCGCACGACGAAGAAGTGAACGCCGCTCCATGCAAACTGCAGGGTGCGTGCACACTTACAAATTATGCGAATGATGGGATTTGCAGGCCAATCGCACGAACGGCGCGCGGGATAGAAGGCTACGACCAGCCCGTGAGGTCATCAGTCGAAACGTCGTCACGGCCGCGAGAAGTGAGAGGTTCTACTCTAATCGTGTCTGGAGAACGAACAAGAGGTGCCAATGCCGTTAAGACGCCTTCGTACTCAATTTCGTCAAACGGATGAGTTCACGAGAGGTGTCATCGTGTGCCTTCGTACCGCCGGATAGTCCTTGCGTGGGATTGCGGAAGAAACACAACGTGGTGCTACAACCGTCGGTGGCATTTCGAGACAGTGGTCATAAGAAGGATCTGTGCAACGTTGTAGGGGGACAGGAGCAGGGAGAAGGACGTCTGAGCGAACCGATCGTCACATCCAACGTCATTCCATACCGGACCCATAGGCCACAACGGGCGACATTTTGCGAAGTATACGGGGAGGCTTGGATGCTGCGATATTGACGCGGACAGTGTCGCACCGATTGGCTGCGTCTGGTTTGCTGTCCAGCCGTCCGTTGCGAAGGCCACCCCTCAACAGCGAGCCATCGTCGTCACCGCTTGACGTGGTGTCGCTACAGAGCTGCGTGAGGTGCCGAATGGAACAGCGTGGTGTTCAGCGACGAATCGCGGTTCTGTCTCACCTCGGAATATCGCCGTGTGACAGTCTGGAGGCGGCGTGGCGAACGTGCGGAATCCTCCGCCATTGTGGAGCGCCACACACGTCCCGGCAACGTGGAATCATTGTATGGAGTTCTATCAGCGTCAACTGCCGCTCACCGATGGCGTCACGCCACTATGTGTACGACCACATTGACGGCACGCTGCTATGGTGACGATGTGCTGTTGCCCGTATCTACAGGTTATCCCAAACGCAGTTTTTTAACAGGATAACGTCCGCCGCACACAGCTGGGATCAGCCCGAATGCTTTACACTGTGTGCGGGTGCTCCCGTGGCCACCACTATCCCCCGACCTCTTGCCCATCCACACCACCCCCGCAAAATGAAGGTGAACTGTGGACTCGGATCAACACAAATGGGTTACGATACCCCAGGATTCTCTTAGGACTCTCATTGTTTTAATGCCACGTCGGATTCAATGCTGTTCCACCCAAATTAGGGGCCACACTCCTTATTGATGGACCGGCGTGGTGTTCAGCGACGAATCACGGTTCTGTCTCACCACGGATCATCGCCGATCCCCCGACCTCTTGCCCATCGAGCATCTGTTTGACACGATTGGACGTTGGTTGAGTACCCTCCCACCCCCGTAAAATGAAGATGAACTGTGGACTCGGATCGACACAACATGGGTCACGATACCCCAGGACCCTCTTCGGACTCTCATTGTCTCAATGCCACATCGTTATTCAACGCTGTAACGCCCCAATCGGGGGCGGCCACACTTCTTATTGATCATCCTATATATTCGGCCACTGGAGTCTAGTCTGTATGTGACAATTAAATCATTTGTTCTGGACCTACTTCGCTATCTGTGTGTGTAGTTTAGTCTGTTTTCGAGCATTCTTTCATGGTGTGGCATTTTCTCTTTCAGACAGTGTATGTAAGGAACGAATTAGCATTGCAGGTATACAATACATTTGTATACCTGCAATGTTTGATATTTTTCTGTGCAATGTGTAATGCTACGTGAGCACATGCTGGACTAGTTTCACTCCCTATTTTTGAAGTTGTCTAAAGAGGAGGAATGGGAAATTGTGCTTCCTGCATAAGATGTGCTGAAATGTCAAAATGGCAGATCTGACACAATTGTAATTAATTTGGTGCACTCACCTCCTGTATTTCCCCGTTATTAAATCTTGAAGTAAAAATCCTCTTTCGTGAAATTACAGTAAAGACGAAACTGAATCTTTTTGCATCAATCAGGTCTAGACAGAGGTTATTGAGTGAGGGATAAAGGATTTTTATTAAACTCAGTGCGGTCTCTTCTCTCAGTCTTGCTAATAAGAATAAATCTTCTCTCGATTATGTCATTCCATATGCCTAAAATGACGATACACGTATTAACTATTCATTTCCGCTGGCACAGCGAAAATCCTCCGGTCATTACATCTGCGGGGGACCTAATTGTCCACGAAGTCAACACAGCAAGCACCATTATGCCGGTAATTTCCCTAATTGGGTAATTTGGGGACTCAAAAGTCTTTCGTAGTTGAAAATATGATGTCACTTATCTGTGTGAACTTTCCGCATTCTTTTAAGCTGTCAACTTAGAATTTCCGGACAACAAGCATTCCATAATACTTCGATAATTTGATGCAGTAAAGCTATCAAAAACAGAAAACCTGTTTTCCACTTTGCTATAACATAATAGCAGCTAAGCACATATTTAGAAGACGGGAAATTTAACTTTCTTCTCTGATCGTTTTATGTGTAAAAGTTGTTTTTTTATCATTTGAATTTAATAAGTGTTATCTTCTTGTTGAAAGGATGAACTAAGTTCTGGAATATGAATTAAAAAAAACTTATTGAGCACCTGCGAACGCCCGCCGGTAAATCTTTTGCCTTTGTGGAACTGTAATAATGTAAATAAAAAAGAAACAAGAAAGATCACACCGAATGTTTGCTTGTAATGAGCACGTGTTTTGAATCCGCTCCGACACGAATAAAATATTTCGAAATTACTCGTAGTCAGTGGAACACATTACAAAAAAATCAAACGCCTCCCATGCAGCACAGAACGTTTCAGATATGTATCAATAATTTTATAATCTCTCATGTTCGTTACACTTTCAGAGATATCTTACAATTACGTTTCAGCAACATCTATTTTGGAACATAACATTACGGTTACGTTAAAAATAGTATTCACCGATACTACTGTTTCATAGTTTCCATTGTGCATAATTGCTACCTTTATGTTACATTCCAGCGATATGTAAGATTTTTGGTTCGGCAACGTCGTGGATGCGCATGCGCATTAATGCCATTTCACCGAAGCACTCTCGTAGTCGTATTTCCACGTGCTACTGGGATATTCTTTGGTGATTATGTCGTACTCGAGTTAGTTAGTTAGTTGATACAATATTTCATCCTTTCTTTTGTGATTCAAAATCATCTGAAAGTAAGTAATTGTTTTGATTATTATAGTTTTTAAATTCTAAAAAGCATTTTATAAAATTTAAGTAGATGGCTGTGTTGTTGTATTAGTATACTATACCAGCATGTTGTTTTTTCTTGTAGCTGAGAAATATCGTATTGGTAGGTATTTAGAGAAATGTCGAATTTGATTTCCTTTCCCTTTTTCGCTGAAATACAGTCAATTCCACATGTATCATAGAAATTCGACACCCTCATTTGGGACCGATTTTTATTTCTTTTATTATCAATATATAAACGCCGCCAGTGTTCCCAATGGACAGCGGACTATGTTGAACCTGTGATAACGTAAACAACTCGTAATACGACTGTTGTTGCTTTTGAAACAGTTGTCGAGTGTATCTTTTTTATTGTGTTTTTACAAAGTTTATTAAAACTATAATGTTCAACGTAGTAAATGCGTAGTGATGTCACAAATACCTTTCGAATACGTAACAGTAATGTAACAAAGTTACAAATATCTTTCAAATACGTAACAGTAACATGAAGTTGGTGTGTTTCCGTTACAAATATCTTTCAAATACGTAACAGTAACATGAAGTAGGTATGTTGAAGTTACAAAGACCTTTCACTGTAACGTATTGGTTATGTTTAAAAGTTATGTAACGTAGTACATTTTGTCGTAACTGAAAGGTTTCTGAAACATTACTGTTACATTGCGCAACGTTTCTGAAAAGTGTCAATGTTTCAGTGCTACTTACTTGTAACATATACAAAACATCCTGTGCTGTGTGAGCTTTCTGCAATCAATAAAACATCTAGAAACAGAAGTAACTACTTTCACAGTACTAGTGGTTGAAATGTCTGCTTCGAAAATCAACAAACTGTTCTCAAAAAGTTTATCTTAGCTGAAGGAATATCAGAGACAACCCGTTTTTTTATATCAAACAGAAGAAATGATAGGGAGGAAGACATGAGCTAACTCTACGCCCTCTAGTGGAAAACAAATGAATAATGGAAAAGTAGACAATATGTGAAACGTAACGTTATTTTAAATACACGAGACCGTGAATACTCAAGACACGCTTATAACGTAGTAAATAAGTTTATTTTTGTGGTGTGTAACGTACAAGTATGTCCGCCCCGAGCATCGAAATCACTCCGGAGTAAGTTGCTTTCCCAACTGAGCTACACGGACATGTGCCCTCACTGCTATCTGCCTTTATCTCATATGCGTCCTAAGGGACAGGTACGTCACACCTCCCTCCTCCCTCCGAAAGAGGGCCGGGGGCGGGGTCCACCGGTCAGCCGGGACCATGTGTACCTGTAGGCAGTCATCCCATGAAGAACGTGCATTTGAGAAATCCGAGACAATTTGTCGGTTGGAACGTAACATCACACTGATTTATTTTTTCGAAACACTGAAGAAGGAATTCTCATTTTTCCTGTCTCGCTGAGTGGAAAGAACATCACATCATTGCGAGAAACTTCACTTCATTGCGAGACGAGAAACTTTGCTTCGTTGCGAGAAACTTCACTTCATCGCGAGAAACTTCACTTCATTGCGAGAAACTTCACTTCATTGCGAGAAACTTCACTTCATTGCGAGAAACTTCACATCATTGCGAGAAACTTCACATCATTGCGAGAAACTTCACTTCATTGCAAGAAACTTCACTTCATTGCGAAAAACTTCACATCATTGCGAGAAACTTCACTTCATTGCGAGAAACTTCACTTCATTGCGAGAAACTTCACATTATTGCGAGAAACTTCACTTCATTGCAAGAAACTTCACATCATTGCGAGAAACTTCACATCATTGCGAGAAACTTCACTTCATTGCGAGAAACTTCACATCTTGCGAGAAACTTCACTTCATTGCGAGAAACTTCACTTCATTGCAAAAAACTTCACTTCATTGCGAGAAACTTAACAGCCTGGTGATCCTGGAAATTCAGGCACCAATATAACGAACAAGTTTGTCCGCGCCGGGCATCGAAACCGGGACCCTCTTAATCCGGAGTAAGTCGCTGTCCCAACTGAGCTACACGGACATGTGTTCTCACAGCTATCTGCTTTTATCTCATGTGCATCCTGCGGGGAAGGCACGTCACGGGTGTAATATGCATAAAAATTCGCCAAGCTTTCGCTGTCCACTGGAAGGCTTTTTCAAGGCAATGGTAGACATAAAATGTATAGAATTAGAACTAGTAAGAAACAAAGAGGATTTTTTGTAAGTACCGGGAGCGACATCACGAGCAGTAGTATTTCGTGAATTTTTATCACGCAATTGTACGGTGTGGCGCGATGTGTTTCCACCTTTTAATAACGCATGCCAAACCATTGGTAGTTCGATAAAGACCATATCATTGCATGCTAGTTTGCTAGCAGGCAATGATAAGGTATCTATACTAGAGTATGTCTAGTAGATGTCGCCCACATTATTTTCAAAAAATCATCTTTGTTTTTTACTAGTTCTAATTCCCTGCATTTCATGTTTACCATTCCCATCAAAAAGCCTCCCATGGGAGAGCGAAAACTTGGCGAATCTTTATGCGTATTACACTACAAAAATAATCGGATTTACTATGCTATAAGCGTCTCTTGAGCACAGCAAAAGCTAAATCAAGCAAAAAAAATTGCAAACATGTCTTTTGGAAGCAAAGATATTGAAAAAAAGGTTTTGACATGTTTCGGTCTCCTAGCGGGTAAACAGTGAACTATTTTAAAAGGATATTGTTTTTGGATATTAACTGTATACAGTAAAAAAATACAATTTTCAAAAGCATTTTAGAAGCAATGATACTGCATTACATAGAAGTCCACGCTAACACCACCTAGTACCAGAACTGTGAACTACGAAACCCCACGAGTAGAGGCAAAGTGTTCCACCATGTACACTGAAGTGCCAAACGTCATGGGATAGCAGTACGAAAATTTTATCTGGCGCTGCCGTTGTATAAAGGCTTCGACGCAAGCCACGATTTTTTACGCTTTCCAACCGTAGGTTGAAGAAGCGTATATGCTCCAGCTTTGTCCGTCCGACTGTCGGCACGATAACTCGCGTAACAATCGTTCGATGTCGATGAATGTTTAGTATGTGGTAGGGGACCACCTGGGAACGAACCCTATTGAAAATGGACGAAATGGGATCAAAGGTCATGGCATAGGAGCGGGATCCATTCCATTCCCCTTATGTGTCATAACTTGCGTAAATATGGTTCGATGTCTATGAAATTTTAGTATATTGTAGGGGACCACATGGGAATGAATCCTATTGAAAATGGCAGAAGTGGGGTCAAAGGTCAGGACATAGCAGCGGGATGCATTCCAGTGCACTTATGCGTCAACGTGCGTAAAAATGGTTCCATTCCGATGAAATTTTAGTATGTTGTAGGGGTCTGCCTGGGAACGAATCCTATTGAAAATGGGTAAAATGTGGTCAAAGGTTAGGACACAGAAGCGGAATCTATACCATAGCCCTTATGCATCATAACTTACATAAAAATGCTTCGATTGCGACAAAATTTTATCATGCTATTTCGGAGGTATACTGAACCGGTTCTGTTGAATATCATCGAAATGGGATCAAAGGTCATGGCACATGACCGATATTTATTCCATAGCATTTTAAGTTATCCTCATAACTTGAGTAATGATTTCTGGTATGTTGGAAAGCGTATCATAATCAATGCACTGCATGATTTTACTAACTTGTTATCAGTTGCAAGGTGTAATATCGTGAGTCAGGTTCAACAAACCACCAGTAAGATTGTGGCTAGCCGACGTGAATTCTTGGAGTTTGGACGAGGCATTATAGGGTGAACCAGCCGGATAGGACATTCAATTTCCGAAGTTGTGTGAACGTTCAACAATGCTCGATCCACGGTGTCATGTGTGTACAGAGAACACCTCATCGAAGGCATTTCTACCAACGTGGAGAGCGCAGTGGCCGACCACGGGTGCTGAATGGCCGTGATCAGCGGCGTCTGACCAGGATTGTCCATGCTAACAGACAAGCGACACTGGCTCAAATAACATCCACATTCAATGCAGGAGGTACCAGAGACATATCCACCAGGTCAGTGCAGCGTAATTTAGCGTCCATGGGGTATGAGAGCAGAAGACCCACCAGAGTGCGTTTGTGAAAACCACGATATCGGACACAGCGCATCACTTGGGCTCGTGAACAAGGTAAGTGGACCTTGGAAGACTGGCAACATGTGATGTGGTCCGATGAGTCACGCTACCAGTTGTTACAAGCTGATGGTAGGGATCAAGTGTGGCGCAGACCACATGAGGCCATGGATCCAAGCTGTCAACAAGGCACTTTGCAAGCCGGTGGTGGTTCCATACATGTGTGGGGTGTGTTTACGTGGTACGGTTCGGGTCCTCTGCTCCTCGTAAACTCGTCATTAACCGCTAATGCCTTTGTTGCTCTGCTGGGGTAACCATTTGCAGCCCTGCATGGACTTCATGTACCTCAACAATCATGGTATTTTCCATGCGGACAATGCGCCATGTCGTCGAGCCCAAGATGTTGTGACGTGCCTTCCCAGCAGGATGCACACGACATAAAGGCAGATAGCAGCGATAACGAACGTCTGGGTAGCTCAATTCGTAGAGTAACTTATTCCGGAATGAGGGGACCCGGGTTCGAGCCCCGGCGTGGACCAAAAATGACGGAGAAATTTACTTCGTTATATTGGCGCCCGAACTTTCCTGATGACCCGGCCGCTCAAGATCTTGCAATGGTGTGATGTTCTTTCCACACCGCGAGATAGGAAAAATTAGAGAATCCCTTCTCCAGCGGTTCGAAAAATATATGTGTGTGACGTTGCATTCCACGCACTAGATTGACTGGGACGTTCTCAAGTACGTTCTACAGCGGATGGCTGCCTGCGACGATTCATGGTCACGGCTGCCCTCTTTCGTGGGGTGGGGGGTGTGTGTGTGACGTGCCTGCCTAGCAGGACGCACGCGACATAAAGGCAGATAGCAGGGATAACGAACGTCCCAGTAGCTCAATTGGTAGAGCAACTTATTCCGGAATGAGGGGAGCCGGGTTCGAGGCCCTGCGTGAACCAAAAATGACGGAGAAATTTACTTCGTTATAATGTCCAAAATTGTTTCGAGGAGCATTCTGGACAGTTCTGACGGATGGTGTGACCTCCATGTTCACCCGACATGAACCCAATAAAACACTTAAAGGACGTGATGGAAATTTCCATTCTAACCCAAGATCCTGCAGCTAAAAATACCAAGGAACTATGGGCGGCTGTTCATACGGCACGGCTCAACAACATCTTTCCAGAAGTCTTCCGGCCACTTGTGGAATTGATGCCAAGTCGAGTTGCTGCACTTCGCAAAGCTAGAGGAGGTCCTACACAATATTAGCTACGTATCCCGTGACTTTTGGCAATTCAATATAAATAGTATACGGCATTCAACGGATTTTTTACATATGACTTTTAAAAGCAGATACATCAACAAGGACCAATAAGACATTTGTGCCCCTAGCGGGAAAATTATGCCCTAATTTTTGGCAGTAAATATACACGAAATGTTTTGGGAGCTAGTAGTATCTGACCAAAAAAGTAGTTTTCCCATTGGAGTTTTAGACGTGCAGACGTTGCTCTTAATATGCTGGAAACGGAAACGTGAAATCATGCCCTATTAGTAGCCCACGTGTATGCGTTATGAAAAAAAAATCCTGCTGTATGTAAAACATTTAACATCTGAAACGATCTCCGACAAAGAAAAACAAAACAAATTGAACGGTTAGAAGTAAAGATATCCTCAAAAAAAATATATATACACTGACGGAAAAAAAATCCCAACACCAAGAAGTGGTTGTGTTAGATAAACGACAGTTGGTAGGCGGTGAGAGTACATCTGTAAGATGACGTCTATGCAAATTTTGCGCTCAGCGCATACGTGTGGCGCTAGTAGCGCCCCTCGGAACATGCAAAGCAGGTTTGCTGTAAATACGCGCTGTAACGTTCGTGAGCGTTAGTTATCGTTGAGATTCGACGTAGTGTGTTGATATTAGTCAAGAATGCCTTTAAGAAGACGAAGAAACCATTATCAACAGTTCACGGAGTTTGAACGAGGTCGTGTAATAGGGCTACGAGAAGGTGGATTTTCATTCCGCAATATTGCAGAACGACTTGTCAGGAATGTAGCCACTGTGCATGATTGTTGGCAGCGGTGGTCAAGGGAAGGTACTGCCTCAAGAAGACCGGGTTCCGGCCGGCTACGTGGCACTACTGAGAGGGAAGACCGCCGTGTACGGCGTATGGCCGTGGCGCATCGTACCGCGTCTGTGGCAGCAATTCGAGCTGCAGTTGCCACCACAGTGACACAACGAACTGTTACAAATCGGTTACTTGAAGGACAGCTCCGAGCCAGACGCCCTGTAGCGTGCATTCCACTTACTCCAAACCACCGCCGTTTGCGACGTCAGTGGTGTCAAGCTAGAGCTCATTGGAGGAAGGAGTGGAGATCTGTTGTGTTTTCTGATAAAAGCCGATTCTGCCTGGGTCCCAGAGATGGCCGTGTGTTGGTTAGAAGGAGGCCAGGTGAGCGCCTGCAACCAACCTGTCTGCGGCCGAGACACACTGGACTTACACCTGGAGTTATGGTCTGGGGAGCAATTTCCTATGACAGCAGGAGCACTCTCGTGGTTATCTCACGCACATTGACGGCACCGTTGTACGTCGGTCTGGTGATTCAACCTGTTGTGCTGCCATTCATGAACAGCATTCCAGAGGGTGTTTTCCAACAGGATAACGCTCGCCCGCATACCGCTGTTGTAACCCAACATGCTCTACAGAGTGTCGACATGTTGCCGTGGCCTGCTAGATTCACAGATCTTTCACCAATCGAGCACGTATGGGACATCATTGGACGACACCTCCAGCGTCACCCCCTACCAGCATTAACCGTCCCTGTATTGACCGACCAAGTGCAACAGGCATGGAACTCCATGCTACAAACTGACATCCAGCCCCTGTACGACACAATGCATGAACGTTTGCGTGCTTGCATTCAACATTCTGGCGGTTACACCGGTTATTAATGTACCAGCATTTCACATTTAAAATGGCTCTTCTCGCGCTTACATTAGGCTGTGATCTTGAAACCTTAATCGAATAAATATGTTACCTATACAAATGTATTACCGCCATTTCATTCCTCTACAACTATTTTTTCGTGGTGTAGGGATTTTTTTTTTCAATCAGTGTATATACATCTA
The DNA here is from genome assembly GCA_039090855.1 of Macrothele yani. NCBI lineage: Eukaryota > Metazoa > Arthropoda > Arachnida > Araneae > Macrothelidae > Macrothele > Macrothele yani. Next base: position 35,184,655 of record CM077012.1, read on the forward strand.
TGTCTCCTGGCAGAAATTAGGCACTATGTTCAGCACGAGGTATTTTCAAAAATCTTGTCGTCGTGAGTACTATCTGTACGCGCAAGAATGTTTTTAACCGAACTTTCAGAAACGCAGATATTGCTGCAAATATATCGTAAACAAAAACGTATTCCTACGCCCCGTGGTGTCCAAATCATTGTTCGCAAAAAATTCGAAATTATTTGCAGCACCTCTCCGAGTAAGAGCTCAATCGGATTTTTTAAACAGAGGTATCGGGGAAATAACAATTTAACCTTACGCCCGCTAGCGAAAAAGCAATGCATTACTTGAAAAAGAAACTGTACCCAAATTGGTCTTCGTTATAAATGGCATCGAATGGAAGAATGTTTTCAGTTGGATGCTCAGAAGCAATTATTAGGTGTACAAATAAGTTTTAAAGCGTTTTAAGACAAAGCAATATGTAATTTGAGAGATAACAACAATACCTTTACGAATCAAAATATGCGTCGTCATTATCTATCACCTTCCGCCATCGATCGGGCAGCTGACGGATTCCAGCCATGAAGAATACTTCGTCGTGTGACGCGATGAAGTCATCAACAAATTTTGGCACTTCGTCAAATGTCCGGAACCGTACACTGTAAAAACATTTCTGAAATTCACGGACAACTGTCCGTCATTTCTTTCGTGAATTAACGAAGCATGTTTCTGATACCACCTTTTCGTGAAATGACGGAAAAAAACCTGAATTTACGGACTTTTCGTGCCACGGGAAAATTCTGAATTTTCAGAAAACTTTCCGCAGTTTCTTTCTTATATTAACAGTAAATTACCGTTTTAGAGATCTGTTAACGGAAAATTCTGAATTTTCAGAAACCTTTCGGCAGTTTCTTTCTTATAAAACGGTAAATTACCGTTTTAGAGATCTGTTTACGAAAAATTCTGAATTTTCGGAACCCTTTCCGCAGTTTCTTTCTTATATTAACGGTAAATTACCGTTTTAGAGATATGTTAACGGAAAATTCTGAATTTTCAGAAACCTTTCCGCAGTTTCTTTCTTATATTAACAGTAAATTACCGTTTTAGAGATATGTTAACGGAAAATTCTGAATTTTCAGAAACCTTTCCGCAGTTTCTTTCTTATATTAACAGTAAATTACCGTTTTAGAGATCTATTAACGGAAAATTCTGAATTTTCAGAAACCTTTCCGCAATTCCTTTCGTATATTAACGGAAAATCTCTGTTCTCACTTGTTCCGTATCCGTATGACGAGAAATTTCCTCTAATAGTACGATTCGTGGAAATACTTGAGGTTTGATTAACTTTCAAATTTTAATCGTCTGTCGAATTTTGAAGTTCCGTAGCGAGATCGGATATTGTGGATAGCATATCACGTAGATTTTGTTTGTTTTTTGTGGCCCAGGATATTTCTCCTTTTCCATATTTGGTGCACCAGCTACTTATTATATATTGTGTTACTGTAAGAAAGCGGGTACTTATTGTACAGATGATTATACGATGTCTGTGTATCAGTCTTTGGACAACTTAAGACAAAAGCTATTATAGCTATGGAGAGAAAATTTCATATTTAGTTTTTGTGTGTGTGTGGAATAATACTATTAAAAGTACATTTAACCTTTTTTTAAAATAAATGAGTCATCGTCAGTTTAAAAAAATCGTGTTGTAAAGCAATTTGTTGCTTCGAAATACCACAATAAAAAATGCTTAATATTTGAAAAGCCTTCCTATACGAAACAAAAAATCAATTACAAACATATTCAGAAAAGTAATAAGCTCCAACAGAAAATAAAATGACTAAATCACTCACATTAATGACAAAAAACAAAATGTTTTTGTCCTGCGATTCGTTTTATGACATACGTGAGTCTGGTTGCCGAGCGTTTGTGGCGAGGTTTGTACAGGCACGAGTTGCCTGTCCGGCAAGCTATAGCGTCGGGTTTTCGGTCCTGACCACTGTGGGTAAATGCTGTGCAGGTTTGTTGATTTCAATTTAAGTACGGAAAACCCAGGAATGGATTTTTCTGAAGTAAACGGAATTTCTGTCTACGGAAATATCTGTGAAAATACAGGTTAAAATGAACGGGAACTTTTACAAACGGAAATTTCTAAAAAACACGAATACCTACCGACAACTTTGCTGCACGTTATTTTCAGAAGAAATTTTCCGTGAATTCACACTACTTATTTTTACAGTTTACAGTAGACAAACCATGTTACATTGATCGGAACAAATGATAGTCTGAAGAGGCTATGGCGGGACTATAAGCCGGGTGCACCAAATCTTCCCAGCCAATCGTCAACAACGTTTTCTTGACCGATTTCGCAACATGCGGCCTAGCGTTATTTCACGGGACGCAATTTCCGACAGATTTTCTAGTTCAGTCGCAGCAATTGTTGCTCCTAGTGATCAGAAGCAACAGTTTGACCCTGTTTCAATAGTTCAGAATAGAGCACACCCTTCATATCCTACCAGATGCACAGTAGAACTTTCTTGGATGGAATATTGCGTTTCGGTGTCGAAGTCGTTGCTTCACCGGGGTCTACCCAGTGTTTTTTTGCGTTTGGGATTGTCCTACCATATCCACTTTTCATCACCCATAACAATTTTCCACAGGAAAGACTTTCTGTGTTGTTTACTCAACAGATTCAAACACTTCATGACATGCTCATCCTTGTTGCTCTGGCTCAAGTCATGTGACACCCATTTTCCTTCCTTCTGAATCTTTCTCATTGCTCGTAAACGATTGGAAATGGTTTGTTGTGTTACCCCCAGTTGTTCAGCTAGTTCCTTTTGCGTTTGAGATGAATGTTCATCCAGCAATGCTTGCAGTTCCTCATGTGCAACCTTCTGCGGGGCGCCGCTACGTTCTCGATAGCTAATATCAAAACCACCTGTTTTAAACCATGTAAACCAAAACTCACACGTGCTTTTCGATAAAATATTCTCCCCCAGAACAGAACAGATCGATGCACATGCTTTTGCAGCACTATTTCCTTGATGAAATTCGTAACGAAAGTAGTGTCGATGTAAATGCGGTATCGCTTGCCATCTTTCATCTACCGATGTGTAAGTACGTTTGACTGTTGGGCAAACTTCTATGTCACATTTTATACTCTGTATCAGTTCCGGTCACATAACAACAAAGCAGCGGGGGAATGTTGGATATGTAAATCAGCGGTATACGTCATACAAAAAACGCTTTTAAGCTTATTTGTACACCTAATATATTGTATAAAAAATATTTTGAAGTCGATAACATCTTCATTTACGCCCTCTAGCAGCGGAGTTATGCATCGTAGAAAATCGGGAAAGTAAGCATGACACTGGCCAACAGTGATTTTATTGATGAAAATATTTCAGTGGTTTTTGGCTGACTTTGTGGCGCTGATTACGAATATGGCACCGGTTTTGCTAGATTGGCTCTACATTTTGAGGAAATGGAGGCCCCATTGAAAAACATAAGAAATGCAAAATATGTAATGGTGAGGCGTAACCTGTCTCAGATCATACAGAAGTAAACGTATGAAATACCTAATGGCTTTGACTTCAGTATAATAACATAAAAGAAATAAGATGATTCAGATATTTACAAAGAATGCATAAAATACGCGTTATGTACGATTTTCTCTTTTGTGGGTTATCAGGACAATCACGTTGTAATCTTCAGCACTAATCTATTATCATGTGTCTGTACCATCTGCTTGATACCTTTCGTCCTGATATCCTGATGAAACCTTTCCTTTTTTCCCTCACTGAAATCACCAATATTATCCTGAAATCTGTCTAAGTCGCTATGAAGAAATTGTGCCTTTATGCTCATATTAGAACCGAAATTGTTAAAATTAGCGAGCAGATTTTGCACCAATTGTTCAAAATTGTCAGATTTGTTGTAACCCAAAGAGTTCTTGACAAATAAGACATAACTGCACCAGGTAGATATTTCAACATCATTCATAAATTTGGTGAATTTCGAATCGTTGATGAGTTTACGAAATTGAGGACCTTTAAAGATTCCTGCTGTATGTTTTTTAGAACTCAGTTTCAGGAACGATCTACAAATGTATTTTTGATCTACAATAATAAGAAAATGTTTGGTCTACAATAATTTTGTTTTTGTTGTTGACCACTGTAATCGTTCTCACATATCAAACTTCTCAGAGCAGAAAGAATTTATCAAATTGGACTAATAGTTGCCGAGATTTGGTGTCCGCTGACGGACAAAGTGATAGCTTAAGCACGATCTTTTTACGCTTTCCAACAGTAGGTTGAAGAAGCGTATATGCTCCAGCTTTTTCCGCCTGTCTGTCCGCACAATAACTCGCGTAAAAATTGTTCAATTTCGATGAAATTTTAGCATGTGGTAGGGGACTATCTGGGCACAAAACCTATTGAAAATGGGTGAAGTGGGGTCAAAGGTCAGGACATAGGAGCGGGATGCATTCCATTGTCCTTATGCGTCATAACGTGGGTACAAATGGTTTGATTTCGATGAAATTTTAGCATGTGGTAGGGGACCACCTGGGCACGAAACACTATTGAAAATGGGTGAAGAGGGGTCAAAGGTCAGGACATAGGAGCGGGATGCATTCCATTGCCCTTATGCGTCATAACGTGCGTACAAATGGTTTGATTTCGATGAAATTTTAGTATGTGGTAGAGGACCACCTGGGGACAAAACTTGCTGGAAATGGACGAAATGGGGTCAAAGGTCAGGACATAGGATCAGGATCCATTCCATCGCCCTTATCCTATACTATTAAAGGAGCAATTCTTGTATGTATGTAAATTTTATTTTGAAAACGGCTCTAAGGATTTTGATGAAAGTCGTTAACCTACCGTTTTCTGGTACTAGAAATCGATTTAGTTTGATTTCGACTTTAGGAAAATTCGTTTAGTGGGTGAAATAATCATCCAGATGTACCACGTTTTTAGTGCTATGGCGTCGTCCCATTAGATGTTGGCGCGCGGTCACGCCATCTGTCTCATTACGTCACGCGTTGTGTGTGGATCCCATTAAAGTTTTACGACGTCACACTCTTGCGAGCAGATGGTCGCGATTCCCATCTGCCTCATTACGTCACGCATGTGTGCGTGTATGCCCGTCAGCATGATAACTCGCGTAAAAATCATTCGATTTCTTTGACATTTTAGTATGTGGTAGGGGAACATCTGGGAAGGAACCCTACTGAAAGTGACCGAAATGGGTTTAAAGATCAGGACATAGGTGCGGGATCCATCCCACTGCTCTTATGCGTCATAACTAACGAAAAAAAGGTTCGATTAAGATGAAAGTTTAGTATGTTGTAGGGGCCTGCTCGGGGACGAATCCTGTCGAAAATGGGCGAAATGGGGTTGAAGGTTAGGACACAGGAGCGTGATCTATTCCATAGCCCTTATGCATCATAACTTACGTAAAAATTCTTCGATTGCGACATAGGTTTATCATGTTATTTCGGAGGTATACTGAACCAGTTCTGTTGAATATCATCGAAATGAGATCAAAGGTCAGGGCACAGGACCGAGATTTATTCCACAGCCATTATCCTCATAACTTGTGTGATGATCCCTGGTATGTTGGGAAAGCGTATCATAATGAATGCATTTCATGATTTTACTAACTTGTTTTCAAAAAAGAATTGCTTAAAACTGTGAATATGCGCATCTCCTTGTGATAAACTAGCTCATGTCAGTGAACATTAAATTTATTGCAGTTTCGTTTGTGCTGGAAGAAAAAATAAAGAACTTTTAGGAAGTTACCAGCTTTACCTTTGGTGTGAGATGTGAGAATTTATGGCACATACATCATCATTTTATTACAGAACCAAACACAAGAATAGTTTTCTTATTAGCTTTAGGGCTGCCTTGAAGTTCGGAAGATGGAAGCGGGCATCCTTCCTTAATCTCAGTTTTGAGTTACTACGTCCGAGGAAGGAAGATATCAAGAACTCAGGAAGTAACGGAATTCACATGTCACTCAAAACTTGCACACAACTTGTCGATTTGAGTATTCATCTCGTCTGTATACGGCCAGAGGATGGAATGCTTCTGTTTAGCTTTTCAGCTTGGCTTTTGAAGAAAGATAAAAAAAAATAATAATGAACAGGATATGCGTATCTGTTCACTCAGTCCGTCTGCAGACACCGTATCTTTAAACCTGTTCTTTCGATTTGAGAAATTCGCTTTACATTGGGAAACCTAAAATGTAAAAACGATGATCTTTGCTTCTTGATGTATATCTTTTGTATAGCGTAGCCGCTGCAGGGCGCAGATGCGATGGAATTCAGAAAGCCTTTTATTTCGTATTATTGCTTCTAAAAATCCATTAGAAAAAGCTTTTTCTGTCTCTCGATACCATTCACACCGGCAAGCATCATTTTGTGTGCAGTTTCATTTTGAAGTTACTCACAGTTTTCCCGCTGCATAAGATGTACACTCTACGCCAAAAAAAGTAGTTGCACCCAGAATGAAGAAACCGACAGGAATGAAACTTTGTGGGTAGGTTTGACATCGTGAGACATGCAAATGATTCAAGTATCACGCTAGACCGCGTATGTGACGCATGCAAGGAGGGGTCGTAGCGTTGTGCCTGACTGGCTATATAAGGTCGTCCTGTTGCGCGTGCTTGCCATTCTGACTCGTGCTGTTTTGTTGTTGTATACTTTGCAAGTGAAATATGCCTCGGAAAAAAGTTCGGAAGCAACATGAGCAGTTGAAGGAGTTCGAGACGGGGCCACATCGTCTGGCTCCGGGAAGCGGGATGGCTGTATCACTGTATTGCGCGCCATACAGCTCTTGCGAATATCAGCATAGCACACGTTTGACTACAGTGGATAAAAAAAGGCACGCAGCAGGGAAAGGAAGGGACTGGGAGATCTAGATGAACTACGGAGAAAAAGGACCGATGTGTTGTATGTCCGACATGCGCGGAGTGACCCAACAGCCACGATTGCGATTATTCAGCGAGCAGTGGTGCCCTCCATGCATCGTCCGATTAGTACCAGCCTCATTGGCAGACGGCTGCACGACGTAAGAGAACATGCACGCAAACCGTTGCGACGACTGCCCTTAAAACCACTGCATCGTCGCCATAGACTGCAATGGTGTCGTGCCAGACTGTCAAGAAGCCACTTAGAATGGCAGCGGGCGATCTTCAGTGAAGAGTCCCGCTCTTTCCTTGGAGGAGACGACCAACGAATCGGAAAGTGCAGGCACCGTGGCCAGCGCCAAGATGAACGGTTTGTTGTCGAGCGTCACACGTCCAGAAAGCCTGGTGTCATGGTGTAGGATGCAATTGCCTACGATGCCAGATCACCTTTGATGTTCATTGCTGGCACTTTGACAGCCCAACGTTACGGTTATGAGGTCCTGCAACCAGTGGCCCTAACTTTTCTGAACGCTCACTCCGGTGCGATTTTCCAACAGGTAACGCTCGTCCGCCTACTGCTGCTGTTTCGAGAGCTTGCCTTTAAGGCATTGACACTCTGCTATGCCCAGCCGCATCGCCAGACCTGTATGTGTATGGGATGCTACTGGACGCGCTATCCACACACTACCCCTATCGCACAATCTGCAGGAACTGCGTGAGAAGATTCAAGCTGCATGATGGGATGGCTTATCGCAGAACACCATTAGGAACCTGTACAAATCCATGAAGAGACGTCTGGCATGCTGTGTGAGCAAACATAGCGGCCTGACGATACTGAGAGACACTACTTATTGGCGTGCAGCTCAATAAATAATGCCCATATCAGTCTCAATGTTTAATCATTTATTGTTCGTGGTAACCTTTACTTTCCTCCCGAATAGCATTGCATTCCGACACGTTCTTCTGGGTGTAATTTCTTTTGACGTAGAGTGTAAATTGCGTTAGGCCGATTTGAAAATGTTTTTGGGTCAGATAGAATTGGGAATGAACTTTCCATATAATTTCTAATTTTTCGTAAGGAACAGTTTTGCCACCAGCAAGAGTAAATATATATTTCTGTTTGCGATGTATTTGCAGCAATAACTCCTCTCCTGAAAACTTTAACAAAACCTTCTTTTTTGGTCAAATGCCGTTCATTTAAGAAACCATTTTGCTCATATTTTCTGCTCATAATATTCCACAGGTTTTCCGACACGGATCGTACATGCATATCCTGATTTTCACTGTATATCAAATTCTTACGGTGTGATCTGAAATCTTTTGTATCTGACAGCGTTTCTGATGAGAGATTGTTTTCGTATAATTTCGAGTTTTTTTGTAACGTATATATATAATTTTTTCCATTAGGGGGCGTGAGTTGATATTTCTATTTACGACATATTGGCAGCAGTATATATATGCTCTTCTGAAAGCCTGATTTAAAATATCTTTTTTCGTCAGATTCCGCTAACAACAAAAGCAAATTATGAGGATTTTCTTCCCAAAATAATATAATATACACAGTGCGTCAAAGAATGTTTAAGACTGGCACTAGATTTCAGCCTACGGTGTCGCCACCAGTGTAATCGCGAATGCAATATAAACCGTGACCATCTGCTTGCTTTCTGCCAAAAGTACTGCGCAGTTGTTAAAGTAACTCAAACGAAACGGCCGTTCATTAGAGAAGTAAATTTTTTTCATGTTGAATTATTAAGATGGAGCAAAGGGCTGTTATTAAATTTAACGCAAAACTTGGTAAAAGTCCCTCGGAAACGTACCAAATGATCAAACAAGTTTACGGTGAGTTTTGTTTAAGTAGATCAAATGTTTTCCTGTGTCACAAACGTTTTTTGGACGGAAGAGATACGCTAGAAGATGATATTCATACCGGAAGGCCAAGTTCATCTAGGACACCTGATATTATTGAAAAAGTGCGTGATTTCGTGGCAAACAATCGTTGTGCGTCACTAAGAATGATGGAAGAGTTTTTAAACATCAACAAAGAAACGATTCGAATCATCCTGCATGAAGATTTGGGCAAAACAAAAGTCTCTGCTAAATTTGTTTCCACACACGTTAACCAATGAACAAAAATCAAGGAGAAGTGCACATTGCAGAGACATCATTTCAGCCGCTGAAAATGATCCAAACTTCTTAAAATCGAATGTACAGGTGATGAAACATGGTATTTTCAATATGATCCTAAATCAAAGCGACAAAGTGCGGAATGGAAGTCAAAAAACTCACCACAAGCCAAAAAAACAAGAAAAGTTCCATCGAAAATCAAAACAATGCTCATTACATTCTTCAATAGTAAGGATATTATCCACAAAGAATTTGTTCCAAGTGGACAAACAATTACTGGTGAGTTATATTTAAATGTTTTGAGGTGTTTGATGGGCAGAATTTGTCGTATTCGTCCAGAATATCGGGATGAAAACAGTTGGTGTTTGTTGCACGATAATGCACCTAGTCACACCTCACTTCTTTGTAGATTTGTGGCGAAAAATAACGCCTGTGTGTTGAATCATCCACCGTATTCGCCTGATTTAGCAACCTGCAACTTTTCTTTATTCCCAAAACTTAAAATGACGTTAAAAGGGTGTTATTTTGATGATATTTCGACCATACAAACAGCTTCGACGCGTGCTTTGGAGGCAATTCCGCAAAGGTGAACAGTAACAGGCATTTGAATCATTATTAAATCGCTGTAACAAGTGCATTGAAGCCGGAGGGACTTATTTTGAATAACAAACCAAAACAAATTATAATTTCTTGTTTCTATTTCATTTTACAGGACCAGTCTTAAAAATTCTTTTCCACACTGTGTATATTTACACTTTAGGGGAAGAAATGCATCACTTATTCTTGTCGATAGCGCTTCTTCTAAATGACCAGTTCAAAATATTGGTTTACTGCTGGAAACCATTCGTTTTGTAGAATCTTTTGAGTGTATTCTTGAACCTTTTCAAGTACATAGTTATTATGCTACCGAAGGTGAATCGAACGTTTTGCAATATTTGCATAAGCGCATGTGCTGCAGCTGGTATGTCACGTGTTTAAACTAGCTCAAGTCGCGCACCGCAGTCAGTCACAATGGAATGGATATAAAGTGGTAGTCGTTGCTGTGAACAGCATTGCATGTGGTCGCTCTGTCTGTGATTGGGACGCCTAAAAGTTGAACAGCCAGAAACGGCTAATCAGGGTATCTTTCGCTTTTTACGATTTCGAACTTGGCCATAACGCTGCTCAAGCAACACACGATACATTTTTCATGCGAAATGGGAAGGTCTCGTGCACCACAGCACCGGAAATAGGTGGTCCAGCAAATTTCGCTCAGGTGACAGGAACCTCGAACATCAGCCAATGTCAGGTAGGCCTCGAACCGTGGATTCGGATGCCTTAGAGGAAAATCCAACAACAAGCAGTCTGAGATTTTCAGAAGAGCTGGGAATACCGCAGACTACCGTTGTTCGTCACCTTCAGGACCTCGGCAAGGTCTACAGGAGCTGCCGAATTGTCCCTCACGAACTTACGCTAGCTGAAGCACACCGCCGCGTGGAAGTGTGCACTAAACTCCTAAAAAGCCCGCGCGATGTACGTTTCATCAAGAGAATTGTTACGCGCCGTGAAACGTGGGTCTATATACGTAATCCTAACACACAACGGCAGTGGTTGAGCCCGAACCATCTTCCTGAACCTGTTGTCAAACGTGGGAGCTTTGAGCACAAGATGATGCTATGTGCCTGGTGGAATGTCGAGAGGATAATCCATTACGAATTTGTTCCATACGGTCGTACCGTCAACGCCAACCTCTACTCTGAACAGGTGGAGCGGATGTATGCCGTTTTGGAGGAGAAGTACCCGGCAATGGTGATCAGAAAGCGCGCTTTTCTACAGCAGGACAACGCTTGGCCTCATACCGCGCGAACAAAACTGGCAAAGCTTCAACATCTTGATGGCACCGAACTTATGCTACACCCTGTATATAGTCCGGACCTTGCCCCGCTGGATTATTACCTGTTCGGTCCATGGCCCACGTCCTTCGTGGGTGGCACTTCAACAATCAGGAGGAAGTCGCAGCTTGAAGAAGTTCTACGCCTCGACGGACAACAAAGGGTACCGCAGCGGAATAGAAGAACTGGTAGACAGATGGCTAAAGACAGTGCAACAAGATCGCCTGTACTTTCAATGCTAGTCAACGTTCGTCGTAAAGATACGCAGGAACACATAAAGTGATCCAAATATTGGAAAACTTTACCACTCAACCTCGGTAGATGGCTTTGGTGTGTGTTTCTGTTCGCAATTACACTGCTGGTCACCCAAAATGCAACACCAAGAAGGAAGCATCCGATTGGCCTGAAATTCGCGAGAGGACATGCAAACGATTAGCAATGCAGGGCATATGCAAATCATGTGCGCTCGGCACGCCACCGAGAAGCACTATAAGAAGGGTGCACAAAAGGCGGAATGTAAGTAGTGGAAGTGTGTTGTGCGGCATGACCTGTGCGTGGGAAGCTTCCTGATACCTCGTCGCAGAATTCGTCCGTCATTCCAGCACGTTTCGAAGTTCGACAGACGACGAATAGTGGCTTATCGCGACAGCTGTTTATCGTACCGAGATATCGGCGCCCGTGTGGGACGACATCCAGCCACAGTGAGGCGAGTATGGATTCGGTGGGTGCAGGAGGGACGGAAGGGACCGACGTGAGCGATTGCCGCAGCCGCGGCACACCACCGAACGAGAGGACCGGTATGTTGTGCGGCGGGCATTGACGACTCGCACCGCCACATCACGAACGTTAGCGCAGTAATTATGGTGTGTTGCGCAACAACCTGTGTCAGCACATACCCTTCGATGTCGTCTGCAGGAGCGGGGACTTGTCGCTCGGTGCCCATTGCTCCGATTACCATTGACGTTACACCACCGGTGAGTGCGGCGGCAGTGGGCCGTTGAACGCCGCACCTGGACTACGGAATGGCACGACATTGTCTTCTCCCGACGAATCCCGCTTCTGCCTACAACACCACGATGGTCGAATCCGCGTGTGGCGGCACCGCGGTGAGAGACTGTATGACGCCTGCATTATGCATCGCCATACCGGTCAGTCGCCTCGCGTTATGGTTTAGGGCGCAATTGGATACGACACCCGCACCCCTCAGGTACGCATCGCCGGTACACTCAACTGCCACTGCTACATCTCCGACGTTTTGGAGCCTGTAGTCCTCCCTTACCTGCAGGACCTGCCAGCAGCCACCTTTCAACAGGACAATGCGCGCCTGCACGTGGCACGCATCGTGAAACAATTCTTCACGGCCCACCATGTGTCACTGCTGCCGTGGCCCACCTGTTCTCCCGATATGTCGCCCATCGAACACGTCTGGTCGCTGATCGGCAACCCAGTGGCCCTGCAAGCACCACCCGCGGCTACGCCTGATGAACTGTGGCAACGTGTGGAAGCAGCCTGGACCGACATACCCCAAGCCCACATCCAAAGCCTCTTTCGTTCGATGCCGCGGCGTGGGTAGCGGTCGTTATTACCAGCCCTGTGGGCCACACGAACTATTGATGTCTGCGTGTTCCGCAAGTCGCACGGGCATGTAAGCTCAATCGTTTCATCTCTGTATCTGTTGTTATGCGTCCAGTAAATCTGGCTTTGCTATCTCGTCTCCTTCTTGGTGCTGCATTTTGGGTGGCCAGCAGTGCATATGCGTACGTCCCCACTCACAGCGCACCTTTCTGCGCAGCTGTTTTTTGTACGTATGCCAATATTTAGCAGTGTCCGAATACTTTTGATAATGCAGTGTACGAGTATGTATTCTTTTTAGCTATATTCAACATTCTGAGCGTAATAAAACATTGTATTTTATAAGGGGGAGAGAGAGAGAGAGAGAGAGCTATATACAGAGTTACAAGGAAAGTCCGTGATCAGGCAAATATCTCACGAACTATGACAATTACCGATTTACTACTTGTGCAGTTGTATAGGAAACCTCCTATGGCGCACACAATAACACCACGAGGGATCTTAGAAGGCAGCTGTTGTAGTCAGTTGACGGTCGTTTATGCAGAATTCCTGGTGATATTTGGGTTTTGGAATGTGGTCCTGCCTCTTCAAACTAGGGCAGAACATATTATTTTGCATGAACTTGGATACTGTAGTCGTAAAATTGCTGTTAAATGTGGCTGTGATCATTCCACTGTCTTGCGCACCATTAAAAGAGTTGCAGAAACTGGATGTGCGGGAAACAGAAAAAGAACATGTCTGAACGTGATGATCGCATTTTGATACGTCGTTCCTTAAAATCAAGGTTTAAAACAGCCACTGATTTAAGAAATGAGTGGGAGGGTGAAGTAGGCATTATTGCATCTGCACGTACAGTTCGTCGTTAGTCTACAAGAAAATAGACTGACTGCACGAAAAGCTGCACGAAAACCTTTCCGTACTGAACAACAACGGCTCAAAAGAATTACTTGGGCCAATAACAAAAGAATTGGACTGTTGATGAATGGAAAAATGCTATTTTTAGTGATGAAACAACTGTTTTTATTTCCGCTAATAATGGAAATAATTATGTACGTCGTCGGGCTGGTGAAAGATATAAGGCATGCTGCACCCAGCCAACAATCAAGCGCCCACATTCGGTGGGATGCTATGGTCCTGTATTTCAGCCAGTGGTGTTGGCCGTCTGCACATAGTTGATGGCACACTGAATGGATCGAAATATGTGGATATTTTGGAGTCGAAACTCCTACGATCTGCACAGTACATGGGTTTGCGGAATTTTATCTTTCAGGACGATAACGCGCCATGTCATCGGTCAAAGTTGGTTGACGAGTTCTTTAATCGAAAAGTTGTAAGAAAACTTCAGTGGCTTGCACAGTCACCGGATCTTAATCCCATAGAGAATATGTGGATGAGATTGAAGCAAAAGGCCCGTCAACAAGGTCCCACATCTAAAAGAGCGTTAACTTAGTTTGTAAGGGCCGTATGGCACCGTGTTATCACCAATGGACAACTAGAGAAGCTCATTAGTTCCATGTCAAGAATATGCATTTTGTTACTAAGAAACCGTGGTTATCCAATTAAATATTAAAGCGTATTTTGCTTGTTGCTAAGTTATTTCAAGTGTCCTGCAAGTTTCAATAATGTACTGTACAATAATTCTACGTTAAATGCTTTGTACACTAGTTTCACAAATTCCACTATTTTTTTGCTTTTTATGACTAGACGCTGTACGTTTGCTTGCAACTTCACATCTGTTACTGGTAATAACATTCTGTAACGATATTTGAATTCAGCATACAATTTTCTTTAAAATGAAGTGCAATATGTATTCCTGACTTTACCATTACGCTGTACATGTATAAGTTGTCTTCAAACATCAGAAATTGACTTTACGTCTATACTGGTGCAGGACTTTTGCCTACGATTGCATATATTTGCATTTGGAACTGCATGAGTGTTTTCAAATTTGCAATTTGAGAAAAAAATGAAAAGTTGTGAGAAATTATATCTGTGGCGACAGCCAAGATTTTTGGTATGCATCTTCCAATTTTTTTTCAAACGCTCCTCGGGGCATTTTCAGCATCGAATTTTTTATTATTATACTTGTGATTTGAGAGTTTGAACGAAATGTAGTTTTAAAAGAAACCTGAACTACGCAGAAACTAAAAATGAATTTATTTTCCAAATATTCTTTCTTTTCTATCCGTCGATGTTGGAAAGATAAAATCAAACATTCGTTCCGAAATAATTGCGTGCATTTCTAATAACAGGGAATCTTTATTTTCCCCAAAGTATAGTCTCTTTATAGAAATTATATCGTAATTTGGAGAGGATAAAGGCTGTGCAATTTAGTTTTACCGCAATGTCATTGCTCAAAATTGCCGTTCATGCAAATTCAATACATTTTATCGTAATCACGCAAAGATTTCACTAAAGATTGGTTGAAACATCTTTTCCAAGAAACGATTAAGAACGTCCAAAAAGCAAACGACTGACAATGGCTTACGTCTCTTTATCTGAAGGTCATTTTCTTCCCAGACAATAGAAAAGAATCATCAGATATCTTTACAGGTGCCTGACCTTACAATTTCCTTTCACCGGAAATACCTTACCGACGACTCTGGCTGTGAGATCTTGGTTGGTTCAAACGGACTCGTGAGTTGTAGTTATTTCAAGAGGGCTTCAAAGATAAGGTTTCAACAGATGAGATGGAGTGTCATTGCCCAAAGAAATAGGAACAGCTACTGAACAAGATAAAAATTTGCTTATATCTTTCGGTACTGAATTACATAAAGGGAAATTACATATGTGACTTGTTTATTTTGATCTAAGTGGGAAATGCTCCAGGTTAATTTTTGCGAAATAGAAGTACACTTTCACGATTGTGAATTTCAACGTTTAATTTCTTTGTAAGGATTTCTTACTTTCGACTGAAAACGAATTACCTTATTTTTTTTTCGGCGTATAAGACGAGGATTTTTCTTCAGAAATCCAGGTATTGACTTAATCCATCGACTTGTGTATTAAAATTTCTCAGTGATAAGAAAAAAATATTGTGATTTTTCAATTCGGCCGTGATTGAAGCCAAAAATCATGAAAGGTATTATTAGTTCTTAGGAAACCATTCCGAATCCAGCAAAAACAGTGTTGCTGGGCCAGCACTATGTTGCCGCTGCCCAACCGTCAATAAAATGTCCCGGCGGCCACCACATGGACGAACAGTTCAGGTCAGCAGCTGGCTAACAGTTGGCACCCCCATCAGTTGTCATATGCCAGAACATGGAGATTAGTTAACCATCACAGGCAGTGGCTGCCACAAGCGGCCATTCAGCGGCCCTGCAAGCACGTGCCATAAATAACGGCTAGCCTAAGGTGGTCCGCTAGATTCCCGGCATTGGCAGCCGGAAACCACATGACGTAACCGATGGCTTGCTGAATATTGTTCACCAATTTCCCAGTAGTAGCCATTAAAAAAAATGATAACAGCAGTTTCCCAAAGGCACAATTACTTTTCCCCCGCCTACGAAACTTCTTCATGACGGAACAGTGCTCGGGAAATTTTCTCAACAGGCCCTGAAAAACGCCAGACTGGAACTGGCTTGAAAAGAATCAACGACAGTCTGATTGCGAAGCGGGCGCTCTAGCCACTGCACTGGTTTGCCAAGCACGAACCTTTGCTTCAAGCTGACACTCTTTTCTGTGCGATGTAAAACTAACGGCTCTCTTTTTAATTTTACAATATGTGACGTACCTGCCAGCAGGACGCACACGACATAAAGGCAGATAGTAGTCAGAACAAAGGTCCGCGTAGCTCAATTGGTAGAGTGACTTATTCCGGAATGAGGGGATCCGGGTTCGAGTCCTGGCGTGGACAAAAATGACGGAGAAATTTACTTTGTTATAATGGCGCCCGAACTATCCGGATGACCCGACCGTTCAAAATCTCGCAATGGTGTGATGTTATTTCCACACCGCGAGATAGGAAAAATCAGAGAATCCCTTCTCCAGCGCTTCGAAAAATAAAAATGTGTGACGTTGCATTCCACACACCAGAATGACTGGGAGTTCTCAAGTGCACGTTCTACAGTGGATGGCTGCCTGCAACGATTCATGGTCACTGCTGACCCGTGGGCCATGCCCCCGGCCCTCTTTCGGGGGGGGGGGGCGGAGATGTGACGTACCTGCCAGCAGGACGCACATGACATAAATGCAGATAGTAGTCAGAACAAACGTCCGCGTAGCTCAATTGGTAGAGTGACGTATTCCGGAATGAGGGGATCCGGGTTCGAATTCTCGCGTGGACAGAAATGACGGAGAAATTTACTTCGTTATAAATATTGCGAAGTATTTTTCATACATGTCCGTTTCATATAATTCATAAATTTATTTTTTCAACGTAACGATTGTTTTTATTTACCTTAAGGAAACTTCACACATTTTATACGAGTGTACCAACTTAAAGACGCTTTCTAAAGTTTTGTGCTGGCTTCGTGGTCTTGAAAGGCAATTGTTTAATTAATATATTTAACCTTTCATGTCACATTCTGTTACATTTTTAACGTTGCGTCTTTCCTTTCCGCCGTCCGAAGCTACATTTGTTCTAAAGAGGAAAGGTATTTTATTTTACTTGTCGTTATTTTCAGCAGCGAATTCCTTCAATCTTGTGCATTCAACCCATCGATGAGTACATAATATCCACAGTAGCTTTTTTTTTAAATAATTGATAAATTTTGTACGCGTGTAATTCGTATTTTTTTTTCTAACATAACGATTTTTTAAAGTTTTTACGGGGCTTTTGTTTGAAGCAGATTAGAGTACGTTAAAACGAAAGATTACACAGATATTATTTTTTGTTATTCATGAGAATGGAATGGGTGTATTACATGGCTGTCTGTATTCTCGATTCTTCGTTTGATAGTACAGCGAAATGAGTTTCTATAAATACATGATACATATAATACAGAAATACACGCATATCCTGTTCATTATTTTTTTTTAATCTTTTTACAAAAGCCAAGCTAAAAAGCAAAACTGAATTTTGCGCACGGACGTCAGGTGGTTAAGCCGAATCAATTTTTTGCAGAGATTTCGTGACTTGTTGGATGATATAAGTTTCTTGAAGACAGGGGTAATAATTATCATCAATTGCGTGATATGGATTGGCTATGTGATCTGGCATTTTCGGCAGATTTTACAGGAAAACTTAGTTTATTTAACGTGGAATTACAAGGAAAAACTAAAACAATCGGCGATATGATGAGCAGTGTTTCTTCTTTCAAGAACCAAGCACTAGCTATGATTAATGATCTCGAAAATAAACCTTTTGATCGATTTAAAAACATCAAAGATCATTTACGAAAGAATTCCACGTATGTATTCAATTTAGGAAAATATGCAACCGAAATCCAAACTGTTCTTGACGACTTCGAAACCCGATTCAGTGAGTTTACAAAAATGGAAGATCTTATTCAATTTGCCATTTACTCATTCAATGAGGACACTGATCCACAACTGATCGCAAGTAAATTTGCAGAGCTGTTTCAACTGGACAAAATTTCACTGGAAAATGAAATAATTACACTGCGGTGTGACATATTTCTGAAAGCCAGATCTTCAGAAGATAATTTCTGGAATTTTGTTTCCCAAAAAAAAAAGTACCCCAATGTGAGAAAATGTTGGGAACATTTACATTCCAGCTTCGGGTCAACATATTTGTGCGAATCAGCATTTTCTTACTTACAGCAAACAGAAAATAAACGTCGCTCAAATTTGACCGATTGAGATTGGCATTGTCCGATTATACTCCAGATTTTTTAGCCTTGGTGGAAGAAATGAAGGCGTAAAGTTCACATTAATTTTTATTCACCGTAAAAATAAACATTTGTTTATGACATCTAAATTTGTACTAAGGCCTACGTATAAATGTCGAATAAAAATCATAAAATAATTCAAATTGATTTATTTATTTCAAATACATACATAAAAATCGATAGGTTCTACCTACAGGGTAATAACGATATAGGTATAGCTGGAAGCGACAAATTTTGGAGGAAGAAATTTGAAATTGTGAAGTGGAGTCGATCACCTGGAGTCGAGGGGGAAAAAAGTAAATTTTAGTCCCAATCAAGTTGGTCACATCTGCTGTAGAAGACAGGACGATCCGTCAATTAACGGCAACGTACAACCAGAACGCACACAAAGACGTTTCGGACCATACAGTTAAGCTGCCGGTCTTTCTCATGTTCCTAAGCAATTGGCGGCCTGTTCATCTCCTCGTGTTGGCCGAACGTCATCGACATTACCTCTTCAGGGGACACAGGATGGTTGTGATTGGAAAAGAGTCTGCTTCGCCGATGCGTCCAGGTTCCATTTCCAGCATAGGGACGAGTCCGAATTAGACGCCACGTAGGGGAACTGCTGCAACCACGCGGTACCGTTGGACAAAAATATCCGGACATGGGTGTATCGGCTCCAAGTGAATTAATCGGAAACGAGTTCATCGAGGACGAATTCCTCGAAGACAAATTCGTCGAAAACAAATTCGTCGAACGGAGAATTCACCTAAGAGCAAATTTTTTAATCAACGCTTTAGGTGAATTCATCGAAAGCGAAATCACAGAAAGATGCAGTATCGATACAGTAGGGTAAGTTTTTCGAAAATCACTAATATAAGTGGGATTCAGCCAAGTGGCCACAAAAGCGTTAAGGAACCGTATGGAAACTACAATTTTCTTTCTTTGTGTCCACTTTCATGTAGGATGAACACAAAACCGTTAGGGGTCTTACAAAAATTACACTTATGATTTCATCTTGTCCACTTCTCCGTAGATCGCGTCTAAAGATTACAAGTTTATTACTGTTAGCTCATTGTGCTCTTCCACGATGGTGAAATGGGAAAATGAATTATTTTTATCGAAATACCTTACTTATTGATGTTGCATTTCTACAAAGGCATTGGTAATATGCGCCTGGAATTGCGCCATTTTAGCAACTTTGAACCCAGAGTACTCATGGTAAGTTAAGATAAAAAATAGGAAAAATAATAGTGCCACAATTTTACTCAGACGCAAAGCAGTTGTTTAAGGCCCTAAGCCCCTGCCTTTTTAGAAATTTTAAAACTGCAGTGCTATTCATGAGGTTTCCATTCACGTCTAGTTAGTAAATGTTTAGTGGCTAAGTAAATACACCACATTACTTACCTGACTTGGTGTCCAAGCCTTGCGATTATGAATACGACGGAATAAAAACTGTTAGAAAGGCATAGGCCGAGGACCTATTAATTGATGTTTGATGCCTAAGTAAAGTTCAATATTACTAATTTGACTTGGTGTCCTAACCATATGAAAATGAGATCCGCGCAATAAAAGCTGCTAAAAAGGCCTAGACCTGGGTCCTCTTAATTACTGTTTAGTTGCTAAGTAAATGCGCAATATTAGTGTTTTCACTTGGTGTACAAACCTTATGAATGCTACCCCGTTGGCGTAGTGGTCTAAGCGATGGCTTCTGATCATTCTATCGAGATGGATCCGGGTTTGAATCCCGTGAGGCATGGATGTTGTGTTTGTCTTACGGCACTGGATCTCTCCCTTTCCTGTAGTCAGTTGCCGTAAGTAAGGGACGGACGACTGCTTACAGCCCATTCAGTTGCTAACGGTGGTCGTTAAACCCTCAATAATAATAATAAAAAAAAAACTTATGAATATGAGCACTACGGAAAAAAAAGCCGTTAAATTGGCCAAAGCGGGTAAATTGATGTTGCTGCCTAGGTAAAATCGGAGCATTACTAACTTGACTTACACCGATGAGCTATTAGAGTATGACCGCCTACCTAAAAAGCTGTAGGACCCCATTCAGCCCGCGAATCAGCCGGCACTCGGCGAGGCATCGATTCGATGAGGTGGCGATAGGTCTCCTGGGGTATCAAGTACCATAATATCAACAGCAGGTCCTCCAGTTCCCGTACATTTCCGGGTGGTGGGGATTTAGCGCGAACCCGTTGTCCCAAGTCGAACCACAAATGTTTGATTGGGTTCATGTCAGGTGAATTTGGAGGCCAGAGCATTAACAGAAAGTCACCAGCAAGTTGCTCGAACCACTCCTCGACGATTCTGGCAGTGTGGCATGGTGAATCATCCTGTTGGTAATGGCCATCACCAGCAGGTAACACAGTTGCCACGAATGAGTGAACTTGGTACGCACGAGCGTTTGCTTGCACAACATAAACGGTTAATCTAAAACCAACATCTGTCTTCACTGGCTAACTGTCAAGCACTGTGGTCCTGATGACCGCTCCGTAGCCATCGTCAATCATAATTTGTGGCAATTTAAAGATATTAGTATATCTGCTAAGTTCCGTAGGAGTCTAAAGCATCTATAGCAGACCTCAGGGACAATTCTACCTGTCGCGATTCAATGATTTTCTCTTATTAACGCCAGATCTCACGAGACGCAAGAGCAATAGTCTGTTTATATTTGGCATCAAAATATTTTGCTGTTGTATTGGATTTCTAGCAAGGTTATTAAAAGTAGTTGATTTTTCTTCGTCTGTCACTTGGTGCAGTGTAATACTGCGGTAAACCTTGACAAAGCAGACTGTAGACTGGCATCATTCAATAAAACTTCTAATGTCTGAAACAGAAGTGGCAATATTGAATAGTCTTTGAAAAGGTTTGCTGTGCAGATGAGAGTTACGTCCGCTGAAATGGTCTTTAGTGACGAGTTCCGGTTCTAAACCAAATGCTCTGAACTTTTCCTAGTACATTATTCAACGTGAGACAAGGTTCTATTCTTAAAATATCTGACTTTAACTATAATTTATGCGAAATTCGTGTCAAAGTAGATGAAGATTTTTAGACATTCCAGTTGTTGAGATTGATCGGAGGTAGTTGTGTTTGACTGTGGATATAAAAGTCAGTACTCTGAACTTATAACATTTTGCCGTTGGTGAAGTTCAAAACCACGTCTTTCTACTCCGTAGCGGCTGTTCTTCCAACGGAACTGCGCCGGGAGGCTTATCACAACTTCACTCAAGAGTCGCATATAGCGTGTTAAATCATCCGTTTATTTTTGTGGCGTAGTAATTCGCCAAGCTTTCGCACTCCACTGGGAGGCTTTTTCAAGGCATTGATGTAGACATAAAAATGAAGGGAATTGAAACACGTAAAGAACAAAGATGATTTTTCAAAAATCATCTTTAAACAAAATAAACGGATGAATTAATACGCTATATGCGTCTCTTGAGTGTTAATAGTGTGGTGTATTTATAATTAAGTTATCACAACTTCGTTGACGATTTGACTGATGCGTAACCTCAGTGATACGTCACCTACGTCATGTCACGCAGTACGTTACAAACTACACTGTAAAAAATAAGTAGTATGAATTTATGGAAAATTCCTGAAAATAACGTGCAACCAAATTTCTGGGAGATATCCGTCTGTTGACGAAATTTCCGTTTTAAAAGTTTCCGTTTCTTCTAGCTTCAGTACTTAGGCAGGATTGTCAATTCCCTTTATTTCAGAAAACTTCGTCTCGGATATTTCCGTTTTTACACAGAAATTTCGGAAAATCTTCGATTTTGACACTTACAGTCCCACCAGAAGTTCTTTCCAAACGTATAGGGCAATGAGCCCTTTTCCTTCCTCGTTGGCGGCATTTGAATCAACGACCATGACAACGAGAGAAGCGCGTTTTGCCGTTGAGCCAGAACGACCGGTAACGAAGAGTCCGTATAAAGTAGAACTCTAATCGCTTGGTGATGAAATACTTTTCTTTTGTTTTATTATTAATGTTGGGGAATTAGTCATTTTATTTTTTGGTTTTGTTCGAGTTTATTATTTTTTTCTGAATACGTTTGTAATAATCTTATTTTTTCTATGAGAGGATTTATTACAAATTACGTATTTTTTTCATCGTGATTTTTCGAAACAGCAGAATTCTTTGGCGCAGTGGTCTGAGTGCTGGCTTATGATTATTCGTCCGTGCAGGGTCCGGGTTTGAATCCCGGTGAGGCATGGATGTTGTGTTTGTCTTACAGAACTGGCTCTTCCCTTCCCTGGAACTAGTGACCCTAAATTAGGGACGGACGACTGCTTATAGCCCATTGAGTTGCTCACGGTGGTCTCTAAACCTTCAATCAAAAAAAATATATATAAAGAATTTTTAAAACTTGAGATCTTTTTAAATTGGCAATGACTTTCAATTAACTTTAGGAAAAGCGGAATTGTACCATTTTTCAGTATCATTTAACAAAACTCCTAAATATAAAATTTACTCTTGATAGTTGTAGCATTGTTTGACTTAAGAGTTCTACAGACTGATACATGAACATCATGCAATCACCTGTGAAGTAATTTAAGCACCCGGTTTCTTGTAATAACACAATACTGTATAAGTACACTACAGTAGCTGGTATACAAAATGGGGAAGGAAATTTGTACCAAATGGGGGTAGGGGAAGCTATATCTAGTGCCACAATAACCAAAATTTCATGTGATATATACTATCCGCAATATATGATCTCGCTACAAATTCAGGCCTTGCAATAGGCGATTGTAATTTAATAGGTAATCACTCCTATTACAGGAAACGGTTTCGTTTTATAGATGAGGAAAAGTGTGAACGTATTTTTTCCGTTAATACATACAAAAGGAATTGCAAACTGAGTTCTGATAATTCAGAATTTCCCATTAATACCTCTCAAAAATTGGCAATTTACCGTTAATATACGAAAGGAATTGCGGGATGTTTTCTGAAAATTTAGAATTTCTCTGGAGTACGAAGTATATGTGAAATTCAGTTTTTTCTTCGTAATTTCACGGAAAAGGTACTATCAGAAATATGCTCCGTTAATTTACGAGAGGAATTACCGAAAATGGCTCAGTAATTTCAGAAAATTGTTTACGGTGCACAATAAATTGAGAACCAGGTAAGTCAGCTAAACGGGTGGTCATCGTTTTTTGTTCTTTATAAAAATGCATGGGAGGAAATGAAAAAAAGAAAAAATGGTTTCGTGTTTCATGCTGATGACAATGATTTCCACAAGACCTCCATACCTTAACGGATTTAAGGGTAAATACAAATACAAATTGAATCTCTCTCTCTCTCTCAAAACTTTTACCTTCTCATTTTGCGAAAGCGAAAAAAAAGACAACACGCTTTTTGGCGAAAAACAGCTGTAACTCTGATGAGCTTGCAGTAGCTTTAAAGCGCTCGGGTGGGAGCAGTGATAAGAAATCATTTCCCTCAGTTAAATGCCGATAAGATGCTAATGCATGATATGTGGAACACGTTGATATTATCTGATATTTGACTACCACAAATTTTATCTGCTTCACTTCCAGTTCACTGTGCGGGGCATAAGAGGAATTTAATGCTGTTAGCTACGCTTTAAACCCGGTTGATCACGCCCATCTGTGCATTAGAATTCTGCATTTGATTGAAGTTTTCGCATTTTGCATGCACTTTATTTTTACCTTTAACATAAAGAAACAGTGGTTATCCTTTATAATTACGCACGAAGATTTTCTTGAAATGTGAAACAAGCAATTTAACATCACCAAAGTAAGAATGAAAGTTTTATAACAGTAAAACTTCCGGATAGCGGACATCGAAGGAGAAAGAATAACTGTCCGTTATTTAGAAGTGTCCCTTATTGGGAAACTCATGCTTTATGATAGCATGCTATGTTTATAACGTAAAAGCAGTTTAAGTAAATGTAAGTATGTAAATGCAATGCATACAAGATTTGTTCGTAAAGTAATGAGACTCATTGAATAACAGACGTTGAATTAAAGTTATACTTACATAAAATTAAAATTCCTGGAAATAACATCCTTGAACATCAATATACCGCTGCCAGCGGTTTTGGCACGCCGCGTAGCTTGCCAGGAAGTCGGGAACAGGGATCGCTTTCAAAGCACTCGTCGTGGCAGTTAGCACGTTTGTAACAGTCCCAAAATGGTGTCCTTTCAGGCTGGATTTGAGCCGGGGAAACAAAAAGAAGTCAGCCCGGGCCACGTCCAGGCTGTAGGCAGGTTGGGGCAGCGTTGCCACGTTGTGTTTTGCCAGAAACTCTCTCACTCTCAACGACGCATGACTCGGCGCATTATCGTGGTGAAGAACCCAAGTGGTGGTGACCTCCGGGTGGACGCGTGCAGATCTGTTCTTCTGCCGTTGAAGCACTTTCACGTGAACAGAAGCGTTGGCCGTTTGTCCGGGTGGTACGAACTCCTTTTGGACAACACCTTTACAGTCAAAGAAGACAATGTGCATCGATTTGATCTTCCATTTGCACATTCGAGCCTTCTTTGGCCGAGGAGACTCGGGAGTGTGCCACTCTGAGCTCTGTCTTTTCGTCTGCGGATCGTACTCAAAGACCCACGTTTCATCACCTGCTATTACTTTCTCCAAAAAGCCAGGTTCACTCTTCACACGGTCCATAAGCTCACGAGAAATCGACACACGGTTGTTCCTCTGTTCATCGGTCAAAATCTTAAGAACCAATTTGGCGCAAACTTTCCGC
Organism: Macrothele yani; assembly: GCA_039090855.1. Classification (NCBI taxonomy): domain Eukaryota; kingdom Metazoa; phylum Arthropoda; class Arachnida; order Araneae; family Macrothelidae; genus Macrothele; species Macrothele yani. The sequence continues at coordinate 35,209,597 of CM077012.1, forward strand.
ATCTGCAATTCTTGCATGATGATTTCATGCACAAAGGATTTCGCGAGTCCCACGCGCTCTGCTACCAATCTAACTCTCAGACGTCGGTCAGAGTCCAAAACCGTTTCACTTTTTCCACATTGTCCGAAGTGTGAGACTTTGAAGGGTGCACTGGGCGTGCCTCATCCTCGACGCTCTCTCTTCTCTCTGTGAATGTTTTGTGCCACCGAAACACTTGTGCTTTCGATAAAGCATCCTTCCCGTAGGCTTTCTGTATCATAGCAAGCATCTCGGTCGCGGATTTTTCCGTCTACATCGGAGCCCCAAACGCAGCAGAGTTCGCTGAACTGTGGTTTTAGACCCACTTCCGGTAGCCCCTTGGTTCATTCGGCCAGTGAGTTGCTCCACCGTAGCGTGACGATCTGCCCTCACACACCTTCGCAGCCGACGTTCACCTCTCAAATCAGTGGCACGTGGTGCTCCGCAGTTTCACGTCGCTGATTCGCCACGGTGCCATTTCCCCAATCACGTTACACTTTAACCACAGCAGCACGCGATCAGTTCACAAACTGCGCTGTTTCAGAAATACTGCCACCCTTGGCCTAAAAGCCGATAATCATCACCTTTTGCAAATCTGATAAATCGCTCCTTTCATCCACGACAGCAACGAGTGATATGTTTTCAGATTGCCTACAGCACACCTTATATACCCTCCAAGCCAGCTCACGACATGTGCCTTCTTTCATTGGCTACGCGCTGTTGACCTCAAAAGTAGGAGGTGGTCATAATAATGTGAATCGACTGTGTAGTAGTATCAGAAATAATAGATGTAACACGAGGAACTGTATCGAAGAGTATGACTATCTATCAAAAAGCACACGGCGTTGCTTCGAAAGGTGGAAATTGTGGACACCATCCAAAATGTCAAGTAGCGATAGGCGAACGTTGACACGGATCGTAGAATGGAAACACAAGACCACGACACCAAAAATAGCAGCAGAGTTGAACACCATTCGGAATGACCAGTTTCCGTCATAACAAATCGTCGGGAACTCCATCGTGCAGTACCATGCTTCAATCCACAAACCTTTGATTGCCAACATGAATGCAGCAGAGCGTATAAGGTGGTGGAAAGCACATAAAATCTGGGATGGTAAGGACTGGGAAAGTGTCATCTGGTCTGATGAATCATGCTTCACGGTGTTTTTCTCCAGTGACAGAGTGTGCGTTTGTCGAAAACCTGCAGAAGTCTACCGCCGTACTGTTTGATTCCGGCTGTGAAGCATGGAGGTGGATCCTTGATGCTGTGGGGTGCCCCATCACGGCATTCCTTTCGTCGGCCATTGGTCATTATGCAGAGTCGTGTCAATTCTACAAAGAACGAATCCATTCCTCTGCACCCGATGATGCAGACATTGTTCCCTAATGACCGTCCATGGGTTCAGGCTGGTAATACACCTGTATATGTGCGAAACGTGTCAAGCTGTGGTTTTCCGAGCACGCAGATGATGTTCAACACCCCCCCCCCCCCGCTCAATCTCCAGACTTAAATACTATTGAAACATTTTTTGGAATATCTGGAGAGAAATGTCAAATCGCACTTTCCACTTCCAACATCACTTGCACAGTTGGGACATACACCACTGCTTTTTAAAATTGCAACACCAAGAAGGAACCATGCGATTCAAATGGAAGTTATACCACACATTGGTGCAGATATAACTGTACATACGTGATTTAATTTTCAGAACAATACAACATTTGTTACCTGCAAAACTCAGTATCTTGTAAAACCCCGAGTGCTGCAATAAGAGCTTCGAGGCAGCGTGGCATTGAATCGAAAATGCGTTGGATTGGGTCCTGGGTAATTGCTTGCCAGGCGGCATGTAAGTGAGTCCACAGAGCATTGGTACTGGCCGCTGGAGAACTTTGATGGGCCAGTTGCCGAGTGACCATATCCCAGACATGTTCAATAGGCGACATGTCCGGCGAACGTGCAGGCCAGGGAAGAAGTGGTGTCTGCTGTGCTGCAAAGACGCCTTGAACATTCCTGGAAACATGAGGTCGGGCATTGTCCTGCTGGAATATAGCGCCAAGAGTGCTCTGACGGAAGGGTATGACTTCTGCCTCTACAACTTCCCTGATGAGCTGTCGCTGTTCATGTTGCCCTCAAGTCGTAGCATCCGAGATCGCGAATGGTACCTAATGCCACCCGACACCATCACACTTGGCTCTGGGCCCGTATGATGCTCGACAATGCATGCTGGAAGAAGGCGCTCACCACAATACCGTGTAATGCGTATCATGGTAACCCAAGTTGAGTCGGGACCCGTCAGAAAACACATGTTGCCAATCAGCACGCCATTGTCTGTATTGAAAACCTTATTCCAGCCTGAGGCTTTCAAGGTTCAGGGTCAAAGGTATGCGTGCAACCAGTCCTCTATGCAGCAGACGGTGTCGAACTGTGGAGGCAGACAATGCCATACCTGTTGCAGTGCTACTCTGTTGTGCTAACACTTGCGAAGATGCAGAACGGTTCGTCACTGCGATGCGGATGAGGTGTCTGTCATCCCGGGGGTCGTCACATTTCTCGGTCCACTGCCAGATTGTTGATGCACCTGGTTCTCCTCGGTCCACTGCCACCACACGCGGATCACTGTCGTGGCGTTATGTCCCGTCCGAGCCGCATTTCGTCTCAGGCACGAAAATGCACCCACGCAGACAAATCTTTCGTCACCGTTCAAACTGTATCTTATGGTGATATTGCGCCCTTCGTCGTCGCCGAGGTATTATTGAGTCCTGGAGACCCTTTTACAACTCGCTGTCCACGATGCACTACTGGTTAGGGATGGGCAAAAAACTTCGATGTTTTTGAACATCGATGTTTTGCCACCGATGATCGATGTTCTAACCTCGATGTTGCAGAAGCCGATACATCGAAAAAACATCGAGGTTTCATGACCGATGTTTTCAACTGGTAGAGGATATCTTCAACGAAAAGTAAATGCATTTCTTTTCGTTAAATTCGTAAAAAGAGGAAAGAAATATCACTTTCCTTTTGGCTGTTTTAGTTGATTCATTAGCAAAAACCAAGATCTTTTCCTCGAAGGCTTGCGAGCCTAAACATCGAGGTTTCCACCAATACATCAAAAAAACATCGAGCGTTTTAAGAGATATTATTAGTTACTTGGGGTTGAATTGGTGAGCAATCACTATTATATTGAACAGAGATTTTACCCAGCGATATGACCATTCGTTGCTGCAGATTAAAAGTGGGAAATCTTCGGCTTGTTAGCAAGACATCGTAGTTCACACCGATACATCGAAAAAATATCGAGGTTTCCCCCGATACATAGGGCGATTTAACAAATATTATGCTACCAGATGTTGCAATGTTGAGGATCATTGTTACATTGATCAGAGATTTAACAAATGGATTGCCCATTCATTGCTGCAGATGGAAAAGTGCGAATTTTGTCAGTTTATTAGCAAAAAATCGAAACATCGAGGTTCCCAACGATGCATCGCAGAAACATCAAGGTTTTCACGAAGCATCGAACAAAATCAAAGGTTTCTACTAATACATCGAGCATTTTAATATATATTATTAGCTTCCCGATGTTATTGGTGAGTAATCACTGTTATATTGAACAGAGATTTTGCACATCTATTGCGTATTTACTGCTGCAGATTGAAGACAACGAATTTGTCGGCTTATTAGCGAAAACATTGAAGTTTTCACCGATACTATCGATGTATTGATGTTTTGGGAATGAGTAACCATTAATGTCGATCATCGATGTTGCCCACTGATGTGCCCATCTCTACTACTGGTGTGTATTGATCATATTGATCATACGTAGAGGTTTTTAGGAAGGAAGTGTCTGACCCCAGGTCTTGAACAACCCTTAGAAATAGGAAGCTAGGAGATTTGGGCTAGAGTGCCCGATAGGAAAGTGACACGGAAGCGAGGTAGAGAGGGGAGGAAGACGCCCTTATGGGTGGCCAATACCCGATGTCCAACGGCTTAACGTGCCCATCCGAGGCACGGCGGGTATTTAGTGGTTCGAACGTTCGTATCTGCCCAGGATCGAACCTGAGGTCATCCCTATGGCAGTCACGAACGCTGACCACTAGGCCACCCGCAGCTACTGGTGTGTATCCCAAACATCCCTCTCTTTATACCCCTCACTCGACTGCTCAGAGGGCGCTGCCGAACCCAGACATGCGCAATGTTTCTGCACTTCTAATTATCTGCATATCCTGTGGGTGTCACGTCATTACCATCATTCTTTTAAGGTGTTGCAATTTTCATAAACAGTAATTTATTTTACAGGAAGGATTGTTCATGGTCTCAGATTCCATTGTCGTATGTGCATGACTTGTATAATTCTACTCCACGTCAAACTGCTTCTGTTTTGAAAGCCAGAAGTGGGCCTATAGCTTATTAATAAAAAAGTTGTACACAAACAAACAAGTGATTCCATTATTTTGATAAACATCTGTATAGACAGAAATATTTATGCAAAATGCACAGGAGTGAAATTAATAAGAAGTAGATAGATATTCTTGGGGATCAGATGTGCCTTAAGGAATAGGACATTTTCAGGTACTCTCTGTTTGAGGACGGACGAGAGGAACAAGCTGAAGAGAAATGGGGAGGGTTCATTCAAGAAGAATTCACCAAAAATCTTTATTTCCGCAGAGCCTCTAGAAGGGAGTCTAATTTCTCAGAGTAAAATATTATCCTCTGTCGGCGGCGACCTGGATGTTGCTTTTGGTAGAAGGTTCTCTGAGGAAATATTTAGCTCTTTGAGAGTAACCCTAACCACCTTGCTGGGGATATCTGTAGACTGCTCTTTTCCCCTCCGGCAGTCTCCATTTATATTACTATACGATTCAGCGAATGAGCGGAAGCGTATCGACCTTTCAAAAGTGTTAGGTTTGGTTTCACAGCATAATGCACTTTATAATACAAAATACGAAGCATAAGAAGCAACAAAAGATTACCTCCTTCCTTTTATGATAATTGAATTTTATAAAGTAATCATGCTTACAAGGAAAAAAATATTCAATGTTGTTGCGAAATTTCTTGCTCCTTCGCAGATTTTTTTCATAACAGTTACTGGATAAAAGGAAGTTTCAGATTACAAGTGTAGCTAAAGCTGCCGCGTTTTAGTTGCGTTTTTTTTAAAACTCCATTCCCTTACAAAAGAATATTTAAGTTTTCCCGACATAATCCGTGCTCCCTTTGTAACACGAGCTTTCCGTAACGAGGAATATCGCTTTTCCTCTGCATACATTGTAACGTACTTCAGAGGGGGAAACACGTGTCATGACTACAAATCTGCAGCGACACATTCTGTCGGTGTAGATACATTCCGTCGGTTAGAACAACTCGCTCCGGAGCGAGGTGGCGCGTGTTCGATCCGCGTCACCAACAAATTTGTGAATTTCACAACATGTACTTACAGCAAGATTTCGCCATATGATCTATTTTTTGCGCTCTGTATGGTTTCGATGAAGTATAGGTATCACTACTCTTTTTTGAAATCGTATCTTTCTCGGAGAAGAAAACAAATAAAGGAAGGCGCGTTATGGAATCATATGATATGTTTTAGCAGCTCTCACGGAAACTATAGTTAAAATATGTAAACATTCGAAATCTGTTTAATACACACTGCTCGACATGGAAATTTCCCTACCCAGAAGGAGGTGTGCTGCAAACATGCAAATCGTAGGGCGGGTGTACCCACACGAGATATGCAAATTATGTTAAACCGGAGCCGATGATGTTACACCTTCGCCGCCCCGGTAGCACAGTGGTCTAAGCGCTGACTCCTTACCAATCGTCCGAGATGAGTCTGGGTTCGAATCCCGGTGAGGCATGGATGTTGTTATTGTCTTACGGCACCGGCCCTCTCTCTTTCCTGGAACCAGTGGTCCTAAATTAGGGACGGGCGACTGCTTATAGCCCATTGAGTTACTCACGGCAGTCGTTAAACCCCCAATAAAAAACGAAAAGGCGTCACACGTTCGTGAGATAAAGGTGCCAGCAACAACAGTGTGCGGTCGCCGATGGAAGTATCGCGGACGTTTCAGATTTGTTGTTTGTGCTAGGAAACTGTTCAGCAAATGCTAAACATAACGGGGACACGACGTCGGCAGGTTTATAGCCATTTGAATGCATTTCAGAGAGGATGAATTGTAAGCCTGTGTGAAGCGGGATGGTCTACAGTCTACACGTCGTATAGCTGTGCATGTGCAGCAGGATGCACGAATTGTTGGACGCTGTTAGCACCAGTGGCTACCGGAAGTTTCGTACGTGCGTTGGAGTGGCAGTGGTGCAGTCCAACAGACGTCAGCCCACCTGGACCGGCGGATTGTTCGACACGCTCGTTCGTCACCAGAAAGCACTGCAGCCGATATTCGACGTGCTGTGTCATCGGCCATGGACGTCGCCATAACAACTCGAACTGTAAACCGAAAAATACATGTGGCAAACCTGCTCAGTAGGCAACCATTACGTTGACTGCCATTGACGGCCAGCCATCGCTGCGCACTCCTGGCTTGGTGCCGAAGTCATGCGAACTGGGATCACGAATGGACCACTGTGGTCTTCAGTGATGAATCCCGTTTAAGTCTTGGTGCTGAAGATCGACGGATTCGTTTCTGGAGACACCCTGGTAAGCGGACGGATCGCGGTTTCGTTCGCGACCGCCAAACCGCCCGTCAGGCAGACATCATGGTATAGGGTGCTATTGCGCATGACACCAGGCCACCTCTTGTCCGCATCTCGGGCACACTGACAGCAGGTCGCCTCTTGTCCGCACAATGGGCACACTAACAGCTGCACGATACGTGAATGAGGATCTGCTGGCCATGTTGATACCGTTCCTGAATGGCCGGCAGCAGCCCTTTTTCCAGCAAGATAACGCCCGTGTACCCACCGCTCTGGTCTCCAGACAATCTTTGCAGCATGTTTAGACACTGCCATGCCCAGCAAGATCGCCCGATTTATCCCCAGTCGGGAACCTGTGGAAACACATTGGACGTCGTCTGCAATCGAATCGGCCGGCGCGATCTCAGTGAATTATGAGAGCAAGCCAACTGTGCTTGGTGTTCCATTCCTCAGGACGATATCTGTCGAATTTATGACTCATTGCCACGCTGTATTGCTGCTTGTATTGCCGTTCGCGGCGGTGCAACAACTTACTGAAGCGTACCCATTCTGCTCCATTATCTCATCTGATAAACACTGTACGTGGCTCAAAATTACATCAAGGTAAACCCTTATGTATTCCTCTTTGCATGCTCAATTTCACCACTCTATACTCACTCATTCTGGGTGGGGCAATTTCTATGTCAAGCAGTGTATACACTGAAGAGCAATTGAATTAGGGATACCTGTCTAGTAACGTGTAGCACCACCTTTCGCCGTGATGACGGCGGCGATTCGTCTCGGCATGGACTCGACTAGACACCGGAAACGTTGGGAAGCCACGACCCCTGAACAAGCTCCCACAGTTCACGAAGATTTGATACAGAGGGTCAGAGCTTCGAACATCTATCTCGATGGCATCCCAGATGTGCTCGATGGGATTGAGATCAGGTGACCTAACTGGCCAAAGAAGCGAAGTCACGTCGGTGGAGTGTTCATCCAACCATTCAGATACAATTCAGGAGCTGCATTGTCTTGCTGCAGGATGAGGTCCCCAGTGGGATGTTGAAGATGTACAAACGGGAGCAAATGGTCGTCCAGGATATCCCGGTAGCGTTGACCTGTGAGGGGTCACACGTACCAGGGGTTCCATTTCAGTCCACGTAAACAGTCCCCATACGAGAATGCTACCCCCACCAGCTTGAAGAGTACCCTTCTGGCAAGTAGGATCCATCGCTTCATGTGGTTTTCGCCGTATTCGTATCCTGCCATCGGCATGTACCAACGTGAATTTCGACTCATCAGTCCAGGCAACATTTTTCCACATGTCTAGGGTCCAGTGGCGATGTTCATGCTCCCATGCTAATCTTTGCACCCTGTGATGTGTGGTCAGCAGCGATACCCTCGTGGGACGATGGCTTCTCTAACCCATAGCGAGGAGTTGGTTCTGGATGGTGTGACTGCTTACACGTTTTTGTGCACCAGCGTTAAATTGCCGAGTGATTTCCTTCACTGTGGCCCGTCTATCCGCTGTTACAATGCGAGCTAGCCGACGATGACCCCGCTCATCCACACGCTGTTGTCCACGGCAGTTGGCCCTTGCAGGGATGGTTTTACCGGATTCAATGTACTCATGGTGCACCCGTGACACAGTGGTTCGTAAAAATCCCAGTGCCTGCACGACTTCCGAGATGGAGTGACCCATTCGTCTGGCCCCGACAAGTTGCCCACGATGAAATGCACTTAGTCTTACCCATACTGCGTCCGACTCTTACTGATTCCCGTCGCATCACTCCTTATATTGTCGGATCGCTGCATACGTCATGGCGTTTCCGTTTACAGGGCTACGCACACCGCCACATATGCATAACGCCAGCTGTCTCTAATTCAATTGCTCCTCAGTGTAATGTTAATAGTGAATGTAAAAGAATGCATTTGAGAAGACGACTTACTAGTTAGGTGTGCATTTTGAGAGAGGCAGATTGTGAGAGTGACTCGTTAGAAGGAAGCGTATTTTGATAAGAATGTTTGATATATCGACTTATTAGAAGTAGAATTTGATATAGCGTCTCATTAGAATGTACGTGATATAGCGTCTTGTTCAAAATGCAACTATAGTGATGCTATACGAATTGAATTCTGGATAGTGTGGAGTTTCCTGTTTTAATGTGCCATTGGCGAGAATAAACGTGAATCCATATAAGTGGTTTCAGATGATTCATTACCTTGGTCGTTAGTGATTTCTGTTACTATTGATTGATATTTATATTCACAAGTTCATAACTTCAGCAACGTTTTGCCATCAAGTTCTGGCTGATCACGCACTTTAAACATATTAGCGACATGGCTTTTTTTTATCTGTCTGCTTACACCTGCCGAAGAGTGGTGAATTGTGAAACGAAGAAGCGATTTGGAGACAGGGGTTCGCTTTTTTTAAAATGATGCCAGCAGACAGCTCTTGCTTAGCCACTTGAGGTGTTGTTTCCATCTTAGCAGGAGAACGCCAACATATTATAATGTTCCTATGTACATTGCACCGTCCTTGTGTTTGTGTGAATTTATTAAAACCATTTACTTAACTCCCTGCATTTTATTTAAATGATGCTATATGTTAATATGCGCCGACCTGCGGTAACGAGGAACGGTTGGTGAGGATAAGTGTCAAATTTTGTTTGGGTGACACTACCACAAACAATACTATATTTGAGTGGAATCAAAACCAGCACATTTATTTAAATTTATTGACAAGTCGTGGGATCAACACCCCCATCAACTCATAACATAACAATACTAAACACATAAAAATAATAAAATCACTCGGTTCAGGTTTATGTAATTTAAAAATTTCAAACAAAATGTTAAATCTGATTAATATTTCATATATTTACTTCGCCAAAATACGTAATTCCTGAAAAACATGGTGCAGGGATCCGCTAAAATAGCAGAACAGTTCGCGAGACCTGTAGCACTGTTTTAATTTCATATCATTTTGACCTCGATTACTAGTTTTATTTCGGTTACGTAAGTGAAAAAGGAAATTACATTTTCGTTAGCATGTTAAAAACAGCGTATAATTTATAAAGTCACTTGGTTCAGATTTATAAAATTTAAAAGTTTCCAACAAAATTAAAATTTAACTCATCAGGAACATTCTGTGAAGAGGACAGCCGTGTTTTGTAGGGCCTATGTTTTTTAGCATTATCGTTGAGGTTAGTATTTGAGTTTAATGTCTTCGTTCGTTTATGATCTACTGGTTTTTAAAGCGGAAAAATGCTGAAACCCCTTATTTTGAACATGTACGATTTTGCAAAGAAAGCTAATATTTTTATAGCTTGATTTCTGTAACTCTTTGCACTGAGTGTGCACACGTGCCCGTCAAATCTAAGGAAAATATTAAATTTCAGATAAATAATATGTCCTATTGGATATTGAAATTGCCCCACAAAGAAGAAGTGGGGATATAGGCACGGAATTCGTAAGTGTGTGCAAGCGGTTGGGATATGCAAATCGTTGGAATATGCAATCAATCTCATGAGACGTGCGAGAGAAAGAAGGGCAAACACTGGCCGCAACCGCTAGGTCATTTTTTTTTTTTTTTTGATTGGAGGTTTAACGACCACCGTGAGCAACTCAATGGGCTATAAGCAGTCGCCCGTCCCTAATTTAGGGTCACTGGTTCCAGGGAAGGGAGAGAGCCAGTGCCGTAAGACAAAACACAACATCCATGCCTCACCGGGATTCGAACCCGGACCCCTTACGGACGAATGATCAGAGGCAAGCGCCTTAGACCACTGCGCCACCGGGGCGGCACTAGGTCATGCAGAAGAAAGCAGCGGAGTGTTGTTATTATAGGGGTTATTGTAATTTGTGTAGGCTACATTGAAAAACACAAACGTCGTGATTATTTTTTGTGTATCTTTTATTTGTATATATGTATATTCTCAACATTGTATGCCAGTGTAGCACAAGTTGTGTTTAGCAGCGGTTCGTACGAGCGGTCGGGGTAATTGGGGACCTGTCGGATTTCCAAAGAGCACAAATGTAGGAGCCCTTTTAGCAGGAGCGTCTGCAACGATTGAAGCCAAATTGCTTGGCTTTCAAAGAGCAACATTCTTCACTTTTATGACTGCCCACACAAAGCATGGCATGACTTCATCGGCGAATAATAATAGTGAGCAAAACCAGAGACATGCAATGAGAGAGTCGGTTGAACAATCACGATTATTGTATCCAAACAACACAGAAATACTACAGCAAAATGGAGAGCAGAACTGAATATCCACCAGGAGGTCCCTGTTTCCACAAAAACAGTACGCAGAGATCTTCACAAATCCAACATCCATGGAAGAGCTTCAATTGCTAAACTTTTAATAACAAAGAAAAACCTATTATGCAAAAAAAGATATCACGAGTATAAACCTTGACAAATGATGACTAGAAAACTGTCATGTGGTTTGATGCGCCGTAATTTGCATTATTCCCAATAGTGAGTCGGTTTTATATATGGAAAACCCCCAAGGAAGCGTACAATTCGGAATGTCAGACTCCAACTGTCAAACATGGTGTGGATTTATGTTGATTTGGACTGCCGTATCTTGGTATTTGGTTGTGTGACGTACCTGCCAGCAGGACGCACATGACATAAAGGCAGATAGGAATCAGAATACATGTCTGCGTAGCTCAGTTGGTAGAGCGACTTGTTCCGGAATAAGCGGCCTCGGGTTCGAATCCCGGCGTAGACCAAAAATGATGGAGAAATTTACTTCGTTATAATGGCGCCCGAACTACCCGGATGACCCGACCGTTCAAAATCTCGCATTGGTGTGATGTTATTTCCACACCGCGAGATAGGAAAAATCAGAGAATCCCTTCTCCAGTGCTTCGAAAAATAAATGTGTGTGACGTTGCATTCCACACACCAGATTGACTGGGAGTTCTCAAGTGCACGTTCTACAGTTATTGTCTGCCTGCAACGATTCATGGTCACGGCTGATCCGTGGGCCATGCCCCCGGCCCTCTTTCGGGGGGGGAGATGTGACGTACCTGCCAGCAGGACGCACACGACATAAAGGCAGATAGGAATCAGAATACATGTCTACCTGCCAGCAGGACGCACATGACATAAAGGCAGATAGGAATCAGAATACATGTCTGCGTAGCTCAGTTGGTAGAGCGACTTGTTCCGGAATAAGCGGCCTCGGGTTCGAATCCCGGCGTAGACCAAAAATGACGGAGAAATTTACTTCGTTATAGTTGGCCCTAACATTACCCTACATTGTCCAGATATTGCCTGCGAGTACTTGGACATTCTAGGTGAAAAGGTGCATCCTATGTTCCAAATGTTGTTTCCCAACAATGATATCCATTTTTCAAGATGATAATGCGCTCATACACACAGCCTGAACAGTTCAGTATGGATAACGAGGAATAGTACACCAATTTAAGGAGTGAATAGTAACACTCTACTAGTGATCCGATTTATTGGCGTAGGAAATAGACACATAAGCGTTGTCAAGCTTTCGCACATCAACCAGATGGCTTTTTCAAGGAAGTTAGGCAGAAACTGGAAAATAGAACGCATTAACAATTTGAACGTGGGAAATTGACTTGACAATAAATACACTGGTGTTCAAAATTAAGAGAATTTGCACATTTTGTCGATTTTCACAAAACGTACGGAACCAAAGGTACAAATTATGCCGCCGAATAAGAATGCAAATTTGCAGGGTAATTCTACATTGTCCAGATATACACGTCCGTGTTGACGGAGCTGTACCAGCGGTGGGCATGAAAAGCACACGTGGCTTTTTTCGCGATTAGTTCGCTCGTACTCCTCGGTGACATTCGTTGTGTTTCTTGCAGGAGTTGGTTCAATTTCATAAGTAGTCAGGTAATATGTGTTGCCACGAACGTATTGATGACGGAATGAGGTGGAGAATCGTCGGTAGATTGGAGGCAGGACAATAGCAAGTGCAGGTTACTACAGAGCTTAATGTAACACCCAGTGTTGTCTGCAATTTGTGGAAACAGTTTAAGGACACCGGATCCATATTGAGAAGGCCTGGGCAAGGTCGTCCAAGAGCCACGACGGCCAATGAAGATCGTTATTTGGCACTTTCCGTGAGGCGCCACAGGACTGCAACAGCTGCACAGCTATCTCGTGAGCTGCATGCCGCCACTGGAACCCGAGTTTCAAGGGTTACTGTTTACCGAAGGCTTCATGAGAGAGGGTTTTTTTTTTGTCAGAAGACCCGCTGTTTGCGTCCAGCTACCTTCGGCACACAAGAGAACGAGTTTAGCATGGTGCAGACAACATCAGCCTTGGACCAGACTTCAGTGGGGTAACGTTCTTTTCACAGACGAGTCGCGATTCAGCCTGGACACTGATTCTCGACATACCTTCATCTGGAGAGAACCTGGGACCCAATACCTTTTCTCCAACATCCGAGAAATGGACCGCTATGGCAGCGGCAATGTCATGGTCTGGGCAGGCATCGTGTTGGATGGCCGCACACTTTTCCATGTGTTTGACAGATGTTCCCTGACTGCTGAGAAGAGGTATAGGGATGAGATCTTACAGCCCTGTGTTCAACTTTTCAGGGGCGCAGTTGGCCCTCGGTTCCTTTTTATGGACGACAACGCTCGCCCACATAGAGCACACCTGGTCTATGCTTTTCTTGAAAGTGCGGATATTCGCCGGATGGACTGGCGAGCCAGATCGCCAGACCTAAACCCTATCGAACATGTCTGGGACGCTCTTGGGAGGGCAATTGTAGCTCACCATCCATCTCCGTGAGCCATCCAGAAGCTGAAAACTGCGTTGCAGCAGGAGTCGGACTGACTGCCACAGGGACTCAAGTGCCTCGTTTCCAGTATGACGTCACGCTGTAAGAGCTGTATGACTGTGAGAGGGGACCACGCCCCATATTAGAGTCATTTTATGTTCGATCTTGCAACGTTGATTTTGGACAGTCTTGCGCTGATGGGCCTTACTGACGATCATGAGTGCGTACCATGACTGTTGTATGGTATAATTCTTTCTCTTATGTAACCATGCATCCATAACAAATTTCATTAAAATGGGCCCATTAGGTTTTCAGAAATTGGTTCTACGTCAATTCGTCGCGTGCGTCAATTCGTCGACTGCGTCAATTCGTCGACTGCGACGATTCGTCGCGCGTCAATTCGTCGCCTACGTCAATTCGTCGCGCGTCAATTCGTCGACTGCGTCAATTCGTCGCGCGTTAATTCGTCGCGCGTCAATTCGTCGACTGCGTCAATTCGTCGCGGACAAATTCGTCGACTACGTCAATTCGTCGACTACGTCAATTCGTCGCGTTTACAGATTTTGGTTACATAAAAAACGAATTCAGGAAAACGTACGATTTCGAACGTCTTGCTCCCTGATCAAATTTATAAAATTTGGACACGCAAACAGGATAGGAATATTACGTTTTTCTTTGGCACTAAAAATATTAGACGGTAAACGGTTTTTGGAACGGGGCAGGGCCCGGTTGGTCAGAGCCCCCCATATACAAAATTTTCGTAAAATCTACAGTTTTCAATTCAGAACCACCAAATCAGGTATCCTATCTCATAGTACTCTAACTTAGACGGTTGTCGGTTTTGGAACGGGTCAAGGCCCGGGGAGTCAGAGCCCCCCTCCCCCCATACATACAAAGTTTTCGTAAAATCTAGTTTTCATTTCAGAACCATCAAATTTGGTATCATGAAACTAACTTAGACGCTAGACGGTTTTTGGAAGGGGTTGGAGCCCGCGGGGTCGGACCCCCCCCCTCTTATAAAAAATTTCGTAAAATCTACAGTTTTCATCTTAGAACCACCAAATTTGGTATACTATCTTATGGTACTCTAACTTAGACTGCAGACTGTTTTTGGAACGGGTCAAGGCCCGGGGGTCAGAGCCCCCACATACAAAATTTTCTTAAAAACTACAGTTTTCAATTCAGAACCACCTAATCTGGTATACTATCTCATGGTACTCTAACTTAGACGCTAGACGGTTTTTGGAAGGGGTTGGAGCCGGGGGGTCAGACTCCCCCGAATAAAAACTTTTTCGTAAAATCTACATTTCAAAATTGCCTTTATTCTTCAGTAAAATAACATTTCTATGTACATGACAATGGAATTCTGCCAATAAATACAGCGGTATATACATCAGCTGGAAAGTTCCAGTGAAACGTAAAACAAAATATTGTTAAAATCATAAAAAAAAAAAATTATTTCGCCACGTAGGGCGAAGGAGAGGCAGACAATAAAGCACGAGCGATACAAACGAAAATGTTTACCTACAGTATTGTAGACAGGGCAAGACATGATTCTATACTATGCACAAATTCCAATTAAGCATTACTACCAAACTAAAGATTAAACATTAGGTACTAATTCACAGAAATGCATCAGTGATGCTACATTCAAAATTTACAACATATGTACAGAAGTATTCAGTGACAAGGGGAAATAACGCTAAATGTACTCAGAAGGGCATCTTGTTACATTATATTATACACACAGTGACTAAGATTTTAAAAAAATATTCAACATAATGAAGGGGACATTGCGTGGGCAGTAAACTGTGCAGAAGGAAGAATTATATACAACAACATAAAACCCAACATTATCGAAGAGAACATGGGAAACATGGTGAGCTATCTTCAATGGCACATTAAAACAGAAAAATCACAAATAGCGAAGCGCCAAAATTAATACGTAAAAACATGATTTGTTACAGTGAACGTGGGCGACAACAAAAATCCCACTTATAGGTTGAGATGTAACTGCAATCTACATTTCAAAATTGCCTTTATTCTTCAGTAAAATAACATTTCTATGTACATGACAATGGAATTCTGCCAATAAATACAGCGGTATATACATCAGCTGGAAGGTTCCAGTGAAACGTAAAACAAAATATTGTTAAAATCATAAAAAAAAAAAAAAAAAAAATTATTTCGCCACGTAGGGCGAAGGAGAGGCAGACAATAAAGCACGAGCGATACAAACGAAAATGTTTACCTACAGTATTGTAGACAGGGCAAGACATGATTCTATACTATGCACAAATTCCAATTAAGCATTACTATCATACTAAAGATTAAACATTAGGTACTAATTCACAGAAATGCATCAGTGATGCTACATTCAAAATTTACAACATATGTACAGAAGTATTCAGTGACAAGGGGAAATAACGCTAAATGTACTCAGAAGGGCATCTTGTTACATTATATTATACACACAGTGACTAAGATTTTAAAAAAATATTCAACATAATGAAGGGGACATTGCGTGGGCAGTAAACTGTGCAGAAGGAAGAATTATATACAACAACATAAAACCCAACATTATCGAAGAGAACATGGGAAACATGGTGAGCTATCTTCAATGGCACATTAAAACAGAAAAATCACAAATAGCGAAGCACCAAAATTAATACGTAAAAACATGATTTGTTACAGTGAACGTGGTCGACAACAAAAATCCCACTTATAGGTTGAGATGTAACTGCAAATTGTGGATATGGAACCACCCAGCCGATTGGGCCCAAGTGGATTGAAAAACGCTATCGGTGTTTGTTGAGGCAGCACGAGAGTGCTCCATTTGGAGGCGAGTATTTAACCGTGCTAGGAAGCGTCTCCGAATGATAGCACTTGCCTCCTGAGGAGGTGGAATAAGAGCGGGGAAGCGTTGTTGAAGATGGAAAGCATAGACAGTGAACTTCACAAGAAGAAAAATATAACGGCACACAGGAGGCAAGTGAGTAGGTGGATGCTTAGTTTGGAGTAGCCAAGCATATGCAAGAAATGGTAACGATCGAGCACAAATTCGATCAGCAAAACGAAATGCTGTGTTTAGGACTGGCAGGAGAACGGGGCAGAATAGGTATTGATGTTGGACGTCGCTGACTTCAGGGCAAAAGGAGCACTGCGGAGAGGTGAGAAGGGTCATGCGAAACAGTACTGATGGGGCGGGGAGACGAAGGTGAAGAAATTGCCAATGGACATTGAGTTCAAGAGGGGAGGAAAGGGCAGAGGTAGATGCTGTCCAGATGGCGGGGAGAAGAGAAGGAGGAGCAGAATGAACAGAAAGTGGAAGTGCGGGAGGGGAAAGAAGAAGCCAATAAAGAGAAGAGGAGGAGAGAGAAGTAACTAGAACCGGGGAGCTACGAATGAGGAGAAAGAACGGTAGGGAAAGAGGAGCAGAGGGGACCGAGAAGAGACCATCAGGTGAAGCGAGGAGTGGAAAGAGGCTCCAAAGCGCTGTGCGAAGAAGAAGATATTCGTTAGCAAGAGTAATGGTTGGAGATAGAAACAGGGAAGAAAGAGGTCTCCAGGTTAGATCAGAAGTTACGAGAGAACGGACAGTTATCACACCAGAGCGGATCCAATGAGGAAAGTAAAAGTAAGGGAGGTTAGGAGGGTGAATAAGAGAAGAGAAGAAGAGAGGTTCATCTAGGAGATCAAGAGTTGAAGAAGGAAAAGAACGGAGAAGAGGAAGCGAACGAAAGAGAGAAAGGCCCTCTCGCAGGACAGGAGGGAGGTGGGACGGGAGAAGAGAGTATGCATCCATCTTCAGAAACAGTAGGAAGGTGAAAGATGGGTCACGGAAAGAAGCTAGAACATTCAAGGTAGTGGTAAGGGACGGAACAGTTGAAGTGGCAAGGCGAATGAAATGAATAATGCGATGTGTTTTATAAAGGAAAGCTGGATCGGGAAGCTGGATGCCACCCAAAGAGGCTGGCAGATGAAGCGTGGCAGGTTTAACCCAGTGATGTGAAGACCAGATGACGGAAGTTGAGAGGCGAGTGATGGTCATCATTTGTGACACGGGCACAACCGTCGACATCCAAGAGTATTCGCATAGAGAGATAAGTTGTCGACGAACAACGGCTGCTCGTTGACGGAACGATGTGAAAGGGCGGGCCTTACTCCAGTAGGCAGCAGTCCGTTGTATCCGGGGAAGAAGAGCAGTCCAGGTGGCAGATGCAGAAGCCAAGGGCAATCCGACATACGCACCGAGGATCTTCTGTGTAGTGGCTGTCCACTGCGCACCCCAAGGAGCATCGGTGCGGGCAGCCCATGCCCCGCACCATAAGCCAGTACTTTTAGTGGCATTCAGCGCTGCTCCAGATAATGCAACATACTGTTGATATACAGAATACAGGCGATCAAATTGAGATTCATCCCGGACGCAAAAGGTCACATCATCAGCATAGGCGGTGAAAATTATTCGATGATGACGAGTACTAGCCACTGTCGGCGGTAGGACATCCAGGAGTGATCTTTGGGCTGCTAACAGGAAAGGCTCAAAAGCGAGAGCGAATAGTTGGCCGGAGAGCGGACATCCTTGCCGGATGCCTCGCTTAAACGGAATTGGAGCGGTTAGAAATGTGGCCGCTCGAACATGGAAACTGGCGCCCTGATAAAGGGCTAAGAGTGCGGAAGAAAAGGTAGGAGGAAAGCCAAATTGTGAAAGGACAGCAGAGAGATAAAAATGAGAAACGTTATCAAAAGCGGACTTTTGATCCAGATTGAGAAAGGCAAGAGGTTCAGAAAAAGAACGAGCGAGGAAGTGAAGATGAAGGAGAAGAGAAACGTTAGTGGAAATAGTCCGACCAGGCACAGTGTATGTCTGGTCAGGAGAAATAACGAAAGAGAGAACAGAATTAAGGCGACGGGATAAGAGTTTTGTATAGAACTTATAGTCAGTGTTTAGGATGGAGATAGGGCGCCAGTTTCCAAGATCCAAGAGGTCACCCTTCTTAGGAAGGAGGATGGTGTGTGCCAAAGTAAAGTCGGGCGGTAACGCAGGAGAGGAAAAAGCAGACGAGAAACACGCAGACAGAAAAGGCAGAAGGCACGGTAGAAAAGCACGATAAAAGGACAGAGGAAGGCCGTCAGGTCCAGGAGCGGCATGAGGATTGAGAGTAGCGAACGCCTCGCGGAGTTCGCGAAGAGAGAATGGAGAGAGTAAAGAAGTAGATAAAGTAGAGGGGACCTGAGGAAGAGAGGAGAGAAGAGGAGAAGCTAATGAGGATGAAGACTGCGTTACCGCACTGTACTTGGCGATGAAATACTGTCTGGTGAAAGTGCATAGCTTCGATGGGTTCGAAGTGATGGAACCATCCTGGAGGCGAAGATGACGCAAAGATGTAGCAGAACGATGTTGAGATTCCAAGGCGGTTAAGTAATCGTGAGAATCAGCTGTAGGGGAGAGATGCAAGAAATGCATCCTGCAGGCTGCATCGGATGCGCGAGGAAGAAGCAAAGCGTGGAGATCTGCCAGATAGCCGGGGTATTGCGGATCATCAAGAGAGAGCATCGACAATAGAGCACGTAGATTCGCAATTTTCATATCGCTCTCATTCCGAGAGGCATGGGAGTAGCGCCGTACAAAAAGGACCAAGTCATGTTTGACACTGAGCCACAGTTGCATCGCGTCGGACGTAGTATCA
This sequence comes from Macrothele yani, assembly GCA_039090855.1. Classification (NCBI taxonomy): domain Eukaryota; kingdom Metazoa; phylum Arthropoda; class Arachnida; order Araneae; family Macrothelidae; genus Macrothele; species Macrothele yani. Next base: position 35,228,712 of record CM077012.1, read on the forward strand.
AGAAGGGGCTGACGACTTCGGAGAAAATCTACAGTTTTCAATTTAGAACCACCAAATTTGGTATACTATCTCATGGTACTCTAACTTAGACGCTAGACGGTTTTTGGAAGGGGTTGAAGCCCGGGGGTCAGACACCCCCGAATAAATTTGTTTTGTAAATACAGTTTTCAATTTAGAACCACCAACTTTGGTATACTATCTCATGGTACTCTAACTTAGACAGTAGACCGTTTTTGGAACGGATCAAGGCCCGGGGGGTCAGAGCCCCCACATACAAAATTTTCTTAAAAACTGCAGTTTTCAATTCAGAACCACCAAATCTGGCATACTATCCCATGGTACTCTAACTTAGACGCTCGACGATTTTTTGAAGGGGTTGCAGCCCTGGGGTAAGGGCCCCCCTCATAAAAATTCGCAAAATCTACAGTTTTCAATTTAGAACCACCAAGTTTGGTATACTATCTCATGGTACTCTAACTTAGACGCTAGACTGTTTTTGGAAGGGGTTGGAGCCCGCGGGGTCGGAGCCCCCCATTAAAAATTTCGTAAAATCGACAGTTTTCATCTTAGAACCACCAAATTTGGTATACTATCTTATGGTACTCTAACTTAGACAGCAGACCGTTTTTGGAACGGGTCAAGACCAGGGGGTGAGAGCCCCCCCACATACAAAATTTCCTTAAAAACTACAGTTTTCAATTCAGAACCACCTAATCTGGTATACTATCTCATGGTACTCTAACTTAGACGCTAGACGGTTTTTGGAAGGGGTTGGAGCCCGGGGGTCAGACCCCCCCCCCCGAATAAACAGTTTTTCGTAAAATCTACAGTTTTCAATTTAGAACCACCAAATTTGGTATACTATCTCATGGTACTCTAACTTAGACGCTAGACGGTTTTTGGAAGGGTTGAAGCCCGGGGGTCAGACACCCCCGAATAAATTTGTTTTGTAAAATCTACAGTTTTCAATTTAGAACCACCAACTTTGGTATACTATCTCATGGTACTCTAACTTAGACAGTAGACCGTTTTTGGAACGGATCAAGGCCCGGGGGTCAGAGCCCCCACATACAAAATTTTCTTAAAAACTGCAGTTTTCAATTCAGAACCACCAAATCTGGCATACTATCCCATGGTACTCTAACTTAGACGCTCGACGATTTTTTGAAGGGGTTGCAGCCCTGGGGTAAGGGCCCCGCCTCATAAAAATTCGCAAAATCTACAGTTTTCAATTTAGAACCACCAAGTTTGGTATACTATCTCATGGTACTCTAACTTAGACGCTAGACTGTTTTTGGAAGGGGTTGGAGCCCGCGGGGTCGGAGCCCCCCCATTAAAAATTTCGTAAAATCGACAGTTTTCATCTTAGAACCACCAAATTTGGTATACTATCTTATGGTACTCTAACTTAGACAGCAGACCGTTTTTGGAACGGGTCAAGACCAGGGGGTGAGAGCCCCCCCCCACATACAAAATTTCCTTAAAAACTACAGTTTTCAATTCAGAACCACCTAATCTGGTATACTATCTCATGGTACTCTAACTTAGACGCTAGACGGTTTTTGGAATGGGTTGGAGCCCGGGGGTCAGACCCCCGAATAAACAGTTTTTCGTAAAATCTACAGTTTTCAATTTAGAACCACCGAATTTGGCATAATATCTCATGGTACTTTAACTTAGAAGCTAGACGGTTTTTGGAAGGGGCCGGAACCCCTGGGTGAGGGCCCCTCCCCTCCTCATAAAAATTTCCTAAAATCTACAGTTTTCAATTTAGGACAACCAGATTTGGTATACTACTTATGGTTATCTAACTTAGACGGTAGACGGTTTTTGGAAGGGGTCGGGGCCCGGGTCAAGGTAGCCCCATGCAAAATTTTCGTAAAAAGTTCCGTTTTTACTCTTAAGAATACCCTATTTACGTTCTAAGGCGCTCTTTGGCCCTTTGGGGGCCTTGCACCATAAACCATCAACCAACCAACCAACTAACTAACCTACGGTCTAAGTTAGGGACTGTAGATAACAATAAAGTGCAAAAATATGCGTTTAATGGTGTATTAAAAACACAAATCTATATAGTTTAGCTTTCACTACCAACGAACGGCTTATCAGAAAGAAATATAATGTAATGTAAACAGAGAGTTCCAGATATTCAAAATTCAAAACGGTAAGAAAAAGATTATCAATGCCAATGTGAAGTCGTATGCATGCGACATCACATAGGTACATTGCATTTCTGTGTCGCGGGATTCACAGAAGCACACGCCAGATGTACGGCAGTTCTATAGATGTCTCCTAGAAGGTAAGTATTCCCATTCCTTTTTCTTTCTTTTTTGTTTCGCAAAATTAAATTAACTAAATCAAAAAATTTAAAATAAGTTTACTGGAAAATTGCAGGAATATCTTTTTCATTCATTAACTTTCACCCGCTGAACTTGGTGATTCCACAAATAGTAATATTTACCTGGCAAATAACTGGTATCCCTGCTAGTACAAATTATATTAATGATTTATTTGCGTCCAGTTCAATCTAGTATGTCCATAAGAGCGTTAGGGGCCGTATGAAAAATACATTTCAACGTGTGCCGCTACGGCGGCGGAGTGATCTAGGCGCTGGCTTCTGACCACTTGTCGAGAAGGATCCTGGTTCAAATCCCGGTGAATCATGGACGTTGTGCTTGACTTCTGGCACTGGCTGTCCCCCTTCCCAGGAACCAGTGGCCCAAAATTGGGAATGTCCGACTGCTTATAGCCCACTGAATTGATCACGGTGGTCGTTAACCCCCCAAAGATTGCGACGTGTACATTGCTATTTGTTGTGGACCGTACAAAAAGTATGTTTTTGATATCAAGGTGTCCACTTCCATGTAGGCTGGCCATAAAATGTTAGGAGACCGTACAAAATTGCACTTTTGTTTTCACCTTGTCAGCGCTTCGGTATATGGTTGAAGTATACGTATATATAGTTGTGCCATTTCAGCACGTAGTTTGGTTTATATAGAAAATCAAGATAATGTTACATTTTTACTCAGCTACAACACATTAATCCCGAAGGCTATTTGTTGAAATCTTTAATCCGCCGTGCTCATATTCACAACGTTAACATAACATGTCAAGTTATTAATGTTGCAGTTTTACCCTGTCACAAAACTTTAGTTACAAGACCTTAGGCGTAAACTTTTTTAGGAATTTTTAGTCCGACGTATTCATAAGGTTTCGATAACATGCCAAGGTTATGGTACTGCGTTTTGACTGAGGCACAAAAATTAATAAACAGGCCTTAAGCCCTTTTATCAGTTTTCAATCAACCGTGCTCATATACATAAAATTTTCAGAGAAAGTCAAGTTTACTGTGTTGCGCATTTACTCGAGTACAAAACTATAAACAGCCATTAACTTTCACCCGCTGAACTTAGTGATTCCTCAATTCATCCATTAACATGTCTTTTAAGCGATTGTATGCTATGGTCATATTGATAATGTTTGATGACAAGTCAGGTTAATGATGTTGCACTTATTAAAGACTTAAAAAGGTGTAGAGGCTAGTAATTATTATTTGAAGTCTAAATAAAAGCTCATTTTTAACATGACTCGTCATGAAATCCTTGTGAATATGGCATTTATTTTATTTTGTACATTTTACAAAGCGTATGCACTTTTTTTTTGGCATTTGTTTTAATTTTGTGTTGTACTTGTTACATAGCGTTTCGCATTTTTGTAATGCTTGTGACTTGTGATTGCATTTTGAATTTTTATTTGTTTCACATTTTGGATTGCATTTTGAATTTTTATATGTTTCACATTTTGGATTACTTTTTGACATTTTATGTTTTTGACATGCTATTTTGAAAATTTTGTCTTTTTTAATTTTGCGTTGGTTTTACATTCTTGCATCTTCGGCGGAATTACATTCTTGAAAAATTCAAATACAAGTTAGTAAAAGGTATAATTCAATTAGTGAGAAATACCAGCACATTTTAGTAAAGGGTAGAATTATATGAAATTCCTCTTAAAATGTCCAGCATGTTAACATTGTCTCTGTGCACCAAAGAAGTTCGAATTCCTTTTTATCTTGCCAGCGTTTCTCTTCTGGGTGGATTTGTTGGAATCTGTGCTATCACTCTTTCGATTTTAGCCATAGTTGTTCTCTGCTCTTTCGCAATTTCACTGATTATTTCGTACAGTCACAGTTTTTTCTCTCCCAGAATTGTATTCCAGCGTCTGTCTAATCTTTCAAGTTCGTTTTGTGTTCTGGGAAAGCCAAATAAATTGTTTTCACTAACTGACCAAATTGTTGGCGGGAACAGCGGAGGGCTTCTGCTTGGATTGTTTCTTCTGCTTCCACAAAATTTTCCAAGAACATAATTTTCCTCAAACCACTGAACTACAGAATCTGCATATTCTAGTAAAATTGATTTCACAAAATGAAATGCCCAAAACATTAAAAAAACTGCAACCACACGAAACAAAATACCCAAAACATGGTAAGAAATTCTGTTGAAAGCACAACGAAGGTATACGATAGGAGAAATATATGTTTTTAAAACTTAATACAAGTGTCAAAACTGAAATAAAAAGAAAGAAAAAGAAATATTCCAAATTTCATTGTTACTTTAGATATTTTGACCTGTTGACATTTCGTAAATTGTACTTGCACTCGGTCAAAAAATATTACTTACAAGGACTCTTTAATAACTTTTAATCGCTGTGGTCGTATTTATAAGGTTTGCATAACAAATCAAGTTAATAATGTTGCGCTTTCACTTAGGCACCAAATGCTAATTATTGGCCGCTAGGCCTAGGCCTTTTAAATAATTTTTGATAAGCGTAACACTCTTAAATTGATTTGTCATGCAAACCTCATATAATCACAGCATTATAAAAATTACTGTAAATGCATATGCCTAGGTCTCGGGCGTAGCTATTAATGCTTTGTGCTCGAGTAACATTTAAACAGAATTCATTTTATTTTCTATGAAAACTACATAAATATCAGCTCGGAGGACTGAAAACTATCAAAAATCTCTAGGCCTAGGGTCTGCTTAATAGTTCCAACCTCAGAAAAGCGCATTGCAAAAATCTTGGACTTCTATGAAAACATTATGAAAATTAGCACGGCACACTGAAAATTGCTAAACAGGCCCAGTCCTAGGGTTTTCTAATTATTGTTTTGTACCTGACTAAAAGTGTAACATTATCTTTAGTTCTTACTAGCAGGGGTACCCGGTATTTCCCAGGTAAATATTACTATTTCTAAAATCACCAAGTTCAGCGGGTGAAAGTTAATGAATGAAAAAGCTATTTCCGTAAATTTCCAGGAAACTTATTTTAAATATTTTGATTTAGTTAATTTAATTATACGAAGCAAAAAAGAATTTACATTATTTACAGTACATTGTATTTCTGCCTGATAAGGCAACCGTTGGTGGTGAAAGCTAACGTTTATTAATTTGTGTTTTTAATACATCATGAACCGGATATTTTTTCACTTTATTGTTATCTACGGCCTCTAACCTAGACCGTAGGTGCGGTAATGGAGTGCTGTATTGGGATGCAGTTCTTAAGAGTAAAAATTGTAATTTTTACGAAAATTTTGAATGGGCCCCCTTCACACCGGGCACCGACCCTTTCCGTCTGCGGTCTAAGTTACAATACAATGAGGGAGTGTACTAAATTTGGTCGTTCTAAATTCGAAACTGTAGGTTTTACAAAAATTGGCATGGGGGGGGAGGGCTCTGAACCCCTGTCTCCAACCGTTTCCAAAAATCGCCTGCATTCTCAGTTAGAGTACCATAACATAGTATACCAAATTTGGTGGTTTTAAATTGAAAACTGTAGATTTTACGAAAAAATTTTATGGGGAGGGCTCTGACCCCGTGCCTGACCCGTTCCCAAAACCGTCTACCATCTAAGTTAGAGTACCATGAGATAGTATACCAAATTTGGTTGTTCCAAATTGAAAACTGTAGATTTTACGAAAATTTTGTATGGGGGGAACGATCTAACCCCGGGCCCCAACCCGTTCCGAAAATTGTCTACGGTCTAAGTTAGAGTACCATGATATGGTATACCAAATTTGGTGGTTCTAAATTGAAAACTATAGATTTCAAGAAATTCTATATGGGGGGGGGGCTCTGAACCCCGGGCTCCGACCCTTTCCAAAAAACCATCTACCGTCTAAGTTAGAGAACCATGAGATAATATACCAAATTTGGTCGTTCTAAATTGAAAACTAGTTTTTACGAAAAAATTTTATGGGGGGGCTCTTACCCCATGCCCGACCCGTTCCAAAAACCCTCTACCGTCTAAGTCAGAGTACCATAAGATAGTATACCAAATTTGGTGGTACTAAGTTGAAAACGGTATATTTTACAAAAATTCTTTGGGGGGAGGGGGGTGCTCTTACCGCCCGGGCCCCGATCCGTTCCAAAAACCGTCTCCCGTCTAAGTTACAGTTTCATGATACCAAATTTGGTGGTTCTAATGTGAAAACTATAGATTTTACGAAAATTTTGTATGTGGGGGCTCTTACCCCTCGCGCCTTGACTTATTCCAAAAACCGTCTAGCGTCTAAGTTAGAGTACCATGAGATAGTATACCAAATTTGGTGGTTCTAACTTGAAAACTGTAGATTTTACGAAAATTTTGTCGGGGAGGGCATTCTAACCCCCGGGCCCCGACCCGTTCCAAAAACCGTCTCCCGCTAAGTTAGAGTTTCATGACACAAAATTTGGTGGTTCTGAATTGAAAAATAAAAATTTTAAGAAAATTTTGTATGTGGGAGGGTCTTACCCCCGGGCCTTGATCCGTTCCAAAAACCTTCTACCGTCTAAGTTAGAGTACCATGAGATAGTATACAAAATTTGGTGGTTCTAAATTGAAAACTATAGATTTTACGAAAGTTTGTGTGTAGGGGGGGTAACCACCCTTGCCCCGACCCGTTCTGAAAACCGTCTACCGTTTAATTTAGAACACCATTATATAGTATACCCAATTTGGTAGCTCTAAATTGAAAACTTTAGTTTTTACGAAAAAAATTTATGTGCGAGGGGTCTCTGACCCCGTGCCCGACCCGTTCCAAAAACCGTCTACCGTCTAATTTAGAGTACCATGAGAGAGTATGCCAAATTTGGTGGTTCTAAATTGAAAACTGTAGATTAGTATTTGTGCTTAATTGTTTCTACCATTTCTGTCATATTTCTAAATACTGTTGCACCTGTTAGTTCCTTCTCACCCATGGTCTTTTATGTTAATTAGTACCTTGTGCATATTTAATCTTGAGTATGGTAGTAATACTTAATTGGAATTTGTGAATAGTATAGCATCATGTCTTTTCTTGTCTACAATACTGTAGTATACATTTTCATTTGCATCGCTCGTGCTTTATTGTCTGCCTCTCCATCGCCCTTCGGGGCGAAATAATTTTATGATTTTACAATATTTTGTTTTACGTTTCACTGGAACTTTCCAGTTGTTGTATATACCACTGTATTTATTGGCAGAATTCTACTGTCATGTACATAGAAATGCTATTTTTATTTGAAGAATAAAGACAATTTTGAAATGTAGATTTTACGCGGCATTTTATGGGAGGGGGGGCTCTTACTCCCGGGCTCCAACCCCTTCCAAAAACCGTCTAGCGTCTAATTTAGAGTTTCATGATACCAAATTTGATGGTTCTGAAATGAAAACTAGATTTTACGAAAATTTTGTATGTGGGGGGCTGTGACCCCCGGGCCTTGACCCGTTCCAAAAACGGTCTGCAGTCTAAGTTAGAGTACCATAAGATAGTATACCAAATTTGGTGGTTCTAAGATGAAAACTGTAGATTTTACGAAATTTTTATGAGGGGGGCCCGACCCCGCGGGCTCCAACCCCTTTCAAAAACCGTCTAGCGTCTAAGTTAGAGTACCATGAGATAGTATACCAAATTTGGTGGTTCTAAATTGAAAACTGTAGATTTTAGGAAAAAGTTTTTATTCGGGGGGTCTGACCCCCGGGCTCCAACCCCTTCCAAAAACCGTCTAGCGTCTAAGTTAGAGTACCATAAGATATTGTATACCAGATTAAGTGGTTCTGAATTGAAAACTGTAGTTTTTAAGAAAATTTTGTATGTGGGAGGCTCTGACCCCCGGGCCTTGACCCGTTCCAAAAACGGTCTGCCGACTAAGTTAGAGTACCATAAGATAGTATACCAAATTTGGTGGTTCTGCGATGAAAACTGTAGATTTTACGAATTTTTTTATGAGAGGGGGGGCTCCGACCCCGTGGGCTCCAACCCCTTCCAAAAACCGTCTAGCGTCTAATTTAGAGTTTCATGATACCAAATTTGATGGTTCTGAAATGAAAACTAGATTTTACGAAAATTTTGTATGTGGGGGGCTCTGACCCCCGGGCCTTGACCCGTTCCAAAAACGGTCTGCCGTCTAAGTTAGAGTACCATAAGATAGTATACCAAATTTGGTGGTTCTAAGATGAAAACTGTAGATTTTACGAAATTTTTATAAGGGGGCTACCCCGCGGGCTCCAACCCCTTTCAGAAACCGTCTAGCGTCTAAGTTCGAGTACCATGAGATAGTATACCAAATTTGGTGGTTCTAAATTGAAAACTGTAGATTTTAGGAAAAAGTTTTTATTCGGGGGGTCTGACCCCCGGGCTCCAACCCCTTCCAAAAACCGTCTAGCGTCTAAGTTAGAGTACCATGAGATAGTATACCAGATTAGGTGGTTCTGAATTGAAAACTGTAGTTTTTAAGAAAATTTTGTATGTGGGGGGCTCTGACCCCCCCGGGCCTTGACCCGTTCCAAAAACGGTCTGCAGTCTAAGTTAGAGTACTATAAGATAGTATACCAAATTTGGTGGTTCTAAGATGAAAACTGTAGATTTTACGAAATTTTTATGAGGGGGGGCCCGACCCCGCGGGCTCCAACCCCTTTCAAAAACCGTCTAGCGTCTAAGTTAGAGTACCATAAGATAGTATACCAAATTTGGTGGTTCTAAGATGAAAACTGTAGATTTTACGAAATTTTTTATGAGAGGGGGGGGTCCGACCCCGCGGGCTCCAACCCCTTCCAAAAACCGTCTAGCGTCTAAGTTAGAGTTTCATGATACCAAATTTGATGGTTCTGAAATGAAAACTAGATTTCACGAAAATTTTGTATGTATGGCGGGAGGGGGGGGCTACGACTCCCCGGGCCTTGACCCGTTCCAAAAACCGACAACCGTCTAAGTTAGAGTACTATGAGATAGGATACCTGATTTGGTGGTTCTGAATTGAAAACTGTAGTGTGGGGGGCTCTGACCAACCGGGCCCCTGACCCGTTCCAAAAACCGTCTACCGTCTAAGTTAGAGCGCTATGAGATAATATACCAAATTTGGTAGTTCTAAATTGAAAACTATATCTTACGGCAATTCTGTAGGGGGGCTGTAACCCCCCCTCCTCTCTGCAACCGCTTCCCAAAACCCGTCTACAGTCTAAGTTAGAATACCACGAGATAGTATATAAGATTTGGTGGTTCTGAATTGAAAACCGTTTTTTATGTAACCAAAATCTGTAAACGCGACGAATTGACGTAGTCGACGAATTGACGTAGTCGACGAATTTGTCCGCGACGAATTGACGCGCGACGAATCGTCGTGGTCGACGAATTAACGCGCGACGAATTGACGCATGCGACGAATTGACGCGCGACGAATTGTCGTAGTCGACGAATTGACGCGCGACGAATTGACGCAGTCGACGAATTGACGTAGTCGACGAATTGACGCACGCGACGAATTGTCGGGACACCTCAGAAATTCGACAAATGTGCAAATTCCCTTAATTTTGAACATCAGTGTAGATATGATGTTATATTCATTTAAAGATACGAGGCATCACGTTGGTTGAACGCGCAGTATGCTGGTAGGGAGAAGGCGTTACTTGAAGGAGTAATGAAGCCATCTGGTTGATGTGCGAAAGCTTGGAAACGCTTATGTGTCTCTTTCCTACCCCAATAAATCGGTTCACTAGTATAGTGTTACTATTTACTAGTTCAGTCTTGATTTGTAGAGCACCAAGATGAACAAAGAGGACAATTGCCATCTGCCATACCCAGATCAATCACCTCACTTGAATGTTATCGAACTACTGTGGGCAGTTTTATAGAGCAGTGTGAAAAGCAGATTCCCTCATCCAACATCTCTGAAGCGATTGGCTGATGCTCTGATCGACGAATGGTACAACCTGCCACTGGAGACTGTTCAAAAGGTGTATGAATCTACGTATTGCAAGAAGGTTAGATGCTGTATTAAAGGCAAATGGTGGTACAATACCTTATTAATAAGGAGATATCGTCAATTTCACAGGTCTTTACATTATTTTGCGTAACTCCTGTATGTCTCTGGAGAATCTCGTCTCATTACGCTCAATCATTCCGGGATGGGGCAATATCGAGCAGAGTATGTCATTGCGTTTCTTCAATTATACAAAATAAAACATTTAATTTCACCATTGAATTTTTTGACATATTATCAATAACACTGGGAAACAAGTTTTTTCCTATTTTCTGTTGTATGAGATTTTTCAGCTGATGCTAAGTATTTTTCCAATGCTGATTTCAAATCTGAAATCGGTTTTCCTCTACATGCTCTAGTTTTCACGCAATTTGAAACTTGTGATTTTCGAAAAAAAAGGACACCCATTGATATTTACACTAGGGATAGCTTGAGAGCTACGCTTACATCTACCCTAACCTTAGACTTATTAGACTAATTTTTTACAAACATCAATATTCTTTATCGTTGTTGTTAATTTTGGATTCTAGAGATTTATCTGATTTACGCAAAAATAACGTGTTTTTATTTTGTTTCAGATCTGATCATGGCTTCTTCAAGGAGACATAAATGTGTAAATAATCCTGATGCATTCTGTTATGTATGTGGCTGCTACACACTTCTTCGTCAAAGGCGCAGTATAACGTCGTTTGTGAGGCGTGCTTATAAAGTCTATCTTGAAGTTACCCTTGGCGACCAAGACAAGAAATGTGCTCCTCATATTGCGTGTCATAATTTTGAGGAAATGCTTCGTCTCTGGACAAAAGGAAAACGAAACGGTCTGCTTTTTGGAGTTCCCATGGTTTGGCGAGAACCCAAGGGCCACATAACTGACTGCTATTTTTGCCTGGTCAACACGAAAGGTGTCGGCAAGAAAAACCGGCATAAGATCTCCTATCCCAGTATTCCCATAGCAATTCGACCTACTCCTCACTGTGAGAAACACCCGGTTCCAGTTTTTAATGGTTTTGCCTCATTTGAAGATGCAGGCAGTGAACATGATCAGGAAGAGCACGAGAATTTTGATAACGAGCTTCAAGAAATGTTTTCAGAATCTGAAGACTCCTCATCTGACACCAAACAGTCATTAGCCCCTCAGCAGCTTGGGCAACCGGAATTGAATGACTTAGTGCATAATTTAGGGCTCTCCAAGAAAGCATCTTAGGTATTAGCCACCAGGCTGCAAGAATAAAACCTGCTTGACCGCTCTGCAAAAATTTCTTATTTCCTAAAAAGCGACCCCAGGTTTTCGTGGACTTTTTCTGAAGACAAGCAGTTTGTTTACATCCCTTTATCCTAGATATTCTCAGGAAATTAGGTGTTACCTCGTATAGTCCAACAGAATGGCGATTATTTCTGGACAGCTCAAAGCGCAGCCTCAATTGTGTTCTCTTGCACAATGGCAATGTTTACGGAGCGGTTCCAGTTGGTCACTCAATGCATTTGCGAGAAGAACATATTGGCATAAAAACGGTCATAGACTTACTAAAATATCACGAGCACAACGATCATTTCTGTGGAGCTGAAAATGGTCAACTTTCTCCTTTGTCAACAGAAAGGCTTCACAAAGTTTCCACGCTATCTCTGCATGTGGAACAGCCGAGCTGGAGAGAAACACGACCCAGAAGGAATGGTCCATCCGTGAAACTCTAGAAGCAGGCATTACACTACTCATCGCCGCCCCGGTGGCGCAGTGGTCTAAGCGATGATCTCTGATCATTCGTCCGAACGGGGTTCGGGTTCGAATCCCGGTGAGGCATGGATGTTGTGTTTGTCTTACGGCACTAGTTCTCTCCCTTCCCCCTGGAACCAGTGACTCTAAATTAGGGACGGGCGACTGCTTATATCCCATTGAGTTGCTCACGGTGGTCGTTAAACCTCCAATCACAATCACACACTACTCATCTCAAGCTACTACTCATATGTGTCATTCCCCCACTCCATATTAAGCTCGGCTTGATGAAACAGTTTGTGAAGGCAATTAAGTACTTATGGTGAATGTTTTCAACATATAGTTTCTACTTTTCCTGCTTTGTCTTTCGAGAAGATCAAAGTAGGTGTGTTCGATGGACCTCAAATTCGTGTCCTTGTACGTGATGAGGAATTTGTCAAGGAGATGAATGGCAAGGAAAAGGCAGCATAGCTGTCTTTCGTGGCAGTTATACAAAACTTTCTTGGTAACAAAAAGACAAATAACTATGAGGTTCTCGTTGCTAGAATTCTGTTGGCTTTTCCCGATCTTGGGTGCAACATGAGTGTGAAACTGCATTTTCTGAATAGTCACCTTGATCGATTCCCCGAGAGCCTTGGATCTGTTAGTGATTAACAGGTAGAGCACTTCGATCAAGTACTCATGACGATGGAACAGCGCTATCAAGGGCGATGGGACAAAAGTATGATGGCAGACTACTGCTGGAGCATCAAACGAGATTTCCCTGAGAAAAGTCCACAAACGACACAGCTGTCATACAAGCGCAAATTCTTGCCTGAATAGGACATATTTGAACTTTTCATCCCATCCTTATCAGTTGTTCTGAATCACATATCATCTTTCTGTCGAAATATATGTTAATTTAAAGTAAAAAGCATTAGTGCATACTGATATTTGACTATAATGGATAAAAGTTTCAGATTTGACATAAACAAAGACATCGCTCATTCCACGTTTAGCGACGCACAACAACCGAAAAATTACTATTCGGCAGTCGCCGGGGAATTGAATCCCGGATCTCTCGATATCAAGGTGAGCGCGTTAGCCTTACACCACGGTGGCCAATTCTCCACGGCGCTATGTGCGTTTTTCTGTCAGCATCTGACATTATGACATCGTAAGATGGGCTCAGCTAGTGAGACGCCTCCTTCTCGTGAGTATTAACGCGCTGGCTATATATTAATTATAGCAGTTAAATCCAAAGTGAAAATCCTCCAAATACGTGGCGTCAGTGAATAGACAAAGACATAGCTCTTTCCACGTTTAGCAACTCACAGCAACCGGAAAATAGTTATTCGGCTGCCGCCGGGGAATTCAATCCCGGATCTCTCGATATCTGTAAGGCTAACGCGCTCAGCTAGATATCGTGTAAGGCTAACGCGCTCGGCTAGATATCGAAAAATCCGGGATTCAATACCCCGACGGCAGCCGAATAACAATTTCTCGGTTGCTGTGCGTTGCTAAACGTGGAAAGAGCGATGTCTTTGTTTATTCACTGACGCCACGTATTTGGAGGATTTTTACTTTGAATCTCGCTCTTTGGAATTAACTGCTATAATTAATACACTATTTACCAACAAGTAATTAGACACCTTTGCAATCGACGATATCAACGGTCCTGATACACGTCACGGCAACCGCCGTTAAATATCGTGTGGGAAACAACAACGCAACCAGTCGCATGCAAGATGCCACGCAGTTCGGAGCTCTCTGATTTCGAGAAAGGTGTAATCGTCGGGTATCACAGAAATGGCCGATCCATACGTGACATATCCAGCGAGTTGAAGTACCAAAAATCGACAGTGGCCTACGTGATTGGCAAGTGGAGGATGAGAGGTGACTGTCGGAATGTGCCCCGACCCGGCGGATCCACAAAACCGTGAGTTAGAGACCGACGGGTGCTGGCCACAGATATTCGGAAGAACCGCACCAAATCTATGGGCCACATCCGCAAGGAGTTTCAAAAGGCATCCGGGAGTGTTCTTTCGATGAATACCATCCTTAAGGAAGCCCATCTGCTCTGTTATCCTGGACGTGCTGCCGCCCACAATACTTTGATCACCAAGTCCAATAGCGCTGCTCGGCTAAAGTGGTGCAGAGAACGTCAACAGTGGACCGTTGAACAGTGGAAATAGGTTCTCAGGAGCGACGAATCAAGGTTCACCCTCTACCGTTCGGATGGCAGGGTCTGGGTTTGGCGTCTGCCTGGAGAACGCCTCCTGCCGGAATGTATTGGGCCAACTGTGAAGTTCGGCGGCGGTGAAATTATGCTATGGGGGTGTTTCTCCTGGTATGGCACGGGACCCTTGGTTGCAATTCCTGGTAGACTCAACTCCGAGACCTACTGCATCATTTTGGATGATCATGCACTTTCTACGTTCTGGCAGTTTTACGGGGTTACTTTCAGGATGACAATGCCACCTGTCATGTTGCGAGGTCCACCATGGCTTGGTATGGTGACAATGGGGTCAATAGAATGGACTGGCCTGCGCAGAGCCCGGACCTTAACCCTATCGAGCATCTCTGGGACGAGTTAGAGCATCGACTTAAGGGGTGCCCCCAACGTACGAAATCGGTGAAGGAACTGACCTGTCTTCTCCAAGCCGAGTGGAAGAAAACACCGCGAGCAGTCGTACAACGCCTAGTTGAGAGTATGCTCCGGAGGGTCACAGTTGTAATCAGCGCTCGTGGAGGCTCCACCAACTATTGAAGGTGAATAAACTTCCTTTTCCTTTGCTATCACAGGTGTCCTATTACTTGTTGGTAGATAGTGTATATAGCCAATGCCGTTAATGCCCACCAGATGGAGACGTCTCAGTAACTGAGTCCATCTTACGGATTTGCAATTTCATATGCTGACAGAAAAACGCACATAGCGCCGTGGATTGTCGGCCACCGTGGTGTAAGGCTAAAACGCTCGGCTAGAGATTGAGAGTTCCGGGATTCAATTCCCCGGCGGCCGAATAACAATATTTCGGTTGCTGTGCGTCGCTAAACGTGGAAAGAGCGATGTCTTTGTTTATTCACTGACGTATTTGGAGAATTTTCACTTCAGATTTGACAAGTGGTAATACATATTTTACTCCACGCAAGTGATTTTTTTTTCGCCTTTTTTCAAACTTTAATGTATATTGGGAGGCCGCTACATGTTTTTGTGAATTCATAAAAAATATACTTGCCAAGACGGTTGTTTAAGCCCTAATTTTAAGACTGGGTGATCATAAATTCCTCAGATATACCATGTCACGTACCATGCGGGAGGAGTCAAAATCTCACAAAAAAATGGAAATGCTGAATTGCAAAAAATTCAAGCTTACAGAGAAAAACTAACTTCAGATTTGAATTCAGCACACTCAAATTAGGTAATAACAAGTGCTGGTACCAATGCAACAATTTTTTTTTTTTTTTTTGATTGGAAGATTTAACGACCACCGTGAGCAACTCAATGGGCTATAAGCAGTCGCCCGTCCCTAATTTAGGGTCACTGATTCCAGGGAAGGGAGAGATCCAGTGCCGTAAGATAAACACAACATCCATGCCTCACCGGGATTCGAACCTCGACCCTTTTCAGACGAATGATCAGAGGCCATCGCTTAGGCCACTGCGCCACCGGAGCGGCCAACAAATACTTTGTTCCCCAGTGTAATAATTCGTGATTTCTGGATTAAAAAACGTAGTCGTAGAGAGGAATCACCAAAAAAAATTGGATTAGAATTTTCAGGTAGATACTGATTTAGCAATTTTTTCCGGGCGTTTCAGGGAATAAATTTTAATTTTGGAAACTATGATAAGAAAGATTGATACCTTATTTAAACCTTCTTCCGTTTTCTGGAAGCATAGGATTTTATGTAGCTTATCCAAATCCAGTCTGTAAATTCCTCTCCATATTAAATAAAAATGGTATTATATGTTATGACGTATCTCCTCTGCATCCGAAAGACACTGTGTTTTATACTTACTTAAAACTTTCGAAACTCTCTTTGCGTCGCAGGGAGACAACTCATGTTCTTTCCGAAATACCGATGGAAACTGCACAAGCTAATTAATCATACCACCACACAACTTTTAATGGCAACGGCGCATAGCTTTATTAAAACTAATTTCCATAACAGCCGTGTGCTATCTAATTAGGTATTCGCTGGCCGGCCTTTGATTCCGCAAGCGATCGATAATAGCGCCAAAGTTTAATTCCTTTGCGAGTTCATTTCGTGAGTACAATCCTTTCGAGAGAACTTTTCTGGTTTAAAGTCCTGAAACTGGAAAATTTGGCAACACGCGTCATTTATGCAAATGAGCATCCGGACAAAAGCAACTATCTGTTTATGCGGAATGTTTGGCCGTGGACGTCCAGTCATTCAGTTGTGTAAGACAACAACGACTGTAGACAAGCAATTGCGTTCTCAATGGGAACTGGTAAAGCACATATTCGAAATGATAAATTACCCGAGTTAAAGTCAATTTACTTAACCGTTGACATAGGATTGCAGTATCAATAAAATTTCGCGGAATTATTTTAATGTGTCTTATGTATTCAAACTGTGCGACGAAAACTTGCGTTTACCGACGAAATCATCATCATCATCAACCATTATCAATCCACTGCTGGACGAAGGTCTCCCCAAGTTTCCTCCACAGCGGTCTGTCTTGTGCCAGTCTCCTCCATGTCACTCCTGCATACTTCCGAATTTCATCCACCCATCTCCCATGTGGTCTTCTTCTGGGTCTTTTCCTGTCCCTTGGAATCCAATCTAAACTTTCGGCTGTCCATCGATGGTCTGTCCTTCTGGCAGTATGTCCAGCCCATTGCCATTTCAGGAATTTAACTCTGATCATGATGTCTTCCACTCTTGTCATTTTTCGGATCCACAAGTTCCTCTTCTTATCTCTCCTGGTAACACCAAGCATGCACCTCTCCAAGCTTCTTTCAGTTGTCTGCAGCCTTTGTATGTCTCTTTTAGTTAAGGTCCATGTCTCTGCACCATACGTAAGCACTGGAAGAATGCATTGATCAAACACTTTTCTTTTAAGACATAATGGCATATTGCTCTTGAAAATTACGCTGTTTCTTCCAAAAGCTCTCCAGGCAAGTTTTGTACGCTGATTAATTTCTTCATCAATGTGACCCTCACTTGATATCTGCTTTCCAAGATAAACATACGTGTATGTTATCTCCAGTTTTTCTCCATCAATCGATAAATCTTCATTTCTTGTAAAAGCATTGAACATCACTTTTGTCTTCTGAAAGTTCATTTTTAGTTCCACTTCTTTACTCTTGTCAGCAAGTTCCTGGATCATACTCTGCAGCTCTGATGGGGTAGTTGCAAAAATGACTACGTCATCAGCAAAACGGAGGTGGGTTAGATAATCTCCATTAATCTTTATCCCCTTGTTTTCCCAGCTCAGCGACTGAAAGACACCCTCCAATGTAGCATTAAAGAGCTTCGGAAGATATGGTGTCACCTTGTCTCACTCCCTATCCTACTTTTATGTGTGCTGTATTCTCAAACAGCCGAATCTTTGCACTTGTAATTTTAATAGATGTTATTAATAATATTAATGTATGCATCTTCAATACCACAGGATTTCAGAGCCATTGTAACTGCTGATGGTTTCACCGAATCAAAGGCTTTTTCATTATCGACAAAAGCCTTGTGACAATGGAAGTTCATATTCCCTCGCTCTTTCAATTAGATCTGTAAATTTCTGATAATAAAAACTGATCAATACATTTCTTGCAAGGAACGTTCTGGTTTTGAATCAGTTTAAAATATCTAAACTTCATACCAATATTTTCTTTTCTGTATGACAACACTATGTCTTCAAAGAGAAGCTCAAGGGCAGGCAGGTATTTACTTCTGACTTTATTCAGTACCTTGGTAACGGTGTTTATTGAGTAGTCGTGGTTGATTGCAATGTAATTTTGCAACATCAAATCAGGAGCACTAACAACTGCATTGTCTCGATTGATACCCAAGGGTTCACATTTTCATGTTTGGAATGCGTCCACCATACTGACTACACTAAATGCGAAATTTGAGGTCCTGTTTGCACAACGATTTTTTATTTATGAACACGGCAGTTCTTGTTGTAATGACGAAGCACCATAACACATTCCAATAGCATGGAAATCATTATTGTACGTTAACAATAGCATAAGTCTGAACTGTAACCTACATTGACTCATGAAATGTTATGTCACCGTGCGCAGGTGTTGTTTGCGCGCCTCCAATATGACGTATTTGTGTTGTTTGATATACACGGTCGAGTCACATAATTGTGACCACCATCTAATATCCAGAGTAACCGCCGCATGCAGCACGGACAGCAGCTAGACGGGCTGGGAGTACCTCAATAAGGTGCTGGAAGGTGTTCACACGTATGTGGAGCCATATTGACTGCAGTTCATCTGACAGATGCTGGAGGGTGCGTGATGGAGAATCCATAGAGCAAGCAACACGATCGAGGTGGTCTCACAGGATGAATTGGGTTTACGTCTGGGGAAACTGGGGGCCAGGGAAGTACTTTGAAGTCTTTATCGTGTTCTTCCAACCACTCTCGGACATTTCTAACTGTGTAACACGTCGCATTGTCGTGTTGGAGGATCCCACCTGCCCCAGAGAAGACAATCAGCATGTATGGGTGTACGTGGAATTCATGGATGGATTGAGTGGACCCAGAAAATACCACGAAAGCATTCCCCAGACCTTAACGCTGCCCCCACCAGCTTGTGTACTTCCAGAAATGGTTGAAGAGTGTTTGTTCTCCGGCGTTTCTCGACTTATACGCCAATGCCCATCCGTTCGATGAAGCAGGAAACGTGACTCATCGGAGAAGGCAATCCTTTGCCAATTAGCGGAGGTTTAATTCCGATACTGCCGTGCAAATGTAAGCCTTTTCTGCCGATGAACCTTTGTTAACATAGGTGAAGTGACCATCCGTCAGTATCGGAGCACCATGTGCAGTAGGGTTTGCTGAACTGTCGTTTTAGATACACTTCCTGTAGTCCCCTGGTTCATTTGGCCAGGGAGTTGCTCCACTGTAATGTCTCGATCGGGCCTCACGCACCTTCGCAGCCGACGTTCACCTCTCTCATCAATGGCACGTAGTGCTCCGCAGTTTCTACGTCGCTTATTCGCAATAGTGCCATTTCTCTAATCACGATACACTTTAACCACAGCGGCACGCGAACACTTCACGAAGTGCGCTGTTTCAGAAATACTGCCACCCTTGGCCCAAAAGCCGATAATATTTCCTTTTTTCAAATCTCATAAATCGCTCTTTTTATCCATTACAGCAACGAGTGATATGTTTTCAGAATGCCTACAGCATACCTTATGTACCCTCCAAGCCAGCTCAGGCCGCCCCGGTGGCGCAGTGGTCTAAGCGATGGCCTCTGATCATTCGTTCGGAAGGGGTCCGGGTTCGAATCCCGAAGAGGCATGGATGTTGTGTTTGTCTTACGGCACAGCAGGCTCTCTCCCTTCCCTGGAACCAGTGACCCAAAATTAGGGACGGGCGACTGCTTATAGCCCATTGAGTTGCTCACGGTGGTCGTTAAACCTCCAATCAAAAAAAAAAAAAGCCAGCTCAAGACATGTGCCTTCTTTCATTGGCTACGCGTTGTTGATGTCAAAAGTAAGAGGTGGTCAGAACAATGTGACTCGGCTGTATATGATCACACTCCACTCTTGATTATTTTCACATCTGAAGATGGGCTCGGTGCGAGCCTTAAAGGCCCCATGTTTTTACCTATGACAATGTTTTTGTGCTTTTAATTGTAAATAAAGTGTTTGAATAGGTCATTAGTTGTTAAGTAACAACCTTTAATCCATCGTGCAGAAACGGACATTTTAGTACTCACCTCAAATTCTTAGTTGTGAAGATTTCATTTAATCTAGAACCAGGATTTCATTAGACAAAGGGAGTCATCAAAAGAGAAGTTTGATTTTCATATGTTTTATGAGTTTTGCAGTGCGATAAAATGTAGGTAGGTACATTAAAAATTAAAGGCAGTTTAGGAATTGCACGTTAACCGCAACGGATAGGAGCTGACACATAACAAGGTATTCGCAATGTCTTAGGGGTAGTTCGAACACGCACAGCGCAGCGCTCCTCCGTTACTCTAGCTGATGCTAATGTCAAATAACCATAGAGGCTCCGCTGTGGGATTGCGCCGTTGCTGAACAACGCGCCGTAGAGAGATTTCTTTACGCAGAGGGAGTGAAACTACTTGAAATTCACCGAAGGATGTTGGTTCAGTACACGGAATTGAAAAGAGCATGATTCTTCGAATATTTCATGAATGGGTGGAAAGGTTTAGAATGGGAAGAAAAAGTTTAACCGACGAAGCTCAATGTGCTCCGTCATCAACATCGCGCACACAAGCTTAAATAGGAAGGGCGGATGGCTTGATAAGAGAAGACAGACGGATATCGTTGTCCGCTGTTGCTGCATATTTGGACATCAGCTATGATCCCGCAGATGCCATAGTACATGATGACTTGGTGTACCGTAAAGTTAGCCCAAAATAGGTAAACTTACTGAATTTCACAAACAACAGCGCGTGGAGGTCGTGACCCAATTCCCGTAGCAAATCGGAATGCGTTGATGCGGATTTTCATCGCCCACGAGACATGGGTCACTGTTGTCCGTGTTTCTGAAAATGCTGTCACTGTTAACTGGAAAGCAAGAGACAAAACATGCAGTAGAAACAACCGTCTTCTCGAGTTAAGGAGAAATTCAGAAGATAGCTCTACGCCAAGAAATCATGCTGACCTACTTTTTGGGGTATGAAGGGTCTTAATTGTGGAGCATTTTCAGGAACACGGGCAAAGAGTAAGCAGTGCAACGAGCTGCGATATGTTTAGAAATAACCTGAGGCTTTCACTTTGCAGCAAATGGAGAGAAATGCTGTCAAAAAACAGTCTTGACGCACCATTACAATGCACATTTCCATGTAGCGACCGCAACGGTGGACGCAATGCAATAACTGCGGTTTGAACGTCTTCCGCATCCCCCTCACAGCCCTGATATGGCGCCATGCGATTGTTACGTCTTCGCTCTGATGGTGAGGATAAGGAGCGGTGCAGACCTGGATTCGGGAGCAACAAAAAGCTTCTTCTCCCAAGGAATGAAGAACCTAATGTAACGATACAAGAAAAGCATCGACCTGCAGGAGGTCCATGTAGAGAATTGAGGTAACCGCTATGATAATTTGATCACAATTACCAGCATTAAAGGGTGTGTTGCCTTTCCTTTTTAATTCTCCCTATTACCATAATTTGTAACCTTTCTTTTTCCACCGCCAATTCGACTTTAAATAAAATATTAGTAAGGAACATCTAATACTCCTTTAAAGAATACATTTTACAATAGCATTTAAAATTTTGAAATTCCTTTTTTACGTTTCTTTACATTTATACGTTTTAAAGTCATCCCTTAGAAAAACTTACACGGTTGAATCACATTATTATGATCACCAGCTAATATCCAGAGTAACCGTCGTGTGCAGCGCGGACAGCAGCTAGACGGGCTGGGAGTGACTCAGTAAGGTGCTAGAAGGTGTTCACAGGTATGTGGAGCCATGCTAACTGCAGTGCACCTGACAGCTGCAGGAGGGTGCGTGGTGGAGGATCCATACAGCGAGCAACACGATCGAGGTGGTCCCACAGATGCTCAATTGGGTTTAAGTCTGGGAAATAAGGGGGCCAAAGAAGTACATTGAAGTCTTCATGGTGCTCTTCCAACCACTCTCAGAGATTTCTAGCTGTGTGTTACGTCGCATTGCCATGCTGGAAGATCCCGTCCGCCCCAGGTAAGACAATCAGCATGTGTGGGTGTACATGGTCTGCAAGGATGCATTCATAACGAATTCGGTCCGTAGTGCCTTCCACAGTTATGATTGCACCCAGAAAATGCCACGAAAACAATCCCCAGACCATAACGCTGTCCGCACCAGCTTGTGTTCTTTCAGCAATGATTGAAAAGCGTTTGTTCTCCGATGTTTCTCGCCTTATGCACAAACGTCCATCAGTTTGATGAAGGAGAAAACGTGACTCATCGAAGAAGGCAATCCATTGCCAATCAGCGGAGGTCCAATTCCGATACTGCCGTGCAAATGTAAGCATTCTCTGCCGATGCACCTTCGTTAGCATAAGTGCAGTGACCATTCGTCTGCATCGGAGCTCTATACGCAGCAGTGTTCGCTGAACTGTCGTTTTAGACACATTTCTGGTAGCCCACTGGTTAATTCGGCCAGTGAGTTGCGCCACTGTAACGTGTCAATCGGCCCTTACGAACCTTCGAAGCCGACGTTCAACTCTCACACATTAATGGCACGTGGTGCTCCGCAGTTTCCACTTCGCTTATTCGCAATGGTGCCATTTCTCCAATCACAATACACTTTAACCACAGCAGCACACAAACAGCTCACAAAGTGCTCTGTTTCTGAAATACTGCCACCCTTGGCCCGAAAGCCGATAATAATCCTATTTTTGCAAATCTGATAAATCGCTCCTTTCATCCATTACAGCAACGAGTGATATGTTTTCAGAATGCCTACAGCACACCTAATATACCCTCCAAGCCAGCTTACGACACGTGCCTTTCTTCATTGGCTACGCGCTGTTGACGTCAAAAGTAGGAGGTGGTCACAATAATGTGACTCGACTGTGTATAACCGAGGTTGCACTGTAAATGGGTATGGGAGATTCAAACTATTCATAGATACGCACGGCGATCGTTCACCACTGAAGTCAGACGCGCCAAATAATAATAATTGTAATAATAACAATTTTATTTGATTCTCTCATCTACAGCAATGACATCTGTAGCATGGTCCACTTGTCAGTACGGACATAAAGCCAAGTAAAGACATAGCCACTCATGGTTTAAAAATCGTCGTATGATGTGGCTCGTATCGAGAATTACTTCTTCTTGGATTTAGGGACTTACGTGAACCTAAAGCATTAAGCTGAGTTACAAGAGTCTGCGGAATTATACCAATTCCAGAGATAATCAGTGGACGTACATGAAGTGTTTTCAGCTTTCGCAACTGTTTAATCTGTGCAGCCAGTTCCACATACTTGTTGACTTTTGTTTCATAGAAGTTCTGAATATTACTGTCCAACGGTAGCAATATGTTGATGACGAGTGCTTCCGTCTGCCCTTTGTTATATAGCACTATGTCTGGACGATTGGCAAAGATGGCTACGTCTATTTTAATCTCACGATCCCAACATAATTTGTACTGTTTGTTATCTATTACCTCAGTGGGTTGATATTTTATAGTATGGTACTTCTGGTGCATACTTGGCGTAACCAGGAGAGATAAGAAGAGGAACTCGTGGATCCGAAAAATGACAAGAGTGGAAGACATCATGATCAGAGTTAAATCCCTGAAATGGCAATGGGCTGGACATACTGCCAGAAGGACAGATCATCGATGGACAGCCGAAATTTTAGATTGGATTCCAAGGGACAGGAAAAGACCCAGAAGAAGACCACATGGGAGATGGGTGGATGAAATTCGAAGGTATGCAGGGGTGACATGGAGGAGACTGGCACAAGACAGACCGTTGTGGAGGAAATTTGGGGAGACCTTCGTCCAGCAGTGGATTGATAATGGTTGACAATGATGATGATGATGACTTCTGCCATTGATAGTTCTGTATCGGGCGCTAATTGCTGATGTATCATCTTAGCAAAATTATTATGTCGCTACATATAATCAGCGTTTGCATCCTCCGCAGATGTGTTCAATGGTGTCATTGAACATACCACATCTTCTACTATAACGAAGTAAATTTCTCCGTCCTTTTCGGTTCATACCGGGGATCGAACCCGAGTCCTCTTATTCCGGAACAAGTCGCTCTACCAACTGAGCTACGCAGACGTTCGTTCTCGCTGCTAGCAGCCTTTATGTCGTGTGCGTCCTGCGGGGCAGGCATGTCACATCCCCCTCCCGAAAGCGGGCCGGGGGCATGGCCCACGGTTTCGCCTGGACCGTGTATCGATGTAGGCAGCCATCCGCTGAAGAACGTGCACTTGAGAACTCCGAGTCAATATGGTGTGTAGAATGCAACAACACACACATTTATTGTTCGAAGCGCTGAAGAAGGGATTCTCTTATTTTTCCTATCTCGCGGTGTTGAGAGAACATCACACCATTGCGAGATCTTTAACGGCCGGGTCACCCGGAAAGTTCAGCCGCCATTATAAAGAAACAAATTTCTCCGTCATTTTTGGTCGACGCCGGGAATCGAACCCGAGTCCACTTATTCCGGAACAAGTCGCTCTACCAACTGAGCTACGCAGACGTTCGTTCTCGCTGCTAATTGCCTTTATGTCGTGTGCGTCCTGCGGGGCACGCACGTCACATCTCTCACCAACTGAGCTATTTTTCGTATCTCGCGGTGTTGAAAGAACATCACACCATAACGAGATCTTTAACGGCCGGGTCACCCGGGAAGTTCAGCCGCCATTATAACGAAATAAATTTCTCCGTCATTTTTGGTCGACGCCGGGAATCGAACCCGAGTCCACTTATTCCGGAACAAGTCGCTCTACCAACTGAGCTACGCAGACGTTCGTTCTCGCTGCTAATTGCCTTTATGTCGTGTGCGTCCTGCGGGGCACGCACGTCACATCTCTCACCAACTGAGCTATTTTTCGTATCTCGCGGTGTTGAAAGAACATCACACCATAACGAGATCTTTAACGGCCGGGTCACCCGGGAAGTTCAGCCGCCATTATAACGAAATAAATTTCTCCGTCATTTTTGGTCGACGCCGGGAATCGAACCCGAGTCCACTTATTCCGGAACAAGTCGCTCTACCAACTGAGCTACGCAGACGTTCGTCCTCGCTGCTATCTGCCTTTATGTCGTGTGCGTTCTGTGGGGCACGCACGTCACATCTCTCACCCCCCCCCCCGGAAAGAGGGCCGGGGGCATGGCCCACGGGTCAGCCGTGACCATGAATCGTTGCAAGCAGCCATCCGCTGTAGAACGTGCACTTGAAAACTCCCAGTCAATCTGGTGTGTGGAATGCAACGCCACACACATTTATTTTTCGAAGCGCTCAAGAAGAGATTCTCTTATTTTTTCTGTCTCGCGGTGTGGAAAGAACATCACACCATTGCGAGGTCTTTAACGGCCGGGTCATCCAGGAAGTTCGGGCGCCATTATAACGAAGTAAATTTCTCCGGCATTTTTGGTCGACGCCGGGGATCGAACCCGACTCCTCTTATTCCGGAACAAGTCGCTCTACCAACTGAGCTACGCATGCGTTCGTTCTCGCTGCTATCTGCCTTCACGTCGTGTGCGTCCTGCGGGGCAAGCACGTCACACTACGTCTGTCACTTTGCAGATCCTCCTTTAAAATGTATTTTCTAAAATTTTTGGTTGCAATCACTTTGTCTTGAACAGCCATTATAAACCCAATAGCCTCTCTCTATAATATTTCTCGCTTCAACCACTGATTTGAGGCTTTCTTATCAAATTCTGGCCTGTCTAACTGGTTTGGAATCAGCCCCATGAAGTTACTTTTGCTTCCGTTTTCGAATCTGGTCTTCCGTAGACGATTCTTCAATTTTAGCATCTGGTTTATTTAACATTTGTGGAGTGCTGCTCTCTTTGTCTTCAGCACATATGACATCAAACACAAGCCGCCCCGGTGGCGCAGTGGTCTAAGGCGCTGGCTACTGATCATTCGTCCGTAAGGGGTCCGGGTTCGAATCCCGGTCAGGCATAGATGTTGTGTTTGTCTTACGGCACTGGCTCTCTCCCTTCCCTGGAACCAGTGACCCTAAATTAGGGACGGGCGACTGCTTATAGTCCATTGAGGTGCTCACGGTGGTCGTTAAACCTCCAATAAAAGAAAGAAAAAAGAAAAAGACATCAAACACATTATTTTCATTACATTTAGAGTGAAAGCATTTGATCACTGCAGAAATAATTTCCCTCAAAATGTCATGAAAATATTATTATTATTATTATTAAATAACAGTAGCAATAAATTATCGTGAGATAATCTTTCTATTCAGAGATGCTCACGGGGAACTTTTTAACGTTAGAAACCGCTACACCAAACGAGAAATAAGTAGGTATGGGATATATCTTTTCCATTCTAGTATTCCCATGGTGACTGTTATATTGCAAAGAAGGGTGCTCCATCATTCTTTGTAAGTGTGTACGATAAAATCGATTCGTTTTCGGGCCGAGAAACGCATGCAGTAGAAAACTCATCGTCCCCGTTACTTGATGTTACACTGATGATAAGAACAAACGTAGAAATTTTAGACGGGCAAATTCGTTTCTCTGCAATATCCAAAAATTCTTACTTGCACTCACTAAAATAGTCAGTAATTCACTCAATAAACAAAACATTCGAGATCAGAGTGATGGGCAGCTGACATGGGCATACACCGCGCAGAGTGGAACAGGCCCAAACCGACCACTGCCGATAAATGAGCTGACAGCAGGGCTTCCCAAAAAAGTAACGCAATCGGCAAACATGGATAAACGTGGTGATCTGAGCGAATTTTTCGTAGACGCACTGTCGACGCAAGACAGATGAGTCATTGTATCGCCCAAGTGGTAAGCATCGTAGGCTTCTCGAGGGCAACCATATCAAGGGTGTACCGCGAGTATATCATCGACAGTCCTACCACCTCCCAGAATTCAAACGGTGGCCGACCACAAGCCGTTGATGACTGGAGTCCACGTAGGCTATCCAGGCTCGTACAGACTGAGGGCTTGGCAAAGGGGTATGCACATCACATCTAGATTAAATGTCGGAGGTCCATGAAGCGTCAGCGAGCAAACGGCATGGCATACGCTGTATTACCTGGGTTACTGTAGCCGACGCCCTACTCTTGTGCAATTGCTGACTGCACGTCATAGGACATTACGCCTCGCCTGGTGCAAGGAATACCAAAACTGGAGCTCTGTAGACTGGTGCCACTTCGTGTGCTCAGATGAGTCCCGCTTTCAGCTGTACCCGGCTGATAGGAGGGTGCTGCGAGTGTGGCGTCGACAGTACGAGGCCATGGCACTGTCGTTTCAAGTGGGCTGTATTCAAGGCCTTGGTTGATCTGTTAAGGTTTAGGGAGCCTCTTCATGAGACCCATTAGGTTCTTTCCTAATGGGTCTCATGAAGAAATCCTTAACCACTACCAACATGTGCTGTCTCATCATCTACACGCTTTCATGGCCTTCGTGCATCCTTCGGCCGAGGGCCTCTTTCAGAAGGACAATGCGCCGCCCCACCGAGCCGCAGCCGCTAAGGCATGGCTCGAGGAACACTCATTTGAGTTCGGAACCATTTAGTGGTCCCCAAGGTACCCGATTTACCCATGTGGAGGCCCTGTGAAATGCTTTAGAGCGGAATATCAGATCCATGGATCTTGGACAGAGGTCTGGGCCGAGTTGTGGACTAGTTCTTCAGCAGACATGGCTGGCATTACCTCCGGAAACTTTCTGGCATCTGGTGGAGCCTATGCCTCTGCATATACAACCTTAAATGCACACTAAGCTAAGGTAGACGACAAAACGGCCAGAAGAAGTCCTTGAAACCACTTACAAGAAAACAGTCTTTATTATTGTAAGTTCACGGCACTTCAGGGACACAGCGTATCAGCAATCGATCTAATCAGAACGATTCACAATTGTGATCCTATATCAACTTAGGTTCAACGTGTTTACATCTAATATGCACTATATTGACAAACGTCACCGGACACGTAGAAGAAAAACACAACATAGAATTTATTGATATACATTAGTACGGTGTCGGTTCACCTTTGGCTTCAATGCATGCACCGACCCATCGAGACATGCTGTCGATAAGGTTTTGGAACACAGCGATTGGTATGCGTTTCCATTCAGTACATAATGCTGCCTCTAGCTGTTGCTTAGTAGTAGGCTTTGGTTCCAAGCTTCTTATGCGCCGCTTTAATTCATACCATAGGTGCTATATGGGATTAAGAACAGGGCTCTTTGCTGGCCAGTCTACACACAATACAAAATTATCGTCAAACCACGCGGTAACAGTCCTTGCTTTATGGCTCGGTGCACTATCCGCTGGTATCACCAAGGCTCGGTTTCGTAGTATTGCCACAGAGTTGGTAGGTCATAATTGTCCAGAATATCGAAGTAGACGTGCTGGTTGACAGGTTTGTTCACGATAACCAATGGGCCGGCACCATACCACGAAAACCACCCACCCACGAGTACACTGCCAGCTCCAAACTTGACCGTAGGAACAGTACACTGTGGTAAATTGTATTCCCCCGACTGCCGCCATACCAACAAACTGCCATCAGTCTGATGGATCATGTGTCTGGATTCATCAGTCCACAGGACCCGTTTCCGTTGATCTACGGTCCACGATAAATGTTCTTTACACCATGCTAAACGACTAGTAGCATTCCAAGTGGAGATTAATGGCTTATGAACAGCCGAACTACCACGGTACCTCATGGAATGAAGTTCTCTACGAATGGTACTTGTACATACCGAAGTTCCAGCATTTTTACTCACCTGTACACTGAGATCTTGTGTAGTACTCCATCGATTAGTTGTAACGACTCTCCTGAGGCTTCGACATCCTCTATCAGTGATTTTCTTTGGTCTTCTGGTACGTTTTGCTAGTTCAGGTATGCCATGTGTCTTCGACTTATTCAGTACATCCAAAACAGTTGATTTGGGTATGTTTAAACGCCTCGCGGCTTCTCTTATGGACAACCCACAAATATAACATCCAACAATCTTTCCTTTCTCAAAGTCAGTTTTCTCCCGCCGCGACATTTTTACTCAATTTCACAGTGCGATATGATCGCGGTCAGTTGCAGGTTGTTATTATACCTTTTGCAGCTGTACCGCGTATCTTAACAACGCAGCGGATCCGTTCATTTGCTTTTGAATTGGTGTCCGGTGACCTTTGTCCATATAGGGTACTTAATGCAGCAATTTGACAGTGTAATCTACCTACATCACACTACACCACACTTTGTCTGTTAGCTTCAGACATTATATCTCGTTCTTAACTTGTCAAACATGTACACGTCATTCACTCTTGACCTCAAGGCTGCTGCCAACATTACATTCAGTGAGTGCGAAAATATAACGTTAAGGTTGAAACGCTAAGCTGCTAAACGTCCCGACATCTTGAGAGGAAGAGAGACTTTGGATGTGTGTTTGGGGAATGTCCATCCACGCAACTTTGATACGATGCCACAGTTCCTCCGTGTAACCGGAGGTGGTCGATAGCGTGCCAGTCGTCCGGCGATCATGGACCTCACGTGTTCAATAGGCGACATATCCGGGAACCACGCAGGCCAAGGAAAACGTGGCACATTGTGGCGATCCAGGAAGTCTTGAACGTTGAGTGCGACATGGGGTTGTGCATTAAAAGGTTCGTAAATAGAACCAGACAGTCCCTGAAGGTATGGTACAACAACGGGCTCCAACAACTCAGTGATGTAACGATGGCTGTTTGACGCACCGGTAATGCGGACGAGGCGCGAGCAGGAGTGGAATCCAATGGCACCCCATATCATAGCGCCGGGTCGGTATGGCCCAGCATAATGCGGGACTCACTTTGCCGTACCGCCAGACAGGGGTGCGTTAAACTGAAGCGGGATTCGTCGGAAAATACGATTCCTTGCCATTTCCTGCTCCATGCGGGACCACGTTCTCGGAACCATTGCAGTCGCACACACCGATGTTGTACAGCCAAAGGTAGCCGAAGCAATGAGCGCCGTGCAAAAATGTCCCGCTGCTGCAGACGACGTCCAGCGGAGACTAGGTGTAGTGCGACACACCCAAACAGTTGAGTTACAGTGGTCGATGAGTCTGAAGGATCCGTCAGATACACTTGCACCAGATGTCGGTCTTCTCTTTCGGTGGTGTGGAGGGTCGTTGGGATCTCACACGTGGGTGTATTCGTTCCTCCGTTGCCCGCGGACCCTATATTCTCCCCACCGTGGCCGCATTTTGTTATACACAAGTACTGATATGTAGGAGTGATAATCCGCAATCCCGATAAGCCGCAATACTCCCGCGATCGAAGTCAGAAACCTGCTGACAGGGCTGATGTTGTCTTCGGCGGAGCGTGCAGCAGCTGTCCGTGGCCAGGGACGGCGAGCATACACTCTTCGAGTGTTTAACACCGGCTTTTTGGTCACTCCTCTTAAACAATTTCCAGGGGCGTTACTGTCACACATGATTTCCATATGTATTTCCCGGTTAATCATTTATATGTACGTCCGTGTTCTGCCAACTTTCGAGCCCCTGGGATGTGATCTTGCTTGCGCTGCACTTTTAATAGCCAGAAATGTACAGACAAGTCGATTAAAATCTGTGTAACGAAAGGGAAACGAACTATGTATGAGAGTTCGTTGCCTTGAAACCATGGGAAGAAAATGATTTGTTTGAGGAAGCATCTGCAATGCAATTGTAGAAGAGGTGTGCGAGTTTTTTCAATGCGGTCTAAAGTGGCATCTGTGAAGCTACCTCAAGCAACTATAACAGCCTCTACACCACGTTGAATTGAATGAAATGGGTTCCTTATATCTCCCAGGGGAATAGCCTGCCAGGCTGCTTCTATGCGAGACCAGAGTTCATTGGTGGTGACTGTCGAAGGCGCTTGACGGTCCAATCATGTAGCTGACATGTCCCAGACATGTTCAATCGGAGACATATCCTGGAACGTGCAGGTCAGGGAAGAACACGTATCTGCCGCCCATAGAAGCGGTCTTGGATATTCCGGGCTACATGAGGCCGAGCATTACCTTGCTGGATTATAGCGCCAGGACATCTGTGAAGCAAAAGTCTCACGTCTGCCTCTAAAATATCCCTGACGTTTTGCTGCCTGTTGAGGGTTCCCTCAATGGGTATCAAGCGAGATCGCGAATTGAATCCAATTGGTCTCCAAACCATGATGCTTGGCACTGGGCAGGTATGCCTCTTTAAAAATGCACGCTGTAAGTTGCAGTTCACCACAATGTCTTCCAACACGTATGCGACCATCATGATGCATAAAGTTGAATCGTGACTCGCCAGAACACACGACCTATTGGCAATCAGAGCGCCAATGTCTGTGTTCGAGACCCAAGGCATCTGTGGTTAAGGATCAATGGGATACGTGGCAGTGGGTTGCTGGCTGCCAGTCGTCCGTTAAGCAGACGTCGAACTGTGCTGGAGGATAAAGCCTGACGTGTGAAAGTGCACTACTACTGCGCTGCCGCTTTGCGATCGGCCATTGCCATGTGGCTGAGGTGACTGTCATCCAGTGCTGGCATACGATTTTGCGGTTCATTCCCCGGATTTCTGTGCTTACGAGCCCCATATGTCCCCTGACGCCACATTTGCATCACTGTTCTGTAATAACAGCACAGTTATCACTCACGAAGACTAAACTGTCATTACAGGTCGCAACAACCACCGGAATCGTGGGTGTTGCCAACCTCATCTATTCATCTACAAATTACCCATATGAGAATACAGGAGAATATGACAACAATACATGACATTTTTTTTTTTGGGGGGGGGGATTCAGCTTGTCAGTGGATGAATATTTCGTACAAAACGGGTGGTCACAGAAGTTGATAACTTAGTAGGTGTGCCAATGCACTGAGAAAAACGAGATGGTAATTGTGACTCAGGTATAATAACATGACGTTTATCTTTAGTTGGAGCGTTCTGAGGAAGGAGCAACCGATTAGAATCGGGCATAGGTGTATCATAGTTTTCAGAGTTCTTCAGGGAAGACGAAACTGGAGGGCATGCCACTACTGGTTTTTTCGGCATGAGGATAGCTTTTGTTAGAAGAATAGCGTGTATACATCTCATTAGGTTTTGGAGAAAAGTAATCATCAAATCTTCTTTTAATCACAGCTATATCGCTTTGCTCTTCCTGAGTTAAATTAAACATATTAAAAATCATAGTTGCCGAAGTTCCTATTGCTGACATAACTGTAGCGGCTTGTACCTGCGGTGGTTTCTCAAAAAGCTGAGTAGCAGTTGCGTCACTTCCAGCTCACGAGGAAGACGAGCGTTAATCGAATCCATGTTACTTGATACTATAAATTTGACACAGTTGATTAAAATTAGTCATAACACCACGAAGTTCACGATCTGACACCATGTAATAACAACACAGTTATCACTCACAAAGACTAAACTGCCGTTACAGATCACAACAACCACCGGAATCGTGGGTTTTGCCAATCTCATTTATTCATCTACAAATTACCCATATCAGAATACAGGAGAATATGACAACAATGTATGACATGTTCTAGCGTTTTGTCCCATACAAGTGGCGATTTCGCGGTAGGAAAATCCAGCTTCTCTCATCCTAACAATCCTTCCTCCATCAAGGTTCGTCAGGTGTTCATAATGCGATCTTCTTCGGTGACGGAGCATAGTGAGACACACGAAACACTCTTTCGACTCAAAGTCGGCTCATTACTGATTGCAACATATCGTTTGAGCGAGCTCTTTATACCCAAGACCGGACAGTTCAGAGAATGCTGCTCCGAAACTGTATGCTCACTTTCACTGAGGTTTTAATCATTTGCATGTCCTAACCTGTTCTACATATCCTGTAAGTTTCAAGATAATACCAGTAGTCCTTCATTGTGTTGCGATTTTCACAAACAGTGGTGTATATGTATTGCACGTACGTATTTAAATGTTTTTGTATTGTGAGCCCAGTTGAGGTTAGAAATCAACCTCCCGAATATCGGACACCTCCTAATAGCGGGCAAATGTTGAAGGCCCAGCGTTTCCGGAATTCTGAGGTTTTACTGTATATGTGATTGACGAATAAGGGATATTGTCATAGCAAGGTGCTGCTCTAAAACCGCATGCGCGTTTTCACTGACATTTTAATCATTTGTATGTCCCAAACCGTTGTACATATCCGGTAAGTTTTAAGCTGATACCAGCAGTCCTTTATGGTGTTGCAATTTTTACAAATAAAGGTGTATATGCATTGTACGTACGCATTTAACTGTCCTGTTGGCAGAGTATGTTGTCCCGGGTATACGAAGTTTACATGAAATAAAGAAAAAAAAAAAACGTTATGTTTTTGAGCGACAAACTGGTAGTACTGAATGTAATATAAGTCTAAATGGCACAGTGGTTGACCAGGTGAATGAATCTATGCATTTAGGAAGATTGTTTGACAGAGAAAACAAATTGGATGGTGAAATCAGTAGGCGAGTGAATTCTTCTTTGAAAGTCGTGGCTGCTCTGGGAGGTTTTCACAGGAATGATGGGTTCTCAAGAGAGTCCCACATGACTGTGTATGAAAGTGTAATTGTTCCTACTCTGATATATGGCTATGAAACCTGGGTACTACAGGAGAAACATAGGAGTTGTTTGTGTGCTGGAGAAAAGCGTTACTTACGGGGGTTTGTGGCAAGACTCGTTCTGATTGTGTGAGGAATAAAGATGTGTTGCAGTTGTGAAATGTGAAGCAAAATGTTGTTAGCAAGGTGGAGACTAATATGCTTCGGTGGTTTGGCCATGTTGAAGGAATGAGTGATGACATGCTTACTAAGAAATTATTTTTAGCCAAAGTGTCAGGAAGAAAAGGCAGAGGAAGGCCAAGAAAGTCATGGGGAATCAGATTCAGGAGTGTCTGCATAAGAAAAAGATTGGGTTTGAAGTATAGAAGATCTTGTGTGCGGCGTGTGATGGATGTCAGTGAAGCCCGAGTTGCGTGTCATGATCGCTGTAAATGGAGAAGTTTGATACGGCAACAGTGGGTAAAAATTGTCTAGTAGTTAGTATTTCTTTGTGGAACTAACCTCTGTATCTCAGAGAACAGCTTAGTGATATGTATGTATTTAACTTTCTTTGTATTGTGAGCACAGTTGGGGTCAGAAGTCCACTACCCGAATAGCAGACACCTCCTAATAGTGGAAAAATGTTGAAGGCACAGCTTGTCTTTAATTCTGAGGTTTTACTGTCTATGTGACTGATGAATAAGTGTTATTGGCATAGCGAGGTTAAATGCAGCGAATTGGAAATCGCTGCATTTAACCTCGCTATGCCGAGCGACAAACTGGTAGTAGTTGATTATGTTGATGTTCTGAAGTACAAGTTCCTGAAGAATAAATTATTGGTATCACTGAAGTCATAAAGCTGATTCTTTCTACCGGGCCGTTTGGTTACTTGCTTGTAATGTATGATTTATGTGCTAGAAAGCTTATCTAAGAATATTTGAGAATTTAGCGCAAAAAAGGTAAAACTTTGTAGATTTTCCAAGAGCGAATAAAACTGAAAGAATGCATCATTACATTAAAATAGGGTACAAAAGCTTCAGAGATGATTCAGATTTGCGGTTAATAAGATCTTTCTGTTGGTGAATATTCAACGATATTTGCAAGTACGAAATTTAGGACAAAAATATAAGAAAAAAGCCTCTCTCTTCAGAGCGCATATTTCTGCTTTTTCATTTTCGCAATCTGAGCATTTGATCACCTGCCATTTCCGAGATATGCGAGTAGAGTTGAAAAATATTTTTTTCGAATCTTCCATTTTTCCGATCCATCCGCAGAAGAGAGATACTTGTAAGAAATTTCGCCTTATGGATTCACTTCTTTTGCATAAAAAATGTAAATTCCTCTCTTATCCTCAACCACT
Source organism: Macrothele yani (assembly GCA_039090855.1). Classification (NCBI taxonomy): domain Eukaryota; kingdom Metazoa; phylum Arthropoda; class Arachnida; order Araneae; family Macrothelidae; genus Macrothele; species Macrothele yani. The sequence continues at coordinate 35,263,393 of CM077012.1, forward strand.
TGTCACTCGATAACTTCGGTTGTCTTCTTTATTGTACTTCAAAACCAATTCTCAAAATAAAGCATCTATCCTTGGTGATTTCCAATTCGCTGCATTGCAAACATGTTCACGTTTTCGCTTTTCTCCTTTCAGCTCTGTTGGCAATATCAAAAATATTCGAGTTGCCATCTCAAAACTTAGATAGCTTTGCCTTCGGGAAACGAAACAGATTAAAATCACTTCCTATGAACGAACGACAAATCGTACTTGATGAATCCTCTGGATTCTACATGATACGGGAGAAGGATATAGAAATTGAATCCCTTCGCACCTTAGAATACAATTTACGGACTTCTAGGTTGGCACGCTATCTACAAATTGCACAAACCAGGCAATAAAAAATAAAATGTTTTAAGGAATTCTGTGTATTTGCGTTTTACATTACACATGTGTATATGCTATCATATTTGAATACGAAACAGATTTTATAATTCACGGCGAAGTACTTTTGAGCATTCGATATATGCTGTACGTTCTTTGAAAAACTAAACCAGCATCGCTAAATAAAAAAAACAATGCCCAGAAAAATTAGATTGCTTTCCTACACAACGCCGCAAGTAATGAAACTGAATTTAAAAAAAATATGTAAAAGATGAAAACTTGCATGAATATATCATATTCGAAATACACATTTCATCTGCGTTAATACAAGAAGTGGCACAATCAGCCAACGAAAGGAAGGACTTGCAGAGGTCATCTTTTGGTATGGAGTGAAGAGCTGAAGTCACAGTTCTTTGTATGTCTTCAATGCCTTAAAACACCTTTCCTTTTAAAGGCAGCTTAAATTTAGGGAATAGAAAGTAGTCACACGGTGACAAATCTGGATAATACGGGGATGGTTGAGTGCACACACTTGTTTTCGTGCCAGGAATTGTTGTACACTGTGTGCAGGTGCGTTATCTTCAAGAAGCAACCATTGCCCGTTTTTGTACTCAAACCTGGCACGAACAATCCTCTTCCACAATCGTACCAAAATGGATGTGTAAGCATTGCCAGCAACAGTTGTGCCTTCAGAAATGAACTTTTTTATGCAGAATCCCTTTGCTGTCGTAAAACCACACAAGCATTGTCTTAATTTTAGATTTCTGTCACCGGACCTTCTTTCCTTTGGGTGACTATGGCGAATTCCATTGAACACTCTGACGCTTCGTTTTTTTTTTGTTTTTTTAATTTTCTTTGCTTCACTACACCATTCACCACACAATCAAATCACAGATACAACTTCTGTACAAAAGAACATGCAAATACAAATATTATGCAATAATATTATACATATATTGAAAAGTATAAATTAAGTAATGGGAAATGCAAAAACACGTATGATAACATGAATAATTTTGTTTTCAGTTTGAGTAAATTGAAGCAGCACTACAGGTTCTTAAACAAATCAGTGCGGTGCACTGTTATTGTGGCAAGGGAACCAGGGAAAAGGCTAACAATAGCCTGACGGGCCCCTAGTACCCCACCCCCTCCAAAAAGAGAAAAAGAATCTTAATAGTCAAGCCAAAGAACAATTTAACCATTATGCAGTAAATTAAAGTTATAATACGTAATATACAACAAATCGTTAATCAACCATTAATTTTGAAGGTCTTTAGTTGTTTTTTGAATACCGAAAAGTGTGCAATCGTCTTGATTCGAAGCGGCAACCCATTCTAGGACCTAGGGCTGGTCAAGTTATTATTATTAAATAATAAATTAGTACGCGCTCTAGGTATTAAAAAACTAGTATTTCCACGAGTGTCATGATAATAGGAACGGAAATGCAAGGTGATTAGATCTCAATATTTCTTAGCATATATACGTTCATGCATAAACAGTTTTAGGATCATAACGAGGACACCATGTCTCGTCACCTGTCACAACGCTTTGGAGAAAAATTTGCATTATTTCTGTAGTTTCCAGGATGTATTTTGCATACTCCATTCGTGCATGCTCCTGGTCGGCTGACAAAGCCTGTGGAACGAAATGAATGCAGACACCCCCCCCCCCCCACACACACACACACAAACACAAATCTTGCATAAAAACTCTTACTTTCAACATAGCAAAACCACCGAAGCATAATAATCTCCACCTTGCTAACAATATTTTGCTTCACATTACACAACTGCAACACATCCTCATTCCTCACACAATCAGAACGAATCTTGCCACCCACCCACCCCCCGTAAGTAACGCATTTCTCCAGCACACAAACGACTCCTATGTTTCTTCTGTACCCAGGTCTCACAGCCATACATCAGAGTAGGAACAATTACACTTTCATGCACAGCCATGCGGGACTCCCTTGAGAACCTATTATTCCTGTGAAAAACCCCCAAGGCGGCTATGACCTTCAATGAATAATTCACTCTCCTACTAATTTCACCATCCAATTTGTTCTCTCTGTCAAACATGCTTCCTAAATACACAAACTCACTCACCTGGTCAATCACTGTGCCATTTGGACTTATATTACATACATTATTACCAGTTCCTCTCTCAAAAACGATAACTTTGTGTTTTCCCTTATTTATACTCAGTTTGAATTTCATGCAAACTTCGTACATCCGGGAAAACATACTCTGCAACTCACTTTTGCTCTATGCCAACAGGACAGTTAAGTACGTACGTACAATGCATATACACTTCTGTTTGCAAAAATTGCAACACCATGAAGGACTGCTGGTATCAGCTTGAAACTTACAGGATATGTACAAGAGTTTAGGACATGCAAATAATTAAAATGGCAGTGAAAATGTGCATGATGTTTCAGAGCAATACCTCGCTATGGCAATAACACTTATTCATCAATGACATATACTGTAAAACCTCAAAGACACCGCGCTGCCATTCCAGCAACCTCAAAGTCACACAACAATCACTTTTCACCCTTTCGCGAACTTTCTCAAAGAGTTCAAGCGTGCGGACTGCAATCAGGCGTTCGGGGCTTTCGTCATTTTCCAAATCTTCGCTCTGATCCTTGAAATGTGCATACGGTCGGAATATTTGTGCACGAGATAGGCAATTAGCCCCAAATACATCGTGTAACAATTCAGCTGTGTCAGAGGTAGTTTTACCGATGTACAAACGGAACCGAATGTTTGGCTCTGTGCTCCATGACAGAGCTGGGACAATGTTCCTCCACCAAATGACGTCATGATCAGCGAAATAATCATCTGTGCAATTTTCGCTCAAACGCTGTTGCAACCGCATAGCTGAAAAAGGAGTTATAAAAAAAACATGCCTTCCCGTTCCGTGTGTGTTACCGGGATTTAAAAAAAGTTTAGTGGGGCGCAGTGGTCTGAGCGGTTGTTTCTGATCACTCGTCCAAGATAGCGAGGCATGGATGTTGTGTTCGTCTTACGGCACTGACTCTCTCCTTTCCTTGGAACTAGTGGCCCCAAATTAGGGACGGGCGACTGCTTATAGCCCACTAAGTTGCTCACGGTGGTCGTAAAACCCTTAATCAAAAAAAAAAAAAAAAAAAAAAAGAGATACGAGACCGACAGTAGGGAATTTTGCTGTTACCAAAGCAGTTCTTATTTCTTCTGTTTAATCATATTCTTCGAGGGCTAAGTTCTCTTCAAGGATGTACCATTCGTATCCCATGTCTTTGTCTTGTTCCTCTTTTGTCACACTTTATATCTCTTTCTCCTCGTTAGTCCATATTTCTCACCTTCCTTTTCTCACACACTCTTTTAATTTCTAGTGTACCCATCATCTTTATCATAATTTCTGTTTGTGTGGTAGCTTCTGTAGCGTTCATTCACTTATTTTCAGCGTATAACTTCTTCTCCCTTCTCAGTGCTTGGAAACCACATATTCGTTACGATTCCATCACTCAATCTGTGTTTGGGGATTTCGGTTATCGTTCAGCAAGGTGAACATCTCAGGCCAGTCCAGAATATGAATCGAGATTTTTTTTTTTTTTGATTGGAGGTTTAACGACCACCGTGAGCAACTCAATGGGCTATAAGCAGTCGCCCGTCCCTAATTTAGAGTCGCTGGTTCCAGGGAAGAGAGAGAGCTAGTGCCGTAAGACAAACACAACATCCATGCCTCACCGGGATTCAAACCCGGACCCCTTACGGACGAATGATCAGAGGCCATCGCTTAGACCACTGCGTAACCGGGGGCGACCCAGGGAAATTGTAAATGCGAAGCAAATTTTGCAGTGATTTAACGAAAGAAGAAATTGTGCTGGCCAAATTTTATTCACGAATAGTTACAAATCCTGGAAACAGCACAAATGTCTCTCGTTGCGGCAACCTAGTTTAACACTTTTTTAGCACGTCTTTTGCAAAAAAAGATCGTGCTTATGTTATCGGTTTGTCCGTCCGTCCGTCAGGCCGTCCGTCCATCTGTACCCACGGTATCTCTGCAACTATTAGTCCGATTTAAAAAATTCTTTTTGCATTCGAAAGCTTGAAATATGAGAATAATGATCCTACATTTCGTTTTTTTTTTTACGATGTACAATTCTACCGCTAGAGGGCGTAAATGCAGATCATGTCGAATTCAAAAATACGTTTCATTCCTCATATTTGCTTCTAAACATCCGATTGAAAAAAATCTTTTATCTTTCGATTCCATTTATGTCGAAGAGTATTTTGAATATAGTTTCTTTTTCAAATTACTCATAGATTTTCCGCTGGGGCGTAAAAGTAAATTGCATTTTTTCCGATAACTCTTCTTCTAAAACTCTGTTTGAACATTTTTTCAGCGGATACATCTCTAGATGCACAATCTTTTGCATATAATTTCGAATTTTCGGTAAAAAATACTTTGGCCACCAGGGGGCGTAAGTGTTAATTTTCGCTTCTGCTGTATTTGCCATAAAATCTGAGCTTCTAAAATATCGATTGAAAATTTTTTTTTCGTGGACTGATGTCTCTCACATCGATAAACCTTTTCGGAATATTTTCTTCTTAAAATATTCCACAGTTTCTCCGCCAGGGAGCGTAGATTTATATATTATTTTTGTCAATATTTCGACTTCTAGAAGTCCAATTTGAAAACTTCTTTCTTTGTTGGATAGTGTTTTCCGTGTGACATGTTTCTCATATAATTTCAAAATTTTCAAGTAATTCATAGACTTTCCGCTAGGGGGCGTAAAGGTAAACTGCGTTTTCCCCTATATCTCCGATCTGAAAAATTCTTTCTGCACCGGATACAGCTCCTGATGGGAAATCGTTTGCACATAATTTCTGATTTTTGCAAAAAATGGTTAGGCCACCAGGGGGCGTAAACACTAATTTCCGCTTCTGATTAATTTGCAGCAAAATATGAGCTTCTAAATTCTCGATTGACAATAACATCGTTTGTAGACCGATACTACTCCTGTCGACAAACTTTTTAGAAACATTTCCTTCTTAAAATAGTGAGCGGTTTCTACGCCAGGGGGCGTAGATGTATATCTTATTTTTGTCAATATCTCGACTTCTACGAGTCCGATTTGAAAAATTCCTTCTTTGTTGGATAGTGTTTCCGATGCGAAATGTTTTCTTATAAACTCAAAATTTTCAAGTAAATCACAGACTTTCCGCTAGGGCGCACAATGGTAAATTGCGTTTTCTGGTCCTAAAACTCCGATTCAAAAAATTATTTCTGTATCGCATACAAGACCTGACGGAAAATATTTTTCACGTAATTTCTAATGTGTGGTAAAGAATGGTTTGGCCACCAGGGGTCATAAGTGTTAATTTCTACTTCTGATGTATTTGTAGCAAAATCTGGGCTCCTGAAAACTCGACTAAAAATTTTTTCTTTGGACCGATACCGCTCATATGGATAAACCTTCTGTGAATACTTTCTTCCTAAAATATTGCATGATTTTCCCACCAAGAGACGTAAAGTCACATCTTATTTTTGTCGATAACTCTGTTTCTAAGAGTTCGTAAACTCACGATTCCGTTTACAGCAATATCTGAGGGATTAAAGAATAGATTGAAAAACGTCTTTCTTCCGTCAGATACTATTGTTTTCCATACCGGTTCCATTGACTTTGAATAGCTTTGATAAATTTAATTTGCGTCAGAACGGATTCAAAAGACGTGCTTATTACACCCGAAAATTCGGTGTCATCTTTCTTGTTGATAACTGCTTAGGAGCACCCGAACAACACGTTTATCGACCTCAATGCTCTGCTCAACAGATAACTTAATGTGGCTCTGTGCCATACGCATGTCATCGGCCTCGTGTGTTCCATGTCATTGTGGTACCCAGTCTACGATGGCGCTCCTTTTGCACGGAAATTGAGGCCCAATATTATGTGCCGCACAAAACAGGACGAAATTTGGTGTAAAATATAGACAAGTAATCGTCGTGGCAAGTAACAACAGATATACCAGCTGATCGGCCGTGTCGAGAGGAAAGGTTTGAAAGCGGAAGAATGTTTATCGAAGAAATATTTGCAGCGTAGAGCTCCCGTTTTCCTGAAGAAAAGCGAAAGAATGTCTGACATGCGTAATTAATAACGAAATGAAATAGTATTAACAAAACGTAGAACTGGTGTATATATTTGTTTTTTAAAATAAAGCGTGTCCCAGTCCAATTTGCTTTATGCTGAGCGAGAGGTAGAACAACTTGCTTGTGCTTTGGTTTTGATTGAATGGGTAGTTGCAAAAGAATATTTAAAATTATAATTAAAACATGAAGAACAGCTCCCAGTGTATTGCTTTATATTCCTCAAAAGTATAATACACATAAAGAAAAAGCATTGGATGACCTCGAAAATGATAAATAGAATGCTAGAGAACATCTGTTTGTGATGCCAAAAATCGATTTTTAGTGGCGTCTCTGTTGATCACTGAGAGGAAAGAAGAAGATGTAGTTAATATGTTGTTCTTGTGATAGCAGGACGAATTCAGCTTGAGAGTACCTTACATTTCCGTGCGCAAAATAGTTCACGATTCAGTCTCGATGCTAGTGTTTTACATAATGGGAAATTTCTGTTTGCTATTTCTCAGGTGATGGTTGGGATGTTTTTGGGTGAAAATGAGATTAGAGAATGCACATGCTAACTTTGCACTAAAAAGCTTGGTACTGTTTATTCGCGACAAATCCCGTTGTGCTTGATAGTGATGATTACAAAACTATTGTTGAAACTCTACTGTAAATTACAAGAGAACTTGAGGGAAAGGCTTGAAGTTGGTCATAAAATTGCTATGGCTCGTCCTCATAAACCTTATATGGTTCCACACTTGATTTTAGAGTTTCATATGAACTTACAGAAGAAGTAATCCTTTTTTTTAAGTGTTACTTTAATGAAAAACGCGTAGTGTACAGTGGTGCGGGACGAAAAGGATTTTGGTCGGTCGACGGTAAATAGCCGTTAACTAACGAGATGTAAACCTGCAGAAAATTTTGGTGTTGTTTTAGAGGTTTTGACTGTTATTAACTGCCAAAATCCGGTGATACGATTAGTTCCGAAATATACTGGCAACAACTGGATAAACTGTGTTAGGCATATAGAACTGCACTCTGGTGAATAAAAAATGATATAATCTTCCACTGCGATAAAGCTGCACTTCATAATGCAATAAATACCAGAGAGCAATTGAGACGTGCCGCCTCTGGGACGCGTTGGTCTAAACGCTGGCTTCTGACCATTCGTCCGAGTGGGTCTGTCCTAAGGCCTACAATATCTCCCTTCTGGAAACAATGGCCCTAAATAAGAGTACAACTACTTATACCCTTAGAGTAGCTTACGGTACTCCATATACCCTTAGAGTAGCTTACAGTGGCTTGCGCTGTACAACTCCTTATACCCTTAGAGTAGCCTATGGTGGTCATTATACCCTTAGAGTAGCTTATGGTGGTCATTATACCCTTAGAGTAGCTTATGGTGGTCATTATAACCTTAGAGTAGCTTATGGTGGTCATAATACCCTTAGAGTAGCTTATGGTCGTCATTTACGGTGTGTCAAGACGACAAACCTACACAAAAAAACAAAGGAACTGAGACAGCTTGGCTTATAAATTCTTACTCATACTCCTTTTACAACGGACACAGTACCTTCCAACGTTTACTTGCCCCGCTGTCTGAAGATCTGTCTTACTGGTGAACTGGATTCCTTCCATGCTACCAAAAGCTGCATCGATATTTTAGTTTGGCCTAAAACAGTAGCTATTACGTGAGCGCAGTGAACAAGTTTGTAGAAAGAGTGAGTGCTGTTATAAGTAACAATTAAAATCCTCAAAGAATTTCTGGTTATTGTTTTAATTTCAAAATCAGAAATTACTTTCACGGCTTGCACGAGAGTAAATGAAATCTGCCAAATTTTTAAAATCAGAAATTCCAACTCAACGAAAAGAGGCAACTATCAGAAACCCTTTTTCGAAACATGTTAGAATACCAAACTTTAATGTTTCGGTAGCTTGAGATACTTATTGTGTTGCAGAAGGAGCCAGATTCAAAACCAGTAGCTTGTTTCAAAATGTCAGAAAGGCTGTAATTGCTTCAGCGCTGTCTGTTACTGTTCTTAGGCTTTGATAATCTAGACTAAGTACGCCTCCCAGTTTAGACTCATATGAGTTATGTGCTATGATATCCTTATGGTTCTGTCCTTTATAAAATCGCAATTTCGCGAGTGGTTAAGAGTCTTGTTGAGTCCCTAAGTGTACACGATAGGAAACGGAATGGACATAAGTTCCTTTAACCAGGGAAAAACTCGGCAATGGGCGGCCAAATTTCGAACAATCACTAAGGAAAAGTTCCAAGAAACTTGCATCACAGGTCCAAGTACACACAGAGATGTAAAAACATTGCATTTTCGGCCTTACGGTATTCAATTGGTCGTAGAATTGAAAGAACCAAATATACCAAAAAGCTAACAATATTACACTTGGTTTTGATCATTCTTCGAAGAAATGGAAGAAATGTGCTCGATGATATGCTCTTTAACGACGATGCATGGTTCCTCCTAAATAGCTACATCAACAACCATAATTGTAGGATTTCTCATAGTGATAATTCACATGTATCACAACAGCACCGCTTATATCAAACAAAAATTGAAGTATGGTGTGCTGTGTCTCATCGTTTTTTAGTAGACCGTAGTGGATGGTGAGGTTTGCAGTTAAACATATTGATGCTGAAACAATATCCTGACCCGCACCGCTAATTGATACATCATGCCGAGTGAGATGAAAGATTCCACCTCTTGTTGCGTTTCCAAGCGGTCATTCCAAGTCATTCGGTGAGGGGACCTTTATATTCAAAAGCTGGCATACAAAACATAAACGGGCGCTAGTGAGTTAGAAATGCATGAATTTAGTTCTAGAGCCAAATGATGAGGGAGCAAAATTGTGCACGCCGCCCCGGTGGCGCAGTGGTCTAAGCGATGGCTTCTGTTCATTCGTCCGTAAGGGGTCCGGGCTCGAATCCTGGTGAGGCATGGATGTTGTGTTTGTTTTACGGTACTGGCTCTCTCCCTTCCCTGGAACCAGTGATTCTAAATTAGGGACGGGCGACTGCTTATAGCTCATTGAGTTGCTCACGGGGGTCGTTAAACCTCCAATCAAAAAGAAAAATTGGGCACACATAAACATATTTATTTAGAATAAGCGCTGTCTGTCAGGAGGCTAATCTTTACACTTTATAAGTGCAGGGGGATTTCCCTCTTCTATCAGGTTCTTATTCCCTCTTTCAGTTCAGCATACTTGGACTGATTGAAGTTCTGCGTTACTAAATACTCTTTGGCCAAGTAAAAGATCGCTTCCTCTCACTGGAGTCCGCTATATGAGTCCCTTCCAAAAGCTAACAGATTAGTAAAAGTACTTACAAACGATCTTCGTGGTAATCCACTTTAATCGCTGAGATCCTGTGGGCCGGCTCTCCACGGGCCCTATGAATTTAGGGGAACATATTAACAAGGTATTCACCCACATACACCGGAGAACGATAGCTTGACGCGGCATTGGCTGGTAATCAGCGCTCCTTCAAACCGTCGACGTCAACTGTTGGGGAAGTAAGGAGGCTAGCTTGGATACCTCCCTCTTTCTTAGGACTAGTCGTCTGTGGCGATGAACAAGAGCAGAAATCGAGTTCATCAGATCATCGAGTTCATCAGATCATCGAGTTGATCACTAGGTTATTTAACTTTACGTGGTCCAGTGTTTTCCGTACTCTTATTCTGCTTGTCCTTTGGTTCGGAAGCTCGTATGGCATCATGCGATGTTTGTCTTAACTTCCTGGATAATTTTTTCTCCGCCTAGGCACTTCGATACCCGCGGGAGCAGGCTTACAGCTGCTGACCGCCACTACTATTCCTTACAAAAAAAATTCTCGTTTTGGGATTCTCTTCTTGATAGACTGACAGCTTCTCCCCGAGTTGCCAGCCTCTGCGGCTATTTGTATTCCACCAAGGGAAAGCTCGTTCTCTCCGGTCTTACAACTGCCGGACAGAAATCAACTCCTATCCGTGGCCCACTTGGATCTCTTACCCCTTCCATAATTGGAATTTGGCTGCCTTTAGAATCATTTGAGATTTGTTTCGCGTCTGTTGCTAGGCATTAGTAGTCTTATGGTCTTCGTCAATTTTCTCCATACAGGGCGCTCTTTTCTTGTCTGCTGCGGACTCAAAGACCGAATTTGCCATGTCGATCACAAATACAATAAGTTCTGGCGTCCGCTAATTCCTTCGACGTTAATACTTTACTGAAAGACATATTTATAGGACATTTTCAGCACTAAACGTGTGGGAGTGTTGTCCCCATCTTCTGTGTGGGTGGCCTCTCACAAACACTTAATACAATTATTGATATAATTTAATCTCACACCCTTTTAGCCCTCTTCGCCGGTTAATTAATTATTCCAAACTCCTAATCTCATACCAAGGTCATTGTTCATTTTACTCTAGAAGAGGGGAAAAGTCATTGCTCGTTTCAGGAAAAAGGTTGACGATGCGTCACATCGCCTGCAAAGATGAATCTTCGTAGCGAGTTTTTGGATATCGTCTCATTTCTTCATATATTTGGCCCCACAATCATCCAGTTTAGTGCCAAAATATTTTCTCCCCTGATGTTACCTTAAAGAAAAAGTGCATAAAAGAATCTCACACACACTTTAGGAAGCAGCATTGAGTAAAGTGTCTGTAGATACAATGGAATATGCACGAACTAGGGCTCGTGAACATGGGTCACACTTCGAACACAAGCTGTGTGCTCCGTAAATTGTCAAAGAATAGTGTGCATTTAAATTTATATATTGTTGCAGGTTAAATACACATACGTTCACTGAATTATAAGCGCTGTCATGCTCTCTCAACTACTACGGAATGTTACTCTCCTTTGTTGCACAAAAAACAGTAACATTGGCGCCCATGAAACAGCTGTCATCTGTTGGGTTAAGAGTCATCTTGTAGGATGGACTTGATCGGCTGCAAAGTTCAGATAATTCTTGGAGGATACCCAATCGTCTAGCAATATCAGGAGATATTTTTCGTGCCCCACACCATGATAGCACCTTCAGAGCTTGAGTTGTGTTAAATGGGCAAGCTGAGTCCTTTATGGAGATCAAGCCAAGCTACCTCTCTACCGTCGGTGCAGAACAAGGTGTAGCGCCTACTGTGGAGAGGTGTTCCGGTATGTGTACCGCGACTTGTTGGACAACATGACTTTCTTCCAGACTTCCAGTGTCCAGTCTTGGTGTTCCTGACACTACTGTAGACGAGCTTTCCTGTTCTTCGTAGAAAGCAGTGGTTTCCGTGCAGGCATGCGTCTGCCAGTACCGACTCCACTGAATTCCCTGCCCACTGTTCACTGAGATATTGATCCGGACAGGCGTCTTTGAATGCTGAGGTCAGTTGCTGCACCCAGGAAGTCCAGTTTCTCCGTACACGCTTTCTCAGACGACAGCGATTTTGTTTCTGACTGATTGTCGTAGCGACATAGTTACGTCTGTTAGACAAGCAATGTGGGTAATTTTTCCATTGATTCAAGACCCGGGATATGTCACCTTTTGAGAAACCAATTTGTTCTCAAAATCGTCGCTTCAACTAGACGAGCACCATCAATAAGCCGTTAACTGAACTCAGAAATATCCTTTGTTTTCTCCCATTGTGATCAACACTGCTGAGGATTTCTTATTTTGATTTATTTATTTAATTTTGATTGCAAGTTTAACGACCTCCGTGAGCAACTCGATGGGCTATAAGCAGTCGCCCTTCCCTAATTTAGGGCCACTGGTTCCAGGGAAGGCGGAGAGAGCCATTGCCGTAAGACAACCACAACATCCATGCCCCACAATTGTTCGAACCCGAACCCATCACGGACGAATGGTCAGAAGCCATCGCTTAGATCACTGCGCCACAGGGGCGGCAGTAGCATCCTTTATTTATCATGTAGTGACGCACGTGTCCATGTGCACTCATTGTCATAAAAATCCACGCACCACGAAAAAACCGCGGAATTAACGAGACACTCGGCAAATAGCTACGGGGAGGGAAGACATGCAAATGATAAAAGTTTTGGGCGACTCCGCATGCCCGCACGTCCAAGACCGGCGCTGCAATCGCAATCTTCGGGGCTTAGAGTGTTTAGCAGCGCAGTGGACTTCACATGCTTGCCGGAGTGCACGGTAAGAGGCAGGTGAAATCCCTGAGCGATAGACATGCCAAGAAGCCGCCGTAGATAGGTGTACGGGCGACTGACGGAGTTTGAACGATGCCGTATCGTCCGGATGAGAGCGGCAGGGAGGCTGGCGCGCTGAATCGGCTGACATTTGGGCGGTCGTACAGTACGGCGCGATCGTGTTGGGAGAAATGGACACGGGAAGGCACACAGACACTGTGGACTGGCTCTGGACAACCCAGACACACAACCAGCTGAGAGGACCATGTGATCGTGAGAACAGTCGGTACATATGACGTCCTTGTCCAATATCCAGAGACATGTGGCGGCTGTACAAGGGACTCTTGTGTCCTCCATAACCATTTCCAGACGCCTGTCAGGGGCGAATCTGCACTCTCGACGGTCCTTATGTTTTCTGCCATTAAAACCTAACCATCGTCTAAGTCGATTGCAGTGGTATCAGCAGAGAGCAACATGGAATGCTACGGACTGGCGACGTATAGTGTTCAGCGACTAATCCCGCTTCTGTATGGGAACGGACGACCACCGTGCCAGAGTGTGAAGGACCGCAGGTGAGCACTACAATCCCAACTTCGGAGATGCATGTTGTGCATCTTGCACTTCTTCATGTTCAGTCGGGCTCTCATTAACGTGCTATCGTGTACACTGATCCTTTAAGTGTTGTGCAGTCTGTGTCATCGTTGGACTTCAGTGACCACCCTTTTCTTTTTACCATACGAAGGCTTATACGTACTTTGCTCGAGGCCGGTGTCCAGATACAATTCTGCTGAATTCCAGTGCATGTTGGAATTCCAGGTAACGAGTGTGCTGATGCGGCTGCTAGATCTGCTTCCTCATTGGTCGTCACACGCTTGTCACTCTTTCATCGTGATGTACGCTTTATTGTTCATGATCATATCACGGGAACGTGGCAGGGTCTGTGGGATCAACAGGTGGAAAATATACTTCGTCTTATCAAACCCCTTCTTGGAGTTTGGAGCCGGAACCGTAGGGAGGAAGTCATCCTTGCGGGTCTCCGAATTGGGCATTGTCGTTTCACCCGCCGCTTCTTGCTGTGACTCACTGTTAATCAAGTTCTCTGTAGTTGTGTTCCACGCTGCAGCGGCTTCTAGATGACCACTGCAATACATTCGCTGTCTTTTCTTTTTTTAAACTCATTGGCTTTTTAAACACATCTAGTTTTTACACTCTTCCTCATTCTCATTTTTTCCTTTTACGGAAGAAGCCTGATTTTTAAACATTATACCACTTTTTAATACTGTTTGTTTGATTGCCTTGTGTTTGGCGCTCTTTTGCCCCTTGCGCCATAAAGATCCACCAACCAAACATTAATATCAACCTAACTGTACAGCGGCACACGTCCCGAACTGCAGGCGTGATGGCCTGGGGATCCATCGCGTATGAGAGCCGGACTTCTTTCGAAGTGATCCGAGGGACGTTTAAAGCCCAACGCTTCGTGCAGGAGATCCTGCGGCCCTATGTGCTGCCTTTCCGGGAGGGGCGTCCCGGAGCCATTTTCTAACAAAATAACGCCCGTCCGCACACGGCTCGGGTTTCCCAGGACTGTCTACGTCATGCTTCGACGCTTCAGTGGCCTTCCAGATTGCCTGATCTCTTGCCCATTGAGCACGTGTGGGACCAGATGGGACGCCAGCTTTCTCCATGTCCCAGAGTTCGTGATTGAGAAGTGTGGGCCGATCTGTCCCAGGATAACATACGGAGTCTCTTTTTACTCCATACCGGACCGTATCACCGCATGTATCTGAGCACGAGGCAGTCCGACGCTGTACTAACGCTGACCGGAATGGGTACCGTATGTCCGCAGGAAATCGTCCTGTAGCTGGGATATTTTAACCACGACTAAAATCTCATTTGAATCCGACGCCTCCTTCTTTATGCGAGGATTTTTATGACAATGAGTGTATTTCCCATATACGCTACGTAAGTGGCGTTTAGGTAGATCTGCATAAAGGTTTGGTTGATAATTCAGTGCCCGGTGTGTTTACAATATGTAATGAAAACTTGTGTAATAGACCATCTGGGTTACGCGCCTTTGAATCACCCTGTATCGTTTTCTTCAAAATGTGGTTTCTTCACAGGGATATCTTTAAACAACTTCTCCATCTTCGGAGAGCTTTTTTTAGTTAATCTTATTAAATCAGTGAATGCATTGAATCGGACACACGTAGTCAACGGCAAACGAACTAACAAGACTCTTGAAACGCATTAAGGCGAGCAATGTTATTTCTTCGTACCAGACACCTTAATGAAACTGAACTGACTGAGAAGCAATCGCCTTAAACATTAAGAAGTTACAATTCATTTTTTATTTTATTTTAGTTTTTTGAAAATTTTGTATCTTTTCTAAGACAATATGAACAAAGAAGCCTACATTTGCTTCTCTCCTGCCCAAGGTTGCAGAATGTACGCTGTTCGCGGATACTCTCCAAATCGCTAGCAGATTTTGCAGATAGTTTTGGCTTGTAGATTAAACAAGAAAGATGACACCGAATTTTCGGGTGTAATAAGCACGTCCTTTGAATCTGTTCTGACGCAAATTAAATTTATCAAAGCTATTCAAAGTCAATGGAACCGGTATGGAAAACAATAGTATCTGACGGAAGAAAGAAGTTTTCCAGTCGGGTTTTTAATCCCTCAGATATTGCTGTAAACGGAATAGTGAGCTTACGCCTTCTGGTTGCAGACTTGTGCTTTAAGAAAAACATGAATTTGTATGAGAAACATTTCGCACCGGAAACGCTCTCCAACACAGAAATAATTTTTCAAATCGGACTCTTAGAAACAGAGATATCGACAAAAATAAGATGTGACTTTACGTCTCCTGGTGGGAAAACCATGCATTATTTTAGAAATGAAGTATTCTCAAAAGCAGAAATTAACAGTTATGCTCCCTGGGGACCAAACCATTCTTTACCAAGCATTAGAAATTATGTGAAAAATATTTTCCACCAGGTCTTGTATGCGATACAGGAAGAATTTTTCAAATCGGAGTTTCAGGAGCAGAAATAACGCAGAAAACGTAATTTACCTTTGTGCCCCTAGCGGAAAGTCTATGATTTACTTGAAAATTTTGAATTTATATGAAAAACATTTCGCATCGGAAACACTATCCAACAAAGAAGGATTTTTTCAAATCGGACTCTTAGAAGTACAGATATTGACAAAAATAAGATATACATCTACGTCCCCTGGCGTAGAAACCATGCATTATTTCAAGAAGAAAATGGTCCTAAAAGCTTTGTCGACATGATTAGTATCGGTCAACAAACGACTTTTTTTTCAATCGAGAGTTTAGAAGCTCATATTTTGCTGCAAATACATCAGAAGCGGAAATTAAGACGTACGCCACCTGGTGGCCAAACCACTTTTCACAAAAATTTTAAATTATGTGCAAAGGATTTCTCATCAGGAGCTGTATCCGGTGCAGAAAGAATTTTTTCAAATCGGAGATTTAGAAGCAGAGATATAGGGGAAAGCAATTTACCTTTACTCCCCTAGCGGAAAGTCTATGAATTACTTGAAAATTTCGAAATTATATGAAAAGCATGTCACACTGAAAGCACTATCCAACAAAGAAGGACTTTTTCAAATCAGACTCCTAGAAGTAGAGATATTGGCAAAAATGAGATATACATCTACGCCCCCTGGCGGAGAAACTGTGGAATATTTTAAGAAGAAAATATTCCGAAAAGGTTTATCGATGTGAGTGGCATCAGTCCACGAAATAATTTTTTCAATCGATATTTTAAAAGATCAGATTTTATGGCAAATACATCAGAAGCAAAAATTAAAACTTGCGCCCCCTGGTGGCTAAAGTATTCTTTACCAAAAATTTGAAATTATATGCAAAATATTTTCAATCAAGTGTATCCGCTGAAGAAAGAATTATCAAATCGGAGTTTTAGAAGAAGAGTTATCGGGAAAAATGTAATTTACTTTTACGCCCCCTAGCGGAAAATCTATGCGTAATTTGAAAAAGTAACTATATCAAAAATACTCTCCGACATAAATGGAATCGAAAGATAAAATGATTTTTTTAGTCGGATGTTTAGAAGCAAATATGTCGAATACAACATATTTTTGAATTTGACATCATCGGCATTTATTCCCCCTAGTGGCGAAATTGTACTTCGTAAAAAAACTAAATAAAGGATCATCATTCGCATATTTCATATTTCAGAGATATCGTGGGTACAGACGAACGGACGGACAAACCGGTAACATAAGCACGATCTTTTTTTAAAAAAGACGTGCTGAAAATGAAAGTGTTTTTTATGTACAGCAATTAAAACACTTACTCAAGGCTTTATTCAAATTAATATACTTAATTCTATTTGAACTTGAAGAACATTCACTTATCTTACACATCTTCAGAGTTCTTATGTCTTTACTTACTTTTCTGGCCTGTAGATTTTATCAAGACCTGTTCTCAATATACAGGAACTGAATCAAAACTTTCGTTTACACAGAAAGAATTTAAATTTTATCGCCAGGTTCCACTTGCAGTTGCTATTTATTAAATTAATTTTTTTCCCTATGTCTTTTGTAAATCTACTATTTTTGAAATAAGTTGTCGAAAATGCAATTTATACAAAAGGTTCATTAGTGGAACTGTTTTTCTGGATACAAAACCTTCCTTTAAAAATATCAGTCTCTAGTTTTTATGAGGTTCATAGTCCAATATTTTAATATTTTGCCATGAAGGTCCATTTCACACTCACACACATTGTTGCACATTCAATTGTAATGTATTTATTTTTTGCTCATTGAAATCTGTAAAGTTCTAATACACAGTCGCGTCACATTGTTGTGACCACCTCCTCCTTTTTAACGTCAACAGCGCGTAGCCAATGAAAGAAGGCACGTGTCGTGAGCTGACTTGGAGGGTACAAAAGGTGTGATGTACGCATTCTGAAAACACATCACTCGTTGCTGTCATGGATAAAAGGAGTGATTTATCACGTTTGCAAAAAAGGGACGATCATCGGATTTTGGACCAAGGGTGGCAGTATCTCTGAAACAGCACAGTTTGTGAACTGGTCGCATGCTGCTGTGATTAAAGTGTATGGTGATTGGAGAAATGGAACCATTGAGAATAAGCGACGTGGAAACTGCGGATCACTACGTGCCATTGATGCGAGAGGTGAACGTCGGCTTCGAAGGTATGTGAGGGCTGATCGACACGGTACAGTGGAGCAACTCACTGGCCGAATGAACCATGGGGCTACAGGAAGTGTGTCTAAAATGACAGTTCAGCGAACCCTGCTGCGTATGGTGCTCTGATGTAAACAGATGGTCACTGCACCTATGCTAACGAAGGTGCATCGGTAGAAAAGGCTTACATTTGCACGGCGGTATCAAAATGTACCTCCGCTGATTGGCAAAACATTGCCTTCTCCGATGAGTCACGTTTTCTGCTTCATCGAACGAATGGACGTTGGCGTATAAGGCGAGAAACATCGGAGAACAAACACTCTTCAATCATTGCTGGAAGAACACAAGCTGGTGGAGGCAGCGTTTCGGTGTGGGGAATGTTTTCGTGGCATTCCCTTTGTCCACTGATACTTGTGGAAGGCACTATGGACAGAATTCAGTATGAATCCATCCTTGCAGACCACTTACACTCATACGTGTTGATTGTCTTCCCTGGGGCGGATGAGATCTTCCAGCACGACAATGCGACGTGTCACACAGCTAGGAATGTCTGAGAGTGGTTGGAAGAGCACGATGAAGACTTCAAATTACTTCCCTGGTACCCTAATTCCCCAGACTTAAACCCAATTGAGCATCTGTGGGAACACCTTCATCGTGCTGTTCCCTCTATGGATCCTCCACCAAGCACCCTCCTGCAGCTGTCAGATGCACTGCTGTCAGCATGGCTCCACATACCTGTGAACACCTTCCAGCACCTTAATGAGTCACTCCCAGCACGTCTAGGTGCTGTCCGCGCTGTACACACGGTTACTCTGGATGTACACGGCGGTTACGCTAGTGGTCACAATAATGTGACTCGACAGTGTAGTTATTTATTATTTTATTAACTGATCTTTAAATTATCTTATTCTATTATTATGAAGCTTCGCGACTTTGCAGCAAGTTTTCTGTTTCAATGGTTTTCTTCGCAGGCACATTTTATTTTTATACAATGCCTATGGAATATGACGAGCAGCCCACTTTCGAGACCAATCCCATGGAGCGTTGTCGAAGCTCAAAAGAATGTGAAATTTGGTTGACTAAAATGGTGATATTGCTGCTGCATTGATTAAGTTCAAGGGGAGAAATAAAACAGAATATCAATGCGAAATGTCTGTCTTCTTACAGGGGTATCGTCTTTTCGCTTCTTTTACCCTTACCGTTTTCTCAACACAGCAGACAATCGCCGTAGACTACAATTGTTCTAACGAGGTCGCATTCAAAGATTTCTTTGCGCACTTCCATTGATGAAATGCAAGAGACGGATTCTATCACTCCGCAAGAAAGAATTACGCACGTCCTGAAATCATTCGCTTAACTCGCCGCTACAGATGGCGAAAACATGCCTGCTACCTAATTCATCGAACTAGAGAAGTGTTACTTACGAAACCTCACTTCTTTTTATTCACTTGGAATCTATTTCCATTCCATTCAGGAAATGCCTTCCGCTGGGAGTCCCTTGATTGAGAAAAAAGAAACAGCAATAGACTGATAAAACAAAGAACAGGAATCATTCCACTCAAGTATCAGATGTGATGCGCACGCCTTTTAACTTACGGACATCCTAGTGCAGAACTAAAATTAGGAATATTCTTCAATATTCCCAATGTACCATGAAACAAATGCAAAAATGATAATTATACCTTGTCAAAAAGCAGATATAACCGTATAGTTTGGTTATATTATTCTTCAGTTTCACTCAGAGGGGGATTTTGTTACTCTACGCCTCTTTCCGGACTAAAGTAAAGTAAATCCCATGGAAAACAATTCGATGTAACAAAAATGTTTAATGGAAGTAGTCAAAACTATTACTGAAATCTGATTTTTGAATGATGTTGGATGAAGTGAAGTAACTATAGTAATCGTTGATACTCAAACACATATTTTACTAAACTATCTCCGAACACCATTTCAACACGTTCTACATAAAGGTAACAATATCGCATTGCAATCTGCATAAATTACAAGAACCTGATGGTAAGTGTGATAATCCATACTTCCGTACCTGAAAAAAAAACAATAGCCACAATCACAAAATGCAATATGATTTAGATACACGATATTACTGGCTACATTTTGATATACAACTGGCCATCTTCACCGTCACTAATTAATAACAAGGAACAATACACCAACTATATCTTAAAAGTATAACTATACTAGTGATCCGAAATTTCTTGGCGTAGAATAGAAATAAAAGTTTCCAAGCGTCCGCACATCAACCAGACTGGTTTTCTCAAGGAAGGTAGACAGCTAACTGCAAACGGAATAATAGAACGGTTCAACAATTCGAACGTGGTGACTTGATTTGACAATAACGAGTGGATGAGAACGTAATCAGGTATTCAAAGACACGAGGCGTTATGCTCGTTTAGCACGCGGAATCCTGGAAGGGAAACCAAGAGGCAATCACTATTTGAAAAACTGGTTCCAAACCCGTGGCAACTCCAGTGAGACGCTATCATTGCACGACTCGCTGTTGGTTATGATATCCAAAGTTTCGCGAATGGCAGTAGATTTTGGGGTGGAGTAGGAAGCTCATTTCTTTACTTCATCTCATATAGGAGTAGCGGACTTGAACTTGACTTCTCTCGATAGAGCAGTGGTTACTTTGCCGTTCTTTACGTCCCTTTTATGTTCGTTAACTCGAATTCTAAATGAACGTTTAGTCATTCCAAAGTAGTATCGCGCGGATCCGTCCGGATATAGTAGAGGAATGGCATGAACACCTGCTTCTCTGGAAGCTGGGGACTTCTCAGTGTTTTCCTTAAGCATGGTGGTAAAGATGTCGGAGATCTGATACCAACACCGAGGTTCATCGTCTTGAGCGCGTTCTTGAGCTGATAGGAAGCATTTGGTATATAGGGAATTGATCATAGTTAGCGTAGCTGCGGATTCAAAAGATTAGTACTACTGGTCCGGGTTTTCTCGATGTAGCGATGTACCTGGTTCGGGGCGTATCCTACCTCAGTGGCCAGCTCGATAACGTTTCGCAATTCGCATTGCCTAGAGACAACATCTGAGGAGACTGCAAAGGCTCTTCAGATTCGAGAACGGAATAAAGCTGTCTTGTAGTCAACGGGACAGAATGAGTTGCGGAGCATCAGGTTAGGTACGGATGTGGGTTTATAATAGACTCGTGTGCGAAGGCGATTTTCAGGTAATTTACTCAGTAAAACATCCAGATAAAGCAATGCGCCATTGTGTTCGAGCTCCATAGTGAAACTGATAGTAGTGTGAATATCGTTGATTTTATCTAAAGAAACCGGAACGGCAGTCTTTCCGGGAGGCCATATGAATAATATATCGTCCGCATATCTTAGCCGTCACTACTGACCTGGGAAACACTAGTGAAATAAAACGGCATGAACTTATGAATGAATCCAATATTTCTCCTGGCAGGGACAATACTTTCGCTTCGTCTTATCCTTTACAGTAGAATGAGTGAAGCCCTTAGGGAAAATACTAGGTAAGATTGGAAACGTTTACTGATTTTTTTAAACAATTCTATTTACAGGATATTTAAATTTTAACATTTACGTGGGTGGACATCTGCAGAACATAACAGCCCCCTTTCTCCTCCTCATCGCAACCTCGAATGTCCTTATTCCGCCTCCAAGCATACAAGAAGACCTACAGTACATCACCGCTGTATTTAACGACAGCTCTCTTAAACAATCCAAGCAACATGGCGTCTTTAAAGAAAAGTTTCACGAAATGGCCAGATTGTCCATTCTGATAAAATATATCTTACACTTCCGTTACTTGAACATATACACACACAACAAAAATTATATTCATTACTGGAATGCCAAACTGAAACACACATCGATTAAAATACATAAACCGTATTGAAATATTTATAGAGGCCGTCCAGGGAAATGCTCACACATGTATTGAAATGCTTGACAAATACGTCTGCAACAGGGATACATACACTGGCGGAAAGTGAAAAATGAACACCAAGAAGGAGATGTCTGATACCAACGAAATTTATACAGCATAATCAAGGAATACAGACGATAACGTGATCAAAACATTATGGAAAAATACAGCTGTATTTGCTGGTAAACTGAAAAATAACATTTGCATGTAACATGGTTAGTACGAATTTGAACCGCCATGAACTGCGTCACACTGTGCAATTCTGGCATGGAGTCTGTCATACAGATGTTGGATGTAAGTTTGGGGTATTGAGTTCCAAGCATCCTCAACATGGACGCGTAAATCGGGGATGGTCGTGGATGGCCGTGGAGACCGGATAAGTCGTTGTCCCATAAAATCCCACACTTGCTCAATGGGGGACAAATCCGGTGAACGTGCAGGCCACTGAAGTTGTCTCACACCCTGAAGTGCATGTTGCGTTGCACGTGCCGTGTGTGGGCGTGCGTTATCTTGCTGGAAAACACCACGATGGATCGACTCTACAAATGGCACAACAACGGGCTGAATGATGTTGTTGATGTAGGAGGTGCTGTTTAACGTACCCGGTACAAACACCAGTTGTGTACGGGAGTGATAGCTGATCGCTCCCCACACCAGGAGACCAGGTGTAGGCCCTGTGTGTCGCTAGCAGATGCAAGAAGGGTGGAGACGCTCCCCTGTGCGTCTGCGAACACGCATACGGCCATCGGAGTCTCCCAAGCAGAATCTGCTTTCATCGCTGAACACGACAGATCGCCATTGCGTTCTCCAATGCAGACGTTGGCGCCACCACTGCAGCCGTTCCTGGCGGTGGGCTGGAGTCAGAGGTACATATGCCAGAGGCACACGTGCACGTAGTCCTGCATCCAGTAGACGGTTGCGGATTGTTCGCACAGTCACCTCAGGTACAACGGCAGCTCGGATTTGTGTCGCAGTGGATGTTCTGCTTGACAACGACGCTCTTCTTATGCGTCGATCGGTCCGCTCATCAGTCCGTCTGTGACTCCCGGTTCCACGTCTTCTCGTGTGGGAATGTTCCTCGGACCATCTACATCACCATCGTACCACCATCGATACTTCCCGTCCAATTCGCTCCGCAATACGACGATACGACCACCCAATCTCGCGGAGTCCTACTAGACGACCTCTCTCAAAGTCCGATAACTGCTGAAATCGTACACGTCTTCCATTTCCAGGCATTGCAGCTTCTTCAGGGTCTTCGCACGTGTCCGTACGCCGACGACTGATTGCATTCACTTCGCCGTACTCCTTAAATACCACCGACGATAATTTGCATATTATGCCGTGCTGTGGTGCAAGCGCTCACCGGTTGGTTTCGAAATTGACATCACATCTACGTAAACTCGACCCCATTAGCATATGTAAATTTCATGATCGTCCGCTAATTCCTTCTTGGTGTTCTTCTTTCACTTTCCACCAGTGTATATTATATTGACAAAGTATTAAGAAAGCTGGATCTAGCAAAATCAAGATCATTTATTAGTCTCAATCATTATATAATCAGCCCTATATTTGGCCGCTATGACTGCAGGGACACTTCTAGAAATGTTTTCCACGAGATACCGGTAGGTCCATACCGGAATTTTTCTCCATTCCTTCTGAAAACCTTTCTGCCAGAGCTGTTGTAGAGGAAAGTCTTACTGGTCAATTAGGATTCTGGTTCTAGCTCGTCCCACTACTGGTCTATTGGATTTATATGGAGAGACTAAGCCAAACAATCCAACACTTGGACGTCCTGCTCTTCAGATCAGGCTTGGGCTGGGCAGTAGGTAGTACGAAATAACTCCAGGTATTTCCTCATTACCACACCGTAGGTAATCGGGAATTGCCTGGAGTTATGTACGACTGGTGAGCTGCTGACCAAAGATAGTAACCGTAGGAATGCAGTTCCCGATGGACTGTTCTGGTTCAAGTAGCTGTTCTGGTCACTTGTTCGACGTCGCTGGCTAGGTCTGTGGCGGAAGACATGCGTGACTTCAGATTCCACAGTAAGCTCCGTTTGCTACAACCACTCAGTTTGTTCGCTTTCTCTGTAGTGGCACCATGTGCTTTGAAATACACCAGCGACAAAAAAGTTTCGCAATCACCGAGGAGTGGCATTGCCACTTCTGATTGCTTACTCAGATGTTATCCATTTGCCATGCAGCGTTCATTGTCCGCCGGTTCAGCTCAACGCGACGTAGCCGCTTCCACTTCGGTCTAACAGTTGTGCCAACGCTCTTCTTTATATACAGCATCCAACACAACCAACGAGTCTGGTTTGGCATATGCAAGCTTATTTGCATATGTGGAGGTGTCAAAATGTTTTTGTCAATACCGTTCTCTTCTATGCTTCTTTACAGCTGGCTTGTTGTCATCAACACTGAAAATCCTTCAGACCAAGTGTTACGAGTTTGAAAATCACAGGTGTTCTGTGTTTCGCATGGACATAATAATGTAGGTTTAGAAAGCGTCGTTCATAAAATATGCGCATGATTTTCTCTTAGTTTGCTGTCAGGTGAAGAAAATTTCAGCTGATTGAAACACTTTGGTATTGGTCAGTAATGAACTTTACATATAACTGGACGGCTTACATGGTTTCATTTTTCACACTGTCCTTTGGAGTCGTATCAACCAGTTTCTTTAATGTGACATCGGTAAACCTTTTAACCGTCGCAATGTTACATTGCTCTATGGAAGGGTTGGGGAACCTGAGACCTTCTAGTCCATCAAGTGCGGCCTTGCCGCCCTGGTGGCGCAGTGGTCTAAGCGATGGCCTCTGATCATTCTTTCGAACGGGGTTCGGGTTCGAATTCCGGTGAGGCATGGATGTTGTTTTTGTCTTACGGCACTGGCTCTTTCCCTTCCCTGGAGTTAGTGACCCAAAATTAGGGACGGGCGACTGCTTATAGCCCATTGAGTTGCTCACGGTGGTCGTTAAACCTCCAATCCACAAAGAAACAGAAGAGTGCGGCCTTTTAAGTGAATCCAAATTTTGCAGAACAAACCTCTTTATTTTTATTCATATGTTTTTGTTCGGCTTTTATTATTTTAATCTTGAAATGACCGTATTTAAAATACCAAAAAAAAAAAAGATTCAACGAAATAATGCTCCCCGACTGACGGCCACAATTAAAAAAAAATTCGGCAGTCATAAGGGTTATTTCGACACCTGCTACGCAAATGATTTTGTTCTATGGCCCTTGAAGAACTACAGACTGAGTAGATTGAGCTCTCAGAAGATAACATTTTAAAGTCCTTATTGGACGCAAAGAAAGATCCAGTTGAAATATGGGAAAATGCAAAAGAATAACCATGCACGAAAACTGCTTTCTTGCTTTTAAACCATTTATTGCTGCCAATCTACATTCTCCTACCTAACCCAAATCAAGACGCTCTTAAAGTCACAAATGACGGATACCCATTTAGAGGATCAGCTAAAAGTGCGGATCTCCATTTTGCAACCGAATGTTCAAATGCTTTCCAGCTAAAAGCAGTCACAGCGAAACCATTAAAAGGTTAGTTAACTTTAGAACTAACATTTTTTTTTGAAGTTAGTTAGGCCGCCCCGGTGGCGCAGTGGTCTAAGCGATGGCCTCTGATCATTCGTCCGAACGGGGTCCGGGTTCGAATTCCCTGTGAAGCATGGATGTTGTGTTTGTCTTACGGCACTTGCTGTCTCCTTCCCTGGAACTAGTGACCCTAAATTAGGGACGGGCGACTGCTTATAGCCCATTGAGTTGCTCACGGTGGTCGTTAAACCTCCAATCAAAAAAAAAAAAAAAAAAAAAGAACTTAGTTAGTACATAGTAAGATTTTACAAAACGTACATTTCGAAGTACATTTAATTGCAATTTCTTGAATGCGGCCTTGTTAGATTACAGCTAACTTAATGCGGCCTTCTAACATGAAACTGTCCCCCACCTCTGCTCGAGAGGATTAAGTGGGAAGTGAATGTAATCTTTTTTTTTTTATTCGGGGTTTAACGACCACCGTGAGCAACTTAACGAGCTATAAGCAGTCGCCCTCCCTAATTTAGGGTCACTGACTCCAGCGAAGGGAGAGAGCCAGCGCCGTAAGACAAACTCAGCATCCATGCTACACCGGGATTCGAACCCGGACCCCTTTCGGACGAATGATAAGAAGCCATCGCTTAGACCACTGCGCCACATGGGTGGCATTCGATGTAATTCCAAATGCATCATTCTATTATTTGACGTTACAGTTACGTGCATATAAATAATAAAAACAACTCTCCGATCCTAGTAAGGAAATGATATTTATTTCTCGGCTCGTTGTTTAAATAGCTTACTTCCAGCGGTTGTTTTTATAAAAACATATTTTGTAACATTCTCCCAAGAAAAGACATGTTAAGAGTGCAAAAACATAGTTTACTTTGAAGGTATTCTTCTGAGAGATACGATGGCACGTTAATTACAAATTTACACGAAATAATTTTAATACACTTTGTCGTAATTATGGCACAATATGCATGTCGGTTAAGGCATCTCCCACTTGTAAGTCTCCCCAGAAGCGTTCTTTTTAATAATGGGTGTAATACATGTGACTATAAAATGTTCACGTTGAAACCACTACTGGACTTCGTTTGCGTGTAGCATGGAAGTTATGCTAGACTAAACCTGTTAATTTTCATTGGAAGTTATGCTGGACTAAGCATGTTAATTTTCTTTGTAAACAACTTTTACACTGCTCATTGCTTAAATTAAGTATTCAACTGCGGAAAATTCGAAATGGGAACTTTGATTTCTGCGTAGTTATAGCTGAACTATAAATGTTGCAAACTAGGGAAGAAAATAGCTTTCTCGGAGTCCGTAGGGAACTGCTTCCTTTCACGAATATTAGTTACATCTTCTTTATGACAGCATGCAATGTTCAGAGTGTTAACCACGTTTTTCTTTCTTCAATCAGCGGAAATTTCACCTGTTGGTATTACAACTGAGATTTTGCCTACGGGGAATCAAACTCCTACAACGCATAAAATTAAAAGAAAAAAATAGTTATTATTTCCGTGTTGTGTTTCTGGGTGTAAAAAGAAGGGCTCAATTTGGAACTAATATACATTAATTATTTGACGTTTGAGATATTTCCTATTTAATATTCTAGGAGCACAAAATTAACAGTTTTATAAATACTTTATGGCATTACTAAATAAATAAATACATACTGGTAGTTTACTTTCTAATAGGCAATCTTAGTAACTCACGAACAAAAAATAACTATTAATAACAATCAAAGAGAGCTAATATATATGAACTTTGTTAGGTGGTACACATGCCGGTCACTGAATCAAAAACTTTTAATTCAGCACCGGGTTGGACCTTTTTTACCTTGAATTACGGCACGTATTGGTGGGGCATAAGTTCCACAAGGTGTTGTAATGCATCTACAGCGTACTAGGCGTTCACATGACATGACATTAACTGGCCCAGATTTTCTCACGGATCTGCTTTCCTAAAATGACACATACATTCTCAATGTGGTTCAGATCCGGGCTTTGTTGCAGCCAAGGAAGATGGTGGAAGTTACTGTCTTGCTCAATGAACCATTGCTGAACACATATTTCGCGATGGACAGTACTTTTATTAACAGCCCTCGCCTGCTGGACAAAACGTCAACATTGCACGATGGACTTGATCAGCAACAATGTTCAGATAATCCTTGGAGGAGAGCCGACGTTCCAGCAGTATCAGGGGATCGGTTCCGTACTAACAGAACGTGTCCCACCACATCACCTCCAGAAATTTGAGTTGTGTTTAAAATTAGAGATGAGTCCATTGCTTCATGGGGGTATGCCAAATTCTCTCTCTACCGTCGGTACAGAACAAGGTGTACCACGACTTCTCGGACCACATCACTTTTTTCCAGTCTTCCAGGATCCAGTTATGGTGTTGTTGACACCACTGTAGGGTAAGTCTAATAAACGTCAGCCTGCTGCGTCAATTCGTCTGCAGGGCTTGAATGAGCTCACTGTACATATTTGCTGCGGTAAACGTTACGATAATACTCCGGATCTGAGGAGCCAGAGGTTCGGACCCGTGTACAGGTGGTGCGAACTGGGAGTCGCACGCGACGGACCGTCAGAGCTATTGAGAGACTCTGAGAGATTGGTTCGCCGCGAACAATTTTCTTTTTTGGGCACAAGACCTTAATTAATTATTTGGTACATTGATATTGACACGCAGATACAATTACATTTAGACAAAAGCACATTACAAAGCAAAATCACAGATACATAAGTACGCACATTCAGCGTTTGACAGATTTATCGAGAGCGCAGACCCATCGTTGTTCATCAGCTGTTGGTTACATTTATCCATAGAGTTTCATTGGCCTTATGGAAGTTAGGGTACCGAGCTTTGTTGGGACAGTTCCAGTGCTTGTGTCCCGCCTGCCCACAGCTGGCACAACTCTCGAACATTGCTGGACACTTGGCTTTGTGGTGTCCGTACCCGTTTTATTTGAAGCAAGGTGTTTCTCTCAGGAATCTGTCACCACTGTAGATGAACTTTCCGGTCCTTCGCAGAAATCAGTGGGTTCCGTATAGGCATGCGACTGACAATACCGATACTCTTCAATTCCCTGCGCACATATATAGATCGGGAATAGCCTTCACTGAATGCTTCAGTCAATTGCTGCAAACAGGAAGTCCTGTTTTTCTGTGTAAGCCATCTTAGACGAAGCCGATCTCGTTAGACAACAATGTGGTTTATTTTTCCACTGATTAAAGACCGGGGATATCTCACTCTTTTTGAGAAATAATCAGCTCTGGTGTTGTTGTTTTTTATTGGAGGTTTAACGACCACCGTGAGCAACTGAATGGCCACTGGTTCCAGGGAAGGGAGAGAGCCAGGGACTTGAAACAAACAACATCCATGCCTCACCGGGATTCAAACCCGGACCCTTTTCGGACGAATGATCAGAAGCCATCACTTAGGCTACTGCGCCACCGGGACGGCGCTCTGGTATTTTCAAAATCGTCGCTCCAGCGAGACGGGCATCCACAATGAGCCCTTTATCAAACTCTAAAAGATCCTTCGCATTTCCCATTGTAGTAAGCACCACTGACAATTATTAACGAGTATCTGTTTCAAATAATTGCCTAGGTTACGTAGTGACGCACGTGACCACTTATCTTCCATATGTTCTGCATAAATGACGTTTCGGTACATCTGTTTAAAGGTTTCTAATTGGGTGCCTAGTGTGTGTGTTTTTGTATTTATGGTACGCATATCCAATTTTTTTCCGTTGTCACATAACTGCTATTGAACTATAATTTATTTTCCACGCAGTAGGCAGCTCCCACAACCGGCACAGGGCAAACTGGATAATATGTGCCATGTTGGAGACGGACAAAAGCCACGTTAGCCACCATGCGTGCTGTTTTTCTGGGGATTTCCGTAGTCTCCCTGCTTGTCCGGATTTAATTGTGTGGTGTATATGCTTCCTCTCCCATCTGAAGAACAAGAATAACACTGATGAACAGAGCTGAGTATCACGTGTTATTTATACCGTTTCAATGTTTCATACGCGGCGTCGTTTACCTGCATTTACTTCGATTTTGATAAAGATGCGCTGGTCAAAATGTTTTAGCTCTTCCGTGTGTCAATGTACAGTCAGTCACAAAAGTCAACATACCCCCTTCAAAAGAGCATTACCAGAAAAACTATAACAATATGAGAAATGATACATTTATTGCAGTGAAAGGTTAGGTATATATAGATGTGTTTTTCTAAGAAATGGAGAAAGTATCAAGCTAACACACAAATAACCATTTTTAATGAATATATGTATGTCACAAAAGTCTGCATGCAAAGGAAAGAAAAATACAAATGTGCGTGATTCAGACTTCTGGAAAATGAAGTAATATCATGTAGGCCCTCCTTTTGTATCAATCACTGCTCATAATCTCCTAGGCATGACAGCACAAATGATTTTGTGGTATCTGGTGTAATCAGACCATGCCTGCGTCAATTCTTACTTTATAGATTTCCTATTAGAGATTGTGTTTTCGAACTCTTCTCTCCAGTTCATCCCATAGGTGTTCAATTGGATTTAAGTCTGGCGATTGGAGAACTGAATGGAGCTCTTCAGGTATCTTGTAAAGCAGCCACTCCTTAACAATACTGGTTTTGTGCTTAAGATCATTATCTTGTTAAAAGGCTCATTGTCTTCCAATCCCAAAGCTGTAGACAGATGTCTGTAAATTGGCCTGCAATATCTTCAGGCATTATAGGCGGTCCACTGAACCCTCGATGAAAGCTAATTTCGCCGCCCTGGTGGCGCAGTGGACTAAGGCGCTGGCCTCTGATCATTCGTCCGTAAGGGGTCCGGGTTCGAATCCCGGTCAGGCATGGATGTTGTGTTTGTCTTACGGCACTGGCTCTCTCCCTTCCCTGGAACTAGTGACCCTAAATTAGGGACGGGTGACTGCTTATAGCCCATTGAGTTGCTCACGGTGGTCGTTAAACCTCCAATAAAAAAAAAAAAAAAGCTAATTTCGCAATCCCAGCAGCCGTCATAGATCCCCAAATCATTACATTACCTCCAACTTGCTTGACTGTCGGGAACCAAACTTTCCGGTGTCACTTCATCATTTTTTCCATCGCCGAATCTTTCCACGACAGTCCGATTAAAAAAATTTATATTTGCTTTCGTCGGTATATACATACACTATATTGGCAAACGTCACCGGACACCCCTTCAGAAGCATATAAACGGATCTTCTGCGCTGTTAAAATGCGCAGTACAGCTGCAAACGGTATAAAAACAAGCCTGCAGCTGGCAGCGATCATATCACACTCTGAGGTTGAGTGAAAATGTCGCTGCGGGTTAGAACTGATTTTGAGAAAGGAAAGATTGTTGGGTGTTATATTAGTGGGCTGTCCATAAGAGAAATCGAGAGGCGTTTAAACATACCCAAGTCAACTCTTTTGGATGTACTGAATAAGTGGAAGACACATGGCGTGCCTGAAGCAGCAAAACGTACCGGCAGACCAAAGGAAATCAGTGATAGAGGACGTCGAAGCCTCTGAAGAGCCGTTACAGCTAATGGACGGAGTATTGCACAAGACCTCAGTGTACAGGTGATTAAAAATGCCGGAACCTCGGTATGTACACATACCATTCGCATAGAACTTCATTCCATCAGTTACCGTGGTCGTGCGGCTGCTCATAAGCCTTTCATCTCCAATCGGAATGCTACTCGTCGTTTAGCATGGTGTAAAGAACATTTATCGTGGACCGTAGATCAATGGAAACAGGTCCTATGGACTGATGAATCGGGATACAATCCATCAGTCTAATGGCCGTGTTCGGGTATGGCGGTAGCCAGGAAAAGCAAGGACTGTTACGGTGTGGTTTGACGATAATTCCGTATTGTGTGTGGACTGGCCAGCACAGATCCCTGATCTTAATCCCATGGAGCAACTATGGGATGAATTAGAGCGCCACATTAGAAGTTTGGAACCAAGTCTTACTACTAAGCAACTGTTAGCGGCAGCATAATGTACTGAATGGAAGCGCATACCTATCGCTGTGTTCCAAATCCTCATCGGAAGCATGTCTCGAAGGGTCCGTGCATGCATTAGGGCCAAAGGTGGGCTGACACCGTGCTAATGTATGTCAATAAATGTTATCTTGTGTTACTCTTCTAGGTGTCCGGTGACTTTTGTCAATATAGTGTATATACAGTCGAAATTCTATCCAGCAAACTGGCATGCAATGATATGATATCTACTGAACTACCAGTGATTTGGCATGCGTTTTTAAAAGATGGAAACACATCGCGGCCCACCGTATAAGTGCGTGATAAAAATTCATGTACAGAGGGCGACTCGAAAGCTTTTGTAATATTTGGATCACTTTATGTCTTATAACGAAGTAAATGTCTCCGTAATTTCTATCCACGCCAGGATTCGAACCCGGATCCCCTCATTCCGGAATAAGTCACTCTACCAATTGAGCTACGCGGACGTTTTTTCTCATTGCTATCTGCCTTTATGTTGTGTGCGTTTGCTGGCAGGTACGTCACAACCCCCCCCAAGAGGGCCGGGGGCATGGCCCACGGGTCAGCCGTGACCATGAATCGTTGCAGACAGCCATCCGCTGTAGAACGTGCACTCGAGAACTCCCAGTCAATCTAGTGTGTGTAATGCAACATCACACATTTTTTTATTTTCGAAGCGCTGGAGAAGGGATTCTCTGATTTTTCCTATCTCGCGGTGTGGAAAGAACATCACACCAATGCGAGATTTTGAACGGCCGGGTCATCCGGAAAGTTCGGGCGCCATTATAACGAAGTAAATTTCTCCGTCATTTTTGGACTACGCCGGGAATCGAACCCGAGTCCGCTGATTCCGGAACAAGTCGCTCTACCAAATGAGCTACGCAGACGTTCATTCTGACTACTGTCTGACTTTATGTCGTGTGCGTCCTGCTGACAGGTACGTCACAGTCTTCATACGTACTTTTACGACGAAAGCTAACTAGCATTCAAAGTATAGACCATCGTGTTGCACCGTCTTTAGCCATCTGTCTGCCAGTTCTTCGATTCCGCGTCGTTACCACTTCTTGTCCTTCGAGGCGAAGAACTCCTTCACCATAGCTCCTACTGGTTGTTGAAGTCCCACCCTCGAAGGAAGTGGAGCATGGACCGGAACAGGTAATATTCCGACGGGGAAAGGTCCGGACTATATGCTGGGTGTGGCATCAGTTCGATGCCCTCAAGTTCCAGGAGTTCTGCCTGGGTCGTTTGCGCGGTGTGAAGCCGAGCGTTGTCCTACTGTCGAAGAGTGCGCTTTCTGCTCATCAGTGCCGAGTGCTTCTTCTCCAAAACGGCATACATCTTCTCTAGCTGTTTAGAGTAGTAGCTGCCGTTGAAGGTCCGACCGTCTGGAAACAATTCTTAATGAATTGTCCCTTCGAAACTCCACCAGGCGTGCAGCATCACCTTGTGGTAGAAGCGCCGACGTTTGGCAACTGGTTCAGGAAGCTGTCCCGGGAAAAACTACTGCCGTTGAGTATCAGGAATACGGAAATATACTTACTTGTCATCGCACGTAACAATTCTCTGGATGAAACGTACATCACGCGGGTTTTCTAAGAGTTTCGTTCACACTTCCACTCGGCGGTTTGCTTTAGTTGGCGTCAGTTCGTGAGGGACAATGCGGCAGATTCTGTTGGCCTTACCGAGGTCCTGAAAGGTACGAACCACGGTGGTCTGTGATATGCCCAGCTCCCCTGATAATCTCCAAGCGCTGGTTGTCGGATTTTCCTCTACGGCCTGGCACACGCCCTCTGAATCCGCGGTTCACGGCTCACCTGATCTTGGCTGATCATCGAGGATTCTGTCACCTGAGCGAAATTTCTTGAACCATCTGGTTGAAGTGCTGTGCTCCACGGAACCTTCCTCTTTCGAGTGACAAATGCTTCGTGTTGCTTGAGCAGCGTTATGGCAGTTCAAACTCGTAAAGCAAAAGTTCCCTAATTAGCCAGTTGTGGCTGATCATCTTTTAGGCTTCCCAACCACAGACAGAAAGACGACATGCAATGCTGTTCACAGCAACGACTACCACTTTACATCCCTTTCGACTGACCGTAGTTCTCGACTTGAACTAGTTTAAACACGTGACATACCCGCCGCAGCACATACTTTTATGCAAATATTTAAAAACTTTCGACTCACCCTCTGTAATATGCTCGTGATGTCACCCACGTTATTTTTTAAAAGTCATCTTTGTTCCTTACGAGTTCCGATTCCCTGCACTTTTATGTCTACGATTACTTTGAAAAAGCCTCCTAGTGGAGGACGAAAGCTTGACGAATCTTTGTGCTCACTACACCACAAAAATAAACGGATTTAATACGCTATATGCGTTTTATGAAATTTGTCACTTAACCTATTTTAATGGCAAAGCAAAGGTGCATCCTATAAGCTTCAATAATTATTTTCTGTGCAGATGGCTGTTCAAAAAGGTGTTTAACGCACTCTGAAAATATTTGGTGCTCTTAGTGCATGGGTGGTTGGCGAACAGCGAGGTGGCAGTTCATCGAGGGTATTTCCAATTTGCGGTTATTCGGGAGAATCCGTTTCATGGCTACAACAGGCAAAAAGCGAGGGTGTCTATTTAAGGAAGGCCGGTTTAAAGAAATTTAACTGTATAAACCTTTTTTTTCTTGCCGTCTCTGTGGTGTTAAAATGCGTATTTTAAAAAACAAAAAATGCATAACTAAAAAAATTTTTTTTTTTTTTTAACTGTCTGCATATTTCAACTTGCATTTGCGAGTCCTTGGCTTTTGAAGTGTTACGGAGTTGTGTTGGATTGTGCTACATCTGTAAAGAACTGTGTGGCCATCATAACTTAAAGTACTTTTCTAGCATGTATACTGTTTGTCTTCTAAAGTGCTTCAATTTTATAACTTTTTTTTTATTGGAGGTTTAACGACCACCGTGAGCAACTCAATGGACTATAAGCAGTCGCCCGTCCCTAATTTTGGGTCACTGGTTCCAGGGAAGGGAGAGAGCCAGTGCCGTAAGACAAACACAACATCCATGCCTCACCGGGATTCGAACCCGGACCCCTTTCGGACGAATGATCAGAGGCCATCGCTTAGACCACTGCGCCACCGGGCGGCGCAATTTTATAACTTCCACCCTCCTTTCTTGTGTTAATTCTCGTGCTTTGCGTACCGCCGTTGGAATCGAACTTGGCTCCTCACGTGGGAAAACAATGTGCATAGAGTTTGTAGTCTGAGTAATGTATGAACAATATATCTCTCTCTGAGTAATGTATGAACATACATCTCAAACGTTTCAGCACATTACAGTTGACCATATTTTTTTTTTTTGAGTGGAATTTTAACGATCACCATGAGCAACTCAATGGGCTATAAGCAGTCGCCCGTCCCTAATTTAGGGTCACTGGTTCCAGTGAAGGGAGAGAGCCAGTGCCGTAAGACAAACACAATATCCATGCCTCACCGGGATTTGAACCCGGACCCCTTTCGGACGAATGATCAGAGGCCAACGCCTTAGACCACTGCGCCACCGGGGCGGCCGTTGACCATATTGTTATGGTTATTATAAAAACTTCTATTTTTCTGTATTGAAGACGAGGTGGTGTGTTTTGTCTTACGGCACTGGCTCTCTCTCTTCCCTGGAACCAGTGACCCTAAATTAGGGACGGGCGACTACTTGTAGCCCATTGAGTTGCTCACGGTCGTCGTTAAACCTTCAATCAAAAAAAAAAAAAAGACCACGTGGGAGATGGGTGGATGAAATTTGAATAGAAAGGGCTTGGGGAGAACCTTCCTTCATCCACCAGTGGCAGAAAGAAGATATTTTAATTATGTATCAGAGACATGAGCCTTAACTAAAAAGAGACATATAGAGGCCATGGGCTATTAAAAAATGCACGGAGAGAGAAGCTTGCTTGGTTTGACCAAGGGAGATACGAAAAGAAAATCGTGAATCACAAAAATAACGCAATTCGATGACACCATCGTCAAAGTAAATTTTTTTAATTTTGGGGGTTTAACGACCACCGTGAACAACTCAGAGTGCTATGAGCAGTCGCCAGTCCCTAATTTAGGGCCACTGGTTCCAAGGAAGGGAGAGAGCCAAGTGCCGTAAGACAAGTACAACATCCATGCCTCACTGGGCCGCCCCGGTGGCGCTGTGGTCTAAGGCGCTGGCCTCTGATCATTCGTCCGTAAGGGGTCCGGGTTAGAATCCCGGTCAGGCACGGATGTTGTGTTTGTCTTACGGCACTGGCTCTCTCCCTTCCCTGGAACCAGTGACCCTAAATTAGGGACGGGCGACTGCTTATTGCCCATTGAGTTGCTCACGGTAGTCGTTAAACCTCCAACCAAAAAAAAAAATGCCTCACCGGGATTCGAACCCTGACCCATCTTGGACGAATGATCAGAAGCCATCGCTTAGACCACTGCGCCACTCGGGCGGTGGGAAATCCTTCAAGTACAGTAGCAATGTATAGCTAAAATAGTTGACCACCGTGAGACAACTTTGAAAACACAATTTTGTCCGTGACGGAGATCGAAATTGCGCCTCCTCACTCCGGAGTAAGTTGTTCTCCCAACTAAGCTACACAAAAGAAATGTGTCGCCACTTATTTGTCGTCTTGACACGTGCCTTACCTTCTGTAGTACGTCACACAACTGAACACTAGACTGGATACCAAGGGTAAGAAAAAAGACCCGGAAGAAGACCACGTAGGAGAAAGGTAGATGAAATTCGAAAGAATGCCAGAGTGACATGGAAGAAAATTTCTCTAGATAGAAATCTGTGGATGAGACTTTGAGAGACCTTTATAGTATTGTTGATGGTCGGTATCATCAGTCCGTAACATCGTCTTATTATTTTTGCTGGTTAAAAAATACAAGTTTGCTAACTTCATCTTCATATACACACACACCAGCAACTTTATAGGCAACCAACAGTTTTGTAACAAAACATTCTATGAACGTCTTATGAATTTTTTTTTTATTTTTCTGGGGGAAGTGCTTCCGTTGACGCATTTTACATGAGGGTATTTATTAAAAGCAACCGATTTCGGCATAGTTTTCTGTTTCACACTGTACGTACTTTGCAGATCAAATGCACATCCTCAATTCCTTCAAGAAAAAGGAAGTTTTCCTTGCGAAAGACCCTTCTTCCCTAAATCCAAAAAAATACACTTCACGTTCGTCACCGAAACGACGCCAACATTTGCCATTCTTCATGTACAAAAATCAGCAGAAAGTTTGTGCGAATTCCATCCTCCAGAAGCTGACCTGTATCTGCCTCTAATATGCTATCCACTATGTAATCCCGAGGAGTTAGCTTCATGGATAAGAGTTAAATCCGTGCTTCTCTATCGAAATCGAAGAGCTTGTAATTATTCCAAGGTACTCTATATATTTGCAAAGGCTATTCATTGATATCTACTTTTATCAAAAATATTTAAACTTAGGCTTCATTCAGATTAGATCGCGACATAAACGTACTTGGTGTCTTCGAGGGAACCATACAATGTGTTACGCACTGTTGTGCCAAAATACAGGAATGTTCCAGCAGTAACATACACGACGGAACGAGCATGTAAATACGAAATATGTAAATGATGTTCCAGGAAGCTAAGAATAGGAGGGAGAATTCAGTAAGCACAGTGATTACTTCCAATTAAAATGGGACGCGGAGCAGAACATGACGGGTTGTCGGATATCATGTCTCGTCAGGAATTGAAATTCTGAGGTAAACTTTCGGTGTAAAATCCCAACGAGACAATATCTGCTTAGCGCAATGTGCTCAGTCAGCTGAAGGAGGCAATGTTTGGACAGAATTATATATTAGGAATAAAGCATTGTCCACTTCCTCAAACGCTGAACTCGGAACGTTGTCAACTGACCCCGGCAGCTCACTGCTTAAATAAATTTGTAACGGTCTGCATCAATGAAACACGATGATCAGTGTTTAGTGTAACGGCGTAGGAAGTGTTTATTTTTCATGTATTTGATACTGGTGAGCAAACCCATTACAGTGGAGTTGAATTTTTACTAGTGTGGCCCACACACATTTGTTTTACAAACTGTCTTTCCGTAGCACATGGCCAAACGGTTAGCGCGCATGATTTGGTCCTGAAGGATCCACCGCTTGTGCCTCCACACACAGCAAACACACGTTCAGCGTTTGATCCCTGAATAGATACCCCGCGTTTTAAAGAATTCTAACTCGTCCTCCTTCTGAAGCGTTAGCCATTTTTAAATCTTGAACGAAGAAAGTTTACTACTCATCCCCGGCTGATTATAGTTGTTTAAGTGCCCGCTGTACGCCTCTGGCATCCACCCAGCGGGTTTAGATGGAAATTGTTCGGTGGCGTTTTGTGATAGGATAATACACTATCTACCGACAAGTAATTGGACACCTGTGATAGCAAAGAAAAACGAAGTTTATTCACCTTTAATATTTGGTGGGGCCTCCACGAGCGGCGATTACAGCTGCGACCCTCCGGGGCATACTCTCAACCAGGCGTTGTACGACGGCTAGCGGTATTTTCTTCCACTCGGCTTGGAGAAGAAATGTCAGTTCCCTCACCGATTTCGGACGGTGGGGGCACCCCTTAAGTCAAAGCTCCAACTCGTCCCAGAGGTGCTCGATAGGGTTAAGGTCCGGGCTGTGCGCAGGCCAGTCTATTCGATTAACCCCAATGTCACCATACCAAGCCATAGTGGACCTCGCAACATGACAGGTGGCATTGTCATCCTGAAAGTAACATGGGTACTCCGTAAAACTGCCACAACGTAGGAAGCGCATGGTCATCCAAAATGGTGCAGTAGGTCTCTGCTTTCAGTCTACCAGGAATTGCGACCAATGGTCCCGTGCCATTCCAGGAGAAACACCCCCATAGCATGTTTCCACCGCCGCCGAGCTTCACAGTTGGCACAATACATTCAG
Organism: Macrothele yani; assembly: GCA_039090855.1. Lineage (NCBI taxonomy): Eukaryota > Metazoa > Arthropoda > Arachnida > Araneae > Macrothelidae > Macrothele > Macrothele yani. The sequence goes on from CM077012.1 coordinate 35,301,620, forward strand.
GCAGGAGGCGTTCTCCAGGCAGACGCCAAACCCAGATCCTGCCATCCGAACGGTAGAGGGTGAACCTTGATTCGTCGCTCCAGAGAACCTGTTTCCACTGTTCAACGGTCCACTGTCGACGTTCTTTGCACCACGTTAGCCGAGCAGCGCTATTGGACTTGGTGATCAAAGGCTTGTGGGCGGCAGCACGTCCATGATAACCGAGCAGATGGGCTTCCTTACGGATGGTATTCATCGAAAGAACACTCCCGGATGCCTGATGAAACTCCTCGCTGATGTGGCTCATCTATTTGGTGCGGTTCTTCCGAATTTCTCTGGCCAGCACCCGTCGGTCTCTGACTACCAGTTGTGTGGGTCTGCCGGGTCGGAGCACATTCCGACAGTCACCTGTCATCTTCCACTTGCCAATCACGTAGGCCACTGTCGATTTTGGGTACTTCACCTTGCTGGATATGTCACGTATGGATCGGACATTTCTGTGATACCCGACGATTACACCTTTCTCGAAATCAGAGAGCTCCAAACTGCGTGGCATCTTGCATGCGACTGGTTGCGGTGTTGTTTCCCACACGACATTTAACAGCGGCGGCCGTGACGTGTATCAGGACCGCAGATATCGTCGATTGCAGGGGTCTCCAATTACTTGTTGGTAGATAGTGTATATGACCTGGTCATCCATATTCAGAGCAACCTGACAGATATGTACCACTATACAACCCTTCACCAAAAATAACGGCCAGGGTATATTCTACAGGATGACCAAGCACAATGCTTGAACAATCACCCGATCTCAATTCCATCGAGCTTACCCCCGTGATCAACTCGCACACTCTCAAGAATTTGATAGCCTATTGGGCGACCTGTGGATGCCTTTCAATACAGAGTGAAACGCGTTTGACCCAAAACCTTCAACAACCTAGGAGATGGCGTGCCATTAAAGGTACGACCCTGTAGGGAGGCTTGAACCCATATTCACAACTGTCGTGCTTTGCTTTTACAACACAGCGACGTTTGCCCGATAGCTGCTTTCGAATGTTTCTCGGCAAGTGTATATTTTTGTTGAAGAAATGTTTCTGGAATCCTATTGTCACTGTTTTCATTGCACATTTGGCCGTCGATTCCTGGTGTGCCTGATACCCGGGGGTTACAAATCATTTTTTTAAGATGTGTATATATCCTTTTAATTACTATTAGTGACACAAGATATATGATGAATTCACTGTCTGTTTGGGAGACAAGGAAAATTTCGATAGACATAAGAGAGTTTTTGACCATAAATATACAATTTAGAATCATAATGGAGTGTGTGTGTGTGTGTGTGTTGAATGGAAAGGCAAATAGAATAATAGAGAAAAATATCTGATACCAACGAATATGTGGTTTCCTGTTACAAAAGAATTGAACATATTGCTCACTTCTGAGCATGCGCATGCAGTGGTCCTAAACGATTTTCAGATTTTCCTCAATAAGCTGTCTTACACGTACCAATTTGTTACTAAACGCAAATTACCTTTATTAAAAATTTCCGTTTATATAGCGTCCATTTGTGTAACTTACAGTGCTTTTTTACGCTTTCCAACGGTAGGTTGAAGAATCGTATATGCTTCAGCTTTGTCGGTCCGTCCGTCCGTACGATAACTCACGCGGAAATGGTTTGATTTCGACGAAATTTTAGTATGTGGTAGGGGACCGCCTGAGGACAAACCCTATTGAAAATGGGCGAAGCAGGGTCAAAGGTCAGTACATAGGAGCTGGATCCATTCCATTGCCTTTATGCGTCATAACTTGCGTAAAAATAGTTCGATTTCGCTGAAACTCCAGTATGTCATAGGAAACCACCTGGGGACAAACCGTATTGAAAATGGGTGAAATAGGGTCAAAGGTCAGGACATAGGAGCTGGATCCAATTCCATTGCTTTTATGCGCCATAACATGCGTAAATATGGTTCGATTTCGATGAAAGTTTAGTATGAGGTAGGGAACCACCTGGGCACGAAACCTATTGAAAATGGGTGAAATGGGGTTAAAGGTCAGGCAGGGCATAAGAGCGGGATATATTCCATTGCCCTTATGCGTCACAACTTGCGTAAAAATGGTTCGATTTCGATCAAATTTTAGCATGTGGTAAGGAACCACTGAGGACGAACCCTATTGAAAATGGGCGGAATGTGGTCAAAGGTCAGGCAGGGCATAAGAGCGGGATATATTCCATTGCCCTTATGCGTCATAACTTGCGTAAAAATGGTTCGATTTCGATGACATTTAGTATGTGGTAGGGAACCACCTGGGCACGAACCCTATTGAAAATGGGCGAAATGGGGTTAAATGTCAGGGCACTGGAGTGGGATCCATTCCATTGCCCTTGTTCATCATAACTTACCAAAAATTGCTTCGATTGCGACAAAACGTTATCATGTTATTCCGGATATATGTTGAACCTGTTCTGTTGAATATCAACGAAATGGGGTCAAAGTTCATTGCACAAAAGCCAGATTTATTCCACAGCCATTATTTCCATAACTTGCGTAAAACTGCTTCTATTGCAACAAAACTTTATCATGTTGTTCCGGAGGTATAGTGAACCGGTTCTGTTGCATATCATCGAAATGGGTTCAAAGGTCAGGACACAGGAGCGAGATTTATTCCACAGCCATTATTCACATAACTTCAGTAATAATTTCTGGTATGTTGGAAAGCGTATCATAATCAATGCATTGCATGTTTTTACTAACTTGTGTTCTTTAACTAGGTGAAAGCCTGTCAGTAATGACTGGGGAAATAAGATATGTAGAGTATTTTTTAATAAACAAGCAACCTTTCTGTTTATGATGTCCAAATTTAAAAGTATGTTTCATGAACATTACAGCAATAAAGAAAGTATGTAGGTTGAGGGAGGGATTCTACAATATAAACAGGCAACAGCTCTTTCAACTGCGCCACTAAAGTAGCACAAACGTGCAAACGTTCAGACAAAGGAAATTAATATCGTTAGGTTAAGCCTGAGCTTTCTAGCTCTTGAACATACATAGTCGTATCAGGATAATGTGACCTCCTACCTAATAATGGAAGTAACCTCCCCTTGGCCCAGGATGAAAACGGCGTGGCATGGATGCAATCAGACCTTGGAAGGTTCCCCGAGACACACGTGCCCATTCGAACTGCAGCAGGGCACGGAAGTCCCGGAGATGACGTTGTTGTGGGTCGGCCCGTCAAATCTGTCGATCCGAATAGTCCAACAAGTGCTATATGGGATTGAGGTCGGGAGATTTCGCCGGCCAAGGGAGAACGGAGACATTGCTGTCGTGTTTCTGGAACCAGTCACGCACGCCTTTAGCGGAGTGGCAGAGAGCATTGTTCTGTTGATAGACACCATAACCACCAGGGTAAACGTCCAACATGAAGAGATGCATGTGCTTAGCGAGAATGGACGGGTAGCCATTGGCGTTCAGGGACCCATCCAGTGGTACCAGCGGTTTTAGGTCATACCAGGAAAACATACCCTAGGCATGCACTAGCTCTTGAACATACCACCGCCGGCCTCTACTTGCCCGACAAACGTGTCCGGGTGCTGGCTTTTGTGTGTCTGGCGCCGTATCCACCGCCGCCCGTCACTTCTGTGGAGTAGAAATCTCGATTCGTCGGAGAAGGCAACATTTCCCCACTCTTTCACTGTCCAGTGAAGGCAGTCCCATGCGAATTGAAGGTGTCGTTGCTGATTGACCTGGGTTAATATGGGCGCCTTGACGTAGCGTTGACTCCGGAGACCCATGCTTAACAGTGTTGGCTCTACTAATATTGGGGACACGTACCTGGGTGTCCCAAGTGTTCATATTCCTAGTCAGTTGCTGCGCTGTTGGGCGTCGATTTCCTTTACCAGTCGACGGAGGCGACAATCTGCTCTGGGGTCTATGGCCTTTGTTGCTTCACAGTTATGACGTCGGGAGGCACTTGGTATTCCAGAGGTCCATATTTGGTACTTTCTTACTACAGCACCTCTCGAACAGCCCACGAAGTCTGCTGTTTCTGAGATGCTTCCACCCTTGCGCAGTAGCCAATGATAATTCTTTTTTGAAACTCTGTCGAATTACTACCACTTTCCATTGTGCTCACGAAACGAACTATGGCTCATCTGTCCTTGCTGGCCGCTTATATCTCCATGTGATCGACTCGACCTTGTCACGTGCACTCTGTAACGCGCCTGGGCGGGTACACTGTGATTCCTAGGATGGTCATATTATTCTGATACGACTGTGTATAAGATTCCACTGAGAAGCCTTTATTTTGTTTATGTAATTGACAGCTTTACAGCTTACAATGTAACTGCTATTGGAGATTTTGTGGGCTCAAAAACTATCCTGTTCCAGGTATGTAGCCTGCTGATGATATAATAACTTCTAAATGTGGTGATCATGTCAATAATTTATGCATTGGTCGTCTTGTTCAATGCTGATGATCTCCCAAAAATGGAGTGTGGGGCATTTGTTTAAATTCTCTGTTAAATTTAAGGTTCCAACGATAAACACCTGATAACACTGAACAGCAATAATTTGTTACAAAGAAGCGTTAACGGTTTTGTATATATTTGTGGGTGTTTGAACCAAATATGAAGTCCCAATTGCTCCACCAGGCTCCAATTTCTTGTAATGGAACTCTCTATTGGGGTGAATGTGGGTTTGCTTAAAGGGATTCCCCTATGTTTCCCAAAGGAGATATTTGTCTGCAGTTTGGATAGCTGTATCTCTGAGAGTAGACATATTGGTCCCATTACTTCCTGTTGTGCACTTCCTTCTGGGAAGGGGGAACAAAGCAGTAGTTTCGTCATTCGGATGTATTTAATCGGTGTTAAAAGACTTGCATTTTTTCGTGGTTTTGAAAAGTAGTGTGGATTGTGCAAAGTGTACGTTAAATACTGCCGCGTACTTGTGTGAACCATCCAAACTGTTACTGCTACATTTGTGGACAATTTATTTTAAATTCTCAAAAGCGGCATTTCACCCCGTTGATTAGACAATCGTATGAACTTTATTTCCAGCGCAAAATGACTGATGAAGATAAATCTTGGGCGTCTCACATTTGCTGTAATTTATGTGTAACTTTGCTGACTGGCTGGTTGAAGGGATCACGTCAAATTCCATTTGCGGTACCAATGGTTTGGAGAGAACTGAAAGACCACTCAACAGACTGTATGACGAAGTAAATGTCTCCGTCATTTTTGGTCCACGCCGGGAATCGAACCTGAGCCCCCTTATTCCGGAACAAGTCGCTCTACCAACTGAGCTACGGAGACGTTCGCTATCGCTGCTATCTGCCTATATGTCGTGTGCGTCCTGCTGGGCAGGTACGTCACTTCTCCTCCACCACCGAAAGAGGGCCTGGGGCATGGCCCATGGGTCAGGCGTGACCATGAATCGTTTCAGGCAGCCATCCGCTGTAGAACGTGCACTTGAGAACTCCCAGTCAATCTGGTGTGTGAAATGCAACGTCACACATTTATTTTTCGAAGCGCTGAAGAAGGGATTCTCTTATTTTTCCTATCTCGCTGTGTGGAAAGAACATCACACCAATGCGAGATCTTGAACGGCCGGGTCATCCGGAAAGTTCGGGCGCCATTATAACGAAGTAAATTTCTCCGTCATCTTTTGTCCACGCCGGGAATCGAACCTGAGTCCTCTTAATCCGGAACAAGTCGCTCTACCAACTGAGCTACGCAGACGTTTGCTATCGCTGCTATCTGCCTATATGTCGTGTGCGGCCTGCTGGGCAGGTACGTCACAACTGTTATTTCGGCATCACTAAGATATCTGGAATTACAGCTAAGACCAAAGACACAATTCAGTATCCCAGTATTCCTTCGGCCATAAGACCTGTTCCTCATGGTCCAGATTTTGCTGTTCCTGTACCTTTATAGTCATAGAATTTAGATGACAGTGATACTGATGAAATCAATTCTCACAGCGAAAAAGATATCGAAGTACAAGACCCTGATTTCTCGGATGATTCTGTGCCTCACATTATAAGTCAGGAATTATTAAATGATCTGGTTCGTGACTTTCATTCATTTAGCAAAATGTCAGGCCGAAATATTGGCTTCAAGATTACAGGGATGGAATCTTTTACAACCGAGTACAAAGGTATGTAGTTTTCGTGGACGACAACAAGAGTTTGAGCACTTGTTTTCGAAGAGTGGTGATCTTGTGTACTGCAATGATAAAGACTTATTGTTGTGAAGCCTTAGAAGAGCAACACAAACCTAAAGAATGAAGACTTTTTATAGATTCCTCAAAAATAAGCTTAAAATCTGTCCTTCTTCATACGGAAAAATGCATCGGTCAGTGCCTGTTGCATATGCATCATACATGAAAGAAACTTATGCAAATATGAAACCTTTGCTTTGAAGTATAGTATACAAAAAACACTCACGGAATATTTGTGGCGATCTTAAAGTGATAGCTTTACTTCTTGGTCTACAACTTGGATATATAAATTACTGCTGCTTCCTCTGTGAACGGAGCATTTTTTTATTTTAGATTGGATTTTTAACGACCACCGTGAGCAACTCAATGGGCTATAAGCAGTCGCCCGACCCTTATTTAGGGTCACTGGTTCCAGGGAAGGGAGAGAGCCAGTGCCGTAAGACAAACACAACGACCCCTTACGGACGAATGATCAGAGGCCATCGCTTAGACCACTGCGCCACCGGGGCGGCTGAATGGAACATTAGGGACAGAAATTCTAATTACATTATAATAAAAAGACCAGGCCTAAAAGAGAGTCCTTAATTCCAGGTAATAAAAATGTTGTTGCTGAGGCTTTAGTAAGTCCTCAGAACGTGTACTTACCACCGCTTCACATCAAACTGGGTTTGATAAAAACATTTGTAAAGGCTTTGAATAAAGATGGAGAAGCCTTTCGTTTTCTAAAGAACAAGTTCCCCGAAATATCTGAAGCCAAAATTAAACAAAGCAGTTTTATTGATCCCCAAGTAAGAGAACTTATGCCTGATTTTGCATTTTAAAGGCACTCTGAATGAGACTGAAGCTGCTGCGTGGAATTCCTTTAAAGATGTGGTACTGAACGTTTTGGGAAGCCGGAAGGCAGAAAATTATAAAGAACTTGTTACTGAGCTTCTAGAGAACTCATAAGGCCATGGGATGCAATATGTCTTTTAAATACATTTCCTTCACTCACATCTGGACGACTTTTCCCCACAGAACTTAGGAGCTGTAAGCGATGAGCACAAAGAACGTTTTCATCAGGACATATGTACTATAGAAAACCACTATAAAAGAAAATGGAGCCCTAAAATGCTAGCTGATTACTGTTATACTCTAAAAAGGGATGTAGTACAACCAAAGTAGAGAAGAAAATCTAAAATAACTACTTTTTAATGTAAGTGTAATTAATTGCTTATAGCGAAATATACATGCCAAAATGAAGGCTTATTGTACACTGAAACAGAAGGTTACTCGAGAACTATGCCCGAATGCACAATTTATCAAGCAGATTTGTAATCAGCATGGCAAATACTATATGATTTGCATATGCAGTCTTTGTAACAAACAACAAGTTAGTAAAATCATGCAATGCATTGATTATGATACGCTTTCCAACATACCAGAAATCATTACTCAAGTTATTATCACTTTTATGTTTGACCAACAACAAATGACCCATACTCTCATTGGTTAAGCCCATTTTATATTAGTTATGTCGTCATGACTGTATGTCTAATATAAATAACACAGTGTTTGTCACGTTCGTTTGGCGATTTTAATAGCATCTGAACATGGTACCCACTTTGGGTACCGTAAGATCTCATGTGTGTACATATTTTATTATATCATCTTTTAAATATTTAATATTTTAACATTGGACTTAAAATAGTTATCGTGTCAATTCAGTAGTTTTTCATGTATGTAGTTATTACTCAAGTTATGAAGATCATGGCTGTGGAATAAATCTCGCTCCTGTGCCCTGACCTATGACCCCATTTTGATGATATTCAACAGAACCGGTTCAGTATACCTCCGGAACAACGTGATAACGTTTTTGCCGCAACAATCGAAGCATTTTTTTGCAAGTTAGGACACATAAGGTCAATGGAATGGATCCCGCTCCTATGTCCTGACCTTTGACCCCATTTCGTCCATTTTCAATAGGGTTCGTCCCAAGGTGGTACCCTACCGCATACTAAAATTTCATCGAAAGTGAACCATTTTTACGCCAGATATCGTGCGGACGGGCAGACAGACAGACGGACCAAGCTGGAGCATATACGCTTCTTCAACCTACGGTTGGAAAGCGTAAAAAAGTTTATTTCTGTTATTCAGTGTAATACTACGCCATCCAGTAGATGAAAGCCCGTCAATAATTCGTTAGGCGAAAATAAGATATTTAGAATAATTTGTTAAATCATGTTTAGTGACTATTTCTTTGGTCACATGTAGCGTTGGTCCATCTTCGAGAATTTTACTTTGATATGGAGTGTCACGAACACATGCACAAGAAGATTCTCATGATTTCGTCCATCGGAAACAATGTCTCGTCAAAGTGAATCCGATGTGCTCCAAATGTGAAAGTACGTTTCATGAACTTTACAATAATGCCAAAAAAGTATATTGGTCGAGGCAGGGATTCGACAACTAAAACAGGCAAGTGTTCTTCCCACTGTGACACCAAACTTGTTCAGACAAACAAATTATATTTTGATTCTTTGCAACCAACCTAGCTTTACATTATTATTTCTTCATTGTATCAATAAACCATGTGGCTTTAAGCTCCGAAAGGTTTTTCTTCTACCCACGGAGTGCATCATGAGCCGTTCATCATCCATCTGTAGTAGCAAAAATATTGGCTTTACTCTCGTGGTGTACATTACATTGCAATGGTGTTGCTATTAAACGAATGGATCCCCTGTTGGCAATTCTTCCTTGTGCTCTCACAGTTCTGCATCCTCTTTCCACATGAAACAGCGTTATATGCCAAAATATCCCCGCCCAAACGACCGAAGTAAGATCACCGCATTTTGTTTTCATTTTCTAGCTCATCCGGAATTCAGACCGAAAGCCATAAGATTCCACTGATTAACTTCCAAAGAGTATTATATTTTAGGCATCGACTACTTTTTTTTTCGTTTTGTTGTTCAATGACAACCCGAAGCGACTTAAAGGGCTGTAATAAGCAGGTGTCTGTCCCTAGTTTAGGGTCAATGGCTCTTGGGGATAGGACAAATCCAGCGCTACCTGAAAATCTCACCACCAAAGCCTTATCTACGTCTCAAACCCGAGCCCCTCTCGCAGAACTCACCTGAAGCCCGTGCCTTATTCCAATCGTCCGGTGTAGTAATATCCTAAATATCAGTAACCATACTAAAATTTTATTTTATTATTTTTAAATAGCTTAACATTACGTGTAGCGTACAACGTAGATGACATAATTCTCGGGTGACGTATGAGTTAAATCGGTCAAGTTTCAGCGATGAGCCTTGTCGGTGTAGTTTAGTTGAGAGAACAGCCGCTTATGGTGTAGAAAGTAGTGTTGTCAAGAACCGGATATTCGGATATCCGTCTAGTGCTGTCAAAAACCGGTTATTCTGAAATTCGGATTTCAAAATATCCGAAATATCATAAATCCGAATTTGGGATTGCCGCATGGATTCCGAATTTCGAAATCCGGATATCTCTTTCCCTCTTTTTTTTCTTTACTGCCCCAGTGAATTAATCACAAACACTATTAGTGCTAGTGAGTGGAAGATACCTGGTTTACTCGGTTTAGCAATAAAAACCAGCCATCATTTCTTTTGTTCGTCCTTTGTAAATTTTTGTTTGCGTCTTTTTAACCAACAACCAACAACAACCTGAGGCATGCTGTCTACCATATCCAGATACTGTAGATCTATGTGGTGTTGAGATGTCTGAATATTCCGTATTCTAAATCCGGGTACCGGAAATCCGAATATCCGCAGTTCCTAATCCGGATATCCGGAGTTCGAACTATTCAAATGCTAAAACCGGGTTTTCAGTTAGTAAAATATCCGGAAATCCGAAATCCGTAAACAGCACTTCCAAAGTTCGAAATCCGATTAACTGCAGTTCAAAATCCGCATATTCGGAGTTCGCACTATTCGAATGCTAAAAATTCGGTGTTCGGATACTAAAATATCCGGATATCCCAAAATCCGAAATTCGTGAACAGCACTAGTAGAAAGATGAGTGTTCGAATCTCCCCACCGGCAGAATGGTTTCACGCTATATTGGAACGCGAGCAGGTATGAATCTCCTGGTCGTGGTCTTCGAAAATGTGTGTGATACTTCCACACGTCGTACGGAATTAATAATAATTATAAAAAATCCCTTCTTCTACGATGATCTGGCCCTGCAAACGTAATTACTGGTGAACACGAAAACATTAGATTTCGTGCCGCCGCCTTTCTCAAGGGGGTAAATTATGTAACATACAACGTAATATGACGTAGATGACGTACTACTGCCGAGACGTATGAGTCAAATCTGCAAATTTGCAGCGATGAGCCTTGCCGGTTTGGTTCACTTGGGAGAACAGCAGTCTCCCGAGTACGAAGGCGTGAGAGAGTTCAAATATCGCCACCGGTAGAAAAGTATTACACTATGTACGCTTAATTCAAAGTTTGGCACTGACTATTTGTCATGAGTCCGGGTTTACATCCCGGTGAGGCCTGAACGTTGAGTTTGTCTTATGGCACTGGTTTTGTCCCTTCCGAAGAACCAGTGGCCCTAAATTCGGGACATGCGACTGCTTAATAGCCAGCTGAGTTGCTCACGGTTGTCATTAAACCCCCAAATGAAAAACAAAACAACGTTTGTCAAACTGCTCTGAAAAAATATATTAGGCGTAAGAAATTGTCATTATTAATTACTTTATGCATATTTTGAAGATGACAATCCGTTTTTTGGTGTAGATATGACAAGGTTGGTAAGTCAGATAAGATCCGAAAACTTCATGTTTTTCAGTACCATCCTTTTCTGACTTACGTAAATACCACTCGTAGAGTGACAGTACACCTTCGAAAGCATTTCTAAGGTGTCTGCAGCTGTTTTACCCAAACGCGGGCAAAATTTAATGTTGCAACGTTGCCCTTCAAACACGCCATGTTTCTCACATCGCAGAACACAGACGATTAACCACAGCAGGAAACGCCTGCGCGCGACGCGTATTCTAATAACGTTCCATGGGCCAAACCATTCTGACTACGGAGGGAAGGGATGGCAGGATGTATTTCATACCCCGTAACTTTTGCTTGCGTTGTCACGAGTAGGCGCTGTCCCCGAACTTTTGGATCCCACTCCGTATAGTCAAAAATTGTCAGCTTGGGGGAAGGGGCGTCATCATTGCGGTGTGGACGACATCTACGTTGCTGAAGAACCGTTCACCAGAAATGACGCCGAAATAAGAGACTTCGGTGACGAAGAGAGAAGATGCAACACATCTGTCTTCACGATACAAGTAATACCGAGCACTTAGGGAACAGATAAGTCTGTCAACGTAAGTTTCAAAACAGGCCAGCCGATCAATAAAATTTCTATATCACCAGGTAAAGCTGTCGAATCTCGATCTTGAAGGAACAGACGTAAGAAAAAAAACACACGTGTATGCTCCAACTCATAAAAATATATCAAATTTATTCTACGTTAAAATACACACAAGTTAAAAGTCCTACAAGTACTTTCGGGTGGACTATCCGCCCATCTTCAGGTCGTACAAGCTAAAAGAGACACAAGAACGGTGTTATATATATATATATATATATATATATATATATACGTCGTCGAGATAAGGATGTATGACGACATTGAATGGATACTGCGCAATGTCGTCGTCCCCCAATGGGTCAGTTCATGTAAGGTGCAATAATTTATTCCGTTATATCAAGTATTATATTTCCACCGTCTGGTGTACACTGGGTTGATGACTCTATAAGTGCTCTCCATACTGCAGGGAGAAAGTATGGCATGTCGTCGTTACATTATTGGTCTGCATATTTACAAATATACATAGTTTCGGCGATAACGGTCTGTCTTTTTGTTCTGAGGCTTATTAATACTCGCGATTCATCCCATGATAGATAATGCGTTCCAGCGGCGACAAGCCTGGCTAATGCTGTATTAGTCGAGCAACGTATAACATTACACTTGTGTTCATACAATCTTACCCTCAAGGAGCGGGTGGTGGACCTAATGTATAACTTGTCTTTGTTAGCTGGGTCAAGGCTCTTCATGGGAATGGCATATACCCCACTCCACTTGTCCTCAGGGATCGGATCTCTATCTTGCTTAACACATGCAAATAATGTACGTGCACTTTCACCTATCCCTAAATTATGCCTTGCACATACATTCTTCAAGATAGAAGATGTAGGAGGAATGAAAGGCATAGATCCAATATATTTAATTGGTCGTGATCCCTTAAGGAATGTTATTTGTGCAGTTTCACGGACTTTCCTGTGTATTTGATAGACACACTGAGTAGTGTATCCGTATACCTGAGCGATATCCTTAATTTTCTTAATCTCTTTTTGACGTGAATGCTTCGTTGCTGAATGGGTATATGCCCTACGAACCAAGTAATTAATTGCTGCTAATTTGTGTCGTTTGGGTGGCGAGGAGTGCCTTGGTATTAAAGTTGGTATGAACGTTGGTTTTCGATAAGCTTCAAAGGTAAGCTCCAAAATATTCGGGTTACGCTGTATAGCGAAGTCCAGGAAAGGCAAAGTATAGGTAGTTTTAACTTCAATGGTGAAATTCAGACTGGGGAATTGTGCTGCTATAGTATTTGTAAATAATGTTAATTCTTCATCAGTATGAGGCCAGAACATAAGGATATCATCTATGTATCTCAAGTAAAGTAGGGGTGTTTGTCCTTTTGTGCATGTACCCGAGTTTCCAGTGTTTGCATGGCAATTTCAGCTAATATAGCCGAAAGAGGGGGAATCCATTTGCGTTCCCTCTTCTTGTCGATATATAACGTCGCAGAATTTACAATATGTTCGACGTGCTATTATTCGAAGGGCTTACGCATTTCTTGAAGCTGTTCTTCAATGGCTTTATGGACTTCTTGCACTGAAACATTGGTGTACAAAGATACGACGTCCAGAGATACCATTATAAAAGGAACTCCCTGTGCTGAGAAGGCTTTAAGTCTGCCCAGCGCTTGCAATGGGATTGATATCGAATACGCAGAATTCTGTGTTAAAGGAGTAAGAAAACGTGCTTACTGCTCCCTCGCGTGGCCTTGTAGGACAGGCATAACTTGCCACTAAGGGTCGGGCTGGATGGTCCTCCTTATGCTTTTTAATCTTTCCAAAAGCTTGGAAACATGCCATAATTTCTCCCTACCGTATGGAGAGCCCTTATAGAGTCATCAACCCAGGGTACACCAGATGGTGGAAATCTAATACTTGATATAACGGAATAAATTATTACACCTTACACGAACTGGCCCATTGGGGTTGACGAGATAGCGCAGTATCCATTCAATGTCGTCATATATTGTTATCTCGACGATGTATATATATAACACCGTTCTTGTATCTCTTTTAGCTTGTACTACCTGAAGAGGAGTGGATAGTTCACCCGAAAGTATTTGTAGGACTTTTAATCTGTGTGTATTTTAACGTAGAATAAATTTGATATATTTTTATGAGTTGGAATATACACGTGTTTTTTTTTTGTTTACGTTTGATACTTCAAGATCGCAGCTTTACCTGGTGATATAGTTACTAATAGCACGATTACCGTCACCTGATACAATAAAATTACATAATGGGATGGTAGATGAAGGGTTGATGGAGAACAAAAAGCGACTACTGCATTGGTAGGAACAAGGCGTGCCTTCTTGGGAACGATCATCTTCTTCAGGGTGCAGATCAAAAATTAATTCGGATCAAAAGTTTGTGCAGAAGTAAGGAGATCAACATCAGACAATGCAGTTGGATCTTGTTCGAAAGAAAATGATGCTTCAGAACTGGAAGGAGAAGATGTATATGGAGAAGGAAAAGGAGGTGTATATGGAGAAGGAGGAGGAGGTGCGCGCACTGAGGGATCTGAAAAATCACGAGAGAAAAGTAGAGTAATGTCACAGGAGAAGCCAAGTGAGGGCAAAGAAGGAGAAAATTCTGCCTGGGAGGTCGGAGGAAAGGAAGCCTGGGGCAGAGAAGATATTATAATCACTGGGAGGAGGAGAAGCCATAGTGAGAGAAGGGGAAACTATAATAGAAGTAAGGGAGACAGAAGAGTGAGCAAAAGTGGTATATACAGGAGGAAGAGACCCAGCCCGACGATAAGAACGAGCCTTAGCACGTTTGAGACGGGGTGGTGAAGAAATAATTCAAGAACCAGAACGCTTTACAGAACCAAGAGATTCAGAAATATCCACATTATCAAAAAAAGAGTATTATTGGTAAAAGAAGTACACACTGGGGCCAAGAGAAACTGGTGAGAGCTGGTGAGAGAGATGCAGTATAACTCCAGCAGTGGAGGAAGAAGAGGATGACGAAAAAGAAAAAAACCCTGAGAAGGAGCAGGGAAAGTGGAAAGACACCAATAGAGCCAGATAGAGGAAAAGGGGAAAGTTTGTTAATAATGGGACAATGAGAATGCATATGACCCTGTTGCATACAATGGAATCATGGGACGACATGTATACATTAAATTGATAAGTTTGACTAAATGTCTGAGCGGCAATAACAGAAGGACAAGAGTGAAAAGCTTCAACTTTGAGAAACACAGCGCAAAGTTGTCTGCAAAATCCTGAAACATGAGAAAATAGGGAACCTCGTGAGGTGGCAAGCAACCGCCTGACCTGACCAACAATTTTGCAAATTGGCAGAAAGGCTGAAGGAAAGACCACCTTCGATATCTACGGAGGGCCAGGATAAAAGGACAGAGTAGTAGGTGACTGAGCGAAAGGAGAGGGAGCTAAGTAAGTTTAATAAACAGTCAAACCAGAAAGAAGAGTTTGAAGAAGCAGGTGAATCTAAGATTGCGGTGATACCTTTGGGAGAGCGAGTGAAGTTCTCAATAGCCTGTGACGGAAGCTAAGATGAGCCGCCCCGGTTGCTCAGTGGTCCAAGTGACCATTCGTCCGTGAAGGGTCCGGGTTCGAATCCCGGTGAGGAATGAATGCTGTGTTTGTCTTACGGTACCGGCTCTCTCCCTTTCCTGGAAGCATTGACCCTAAATTAGGGACGGGCGACTGCTTATAAGCCCATTGAGTTGATCACGGTGGTCGTTAAACCTTCAATCAAAAAAAGCTGAGATGCGAAAAATATATGCTGTTGAAGTGTAGTATTTGGTAAAGAGTGAAATAAAGTAACACCGAAAAGTCGAGAGTTGAAATCCATGCAATCGCAGAAGAATCTGGTATCGTGACATGGATAGTTGAGTCATTTTGAGTGATTATAGGCACAGTAGAACCTTCAGAATGGGACACCACAGTTGTAAAAGAACGATGTTGAGGAAGCCTCACACTGACACAGCCTCAGCAAAGCTGCGGAAAGAACCACAGCCAATATGGTACGCTGACGTCGTAGTCGAGCGGGGACGATGAGTTGCATCTGCATTAGTAGTTGAAGAAGATCGAGGCCCAGAGTAAGGAAGGCTGGGACACACAGCTGTACGATAAGTGGGAAGTAAAAATTCAGTATGCATCGATGATGCAATAGTGACGGATGATGACGTCATTGTGTAAGGTAACGAAACACTGATCGGGGAAGGCAAAGTTGTAACAACAGTGACGTCATGGAGGATGACGAACGAGTGACGAAGGTGACGTTAATGACGAATTGGTAGACTGGCAATCAGCAAGACTTGCTGTGACGTCCGGGACATGCAGGAAAGAGGCGGAATAAGCTTCCACTGAAGCATCGGACATAGAGTTAGGACCGGAAATCACCATATTTGTTTTCACAGATGTAAACAGTCAGGTGAAAAGAATCAATACTGGTTAATAAAACTTTTTTTTTCTCTTGGAGGTTTAACGACCACCGTGAGCAACTCAATGGGCTATAAGCAGTCGCCCGTCCCTAATTTAAGGTCACTGGTTCCAGGGAAGGGAGAGAGCCAGTGCCGTAAGACAAACACAACATCCATGCCTCACCGGGATTCGAACCCGGACCCCGTTCGGACGAATGATCAGAGGCCATCGCTTAGACCACTGCGCCACCGGAGCAGCATTAATAAAACTATGTAGAAGGCACAAGGTTAATAAACATGTTTGGCAAGTATTCAAAGGCAGGGAGTACTAGCGGTATGTTGAATTACGGCGAGAATTAGTCCATAAGTTGATATATGACTCTAGTTGCTGACTTGCAACTGCGAGAGCCGAGGTAGGTGCTAAGGAACGTGAAATATCTTGCAATGCGGTAAATATCCCATACAGCTACACAGGAGCAGTCGGGAAGATGCGTGGTGACTTCGTGCATAACACAAACGCAAATAAGATAGGTACACAAGGTAAGGCTGGTATAAACAGCATCAAGCATAGGAGCTCAAAATAACGTGCCCGTTCGAGGTCCAACCAGGAATGCAACGGAACTGCGGACAGTTGTGCGGCAATTATGGGTGAATATACCTATGGAACGCTTTCGTGACCTAGTGGACTCAGTGCCTTGCCGTGTGAATGCTCTTATTTGGGCGAAAGGTGGACGTAAACGATTCTAGATAGGTGTCCCATGATTTCTGTCCATTTAGTGTATGCTGATCACGAATAGCGTAAGCGAGAGGAAGATAACGTCATGATGTTTGTATCTTGTCAAATTAACGAGTTAGTAGTTTGAAGTCCTTGTTCATATCACCATTGTGCTATTGTGAAATGGATTCCATTCAGTGTTGTTCTTCACTGATGTGCCAGTGTACTGATCATAAGTTAGGACATTGTGTATAAATTAAGCTTGGAATGTTAAAGTACAACTTCTACGAACAACGAGTTTAAATAAACTTTAAGGATTTAACAAGTAGCTGAGTTCAGCAAGAGATTAAGTCTTTAAAGAGATATTTAAACATTATATTTTTAAAGTAACCAAAACCTTTATACTTTTCCAGTATTTTTCGTTGAAAGGATCTCTGAAATTTTCATGTTAAAGACATACAGGTATAATTATTAATTTCGTTCAGTTTCAGTAGCATTCAGATATGCATCTCTAGTGATAGTTCCATCCCTCACTTTGCTCATAAATATTTATTAAACCTAATCATGATATCGGATCTTCCAAATAAGACGATGTAACACGAGTAGAATAAGCAGCTGGATGAATGAACGTCTTTGAATCAGTCATCGACAAAAGGTAGACTGGAGTAGAATCGTTGTTTCAATGGAAAATTCATGATGAAAGGAAATATATGCGTTCATTTACTTTTTACCGGAAAAAGACTGAATAAAGAAAGATAAAATAAATAAGGTTGTCCACCTATAGGTTGAACAGGTTAACACGTATTTCAATTTCGCTGCATTGCATTTCTTTTTATGGAGAACGTGATGGAATAGAGCAACCTATTATTTCCCTTTGATTTCTCAATCCTTATTTGAGCTCATCCATCATCGCGGATAGTTATTATACCTTCAACGCGCCATTGATTCATGAGAACTAATAAGATATCGCGCAGCACGTCACCTAAGACCTCCTACTACAAGATGAACACCGTTGGGTGTTTCCTTGCTCGTTATGAGTCCGCTCCCTAAGGATTACTTGAGTTAACAATCTCTCTTTCCCTCTTTCCGCTACTGATAAATTTTACTTGGCATTTGGAAATGCCCAACATGTCTTCTGTAGTTATAGGGAAATTCAACTGCATTTCCTACAAAAGCTTACGGGTATTCCAACTTTTCCTCAGATTATTTTGTACTACGTAGAAGCTTATCAATTTGTGTATTTGGCAGCAGAACGAGTTCTTTTCGTTTTTTTTCTTCGTTAGGACACGTGCGATTCCTTTTCCAGAATTTAACTAATCCTCAATACGTATTAGTGTAGTCAGATGCTGACTAATAAACCGCGCATGGCGCTGAGAATTGTTGGCGCCGTAGCGTAAATTCGAACGTATTCGACTAGTTATCGAGAGTTCTGGGGTTCGATCCCAGCGGTGCCGGAATACAATTTTTCAGTCGTTATGCGTTGTTTGAAAAATAACGTGGAAAGCGCGATGACATCGTCCATTTACATTATCTCCACGTATTTGATATATATTAATCCTTACACTTTACACACTGAAAATTTTAAGTTGGCCAAACGCCGAGGTATTGTATTCAAACATCCAAAGCTATAACTTCATTTTAAGTTGAACGTGCATTTTCCAGAAAAAGAAATCTAGTGAGTCCCCTTGTATTATTTGTAGATAATTTATGCTTTACGTCTTTCGTATGGCAAGATTTGTGTATGTGTGAAATAAAACGAGTGATTCCCGCCCCGGTGGCGCAGTGGTCTAAGCGATGGCCTCTGATCATTCGTCCGAAAGGGGTCCGGGTTCGAATCCCGGTGAGGCATGGATGTTGTGTTTGTCTTACGGCACCGGCTCTCTCCCTTCCCTGGAACCAGTGACCCTAAATTAGGGAACCTATTGAGTCGCTCACGGTAGTTGTTAAACCTCCAATAATAATTACAAAAAAAAACGAGTGATCCGAGAGTGTAAATTTATTTACGCGCAACACGTTAAATTTATTTCCATCACTCACCAGCACACCAAGCCACAGTTCGGTACATACTAAGTCAAATTAAATCATAAAGACAAATAATAAGGTTTACTAATTCTTCACATTGAGTTGTACGGAGGCAGGCAGATTAATTATTATTGTCGTAAACCCAATGAAAGAAGATATGTGAGTCCTAAAACTAGATATTTACTAAATTTTGGCGCCGGCGATAGTAAATATTTCGACTGTTTACTTGTTCGTAAACAATATTTATTATTAACATCTTCTTTATTCGAAATATACGAAACACAGCCTATGACAAACAAAATAAACAACAAAATTATCATTGACTGCTGTTGTTGAGCTGATACGAGTTTCCACCGGAGACCTAGGTATCAGTCAAGAATCGGCTTAAAATACACTATCTACCAACAAGTAATTGGACACCTGTGATAGCAAAGGAAAACGAAGTTTATTCGCCTTCAATAGTTGGTGGAGCCTCCACGAGCGGTGATTACAGCTGCGACCCTCCGGAGCATACTCTCAACCAGGCGTTGTACGACGGCTAGCGGTATTTTCTTCCACTCGGCTTGGAGAAGAGAGGTCAGTCCCTTCACCTATTTCGGACGGTGGGGGCACCCCTTAAGTCGACGCTCCAACTCGTACCAGAGGTGCTCGAAAGGGTTTAGGTTCGGGCTCTGCGCAGGCCAGTCCATTCGATTAACCCCATTGCCACCATACCAAGCCATGATGGACCTCGCAACATGACAGGTGGCATTGTCATCCTGAAAGTAACATGGGTACACCCAGTAAAACTGCCACAACGTAGGAAGCGCATGGTCATCCAAAATGGTGCAGTAGGTCACGGGGTTGAGTCTACCAGGAATTGCAACCAAGGGCCCCGTGCCATACCAGGAGAAACACCCCCATAGCATAATTCCACCGCCGCCGAACTTCACAGTTGGCACAATACATTCCGGCAGGAGGCGTTCTCCAGGCAGACGCCAAACCCAGACCCTGCCATCCAAACGGTAGAGGGTGAACCTTGATTCGTCGCTCCAGTGAACCTGTTTCCACTGTTCAACGGTCCACTGTCGACGTTCTTTGCACCACGTTAGCTGAGCAGCGCTATTGGACTTGGTGATCAAAGGCTTGTGGGCGGCAGCACGTCCATGATAACCGAGCAGATGGGGTTCCTTACGGATGGCATTCATCGAAAGAATATTCCCGGATGCCTGTTGAAACTCCTCATGTGGCTCATCGATTTGGTGCGGTTCTTCCGAATTTCTCTGGCCGGCACCCGTCGGTCTCTAACTCCCAGTTTTGTGGGTCTGCCGGGTCGGGGCACATTCCCACAGTCACCTCTCATCTTCCACTTGCCAATCAGGTAGGCCACTGTCGCTTTTGGGTACTTCAACTCGCTGGATATGTCACGTATGGATCGGCCATTTCTGTGATGTCCTACGATTACACCTTTCTCGAAATCAGAGAGCTCCGAACTACGTAGCATCTTGCATGCGACTGGTTGCGTTGTTGTTTCCCACACGATATTTAACGGCCGTGACGGCCGCCGCCGTTAAATATCGTTTATCAGGACCGCAGATATCGTCGATTGCAGGGGTGTCCAATTACTTGTTGGTAGATAGTGTATATGATGTCCCAAGTAAAGCTGTCTTCTGAAGTTCTGGAGGTGGTACATCAGAAAGCTGCAATTTTTCAAAATGATTTGCCTTGATGATAATGAGGACTACTGTTCTGTGTTTAGCCCTAATCGGATAATTTCTAAGGCCAGGACTCTGCATTTAGTCATTTTTTTCATTTCTTTTTCATCGACTCTGGCATCTCCAGGGATCGCTATATCAATTATCCAGACTTTCCGATTTCCTGCGACTGGTATGTCTGGTGTATTATGTTTTATGTGTTGATCGGTTTGAATTCAAAAATCCCACGAGATCTTGACTTGATCATTTTCTATGACGTTTTCAGGTTGAAGTTCCCATGAGTTTATCGATGTTGGCAGATTGTGCTTTCTGCATAATGACCTGTGAATCAATTTTGCAACCCTGTCCTGTCTAGCTTTGTAATCTGTCTGTGCAATTTTGCTGCATTCACATATAAGATGAGACACAGTTTCATCTTTTTCTTGACAAAGTCGACACTTTGGATTACCACTGACTTTGGATTTTAGCCTTCATAACATTTGTTTGCAATGTCTGTTCTTGTGCAGAAAAAAATCAGGCCTTCTGTTTCTTTCTTGATGGAAACCAATTTCAGCCATGCCCAAGTCAAGTTGTTGCCACTTTTTCCATCAATATTCATTGGAAATTTTCCATGCAGTGGCTTGTTCTTCCATCCATCTAATCTACTTTCAAACTGCTTTTTCTTATATTCAGCCTTGTTTTCTGTTGTTAGCACGTCTTTTGTAAAAAAAAGATCGTGCTTATGCTACAGGTTTGTACATCCGTCCGTAGAGTAGACACGATATTTCTGCAACTATTTGTCCAATTTGAAAAATTCTTTTTGCATTAGAAAGTATGAAATATACGAATGAGGATCATTTATTTCGTTTTTTAACGATGCACAATTTCGCCGCTAGAGGGCGTAAATGCAGATGATGTCCAATTCAAAAATACGTTTTATCCAACATATTTGCTTCTAAACATCCGATTGAAAAAAAAATTATCTTTCGATTCCATTTATGTCGAAGGGTATTTTAGATATAGTTACTTTTTCAAATTACGCATAGATTTTCCGCTAAGGGCCGTAAAAGTAAATTGCATTTTCCCCGATAACTCTTCTTCTGTAACTCCGATTTGAAAAAAAATTCTTCAGCGGATACAGCACCTTATGGAAAATTTTTTGCATATAATTTCTAATTTTTGGTAAAGAATACTTTGGCCACCAGGGGGCGTAAGGGTTAATTTTTGCTTCTGATGTATTTGCCATAAAATCTGAGCTTTTAAAATATCGATTGAAAAAATTCTTTCGTGGACGTGATGTGACTCACGTCGATAAACTTTTTCGAAATATTTTCTTCTTAAAATATTCCATGGTTTCTCCGCCAGGGAGCGTAGATGTATATCTTATTTTTGTCAATATCTCTACTTCTAGGAGTCCGATTAAAAAAATCCATCTTTGTTGGATAGTGTTTTCAATGTGACATGTTTTTCATATAATTTCAAAATTTTCATGTAATTCCTAGACTTTCCGCTAGGGTGCTAAAGGCAAATTGCTTTCCCCCTATATCTCTGCTTCTAAATCTCCGTTTTGAAAAATTTCGTTCTGCACCGGATGCAGCTCCTGATAGGAAGTTCTTTGCACATAATATCTAATTTTTTGTAAAAAAGGTTTGGCCACCAGGTGGCGTAAGCCTTAATTTCCGATTCTGATGTATTTGCAGCAAAATACGTATGAGCTTCTAAAATCTCAATTGAAAAAAGTCGTTTGTAGACCGATAGTACTCATGTCGACAAACCTTTTAGGAATATTTTCTTCTTAAAATAAAGCATTACTTCTACGCCAGGGGGCGTAGACTTATATGCCATTTTTGTCAATATCTCTACTTATAGGAGTCCGATTTGAAAATTTCCTACTTGTTGGATAGTGTTTCTAGTGTAACATGTTTTTCATATAATTTTAAAATTTTCAAGTAATTCATAGACTTTCCGCTAGGGGGCGTAACGGTAAATTGCTTTTACCCGTATATCTCTGCTTTTAAATCTCCGATTATAAAAATTCTTTCTTCACCGGATACAGCTCCTGGTGGGAAATCCTTTGCACATAATTTCTAATTTTT
The DNA here is from genome assembly GCA_039090855.1 of Macrothele yani. NCBI lineage: Eukaryota > Metazoa > Arthropoda > Arachnida > Araneae > Macrothelidae > Macrothele > Macrothele yani. The sequence continues at coordinate 35,324,073 of CM077012.1, forward strand.
GAAAAAAATGGTTTCGCTCCCAGGTTGCGTAAGCCTTAATTCACGCTTCTGGTGTATTTGAAGCAAAATACGAGCTTGTAAATTCTTGATTGAAAAAAAAGTCGTTTGTAGACCGATACTTTTAGGAACAATTTCTTCTTAAAATAATGCATGGTTTCTACGCGAGGGGGCGTAGATATATATCTTATTTTTGTCAATATCTCTACTTCTAGGAGTCCGATTTGAAATATTCCTTCTTTGGTGGATAGTGTTTCCGATGTGAAATGTTTTTCCTATAAATTCTAAATTTTCAAGTAAATCATAGACTTTCCGCTTGGGAGCACAAAGGTATATTACGTTTTCTGCGTTATTTCTGCTTCTAAAACTCCGATTTGAAAAATTCTTCCTGTATCGCATACAACACCTGATGGAAAATATTTTTCATATAATTCCTAATGTTTGGTAAAGAATGGTTTGGCCACCAGGGGGCATAAGTGTTAACTTCTGCTTCTGATGTATTGGTAGCAAAATCTGGGCTCCTAAAAACCCGATTAATTTTTTTTTCCTTGGACCCATACCGCTCATATTGAAAAACCTTTTGAGAATACTTTCTTCCTAAAATAATGCATGGTTTTCCCACCAGGGGACGTAAAGGTACATCTTATTTTTGTCGATATCCCTGTTTTTAAGAGTCCGATTTGAAAAAAAATTCTGTGTTGGAGAGAGTTTCCGGTGCGAAATGTTTCTCACGTAAATTTATGTTTTCCTTAACGCACAAGTCTGCAACCAGAAGGCGTAAGCTCACGATTCCGTTTACAGCAATATCTGAGGGATTAAAAACCCGATTGAAAAACTTCTTTCATCCGTCAGATACTATTGTTTTCCATACCGGTTTCCATTGGCTTTGAATAACTTTGATAAATTTAATTTGCATCAGAACGGATTCAAAAGACGTGCTTATTACACCTGAAAATTCGGTGTCATCTTTCTTCATTCAGGCTTCCTTTAATTCCTCTACATCCTATTATTATATTACGCAGATTTAGTCAAACGTAAGAAACTACCCTGCCACAGATGAAATGTGATACAGCTGTGAAAGTCCATCTGCGCACGCGCAAGATAAAATCTTATGTCAAGGTAGAAAGAAAAGTTGAATCGCAAATGTTTCAGTGAGGAGGACTGGTAACGTTTGGTCGAGGATATTTACAGGTTACAACCCGTTTTACTATACAGCATTTTAAAGCTCTCGTCAATAGTAGGTAACCGCCTTTTGGATGGAAGGGGGATCGAGAGGAGATAAAAGTTCACTACAACGCACCGTTTATATAGAATGAAAAATTCATTTTTAATCCACCAAAGCACCCGTCAATGTCAGGAATTAGTAAAACTTGTTGTTTGTTGTTATGATTTAATTCCACTTTGCATGAACCGGTCTGTGGCTCGGTATGGTTCTGAGACGCGAATTGTGTTGTACATAAATAAATGTATACTCTCGAATCACTCGTTTTATTTCGCGCAGAAAAAGGTCTTAGCATGCGAGAGATCCGTAGGGTAAATTATCTCCATGGTACTCTCTCGATTTTTCTTAATTCTTCAGGGAAATACGTAATTTTTCCGTTTCTTTGTTTTGCGAGTACTGTTCCTTTTCTTTTAAACATTGCGATGAAACTTATTAGTATGCCTTTCTATTTTCTTGTACTGGAAGAAAAATAAATGTTAAATTTCTTCTTCTTATGGTGGGTTGAGTTCCTCAAAGACGAATTTTCGCCATTTCTTTCGGTATGTTTGTCCTCTTGTGTAGTTCTGTTACAGAGTTTAAGTGGGTGCTTTCTTTAATGTTGTCAATCCATTTCTTTCTGGGTCTTCCTCTACATGACTGTCCTTCAATTCTACCATTTAATAATACGTTTGATACTCTTTCTGGGTTCATTCTTGAAACATGTCCAAACCAGCTTAGTTGGTTCTTTTTTTAGTGTTGTAAGCATTGTTTCTTTAAAGTTAAGTTCTTCTCTGACATTTTCAGTTGTTTGTCTTTCTGTCCAGATTGTTCCATTGATTTTACTTAGGCATTTTGCTTCAAAAGTATTGAGTTCATCAATTTCGTTTTTTCTTAAAATCCAGCATTCTGAGCCATAGACTACTGTGGGAATTTTCATTGTGAAAATCGTCCAAATACGTGGCGTCAGTCAATAAACAAAGGCATCGCACTTTCCACGTTTTTTAGCAACACTTAGCAACCGAAAAATTGTTATTCGGTCACCTCTGGGAAATCGAATCACATATTTCTCGATATCTAGCCGGTTATATATCGAGTGTAAGGCTAAAGCGATAGGCTAGATATCAAGAGATCTGGGATTCGATTCCCCAGCAATGACCGAATAACAATTTTTCGGTTGCTAAGTGTTGCTACAAAACATGGAAATTGTAATCTCTTTGTTTATTCGTAATTTTCATTGTTTTAATACAGGGTGATTCATAAAGAAGTATACAGTTTAAACGAATTATAAAACAAGAGCAATGTAAGGTATCTTATGTTACCTGTAACAGAGTTGTAGGGGAACGTTTCAAGTTTTTTTAGAGACAGTCATATGTGTTCTATGTGTGCACCTTTAGTCACACGACACGCATCGAGCCGGTAATCCATTTCCGCCCAAACGCGAGGTAAGATATCTGAATCAAGTGCAGTGATAGTGGCTGTGATACGCTGTTTCAGTTCTGCTAGATCAACAGGAAGGGGAGGGGCGAATACCTTGTCCTTTACGTACCCCCACAGGAAAAAGTCACAAGGTGTTAAGTCAGGACTTCTGGGTGGTCATTGGGTCAGTGGCATGTTGTAGTCCGCGGCTCGTCCAATTCATCGGTGAGGAAGATATTCATCGACTGACAAGTCACTTGACACACGCGCTATCGCGTACGTCACTTCGCTCAGTAGCGGGACACAAACTTTATGAGTACATCTACCTAACGGTTCGCAGTTGTGTTCCGTGTCTTCAACTGTTACTGTTTTACAACATCTGGAAACTGTATACTTCTTTATGAATCACCCTGTATATCTTTAGTTTGAGTTCTTTGATTAATCTTTTATTGTTCCATATTTTTTCTAGTCTGCCCATTGTTATCCGTTCATTGTTGATTCTGCGTTTTATGGTTTCTAAATAGTCAAGATCTTCAGTGATCATTGAGCCTAGATAATTGAATTTTTATATTTGTTCTATGTTATTGTTTCCTATTTTCATTTGGATTGTTTTCTTTTTTTCTTCCTAAATATATGAAAATCAATTTTAGTAAAGCAAAACTATTACCTCAGTTTTGCCTTACTAAAATTGATTTTTATATCATATTTGTTGCTGGTTTGATGCAATTTGGTAAGGATATTTTCTCATTTTTCTTGGCTGTCTGTAGTGATAACTATGTCATTAGCATACTTTAAATATGTTATATTTCTACCATTTACAGTTATGCCTTCACGCATCTGCAGTCCTTCGTCTACCACTTTTTTTAGGTACAGGTTAAATAAATATGGTGACAATGGACAGCCTTGCATAAGTCCTTTGTTTAAATTGCTATTTGGTCTGTTTCTGTATTTTTGTATTTTATTACTGCTTGTGTTTCTCAATAATAATTCTTAATACAGTTTAATAGGTATTTGTCGAACCCTGTGCTTTCTAGAATTTGAAAGAGTTTACTTGTGTTTACTGAGTTGAAAGCTTGTTGAAAGTCAATAAAGCAGCAGTAGAGTTTTTATTTTTGTCTCTCATAAGATCTGCTAATCTGTTTAATATGAAAATTGCACTTATTGTCCTTCTCCTACATCTGAATCCCATTTTCTCTTCTTCCATATGTTCTTTATAGGAATTTTTAACTCTGTTTTGAAGATTCCTGATGAATATTTAATAACAATGACTTAAAAAGGTAATAGGTCTGTAATTAGTGCAAGATCTGATTACTCCTTTTTTGTAAATGAGTATGGTCTGACCTGTTCTCCATTCTGTTGGTATGGTTCCTTACTTTATAGTATTTTATTGAACAGTTTCCTTAAATAATTTTTATGCCTTCCTCTCCTTTTTGAAGAAGTTATTTTTGAAAATTGTCCATGCCTGGTGCTTTATCACTTTTAATTTGTTTAATTGCTCTATGTGTTTCTTCATTTAGGATGTCGTTTGTTTCAGAAGTTTATTCTGAGTGGAAGGCATCCTGATCTATGTTTTCTTCAGCTGCAAAAGTTTCTTTAACGTGATTAATCCGCATATTTCTTTTAAATGTGTTAAATTTAATTTGACAAAATTGATAAAAATAAATACATTTTGTACGTATTGGCAAATATTCCATTTTAGATCACATCGTCGAAATCCGAATTCTAGACATCGTCTAGAATACGACAATTTTCGTTATTTTTTTGCAGCAGTCACTCAGAAGGTAGAAATCAATCGCATCCATTTTAGTTAGCTAGTGTAACGTGGAGGAATGCATAAGAGCCACACGTACATAGCATTATGCCTTGAAATTCACCGGGGATGTACACGTTGGCAGGGGTAACTTCATGTGAGCATGGAAAGTAATCGGATTTCCTCCCTCAATATTAAAAATCCATGGCAAGTTCCTTGTATTCCATGAAGTAACTTTAACACCTTTGAAATCTCCCTCAGAGAAGAAAGGCAAGAATGGAATAATGCGAATTCAAAAATTTTATAAAAGTGACTGACGCTTTCGTGCGTGTGATGAAAAAAAATTTCAGATTGGATATTTTCATTTATTGTAATAAATTTATGAAAATAATTAGATGTCTTCTTGAAGTTTCCTTAACATGCACGGAATGTTCAATATGTACGTTTCTCCGAGGCGTAAATCCACATATTATTCTTTAAGGAAATGAGAGTTACATCGAAAATTTAGTGACGTATTCCTCTCACACCTGTACACATAATCGACGTCCACATTTAGGCATTTGTCCCATCGATGCGACAACTATCAAGGGATCTGTAATTTGCTTACGGTGGAAATGGTGATAGTTCCAACCGACAGTTTGCTACTTCACTCCAATATCATCACTGCAGGGAAAGCAACGTTACGGTAACAAAAAACTAATATGAGATGGTGTAAGCCGTAGCAGCACCATTTAACGTCAGCTTAGCGGGAAAACTTGATTTGAGCGTCACGGGGTTGTGCAAAAAACGGACGCAATTTCAAAATGGCCAATACTCGATTGTGCAAAAACCAAACAATATCAAAAAGTCCAATATTCCTTTCCGCAAGTTGCATGTTTTGGGAAAATTGTACCCATCAACACTGCCGGTGTTTCCATGCATGCTATAACAGAATGCACCTTCCACCTACTTCCCCACCTACCGTACTCACCTGAACTCGCCTCCTAGTGCCTTTTTCCTCTTCAGAAATCTGAAAAACTATCTGCGGAGAAGGCGTTTTGCTGATTCTTAGCTGCAGGAGGTAACGAAGTATTGGTCTCAGCAGAAAGATAAAACGTTTTCCGCAGCGTGAATTCTCTAACTCTATGACCGGTACAACAAGTTTACTCAAGTCGATCCCCTATCACTTTGTCCGCGTTCATTTCGTCCACGTTCACCTGATCCAGTACATTTCGTCCACGTTCACTTGGTCCAGTTCATTTCGTCCACGTTAACTTGGGCCAGTTCATTTCCTCAGCATGCACTTGATCCCGTTCATTTCATCCACGTTCACCTGATTCAGTTCATTTCGTCTACGTTCACTTGGTCCAGTTCATTTCGTCCACGTTAACTTGGTCCAGTTCATTTCGTCCACGTTCACCTGGCCCAGTTAATTTAATCCACGGCTCACTTTGTCCAGTTTCCACGTTCTTTTGGACCAGTTCATTTCGTCCATGTTCATTTGGTCCAGTTCATTTCGTCCACGGTTCACCTGGTCCAGTTCATTTCGTCCACGGTTCACATGGTCCAGTTCATTTCGTCCCCGGTTCACGTGGTCCAGTTCATTTCGTCCACGGTTCACCTGGTCCAGTTCATTTCGTCCACGGTTCACATTGTCCAGCCACTTTGGTTCACGTCTACTTGGTCCGGGTCATTTTGTCCACGAACTGGACCAGGTGGTCCAGTTCATTTCGTTCACGGTTCACTTTATCCGTTCATTTAGTCCACGGTTCATTTCGTCCACCGTTCACTTTGTCTACATTCATTTCGTCCTCAGAATGGATGGAATACCGTGGAAATCCTGTTTTGATGGAATTTTTGTTACAAGGCTGAAAACAAAAAAGATCAGCGGACATTCCTTGCAAGCGATTGCTTCTCCTGTTTAAGTTTCTCGATTAAAATATAACGATTTTAAACATTATCTGAAGTAAAACGAGGAACTGAACTTTGAAAAGCTTTTTTATTCTTTTGTGTGGTACGATGTCAATCACTTTGGCATAAATCAAAGTTTATTCCAATGGCTATAATTGTGTTGGATTGAAGAGGAAATGTAAGACCCCCTTCCTCTTTTATGTAAAAAAAAAACTCTATTTTCCTCCTCTCACAATGCAAATTCACAGTAAATATCAATATAAACTTTTTTTCCACCATTACGTTTTTATGAATTTTTTCATAATGTTAAATACCTATGATACATGTAGAGAGCAATTACAATTCATTCGTATGAAAATTAGTAATATGAAAGTTATAAACAATTAATAATCAAAATAAAAAATATGTATAAGCTAAGAACCATATGAAAACAATATACAAGATGTATTTTAAAACATTAAACGAATTATGTAAAACATTTTACACTGATGAGCAAATTCATTACGACTTAGAGAAATGAGCCCGCATGGAGACCAAATGGTTTTCAACAAATTTTATTTAAGAAAATAGGCTGTTACATCATTCGCGCCCATCAAAAACATAAAAATACACATGACGTTTATAATGATATGTACACATGACAGAGGGTAAAGCTACCCAGATTAAAATAATAAAAACACGAATGCAGGCAAGCATTCTATGAGTATCGTAATGGTACAGGAATCTGGGGTCACGTGCAGCCCCATAATACGTGAATTACAACTAGAGAAACACAGGAAGCATATTTAGCATATGAGAGCAAATAACAAAATGATTTCGGGAGAGTGTGCTAGAACAGAGAATGTAAGTAAATACAACGATGTATGGTGGCGCAGGGGAAGTTCACAGAGTAGTATTTACAATCCGAGGACCGGCTTTCGGTTAGTAGAGTGTTCGGAGTCAGAATGGGAAAAGCTGCCGATTTATCGGAGTTTGATTAAGGACAATTTGTGATGGCACGACGACTCGGATCTACGATCTCGGAAACGGCGCGGCTTGTGGGTTGTTCACGTGCCGCTGTAGTGAGTACGTATCAAAAGTGGTGCACAGATGGCCAAACGACGAACCGTCGTCCAGCCGAGTGTTGTCCGTAGCTCATTGGTGCCAGACGGGAGCGGAGACTGTCGCGCATTGTTCACAACGACCGCTGGGCAACAGTTCGACACATCAACCCTAGCTGCAACAGTAGTGATCAGGGCAATGGGTCACAGCACACAGTTCATCGCAACCTTCTGGGCATGGGCCTGCGTAGCCAAAGACCCAGCCGGGTCCCATGCTCGCTGCACGTCATCGCCAACAATGCATGAAATGGGCCCAAGATCATCGAGATTGGACCGTGGATGATTGGAAGAAAGTAGCCTGGTCTGACGAATCAAGTTTCCTGGTGCATCATGTAGACGACCGAACAGGGGTACGCAGATTACCACGGAGGCTATTGAACCTGGATGCACTGTTGGGAGGAAACAGGGCGGCGGCGATGTTGTCTTGGGACACTTTAGGCCCCATTATCCCAATAGCACAATCCCTGACAGGTGTGAGGTATCTGAACATCGTTGCGGACCAAGTTCACCCATTCATGGCAACTGTGTTCCCTGCTGGTGGTGGCCATTACCAACAGGATAATGTGCTATGCCACACTGGCAGAATCGTCAAGAAGTGGTTCGTGAAACATGCTGGTGACTTTCTGGTAACGCCCTGTACTCCAAATTCACCTGAGATGAGCCCAGTCGAACATTTGTGGTTCGTCTTGGAAAAGCGGGTTGGCGCTAAATCACCACCACTCCAAAATATACGAGAACTGGAGGACCTGCTGTTGACATTATGGTACCAAATACCCCATGACATCTATTGCCACCTCATCGAATCGATGCCTCGCCGAGTGGCCGCTGTTTTGCTGCCTAAAGGGGGTCCTACAGCTTATTAGTTAGATGGTCATAATGTAAGGCCTCATCTGTGTATGTCATAGTGATTAATATCGTACCACAAAAAAGAGTTAAGAAGCTCTTTAAAGTTCAGTTCCTCGTTTTACTTTAAAAATATTTAAACTCGTTATACATTGACGGAAAAAAAAATCCCAACACCACGAAAAAATATTTGTAGAGGTATGAAATGGCGGCAATACATTTGTATAGGTAACATATTTAATCGATTAAGGTTTCAAGATCACAGCTTAATGTAATCGGGAGAAGAGCCATTTTAAGTGTGAAATGCTGGTACATTAATACCCGGTGTAACCGCCAGAATGTTGAATGCAAGCACGCAAACGTTCATGCATTGTGTCGTACAGGTGCTGGACGTCAGTTTGTGAGATAGAGTTCCATGCCTGTTGCACTTAGTCGGTCAATATAGGGACGGTTAATGCTGGTTGGGGGTGGCGCTGGATTTGTCGTCCAATGATGCCTCATACGTGCTCAATTGGTGAAAGATCTGGTGATCTAGCAGGCCACGGGAAACATGTCGACACTCTGTAGAGCATGTTGGGTTACAACAGCGGTATGCGGGCGAGCGTTCTCCTGTTGGAAAACATCCCCTGGAGTGCTGTTGATGAATGGCAGCACAACAGGTTGAATCACCAGACCGACGTACAACTGTGCCGTCAGGATGCGTGGGATAACCACGAGAGTGCTCCTGCTGTCATAGGAAATTGCTCCCCAGACCATAACTCCAGGTGTAGGTCCAGTGTGTCTCGGCCGCAGACAGGTTGGTTGCAGGCGCTCACCTGGCCTCCTTCTAACCAACACACAGCCATCACTGGCACCCAGGCAGAACCGGCTTTCATCAGAAAACACAACAGATCGCCACTCCGTCCTCCAATGAGCTCTAGCTTGACACCACTGACGTCGCAAACGGCAGTGGTTTGGAGTAAGTGGAATGCACGCTACAGGGCGCCTGGCTCGTAGCTATCCTTCAAGTAACCGATTTGTAACAGTTCTTTGTGTCACTGTGGTGGCAACTGCAGCTCGAATTGCTGCCGTAGACGCGGTACGATGCGCCACGGCCATACGCCGTACACGGCGGTCTTCCCTCTCAGTAGTGCCACGTGGGGGAAGGTACTGCCTCAAGAAGGCCGGAACCCGGTCTTCTTGAGGCAGTACCTTGCCTTGAACACCGCTGCCAACAATCATGCACAGTGGCTACATTCCTGCCAAGTGGTTCTGCAATATTGCGGAACGAAAATCCACCTTCTCGTATCCCTATTGCACGACCTCGTTCAAACTCCGTGAGCTGTTGATAATGGCTTCTTCGTCTTCTTAAAGACATTCTTGACTAACATCAACACACTACGTTGAATCTCAACGATAACTAACCCTCACGAACGTTACAGCGCGTATTTACAGCAAGCCTGCTTTGCATGTTCCGAGGGGCGCTACTAGCGCCACACGTATGCGACGAGCGCGAAATTTGCATAGACGTCATCTTACAGATATACTATCACCGCCTACCAACTGTCGTTTATCTAACACAACCCCTTTTTGGTGTTGGGATATTTTTCCGTCAGTGTATTTTAATCCTAAAGCTTAAACAGGAAAAAAATCGCATGTAAGCAATGCCAGCTGACCATTTTGGTTTTCTGCCCAGTAACAAAAACTCCACCAAAACAGAAAATTTCCACGGTATTCCATCCATTCTGAGGAACGAAATTATGTTGACAAACTGAACGGAAGACAATGTGAACCGTGGAAGAAATGAACAGTGGACAAAAGGAATCGCGGACAAAGTGAACAATGGCCTAAATGAACAGTGGCTTAAGTGAACAGGGGACAAAGTGAACGGTGGACAAAGTAAACCGTGGACGAAATGAATTGGACCAAGTGAATGTTGACGAAATGAACTGGGCCAAGTAAATGTGGACGAAATGAACTGGACCAAGTGGATGTGGACGAAATGAACTAGACCCAGGTGAACGTGAACAAATGAAGAGTGGGTAAAGTGAACGGTGAACAAAGTGAACTGCGGACGAATTGAACCGTGGACGAAAGGAACTGGACCAAGTGAACGTGGACGACGTGAACTTGACCAGGTGAACGTGAACGAAATGGACTGGGCAAGGTGAACAAGAACAGCGGACGAAGTTAACGGTGGATAAAGTGAACCGTGGACGAAATAAACTGGACCAAGTGAACGTGGACGAAATGAACTGGACGAGGGGAACGTGATCGAAATAAACTAGACCAGGTAAACCTGAACGAAAATAAACTAGACCAGGTAAACCTGAACGAAATAAACTAGACCAGGGAAACCTGAACGAAATAAACTAGACCAGGGAAACCTGAACGAAATAAACTAGACCAGGAAACCTGAACGAAATAAACTAGACCAGGTAAACCTGAACGAAATGAAGAGCAGACAAAGTTAACGGTGGACAAAGTGAACTGTGGAGGAAATGAGGTAGACCAGGTGAACGTGAATGAAATGAAGAGCGGACAAAGTTAACGGTGGTCAAAGTGAACTGTGGACGAAATAAACTGGACCAAGTGAACGTGGACGAAATGAACAGGACCAGGTGAACGTGGACGAAATTAACTGGACCAAGTGAACGTGGACTAAATGAACACGGACCAAGTGATCCGTTACCATCCAAGTCAGGGGAGACTATTTGGAAAAATTAGGATGCGTTTTTGAAAAAAGTATTGCTTTTGCATGTTAAGCTTAAAGCTTATTGAACGCCCTACATATGGTGCCCACAGTCGGACAAATATAGTATTACATACCTTTTTTTCCAAACAGCGTGAAACTGACACGTAGAATTTGGGAAACAAATACTGGAAAGGAGTTGATCAAATATGGATATGAGCTTTACCAAGTCCAAATTACCCTTATACTTGCCTTATGTTCTAAACTCTAAGTATTTCAAACTAAAATCTCGTACATTGATGAACCTTGAAAATTCTTTCTGACATTGATCTCAGATGAAATGCTCAGGTTTTTGAAAAAAGTACATTCCTTTAGATTCCTCGTCTTAGCTTCAATAACAAGTTGGTTCTAATACATGTAAATTCCAGTGACGTGTACGAAAGCGAATAGTGAAAAAGACTTTCTTCCTGTTATTTAAACATCGAACCCTTTCCTCCGAAGTCGAGATCTATATACCTTTTTGATGCAACTCTTTATTTGCGAGCTTCTGGAAAAATATGCTTGATATAAAAACTTGAAATTGGAGCTTAGAGAATTTTTTGAGTAAAATACCTGCCTTCGAAATGATTGATCACTCCTCCGTCTGCTCAAGAAAGAACGTTTTTTTAAAGTATTTTTCCTTTTACTGTAGCGAAGTCTAAAGCTTTTCCGAAGTCCACTGCTTCTCTGTACGGTTGTCTGAGCAATTGGCTAGCGAGGTTTACCGATTCTCAAGTTTATAGACGGTAAATTATCAAGACTCCAAATAACTCTAAAGAACCAGTTTCACTTCCATTCGTTACTTTGAGGAAGTGATTATGTTAAAAATATTCTATAAAACTTCACGGAATGACTTTGAGACTCTGCGCATTCAATCTGATAAGTTATAAAGAGTTCGCGATGGAAAGCACAAAATAAATCCCTTTCAGAAGAATGAGTTGTAAGGAAGACTAAAAGTTGGCAATAAACAAAATGCATCAGTTACCTCCTAAACTACGGCATGGTGAAACTTTTGGAGACGAGAAACAAAATCCTGCATACAGTGTAGCTAGGGGACCCCCTAAATTTAATTGTAAATTCGCGTCTAAAAACAGGATGTTTCTTATTTTCATTTGATAAGTTTAAGTATTTTTGAAGTTCAAAATGAGATCAATATGATAGGGGTTAGGTAAAACCGGCGTTAGGGTGGTTCCACTTAAATTCTATGTCTTATGTTTCCAATGGTAAAACTTCTATAAGTATTTTCTTCGCAATTAATGCATTCCCAAGGATGAACATTTACAGTTCGATAAAACTAACTTTAAGTTATAGCATGGAATACTTAATACTTGCTAAAATGTAAACATAATTATATTAAAAATCAATCATTTTTCTTTGAGTAATGTTGAGACCTGTTAATAGATTGCGCGACCTGTACATTGATGACGTCTGTAGACAAACATATGGTAGATTGCTTAATTATGGTTATGTTTTAGCAAGTATTAAGGTGGACGTCAAGTAATTTTGCTTCCTATACTTCCAATGGAAAAACTTTTGTACACATTTCCTTCACAATTAGTGTGTTCCCAAGGATGAAAATTTGAACATCGATTAAAATAACTTCATTTTAAAACTTGGAATACTTAATATTTTCTAAAACATAACCACAATTATGCAATCCAACATTTGTTTGTCTACTGACGTCATCAAAGTACAGGTCGCGCCATCTATTTTCTGGTTTCAACACCACCAAAGGAAAAGTTATTGATTTTTAATATAATTATGGTTATGTTTTAGAAAATATTAAGTATTCCAAGTTATAATATGAAGTTATTTTAATCGATGTTCAAATTTTCATCCTTGGGAACACACTAATTGTGAAGGAAATGTGTACAAAAGTTTTTCCATTGGAAGTATAGGAAGCAAAATTACTTGACGTCCACCTTAAGTATCCAACTTAAAGTTAGTTTTATCGATGTTCAAATTTTCATCCTTGGAAATACATTAATTGCAAAGAAAATGTGTAAAAAGGTTTTACCATTGAAACATAATGCAGATATTTTAGGTGGAACCACCTTAAGAGAAGAAACACATTCTTTATCGCACTATTGCAAATTTGAACCAGAGGCTCAAAGGTACCTAAAAAGTAGCGGTGATCAGTTTAATAAAATTATTAATTGGTAGTTTAAGTTGCGTTGCTTTTTTCAAGGGGTTCCCCAGGAAGATGTACTTCTAACATTTTCATCAAACAATTCATATTAGAAATGTTTTAGAGTTCGTTAGACTCCATTACGAGTATCCCAAATTCGCACTGGGTATAAATTGGATTAAAATAAAATAAAATTGCTCTTCATAAAATGTCAGGTTTTAAGGCAGTAGAAGTTGTTCAGTAAGTCCCAATCCGAATGTGATGTATTAACGCAGAGATATCGGCAGTGTTTGAAGTTATTGTATCATCCTGTTGCAGTAGAAAAACAAGGTGACACACCGAATTTTCGGTTGTAATGAGCACGCCTTTTAAATCCCTTCCGACACGAATAAAATTTATCAAAGTTATTCATAGTTAATGCAACAGGTTAGAAAAAAATCAGCCGAATTCCTACAATCAAAAAAATATCCAGAAATAGAAATGGCTTCTTACTTCGACCAGCGGCTAAAAGGTATCATACGAAAATGAACAAATGGCGCATAAGACGTTTCTCGTAGCACACCAGACACAAAGATGTTTTCAAACCGAACAGTCAAAAGAAGAAATATGGAAGGAAACATGATATATATATATGTGTGTGTGTGTGTGTGTGTGTGTGTGTGTGTACACCTTCTAGAGGAAGAATGTTACATATTGGGAAAGTAGAAAATAGGCAAAAAATATTCTTCGTCAAAAAAGCTATGCTAAGAAAAAACCTTTTCAAATACGTCTTCCAGAAGCAGAGGTAATGAGAAAAAGGTTTAGATCTTTATGTCCCCTAAAGGGAAAGATGCGCATTATTTAAACAGGATAATGCTCCTCGTCTTTATTGCAGTGAGTGGAATAAAGAAAGAAAATAAAGTTTTCAATATGGTTTTTAGAAGTGGAGATACAGCTTCAAAGAAAAGTGCACTAACACCTCCTAGGCACAGAACTGTGTACTACAAAACTCCTCGAATACAAACCTAAAGTGTTCTACAAAGTGAATAACATCCGGTGTTGAAAGAAGTTTTAAAATCGCACAGAGATATTGAGACCAACAGATTAAAAATGGTGCCATCTAGCGGCAATTTTTTTATTATTTAAGTAAGAAAATACACACAAAGAATTTTCATACTTAGTAGTAGAGGGTGGGACGAATCCTAAATTTTCTCGAATCCGAATCCGAAAAGGTTCTCGAATCTGTCGAATCTCCCGAATCTCTCGAATGCTACATATAAGAATAATTATATACGAAAAGGGATGTAAGGTCAGGTGATGCGTAACATCACAGCCTCTCCTTGACAAATGTCAACCCCGCCTTCTCGTGGTGCATCCTGTTCCCACTAAAGGGGCTCTGACGACCGCAAATAGCGGTATAACTATACCATCGGGATCAGAGGAAATGCTATCCCACACTCACCAAACCCGCTTGGCCAGCGTGGTGAGTTATGGCCAAACACCTCCAAAATGACTCTACAACTTAAATCTTGGCCCTCAGTCTCCGGCAGCTGGAATGTACCTGGCCAAGGCAGCGGCCAGTGCGACATGAAGGCAGAGGGTGCTAAGAATCCCGGAGGACAGGACTAGGCTGCCATTTGATGCTGACCTTGGCTACCTACAACGGACGCTCCCTATCTTCTGATTCAAGGCTTCTTGAATTGGAAGAGGAACTACAAAGGATCAAGTGGGACATCGTCGGGCTGAGTGAGGTAAGGAGAAAAGGAGAAGATCTCATTGAACTGAAAAGTGACATCTCTTCTATTATCGTGGGACAGATACTGGCAGAACTAGTGGTGTTGGATTTATAATAAACAAGAAACTGAAGGATAAAGTGGTAGAAGTTGAAAGTTCCTCTGACAGAGCTGCACGACTCGTTATCCAACTATCGAGAAGATACCAGGTTCAGATTATTCAAACTTATGCACCCACCACAAGTCATCCTGAAGAAGAAATTGAAGAATTTTATGAGGAAATTCGTCATCTAAATAATAAAGGTAAGCAGCACTTGAAGATAATTATGGGAGATTTCAATGCAAAAATAGGGCACCGGCAACAGAATGAAACTTCAGTAGGTAAATTCGGTCACGGCAACAGAAACCAGCGTGGAAATACTCTCGTTGAGTTTGCAGAGGCAGAAGGATTTTTCATCTTGAATTCCTTTTTCAAGAAAAAGCCACACAGGAAATGGACATGGAGACATCCAATTGGGACGACAAGTGAAATTGATTTTATTATGTGTAACAAAAAATTCGTCATCGAAGACTGCAGTGTGCTAAACAAGTTCAACACAGGTAGTGACCATAGATTGGTGAGATGTAAGATGCACCTCAACACTAAACTGGAACGTGGCAAGCTCATAAGACAAACAAAATGTATTGACATAACCAACCTTAAAAAACACCATAATACTTTCAAGTTGGAACTGAAGAACAGATTCTCTGCTTTAGAAGGCCTAACATCGGAAGAAGTGGATATTTCTGAAGTTAACAGAAAAGTAACCAAAGCTCTTATGGAAACAGCAACAAAATTAGCTGGGTCTAAGAACAAGTTGCATGTAAACAAATTATCAGGAAAAACCAAAATGTTGATGCAAAAAAGAAGAGAGATGAGGACAACTAAAGAAGATGTGACTTCCAAAGTGGAATATATAGAGCTATGCAAGACAGTAAGAAAAAGTATCACTGAAGACGTAAGAAAATTCAACTGTGAACTAGTAAGGAAAGCAATTGAAAACAACCAAAGCCTAAAGATAGCAAAGGGACATCTCAGTAAGGGAAGAAAACAGATTATGGCTCTGAGAAAAGAAGATGGTTCTATAACAAGAAATAGAGGCGAAATTTTGACAAAAGTGAAAGATTTCTACTCCAAACTATATGAAAGGGATGATACATGTACTCCAGACATCATGAAAGGTACCGGAGTTCTTCCAGTCCTCCCAGCAGAAGTTGCTCATGCAATCAAGAACATGAAGCGGGGGAAAGCTCCAGGAGAAGATGGAATTACTATAGACATCATACAAGAAGCAAGTGGAGAAATTGAAACAGTACTCGCCCAAATTTTCACTCGATGCCTTAATGAAGGGAAGATTCCTGAGGATTGGAACAATGCTACAATGATCCTGCTACATAAAAAAGGTGACATTGAGGATCTCAGGAACTACAGACCTATCAGCCTCCTATCAGTGGTTTATAAAATCTTCACTAAAGTTCTTTCACACCGCTTGAAGGTAACACTGGACATGGCTCAACCGAGAGAACAAGCTGGATTCAGGAGTGGCTACAGCACAATAGATCATATCCACGTACTGAGAGAACTAATTGAAAGAGCGAGGAATATGAACTTCCATTGTGCATGGCTTTTATCGATTATGAAAAAGCCTTTGATTCGGTGAAACCATCAGCAGTTACCACGGCTCTGAAATCCTGCGGTATTGAAGATGCATACATTAATATTATTAATAACATCTATGAAAATGCAAGTGCAAAGATTCGGCTGTTTGAAAATACAACACACATAAAAATTGGAAAGGGAGTGAGACAAGGTGACACCATATCTCCGAAGCTCTTTAATGCCACATTGGAAAATGTCTTTCAATCACTGAACTGGGAAAACAAAGGGATAAAGATTAATGGAGATTATCTAACCCACCTTCGTTTTGCTGATGACGTAGTCATTTTTGCAACTACCCCATCAGAGCTGCAGAGTATGATCCAGGAACTTGCTGACAAGAGTAAAGAAGTGGGATTAAAAATGAACTTTCAGAAGACAAAAGTGATGTTCAATGCTTTTACAAGAAATGAAGATTTATCGATTGATGGAGAAAAACTGGAGATAACAGATACGTATGTTTATCTTGGACAGCAGATATCAAGTGAGGGTCACATTGATGAAGAAATTAATCGGCGTACAAAACTTGCCTGGAGAGCTTTTGGAAGAAACAGCATAATTTTCAAGAGCAATATGCCGTTATGTCTTAAAGAAAAGTGTTTGATCAATGCATCCTTCCAGTGCTTACGTATGGTGCAGAGACGTGGACCTTAACTAAAAGAGACATACAAAGACTGCAGACAACTCAAAGAAGCATGGAGAGGTGCATGCTTGGTATAACCAGGAGAGATAAGAAGAGGAACTCGTGGATCCGAAAAATGACGAGAGTGGAAGACATCATGATCAGAGTTAAATCCCTGAAATGGCAATGGGCTGGACATACTGCCAGAAGGACAGACCATAGATGGACAGCCGAAATTTTAGATTGGATTCCAAGGGACAGGAAAGACCCAGAAAAAGACCACATGGGAGATGGGTGGATGAAATTCGTAAATATGCGGGAGTGACATGGAGGAGACTGGCACAAGACAGACCGTTGTGGAGGAAACTTGGGGAGACCTTCGTCCAGCAGTGGATTGATAATGGTTGACAATGATGATGATGATGATATACGAAAACAAGAAAGATGACACCAAATTTTCGGGTGTAATAAGCACGTCTTTTGAATCCGTTCTGACACAAATTAAATTTATCAAAGCTGTTCAAAGTCAATGGAACTGGTATGGAAAACAATAGTATCTGACGGAAGAAAGAAGTTTTTCAATCGGGTTTTTAATCCCTCAGATATTGCTGTAAACAAAATCGTGAGCTTACGCCCTTTGGTTGAAGACTTGTGCGTTAATAAAAACATGAATTTATATGAGTAACATTTCGCACCGGAAACGTTCTCCAACCCTGAAAGAATTTTTTGACTCGGACTCTTAGAAACAGAGATATCGACAAAAAATAAGACGTGACTTTACGTCTCCTGGTGGGAAAACCATGCATTATTTTAGGAAGAAAGTATTTTTAAAAGGTTTTTCCATATGAGCGATATCGCTCCAAGAAAAAAAAAATTAGTCGAGTTTTCAGGAGCCCAGATTTTGCTACAAATACATCAGAAGCAGAAATTAACACTTATGCCCCCTGGTGGCCAAACCATTCTTTACCAAACATTAGAAATTATGTGAAAAATATTTTCCAACAAGTCTTGTATGCGATACAGGAATAATTTTTCAAATCGGAGTTTTAGAAGCAGAAATAACGCAGAAAACGCAATTTACTTTCGTGCCTCCTAGTGGAAAGTCTATGATTTAATTGAAAATTTAGAATTTATAAGAAAAAACATTTAGCGTCGGAAACACTATCCAACAAATAAGGGATTTTTTAAATCGGACTCCTAGAAGTAGAGATATTGACAAAAATAAGATATACATCTGCGCCACCTGGCCTAGAAACCGTGTCTTATTTCAAGAAGAAAATGTTCCTAAAACGTTTGTAGACATGAGTAGTATCGGCCAACAAACGACTTTTTTCAACCGAGATTTTAGAAGCTCATATTTTGCTGCAAATACGTAAGAAGCGGAAATTAAAGCTTACGCCACCTGGTGGCCAAAATATTTTTTACAAAAATTAGAAATTACGTGCAAAGGATTTCTCATCAAGGGCTGTATCCGGTGCAGAAAATTTTCAAATCGGAGATTTAGAAGCAAAGAGATAAAGAGGAAAGCAATTTACCTTTACGCCCCCTAGCAGAAAGTCTATGAATTACTTGAAAATTTTGAAATTATATGAAAAACATGTCACACTGGAAACACTATTTAACAAAGAAGAATTTTTCAAATCGGACTCCTAGAAGTAGAGATATTGACAAAAATAAGATATACATCTACGCCACCTGGCGTAGAAACCATGCATTATTTTAAGAAAACGTTTCTAAAAGGTTTGTCGACATGAGTACTATCGGTCTACAAACGACGTTTTTTTCAATTGAAAATTTAGAAGCTCTAACGTCAGAAGCGGAAATTAAAGCTTACGCCACCTGGTGGCCAAAATATTTTTTACAAAAATTAGAAGTTATGTGCAAAGAATTTCCCATCCAGAGCTGTGTCCGGTGCAGAAAAAAATTTTCAAATCAGATATTTAGAAGCAGAGATATAAGGTGGAAAGCAATTTACTTTTACGCCCCCTAGCGGAAAATCTATGCGTAATTTGAAAACGTGACTGTATCTAAAATACTCTTCGACATAAATGGAATCGAAAGGTAAAATAATTTTTTCAATCGGATGTTTAGAAGCAAATATGTGGAATAAAATGTATTTTTGAAATCGACATGATCTGCATTTACGCCCTCTAGCGGCGAAATTGTACATCGTAAAAAACGAAATGAAGGATCATCATTCGCATATTTCAAGCTTCCCAATACAAAACAAAATTTTCAAATCGGACTAATAGTTGCATAGATATCGTGGGTACAGACGGACGGACAAACCGGTAACATAAGCACGATCTTTTTTTACAAAAGACGTGCTAAAAAGGGAAGATAAAGACTTCTTAAAAGACTTAAACAAATATAGACCGGAAAACGCTGAGCTGTAGACAGAGTAACTTGAGACATGTGCGCGACGTGGCTCAAGGTCACACTCCCCCTCCGTTTTCACACTCGTTACCACGGTAACGGCTGTTGAGAAAGAGATAAAATATGGCTAAGTCACTTTGCTCACCATACTTGAGGTATGGTGGCTAAGGCACTGTCCGATGGGAGACGCCAGTCGCTTCGGCCGTTGCTCTCTGTGTTTGGCTGAACAATTCCTTCATTGTTGAATCCGGTTTGGAAACAACGAGCTATTTCAGATAGCTGTGTACACACTGTAGACGATCTTTTTCGATTGTTTTCTAATGTCAGAGCTCGTCAGGCTGACAAAACTTCGAACAAACATCGCTCTGGAACAAGCCCCAAACGTCAAGTTTTTTAGGTTAAGATTCGAAAGATTGAAATGACGAAAAATGCGGAGATTCGAGTTCTCGAATCTCGAATCTTTTTCAATATTCGAATATCCCATCCCTACTTAGTAGTATCTGACCGAAAAATAATTTTTTTCGGGCGGGTTTTTAGCCCCGCAGGTATTGCTGTAAACTTAAACTTGCACCCCTCTAGTGACACACCGTTGTATGTTAAGAAAAATTTGAAATTAGATCAGAAACATTTCGCATCGGAAGCGCTCTCCAACAAAGAAAGAATTTTTCTAATCGGACTCTCAGAAGCAGATATATCATACAAAAATAAGATATACATTTACGCCCTTTAGCGGAAAAACCACAATTTTAAGAAGAAATTATTCTGAAATGGATTTCAAAGGTGAGCGGTATTGGTCCACGAAAGAATGTTTTTATTCAAGTTTTTAGAATCTCAGATTTTGCTGAAAATACTTCAGACGCAGAAAAAAAAAAGCACTTATGGCCCATGGTGGCTAAACCATTCCTTACCAAAAATTAGAACTTGGGATGTATTCTGCCTTAAATTCGGCCGTGATCTGATCACTCGAAACGTGATAATACGTGTTTCAAAAGCGTGCCAAATGTAATATTCCGTCACTAAGAACTTGTTCAAAAGCTGCTACAACAATTATTTTCGTTCGACAGAAACATCATTAAAATCGCCGTAACTAGTTCGGCGTGGCAGCTGTTCTATGTTAATGGCATCTCCTTTGTGACCCCTCCAAGGCCCCTGTGGGTTGCACTCACTTCTGATTTTCCGAAGCCGCAAAAACTAAAATGGATGCACCTCATATACCTCGCGATGATTAAATCTCTGAAATACGTCAGCGCCGTGCATATCATTGGCTAGTGACAATCGTGTTGACGGACTGTGGCACTTGCGCTTTAAGAACACCAATCACCAGCGGCTAACGAAGACATTTTATTATTTCGCTCTCTTATTATGCTTATCTTAATCTATTGGGTGGGTGCGAATGAAATGTCCGGCGCGAACGAGCAGTGGAGACAGTTCCCACTACAGCGGAATGGAACCACCCACAGGTGTTACGGTTATTACGTCACGGAGTTATTATAAATATCTAGCACGTGTGTGAAGAACAAAGCGTGGTTTATTTGGATGTAACGTAGCTTGCAAAGAAAACATGCAGACGCCGCATTTGAGAGTCATCTTCTTGTATGAATTTAAACTGGGCCATTCTGCAGGAATTGCCGCTCGAAACGTAAACTAAGCGTTTGAGGAAATGACAGCCAACGAACGAACCATTCGGCGATGGTTTGTGAAGTTTCGAAGCAGAGATACGGACCTGCAAAACGAAGCACATGACCACCGAGATGTTGCTGTTTCTGACGATGTTCTGTTACCTGTGGCTGAAGCGGAATCCCGAAAAACGTGTCGTGAGATAGCGGCAGAGGTTGGTGTCCACCAAACGACAGTTGTTCGGTGTCTGGCTGCACTGGGTAAGATCAAAAAGCTGGACATGTCGCTGCCGCCTGAGTTGACAACTACTAACAAGACTAGGCCATTGAAAGTGTGCACGTCGCTGCTTGGCAGGAATAATGAGGAACCTCTACTACATCGAATCGTCATCTGCGACGAGAAGTGGGTCCTTTATGATAATCGAAAACGATCTGCACAATGGTTAAGCAAGGCACAGTCTACTGGACGGCATTCTAAGACACCCCTACACACCAAGAAGATGATGCTTTTTGTCTAGTGGTCCACAAGCGGGATAATTCCTCGGAGTTTCTTGGCAAGAAGCCAAACCATCACTGCAGAACGCTATTGTGCTGAATTACACCAGATGCACCGGAAACTGCTGCAGAAACAACCGCCTTTAGTCAATAGACATGGTGTTCTTCTGCTTCAAGACTACGCCCTCCCTAATGTCGCATAACGAAAGATGATGACACTAAGTGCCTTGGACTATGAAGCACTGTTTCATCCTGCCTATTTCCCGGACTTGTCTCCGACAGACTATCGTCTGTTTCGTCGCCTGGATCACTTCCTGTCCGGGAAACAGTTCACGACAGACAACGAGGTTCAACGTGCAGTTGATGACTTCTTCGGGTCCCAGCCACAAGACTTTTATCGTTCCGAGATCATGGCCTTGCCGGATAGATGGCAATTATGTGTCGATGCCGACGGAGATTATTTTGCCTAGGTAAGTTGTCCTACTTTTCTGTGCTTGCCGTCCACGTGTGCTGGTCCTTTCCCGGACATTTCATTCGCATTAGTTTCCGATTGAAATAAAAAGCTCTTTTGGTTTCTGATTTCAATCGGATTCTATTACACTGCTGGACAATTGCTAAGGACGGATCATAAGCGGCTATATAGCGCATAAAAAAGTAAGTGTGGTTGGATGCCAAGTGAAATAAAATAATGTCAGAATGCCAGGACATTACAAGAAAGACAATTTATTGTGCTCTGAAATCCAGAAGGCTTTGGAACGTGTTCAAGGGACAAACAGGCCATTTTGTGCAGAATACGTAAACATGAAAAAAAATGCAATTACCGTCCGCATGCGTTCCGGCGTAAGATGTCAATACGGGATATGGCCACCATGGAGGGCGATGCAAGATTCCACACGTCGTGTCATGCTTTGCACAATATTATCAAGTAGCTGTTGGGGTAATTTATCCCATTCCTCTGTCAGTGCACGGATAACGGTGTCCTTGTTTATTGGAGGGCATTGGCGACCAGCAAGACTCCTCCCAAAAGCATCCCACACATTTTCAATGGGATTCAGATCTGGAGAACGTGCTTGCCATACGAGACGTTGAATATCCTCGCTCTCAAAACACTCCTGGACAGCGACTGTTCGATGACATGTTGCGTTGTCGTCCATGAAAATGAATCTATCACCGACAGCACCACGGAACATGCGAACATATTGTAGCAGAACATCATTAATGTATCGTTGGCCAGTCATAGTCCCAGTTGGAAGCACATAGAGGGACGTACGTCCATTGATCATGATGCCAGCCCTTACGATGACACTACATGTCGGATATCGGTCCCTTTCCTGTATGTTTGCTGGACAATATGCCGTACCACTGTCACGCCAGATCAGTTGTCGTCGACAATCAGACGATAGACTGTATCTACACTCATCTGAGAAGAGGACAGCAGACCAGTCGTTATCAGTCCAATTGCGATGTTGATGGCACCATTGCAAACGGGCGGTATGGTGACGTCTGGACAATGGGATGCACACAACAGGACGGCGGGCGTATAGTCCTCCTTCATGTAAACGTCTGGCGACAGTTTTTCGGGAGATCCGCTTGCCAGTAGCAGCCATAAACTGATTTGCTACCTCACTAGCTGTGCTGCGCCGGTATCTTTTTGTTGATAGCACTATGTACCGATCTTCTGTAGGTGTCGTACTGCGAACACTACCTCCCCCGTGACGTTTGCTACACTCTCCATTTGTTTGAAATGATTTCCAAAGCCTTGAAACAACACTGTGGCTGACGTCGAACTCCTTGGCAACATCTGTGATTTTTCGCCCTTCTTCAATCTTGCCAATAATACGGCCACGCGTAAAATCATCTAGGTGATGTCGGGAAGACATACTGAAAATTGCAAGTTCGTCAATTGATTCTTTCCCTTCCAACTTTGCGTTTGAACAACAACGGTCAATACGCGTCAAATCCTTTATATCTCTTATCAGCGCTATGACGTCACGAACAAGTTCGGCAATCCAAAATTTGCATACGCACAACACGTCTTACTGTATCCCGCACTTATGCTAATTTCCACATTTTCCTGCCTTCCATTTTATGGTTGCTATCGTTGCTATTGCCATCCGCCCTTAGCAATTGTCCGGCAGTGTATATGAGACAACACAGCGAACCATAACACACGTTGCAAGCGTCACTCTGATTTAACACGCTGGTGTGACGATCTTTTTCACCTTTGAGCTACGGATTCTCCGACTGGTCGATCGGAGTGAAGGAATACGGCTAGCTTCCGTTCGTAATAATAATAATATTAATAACAACCTTACAAAATTCTAGCCTCGTCTTATACACAGGATGGACAGTTCTAGTCTCGTCCTCTACAAAGGATGGACTTATCTATGGATGAAGATAAGGAAACTGAAAAATTTAACCCATTAGACTTACTTTCCATATCAACTTATAAGCTGTAAAATACGGTATTTATCAATTAATCGAAGGTAAATACCCAGCGAAACCATGGTCGGCTTGAAAAAATAAATAAGTGTGACAAAAACGTTGTATTATCTTAATATATATAAATATAAGTATCACACGACTGTAGTCTCTGAGATCAATAATATGAGAGAGTTCAACAATAGGCAAAACATTTAACGAATATAAAAATTAAAGTTTGACATTAGACATTTCACTTGTTACGCCTTACTTCCATGAGCCAATTCTTGCTTCTTTATTGTTTATGATGATCGCTGTTTTAAATGTTTTTAACTTTCTCCAATGCGGCGCTTAAGACGTTTCTAGATGCAAAAAATAAACTCCGAGACTTTCTGATCCTGTGATTAAAAGCTGGCGGGGGAGAATTTGCCGAAGATGTATGTTTTGTAAGTGTTGGAGGAGGGGGGATAGCAAAAGAGCAACTGAAACATTCATGTTTTCATGCGACCTGACCTATCTACAAGGGGAACCGCGTAGTGTATAAACAGCAGGTAATTAATTTTTTGGTTTCCAGATTAAGAGGAATATTTATAAGATGGATGAAAACGACCTCCTTTTTATTTTACTGTACTATAAAAAAAAAATTCTGAAATTCACGAGGCACTTTTTGTGATCCCTTTCGTGAATTAACATACAACCTTTTCCATGAAATAACGGAAAGAAATCTGAATTGCATGGATTTTTCGTACGCCAGGAAAATTCTGAATTTTCAGAAACCTTTCCGCAATTCTTTTCTTATATTGACGGTGAATTAGCGTTTTTAGCACGTCTTTTGTAAAAAAAGATCGTGCTTCTGTTATCGGTTTGTCCGTCCATCCGCCTGTACCCGCGCTATCTCTGCAACTATTAGTCCGATTTGAAAAATTCTACTTGCATTGGGAAGCTTGAAATATACAAATGATGATCCTTTATTTCGTTTTTTTTTTTACGATGTACAATTTTGCCGGTATAGGGCGTAAATTCATATGATGTCAAATTCATAAAATACGTTTTACTCTACATATTTGCTTCTAAACATCCGATTGACATTTTTTTTTTATCTTTCGATTCCATTTATGTCGAAGAGTATTTTAGATATAGTTACTTTTTTTTCAAATTACGCATAGATTTTCCGCTAGGGGGCGTAAAAGTAAATTACATTTTCCCCGATAACTGTTCTTCTAAAACTCCGATTTGAAAAATGTTTTCTTCAGCGGATACATCTCCTGATGGAAAATCTTTTGCATATAATTTCAAATAAATAGACGGAGGGATTTATTTGAAATTATATGCAGTAAATAGTACTTTGTCCACCAGGGGGCGTAAGTGTTAATTTTTGCTTCTGATGTATTTGCCATAAAATCGGAGCTTCTAAAATATCGATTGAAAAAATTATTCCGTGGACTGATGCCACTCACATCGATAAACCTTTTCGGAATATTTCTTTCTTAAAATATTCCACAGTTTCTTCGCCAGGGGGCGTAGATGCACATCATATTTTTCTCAATATCTCTACTTCTAGGAGTCCGATTTGAAAAATTCCTTCTTTGTTGGATAGTGTTCTCCGTGTGACATGTTTTTCATATAAATTCAAAATTTTCAAGTAATTCATAGACTTTTCGCTAGGGGGCGTAGCAATAAATTGCGTTTCCCCCTATATCTCTGCTTCTAAATCTCCCATTTGAAAAATTCTTTCTGCACCGGATACAGCTCCTGGTGGGTAATCGTTTGCACATTATTTTTAATTTTTATAAAAAAAATAGTTTGGCCACCAGGAAGCTTAAACCTTAATTTCCGCTTCTGTTGTATTTGCACCAAAATATGAGCTTCAAAATTCTCGATTGAAAAAAAAGTCGTTTGTTGACCGATGCTACTTATGTCGACAAACTTTTTAGAAACATTTTCTTCTTAAAATAGTGCATGGTTTCTACGCCAGGGGGCGTAGCTGTATATCTTATTTTTGTCAATATCTCTACTTGTAGGTGTCCGATTTGAAAAATTCTTTTTTGTTGGATAGTGTTTCTAGTGTGACATGTGATGTGGTTCATATAATTTCAAAATTTTGAAGCAATTCACAGACTTTCCGCTAGGGGGCGTAAATATAAATTGCGTTTAAATCTCTTATTTAATCAAAAATTCTTTCTGCACCGCATACAGCTCCTGATGGGAAATCGTTTGCACATATTTTCTAATTTTTGTAAGAAATGGTTTGGCCACCAGGTGGCGTAAGTCTTAATTCCCGCTTCTGTTGTACTTGCAGCAAAATATGAGCTTCTAAATTGTCGATTGAAAAAAAAGTCGTTTGTTGACCGATGCTAATCATGTCGACAAACCTTTTAGGAAAATTTTCTTCTTTAAAAATGCATGGTTTCTACTCCAGGGGGCGTAGATGTATATCTTATTTTTGTCATTATCTCTACTTCTAAGGGTACTATTTGAAAAATTCCTTTATTGTTGGATAGTGTTTCCGATGCGAAATGTTTTTCCTATAAATTCAAAAGTTTCAAGTAAATCATAGAATTTCCGCTAGGGGGCACAACGGTAAATTGCGTTTTCTGCGTTATTTCGGCTCCTAAAGCTCTGATATAAAAAATGATTCCTGTATCGCATACAAGACCTGATGGAAAATATTTTTCACATAATTTCTAATGTTTGGTAAACAATGGTTTAGCCACCAGGTGTCATAAGTGTTAATTTCTGCTTCTGAAGTATTTGTTGCAAAATCTTGGCTCCTGAAAACTCGACTGATTTTTTTCTTCGACCGATACCGCTTATATGGATAAACCTTTTGAGAATACTTTCTTCCTAAAATAATGCATGGTTTTCCCACCAGAGGACGAAAAATCACATCTTATTTTTGTCGATATCCCTGTTTCTAAGAGTTCGTAAGCTCACGATTTCGTTTACAGCAATATCTGAAGGATTAAAAACCCGATTGAAAATCTTCTTTCTTTCGTCAGATCTATTGTTTTCCATAACGGTTCCATTGACTTTGAATAGCTTTGATAAATTTAATTTGCGTCAGAACGGATTCCAAAGACGTGCTAATTACACCCGAAAATTCGGTGTCATCTTTCTTGTTAAGATGTGTTGACGGAAAATTCTGAATTTTCAGAAACCTTTTCGCAACTCTTTTCTTATGTTGAAAGTGAATTAGCGTTTTTTAAGATGTGTTGAAGGAAAATTCAGAATTTTCAGAAACCTTTCCGCTGTTCTTTTCTTA
Organism: Macrothele yani; assembly: GCA_039090855.1. Classification (NCBI taxonomy): domain Eukaryota; kingdom Metazoa; phylum Arthropoda; class Arachnida; order Araneae; family Macrothelidae; genus Macrothele; species Macrothele yani. The sequence goes on from CM077012.1 coordinate 35,351,308, forward strand.
TATTGACGGTAAATTGCCGTTTTTAAGATGTCTTAACAGAAAATTCTGAATTTTCAGAAACCTTTCCGCAAATTATTTTCTTATATTGACGGAAAAACTCCGTTCTCACTTTTTCTGTATTCATATGCACTATATTGACAAAAGTCACCGGACACCTTGTGATGTGCCAGTACCGCAGGTCGCACATAAGATAAAGGCAGATAGCAGTGAGAGCACTTGTCCGTGTAGTCAGTTGGGAAAGCGACGTACCCCGGAGTGAGGGGACCCGGCTTCGATGTTCGGCGTGGACGAACTTGTACGTTATAACCTAGAAGAGAAACACAACATAGCATTCATTGACATACATTAATACCGTGTCTGTCCACCTTTGGCCTTAATGCATGCACTGAAACTTAGAGACATGCTTTCGACAAGGTTTTTGGAACGCAGCGATAGGCATGCGCTTCCATTCAGTACATAATGCTGCCGCTAACTGTTGCTTAGTAGTAGGCCTTGGTTCCAAATTTCTTATGCGGCGCTCTAATTCCTCCCATAGGTGGTCTATAAGATTAAGATTAGGGCTCTGGCCAGTCCACACACGATACGGAATTATTGTCAAACCACGCAGTAATAGTCCTTGCTTTATGGCTCGGTGCATTATCGTACTGGTACCAACAAGGCTCGGTTGCATACTATTGCCACAGAGTTGGTAGAGCATAATTATCCATAATAACGAAATAGACGTGCTGGTTAACAGGTTTGTCGACGATAACCAATTGTCCGGGACCATAACACGAAAAACACCCCTACACGAGTACACTGCCAGCTCCAAGCTTGACCGTAAAAACAGTACACTGTGGTAAATAGAGTTCTCCCGGCTGCCGCCACACCCTGCACACGGCCATCAGACTGATGGATCATGTATCTGGATTTATCAGTCCATAGGACTCGTTTCCATTGATCTACGGTCCACGATAAATGTTCTTTACACTATGCTAAATGACGAGTAGCATTCCGAGTTGAGATGAAAGGCTTATGAGCAGCCGAACGACCACGGTAACCCATGGGATGAAGTTCTCTACGAATGGTACGTGTACATAGCGAAGTTCCAGCATTTTTACTCACCTGTACACTGATATCTTGTGTAATACTCCCTCCGTCGATTAGCTGTAACGACACTCTTGAGGCTTCGACGTCCTCTATCACTGATTTTCTTTGGTCTGCCGGTACGTTTTGCTGCTTCAGGCACGCCATGTGTCTTCCACTTATTCAATACATTAAAAATAGTTGAGTTGTGTATGTTTAAACGCCTCTCGGTTTGGCTTATGGACAACCCACTAATATAACGCCCAATAATCTTTCCTTTCTCAAAGCCAGTTCTCTCCCGCCGATATATTTTCACTCAACCTCACAGTGCAATATGATCGCGGTCAGCTGCAGGCTTGTTTTTATACCATTCGCAGCTGTACCCGCACATCTTAACAACGCAGCGGATCCGTTCATTTGCTTTTGAAGGGGTGTCTGGTGACTTTTGTCAATATAGTATATATATATACAGTCACATTCGCTTAATACGGTCACGATTAATACGAATTCCCGCTTAATACACGTTTTTCATGTCCCTAAAATTGGGTTGCAAATAAGGATAAATATATTCTATTTAATACGTTTCGAATCCCGCATAATAAGCGCTTAGTTTTGCAGCATCATGTACATTTGAATTCGGGTGAATAGCAATACTATTCAAAAAATGGGTCAGTCGCTTGTTACATGAGTCACTGGATGTCTACTTTGATTAAACAGAAAACTCCCCTATTCCTCGCCGCTAGCTAGACAGGCTTGTCGTGGGCTCAGCTTGTGGCTTTCCTGGCATAAAGGTCCCCTTTGCCACGGCCTTGACGGGGAGAAAGCATAGTTGATTAACTGTTAAATTTCAATCGTCTGTCAAAGCATCTGATTTTAAAATTCTGTAGCCAGACAGGATATTGTGGATAGCATATCGTATGATATTTTGGTTATTATGAAACAGGATTTTCTTTTCCCTTTTCTCCACTTTGTGCTCCATCTGTGGTATACTGTGTTACCATAAGTCACCGGGTACTTAAATTATTGAGCAGGTGATCGTAGGATGTCTATATGTATCACGTCTGTATAGTCCTTAAAGCAAAAGCTATGATAACAGATCAGTTGTAGAGGATTTTAGGAAGTTAGTGTATGACCTCAGGTCTTAAACAACCCTTAGAAATAGGAAACTAGGAGATTTGGACTAGAGTGCCTAATAGGAAAGTCACACGGAAGCGAGGTAGAAGACGTCCTTATTGTCTACCGGGGGGAAGGGGGGCAGTACCCGGGGTCCGACGGCTTAACGTGCCCATCCGACGCACGGCGGTTATTTTAGTGGTTCAAACTTTCGTACCGACCCAAGATCGAGCCTGAGGCTATCTCCATGGCAGCCACGAACGCTGACCACTAGGCCACCCGCGGCCCGATTTCGAAAGGCTATGATAACTATCAAGAGTAAAATTTATATTTAGGAGTTCTGTGAAATAATACTGTAAAACAGCAAATTTAACGCTTTCTTAAAGATAATTGAAAGTATTGCCATTTTAAAAAGATCCCAATTTCCAATACATTCTCTTGCTTCGAAAAATCAGAATGAAACAAATACTGAATTTGTGTTACGTCCTCCGACAGAAAAAATAAAATTACTACAAATCTATTAAAAAAAAACTCCAACGTAAAATAAGATGATTAATTAACTCATTCGAGGGAGGATTGAAAAGTAACGAACATCAATTTTCATCTTTTTTTATGGGTTGCAAGTGGCAGGTTGTAGTTTGGCCGACAACAAGTTTGAATATCACGCTACAGACCAGTTTGGCTGGATCAGGTGTGGTAGAAGTCAGTGTGAACGACGGCACAAAGATGTCGCGTTTGTTAGCGTCGGAAGAGCAACGCGGTGTAGGCCGATTTTTGTGGGCTAAACGGAAACATCCGCGGGAATTCACAAATGAATGGTCGAAGTGTATGGTGGTGATTGCCTGGACAGCAGCAACATCTCCAGATGGTGCAGTTTCTTTGCAGAGGGCGGTGGCAGCCTTACCGATTCGCAACATTCCAGTAGAGCTGTAACTGCGTCATCACCTGCCACAGTGAGAAGCACTGAGCAGGCAATTCTGAATTACCTGCGGATCCATCTGCACACATTTCCACAGAAGTTCAACATTTCGTACGGTATAGCGTAAGACATTATGCACGAAAAATTGCAAGTACGCAAGGTCAGTACGCGATGGGTGCCCAAGAACTCGACAGACGACTAGAAGGGACAGAGAATGATGTCATCCTTGGACCACTTGATGCGTTACGCAGAAGAAGGACATGAATTTCTGGTAGGTGTAGTGACGCGCGATGAGTCCTGGGAGTACCACTACAATCCAAAAGAAAAGAAGGCGAGTATGGTGTGGAAAAATTCAGACTCCCCGCCACCAAAAAAATTCAGAGTAGCCCAATCTGCAGAAAATGTCCTTATGACAGTGTTCTGGGACATGCATGGCGTTCCCCTGGTGGAGTTTCATCAAAAGAGGACCACAGTGAATGCCAAACCCTACGCTAACACATTGACAAAGCTGCGTCGTGTCGTTCATGACAAAAGACACAATAGAGACGCTGCAAATGTCAGAATGCTTCATGACAACGCTCGCCCACATGTTGCACCACACGTTCGAGGCAAAATTGCGCAATTTGGCTAGGAGGTACTCTAGCATCCACTGTACAGTCCGGACCTGGTTCCTTCGGACTTTCATCTGTTTGGACAATTAAAAGAATCCTGGGCGGCCAACACTGAGATTTGGCTGACAAAGTCAAATCTGTTTACCGTAGGTGGCTATACACCCAGAAAACGGACTTTTATGAACAATGTATACTAAAACTCGTACCACGCTGGGATAAATGTCTCGAGCGTCTCGGTCCTTATGTTGAAAAATAGCTAAGAAATGAAGTTTAACTGCGTATATGTTTTGTTTTGCCTATCTATTAAACTGTTGCCAAAAATAATGTGCGTTACTTTTCGATCCACCCCCGTATTAATGACAAAAAAAAATATTTCGTTATTGCCCAGTTAGTCTTTCCTTAAACGTGTGTGTGACTACCGAGTGATTCAGCTCAGTGGTTAAAACGAGCGGTTTCTATTAACCCTTTAACGACCATAACGCCCAAAACGCCGGTACGTACAAATGGCCATAGCCGCCCGAAACGATTTGCCGCACCGGTGGCGCAGTGGTCCAAGTGATCGCGTCTGATCATTCTTCCGAAAGGGATCCGGGTTCGAATCCCGTGAGGCATGGATGTTGTCTTTGTACTACGGCACTGGCTCTCTCCCTTCCTTGGAACCAGTGACCCTGAAGCCACTGCTTATAGCCCATTGAGTCGCTCACAGTGGTCGTTAAACCTCCAATTAAAACAAAAAAAAAAAAAAAAAAAAAAGATTTTTTATCCTTACTTGTTCTTCAAATTTTCCCGACCTATGAGGGATCAGCAATAGTCACCCTCAGTCTTTATTGTTGTTATTAAACAAAAGAAATGAAACAACAGACACTTTCGGGCGTTATGGTATTTAGAGTGATACAAGATTTTGGGGTCATGGTCGTTAAAAGGTTAAACCAACGCAAACGACTTGGGATCGAAACCCGCCGGTGCGATAGTATGTGCTGGTGTAATGGCTGCGAAATTTGGGGTCTTCGGTTTTGAGAATTTCCTCTATGAATACGGAAAAACTTGATGAGGACCTTTCGGAAATAAACGGAATTACTGGCTACGGAAAATCTGTAAAAATACCGAAGTTAAAAAAAAAAGGGGGGGGGGCAATTTTCATAAACGGAAATTTCGTTAAAAGCCGGACACGTAACGGTAACTTTGCTGCACGTTAGTTTCAGGATGTTTTTGTAAATTCATACCACTATTTTTTCAAAGTGTGGTAACAGCGCTGAACCCCGACACATGCGGCTTATTCAAATAATATTGTTCGCAATATGCGGTTAAATTAACAAGGGTGAATACTACGAAGATCAGCTGATCTGTAAAGACATCGGTTTATGCGGAACTTCGTATTACACGAGCTCGTTTTATGTGGGATCAACTCTAGTTCTCAGAATATAATCATTCAAGAGAGCAAATAGAAGAATATCAGACATGAGAGAAATGTTGTGCCTAAGAAAAAAAAATATAAAAAAAAATGTTTTATCTTTTGTTGTACGGGGATCAAAAATAATCCTCTCGATCCAGTTTCACAAGTACAGATATTGTACACAAGACAGGCACCGAAATATCACAAACTCTTTATTTTTACATTAAGCGTATGTGCTCAATCTTAGAGAAACCGTGTTCCGTTGTTCGAAATTAGAGTTACACAAATAAAACTTCATCAGACCTTTAAAACTTTTTGATTGGAGTTTAAATATTTTTTACCAAAACGATATACTAAGATAATTTATTTTCTATGTAAAGCATGCAGCGGTAAGAGAAGTAACATTATAATGATGAATGGACGATAGTTTATTAAGGGCACTAAGTCCTATATCGATAATCCATTCAGGTAGAAATTGATCTGACCGGAGTTCACTCTTCCAGTCTTTGAAGCATATTTTTTTTTTTTACATCTGTAGGGGAATTTTAAAACAAAAAAAAAAAATTTGGAAATGGGAAAAAAAGAGTGCTGCAAAGCCGATTTTCGCCCTGACAAACTCTCCCACTCGAAGTCGTTAGTTTCCAGTGGTTCGAAGAAGAACGACCAGTCCTTCGAATGACTTTCGATCCTTCCAGCAGTTTATCGAGTCCGCAGTGCTTTCTTTTTATACGCTTGCTTCAACGCAGCAGTAGCAGGTGGGTGGAGAACGGAGAACCAGCACTTGGCCGTGGAATTCCTCGTGATTGAAAAGATGTCGTTGGGTCCAAGACATTCAGATAGGAAGATACCGCTTTCTTCCTTACACTCGAAGACTTTCTTTGGACTTTTCTTTTTATCATGTGCGAATAATTTCACAAGGGAGGTTATTTAAAATTGCATTTCGATTTCTTTCACTGTGGGTGAGGACGGAAATTTAAACAGGATTGCCCGATTTAACGCTTCTAAAGTACCGGAGGTGAAAAAAAGAGGGGGGGGACGACAGTGTAATAAGCTACAGACTATTTTCCAATAAAGTGGAAAAAGGAATCAAATTCCCATCTCTTTTGTTTGACCTCAGAGGGTTTTGCGCAGGGAAAAATTCTTATAAATACTAGGAAATATATGCTTTGTTTCACGTAACTTTTGCCATCTGTTCTTAGCGTCGTTTTTGTTCTGGAGTCTTGAGGTTAGTAAGTAAAGGCAAAGAGACACCTATGGCCAACATTTAATACATGTAGTGTTCGCTAAATTAAGGGGGGCAGGGGTTCCATCATTTCCTGGAAAAGGTTCTGTTAGAATTATGCTTCGTTCCTTCACGAGACCAATGCGGAATATCAGAATTGAATATCATAATTTTTTTTTTTTACAGTGTGTCACACTTCAATAATGGCCGAACTAATAAAATCAGGGGCCCAACAATATATCCATTTAATGTTATCACGGGTCTGAAATGAGGGAACGTACCCATTTTATTAAAGTTGGCCAAAAAAAAAAGTTTTTTCAGGAAACAACCGAAAAATATGCTCTGTAAAAAATGTTCTGAAATTCTTGAGCCACTTTTCGTGCTTCCTTTCGTGAATTAACAAAGCGTATTTCCGATATGGCTCAACCGAGAGAACAAGCTGGATTCAGGAGTGGATACAGCACAATAGATCATATCCACGTACTGAGAGAACTAATTGAAAGAGCGAGGGAATATGAACTTCCATTGTGTATGGCTTTTATTGATTATGAAAAAACCTTTGATTCGGTGAAACCATCAGCAGTTACAATGGCTCTGAAATCTTGCGGTATTGAAGATGCATACATTAATATTATTAATAACATCTGTGAAAATTACAAGTGCAAAGATTCGGCTGTTTGAGAATACAGCACACATAAAAATTGGAAAGGGAGTGAGACAAGGTGAAACCATATCTCCGAAGCTCTTTAATGCCACATTGGAGGGTGTCTTTCAGTTGCTGAGCTGGGAAAACAAGGGGATAAAGATTAATGGAGATTATCTAACTCACCTTCGTTTTGCTGATGACGTAATCATTTTTGCAACTACCCCATCAGAGCTGCAGAGTATGATCCAGGAACTTGCTGACAAGAGTAAAGAAGTGGGATTAAAAATGAACTTTCAGAAGTCAAAAGTGATGTTCACTACTTTTTCAAGAAATGAAGATTTATTGATTGATGGAGAAAAGCTGGAGATAACAGACACGTATGTTTATCTTGGACAGCAGATATCAAGTGAGGGTCACATTGATGAAGAAATTAATCAGCGTACAAAACTTGCCTGGTGAGCTTTTGGAAGAAAAAGCATAATTTTCAAGAGCAATATGCCATTATGTCTTAAAACAAAAGTGTTTGATCAATGCATCCTTCCAGTGCCTTACGTATGGTGCAGAGACGTGGACCTTAACTAAAAGAGACATACAACGGCTGCAGACAACTGAAAGAAGCATGAAGTGGTTCATGCTTGGTGTAACCAGGAGAGATAAAAAGAGGAACTCGTGGATCCGAAAAATGACAAGAGTGGAAGACATCATGATCAGAGTAAAATCCCTGAAATGGCAATGGGCTGGACATACTGCCAGAAGGACAGACCATCGATGGACAGCCAAAATTTTAGATTGGATTCCAAGGGATAGGAAAAGACCCAGAAGAAGACCACATGGGAGATGGGTGGATGAAATTCGAAAGTATGCATTAGTGACACGGAGGAGACTGGCACAAGACAGACCGTTGTAGAGGAAACTTGGGGAGACCTTCGTCCAGCAGTGGATTGATTATGGTTGACAATGATGATGATGATGATTTCCGATACAACCTTTTCCGTGAAATGTCGGAAAGAAACCTGAACTCAAATGTGTATTGGCCTACCGGGATACCGGGACATTTACCGGTGGATCACTCGAGAAATGTAACACTTTCCTGTATTCTTCTTGTCTGGATTTTTTGGAACGAACGAAATATTTGTTTGGTATTTATGAATAACAATAGCTAACTTCTTTGAGCTTTATTTATGCCTGAATAAAAGTTATTTCCTTAAAAAAAAAAAAGAACACTTTCTTCTGTCTGTATAACTCACGTTTTTTTCTGAAATGCCATAGCTGGTTTATGTGTCAAAAAACTAGGTAGTTTAAAAAAAAAAAAAAGAAAAGAACGCTTTCTTCTGTCTGTATAACTCACGTTTTTTCTGAAATGACAAAGCTGGTTTATGTGTTCAAAAACTAGGTAGTTTAAAAAAAAAAAAGAACGCTTTCTTCTGTCTGTATAACTCACGTTTTTTCTGAAATGACAAAGCTGGTTTATGTGTCAAAAAACTAGGTAGTTTAAAAAAAAAAGAACGCTTTCTTCTGTCTGTATAACTCACGTTTTTTTCTGAAATGACAAAGCTGGTTTATGTGTTCAAAAACTAGGTAGTTTAAAGAAAAAAAGAACGCTTTCTTCTGTCTGTATAACTCACGTTTTTTCTGAAATGACAAAGCTGGTTTATGTGTCAAAAAACTAGGTAGTTTAAAAAAAAAAAAAAGAAAAGAACGCTTTCTTCTGTCTGTATAACTCACGTTTTTTCTGAAATGACAAAGCTGGTTTATGTGTTCAAAAACTAGGTAGTTTAAAAAAAAAGAAAAGAACGCTTTCTTCTGTCTGTATAACTCACGTTTTTTTCTGAAATGACAAAGCTGGTTTATGTGTTCAAAAACTAGGTAGTTTAAAGAAAAAAAGAACGCTTTCTTCTGTCTGTATAACTCACGTTTTTTCTGAAATGACAAAGCTGGTTTATGTGTCAAAAAACTAGGTAGTTTAAAAAAAAAAAGAAAAGAACGCTTTCTTCTGTCTGTAGAACTCACGTTTTTTCTGAAATGACAAAGCTGGTTTATGTGTCAAAAAACTAGGTAGTTTAAAAAAAAAAGAACGCTTTCTTCTGTCTGTATAACTCACGTTTTTTCTGAAATGACAAAGCTGGTTTATGTGTCAAAAAACTAGGTAGTTTAAGAAAAAAAAAGAAAAGAACGCTTTCTTCTGTCTGTATAACTCACGTTTTTTCTGAAATGACAAAGCTGGTTTATGTGTTCAAAAACTAGGTAGTTTAAAAAAAAAAAGAACGCTTTCTTCTGTCTGTATAACTCACGTTTTTTCTGAAATGACAAAGCTGGTTTATGTGTCAAAAAACTAGGTAGTTTAAAAAAAAAACGAAAAGAACGCTTTCTTCTGTCTGTAGAACTCACGTTTTTTCTGAAATGACAAAGCTGGTTTATGTGTCAAAAAACTAGGTAGTTTAAAAAAAAAAGAACGCTTTCTTCTGTCTGTATAACTCACGTTTTTTCTGAAATGACAAAGCTGGTTTATGTGTCAAAAAACTAGGTAGTTTAAAAAAAAAAGAAAAGAACGCTTTCTTCTGTCTGTAGAACTCACGTTTTTTCTGAAATGACAAAGCTGGTTTATGTGTTCAAAAACTAGGTAGTTTAAAAAACAAAAAGAACGCTTTCTTCTGTCTGTATAACTCACGTTTTTTTCTGAAATGACAAAGCTGGTTTATGTGTCAAAAAACTAAGTAGTTTAAAAAAAAAAAGAAAAGAACGCTTTCTTCTGTCTGTATAACTCACGTTTTTTCTGAAATGACAAAGCTGGTTTATGTGTTCACAAACTAGGTAGTTTAAAAAAAAAAAAAGAACGCTTTCTTCTGTCTGTATAACTCACGTTTTTTCTGAAAAGACAAAGCTGGTTTATGTGTCAAAAAACTAGGTAGTTTAAAAAAAAAAAAAAAAGAACGCTTTCTTCTGTCTGTATAACTCACGTTTTTTCTGAAATGACAAAGCTGGTTTATGTGTCAAAAAACTAGGTAGTTTAAAAAAAAAGAACGCTTTCTTCTGTCTGTATAACTCACGTTTTTTTCTGAAATGACAAAGCTGGTTTATGTGTTCAAAAACTAGGTAGTTTAAAGAAAAAAAAAGAACGCTTTCTTCTGTCTGTATAACTCACGTTTTTTCTGAAAATGACAAAGCTGGTTTATGTGTTCAAAAACTAGGTAGTTTAAAAAAAAAAAGAACGCTTTCTTCTGTCTGTATAACTCACGTTTTTTCTGAAATGACAAAGCTGGTTTATGTGTCAAAAAACTAGGTAGTTTAAAAAAAAAAAAAAGAAAAGAACGCTTTCTTCTGTCTGTATAACTCACGTTTTTTCTGAAATGACAAAGCTGGTTTATGTGTTCAAAAAACTAGGTAGTTTAAAAAAAAAGAAAAGAACGCTTTCTTCTGTCTGTATAACTCACGTTTTTTTCTGAAATGACAAAGCTGGTTTATGTGTTCAAAAACTAGGTAGTTTAAAGAAAAAAAAAGAACGCTTTCTTCTGTCTGTATAACTCACGTTTTTTCTGAAATGACAAAGCTGGTTTATGTGTCAAAAAACTAGGTAGTTTAAAAAAAAAACGAAAAGAACGCTTTCTTCTGTCTGTAGAACTCACGTTTTTTCTGAAATGACAAAGCTGGTTTATGTGTCAAAAAACTAGGTAGTTTAAAAAACAAAAAGAACGCTTTCTTCTGTCTGTATAACTCACGTTTTTTCTGAAATGACAAAGCTGGTTTATGTGTCAAAAAACTAAGTAGTTTAAAAAAAAAAAAGAAAAGAACGCTTTCTTCTGTCTGTATAACTCACGTTTTTTTCTGAAATGACAAAGCTGGTTTATGTGTTCACAAACTAGGTAGTTTAAAAAAAAAAAAAAGAACGCTTTCTTCTGTCTGTATAACTCACGTTTTTTCTGAAATGACAAAGCTGGTTTATGTGTCAAAAAACTAGGTAGTTTAAAAAAAAAAAAGAAAAGAACGCTTTCTTCTGTCTGTATAACTCACGTTTTTTCTGAAATGACAAAGCTGGTTTATGTGTTCACAAACTAGGTAGTTTAAAAAACAAAAAGAACGCTTTCTTCTGTCTGTATAACTCACGTTTTTTCTGAAATGACAAAGCTGGTTTATGTGTCAAAAAACTAGGTAGTTTAAAAAAAAAAAAAAAAAGAACGCGTTCTTCTGTCTGTATAACTCACGTTTTTTCTGAAATGACAAAGCTGGTTTATGTGTCAAAAAACTAGGTAGTTAACAAAAAAAAAAAAAAAGAAAAGGTCTCTGCCCGACGGGAAGATACTAACACACCGTCACTGTGCTTACTTGAGAAAAGTGCCACCGACTATGCACACGGTTCTAAATTTAGCTAAAATTAACTACAATTAGACGTAGATCATTTTATTTTGGGCCCAGGGCCATTGGTACGACGAACCCACCTTTTGTAATTTCTTTTGTATACGCTACTGCCCAAGCGTTGGCCCATCATCCCTACACCCTCATCTACAAATAGAACATTATTATGTAGCGTGTGCACATTTCGATTCTCAGAATGATCTTAATGGGAATTCAGTTGAAAATGGGTTCTTCAAGAGACATTGTTTTTCAGTCAAAGCCAAATTTTTCAAAGGAAAATAAATATCTGGTAAAACACCCCGTTGTGAACGTGGTTTGATGCTAGATTCTGTCATTATCGTTTCTTGAAATCCTTTCACCGATAAATTGTTATAATTTATTCACGACTAAATTTGCTTTACTGTAAATGCATTTCAACAGATCTCTTTCATTCAGGACCTAATAGTTGTTTTGCTTTCAGTAGCTATGTGTATTTAATATAGCGGACCGCAAGGTTATAATTCCCCACCTGGTTTGGTGGTCTCAATCCGCCCCTGCCTGAAGTGTTCACGGATTTTTCGTAAGCCAGGAAAATTCATAATTTTCAGAACCCTTTTCGTGATTCCTTTCTTTCTTTCTGATAAACGAAGGTCTTTCCAAGCCTCTTCCACAACGGTCAGTCTTGTGCCAGTCTCCTCCACGTTACTCCCGCATACTTTCGAATTTCATCCACAAATCTTCCATGTGGTCTTCTTCTGGGTTTTTTCCTGTCCCTTGGAATCCAATCTAAAATTTCGACTATCCATCGATGGTCTGTCCTTCTGGCAGTATGTCCAGCCCATTGCCATTTCAGGGATTTTACTCTGATCATGATGTCTTCCACTCTTGTCATTTTTCTGATCCACGAATTCCTCTTCTTATCTTTCCTGGTTACACCAAGCATGCACCTCTCCATGCATCTTTGAGTTGTCTGCAGCCTTTGTATGTCTCTTTTAGTTAAGGTCCGCGTCTCTGCACCATACGTAAGCACTGGAAGGATGCATTGATCAAACACTTTTCTTTTAAGACATAATGGCATATTGCTCTTGAAAATTATGCTGTTTCTTCCAAAAGCTCTCCAGGCGAGTTTTATACGTCGATTAATTTCTTCTTCAATGTGACCCTCACTTGATATCTGCTGTCCAAGATAAACGTCTGCATCTGTTATTTCCAGCATTTCTCCATCAATCGATAAATCTTCGTTTCTTGTAAAAGCATAGCACATCACTTTTGTCTTCTGAAAGTTCATTTTTAATCCCACTTCTTTACTCTTGTCAGCAAGTTCCTGGATCATCCTCTGCAGCTCTGATGGGGTAGTTGCAAAAATGACTACGTAATCAGCAAAACGAAGGTGAGTTAGATAATCTGCATTAATTTTTATCCTTTTGTTTTCCCAGTTCAGTGATCGAAATACATTTTCCAATGTGGCATTATAGAGCTTGGGAGATATGGTGTCACCTTGTCTCACTCCCTTTCCAATTTTTATTGATGCTGTATTCTCAAATAGCCGAATCTTTGCACTGCCTTTCTTATATTGACAGTAAATTGACATTTTCAAGATGCGTTAACTGGAAATTCTGAATTTTCAGAAACTTTTCCGCAATTTCTTTTGTGTGTTAACGAAAAAACTCCCTTCTCACTTTTCCTGTATATACATATGACAAAACATTTCCGGTAATAGAAGAGATCCGCGAAAATACTTAAGGTTTGATTAACTGTTAAATTTTCGAAGTCTGTCGAAGAATTTGATTTGAAGTTCTGTAGCGAGTTTGGATATTGTGGATTGAATATCGCATGAATTTGGGTTATGTGGCACAAGATACACCGTCTGACGATAAAGTTCTAGGACAACTGGCAGGCATCTTCCTCTTCCCGAGATCTTCCTTTAGAATCAGCCGGATTAAATTCACGGTTGATATGGTGTTTGTCCTCCATCATCCTGACCGTCATTCGACTGTATGACTCCACCAGAGCGCGGACTTTCTCCACCATTTCCTCAGAACGGCTGGTTGACGGTCTTCCAATCCTTGGGTCATCCCCAACATTTTCCCTTCCCTCGCGAAAACGAGTACAGTATACCATTCAAACACGCGACCACGGGATAGGGCATTGTCCACGTAGACAGTTTTGATCATTTCGAAGGTCTCCGTTGCTGACTTCCCGGACTTGCAGCAAAACTTGATGAAAATTAAGTTTTTCATCTTCAACGAACAGTGAACATATCCGTATTCTACAGTCATTTGCAAAAGTTTAAGACCCCCTGTTGGTATTAGGAGATTTCTGCCGATTGCATCAGCTATTGTCTGTATTACTCAAGTTCCTGTTGTTGTTGCATCATCCTACAGCGAGCGGTAGCTGTTGATAGAGTTGGGGGAAGCGTAAGACTGTCAGTTTGCTTCGGGTTTCATGCTGAGTGGTTTTGAACGTATTTTCTGTATAGCGAAAAATGGGCAAAAAAGCGTCATTTAGAGTTACTCAGAGGACACAGATGATGACTTTATATCATGAACGATACTCAGAACGTGACATAGGCAAAAAGGTGAATATCAGCAAGACTGATATTTATTTTACGATCATGAAATATCGAGATGCAGGTGAATTTAGCGACCAAAAGAGAAGTGGACATCCAAGGGAAACAACCTCACGTGATGACAATACCATAAGGTGAATAATGCGTTCTCCGAAGAGTTCGTACAAGAAAATCAAGGCCTTTCTGCATTGAAAACTGTCTGATATTAGTATCAGTACTGTTTTCCGATGTCTTAGCAAAGATTTTGGATTAAAATCTGTGACGTACCTGCCAGCAGGACGCACACGAGATAAAGGCAGATAGCAGTCATATCAAACGTCCGCGTAGCTCAATTGGTAGAGTTACTTTTTCTGGAATGAGGGGATCCGGGTTCGAATCCTGGCGTGGACAGAAATGACGGAGAAATTTACTTCGCTATAATGACACCCGAACTTTCCAGATGACCCGGCCGTTCAAAATCTCGCATTGGTGTGATGTTCTTTCCACACCGCCAGATAGGAAAAATCAGAGAATCCCTTCTCCAGCGCTTCGAAAAGTAAAAAATGTGTGATGTTGCATTCTACACACTAGATTGACTGGGAGTTCTTAAGTGCACGTTCTACAGCGGATGGCTGCCTGCAAAGATTCATGGTCACGCCTGACCCGTGGGCCATGCCCCCGGCCCTCTTTCGGGAGGCGGGGGGGAGATACGACGTGCCTTCCCAGCAGGACTCACACGAAATAATGGCAGATAGCAGCGATACCGAACGTCCTCGTAGGTCAATTGGTAGAGTGACTTACTCCGGAATGAGGTGACCCGGGTTCGAGCCCCGGCGTGGACAAAAAATGACGGAGAAATTAACTTCGTTATAAATCTTATGAACGTGTACATATACCTAGACTAACCTCTGTCATGAAAAACAAGAGACTCCAGTTGGCAAAGCGTCATGAATCGTGGACGGTTCAAAATTGGAGCTAAGTTCTTTTTCCGATGAATCAACTGCGCGTCAATTTGAATCACATGTTCAACGACCAAAAGGCAAAAGGTTTGATGAAAATACACCGTTAACAGCGTGAGGCATCCGCCTAGTCAGATGATATGTGGTGCTATGTCAGCATCCGGTACTATCCTTTTTGCCGGCAGGCACCACAATGACTGGTCCTTTTTATGTCGAAATGCTACGTGAAAAGCTGTTAACTCATATGCAAGTGCTCAGATGCACAATCTTTTATGCATGATGGTGATCCATGCCACAGATCAAAGACAGTAAAGGGCTACCCTCAGAGGAAAAGAAAAAATGTGTGGACCATTTTAAAACACAAGGTAGCAGAAAAACAGCCATCAAATTCCCATGCTTTGATTGACGCGATAAAGTACGTGCGTTGCGAAGACATTTCAAATGACTATTGCAAATCCCTTATTGAGAGTATGCCACATCGTATTCTGTGCGTTATAAAAAAAAACACGAAGGTGGTCAAACAAAGTACTGATTTTGGTCAATTTGTGTTCTGAAGAATATAAGTATTCATCTGTGATGTCATTTTTTTGAATATCTCTGACTAGTAATTAGTTGTTTCTTTGAAAATCTTAATTTTAAATAAATTGACGGTCTTAAACTTTTTGCAAATTACTGTACACTGAAGCCAATTCATTAATTTCAACTACGAGAGCTAAGCTTTTAGTGTTTAGCGGTGAAACTTCAGTTTAACGTAAAAAAGATCTGGAGAATAAACATCAGGAAGTGATTGCACTGTACTGGACGTTTGTAAACATCTATGCCATTCCCGGAGTACCTGTCGCTTCATATCACAGAAACAGATCTAAAGCCGTCCTTTAAAGGACCTTGCTGCTAAGTATTTTAGGAAACAAAAGTGTTTGTTCCTTTTTCCGTAGATGGGGTTATACAGGAAGTTAACATCTACAAATTAAATCTTCTTCGTTAGAGATGAATACTTGGATGAATAAGCATCGATTCAGTGATGTGCGGCTTTGCATCCGAAACGCTCTTCCAACAAGCCTATGTAGGTGCGATGAATCCTTTCAACAATTCATCAGTTGGTTTCTATATGCACAGACGCATGATGCAGATAATTGGATTTTTAATGCAAGAGTAAATCTACTTAGGAATTCTTGCGTGTACACGCAATCATTTAAGCAGTCTTAAGATTTAATGCGATGTCTTCTTCCATGAATACACAACGTGATGGGAGATAATTTCCTAATATAAAAGCAACCGCTGAAATGTTAAAAAGATTTCAAGCACTTATATATAAAGTCAACGGAAATGGCGATTGGGGTGTGAGAACAACTGTCACGGAATAGCTGCGTATTTGTGAAGGACAGGACTACCTTTCCGGATGTCACCTTCGCGTATAACGCCTATTATGGATAAAAAACGGCTTGATATCTAGAAAACAGTATCACTATTCTAGTGATCCGATTTATTAGCGTAGAAATGTATACACAAGCGTTTCCAAGCTTTCGCGGACATCAAGCAGATGCCTTTTTCAAGGAAGTTAGACAAAAACTGCCAACTGAATAATAGAACGCTTTAATAATTTGAACGTGGGAACTTGACTTGACAATAAATAGATATGACGTTATATTCATTTAAAGATACAAGGTATCACGTTGGTTGTTCACGCGGTGTCCTGGTAGGGAGAAGGCGTTACTTGGAGAACTGGTTCCAAATTCGTGGCAAATCGAGTGAGACGCTATCATTGCAAGTATCGCTGTTTGTAATAATCTCCAAAGTTTCCCTAATGGCTGTACCTTTAGGGGTAGAGTAGGTAGCTAATTTCTTTATATCATCCCACATAGGAGTAGCGGACTTACAATCTCAAGAACACCCTCAGGAATATGAACTACGGCGTCGGCATAAGGTCTGCTTCATCTTTATAAAGTATACTATTCTAAAGAAAAATACTGAAAAATCACCTCTTTCCAGCAAAGCAGGTGTTTATGCAACCTCCCTACAGTATTCGAACCGCTTTAAACAATACTACATTGGAATGACTAAGCGTTCGTTGGAATCAGAGTCAACGAACATAAAAGGGACACAAAATACGGTAAAGTAGCCACGGCTCTATCCATAGAAGTCAAATTCAAGTCCGCTACCTTTATGTTGGGTGATATAAAGAAATTAGTTACCTACTCTACCCCTAAATGTACAGCCATTCGGGAAACCTTGGAGATCATTACCAACAGCGATACTTGCAATGATAGCGTCTCACTCGAGTTTCCACGAATTTGGACCCAGTTCTTCAAGTAACGCCTTCTCCTTACCAGGATACCGCGTGCACAACCAACGTGATGCCTCGTATCTTTAAATGAATATAACGTGGTATCTATTTATTGTCAAATCAAGTTCCCGCGTTCAAATTGTTGCAGCGTTGTATTATTCAGTTTGCAGTTTCTATCTAACTTCCTTCAAAAAGCCATCTGGTTGACGTGCGAAAGCTTGGAAATGCTCTTGTATATATTCCTACGCTAGTAAATCGGATCACTAGTATAGTGTTACTATTTTCTACATAATTGGTGTACTGTTCTCGTTATCAGTTCGGCTTGATATCTAATGGCTAAAAGTGAAAATCGTGTTACATAGGTATTAAACCTATTTTTTAGGGAGTGTTTTTAAGTAATTTTCTGCTATTTTAATTGAAGGCATCAAAATAACAAAAAAATGAAGTTTTGCTTATTCATGTATCAAGTTTTCTTGATAAATCATTGTCTTTCCACAGATGTCTGCAGTGTTAAACGCGAAGATGAAATTGCTAGAAGTACACTTGTGTTTAGGAAAAGTATACTGTTCGCAAGATGTGGGTTCCGAATTTGGCTGTGGTTCCTCGACATTCAGTTTAAATTTCTAACTCTGTGAAGCTTAAGTGCCATGAAATTTAAAGAAGAAAGATGACACCGAATTTTCGAGTGTAATAAGCACGTCTTTTGAATCCGTTCTGACGCAAATTAATTTTTTCAAAGCTATTCAAAGTCAATGGAACAGGTATGGGAAACAATAGTATCTGACGGATGAAAGAAGTTTTTCAATCGGGTTTTTAATCCCTCAGATATTGCTGTAATCGGAATCGTGAGCTTACGCCCTCTGGTTGCAGACTTTTGCGTTTAGAAAAACATGAATTTATATGAGAAACATTTCGTACCGGAAGCGCTCTCCAACATAGAAAGAATTTTTCATATCGTACTCTTAGAAACAGAGATATCGACAAAAATAAGATGTGACTTTACGTCCCCTGGTGGGAAAATCATGCATTATTTTAGGAAGAAAGTATTCTCAAAAGGTTTTTCCATATGAGCACCATCGGTCCAAAAAAAAAAAAAAAAAATTAGTCGAGTTTTCAGGAGCCCAGATTTTGCTACAAATACATCAGAAGTAGAAATTAACCCTTATGCCTCTGGTGGCCAAACCATTCTTTACTAAACATTAGAAATTATGTGAAAAATATTTTCCATCAGATGTTGTATGCGATACAGGAAAAAATTTTCAAATCAGAGTTTTAGAAGCAGAAATAACGCAGAAAACGCAATTTACATTTGTGTCCCCTAGCGGAAAGTCTATGATTTACTTGAAAATTTTGAATTAATAAGAAAAACATTTTGCATCATAAACATTATCCAACAAAGAAAGAATATTTCAAATCGGACTCCTAAAAGTAGAGATATTGACAAAAAAAAGATATACATCTATGCCCTCTGACGTAGAAACCATGCATTATTTCAAGAAGAAAATGTTCCTAAAAGGTTTGTCGACATAAGCAGTATCGGTCAACAAACCACTTTTTCTTCAATCGAAATTTTAGAAGCTCATATTTTGCTGCAAATACATCTGAAGCGGAAATTAAGGCTTACGCCACCTGGTGGCCAAACAATCTATATAAATATTAGAAATTATGTGCAAAGGATGTCTTATCAGGAGCTGCATCCGGTGCAGAAAGAATTTTTCAAATCGGAGATTTAAAAGCAGAGATATAAGGGGGAAAGCAATTTGTCCCTAGGACCCCTAGCGGAAAGTATATGAATTAATTGAAAATTTTAAAATTATATGAGAAAAATGTCGCACTGGAAACACTATCCAATAAAGAAGGAATTTTTCAAATTGGACTCCTAGAAGTAGAGATATTGGCAAAAATAAGATATACATCTACGCCCCCTGGCGGAGAAACTGTGGAATATTTTAAGAAGAAAATTTTCCGAAAATGTTTTTTGATGTAAGTGGCATCAGTCCACGAAATAATTTTTTGAATCGATATTTTAGAAGCTCAGATTTTATGGCAAGTACATCAGAAGCAAAAATTAACACTTATGCCCCCTGGTGGCTAAAGTATTCTTTATTAAAAATGTGAAATTACATGCAAACGATTTTCCATCAGGAGGTGTATCCGCTGAAGAAAATATTTTTTAAATCGGAGTTTTAGAAGAAGAGTTATCGGGAAAAATGTAATTTACTTTTACGCCCCTTAGTGGAAAATCTATGCGTAATTTGAAAATGAAACTATATCTAAGATACTTTTCGACATAAATGCAATCGAAAGATAAAAGAAATTTTTCAATCGGATGTTTAGAAGCAAATATGTGGAATTTAACGTATTTTTGAATTCGACATCATCTGCATTTAGCGGCAAAATTGTACTTCGTAGAAAAAAAAAACCAAAATAAGGGATCATCATTCGCATATTTCAAACTTCCGAATCCAAAAAGAATTTTTCAAATCGGACTAATAATTGCAGAGATATCGTGGGTACAGACGGACGGATGGACAAACCGGCAACATAAGCACGATCTTTTTTTTAAAAAGACGTGCTAAGAAAGGCTATGTCTAGGGCAAATTTGCATGCACGCATTCTCGACTGTAATCTCCATTTGTAACTGACCGATATTTACTTATCTTGTTTGTCAACCAGTTGTAAGGATCACTTGTGCTTAAAATCATTTTTTGATTTACAGTTATAGCCCCTATTATTTCATCACAATTATAGCTCCTATAGTTTCTTTTTATCATTTGCAAAAAAGAAACTAAAATTATCTTTCTTTTTGTAACTGACAGATATTTACTTACCTGTTTGTTAATCAGTTGTGCTTAGAACCATTTTCTGATTTACAATTTATAGCAGCTATTATTACAGTATTATTATTATTAGTCCATAATCCGTACCACGCACGGTTGAAAAAGCTGTGACTGAATTTTCTTTCTTGTCATATGGGTCAGCAACAACATAATTTTCGTAATATCCCTATTCATTTTTAATTTTTTCAACTATTCGTTAACGCATTTCACGATGACGTTCCTCATTATTATATAAACAGTTGCCGAATTGTTCATGACAAACCAAAACAACTCTTTACAAGAGTAAGCTTAAAAGCATTCACATGGAAAGCAAAGTCTAAGACGCCGCTATTCCGTTTGACTTTGAACTTCGATTACAACTATGTAGTGAAAATCCTCCAAATACGTGTCGTCAGTGAATAAAGAAAGACATCGCTCTTTCCACGTTTTAGCAACACATAGCAACCGAAAACTTGTTATTCGGTCACCGCTGCGGATCCGAATCTTAGATCTCTCGAAGGCTAGCCGAGCGCGTTAGCCCTACACCACGTTGGCCAACAATCCACGGCGCTATGCGTGTTTTTCAGTCAGCATCTGACATCATAAATCCATAAGATGGGCTCAGCTACTGAGACGTCTCAATCTGGTGGGCATTATCGGCACAGGCTATATATTAAATATAGCAGTTAAATCTAATGGGCGAGATCCAAAGTGAAAATCTTCCAAATACGATCAAGTTAAAAGTGAAAATCTTGGAAGATTTTCACTTTGGATCTTCCCCTTTGGATTTAACTGCTATAATTAATATATAGTCAGTGCCGTTAATGCCCACCAGATGGAGACGTCTCAGTAGCTGAGCCCATCTTACGGATTTATGATGTCAGAAGCTGACAGAAAAACACACATCGCGCCGTGGATTGTTAGCCACCGTAGTGTAAGGCTAATGCGCTCGGCTAGATATCGAGAGATCTGGGATGCGGATCCCCAATGGTGACCGAATAAATATTTTTCGGTTGCTATGTTTTGCTAAAACGTGGAAAAAGCCGTGTCTTCGTTTATCTACAATTACGAAGTTAATAGCGAAAGGCTTAGATCCAAGTCCGCCCACTGCAGAAAGGCAGATGGCGCTGCAAGTACTGAAGCGAGAAAAAACGCCAGCATAACGAACGGCGGATTGTACAAAGAAAATGCCATGGTAACATAAAAAAATTACTTATGACAATAAAAATTAACGATGAGAAATTTGTGGATCAGTAACTCTCGTTTAAAAAAAAAATCATGAAAACCGCTCCGATGGGCGGAGCTGCCGGATTGTAGAAACAAACGGCCTTGTGTTTTAATTATATAGAACATTATTATAATTATTATTATTATTCCCTTATGTTTGTGGCTGAAGAAGCTAGCTGTTTTTTTCACTTGAGCAACCCTTTAGCTAGCCGGGGTGCATTTTGCGTTGA
The DNA here is from genome assembly GCA_039090855.1 of Macrothele yani. Lineage (NCBI taxonomy): Eukaryota > Metazoa > Arthropoda > Arachnida > Araneae > Macrothelidae > Macrothele > Macrothele yani. The sequence continues at coordinate 35,372,673 of CM077012.1, forward strand.
AGCCAACGGTCTTCTGTATTTTTGTGTGCTTTTCTGTGTTAATCATTTGAAGACCAAATCACTCGAGACACCCAAATATCCAGACTACCAGAGGCTTCAGAACCATGCTTTTTCCAGTGGATAAGAATTCCTGCCTCATTTTTCTTGAATTAGCATGCCACTACAGGATTAGTGGAAAACAATCTCATTCGCCACTTCTGCTGCGGAACACTAAATCACCCGGGCGTTCTCAAGTCTAGAACGCCAGCGGGATCTTCTTTATTTAACCAACACATTAAAAGATTCCTATATAGTGACCTAAAATATGATATCACTTATGATAATCCAATTAACAAGGAAAGATGACACCGAATTTTCGCAGGTAATGAGCACGTCTTTTGGATCTTTTCCGACCCAAATAAAATGTATCAGAATTATTCATAGTCAACGAAACCAATTAGAAAAAGAAAATCAGCCGGATTCCTGCAATAGATAAAACACCAAGAAATAGAAACGGCTAGTTATCCTCACTAGCAGCTAAAAAAGTATGTTACGAAAATTAACAAATGGTGCACAAAATGTTTCTCATAGCAGTAGGAAGGTATCAGAGACAAAGATATTTTCAAATCGAACAGTTAAAAGAAGATATATAGAAGAAAACATAACTCTACGCCTTTTAGCGGAAGATTTTTTCATAATGGAAAAGTTGAAAAGGGGGCAAAAAGTATTCGTGGCAAAAGCTATGCTTAAGAAAAAGAACTTTTCAAATACGTCTCTTGGAAGCAGAAATAGCGAGAAAAAGGTTTGACGTTTCACCCTTAGGGGAAAAACCGTGCATTATTAAAAGAGGATGCTTTCGTGCATCTTTATTGTAGCGAATGGCCTACATAACTAAAAAAAAAAAATTGGACTTTCTCAGTAGGGTTTATAGTAGCTTAGATACAGCTGCAAACAGAAGTACACAAACGCCATCTAGTGACAGAACTGTGAACAACTTTAGGTCACAAGACATAAAGAAGCTTTCTCTGACTTGCTTATATTGTTTCAAAGCTAAATTTTAAAAAATAAAATGAATACATTTCTTATTTAAAGTCAAAAGGAATTGGCCTTATGACATGAGTCGCACTTACGGAAAAAAGGTCAGTTTAGACGCTTATTTGTAGAAACATTTATTAACTTTGTAGTATTGTCGATGCAGTATTAATTGATGTTTATTAGGCTTATTAATGTTCATTTAGAAATACTCGTTTTTGGCCGATTTTGAATATTACAGTGATTTGAGTTTACGATGAAATTTGAGCATTTCAGTTATTTAAGTTACTTACTTTTTAGTTCAATTACTACTGCTTTCTGGTTCTTGATCTAGTGATGAGCATCAACCGGAAAACGTATCTTGACGTTTAATTAGGTGTAAGTTATTCCCGCAACGTATTATTTGGGGTCAGAAAGTGGTTTATATACCAATTTGGTGTCAACTACGGGACAGCAATTTTTTATAGGTCATAATACATATCAGTTCTATTTGTAAGTTGAAACATGACTTATTTTTGCAAAGCCAACCTTTATAAGAAATTTTATCAGACATACGGCTCAATACGATTATTAATTTTATTTTACTTAAATGATTAAGGAATGAATCTGCGTTCAATCGGCCAACGCAGCCCGCTGACTGCATAGGACCATTCTGTAATTTGCCAGTCTGCCCTCTTCTGATAAAGCACCACTAATGTGCGCTACTGCCCCATTGATCTTTAAATTAAACAGTTTAAGAAAATACGCTTTCCGCTGATGACGATTTCCTTGTTTGACAAAGTTCAAGTTCTACGGAACGGGTAATATTTAATTGGAAGAAATATGTTTTTTTTCAATCAATTTGAAAAGACTATATTTTATTTCCTTCACTGGGATAATGTTTTCCTCGGTCATTTCAATAAAACAAATTGGACGAAAAATCCCCCACTAGGAAAAAAAAAAACCAAAGTTCTGCGGAAAGGTTTTTCCACAGTACAAGATATTTTACGCTGTGGATCGATAACACAACTGATATATATATATATATATAGGTTTCTGATATATATATATATATATATATATATCTTTATCGATTATGAAAAAGCCTTTGATTCGGTGAAATCATCAGCAGTTACAATGGCTCTGAAAACCTGCGGTATTGAAGATGCATACATTAATATTATTAATAACATCTATGAAAATGCAAGTGCAAAGATTAGGCTGTTTGAAAATACAACACACATAAAAATTGGAAAGGGAGTGAGACAAGGTGACACCATATCTCCGAAGCTCTTTAATGCCACATTGGAGGGTGTTTTTCAGTCACTGAGCTGGGAAAACAAGGGGATAAAGATTAATGGAGATTATCTAACTCACCTTCGTTTTGCTGATGACGTAGTCATTTTTGCAACTAGCCCATCAGAGCTGCAGAGTATGATCCAGGAACTTGCTGACAAGAGTAAAGAAGTGGGATTAAAAATGAACTTTCAGAAGACAAAAGTGATGTTCAATGCTTTTACAAGAAATGAAGATTTATCGATTGATGGAGAAAAGCTGGAGATAACAGACACGTACGTTTATCTTGGACAGCAGATATCAAGTGAGGGTCACATTGATGAAGAAATTAATCGGCGTACAAAACTTGCCTGGAGAGCTTTTGGAAGAAACAGCATAATTTTCAAGAGCAATATGCCATTATGTCTTAAAAGAAAAGTGTTTGATCAATGCATCCTTCCAGTGCTTACGTATGGTGCAGAGACGTGGACCTTAACTAAAAGAGACATACAAAGGCTGCAGACAACTCAAAGAAGCATGCAGAGGTGCATACTTGGTGTAACCAGGAGAGATAAGAAGAGGAACTCGTGGATCCGAAAAATGACAAGAGTGGAAGACATCATGATCAGAGTTAAATCCCTGAAATGGCAATGGGCTGGACATACTGCCAGAAGGACAGATCATCGATGGACAGATCATCGATGGACAGCCGAAATTTTAGATTGGATTCCAAGGGACAGGAAAAGACCCAGAAGAAGACCACATGGGAGATGGGTGGATGAAATTCGAAAGTATGCAGGGGTGACATGGAGGAGACTGGCACAAGACAGACCGTTGTGGAGGAAACTTGGGGAGACCTTCGTCCAGCAGTGGATTGATAATGGTTGACAATGATGATGATGATGATATATATCTTTCCGAAGACAAAAGTGATGTACAATGCTTTTACAAGAAACGAAGATTTATCAATTGATGGAGAAAAGCTTGAGACAACCGATTCCTACATTTATCTTGCGCAGCAGATATCAAGTGAGGGTCACATTGATGAAGAAATCAATCGGCATATAAAACTTGGATGGAGAGCTTTTTAGAAGAAACAGTACAATTTTTAAGAGCAGTATGCCATTATGTCACAAAAGAAAAGTGTTTAATCCTGCCAGTGCTTACGTATGGAGCAGAGACATGGACCTTAACTAAAAAAGACATACAAACACTGCAGACAACTCAAAGTGGCATGGAGAAATGCATGCTTGGTGTAACCAGGAAAGATAAGAAGATGAACTTGTGGATAAGAAAAATGACAGGAGTGGACGACATCATGACCAGAGTGAAATCACTGAAATGGCAATGGGCTGGACATGTTGCCAGAAGAACGGACCACCGATGGACAACCTACATTTTAGACTGGATTCCGAGGGGCAGGAAAAGACCCAGAAGAAGACCACATGGGGGATGGATGAAATTCGAAAGTATGCTGGAGTGAAATGGAGGAGACAGGCCCAAAACAGACAATTGTGGAAGAAATTTGGAGAGACCTTCATCCAGCAGGGGATTGATAATAGTTGATGATATGATATACACTGAACAGCAATTTAATTAGAGATACATGTCTAGTAACGTGTAGCACCACTTTTCTCCCTAATGACGGCGGCGGCGATTCGTCTCGGCATGGACACAGGAAGCGTTAGGAAGCCATACGGATCCACGACCTCTGAACAAGCTCCCACAGTTCACGAAGATTTGATGGAGGGGGATCAGTGCCTCAAACATCTCTCTCGATGGCATCCCAGATGTACTCGATGGGATTGAGGTCAGGTGACCTAGCTGGCCAAGGAAGCGAGGTCACGTCGGCGGAGTGTTCATCCAAGCATTCGGATACAATTCGGGAGCGATGGCACGGTGCATTGTCTTGTTGCAGGATGAGGTCCCCAGTGGGATGTTGAAGACGCACAAACGGGAGCAAATGGTCGTCCAGGATATTCCGGTAACGTTGACCTGTGAGGGACGATGTCACACGTACCAGGGGTCCCATTTCAGTCCAAGTCAACAGTCCCCAGACGATAATGCCACCCCACCAGCTTAAAGAGTACCCTGCTGGCAAGAAGGATCCATCGCTTCATGTGGTTTGCGCCGTACTCGTATCCTGCCATCCGCATGTACCAACGTGAAACTCGACTCATAAGTCCAGGCAACATTTTCCACATGTCTAGGGTCCAGTGGCGATGTTTCTGCGCCCATGCTAATATTTGTACCCTGTGATGTGCGGTCAGCAGCGGTACCCTCGTGGGACGATGGCTTCTGTACCCCATAGCGAGGAGATGGTTCTGGATGGTGTGGCGGCTTACGCGTTTTTGTGCACCAGCGTTAAATTGCCGAGTGATTTCTTGCACTGTGGCCCGTCTATCCACTGTTACAATGAGAGCTAGCAGACGATGACCCCGCTCATCCACACGCTGTTGTCCACGGCAGTTGGGCCTTGCAGGGATGGTTTTACTGGATTCGATGTACTCACAGTGTACCCGTGACACAGTGGCTCGTGAAACTCCCAGTGCCTGCACGACTTCCGAGATGGAGTGACCCATTCGTCGGGCCCCGACAATTTACCCACGATCAAATGCACTTAGATCCTTTGTCTTACCCATACTGCATCCGAATCTTACTGATTCCCGTCGCATCACTCCTTATATTGTCGGATCACTGCAGACGTCCTGTCTTTTCCGTTTACAGGGACGCCCACAGCGCCACATTTGCATAACGCCAGCTGTCTCTAATGCAACTGCTCTTCAGTGTATATATGAGTATACTTCCCAGCCATAGACCTTATAGGCATAAAACGAGGCACGTAGCCAGGCAAACATCCTGGACATACATGAACCATAGAATGGCAGTCATAGCTTGCGATCATAACAATAAGTCAGCTTGGGATTTTTTTGGCTTCCTGCTTCTGCCCCTGTCAATTGTAAGTGATATTATTGTGAAGCGAAAACGCCTACGAGCAACAGTAGCGAAATCGCTATCTGGTAGGGAACGTACAAAGTAACAAAGCGAGACTGCCGAGCGCTGAAGCTGGGCGTGGGAAAATATTCGCTTGTATTAGGTTCCAACACTCACTACCGAGTTTTGAAATGCTTTCGGAAGCATCGCCAGCACAATCACTGTTCGTTAAGAGGTCCAGAGAATGGATTTCCATGGCCGTGCAATCGCAGACAAGCCTAACATGAGCAAGACAAACGCCAAGCGTTGGATAGAGTGCTGCAAAACTGGGCGCCTGTGGACTCTGGATTAGAAGAAACGCGTTCTTTGTTGTGATGAATTGCGCTTCACAATTTGACAGTCAGACTGACGAGTCCGGGTTTGGAGGATGCCAGGTAAAAGTTACATGCGCGACTGCGTTGTGACCACTGGGAGGTTTGATGGAGGATGCATCATGCCCTGGGGTTGTTTTTCATGGTCTGACCTTTGCCCCCTTGTTTCAGTTCCCGGGAAGTTTAACGCTTTGGTCTATAACGACCTTCTCGAGAAATCTGTTTTCTGAACATTATGGCAACAGTTCAGTGAAAGTCCTTTCCTTTATCAACAGAAAGTGTCCCCATCCACAAAACTAGGTCCGTGTAGGAATTTATTTGTAAGCACATCCCTACAGATTGTATATCTAGTTACAGTAATCGCTATAGTTATATTTACAGTGATATTTATATTGCCAAGAGATATTTAGTCTTGCGAAACATGCTTTCGGAAAAAAAATTATGACTTACATTGAAAATATGCGGACATTCTTCAATTGAGTTGTGAAGTCTATACATTTTACATAACGGATATTTTTTTACAGCATCTGTCTTGCAAAATGGCACTGCAAATCAGTAACTACCACTCCCGCAGCCCCCACAGCTGCGAGGGGGGCGCAGGTAACGAAGGGGCGTACTGCAGCTGTCATTAATAGTTTTATGAAAAAATTGGAACACGCACAATTTAATTAACCCAAATATTCATATTTTGCTTTAAGATATATTTAGCTTTGCCTAAATAAATGCCTAGTTTCACTTTTTAAACACAATGTCCTACAGGTTGAAAGTGTTCGGCTCTTTGACTTTGGGTTGTAATACGATTGCTCTGCAATGGGTTGTAAATAATACGGTCCTTCTCTAATCGCCCTCTTTCTGCGCTGTTGAGGAAAAGCGCGAGGTCACAGTGAGATTCTCCGTGAAGGATGTGGGAAAACTGACTGTTTTCCCACATCCTCCTAGGATGACGTGCACGACAGGCGTGAAAATTTATTCACAGCAGCCGCAGATCTGCCATGTGTAAGAGGGTGATTTCTTCAAGTGATTTATTTTAGTTTTGGACAAAGCCATTATACGCAATGTCAAATCTACTACTTAAAATGTTAAAACAACAGGGTTCTAGGTTAGGTACAACCATTACTTTTGCAGACACTCTCCCTGACCTCCTAACCCCTCTCCCTCTCCTCAACCACCGCACCCACACACCGCAAAATGCATCTTCCCTCGTGCTCGAAATCCTGGGGAAATGATAGAGCTTAGGGGTGCTGACGTAAATATTGCCGGGGGGGGGCACGTTGTGCTAATTACGCCACTGTTGCAAATAGTTCACATTTTGTCCTCTTTAAACGTGGGAGACGGACAAAATGTATCGAAGAATTTGTTTTGAACTTTTCTGATTTCATTTACTAAATTTGCGAGGCTAGGGCTTCCAATGATCTTTGCATATTCCAGTGAGGACCTGCCCATTGTCTCAAAAAATGCGTTTAAGTGTCTGAGGATTCGAAAAATACTTGGAATGTCGCATTTGTAATCCAAGTTTTTTATACGCTGTACGTACAATTCTTTTGATATAACATTTAAAGTCCAAGTTCGAATCGAATGTGACTCCCAGGTCTTAGACATTATTTGTCCAGCTAAGAGAATAGTCTTCAGCTTTGTAGTCAAAAAGACTTGGGTTTCGTTTCCGCGAAGGAAAACGACATGACACTTGGAGATGTTGAAGTGGAGATGGTTTAACTGACCCCTCTGAAGCAGGTTATTGACGTCAGTTTGAAAGCAAGACAGACATCAGGAGTCTGTACATTGCGATAAAGCTTGAGATCATCAACGAACAAGAGACAAGGGCTGTCAATGTAACAAGTTAGTAAACTCATGCAATGCATTGATTATGATACGCTTTCCAACATACCAGAAATCGCGCGCAGACAAACCCTTCTCCCTACCCTGACTATTGATTCGTTCAGTATACCTCCGGAACAACATACTAAAGTTTTGTCGCAATAGAAGCATTTTTACTTACGTTATTACTGAAGTTACGAGGATAATGGCTGTGGAATAAATCTCGCTCCTGTGCCCTAACTTTTGACCCCATTTCGACGATGTTAAACAGAATTGGTGCAGCATACCTCCAGAACAACATACTAAAGTTGTGTTGCAATAGAAGCATTTTTAGTCAAGTTATTAGGTTAATAGCTGTGAAATAAATCTCGCTCCTGTGCCCAGACCTTTGATCCCATTTCGATGATATTCAGCAGAACCGGTTTAGTATACCTCCGGAACAACATGATAAAGTTTTGTCGCAATCGAAGCATTTTTACGCAAGTTTTGACGCATAAGGGCGATGGAATGGATCCCGCAATTATGTCCTGAACTTTGACCCCATTTTGTCCACTTACAACAGGTTTTGTCCACATGTTGCCCCCTTACCACATACTAAAATTTCCTCGAAATCGAATCACTTTTACGCGAGTTATCGTGCGGACAGACAGACAGACGGACAAAGCTGCAGCATGTGCACTTCTTCAACCTACGGTTGGAAAACGTAAAAAAAGGAAAGTCCATCAATGTGACATGGGTGTAAACGAACCTGACTGGCCTGCCCCGATATTAATCCCATGGAACACGTTTGGGATGCATTGGAACGTCGCCTGCGAGCCAGATCGAACTACCCCGACATCGGTGACCATCCTGATTGATGCCGTTGAGGCAGGACGGAGGGTATTCCGCGTACCAAAGTCTAGTAGAAAGCCTTCACAGCAAAGTGGAAGGTGTAATAGCAGCAAGCTTTCCATCTTGACATTAATTCCTCTTCTATTACAGGAAGTTTGTAGATAGGCAAGTGTCAGGATACATACGATCAGATAGTGTATATTTATTGAATCATTAGATTAAAGTTTATCGGATGATTTTAAATAAATAACAGAAACATTAAATGAAATGAGAAAACTCACCGTCCATGTACGATATTTAATTAAAATACGAAAGATATTTACTATTAAAATACCCCACTAGCACTTTCGGGGTAACATTTACCCCATCATGAAGTGGAACAGAGGCAATGTAGTACTCCTTTATATATTAGTGCAGCAATGCATTATGGGTATAAGTCAAACGTCGCATGGGTCGTGACCGTTGCCATTATGACAGTGTGAAGAGTGTAATTTTACAAGTTATTAGTTTAGCATATCAAAACGAGGATGCGTTATAAATACAAAGTTATGATCAATTTATATATTCTTGGAATTTGTAAATATATATTACTATAATTTAAAGTTCAGGTTTGTAATACGTTCTTTCCAAATTCTTGATATGTCCACAGGCAAGTAGTCATTGCAGCATTTAACCCCTGAAGCTTCGATGTACATACTTTTGACTTATACCCATAATGCATTGTTGCACTAATACATAAAGGAGTACTACATTGCCTCTGTTCCACCTGATGATGGGGTAAATGTTACCCCGAAAGTGCTAGTGGGGTATTTGAATTGTAAATATCTTTCGTATTTTAATTAAATATCTTACATGGACGGTAAGTTTTCTCATTTCATTTGACGAGTTGTGCGAAGTCATCCTTTTATTTTTACAGAAACATTGTTCATTTGGTTCAAATAAATACTGCTAATTAACGTACACCGATTTGTGAAAGCAGTTTTTAAAAGATTCAACGACTGCTGATTTTAACAGGTGAAACTTTCGTGGATTCTGTGTCCTTTTTGGTTTACAAATCGGAAACAGAGACCTTTCCGAAATCGTTAAGTGGCAGTATTTAACACGACATCTTGCTGTTACTTTAATACCTTTCAATTTTTAAGTAGCTTACTAAGAAGGCCAAAATTGATGCCGGAAATTTTAAACGCAAGTTTTAAGCTTGACTGAAAATAGCTTTTACCCATGTGTGAGCTTTAATGAATAAAGGCATAAGCCGGAACGGTTTCGAACGACTTCCCATATGAAGAGCCCTGGAATCCATTTGCTTTGTCATGCCATTCATCATTATCACCCGCGAACAAGATTTCGCTTTCTGCCGTTTGCTACCATAACAACCGAACGTGATGTTAGGCAATGCAGCGGTTCGTGCAAAGGAAACAGAGTTATCGCATGGTACCAACGATCATCAGCTTTTTCATTTCCACGACAATCACTTCCTACAGTGATTCAAATGTTTCGATTGCAGCTACTATATATATGCTAGCTGTATGCACCTATTTAGCAGTGCCGAAAATTGTCTAAAGTAAGCTGTTGATCTGTTTCACCCACTGCAGACATATTCTGCTTTTTACCTGTTGCGCATCCTCCATTATACACTGACGGGGAAAAAAATCCCAACACCACGAAAAAATAGTTGTAGAGGAATGAAATGGCGGCAATACATTCGTATAGGTAACATATTTAATCGATTAAGGTTTCAAGATCACAGCTTATTGTAAGCGCGAGAAGAGCCATTTTAAATGTGAAATGTTGGTACATTAATAACCGGTGTAACCGCCAGAATGTTGAATGCAAGCACGCAAACGTTCATGCATTGTGTCGTACAGGTGCTGGATGTCAGTTTGTGGGATGGAGTTCCATGCCTGTTGCACTTGGTCGGTCGATACAGGGACGATTAATGCTGGTTGGGGGTGACGCTGGAGTTGTCGTCCAATGATATCCCATACGTGCTCGATTGGTGAAAGATCTGGTGATCTAGCAGGCCACGGCAACATGTCGACACTCTGTAGAGCATGTTGGGTTACAACAGCGGCATGCGGACGAGCGTTATCCTGTTGGAAAACACCCCTGGAATGCTGTTCATGAATGGCAGCACAACAGGTTGAATCACCAGACCGACGTACAACTGTGCCGTCAGGGTGCGTGGGATAACCACGAGAGTGCTCCTGCTGTCATAGGAAATTCTTCCCCAGACCATAACTCCAGGTGTAGGTCCAGTGTGTCTCGGCCGCAGACAGCTTGGTTGCAGGCGCTCACCTGGCCGCCTTTTAACCAACACACGGCCATCACTGGCACCCAGGCAGAACCGGCTTTCATCAGAAAACACAACAGATCTCCACTCCGTACTCCAATGAGCTCTAGCTTGACACCACTGACGTCGCAAACGGAAGTGGTTTGGAGTAAGTGGAATGCACGCTACAGGGCGTCTGGCTCGGAGCTGTCCTTCAAGTAACCGATTTGTAACAGTTCGTTGTGTCACTGTGGTGGCAACTGCAGCTCGAATCGCTGCCGCAGACGCGGTACGATGCGCCACGGCCATACGCCATACACCCCGGTCTTCCCTCTCAGTAGTGCCACGTGGTCAAGAGAAGGTACTGCCTCAAGAAGGCCGGAACCCGGTCTTCTTGAGGCAGTACCTTCCCTTGACCACCGCTGGCAACAATCATGCACAGTGGCTACAGTCCTGCCAAGTCGTTCTGCAATATTGCGGAACGAAAATCCACCTTCTCGTAGCCCTATTACACGACCTCGTTCAAACTCCGTGAGCTGTTGATAATGGCTTCTTCGTCTTCTTAAAGGCATTCTTGACTAACATCAACACCCTACGTCGAATCTCAATGATAACTAACGCTCACGAACGTTACAGCGCGTATTTACAGCAAACCGAGCTTTGCATGTGACGAGGGGCGCTACTGGCGCCACACGTATGCGCCGAGCGCGAAATTTGCATAGATGTCATCTTACAGATGTACTCTCACCGCCTACCAACTGTCGTTTATCTAACAAAACCCCTTCTTGGTGTTGGGATTTTTTTTCCATCAGTGTATGTATGTTCATTCGAAATTTAATCAATAAAATATGATTTTCCTCACCCCCTGCATAACGCCACTCTTCGAGTTGAATTCACGTGCTTAAGATAAACATCCCTTGATGCCTAAATTTACGAATTACTTATAGCATCTTTGCAAACTTTCGAAAGCCGCCCCGGTGGCGCAGTGGTCTAAGCGATGGCCTCTGATCATTCGTCCGTAAGGGGTCCGGGTTCGAATCCCGGTGAGGCATGGATGTTGTGTTTGTCTTACGGCACTGGCTCTCTCCCATCCCTGGAACCAGTGACCCTAAATTAGGGACGGGTGACTGCTTATAGCCCATTGAGTTGTTCACGGTGGTCGTTAAACCTCAAAAGAAAAAAACTTTCGAAAAAAGCTTCTTCACCTGTACCGCGAAACTCTAAGAACTTATGACTCATCCTATTATATCATTGTAAGCATGCGCGTTTTCTTTCAGTTAGATGTGCTTTGTAGTGATTGATCACCCACTCATAATTCTCGCGTTTTCGCTTATAATTTCATATGCTATAGTAATAGTTCAGCTATAATTGTATCTTGAAACGAACGTGAATCTCGGTGATTCACCTTAATTAAACACCTTTCGACTCGTGCGGAAATATTTGGAAGGAATGAAGCGCGTAAGTCGGGAACTTACCGTACTTCGACAAAAGGCAAAGAAATAAAACGTACAGTAGATTCCGGTAATTGGGACGCATCGAGTCATCTGCGCTTGTTATGCGAAGCGTAATCCTAAAGAGCTAATATGGGATGTTCTTCATGAATTGTCTCAAATAAACGGCTGTCCTGATTAACTGATAGCCCAATTAACCGCAATGTATTCTACTTGGGTTTTGTACGCCATTTTGTTTGACTCTAAAGAAATCTGCTCGTATTTTATGTAAGTGCTAATGCTGAAATGTCTGTTTCGACAAACAATCAGCAAAAAACACAACATTAAAACATAGTCCATATAATCAAATCCAGTGCATTTTTTTCTTTTCTGGAAAGTGAGTAAACGACCATAGTGAGCTTGTGAAGCTAGACTATCTACCAACAAGTAATAGGACACCTGTGATAGCAAAGGAAAACGAAGTTTATTCGACTTCCATAGTTGGTGGAGCCTCCACGAGCGGCGATTACAGCTGCAATCCTCCGGGGCATACTCTCAACCAAGCGTTGTACGACGGCTAGTGGTATTTTCTTCCACCCGGCTTGGAGAAGACAGGTCAGTTCCTTCACCGATTTCGGACAGTATGGGCACCCCTTAAGTCGACGCTCCAACTCGTCCCAGAGGTGCTCGATAGGGTTAAGGTCCGGGCTCTGCGCAGGCCAGTCCATTCGATTAACCCCATTGTCACCATACCAAGCCATGATGGACCTCGCAACATGACAGGTGGCATTGTCATCCTGAAAGTAACATGGGCCCAACCCATAAAACTGCCACAACGTAGGAAGCGCATGGTCATCCGTTGAGTCTACCAGGAATTGCGGCCATGGGTCCCGTGCCATGCCAGGAGAAACACCCTCATAACAGAATTCTACCGCCACCGAAATTCACAGTTGGCACAATACATTCCGGCAGGAGGCGTTCTCCAGGCAGACGCCAAACCCAGACCTTGCCATCCGAACGGTAGAGGGTGAACCTTGATTCGTCGCTCCAGAGAACCTGTTTCCACTGTTCAACGTTCCACTGCCGACGTTCTTTGCAACACGTTAGCCGAGCAGAACTATTGGACTTGGTGATCAAAGACTTGTGGGCGGCAGCACGTCCATGATAACCAAGCAGATGGGCTTCCTTGCGAATGGTATTCATCGAACGAACACTCCCGGATGCCTGTTGAAACTCCTCGCGGATGTGGTCCATCGATTTGGTGCGGTTCTTCCGAATTTCTCTGGTCAGCACCCGTCGGTCTGTAACTCCTAGATTTGTGGGTTGCCGGGTCGCGGCACATTCCGACTGTCACCTCTCATCTTCAACTAGCCAATTACGTACGCCACTGTCAATTTTGGGTACTTCACCTAGCTGGATATGTCACGTATGGATCGGCCATTTCTGTGATACCCGACGATTACACCTTTCTCGAAATCAGAGAGCTCCGAACTGCGTGGCATCTTGCATGCGACTGGTTGCGTTGTTGTTTCCCACACGATATTTAACGGCGTGGCCGTGACGTGTATCAGGACTGCAGACATCGTCGATTGCAGGGGTGTCCAATTACTGGTTGGTAGATAGTGTATAACGATCCTCTAATTTTTGGCCACCTGTTCCACGGCAGGGACAACATTAGCGCTACAGAATACATGTCTCATGCGAGACACGACTTTTGGCACACCTCGGATGATTAGTCAAAAGCCTACGCCTATGACCGCTCGGCCCATTATTACGGTCCATCATAAATATGGTCCATAACTTGAATATACACTGAATTTCCAAAAGTCATGGGATGCGTACCTAGAATCGTGTAGGACCTCCTCTTGCCCGGCAAAGTGCAGCAATTCGACATCGCATGGATTCCACAAGTGGCCAGAAGCCTCCTGGGGATAAGTTGAGTCATGCCATCTGAATATCTGCGCAGAGTACCTTAGTATTTGTAGATGCATGATTTTGGGTGCGAATGGACCTTCCCACCACGTCCCATAAGTGCTTAATGGGGTTGATGTAGGGCTAACGTGGTTGCCACACCCTCCGTTGGAACTGCCCAGAATGCTCCTCGAACCAATTTCGGACAACTTGGTGCCGATGACATGGTGCATTGTCCTTCTGAAAAATCGCATCGTTGTTGGAACATATGAATTTTATGAAGGGCGGCAGATGCTCACCCAACAGAGCAACAAAGCGATTACTGTTTAATGACGTGTTCACGAGGACCAGGTGACCCAACCTTTGCCAAGTAAAGACACCCCGCACGTGTGTGAACCACTACCAGCTTGTACGCTGACTTGTTGACAGCTTGGGTTCATGGCCTCATGGGGTTTGTGCCACACCCGAACCGTACCATCAGCTCGTAACAACTAGAAGCGTGACTCATTGGACCACACCTCATGCTGCCTGACTTCCAGGGTCCAATTACTCTTTTCACGATCCCAGGTAAGACGCTGTGTCCGATGTCGTGGTTAACAAAGGCACTCAGGTGGGTCTTCTGCTCCCATACCCCATGGACGCAAAATTATGCTGCATCGACGTGATGAGTATGTCTCTAGTACCTCCTGTATTGAATGTGGACGTTATTTGAGCCAGTGTCGGTTGTTTGTTAGCATGGACAATCCTGGTCAAACGCCGCTAGTCACGGTCATTCAGCAGCCGTGGTCTGTCGTCCATGGTGGGTGATACTGCCTTCCATGAGTTATTCTCGGTACACCCGTGACACCGTGGATCGAGAGAAATTAAATGTTCGTACAACTTCGGAAACTGAATGTCCCATCCGTCTGGCTCTCACTACCGTGCCTCTTTCAAACTCCGATAATTCACTACGGCTTGCCATAATCGTACTGGCGGTTGTTCAGCCTGACTCACGAGATTACACCTCGCAACTGATAAAAACCGTGGCATGCGTTGAAACTTTTATACGACGGCAGCGCCAATTAAAAATTTGCATACTGCTATCCAATGACTTTTGGCACTTCAGTGTAGTTCAGTGTAGGCTTACATGGCACCTGCTTCCTTGCTGTGCCTTTTAAAAACGGGATTTGTATTCCAGTACACTGGCTAGAATTGATTACAGAGATAAATAAAACGCTGACTTCATCGATCTTATATGCATACAGTAATATTATTAGTAACATCTGTGAAAATGCAATTGCAAAGATTCGGCTGTTTGAGATTAAAGCACACATAAAAATTGGAAAGGGAGTAAGACAAGGTGACACCATATCTCCCAAGCTCATTAATGCCATATTGGAAAATGTCTTTCAATCACTGAACTGGGAAGATTGTCTAACTCACCTTCGGTTTGCTGATGACGTTGTCATTTTTGCAACTACCCCATCAGAGATGCAGAGTATGATCCAGGAACTTGCTGACAAGAGTAAAGAAGTGGGATTAAAAATGAACTTTCACAAGACAAAAGTAATGTACAATGCTTTTACAAGAAATGAAGATTTATCGATTGATGGAGAAAAGCTGGAGATAACAGATGCGTACGTTTATTTTGGACAGCAGATACCAAGTGAGGGTCACATTGATGAAGAAATTAACCGGCGTATAAAACTTGCCTGGAGTGCTTTTGGAAAAAACAGCATAATTTTCAAGAGCAATATGCCGTTATGTCTTAAAAGAAAAGTGTTTGATCAATGCATCCTTCCAGTGCTTACGTATGGTGCAGAGACGCGGACCTTAACTAAAAGAGACATACAAAGGCTGCAGACAACTCAAAGAAGCATGGAGAGGTGCATGCTTGGTGTAACCAGGAAAGATAAGAAGAGGAATTCGTGGATCAGAAAAATGACAAGAGTGGAAGACATCATGATCAGAGTAAAATCCCTGAAATGGCAATAGGCTGGACATACTGCCAGAAGGACAGACCATCAATGGATAGTCGAAATATTAGATTGGATTCCAAGGGACAGGAAAAAAACCAGAAGAAGACCACATGGAAGATTTGTGGATGAAATTCGAAAGTATGCAGGAGTAACATGGAGGAGACTGGCACAAGACAGATCGTTGTGGAAGAGGCTTGGAGAGACCTTTGTCCAGCAGTGGATTGAAAATGGTTGACAATGATGATGATGATATTTAAGTTTTTAACCAACGAGAGAGAGAATACATGCAAGCATTGCAGTTCGAGTTGCGAATAGTAATTTGTGTATAGTGATTTCATAAGAAAATTGTAAGGGCAAAATATTCCTTTTGATTCACCTAAAACGTGAAAAAAATATAGATATATACACATACAAAGAATCATTTGTGCTCGTTTCTTTTGACGTGGATCTTAAATCTCTGCTCTTCTCTTTTAATGCTCCGAAAACATGTTTTACAGTTTATTGCCTGCTGTTGAAAACCCAATGGAATATGTTCAACAACTCACGGTTGTGGCGGAAGACTTTTCAATAAACCTAGATGTTGTACTCTTCTAACCTTATGAAATAAATAAATGGGACAATAGAATGTTGGTGAGTAGGTTTATCCTTTACGAATTTCGTCTCTGGCATTCTAGATGCCACCCCCATAGTTTCCAACGTATGGAGAAAAAATTGCAACACAAACCCCTTGTCAGCCCTAGCAATTTTTCACCGTGGATAGCCGGGAACACCCAGGAGCCATTACGTACTGACTGATAGCTCCAGTCTTTACTTTTCGCCTGGAGACCTGCGAAGAACCAAGGATCCGATTTCTTGATTGGTGCGCAACTACTGGCTCGGTTTTCCGTTTTATTTCTTTTTTCGTCTTGGCTTTCTTTCTTACTTTTTTTTCCTTTCTGTTCGTCACTCTTCATGCTTTTGTTCTGGTGTCCGAGTTCCATTATCAGTCAAAAGATATATTATTGGAAGGCCGTAAATCAAGAAGTCTAAATCTAGCAATCGGAGGAAGACGGATTCTTAATGTTCAGTCAACATTTCCGTAGCAGACAGGTTTTTTTTTTTCATTCCCAACAGATAATCATTCCCTTTTATCCGTACATTTCTTTCTAAAATTGCTGATTGGCAAGCGACTTTCGAAATACTTTGTCAGAACTAATCAGTAGATCTCTCTGTACGATACGCTTAACGGGAAACTAGGTTTTTATCTTAGTGCGTTTGACAGCGACATCTGTCAGTAGGGGAGCGCATTAGCTCTATGCAAAGCTAGTAAACAGAGAAGGCAGACAGTCCAATAAAACATTTATCTCCGAAAGTATAAAGAAGTTTCTTTTGGCGGGACAGATATGTGAAGCCTTATATTTTGTTTATTTCACATTCCGAGATCCTATTCCCTGAGGTTTGAGGAAAATTCATTTCGTTTACTTCACTTTGTCATTTTTTGCCATAATTGGTTCACGAGCATCATTGCTGTCAGATATTAAATTTCTCACTCAGCTATGACGTTACCGCAACATTTTCAATGAAACAAATTCAATTTCTTTATTCAGTAATTGATGCAGCAGATTAATAAATTTACGCGAGTGCTTCGAAATATGGGCTGGAAGTGCGAAAATAAAAAATGCGAAGAAGTCAGAATTGATGCAATTCAGGAATGAAGAATTATTGCCTAAAGCAAAACGGCAGAATTCCGTGTTACGACAAATACACGATCGTATCACAATAAAATGATTACCTTCGGTATCACAGTGCACTCTCCCGGACTGGTCACAAAGCGCACGTGACAAGGTCGACCAGGTGGCGCAGTGGTCTAAGCGGTGGCCTCTGATAATTCGTCCAGAAGGAGTCCGGGTTCGAATCCCGGTGAGGCATGTATGTTGTGCTTGTCTTACTGCATAGACCCTCTCCCTTTCGTGGAAGCAGTGACCCTAAATAAGGGACGCGCGACTGCTTATAGCCCATTGAGTTGCTCACAGTGATCGTTAAACCTCCAATCAAAAAATAATAAAATAACATAGGGTCGACCTCACTATCTACCAACAAGTAATTGGACACCTGTGATAGCAAAGGAAAACGAAGTTTATTCACCTTCAATAGTTGCTGGAGCCTCCACGAGCGGCGATTACAGCTGTGACCCTTCGGGGCATACTCTCAACCAGGCGTTGTACGGCGGCTAGTGGTATTTTCTTCCACTCGGCTTGGAGAAGACATGTCAGTTCCTTCACCGATTTCGGACGGTGGGGGCAGCCCTTAAGTCGACGCTCCAACTCGTCCCAGAGGTGTTCGATATGGTTAAGGTCCGGACTCTGCGTAGGCCAGTCCATTCGATTAACCCCATTGTCACCATACCAAGCCATGGTGGACCTCGCAACATGACAGGTGGCATTGTCATCCTGAAAGTAACATGGGTCCACCCCGTAAAACTGCCACAACGCAGGAAGCGCATGATCATCCAAAATGGTGCAGTAGGTCTCGGTGTTGAGTCTACCAGGAATTGCGACCAAGGGTCCCGTGCCATACCAGGAGAAACACCCCCAAGCATAATTCCACCGCCGCCGAACTTCACAGTTGACATAATACATTCAGGCAGGAGGCGTTCTCCAGGCAGACGCCGAACCCAGACCCTGCCATCCGAACGGTAGAGGGTGAACCTTGATTCGTCGCTCCGGAGAACCTGTTTCAACTGTTCAACGGTCCACTGTCGACGTTCTATAACGAAGTAAATTTCTCCGTCATTTTTATCCGCGCCAGGATTCGAACCCGGGTCCCCTCATTCCGGAATAAGTTGCTCTACCAATTGAGCTACGCGGACGTTTTATTCTGATTCCTATCTGCCTTTATGTCGTGTGCGTCCTTCTGGCAGGTACGTCACATCTCCTGGTACGTTACAGTTCTTTGCACCACGTTAGCCAAGCAGCGCTATTGGACTTGGTGATCAAAGGCTTGTGGGCCGCAGCACGTCTATGATAACCGAACAGATGGGCTTCCTTACGGATAGTATTCATCGAAAGAACACTCCCGGATGCCTGTTGAAACTCCTCGCGGATGTGGCCCATCGATTTGGTGCGGTTCTTCCGAATTTCTTTGGCCAACACCCGTCTGTCTCTAACTCCCAGTTTTGTGGGTCTGCCGTGTCGGGGCACATTCCGACAGTCACCTCTCATCTTCCACTTGCCAATCACGTAGGCGACTGTCGATTTTGGGTACTTCAACTCGCTGGATATGTCACGTATGGATCGGCCATTTCCGTGATACCCGATAATTACACCTTTCTCGAAATCAGAGAGCTCCAAACTGCGTGGCACCTTGCATGCGACTGATTGCGTTGTTATTTCCCACAGGATATTTAACGGCGGTAGCCGTGACGTGTATCAGGACCACAGATATCGTCGATTGCAGGGGTGTCCAATTACTGGTTGGTAGATAGTGTATAAGCAGCCGGCCAGGGCAAATGAGCCATAGTGTGTTATATGAGCAAAATGGGCGGAGGTAGTGATTTGACAGACGTTCAAACAAGAATGATCATGGGCTACCGCGCCAAGGGTAGAAGCATCTCAGAAACAGCAGACTCCGTGGGCTGTTCGAGAGGTGCTGTAGTAAGGGTGTACCAAGAATGGGCCGCTGGCACACCGAGTACCTCCCGACGTCATAACTGTGGAGCCCGAAAGGCAGTCGAGTCCAGAGGAGAAGGCCGCCTCCATCGACAGGTAAAGAGCAATCGAGTGCAGCAATTGAGCATGCAAATGAAACGCTGTGGCACCCAGGTAGGTGTTCCCGATAACAGTAGAGGGAACCCTGTTACGCATGGGTCTCCGGAGTCGAGACTGCGTCAAGACGCCCTTGTGAACACAGGTCCATCATGAACGACGCCTGCAGTTCGTACGGGACTACAGTCATTTACAGTGGAAGAGAGGAAAAAGGTTACCTTCTCCGACGAATCGAGGTTTCTGCGGCACGTGACGGGCGTTGGTAGATACGTCGTCAGACGCACGAGAGCCAACACCCGGACACGCTTGTCTGTCGAGTACAGGCCGGCGGTGATAGTGTGCATGCCTGGGGGGTATGTTCCTGGTATGACCTCAGAGCACTAGGGTCACTGGATTGGTCCCTGAACGCCAATGGCTGACTCTCCCTCTTCGCTGAGCAGATGTATCCCTTCATGTTGGACGTTTACACTGATGTTGTCTACCAACAGGACATTGCGCGCTGCCATGTCGCTAAGGTGGCGCGTGACGTGTTCCAGGAACACGACACGGATGCTTCCGTTCTCACTCGGCCGGCGAAATCGCCTGACCTCAATCCCATAGAACACTTGTGGGACTAGTTCGATCGACAGATTTGAGCTGCCGACCTAAAACCACATCATCCCCGGTACCTCCGTGCTCTGCTGTAGTCCGAATGGGTACATGTGCCTCGGGCAACCTCCCACGGCCTCATTGCGTTCGTGCCACGCGGTGTCACCGCTGTGATACGGGTCAAGGGTGGTCATTTCCGTTATTCCCTCGGTGGTCATATTATTCTTTCACGATCGTGTACAATTATGACATAATACTGCAAAATGGAATTTTGCTATTTTGTATAAATTGTTTCATTGTTCAAAAAACAAAATAAATAAATAAAGTAAACATAAATCCTCTGAAATTTTAATTAGTGAATTAAAAGTAATATCAATAAATCGGGGGAACAAATTAGAAACTTCCGATCGGGGGATGCGATATTATACACTGAAGTACCAAGAAAAACAAATTAGGGACAGCTCTGTAATACCGCGTTGGTCCTGCTTGGGTTCGGATAAGGGCAGCAACGCGATGGGGCATGGAATCCACGAGCTGTCTGTAGTACTTCGTAGACAGTGCACACCATGGTTCTGATGAGCGACCCACAATTCAATAATATTCGCCGGTGGAGGATTTATGGCATTCACGGCACGTGCAACAGCATCCCAATTGTGTTGCATGACGTTTAAATTCGACGAACGCTGTAGTTTCTGCAGATCTGTAAGCTTCATAACGTTTCAAGAATTGTGATCCAATTCTTAAAACGTTATGAAGAGGATGTGAGTGTTCTGTATCGGACTGTCACCGGCGACGAGACATGGGTTAATCACTGTGAATCGGAAAGGCAAGAGACAAAGCATGCAGTGGAAACACCCGTCTTCTCCAGTAAAGTAGAAATTAAAACGACAAACTTCCGCCTAGGAAATCATGCTGACATTTTGTTGGGACATGGTGCGTTTTCAAGAACACATACAAACAGTGAGCAGTACAATGTACTATACTATGATTAGAAAGAAACGGAAACCTGCAATTCGCAGCAAATGAAGAGGAATGCTGTGAAAACCAGGCTTGATGCACCATGATTATGAACGTTCCCATGTAGCGATCCTAACGGAAGATGCAATGCAATAACTGCGGTTGAACGTCTTCCACATCCCCCATATTGCCCTGATCGGGTACCATGCGATTATTACGTCTTCTGTCCACTTAAAGAGGCTCCACGGGATAACAGATTCACCTATGATGATGAGGTTAAGGAAGCGACTGGATTCGGGAGCAGCCGTAAACCTTCTTCTCGCAAGGAATGTAGAAACTAGAGGAACGATAGAAGAAGTGCACTAGACAAAGAACTCTGCCACCGCCGGCCCAAACTTGACAGACAAGCATGCAAGGATGTTGGTTCTCGTGTGTGTTACGCCGTATCCGCCACCGCCCGTCACTTCTGTGGAGTAGAAACCTCGATTCGTTAGGGAAGGCATTCATTTTCCACTGTCCAAAAGCGGTAGTTTCATGCGAACTGCATGCGTCGTTGCTGATGGACCTGGGTTAACATAGGGCGTCTTGACGGAGCGTCGACTCCTGAGACCCGTGCGTAACAGGGTTCGCTCTACTGTTACCAGGGGATACGTACCTGGGTGCCCTAGCGTTCATTTGCGTGGTCAATTGCTGCGCTCGATTGTTCTTTACCAGTCGATGGAGGCGACGTTCTTCTCTAGAATCAATGACCTCTGGAGCTTCACAGTTATGACGTCGGGAGGTACTCGGTGTGCCTACGGTCCATTTTTGGTACACCCTTACTACAGCACCTCTCGAACAGCCCACGAAGTCTGCTGTTTCTGAGATGCTTCCGCCCTTGGAGCGGTAGTCGATGATTCATTCCTTTTTGAACGTCCGTCAAATCACTACCTCTTCCCTATTGTGCTCCCGTTGCGCACTATTGCTCATCTGCTCTGGCCGGCCGCTTATATCTCCGGCTGGCCGTCCTTATCAGGTGCACTCTGTGACGCGCCTGGGCAGGTACACAATGATCCCAGGGGTGGTCGTATTATTCTGACACCACTGTGCATGTTTGGCAAGCGTGTTTGGGTCACGGAGCAGGAGGTTGTAAAAAGCAACTGAAACATTCTTTTTTTCATTCAGAGTCACCTAACTGTAAGGGGAAACACAGGTGTTGTTAACAGCAGGAAATTCCTTTGTTTTCCAGTGAACAAACTTGATGAACGCCACTTACTTAGTTTGCTGATAACCGTGACGAACTTCGATATATGCCGTTTCTCCAAAAATTATTGTTTGCAATATTGTGATATATTAGGTGTCTGAATTAATTCCCGTTGTTGCCCAATAGAACGCAGCAATGGTGCGCTGTGACCCGGGTCACACGTGATCTCCCTGGCACACGCACCTACCGTCCGTAGTCTGGGCGAAGCAGTGTGTGACACGCGGTCGGAGGGCACAGAACACGAATTTGTATCGCATTCAGGATGTCGATTTTCGTACCAAAAAAGGAGCATTTGCGGGAAGCATTACTCTTCTGCTTTCATCTCAAGAAATCTGCAGCGGAATGTCATCGTTTGCTAGTGCAGGCCTATGGGGAACATGCCCGATCGGAAACAACATGCAGAGAGTGGTTCCGAAGCTTCAAAGCCAACGAATATGACGTGAAGGAAAAAGAGCGTCCTGGGCAGTTCGAAGATGGCGCATTGGAGGCCTTATTGAACGAGGATTTATGTCAGCCGCTCCACGAGTTGTCTGAAACACTACGGGTCTATGAGTCAACGGTTAGCAAACGTTTAAAGGCAATGGGAATGATCCAGAAGCTCGGAAACTGGATCCCACATGACAAGGTTATTCTTGTCCGCCTCGAAAGAACCTGCATTTTTCTATCGCGGAATCCATTTGTTACCCCAACAGTGGGAAAGGGTCGTAGCTGCCAACGGACACTACTTTGAATAGACTATCCTGTACCGTTCTGTGGCAACACACAGGTGTTTGTGTGGCAAAAAACAGCAGGAATTAATTGAAGCACCTAATAAAAACAAGGGAGAATATTACGAAGCTCAAGGGATCTATAAAATCTTAGGTTTATGCGGAACTTTCAACTGTCTACACAATTTTTAGACACATAAATATAGCTTGTTGTGGACACATCACTTTTCGATTATTTGCTTTCGAAGATTCGTATACACGCATTTAAAAAACAGTCCTTCGAAAACATCTCTCAACATTTACGTTCATCTGTAACGCACTACTGGGTTAGCTCACATGTCAGGACGGCAAATAGCAGTGATACGCACTGGTAGTTTTAGAGTAATTGGAAAATCATTCGGCTCCGGAGAAGAAGGATAACGATTCGAGTTCCACCACTGGAAACTTTGTGTTTTTTACGTTTTCCAACCGTAGGTTGAAGAAGCGTATATGCTCCAGTTTTGTCCGTCTGTCTGTCTGTCCGTCCGCACGATTAATCGAGTAAAAATAGTTCGATTTCGATGAAATTTTAGTATGTGGTAGATGATAAGATGGGAAGGAACCTTATTGAAAACGGGCGAAATGGGGTCAAAAGTCTGGACATAGGAGGGGATCCATTCCATCGCCCTTACGAGTCATAACTTACGTAAAAATGCTTCGATTGAGACAAAACTTTATCATGTTTTTCTGGAAGTATACCTTACCGGTTCTGTTGAATATCATTGAATCGGGGTCAAAGGTCAAGGCACAGGAGCGAGATTTATTCCACAGCCATTATCCTCGTAACTTGAGTAATAATTTGGGTAATGATTTCTGGTATTTTGGAAAGCGTATCATAATCAATGCAATGCATGGTTTTACTGACTCAGACTTGTTACATTGGCGGCGGAAAGTGATCTGGAATTAATAAGAATGATTTCTTCAACGCTTCGAAAAATATGTGGTGCTTCTTCCACACATCGTCTAGAAATAATTAAAATTCCGTCTTCCACAGAGAGTTACTTCAAGCATGGTTTGCAGAGGATCCAAAACCTGCGATTCGGTGAGTTACTACTGAGATGACGCATATGTCACACCGGAAAGTTGAAGATATAAGCACTTGTCGGTGTAGCTTAATAGGAAAATTATTAGGCTCCGGAGCAGAAGGGTGCTGTTTTGAGTTCCGCCACTGGCAAATTTGTGTTTTCACACATCTTCGTTCGAAAGGGAACCAAAAGCCTGTTTTTCTCTTCTCGCCTGTGAATGCGCATGCTTCTCCGGGCAAAGACCTAATGACTGATTACCACGTGAAGAGGAATCCCTTTCGGCTGTAATGCAATTAACACTTATTCTCTCTACTGTTGCACTTATCCAACACAGTGGAAGTGAGCCCTTGCACTGGGTTAAGAAACGAAGCCAAAATTACACTGAAACAAGTTAGTAAAATCATGCAATGCATTGATTATGATACGCTTTCCAACATACCAGAAATCATTACTCAAGTTATTACTCAAGTTATGAGGATAATGGCTGTAGAATAAATCTCACTCATATGCCCTCACCTTTGACCCCATTTCGATGATATTCAACAGAACCGGTTAAGTATACTTCCGGAACAACGTGATAAAGTTTTGTCTCAATCGAAGCATTTAAACGTAAGTTATGACGCATCAGGGCGATGGAATGGATCGTGCTCCTATGTCCTGACCTTTGACCCCATCAGTAGGGTTCGTTCCCAGATAGTCCCCTATCACATACCAAAATTTCATTGAAATCGAACCATTTGTACGCAAGTTTTGACGCATAAAGGCAATAGAATTAATCCCGCTCCTATGTCCTGCTCTTTGACCCTATTTCGCCCATTTTCAAAAGGTTTAGTCCCCATGTCGTCCCCTACCACATACTAAAATTTCATCGAAATCGAACGATTTTTACGCAAGTTATGACGCATAAAGGCAATGGAATGGATCCCGCTCCTATGTTCTGACCTTTGATCCCATTTATCCGATTTACAAGAGGGTTTGTCCCCATGTCGTCCCCTACCACATACTAACATTTCATCGGATTCGAACCACTTTTACGCGAGTCATCGTGCGGACGGACAAAGCTGGAGCATATAAGCTTCTTCAACCTACAGTTAGAAAGTGTAAATGATCCCATGTTCTATGTATCTCATTTCTACTGTTCAATACTAGTGTTCAAAACCGAAGGACGGACTGCATTTTTACATGTAGAGGAAAAATAATATATGATCGCAGCTAAATGGGGAAATAATTATACTGGCAGCATGCGAACACATTAATAGGCAAAAAACAAAGTTTATAAATGTCGCGTAAATTACACTGTAATGAGTGTTCACGCAAAAGGTACAAATTTCCGAAGGGCATAGATGGAAAATGGATGTTCAGTGCTTACCGATAACCAGGTTGAGAGACATTTCAGTATGGAATATGTCCACCCCGAATTGCGATGCAGTGCTCACAACGTCGTGGCATGCTCAATACCAAGTGATTCAGGAGTATCTGAGGTAAATTGGCCCACTTCTTCCTTAGACCATGCATGAGGCCCTGATTATTTTATTGAGGATGGTGACGATCACCAGTGCGTCTCCCCACTGCGTCCCAGACGAGTTCTATGGGATTCACGTCTGGAGAGCATGTTGGTCAGTTGATGCAATGAACATACTCGGTCTCCAGAAATATCTGCACTGCGCTCATACTATGAGGTGCATCCATAAAATCTTCGCTTACAGCAAGCACCACGGAATAATCGAACATAACGTAGACGAACTGCGTTGCAACTTGGGTCGCCCGTCATAGTCCCATTTTCCAGCATCTGTATCTCGATGCGTCCATTAATCATGATGCCACCCTACACCATGACCCTGGCACCGCCGTATCTCTCTCTTTCCTTCACATTCTTGCGCAAGTACGCAGTGCCACTTTCATGCCAGATCAACGGACTTCTAGATCCCAGGAGAAACTGAAACGACCCTCATCTGTGAGGAGTACATCAGCCCATTGATGACGTGTCCAGTTTCTGTGGATACACCACTGAAAACTTGCGCTGCGTTGAGCTCTGGATTGAGGGACTCAGACTACAATCCGTTAAGCATATAGCCCTATATGTCGCAGGCGTCTTGCCGTAGTTTGTTGGGATATCCACGATCCTGTACTGGAATGGAGGCGATTCAGAAGCTGTCCATCCGTAGTGCGGTGATTACGTTTTTTTATTGGAGGTTTATTGGACCTGGTGGTACAGACATGACAAACATGATACAACTATTTCACAGGATACAGAGATTGCACAGCAACAAGTACAAATCATACATGGTTGGCAGCATGCCAAATGATCAATGTACACAGATATAGACAGTGCTGATCATCTAACACATTGTGAACAAGTATACATCAAACATGGATTTTACAGTGCCAAATGACCAATGTACAGAGATAACCAGTATTGGACAAGTAACATATTGAGAGTCAGTGCCGAAAGACAAACACAAACACAAACAACGGTACCACACCGGGATTTGAACTCTGACCCATCACGGACGGATGATCGAAAGCTATCGTTTAGACCACTGAACCACCGGAGCCGCCGATTACGTTTTGCTGGTACAACTAAAAGTATGTCTTCATGCGTCGTACTTGAGAGAGGGCGACATTCTAGCCTGCGCCTGGCCGCCCCGGTGGCGCAGTGGTCTAAGGCGCTGGCCTATGATCATTCGTCCGTAAGGGGTCCGGGTTCGAATCCCGGTCAGGCA
This sequence comes from Macrothele yani, assembly GCA_039090855.1. Lineage (NCBI taxonomy): Eukaryota > Metazoa > Arthropoda > Arachnida > Araneae > Macrothelidae > Macrothele > Macrothele yani. The sequence continues at coordinate 35,399,482 of CM077012.1, forward strand.
TGGATGTTGTATTTGTCTTACGGCACTGGCTCTCTCCCTTCCCTGGAACCAGTGACCCTAAATTAGGGACGGGCGACTGCTTATAGCCCATTGAGTTGCTCACGGTGGTCGTTAAACCTCCAATCAACAACAAACAACAACACCAACTAGCCTGCGCCTGGAACACATTCCATTGGTTTGAAACGCTTCTCAGAGCTTGGATATCACACTATGCGCGATTCCAAACTCCGTAGCAGCATCTCTCACTCGGCTGCTTTTTCCACCTTCCCTGTAATTCTTCCCAGCTTGAAATAATCTAGATCAGGGGTTCCCAAACGTTTTGAGACCTACAGATGCCACATATTTCGTGCGACGCCCCTGTACCCAAAATTAAAAATAAAATTGCCTAAATTCGAGTTTGTGGTATTTTGTTAAAAGAAAATAGTCATTTACATTACTAGCTTGTATTCTTTTTAATGCAAAAATACAAAATTAGAATAAAATTACAGAACTGAACGAGAAGAGCTTGATGAGACAGGCATATTTTCACAATGGTAACACTCTTCATTTGGCATTAACATTTTTACAGTAATTTTAGAAACTACCTAACAGTGTCTTAATGGCATGTGGGAGCTTGTTTCTTGTCACACGGAGCATCGAATCTGGGGACAATGCTCGATACAGCTACGCGAGTCTCCTTCTCAACGTTAACTTTGCTTCTATATCTGGATTTTATTACCGTCAGAGCTGAAAATCCTGCCTCGCAAAGGTAGGATGTAGCAAAAGAGAGAATTACTCTCACGGCTTTCGTACTCAATTCTGGGTGCTCCTTTGCTACACTGTTCCAAAACTGTGGCAGAGTTCCGGAAGAGAATGTCATTTTCAGTGTAGTGTCTGAAGAAATGTCTATTAACTATTCCTGCTCAGCAGTAGTGAAGGTTAATCAACTAGAAGCCACCACTCCCTCCACGTCTATAAGGGAGCCACGGGAAAACCCCCACTGGTCGCCTCCGTGAATCGAACCCCTTGAAACGGGGTTCGATTCCCGGTGGCGGCCGGTGGGCATTTTCCCGTGGCTCGCGTATACTATACTGCGCAAATTAATTGGGACAAAGTAAAAAATCACTCTTTTTTCCAAAACTATGCCTTTATATCATTCTATGCCTTGATATACACTGATAAATACCTGTATTGGTATGAAGTATGGCCTCTTATAGCAGAAATAACCTCTTGAATTCGTTTTGGCATTGACTCCACTAATTGAGTGCACATATTTTTGACTTCATAATCGTGGAACCACACTTTTATAGCATTCGTTATCATGCGTTCTTTGGTTGTTTAGTCCATTTTACCTAAACGTCTTTTCAAAATATTCCACAAGTTTTCTATGGGATTTAAGTCTGGTGAATTTCCAGGCCAATGAAGCAAATGAATTTGATTTTCCAGCATGGAATTCTTGACCAATTTCGAATTGTGAAATGGGGCCAAGTCATATTATAATGTCCCGTCAAACGTTTGCAAGAATGGAACAATCCTACGTTGTAATATTTCTACGTACTTGGCTGAATTCATCATGCCTTGAACAGGAACTAAGCTTCCAGTGCCATTTGTTGTGAAAAAACCCCAAAACATCTGTTTCAGAGGGTGTTTTACAGTTTGTTTGACATGCTCAGGCCTTAAGGGTTCACAGTTGCTTCGTCTAACGACATTTGCTTGGTAACCTTGCACAAATAAATGAGTTTCATCACTGAAAATTATCTTTTTCCAGTCGTCAGCACTCCATGATTTATATTTTTTTGGCCCATGCTAAACGTTTTATTTTCATTTTCGCATTAAAATATTGTTTTTTCATTGGTCTTCTGGCCTTCCGGCCAACTTCCAGAAGCCTACGGCGTACAGTTGAATCACTAACATCCCAACAACTAGCCAATAAATCTCTTTAAAGGTCAGTGCTTGTTTTTTTTTTTTGGATTCGTTTTACAATTTCTGATTAGATATTTATCGGTTCGTGGAGTTGTTTTTCGTTTTCTTCCACATTTACCTCTCCTTTTTAGAGACGATGATCCAGATGCATTGTATCGCGTAAGCAGTCTTGATACACTTGATTTGTCTACACCAACTGCAGAAGCGATATCTCTCACTGTCATGGAAGTGTGATCCTTCAGAGGAATTATTTTTGCACGCTTCCTTTAGGGAAATATCCATTTTTCAATACACGAAAGCAACAGCTACTCACAGAGAGCAAAAACTAATATCCACCTGTCACACACGAAAGCTCACAACTGAAGCTGAAGTGCCTATTTCCTGTTTAAAACCGGTCAAACCACATTCTTACTATCACGTTCTAACAATCACACCATCTCACAGCTGATAAAACCGGTTTACGTGGGTTTCCGACATCAACTGGCGATCACATTACAATTCTGAGAATAAAATAGCTTGTCCCAATTCATTTGCACGGTGTAGTAGACGTGGACAGAGCGGTGGCTTTACTTGATGTTCCTGGTCCACGTCAACTGTGTATTTATCATTCATTTGCCTTCTAGTTATTTGTTCAGTTGCTGCTGTTCATCTTTGGTGAATCCCCAGTATGGTGCGGGGCACCAAAGAAGCAACCTGCCATGTGGTTTGGTAGTTTGTCGTTAATGAGTCTGGAGAATTTCGAGGCCGTTGTGGTGCATTGGGAGCATACCCGGCGCGTAACTGGATGACCATGGGTTCTATTCCCGGTGGCGGCCTGTGGGGTTTTTGTGTGGTTCGCTTATAGACGTGCAGGGAGCTGAAGCTTCTGTTTGATGTCCCTGGTCCACGTCAACTGTGTATTTATCGTAGTGAATGTTGATGGTGGATCTGTTGTAAACGGGTCTGTAACCAACTTGTGTTCATCTGTTTGTGGAGGAAATTATTTGTCAAATTGAACGTTGAGTTGAGTTGAGATAGATGCTCCAAAATCACAGATTAGATACCCGAAATATCTTCTCACTAGTCCGTAGAGACCGGGATAAAGTCAATATGTTTAACAAACTGGGGGTCTACTCCATACCTCTGACCTCAGAAGACCCAAACCGTGACTCTAAGGTTTACATCGGTTCGACACTTCGATCGTTAAATATAAGACTGAAGGAGCACCAATATTCTCTACGAAGTGGAAACATCACCACAGCCCTCACCGTTGCAGTCAAACAGAAAGGCTACAAACTGGACTGGCAAAATGCTAAAGTTTTAAACACCTCTGTTAACAAGAATACCATTTCCTTCTCGGAAAGCCTGTTTATTTTTAAAATATTACGACGTCTGCTGTAATACGGACTTTCCGACTTCAGTCCCAAGATCTTGGAGACGGATGATCGCTCTTACCATGACACACTTAGAAGGTGAGACTCTTACTTGAACATGTTCTGTATTTGTTTTTGGACTTTAATCACTTATTGTTTCTTAATGTAAATGGCATCACCTGTATCATTTTTATGACGTATATCACCTTAGTCACGAATACTATAGTATATAGTCGCTGCCTCTATGTGTTCCGGGGCTTTTGGGCTTGAAAATGGGGCCATGTGAGCCCCGAAAGTGCTAGCTATGTAAATAGGTTTTTAAAATTGTAAATAAATTGAGTTTTATTCGGCAGTTTTAGGGATTTGTTTTAACTTATCGTACTACAGACAGCAAACTTGTGTTCCTCATTTTCATCTATCAAGTACAAAATCTTCATATTCAGATCACAGATTTCAATTTCGCACTTAATAGCATCTCCTGTCCTTGTATACACTTGTGTAACGTAGGGAAAGATTCTAAATCACCTGATTTCGTATTGTTCTTCCACAGAAGTAGCTTTCTTTTGAAAGCCAGAATCTTGGACTTCTTTCTTTAACATCCTTTCTTACAATTTATTCTTTAAAATATGAACACGTGTTGAAAATTTGCATGTTGAGTTTCACTATAAATTATAAGTTTGAGTTTTTCCTTTTGATAGCGACGCCCCGGACTAAGATCGGCGACGGCCTGGGGCGTCGCGACGCACAGATTGGGAACCTCTGATCTAGATGATGTGCTTGAGACATAACGTAAATTGCACTTTCGTAACTTTGTGCCTACACGTCCAGATTTTTCTTAAAACGCACGTCGCCTACCGTGCCCTTTTATCCCTTTAAATGATACCACGTGACCCTTGTGCGCACGCTTCGACATTTTGCATGTGCACCGGCTTTCTATTGAAAGTCCCTTCTTATGCAAATTTCCACAAGCTGCTGCGTCGGATTTTGTGGCTGTAACTTTTCGAAATAACGCTCGTCCTTATGTTTTAGACCCTAGTGTATAAAACGTGGCTTATTTTTTAATTGCATTTGTATATATTTGGAAATAAATATCTTTCGTTGTAGCACCATCATGCTCTAAAAAGGATATTAAACTTCACTTTCAACGGAAGACAATAAACGCACTTGACTTACGAAGACAAAAGGCAGACTCCGAGCTCTCTCGTAAAGTATATTTTTAAGACTGGAAAGAAATTCGCATTTGCCCAGAAGTGATCGTGATCGAATTTGACGGCAGGTCCCACTGCAATTTTCTTAGCAATTTCCGGCGAGAAACTAACAGCCGACGAAACGCATGATGTAATTAGCTTCCTGGTAGTTCAGCGAAGGAACAGAAATGAAAGCTATTACTTTTAACACTCCGGAAAACAAGGATGGACGAGTTCTACCAATAAAATCTGGAAGTCGAAAACATACATTCCGTAGAAGCGAAGCCGAAGCAACAGTTATTGACCGGAGGAATTAAAAAGAAACGCAAAACTGGTAGATTGAGAAAATCCGTATCTTCTCATGCGATCGCAGCTTCAAGTGTGTTAATGGTAATTAGTTTTGAACTGCTTCCTTATAAGCTGTAACGTATTATATTTTCATCGCTATGCCCACGTTCTAAATTCGAGCATTTGAATTTTGCATTTTCATTTGCTCATTCTGAATTACCTCTCTCATACACACAAAGAGATCACATACTCACTTCTTCATAAAATGAAACAATGTGAGAGGCATGAGTAAATTTCTTTGAACATTTTCAAAACTTCACACTGCGTCATACAGTGGCAGCAGACAAAAAGAGAAAGATACACCGAATTTTAGGTTGTAATGAACACGTCCTTTTGAATCCTTTCCAACGGGAATACAATTTATCAAAGTTATTTAAAGTCAGTGGAACCGGTTAAAAAAAACAACCGGATTTCTACAATTTATAAAACATTCAGAAATGTTGGGTTGGTGCAAATGAAATGTCAGCGCGAACGAGCAGTGGAAATAGGCCCCCACCAGATCGGAAGGGAACCACCCACAGGTGTTGAGAGTATTATGCCACAGAGTTAATATAACTAGCTGGCACGTGTGTGAAGAACAAGGTTCAGGCGTGGTTTGTTTGGACGTAACGTGGCTTGCAAAGGAAACATGCAGACGCCGGATTTGAGAGTCAACTTCCTGTATGAATTTAAACTAGGCCATTCTGCAGGAGTTGGCGCTCGAAACGTTAAGAAAGCGTTTGGGGAGAATATAGCCAACGAACGATTCGGCGATGGTTCATGTAGTATCGAAGCGGAGATACGGACCTGCAAAATGAAGCACGTGGTCATCGGCCTGTTGCTGTTTCTGACGATGTTCTGTGTTACTTGTGGTTGAAGAGGAACACCGAAAAACGTGTCGTTAGATAGCGGTAGAGGTAGGTGTCAAACACACGACAGTTGTTTGGCGTCTGGTGTTACAGGGCTTGGTGCTGAGTTTTATTACAGCGCCCTGTGTGGAGGGTTCGTTTGATGCTTCCTTTGCAGTAAGTTCGGTATCGGTGGTATAATCCGTAATTCTCCCAACTGGAGCAGATAAATACAATGCAAAGCAAAGAAAAGTTAATCGAGTGAGGCTAAATTTTGCAGTGAAGAAAACGTTTATTCAGGTGTTACGGGGAATGTCATCAAGCTTTTGTCCGTCATTTTCGTGCTTTCATTCTTTTTGTTCTCCCTCGGTATTCTACATGCCGAATTATGCCTATCTCTTTCCGGCCATCCAAACTTCTTCCTGGTCCGTTGCGACAAACCCCCGAGGTTTTTTGAGCTTCCTAAAAATTTTCACCTCCTCTCCCGACTTTTCGCTACCGAGTCGCCCTCATGCCCGGTGAGAGAAAACCCCCTTAGTCCGTCTAATTCCAAGAAAGCGCAGCCACGCTTTCACTCTCAAAAATGTTCTTAATTGCTTTGCCGTCCCCTCTGTTGTGACCCGTGGGAAAGGAAATACTTCCTTTGCCTTTTGCTGGCCTTTCATCCAAATGGCGGGAAATGAAATAAAATTACTACAATTCACCATCTCCAAAACACAGAATCCCGCTTCTGATAAATATGGAAGCCCCGGTTACACTGGCTGCACTGGGTAAGTTCTAAAAGCTGGACATGTCGCTGCCGCATGAGTTGACAACTATTAACAAAACTAGGGCTTTGAAAGTCTGCACGTCGCTGCTTGCCAGGAAAAAACAGGGACGTCTACTGCATCGCATCATCGCCTGTGACGAGAAGTGGGTACTTTATGATAATCGGAAACGATCTGCACAACGGGTAAGCAAGGCACAACCTGCTGGACGGCATTCTAAGCCACCCCTACACACGAAGATTATGATGTACCTTGTCTGGTGGTCCACAGAGGGGATACTTCACCCTAGTTTCTTAGAAAGAGGCCAAACCATCGCTGCAGAACATTATTGTGCTGAATTACATCTGATGCACCGGAAATTTCTGCAAAAACAACCGGCTTTAGTCATCAAACGTGGTATTCTTCTGCTCCAGAACAACGCTCGTCCTCATGTCGCACAACGAACGATGCCGACACTAAGTGCCTTGGGCTATGAATCACTGCCTCATCCTGCTCCTTACCCGGACTTGTCTCCGACAAATTATCATCTATTTCGTCGCCTGGATCACTTCCTGTCCAGGAAACAGTTGACGACAGACAACGAGGTTCAATGTGCAGTTGATGACTTATTCGGGTCCCGGCCACAAGACTTTTTGTTCCGGGATCATGGCCTTGCCGAACAGATGGCAACTATGTGTAGATGCCGAGGGGGATTATTTTGCCTTGGTAAGTTGTCCTACCTTTTCGTTCTCGTCAGAACGAACATCAGAGTAGCTCAATTGGTAGAGCGACGTATTCCGGAATGAGAGGACCCGGGTTCGAGTCCCGGCGTAGACAGAAATGGCGGAGAAGTTTACTTCGTTATAGTACCCTTAAGAAATTAATTAAGGATGCATGCTCAAGCTATTTTCTCCGATTAGACACATTCCAGTTCTTAATTCTCTGGCTAGGAACTGCTTGTCACCTGGCAAATAAATGTAAATCGAGCCGTATGTCGTTAATAAATCGTATGCCGTTAATGTAAATCGAGCCGTATGTCATTAATGTATTTGCCACACTTGCGAAACTATTTGTTTTGCCCTTTAACGATGGGCATGAAGAGGCATGTTAATGGAGAATCCCGGTTTTGACTCGTTCTATTAGATTGCTGTACACATCTCTAGAGGGAATTGTAAGAGAAACTTGCAGACTCGTCGGCTACATCCAGAGAAATGTTCCTCCAGCCTACCGTAGATCGATGTGTTTGGATTAGATCACGTGCAGAACTGGTGCTCTCTTCACCTTTTGAGTCGGATGTAACCCTATTACGGTATTATCAGGAAAGATTTCATTATTTAACTTAGATAGCACCTTGGCTAGATAAAACATCATTACGAGCGTTATATTTATCACTGCGATGAACAGTATGAAGACACATGTTCTACAAATTTCGGGAGACTACTATGAGACATTGTTTAACCTAGGCGGAATGGTATTGCAAAATGCGATGCGTTTCTCACCTAATTGCTATAGGTTTTGTGATTTGTAATATTGCGTTACAGACTTTACAGTTACACACGCAGAGTGATGAAATAACGTGTTATGAAAACCTTCAATACGATTTATATAGATTGATGCGTAATCAGCAACATTCTTAGAGTCTTTTCCGCCTTACATGCAAATGTAGAAAGAGCTTTCTGGGCAGGTGTGGTGATCCGATGTGTGAATCACCTTATTTACTCTATTCTTCCGATGGTAGATCCCGTGTTTTGTGTTAGCAGCAGTCCGGGCTGTGGATCCTTCACGCAGGGCATCGGCTATCCAGGCCGGTGGGGAAGGTTATGTCATGTGGGGTATGTTTTGCTAGCATGAGCTGGGACCACTGGTAAGTGTTGACCAACGGATTGACGCCGGCTAATATCAGGCAGTGGTTGTTTACGTGGAGGCAACCTCCCTACCTTGGCGCTTCGCTTAGTGATGAGCCTCGACGGCCAGTGGTCACCTGCTGGACTATTTTTTAACAGCCTTTTAAGGAGCATCTTCCTATGGGCCTTCCAGGAGGCACGTTGTTCGATTCATTTTGAGTTGTACAATTTCCGCAATCAACCGTGTGTTTTTCGAATTTCTTCTATATGTGTCTCCGTGTCATTTTCGAATTTCTTCAATATGTGTCTCCGTGTCTTTCATGGAGAAATCATGCAGCTAAGCTCCTTTCCGTTAAGAGCCCTTTGAAACAACTGACATTCTCCATCCTTTGATTTCTGCGCACAGATTCTTGCAAATGTTTTCCCCCTTCGTGCAGATCGAAATACCAGAAGCACATGACAAAGCACTAGTCGGCCCTCAGTCTCTCCATATATCTACATTCTAAGACAATGTCGGGCCTTTGCTGACCTCCGTCGCCAGCAATGTTTCTTGCATACAATACCTTGGAATCCCTGTTCAAAGGGCGGAGGGCGATTCTTAGTCTACGTCCTTTCCGACTGGCTGATTTACAACGATGTTGTCGAATTGGGGACCCCACACAGCGACAAAGGCACCATGTCCTCCAAATTCCTCAAAGTGGGTGACACTTTTCTTTCTTCGACACCCTCAATCGGGGCCCGGGAATTAATTAACCAATTAAGTAATTGGCCTGATTAGCCACGCCCGTTATATAAACAAAATGAGGCAAAGTTTGCATCAATGTCCTTTTACATCAGTGACATACTAAAGAAAGAAAAATAATGCCCATTTACGACATTGACAGGTTGACCTACAATATGTTCTAAACCCAAGTGTGAATAGGTAGTGCCGTGGGATGCTGCTGACAGTGCTCATCAGTAGTGCGTCATCCTTGGAAATGATGATGTAGGCACTGGGGTTCATCAGTAATGCATCATCCTTGGAAATGACGGTGTGGGCTCCTTTGGTGCATCCACCTGTCACGTTAATAAGAAGCCTTAGCGAAAATTGTTAATGTGAAACACCTAGCGTATTAGTTCCTTGAGCGTCTATTAAACTAGTTTTACGCCGCCTCAGTGGCGCAGTGGTCTAAGGCGCTGGCCTATGATCATTCGTCCGTAAGGGGTCCGGGTTCGAATCCCGGTCAGGCATGGATGTTGTGTTTGTCTTACGGCACTGGTTCTCTCCCTTCCCTGGAACCAGTGACCCTAAATTAGGGACGGGCGACTGCTTATAGCCCATTGAGTTGCTCACGGTGGTCGTTAAAACTACAATAAAAAAAAAACTAGTTTTACCGTTATCCGTATTCTCTTAAACTTGTTTTACGTGTGTTTTCCTTTGAAAATTTGATAAGAACACCTCTCTTTAACACGTTTTGCAAGCCATGAACGCCTTGAGGAAGACATCATGCTTTTTAGGACATTATGCAGACCTTTTATTACGAAAGATGAATTTTCTTGAGACTATGCCAAAACGTAATACACAATCCAAGGTAAACGTATTTTAAACATAAAACCTGTAGAGACAAAGTCTCTAATGAAGGAGAAACAAACGCATTTTTTGGGGTTTCTACTCCCAAATGAAATAAACAAATATATGCTTTCTTTCATTTTGTTTCCGTTTTATTTCACTTATTAATTGAAATTCTCAAATCAATCTTTTAATTATGGTTCTAAATTATTCTTTGGGTACCATTAGATATATATATAGTATAAAGGTATTAATGTTTTCATTCGTTTTTTTAATCAATAAGAGCATTTACTCACCAGAGATATCCTATTTGGAATTTTCAGCCTGAGTCCCTAAACATTAAGCATAAGGCGCCTGTTCTTTAAGATAATAAGTCTCAGTGAATTTAATCAGTTATCCGGTTTTTTTTTCTTTCGTGTGATCACTAAGATACCTGGACGTTTTCGGTTAATTAATTATTCCGTTTATTGCAGAAATCTGATTAAAAAGTGTCAGTCAAAAAAGAAGAAAAACACTTTCATTCCTCTAAGAAGCAGGACGAAGGATAAATCTTTTTAGTCAAGCTAGTTTTCTTGATTAGATATATTTTAATTTAATCGAAAAATGCGTTCATACATATTTATGTTCGATTAAAAAACACGACACGAAAATAAAATAAAAAGATTAGGAGAACATCTCGCTAGGACTCCATCTTTAAAGTTCCTCAGTCTTTTATCACTGAAATAGAGAAGGGAATACCACATTTTAATCCGATTGATAATTTTTGTAGTTTTTATGAAAGTGATTTTCCGAGATGGTTTGTTTGTGAAGCCCTGACTCCTTTCCAGGAATGATAGTGTATATGTTAACTGGTATGTTTTTTCTGGGGTATAATTTCTGAAAATTAATCTCTTCATAATCATACCAGTCACATTGAAATAAAAAGCTGAGACTCACAGTATTTTGTTGGATTATTCCACGTGCAATAGGTATGGATCTTGTTTCAAAATGTTGCCTATGGAGCAAAGCGAGCTTATTATACCAAGGTAACAATGCTACTTACACAAAAAAAACAAAAAAAAACCCCATCTATTCGTGCTTAAAGGAAATGTAATATTTAATGAAAATTTCCAAATAACCTTTAATAAACGCTGCTATCCAAAACCGATGATCCTTCTAAATATAAGTTTTTAAGGTAACAACTTTTAGGAAGGCGAATTTCAGCTAGAGGGCTAGTGATCGAAGGTACTTGTTAAAATAGGAGCTGTAAGAATCAATTATAATTAAATCTTTCATTTTACACTCTACTTTCTTATCAAAGTTTATTGTGTTGTGAGTGTTTACGTATATTAGCACAGAATGATTAAGATCTTTAAACACAAAAGGTTTTCATGCTTTACAACGGCCGTTCCAAAAAAAAAAAAACTGATAGTAAAAGCACACAAAATGAAAAAATACACTAATGAATCATTACATTATGACCTCCCCCAACCTAGGGAAATGAGCGCGCCTGGAGACCGTATAACGAAGTAAAGTTCTCCGTCATTTTTATCCGCGCCAGGATTCGAACCCGGGTCCACTCATTCCGGAATAAGTTGCTCTACCAATTAAGCTACGCGGACATTTGTTCTGCCTACTATCTGCCTTTATGTCGTGTGCGTCCTGCTGGCAGGTACGTCACATCTCCTGGTACGTTACATCATCTCCCCCTTATTTTTTTTTTTTTTTTTTTTTTCGAAGTGCTGGAGAAAGGATTCTCTTATTTTTCCTATCTCGCGGTGTGGAAAGAACATCACACCAATGCGAGATTTTGAACGGTCGGGTCATCCGGATAGTTCGGGCGCCATTATAACGAAGTAAATTTCTCCGTCATTTTTATGCGCGCCAGGATTCGAACCCGAGTACGCTTATTCCGGAACAAGTCGCTCTACCAACTGAGCTACGCAGACATGTATTCTGATTCCTATCTGCTTTTATATCATGTGCGTCCTGTTGGCAGGTACGTCACATCTCCCCCCCGAAAGAGGGCCGGGGGCATGGCCCACGGATCAGCCGTGACCATGAATCGTTGCAGGCAGACAACCACTGAAGAACGTGCACTTGAGAACTCCCAGTCAATCTGGTGTGTGGAATGCAACGTCACACACATTTATTTTTCGAAGCACTGGAGAAGGGATTCTCTGATTTTTCCTATCTCACGGTGTGGAAATAACATCACACCAATGCGAGATTTTGAACGGTCGGGTCATCCGGGTAGTTCGGGCGCCATTATAACGAAGTAAATTTCTCCGTCATTTTTATCCGCGCCAGGATTCGAACCCTGGTCCACTCATTCCGGAATAAGTTGCTCTACCAATTAAGCTACGCGGACATTTGTTCTGCCTACTATCTGCCTTTATGTCGTGTGCGTCCTGCTGGCAGGTACGTCACATCTCCTGGTACGTTACAACCGAACGGTGGCGCAAGTAAAGTTCACAGAACAGTATATATACAAACCGAGGGCAGCCTTTCGGTTAGTAGAGATTTCGAAGTCATAATAGGAAAAGCTGCAGGTTTGTTAGAATTTCATAAAGGACAAATTATGATGTCACGGCGCCTCGGAACGACGATCTCCAAAAACCACGCGGCTTGTGGGCTGTTTACGTGCCGCTGTAGTGAGTACGTACCAAAAGTGGTACACAGATGGCCAAAAAACGAGCCGTTGTCCAGCCGTGTGTCGTCCGCAGCTCTTTGATGCCAGAAGGGAGCGGAGACTGTTGTGCATTCTTCGCAGCGAACGCAGAGCCACAGTGCGACAAATCACCCACAGCTACAACAGTGGTGATTCGGGCAATGAGCCACAGCACACAGTTCATCGCAGCCTTCTGTGCATGGGCCTGCGTAGACGAAGAACCAGGCGGGTCCCCCATGCTCACTGCACGTTATCGCCAACAACGCATGACATGAGTCCAAGATATTCGAGATTGGACAGTCGATGATTGGAAGAAAGTGACGTGATCTGACGAATCAAGATTCCTGGTTCATCACGTAGACGGCCGAGCGCAGATACGCCGATTACCAAAGGAGGCTATGGCACATGGATGTACTGTTGGGCGAAAACAAGTCGGCGGTGGTGGTGTTATGCTGTGGGCGATGTTTTCTTGAGACACTTTAGGCCCCATTACCGCAATAGCACAATCCCTGACAGCTGCCAGATATCTGAACATCGTTGCGGACCAAGTTCACCCATTCACGGCAACTGTGTTGCCTGCTGGTGATGGCCGTTACCAACAGGATAATGCGCCATGCCACACTGCAAGAATCGTCAAGAAGTGGGTTAAGGAACATGCTGGTGACTTTCTGTTAATGCCCTGGCCTCCAAGTTCCCCTGACATGAACCGAAATGGGCATTTGTGGTTCGACGAGGAAAAGCGGGTTCACCCTGAATCACCACCACCCCGAAATGTACGGGAACTGAAGAACCTTGCTGTTGACATTATGGCATCAGATACCCCGGGATACCAATCGGTGCCTCACCGAATCGATGCCTCGCCGCTGTTTCGCGGGTTGAAAGGGTCCTACAGCTTATTAGGTAGGTGGCAATAATGTAATGGAACATCGGTGTATTGTTCCTGTTTCCAAATGATGCCTTTGGAACAAAGCGAGCTATTTATACCTTGTGTAACAACGCTAATTACGCTAAAATTTTGAAGGAACTAAAAACCATCTACTCGTGCTTAGCGGGAATGATATATTTAATGAAAATTTCCACTGAACATTTAATGAACGTTGCTATCCAAAAAAGATGATACTTCTAAATATAAGTTAAGGTCTCAATTTTTAGAATGTTGAAGTTCATTTTGAGGGCAAGTGATTAAAGGTACTTGATAAAAATGGAGTTGTAAGAATCAGTACTATATTAAACCTTTTATTTATACTACACATTCAAATCAAAATCTATCATGTTGTGAGTGCTTACGTAACCTAGCAACGAATGATTACGGTCCTTAAACACGAATAGTATGTAAAGATTTTCGTGATATACTATGTAAAATAAACTAGAATTGTTGGACAGTTTTAAACAAATAGAAAGCAATATTCAAAGTCAGTTTTCGGTAGAAGGTAGTAAGCTATTCACTAGCTGTTTGAAAAATTGTTATGCATTGAAAAAGGCAGAAATCGAAAATTCCATTTAATAAAGATTTTTTTTTTAATTGGAAGATAAATCCTTACATTATATAACGAAGTAAATTTCTCCGTCATTTTTAGTCTACGCCGGGATTCGAACCCGAGGCCGCTTATTCCGGAACAAGTCGCTCTACCAACTGAGCTACGCAGACATTTGTTCTGATTCCTATCTGCCTTTATGTCGTGTGCGTCCTGCTGGCAGGTACGTCACATCTCCCCCCGAAAGAGGGCCGGGGGCATGGCCCACGGGTCAGCCGTGACCATGAATCGCTGCAGGCAGACAACCACTGTAGAACGTGCACTTGAGAACTCCCAGTCAATCTGGTGTGTGGAATGCAACGTCACACACATTTATTTTTCGAAGCACTGGAGAAGGGATTCTCTGATTTTTCCTATCTCGCGGTGTGGAAATAACATCACACCAATGCGAGATTTTGAACGGTCGGGTCATCCGGGTAGTTCGGGCGCCATTATAACGAAGTAAATTTCTCCGTCATTTGTGGTCTACGCCGGGATTCGAACCCGAGTACGCTTATTCCGGAACAAGTCGCTCTACCAACTGAGCTACGCAGACATTTGTTCTGATTGCTATGTGCCTTTATGTCGTGGGCGTCCTGCTGGCAGGTACGTCACAATTAATACACACTATATTGACAAAGGTCACCTGACACCACTTCAAAAGCAAATGAACGGATCCGCTGCGTTGTCAAGATGCACAGTACAGCTGCAAAGGGTATAAAAACAAGCCTGCAGCTGACCGCGATCAAATCGCACTGTGAGGTTGAGTGAAGATGTCGCGGCGAGAGAAAACTGAAAGGAAAGTTTGTTGGGCGCTTGGTTAGTGGGCTGCTCATAAGAGAAACCGAGAGGCGTTTATACATACCCAAGTCAACTGGTTTGGATGTACTGAATAAGTGGAAGACACATGGCGTGCCTGAAGCAGCAAAACGTACATTCAGACCAAAGAAAATCAGTGATAGAGGACGTCGAAGCCTCTGGAGAGTCGTTACAGCTAATCGACGGAGTACTGCACAAGACCTCGGTGTCCAGGTCCGCAAAAATGCTGAAACCTCGGTATGTACACGTACCATTCGCAGAGAACTTCATTCCATGGGTTACTGAGGTCGTACGGGTGCCCATAAGCCTTTCAGCTCCACTCGGAATGCTACCCGTCGTTTAGCATGGTGTTTTGAACAATTGATCGTGAACCGTAGATCAATGGAAACGGGCCCTATGGACTGATGAATCCAGATACATGATCCATCAGTCTGATGGCCGTGTGTGGGTATGGTGGCAGCCTGGGGAACGCTATTTACCACAGTGTACTGTTCCTACGGTCAAGTTTGGAGGTGGCAGTGTACTCAAGTGGGGGTGTTTTTCGTGGTATGGTCCCGGCCTATTGGTTATCGTGGACAAACCTGCTAACCAGCACGTCTACCTCGATATTCTGGACAATTATGCCCTACCAACTCTGTGGCAATACTATGGAGCCGAGCCTTGTTGGTACCAGCACATTGATGCACAGAGCCATACAGCAAGGACTGTTAATGCGTGATTTCACGATAATTCCGTATCGTGTGTGGACTGGCCAGCACAGAGCCCTGGCCTTTATCCCATAGAGCACCTATGGGATGAATTAGAGCGCCACATAAGAAGTTTGGAATGAAGGCCTACTACTAAGCAACAGTTAGCGGCAGCATTATGTACTGAATGGAAGCGCATACCTATCGCTGTGTTCCAAAACCTTGTCGAAAGCGTGTCTCGAAGGGTCAGTGCATGCATTAAGGCCAAAGGTGGGCCGACACCGTACAAATATATGTTAATAAATGCAATGTTGTGTTTCTCTTCCAAGTGTCCTGTGACTTTTATCAATATAGTGCACATCGTCTTACCGTAGTAACACACAAAACAGCCACACAGTCGACAAACTGCGCAATAATAATAATAATAATAATAATAATTAAGTCATAACGGTATATAGGTGGCTCTCGCCTACATACAGTTCTGACATCATTATTTTAGTATTGGAGCCCGCCGCCTGGAACGCTAGGCGTCGGGCTCTACAGTGAGCAACTCGATTGGATATAAGCTGTCGCCTCTTCCTGATTCAGGGCCACTGGTTCCAGGGAGGGTTAAGAGCCAGTGCCGTAAGACAAACACAAAATCCATGCTTCAGCGGGATCTGAATCCGGACCGAACCCAACTCGGATGAACAATCAGACAGTTGCGCCACGTGCAGCGTGAAAATGTTTAAGTTTGTCATCCATGTGGCACAATAGTCTAAGCGCTGGCATCTGACCATCCGTCCGAGATGTGTCCGGGCCGGGTTCGAATCCCGGTGAGGCATGGATTTTGTTTGATTTGCGGTACTGTTCTTTTTCCTTCCCTTGAACCAGTAGCTCTAAATTAAACGAAACATGTTTTTAAGTTTCATGACGATCTGTTACTTAAAGTATCTTTTCAACCGCTCGCTTTCTGCCAAGAAAATTTATTTGAAAAATTCACATCCTCTTTGCTATTAAGCAATAACAAAATAATAAAAATAAGTAAAACAAATGAGAAAAATCGGGGATATATATTATCATGGTTTTCAGAGTTCAGCATTTTTTTCTCGACTATGTCTGTAAATCAGTTCTTGTGCCAAAAAAATACAAATAAAGGACTTCCTCTATTCAGATCAAATGAATGTTTACTGTTAATCGGTACTTGCCCCGAGAAAGAAACAGTAACAACTTCTGCAACCAAGTCGAAGGAACGACTGCTGTAAATCGGTACTTGTCGCGAGAAAAAATGCAACGAGTAACGATTGAAATACGAAAGTATCAATTTTTCGTTCTCGTTGCATTTTAACGGTTATGGATGTACCGACTCATCACTAGCAACCAGGTCCAAGGAACGACTGCTGTAAATTGGTACTTGTCCCGAGAAAGAAAATGTAACGACTAACGATTGAAATACGAAAGTACCGATCTATCGTACTCGTTACATTCTAACGGATACAGATGTACCGACTCATCACTAGTAACCTGGTCCAGGGAACGACTGCTGTAAATTGGTACTTGTACGATAAAGAAACAGTAATGACTTCTGCAACAATGTCCAAGGAACGACTGCTGTAAATCGGTAATTGTCCCGAGAAATAAAATGTAACGAGTAACGATTGAAGTACGATAGTACCGATCTTCCGTACTCGTTACAATTTAACGGTTACGGATGTACCGCTAGCAACCAGGTCCAAGGAACGACTGCTGTAAATTGATACTTGTCCCCAGAAAGAAAGAGTAACGACTTCTGTAACCAGGTCCAAGGAACGACTGCTATAAATCGGTACTTGCCCCGAGAAAGAAAACGTGACGACTGGAACGAGTAACGATTGAAATACGAAAGTACCGATCTTCCGTACTCGTTACAATTTAACGGTTACGGATGTACCGCTAGCAACCAGGTCCAAGGAACGACTGCTGTAAATTGATACTTGTCCCGAGAAAGAAAGAGTAACGACTTCTGTAACCAGGTCCAAGGAACGACTGCTATAAATCGGTACTTGCCCCGAGAAAGAAAACGTGACGACTGGAACGAGTAACAATTGAAATACGAAAGTACCGATCTTCCGTACTCGTTACAATTTAACGGTTACGGATGTACCGCTAGCAACCAGGTCCAAGGAACGACTGCTGTAAATTGATACTTGTCCCGAGAAAGAAAGAGTAACGACTTCTGTAACCAGGTCCAAGGAACGACTGCTATAAATCGGTACTTGCCCCGAGAAAGAAAACGTGACGACTGGAACGAGTAACGATTGAAATACGAAAGTACCGATCTTCCGTACTCGTTACAATTTAACGGTTACGGATGTACCGCTAGCAACCAGGTCCAAGGAACGACTGCTGTAAATTGATACTTGTCCCGAGAAAGAAAGAGTAACGACTTCTGTAACCAGGTCCAAGGAACGACTGCTATAAATCGGTACTTGCCCCGAGAAAGAAAACGTGACGACTGGAACGAGTAACGATTGAAATACGAAAGTACCGGTCTTCCGTACTCTTTACATTTTAACGGTTACGGATGTACCGACTCATCACTAGTAACCAGGTCCAAGGAACGACTGCTGTAAATTGGTACTTGACCCGAGAAAGAAGCATTAACGAGTAATGACTGAAATATGAAAGTACCGATCTTCTCTACCCGTTACATTTGAGTACTCGCTATATTGTAGCGAGTACGGAAGTACCGACCCATCACTAGTTACTGCACATCTCAAACCGTTGTTGTTTCTGATGCTCCGTCAGTTCGTGTGGGACCCACGTATCGATTTTCTTGACCTTATCAATTTGGTGGAGATGTTCGGAAATGGTTGACACCGACACATTCTACTGTTTGGCGAGCTCACTGACTGTGACGCGAGGATTTGTCGGAACATTTGCCTTCAGAGCACCGTTATCAAATGACCGAATGTCGTCCTTGGTCCTCCTCATCTTGTAGGCTCGTGTCACCGGAACGAAACTTTTCAAACCACGGACGAACAGCAAGTTCAGATGTTGCGTTCTCGCCCCATACCTCGACACGCATTACGGTAGGTTCGTGCCGCATTACGACCCGATTTGAACTCGTGAAGCAGAATCACCCGCAGCTCACTCCTTCTTAGCATGTTGTACAGACCACTTTCACACGAGTAGCGACCCCGCAGTCCGGGGTGGTGGCTCACAGCTAAGAGGGCCTTTAGACTCAGCAGAAGGATTTTTCAAAATTTTTGCGGAAGCTTCATATAAAACATGTTAAAGAAATGACCAGGAATCGTTGACGGCAGCTTTGAATGAAGTATTAGAAAGAAAAGCAATTTTTGGTAATTTTGTTTCCAGTAAACAAGTAAAATCTTCAAAAAATTATTTTGGGTTTAGTTTACAAAAACTGCGTGACGAGAAAGCACCTATTCCAGTGGACGTGGGGCCCCTTTTCATAGCCATAGCAATATAGTTTCTGTACATATATATTTTTTTTTCTTTTGATTGGAGGTTTAACGACCACCGTGAGCAACTCAATGGGCTATAAGCAGTCGCCCGTCCCTAATTTAGGGTCACTGGTTCCAGGAAAGGGAGAGAGCCAGTGCCGTAAGACAAACACAACATCCATGACTGACCGGGATTCGAACCCGGACCCCTTACGGACAACTGATCAGAGGGCAACGCCTTAGACCACTGTGCCACCGTGGCGGCTGTACATGTATATTAACAAAAGAATGTGAATGAAATAGCACTTGAATAAGTGAAATTTTCATATCAATGAGGATAAGGCGTTATACACTCTATTGACGAAAGTTACCGGACACCTAGAAGAGAAACACAACACAGCATTTATTGACATACATTAGTATAGTTTCGTTCCAACTTTGGCCTTAATGCATGCACTGACCCTTCGAGACAGGCTTTCGACAAGGTTTTGGAACACAGCGTTAGGTATGGGCTTGCATTCAGTACACAAGGCTGACGCTAACTGTTGCTTATTAGTAGGCCTTGGTTCCAAACTTCTTATGCGGCGCTCTAATGCATCCCATAGGTGCTCTATGGGATTAAGATCAGGGCTCTGTGCTGGCCAGTCCGCACACGATAAGGAATTATCGTCAAACCACACCGTAACTGTCCTTGCTTTATGGATCGGTGCATTATCCTGCTGGTACCAACAAAGCTCGGTTCCATAGTATTGCCAAAGACTTGGTAGGGCATAATTGTCCGGAATATCGAGACGGACATGCTGGTTAACAGGTTTGTCCACGATAACCAATGGGACGGGACCATACTATGAAAAAAACCACCATGCGAGTACACTTCTAGTTCCAAATTTGACCGGAGGAACAGTACACAGTGGCAAATTGAGTTCCCCCGGTTGCTGCCATACCCACACACGGCCATCAGACTGATGGATCATGTTTCTGGATTCATCAGTCCATAGGAATGTTTTTTCAGTTGCTATGCGTTGTTTATAAAATAACGTGGACAGAGCGATGTCATCGTCTATTTACTTACCGAAGTTTCTAAAATTTAAAACATGTCAAATTAACCTTTTTTTCCTTATTGGATGTTTAACGACCACCGTGAGCAACTCAGTAAGCTGTCAGCAGTCACCAGTCCCTAATTTAGGGACACTGATTCCAGAAAGGGGTAAGAGTCGGTGCCATAACACATAAACAAAACATCTGTGCTTCATCGGGATTCGAACCCGAACCCATCTCGGACGAATGGTTAGAAACCAAGGATATGACCACCCAGGTAATACAGCGTTGCAATTTCACGTAAGCCCAACACTGATCCACCCGTTTTCTGCTCCCAAAGGAGTTAGCTCAGTGCTGGGCTTACGTTAAATTGCAAGGCTGTGCTATCTGGGACTGCGCCATCCAGGGCAGCTCAAATTAACCTTCAGTGACCTTCCTTTTTGAAACAAAATCTACTTTCTGTTAAATGGCATTTGGTGAAATACGCATGTGATTTCCCGGCAGTAGTTTAAGGAAATCATAACTGTAAAAAATACAGGGTGTCCCACTCGCTACCGAACCCGGCATTTCTTCTAATAATATTAACACCAATGAAGATATTGCAACGAAATTTGAAGTGGACTTACCTCATTTCGTGCGAAATGTGATGACATCACAACATATGCTGGAAGTGGCCACCATTTGCGTCCAGGCAGCATTGCACCAGGTGCACCATGTTGTGGAACTTCCTTGCTAGTACGTCCGCCGTCACTGCCTGAATTTCTCCGGTGATATTTGCTCTCAAAGAATCAATGGTTCGCGGTTTGTTTTCGTCAACTCTCCTCTTTTAGATATCCTCATAAAAAGCAATCAGGAGGCGTCAGATCGGGTGAGCTGGGTGGCCATAGACAGATCGAAACGACGCGGTTGCCAAAAAAAAAAAAAAGACTGCATTTTGGCCATACTGGTGTGTGATGTCGCTCCATCATGCAGGTAATATCCAATGGAGAGTTCTTCGTCGTCCAGTTGATTTACAAAGGTATTGAAGATTTCCATATATGCAGCTGTTGTGATGGTTGTATCGAAGAAGATGGGACCAATTATGCGGCGCCGGGTCATCCCACACCAAGCACCAATTTCTTGTAAATGAAGGGTTTTTTTTTTGTATCGCGTTGGGATTTCCACTGGCTCAAATACAGGAATTTTGAGAGCAAATTCAAATACGGGGAATTTTTAAATAATTTTTGAAAGTTTAAAATACGGGATTTTTTTTTTAGTGCTCCTTAGTAGAATTTTGCCGCTAAGGAGCACTCCGGCTGGCTGGCGAACAGCGCTGGGTTCAATGCTGTTTAGATGCAAATGGTGGTCACTTCCAGCAAACGTTGTGATGTCATCACATTTCGCACAAAATGAGGTAAGACCACTTCAAATGTTGTTGCAATATCTTCATTGGTGTTAATATTATTAAAAGAAATGCAGGGTTCGGTAGCGAGTGAGACACTCTGTATCAGATGTTAAGACTTTATTAAAATTAATTGGTTCCAATTATTCAAGCATGAGCTATTCTTAAGAATCGCAAATGACATTCTCAGTTGGATGAAAGGAAATCTAAAATCCCAATTAAACTGTGTGTTTCATTCTTAATCACAGAACTTCTTAATTTTATGACCATGCGATGATACTTTATCTGCTTTCAAAAACAATTTTATCGGGAAACTCTCAGTTGGAAAAGATTTAAATTATTTAGTGACTAGATTTTCAAGAAACGAATAAATTTATGTTCTGGAATTTCTTTAAAGCACTGTAGTCTAATGACACGCCAGGTTCTAACTAAACCAGTAAAAAAAAAAGATCCCATTACTTGAGAGGAAGTAGAAGTTCTGCATTATCGGAAATTTATCCGTTCTTTTCTGAAACATCTGCATAACACCGTATAGAAGCGTAAAATCTGCCAGCTGCTACAGATTCTTTTTCTCATGCAGCAAAGAGCACAAGTTTTGTGGAAAATAGCAATTTGATTCGTTAATGGAGTACATCGGCTCCGGAAAAGTATAGGCTCGGCAAACGCGCTTGGACGACATCAGTTAGGCTTTTCGGACAAAAAATGAAAAAAACTACATATTCACAGCATGTTATATCACTTCTTAAAAAGAAAAATTGTGTCTCACCAAACGTTTTGCTACGCGCCAAAAAAGAAAAAAAGGTACATCAATATTGTACTGTTAAAATTGAAAGACGCTTATCTTTTTCATCATTGACTCCAAAAGTTGTTCTCTACATAATTCTGAATTTGTTGCAGATTCCTGAATAAGAAATATAGAATCGGTTTCTACCTTTCATGGCAGGGTTTTCTTATTATTTGTTAGGAAGAGCTTAGTATCTGTGCACAGTGTGAGAATTAAGTAATAAGACGGAATTAAAAGAAAATGGAAAAGCAGAAAAGTTTACGTGAAAATATTCTACACTGCTGGCAACCCAAAATGCAACACCAAGAAGAAAGCATCCGATTCTCCTGAAATTCGCAGCATGCGTTGCCCGCAAGAGGACATGCAAACGATTAGCATTACAGGGCATATGCAAATCATGTGCGCCCGGCACGCCACCGAGAAGCACTATAAAAAGTGTGCACAGAAGGCGGGGTGTAAGTAGTGGAAATGTGTTGTACTGCCGGACATGTGCGTGGGAAGCTTCCTGATGCCTCGTCGCAGAATATGGCAGTCATTCCAGCACGTTTCGGAGTTCGACAGAGGACGAATAGTGGCTTATCGCGACAGCGGTTTATCGTACCGAGACATCGGCGCCCGTGTGGAACGACATCCAGCCACAGTGAAGCGAGTATGGATTCAGTGGGTGCAGGAGGGACGGACGGACCGCCACATCACGGGCCGGCATGTTGTGCGGCGGGCATTGACGGCTCGCACCGCCACATCACGAACGTTAGCACAGGGATTAGGGTGTGTTGCGCAACAGCCTGTTTCAGCACGTACCGTTCGACGTCGTCTGCAGGAGCAGAGACTTGTCGCACGGCGCCCATTGCTCCGATTACCACTGACGTTACACCACCGACGAGTGCGTCGGCAGTGGGCCGTTGAACGCCGCACCTGGAATACGGAATGGCACGACATTGTCTTCTCTGAAGAATCCCGCTTCTGCCTGCAACACCACGATGGTCGGATCCGAGTGTGGCGGCACCGCGGTGAGATACTGTATGACGCCTGCATTATGTATCGCCATACCGGTTCGTCGCCTGGCGTTTTGTCTTGGGGCGCAATTGGATATGACACCCGCACCCCTCTGATACGCATCGCCGGTACACTCAACAGCCACCGCTACATCTCCGACGTTTTGTAGCCTGTAGTCCTTCCTTACTTGCAGGACCTGCCAGCGGCCACGTTTCAACAGGACAATGCGCCTCCGCACGTGGCACGCATTGTGCAACAATTCTTCACTGCCCACCAGGTGTCACTGCTGCCGTCGTTCGCCTGTTCTCCCGATATGTCGCCCATCGAACACGTCTGGTCACTAATCGGCAACCAAGTGGCCCGGCAAGCACCACCCGCGGCTACGCCTGATGAACTGTGGTAACGTGTGGAAGCAGCCTGGACCGACATACCCCAAGCCCACATCCAAAGCCTCTTTCGTTTGATGCCGTGGCGTGTAGCGGCCGTTATTGCCAGCCATGGGGGCCACACGAACTCTTGATGTCTGCGTGTTCCGCAAGTCTCACGAGCCTGTAAGCTCAATCGTTTCATCTTTGTATCTGTTCTTATGTGTCCAGTAAATCTGACTTTGCTATCTCGTGTCCTTCTTGGTGTTGCATTTTGGGTCCCCAGCAGTGTATTTAAAATATATTCCTCCTGCGTTTATAGAAGAAGTGGTACGATCAGCCGACAAAAAACATTGTAGTCTCATGGAAAACACTGAACACATTTTTGTTGAATGTGATTTTGCAAAAAAACATTTGGATATGGTTAAAGAATTGCTTAAATTTAAAGGAGGGTTTTGACAGTAAACAGATCTTATTTCATGCACTATTAAATTGTAGTGATTTAAAAAAGCAAGGCAATTCATTATCTAATAGCAATTGCAAAATGTAATCTGTGTAAGTACATAAATTTAATGTAATTTAATCAGAAATATCGAAATTCGGAGCAAATAAAATTAGCAATAAAATGCGATTTTCGAATATCTCTAAAATTTGAATATGGTGCAAATAAAACTTTTAAAAAGGGAATAGCATTAAAACCAGGAGTTTATAGAAAAGGTACTGATATTCTTAATAAAATATTGGAATACAATAATATTGAAAAAGTCACAAATTCATAGTAGGATCCAGAGTCGAATTTTCATTTTTCATGTGTTGGAAACTGTTTCTCTTCTTGTGGTTATATTGTTTTCGTACTTTCACTTCTTTCATTGTTATTTGTTTGTTTTTTCCTTTTCTCTCATTTTGAAAGAATCACTACAATACGGGTCTCTTTATAGTGCTCCCTGATTCTAAATAAATTGTATTAAACATGTTTCGGGTGGTTTTTCCGGGGCAGGCTTCCCCCCTCAGAAATGTTTTGAAAGACCTGTATCAAAGATGTGAAAAAATATAGCTATAATTTATAAGTACTTATTGTGAAATGTTGTCTCTTGGGTCCACATGAAATTTAGTTTGGATAGTATATCTGTAACATTTATTTTAGCTTGGCGTTCTTGGGTTTTTTAACCCAGGAAAGCGTTTATATTTCCCCTATATTTTAGCTTGGTGTTCTTTGGTTTTATATTTAGCTGGGTGTTCAATATTTTAGCTTGGTGTTCTTTGGTTTTTAACCCAGGAACTCGTTTATAGTGCCCCTTACCTATCTATTCTGCAAAATATTATCTTAAATAAATTCCGCATTGTTAGATAAATCTTTGGATTAAGTAAATGGTATGAAAATGAGTAAACGTTGTGTTTTAATGTGATTCAGGAAAAAAAAATAAATCATTAACATTTTTTTATGAATACCTCATGGTTGACTTTCATCAAAGTCGGGCACGTATTTGGAAAATTTTCCCTATCAGTCTTGGTACTTGAAGATTTTGCAAAAACCCTTCATAAGTAATATAAAATGGCTGCCAGTCGCTTATCATATGAAAACCAATAAAGAATTCCGATTTCATAGTTGTCATTAGATTATAATATGAAAACTAATAAAGAAGTCCGATTTCATAGTTGCCATTAGATTATAATATGAAAACTAATAAAGAAATCCGATTCCATAGTTGCTATTAGATTATAATATGAAAACTAATAAAGAAGTCCGATTTCATAGTTGCCATTAGATTATAATATGAAAACTAATAAAGATGTCCGATTCCATAGTTGCTATTAGATTATAATATTTAAACTAATAAAGATCTCCGATTCCATAGTTGCTATTAGATTATAATATGAAAACTAATAAAGAAGTCCGATTCCATAGTTGCTACTAGATTATAATATGAAAACTAATAAAGAAGTCCGATTCCATAGTTGCTATTAGATTATAATATGAAAACTAATAAAGAAGTCCGATTTTATAGTTGCCATTAGATTATAATCTGAAAACTAATAAAGAAATCCGATTCCATAGTTGCTATTAGATTATAATATGAAAACTAATAAAGAAGTCCGATTTCATAGTTGCCATTAGATTATAATATGAAAACTAATAAAGAAATCCGATTCCATAGTTGCCATTAGATTATAATATGAAAACTAATAAAGAAGTCCGATTTCATAGTTGCCATTAGATTATAATATGAAAACTAATAAAGAAATCCGATTCCATAGTTGCTATTAGATTATAATATGAAAACTAATAAAGAAGTCCGATTTCATAGTTGCCATTAGATTATAATATGAAAACTAATAAAGAAATCCGATTCCATAGTTGCCATTAGATTATAATATGAAAACTAATAAAGAAATCCGATTCCATAGTTGCTATTAGATTATAATATGAAAACTAATAAAGAAGTCCGATTTCATAGTTGCCATTAGATTATAATATGAAAACTAATAAAGATCTCCGATTCCATAGTTGCTATTAGATTATAATATGAAAACTAATAAAGAAGTCCGATTCCATAGTTGCTACTAGATTATAATATGAAAACTAATAAAGAAGTCCGATTCCATAGTTGCTATTAGATTATAATATGAAAACTAATAAAGAAGTCCGATTTTATAGTTGCCATTAGATTATAATATGAAAACTAATAAAGAAGTCCGATTTCATAGTTGCCATTAGATTATAATATGAAACTAATAAAGAAGTCCAATTTTCAAAGTATTTTAGCGCATACCCAAACCCATTGGGTTACCATATAACCTACCATTGTGAAACATGGGAGATCTGAATTTTGCTCAATATAACTACGATTTTTCAGGTGCTAACAGTTCCGTACCACGCTACGCGGTTCCTCCCCTAATTTGCAAACATTTTGGAAAAAAGACTGACAAAGACACGCTGAGATATTGAGGATCCTGTTAATAAAAACATGATCTCAAGTTCTTATTCGCTGCACCGATGGCCGAATGGTATCAGACACTGTCTTCCTACTATTTAACTAAATTGGGAATGACGTATGGGTGGAGTGTTTGTCTTACTGCACTGGCTTTTTGTCTTCCCAGGAACCAATCACCCTAAATTAGGGATCGGCCCCACGAGTTGCTCATGGTTGCCCTTAAATCTCGAAACAAAACAAAAAGTCCTCATCCTTTCCGAATCGTGGTTAATGTTGTTCTACGATACCTCATAAGAAACCAACAGACTGAAGGAGGTAAAGATTCAAAATTTTATTTTACTTAAAGCTGGGAGTCTGAGTCCCGCAAACATCCGATCTCTATATAAGTACATTTTATTAATTCATTCACACTGCTTGCCATTAAAAATGCCACACCGGGAATTATTTGTGGCAAATCCATGCAAATTGGTTAGTATATGTCGACAGATTATGTAAATGATTGCAGTTGAGAACCGAATTTCTGGTAGATTTTTTTTTGATTGGAGGTTTAACGACCACCGTGAGCAACTCAATGGGCTATAAGCAGTCGCCCGTCCCTAATTAAGGGTCACTGGTTCCAGGGAAGGGAGAGAGCCAGTGCCGTAAGACAAACACAACATCCATGCCTCACCGGGATTCGAACCCGGACCCCTTTCGGACGAATGATCAGAGGCCATTGCCTTAGACCACTGCGCCACCGAGGCGGCTCTGGTAGATGAGGGAGATAAAAGGGCAAAACGGCTCGACAACGCTAATCATGGTCGCTCTCACCTGGGAGTGTAACCACTGCATTGGACTGAACTCGTGGCGAAAGTATTTGTAAGGAATGAAAATGCCTGGTAGACATCATCAGCACTCCTACCATCACATGGATGCCTTTACGAGAAGATTCACGATAGGGCTGGCTACACTTGGCTGGTGTGTCTCTAAATAGCATCGCGGCGGAACCATCTCGCTATGCAACAGCTGTAGGCGGAATGCGGCAAGAGTGGCTGGAGGTAGGGTAACAGTGCGTCGCCCTAGTGGGGATATGGCATGTTGACTGACGCCCAAACACCTCGATCGCTGCATTCGACTGCAAGCCGCAGCATCCACACAATCCACAGAGGGCGACAGTCGATAAAGTGCACAAGCAGCTACGGGCATCCCCGCATCGACTCGGTCTGTGAACCGCAGATTGTCAGGTGCAGGTTGGGCTTCTTGCCAAACAATGCGAAGACTGCCACTCACAATAGCACATCAGCAAGCAAGGTTAGAGTGGTGCTGTACCAAACATACGTGACGGGAGGAAATGAATCATGTATTCAGCTACCATCTTTGCTTCTTCATTAGTGCCGAAGATCACCAATTGGAAGTCTGAAGGTCGCCGCGGTGGCGCAGTGGTCTAAGTGATGGTTTCTGAACATTCGTCAGAAAGGGGTCCGGGTTCGAATCCCGGTGAGACGTGGATGTTGTGTTTGTCTTACAGCACTGGCTCTCTCCCTTCCCTTTAAAATAGTTACCCTAAATTAGGGACGGCCGAATGCTTATAGCCCATTAACTTGCTCACAGTGGTCGTTAAACCTCCAATAAGAAAAAAAGTCTAAAGACGACGTGGTCACTGGACTGGTCTCGCTGTCATCCGTGAGCGTCATACAGCTCTTGACCCTGGCGTCACATTTTGGAGCGCTATCACTTTCAACAGGCGTTCACCGCTCGTACGTGTAGTGGGTCCAATGACAGCACAGCAATGCGTTCATCTGGTGCTGCAGCAAATTTCGTCGCTGTATCCTTCGTGGTATCCCTCATGCCCAATTTTAGGAAGGTAAAGCTCGCACGCAGATTACCAAACTGAGGAGGCAGTGCCTATAAGGTGTCCGGATACTGCTCAGGCCAGCGCGATTCCCTGACTTGTACACACGTTATTAGCAGACGTCGAAACGATTCTGTACAGCTCCTTCGCACTGTAGATGAATTGTGAATAGAGGTGAACGACGCACGGACATATATACAGGACATCGTCCGGGGACTTTTCCACTGAATGCCCCGCCGTGTTGCCAAATATATAGTATATCATGGCAATCATAAGTACGACATACTGACTCTGGATACATTAGACTGTCTTCCCGTCCATCCCATTCATGTAATTCTTAAGAAATTAACATTTTAAGCGGCCGGTGTGTACCTGAATCAAATTCTACCCATATTTTCTGCGCTCCCCAAATAGAAATGTTCACATAGCGTCCGGCCTTTACAAAAGCTATAGCAAAACAATTAATTCCCCGTTATCATCTCAGCAGTGCCATAGCCCAAGGCGTCATGGAGAAGGGCAAGGTTTCCTGACACGGACATTATGTAACTGTGTAGAAACACGTGAATCAAATGTCTGCTCTCTTAGGTTCGTCGCTATAGCCACTTTAACAGATAATTAGAAAGTATTAGAATTAATCATCTCCCGAAATGACCCTTTGAATAACAAAACTAAGGGGAAGCAATGCTTTTTTTGTTTGTCTGTTAGCTTTTGATTGAAGATTTAACGACTACCGTGGGCAACTCAATGAGCTATTAGCAGTCGCCCGTCCCTAATTTAGGGTGACTGGTTCCAGGGTAGGGAGAGAGTTCGTGTCGTAAGACAAACACAGCATCCGCGCCTCACCGGGATTCGAACCCGGACCCTTCACGGACGAATGCCAGCGATTAGACCAATGCGTCACAGGGGGCGGACAACGCATTTTATGCTCAGGTTCCTTCGTTTTGCTTGGCCGACTTCTTGGACAGCGAATACATTCCTTCGAGCTTTTCCCAGCTTGTTTGACTGATACCGAGTTTATCCAGCACGTTAAATGGCTAAATGCCTTCTTTCCCATCTACTTGACTACATGTGCGGTACGTTTCGTCTTATTTCGTGCATTCCTTCAGGTTGTGGCATTTCCTTTGTCGAGAAGCGTATTATAGGAGCGAAACCTTGAAAACATTGAGATTACAGAAAAGGGTGAGAACAAGTACCGTAAGACTTTTTAGGAACAGTAGTGATGCGATTTAAAATCATTTTTTACATGATGACTGTAAAATGTATTGCTCCCTCTTTCATACTCTAACACAGAGGTTCCCAATCTGTGTGTCGCGACGCAGCAGGCCGTCGTCTGTCTTGATCCGGGGCGTCGCGACTATAAAGACAAACTAAAAACATATAATTTATAGAGCAACGCAACATGCACATTTTCAATACGTGTACAAATTTTAAAGAATGAATTGTAAGAAAGAATTTTAAAGAAAACACATCATTTTGCATGTTGTGAAAGCGCTTCCTTTATCTGAGTTCCGGACTATAATGCTCTTTGAAAACTTGCCCATGAAATTTTCTTGTACCTCACAGAAGAGAGACATAGTAGTGCTGAATGCTTCATTCTCAAGTTAGGGTATTTGTGCGACATGTGTGAGAGGCTGGATTTGCTGAATGTAAGCCTCCAGGGCAGAGAATCACACATAATACAGCTATCCGCCAAGACTCTGGCTTTCAAAAGCAAACTATTTCTGTGGAAGAACAGTAAGAAATCAGGTGATTTCGAATTGTTTTTTACATTACACAAGTTTATACATGTAAGGTCAGGTGATGCGTAACATCACAGCCTCTCCTTGACAAATGTCAACCCCGCCTTCTCGTGGTGCATCCTGTTCCCACTAAAGGGGCTCTGACGACCGCCAATAGCGGTATAACTATACCATCGGGATTAGAGGAAATTCTATCCCACACTCACCAACCCGCTTGGCCAGCGTGGTGAGTTATGGCCAAACCCCTCCAAAATGATTCCACAACTTAAATCTTGGCCCTCAGTCTCCGGCAGCTGGAATGTACCTGGCCAAGGCAGCGGCCAGTGCGACATGAAGGCAGAGGGTGCTAAGAATCCCCGGAGAACCGGACTAGGCTGCCATCTGATGCTGACCTTGGCTACGTACAATGGACGCTCCCTATCTTCTAATTCAAGGCTTCTTGAATTGGAAGAGGAACTACAAAGGATCAAGTGGGACATCGTGGGGCTAAGTGAGGTAAGGAGAAAAGGAGAAGATCTCATTGAACTGAAAAGTGGACATCTCTTCTACTATCGTGGGACAGATACTGGCAGAACTAGTGGTGGATTTATAATAAACAAGAAACCGAAGGATAAAGTTGTAGAAGTTGAAAGTTCCTCTGACAGAGCTGCACGACTTGTTATCCAACTCTCGAAAAGATACCAGGCTCAGATTATTCAAACTTATGCACCCACCACAAGTCATCCTGAAGAAGAAATTGAAGAATTTTATGAGGAAATTTGTCATCTAAATAATAAAGGTAAGCAGCACTTGAAAATAATTATGGGAGATTTCAATGCAAAAAGTAGGGCAACGGCAACAGAATGAAACTTCAGTAGGTAAATTCGGTCACGGCAACAGAAACCAGCGTGGAAATACTCTCGTTGAGTTTGCAGAGGCAGAAGGGTTTTTCATCTTGAACTCCTTCTTCAAGAAAAAGCCACACAGGAAATGGACATGGAGACATCCAAATGGGACGACAAGTGAAATTGATTTTATTATGTGTAACAAAAAATTCGTCATAGAAGACTGCAGTGTGCTAAACAAGTTCAACACAGGTAGTGACCATAGATTGCTGAGATGTAAGATGCACCTCAACACTAAACTTGAACGTGGCAAGCTCATAAGACAAACAAAATCTATTGACATAACCAACCTTAAAAAACACCATATTACCTTCAAGTTGGAACTGAAGAACAGGTTCTCTGCTTTAGAAGGCCTAACATCGGAAGAAGTGGACATCTCTGAAGTTAACAGAAAAGTAACCAAAGCTCTTATGAAAACAGCAATAAAATTAGCTGGGTCTAAGAACAAGTTGCATGTAAATAAATTATCAGGAAAAACGAAAATGTTGATGCAAAAAAGAAGAGAGATGAAGACAACTAAAGAAGATGTGACTTCCAAAGTGGAATATATAGAGCTATGCAAGACAGTAAGGAAAAGTATCACTGAAGACGTAAGAAAATTCAACTGTGAACTAGTGAGGAAAGCAATTGAAAACAACCAAAGCCTAAAGATAGCAAAGGGACATCTCAGTAAGGGAAGAAAACAGATTATGGCACTGAGAAAAGAAGATGGTTCTGTAACAAGAAATAGAGGCGAAATTTTGACAAGAGTGAAAGATTTCTACTCCAAATTATATGAAAGGGATGATACATGCACTCCAGACATCATGAAAGATACCAGTACCAGAGTTCCTCCAGTTCTTCCAGCAGAAGTTGCACATGGAATCAAGAACATAAAGCGGGGAAAAGCTCCAGGAGAAGATGAAATTACTGTAGACATCATACAAGAAGCAAGTGGAGAAATCGAAACAGTACTCTCCCAAATTTTCACTCGATGCCTTAATGAAGGAAAGATTCCTGAGGATTGGAACACCGCTACAATGATCCTGCTACATAAGAAAGGTGACATTGAGGATCTTGGAAACTACAGACCTATCAGCCTCCTATCAGTAGTTTATAAAATCTTCACTAAAGTTCTTTCACACCGCTTGAAGGTAACACTGGACATGGCTCAACCGAGAGAACAAGCTGGATTCAGGAGTGGCTACAGCACAATAGATCATATCCACGTGCTGAGAGAACTAATTGAAAGAGCGAGGGAATATGAACTTCCATTGTGCATGGCTTTTATCGATTATGAAAAAGCCTTTGATTCGGTGAAACCATCAGCAGTTACAATGGCTCTGAAAACCTGCGGTATTGAAGATGCATACATTAATATTATTAATAACATCTATGGAAATGCAAGTGCAAAGATTAGGCTGTTTGAAAATACAACACACGTAAAAATTGGAAAGGGAGTGAGACAAGGGGACACCATATCTCCGAAGCTCTTTAATGCCACATTGGAGGGTGTTTTTCAGTCGCTGAGCTGGGAAAACAAGGGGATAAAGATTAATGGAGATTATCTAACCCACCTTCGTTTTGCTGATGACGTAGTCATTTTTGCAACTACCCCATCAGAGCTGCAGAGTATGATCCAGGAACTTGCTGACCAGAGTAAAGAAGTGGGATTAAAAATGAACTTTCAGAAGACAAAAGTGATGTTCAATGCTTTTACAAGAAATGAAGATTTATCGATTGATGGAGAAAAGCTGGAGATAACAGACACGTACGTTTATCTTGGACAGCAGATATCAAGTGAGGGTCGCATTGATGAAGAAATTAATCGGCGTGCAAAACTTGCCTGGAGAGCTTTTGGAAGAAACAGCATAATTTTCAAGAGCAATATGCCATTATGTCTTAAAAGAAAAGTGTTTGATCAATGCATCCTTCCAGTGCTTACGTATAGTGCAGAGACGTGGACCTTAACTAAAAGAGACATACAAAGGCTGCAGACAACTCAAAAAAGCATGGAGAGGTGCATACTTGGTGTAACCAGGAGAGATAAGAAGAGGAACTCGTGGATCCGAAAAATGACAAGAGTTGAAGACATCATGATCAGAGTTAAATCCCTGAAATGGCAATGGGCTGGACATACTGCCAGAAGGACAGATCATCGATGGACAGCCGAAATTTTAGATTGGATTCCAAGGGATAGGAAAAGACCCAGAAGAAGACCATATGGGAGATGGGTGGATGAAATTCGAAAGTATGCAGGGGTGACATGGAGGAGACTGGCACAAGACAGACCGTTGTGGAGGAAACTTGGGGAGACCTTCGTCCAGCAGTGGATTGATAATGGTTGACAATGATGATGATGATGATACACGAAAACGAGATGTTATTAAGTGCGAAATTGTAATATGTGATTTTGGAGCATCTATCTCGAATCAACGTTCAATTTGACAAATATTTTCCTCCACAAACAGAAGTGAGCTACAGACCCGTTCACAGCAGATCCACCATCAATCTTCACTATTGCTGAGCGGGAACAGTTAATTGACATTTCTTCAGACTCCACACTGAAAATGACATTCTCTTCCGGAGCTCAGCCACATTTTTGGAACAGTGTGGCAAAGGAATACCCAGAATTGAGTAAAAAAGCCATGGGAGTTTGTCTTCCTTTTGATACATCCTACTTTTGCGAGGCAGGATTTTCAGCTCTGTCGGTAATAAAATCCATATATATGTAGAAGCAAAGCTAACGTCGAGAAGGAGATCCGTGTAACTGTATCGAACATTGTCCACAGATTCGATGTTTTATGAGACAAGAAACAAGCTCCCCCAATCCCACTAAGACGCAAAAACCTCTGTTATGTAGTTTCTAAAATTACTGTAAAAATGTGAAAGCCCAATGAAGAGCGTTACCATTGTGAAAATATGCCTATCTCATCAATTTCTTCTTAATCAGTTCTGTAAGTTTTTTTTTTATTTTTTTACATGACAAAGAATACAAGCTAGTAATATAAATGACTATTTTCTTTTAAAAAATGCCACAAACTCAAATTTGGGCATTTTTTTATTTTGGGTACAGGGGCGTCGCATTGAAAATGTGACGTGTGAAGGGCGGCACGGTTTCAAAACGTTTCAGAACCCCTGCTCTAACCCATCAGATGTTTCGGGGTCTTTGCCTAAAAATTTGTTTTCGAGGAGTTTGTGCCACCCGTTATCACCCAAATCTGTATGGAGTAGGCCGTCAGCAATTTAGGGACTGGGTCTTTGAATGGTTCACAACCAAAGCGGTTGGACAAACACATTACCTCTAATGAGGGACTCGAAGAAAGGCCAAATTCGGACGATAAGTAGAATCCCCTGCTTCTCGCCTTTATGCTGTAAAGGATTCAAACTATATCGTCCTTGAGCGAGAATCGAACCGCTGGAGTATTCTAAGTTTAAATTTCGTAGCACATACCATAACATCTTGACACTCCGTAGTCTTTCTAAATGCTGAAGAAAAAACTACTCTCCAAAACACAGTTGCTTTAATTCGAATGAATAACCTTTGAAGGTTATAACGAAGTAAATTTCTCCGTCATTTTTGTCCACGCCGGGGCTCGAACCCGGGTTCCCTCATTCCGGAATAAGTCGCTCTACCAATTAAGCTACGCAGACGTTCGTTGTCGCTGTTATCTGCCTTTATGTCGTGTGCGTCCTGCTGGGCAGGGACGTCACATGCCCCCCCCCCCCCCCGAAAGAGGGCCGGGCGCATGGCCAACGGGTCACCCATGAGCATGAATCGTTGCAGGCATCCATCCGCTGTAGAACGTGCACTTGAGAACTTCCAGTCAATCTGGTGTGTGGAATGCAACGTCACACACATTGTGGAAATAACATCACACCATTGCGAGATCTTGAACGATCGGGTCATCCGGGAAGTTCGGGCGCCATTATAACGAAGTGAATTTCTCCGTCATTTTTGTCCACGCCGGGGCTTGAACCCGGGTCCCCTCATTCCGGAATAAGTCGCTCTACCAATTGAGCTACGCGGACGTTCGTTGTCGCTGCTATCTGTCTTTATGTCGTGTGCGTCCTGCTGGGCAGGCACGTCCCAAGGTACAAACTGGCAGTACGTATATTAACTTCGTTGCAAGTACCACTGCGCAGTGTAGTATTTATGAAACTATTGTTTGCATCCCAAACATTTAGAGTTTCCAGGACGTTTTAACTGGGTGTGCATTTTTGCTGCTAATGAGAGTCTCTAAATAGCATAGTATTAATTTCTTTATCCTATGATTTAATTTCAATCGAGTAATATTTCGATGCCTTAAATTTTCCTTTTTGGCTGCACTGATATATTTCAATTAAATACTCTTTACAATTCAAAATATGTTTCGTAATAGTCCTTTCATTTCAGTTATGTTTTATTTATGTCATTCTCTTTATTATTACAGATCATATACATAAAGATTTCAAGATGTTCATAATATCAAAGCCAGCGTTTAGAAGGTAAGATTAAATAAACTTTCATTTTGAGAATATTTATCGTGATACTATGTTTTAATAAACAAAGACATCGCTCTTTCCACGTTTTAACACACAGAAACCGAATAACGCGCTAGATATCGAGAGATCCGAGATTCAATTCCCCGGCTGTTACCGAATAGCAATTTTTCGGTTGCTGTGTGTTGTTAAAACGTAGAAAGAGCGATGTCTTTGTTTATTCACTGACGCCACGTATTTGGATGACTTTTACTATGTATTATGTATTATATGTTTGTTGTGAATACTATGTATTAGGGGAATGCAAAAGTTTCCGCCGTTTTAAGGAGAATGGAGGCAGGAGCAATCAGGAAACCAGTACACATTTATTCAATGAAATATTGGACGTTAGCATCAATGATATTTTGTCATTTTTCAGGCAATAAATGAATGCACCTGTGATTCAAGAACACGGGTTTTGAGCTGAAGAACGCAGTGACGAAAGTTTCCACCTCTGGAACTATGGCGAACCGCTGTTGGGCTAGGGAATGTTGCATAGAGCGAAACAGATGAAAGTCTGAACGTGCAATGTCCGGGTAGTAAACCTTGTGCGGTAAAATCTCCTAGCGTAACTGTTCAAGGGTTGATTTCGTGGTGGCACTGACATGTGGTCTGGCGCATTATCGTGTAACAGGATGACTGGGTGGCGTCCTTTACCTATACATGGGCGTTTTTGCTCGACTGCAGCGTTCAGTTTCATCAACTGATCGCTATATCGTTGTGCAGTGATTGTTTAGTCCGGTTTCAACAGTTCGAAGTACAGCACTCCGTGCATATCCTACCTCACACACAAAAGCACCCTTTCCCCGTGGATATCCTGTTTTGCAGCGGATGTTGATGGCTGGCCTGGGTCGACGCAGGATCGCTTGCATACGGGGTTGTCGCAATAGACCCATTTTTCATCCCCGGTGGCAGCCTTCTACAAGAAACTCTTCCCTTGTAACCTCTTCAGCAACGACATGCAGATGCCTAATCGTTGACCCATATTACGCTTCGTTAAAGTATGCAGAACCCATGTACCAATCTTCTGGATCTTCCCCAAAGTTTGTAGATGCCGTATCACCGTCGACGGTGAAATTTTCAAACGTTTCGCCTTTTTCGTGGTCTATTGTGTGGCATCCTCATGCCACAGAGATTCCAGACTCTTGTTTGGGAGTTCCTGCGGTGTACCTGCCCCGTGGCTTGCCTTCCAAGCTTAGATCACCTTTCTTAAACCTGGCAAACCATTCTTGACACATCCGCTCACCCATAACCGTTTTGCCATACTCCTGAACCGTATGCTTCACTAGCACGTTTCCCTAAATTAAACATAAATAACATACAGTGACACAAATGAACTTTATCGACCGTCATGCTTGTCTTCATGTATGAACTGACAGCACGGGCCGGTTAGAGCCCTTCAGCGCCCGTTAGCAGGAGCGGCGGAAAACTTTTGCATACCCCTGATATTTTTTCTAGTAAAAATATCCATACGGTATTTTAGCATACGAACGGATCCAAACAATTGAAAGCTGTGCAGTGGAAACAATAGGTCTGCCGTCTCGTGCGAAAGAAGTGTATTGAAGATATTGATCTCATAGCTAGACATCTGCCTTCAAAGAATAGGTGAACGCAGTAATAAGTTATATTCTTGATACTGCACATTTGTATGTTGTAGGAGGATATATACCCTTGATGTCGTACCAGAGTGGAGTTGCTTCATTATTTGATGCTTCCCTTGACAGTAAAGATTTGAGCCTACCATATTTGACATAGGAATGACAAAAGATCCTTTTCTATAAGGCTTGAAGAGCATAAAGTCGATGTCAAATATGGCAGGAAGGAAAGTATCAAATAATGAAGCAAACACACTCTGGTGCGACATCAAGGGTGTTTATTGCATAGGGTAGGCCGAAAATCCCGAAATGTTTCTGATCGAATCGCTGTAGTGCAGAAAAGTTAAAGATAAGGTAAAAATATATATAAATATAAATCAAACAATATTTTCCGTTCGTTCATGACGATCGAAATTATAGAAACTGCTAATATTTACGCAATTTTATTGATTTTGTTTTGTAATTATCAAAGAAATTACAATCGAATCGCTGTAGTGCGGAAACGTTGCCTCTACAGTCCGTCCCACAATTATATTGAAAGGTGTAAAAACAGAGTAAATGTATGATTAGTGAAAATGTACGCAACCCATTAACACAGTGGTGAAAATAAACCTCATAGTCTTTACAGACATATTCTACGGATGAGAAAATAATAATTTCGGATATGTATTAAACGTTTTAAACATGTAATGCTCTGAAACTGTCCCACAATTATATGGCATTTCACACAAACGCGCGAACACTAACAGGCATTGTTAAGGAAATTAGCTTGGCGTCAGAGCAGAATAAAATAATCGGTAAGCGTGATGAAGCTGATTCAGTTTTAACAATGTCACGTGGGAAACAGCTGTCTACGGAAGAGATAATTCACGTTACAGAGTTTCACGATCAAGAAATGAATGTAAGTGAAATCTCAAACAAATTAAAACGATCCAAATCTTCTATTTATAACGTTTTAAGTGGTAGCAAAATATATCCAGCTCAGAAACGAACTGGACGGCATAGTAATGTTTCTCCTCGAATGAAACGACATATCCGGAAGCTCGCTGTTCATGATAATCTGTCTGTACGGGATGTAAGTCGACATGAAAACGTAAAAATTTCGAAAGTACGGTTCACAGAGTATTGCAGCAAACACCCCTAGTGAAATATGCAAGACTGTTAAAAAAAACCGCCTTTAACTGCACCGCACATACAAGCTTGATTAACTTAGGCCAAAGACTATGTCATGGAAGGACGAATGGCTACAAGTATTATTTAGTGATGAAAGGAAACTTAATTTAGATGGCCGAGACGGTGCGAAATATTATTGGCATGATATGAGAACGGAAAATCGCCAAATATTCAGCCGACAATACGGAGGACGTTTCGTAATGGTATGGGCCTTTTTTTGGATTTAATGGGCAAGGTAATATCTGTGTTTTCTCAGGATATCAAAATGCCGTAATATACCAGGAACTTTTAAAGGACAGTTTGTTCCCAGCTGCTGCTGAAATAGGTCATCCTGATTGGGTTTTCCAGCAGGACAACGCGAGCATTCACAGAGCAACCTCTACGATGGCCAGGCTGAGATCAAACGATGCCAAATTACTGCCGTGGCCAGCTTTTAGCCCGGATCTCAGCCCAATTGAAAATCTTTGGAGAATTTTAGTTCGAAGTGTTTATGCCAATCACCGGCAATTTTCAAGCATTAATGATCTGCAAACCGAAAGTTTGAACTGTTGGTATAATATTGACCGTACAGTTATGCATAATTTAATATACAGTATGCCAGGACGCATATTTCAGCTTATTGCGCGTCGAGGAAAGTCCATTAATTCAGCGAACTATGCGCAGGGAATTGAAGATGATCAGTATTGTCAGTGACATGCCTATATGGAAAACACTGATTTCTACGAAGAACTGGATATTTCGTCTACACTGGTGTCAGGAACGTGACTGCACACTGGAAGGCTGGGAAAAAGTCATGTGGTCTGATGGGTCACAATACACCTTCTGTACTGAGGGTAAGTGGAAAGTTTGGCTGGAGCCTCATGAAACAATGGACTTAGATTGTCTTGTAAACACAACTCAAGGCTCTGGAAGGGAATGCTATGAGGTGGGGAACGCTCTGTTCGTACTCAGCGGTTCCCCTGATATTGCTGGAACGTACGGTGTTCTCCAACGATTATCTAAATATTGCTGTCGATCACGTCCTTCCAGCAATGATGACTTTCTATCCAGCAAATCAATCCACACACTTGACGTGGACCAGGAACACTAAACAGAAGTCATCGCTCTTTCCACGTTAGTAAGTGATTCACGGAAAAACTATCATCGGCCGCCACCGGGAATCAAACCCAGGGTCTTCCAGTTACGCGCCGGACATTCTACTACTGCACCACAGTAGCCTCGAATTCTCCAGACTCACATGTGATTAACTGCCAAACCACATGGCAGGTTGTTTCATGGAGCCCCGCACAATGCTGGGGATTCACCAAAAATGGGAGGCAGCAACTGAACCCCCGGTGGCGCAGTGGTCTAAGCGATGGCCTCTGATCATTCGTCCGTTAGGGGTCCGGGTTCGAATCCCGGTGAGGCATGGATGTTGTGTTTGTCTTACGGCACTGGCTCTTTCCCTTCCCTGGAGTCAGTGGCCCTAAATTAGGGACGGGCGACTGCTTATTGCCCATTGAGTTGCTCACGGTGGTCGTTAAACCTCCAATCAAAAAAAAAAAAAAAAAAAAAAAAAAAAAGCAACTGAACAAGTAACTAGAAGGCGAATAAGTACTTAATCCACACACTCGACGTGGACCAGAAACACCAAACAGACGTCATCGCTCTTTCCACGTTGCTGCCTTCTATCTTTGGTAAATCCCCAGCGTTGTGCGGGACTCCATGAAGCAACCTGCCATGTGGTTTGGCAGTAAATCACTTGTGAGTCTGAAGAATTCGAGGCCGCTGTGGTGCAGTGGATTCATTCCCGGCGCGTAACTGGAAGACCCTGGTTTCGATTCTCGGTGGCGGCCGATGAAAAATTTTCCGTGACTCACTTATTGACGTAGAAAGAGAGATGACTTCTGTTTGGTGTTTTTATCCAGCAGGTGACGGCTGTTTCATGGACGACAATACTAGTGTCCGTCGCGCAAGATGTGTTCAGCAGTAGTTCAGAGAGCATGATAGCGACTTCCACCATCTTCCCTGGGCACCACAAAGCCCGTATCTTAACAGATCGTGGAACAAAGTCTTCTTCCGTCAAATCTGAGCCCGTTAGAGGACTGTCTGGTAAACGCCTGGTATGCTGTAGAGGTAGATGCACTCTAACACCGTGTGGAACCTATGTCAAACCGCATACGTGCTGTAATTCGGGCTAAAGGTGGTATATATATATACAGTATATATAGTTTAAAAGCAAAATTAACAGCCAATATAATTTAAAAGCAAAATTAACAATCCGAAGTAGTATTAACGTGAAAAACCTTTGTTTTACCTTCCAAGCACAGTAATGACGTCAGATTTTCAGGGATATGGCAAGAGCCCCCGTTTGCCCACGCAGTATAGTAGACCATGAAATGAACATGAAGACAAGTTCTAAAACGCAGCCCCAGTGGCGCAGTGGTCTAAGGCGCTGGCCTCTGAGCGTTCGTCCGTAAGGGGTCCGGGTTCGAATCCCGGTCAGGCATGGATGTTGTGTTTGTCTTACGGCACTGGCTCTCTCCCTTCCCTGGAACCAGTGACCCTAAATTAGGGACGGGCGACTGCTTATAGCCCATTGAGTTGCTCACGGTGGTCGTTAAACCTCCAATCAAAAAAAAAGTTCTAAAACCTGCTATTCGAGTACACTCTCCCGATTTAAATAACATCGGCGAAACTGATTAGCTGTAGAACACAAGTCGGGGAGAAAATCTTGTCTGACTTTTTCACTCACGTAATTTGAAGTTTTTCTAAACGTAGAGTGGTCTAAATTCTTACTGAAACTGTTCACTGTTAATATTATTTTGTCCATTCCTTGCGTCTGCTGTGGATGTGGAGTGAGTCCGATACGTTTTGCAACTTTTCTTTTGGTTCTTACTTGAGCGCCTCTATAAATCATTTACCAAAAGTCAAAAACGATATCTCAACGTGTCATATTTTGGAAGGTGATTCATTTGCCTTTGGCTGTTATCGTACTCGCGCCTTGCAAAACAAATATTTTACTTTCAGTACATTGCAAAAAAAGTATCGATTTTAATATCCCGCTGGATACTAGACCTAATGGCCTGTTTTTAGACGTGTGGTGCTTCTTTATCGTCCTCATACTTACTGTTCTTATCATTAAGTTTTACTGGAGCTATTCTTGATAACAAATGCTGTTTTGAATAATCATATACTGACACATATTTTTCGTCCAGATTATTTTCACAATGAAAAGTGAAAGTAATACCTTCAGTACAGCCAAAATCTGCTTTTCGAAAAATATTTTGGCGTGCATCGCGTTGAGAAGCATGTTTAACTGTATTTTCGTTCCTTGTAGATGCACTGCATTTTGGGGAATACCGTTATGCTATACAACATAAAATATTTGAGGGTTTCATTTTTGATGTTTAAACTTTCTTACAATTCCGCTTTTAATCAAACATTTGTAGTGTGAATTTGTTCTGCATCCTCTGGTTCGGGTAGCAACTCATGCATTGTTAGCTTTTTTCAGTACCTTTAGAAGAGTATCCAAGGTTGGGAAGGGACTTTCGTGTTGTCTTCAGATTTAATCCTTTAACGACCCTGATCCCAAAATCTGGTATCACTCTATATACCATAACGCCAGAAACTGTATGCTCTTTCACTTCTTTCTTTAATAACAACAATAGTGACTGAGGGTGACTCCTGCTGATCCCTCATAGGTCGAGAAAATTTGAAGAACAAGTAAGGGAAGGAAATCTGACTCATTCTAGACAGGCGTTTCGGGCGGCTATGGCCGTTTGTACGTACGGGCGTTCTGGGAGTTATGGTCGTTAAAGGGTTAAATAAAGGCTTAACGGCCAGTTCGGGATGGATTTGATTGTTTCTTAGTTTAAGAAATACAAGGGCCATTTAAAACGTTTTGCACATTGAGGGTTACCTCTTCAAAATACGAATTTATTTCACAACATACTTTTACAGGCCTCCGATGTAATCCCCATGTTTGTTTATGACACCGGCCCAACGTTTGCGCAAGTCTTGTATTCCAGTCAGGACACCTCCATTGTTGAGGCGTCGGTTTACTCGGGTCACCACATTAGAAAAGTTCTGAATCACTTCCCGTGGAGTGGGGTCTTCAGTTTTGGGAACAAGTCATAATCTGGTAAGCTCATGTCAGACTGTATGGCGCGTGCGGAAGCAATTCCAACCCGTGTCTTCCGCATTCCCCTATTTTTGTTTCGCCTATTCCTGCCACATCGAAAATTAATGAGTTCCGCCATTTTAGGCGAGGAAATAATTCTTGATTCGCCTATTCCTGTCTCGCCTAAAACTTTCACCTGCTAGAGGGGAGGGATTCACCTGGAGCAAACTTCCTTTTCCGCCTATTCTTGTTTTGCATATTCCTGCTACGTCGAAATTTAACGGGCGAGAAAATATTACATTATTTCGCTTAAGCTTTGACCGAGTGATTTTAAAGAAAGATACATCTTTACCTCCCGTGATTTTTTTTTAATCGAAACACTAAATCTTTCGTGTGTTAAAAAAAGGGACAATATTTCCTGTGAAAAAAGAAAGCTAGTTTTACCCCTAGGGTTTGAAACTAGTTTTATTTCTTTAATCGAAAAACAAAAAGCCAATTGGAAAATAGAGTTATGCAAAACATTTATAATTTAACAAAAAAAGGGGGGAGGGGGATGTTCACATTATTTCACATACGCTTTAACGGAGAGATTTTAGAAACGATACATCTTTACCTCCCGTGATATTTTTTTCTTTATCGAAACAGTAA
This sequence comes from Macrothele yani, assembly GCA_039090855.1. NCBI lineage: Eukaryota > Metazoa > Arthropoda > Arachnida > Araneae > Macrothelidae > Macrothele > Macrothele yani. The sequence goes on from CM077012.1 coordinate 35,442,300, forward strand.
ATATTTCGTGCGTTAATGTAGGAGACAGTAAATGCCGAGTAAAAAGTAAAAAACAGAAGGCAGTTGTCAGAGGTAGTCGTCAGCGTGATTAAGGTATTAAATGTGTCGTCCAATCAAAATCGTGATAAACTATAGTGAGGGGTGGGGAAGGGGTTATGTGGGTGTAAGGCAGAATTCAAGAAAGCGTTGATAATGAAAAGGTAAAGAAGAGTAAAGGGTAGCCCACCGGACATTTTGGAATAAAATAAAGCCCACCGGACATTTTGGATGTTGATGCGGGATCCGGAATAAAGCCCACCGGACATTTGCCCACTATGGATGATTTGTAGATAATACATAACGTCGGAGGACGTTTCCGGTCTAGTCTAGGAAAAGTGATCACATAAATATTTATGTACTGTATAAAAATTGCACTTTGTTTTAGAAATGTTGAATTTAAGGGGCGGGGGAGTTACCTCCAAACCTAAACTAAAATGCATATATTAACCTTTGTCATGGGTTCAAAAAGCTCATACTTAAATCACAAGACAACGATATCAATAGACGAACAGCGCACTTAAAAATTTAGAAAAGTTTAACCCCTCAAATGTAAACTAACATATATGATCTTTTTCATGGGATCTAAAAAGCTCAAACTTAAATCATTAGACAACGCTATCAACAGACGAGCAGCACACTTAAAAATTTGGAGAAGTTTAAATTTAATGGGTGTTAACCCGCTAAATGTAAACTAACATATATAATATTTTTCATGGGCTCTAAAAAGCTCAAACTTAAATCACAAGACAACGCTACCAATCGAAGAACAAAGCACTTGAAAATTTGGGAAAGTTTAAATTTAAGAAGTGTTAACTCGCAAAATGTAAACTAACATATATAATCTTTTTAATGGGATTCCTTGTGTTCACTCTTGTTGTTTGCCTAATTTCAAAACAGTAGAAACAGATTTGTTATAATGGTAAAGGATAAGGTTTTTACATTATGGACCAAAACATATTGTAATACACTGCCGGACAATTGCTAAGGACGGATGACAATAGCAACGATAGCCACCATAAAATGGAAGGCAAGAAAATGTGGAAATTAGCATAAGTGTGGGATACAGTAAGACGTGTTGTGCGTATGCAAATTTTGGATTGCCGAACTTGTTCGTGATGTCATAGCGCTGATAAGAGATATAAAGGATTTGACGCGTATTGACCATTGTTGTTCAAACGCAAAGTTGAAAGGGAAAGAATCAATTGACGAACTTGCAATTTTCAGTATGTCTTCCTGACATCACCTAGATGATTTTACGCGTGGCCGTATTATTGGCAAGATTGAAGAAGGGCAAAAAATAACAGATGTTGCCAGGGAGTTCGACGTCAGCCACAGTGTTGTTTCAAGGCTTTGGAAATCATTTCAAACAAATGGAGAGTGTAGCAAACGTCACGGGGGAGGTCGTGTTCGGAGTACGACACCTGCAGAAGATCGGTACATAGTGCTATCAACAAAAAGACACCGGCGCAGCACAGCTAGTGAGGTAGCAAATCAGTTTATGGCTGCTACTGGCAAGCGGATCTCCCGAAAAACTGTCGCCAGACGCTTGCATGAAGGAGGGCTATACGCCCGTGGTCCTGTTGTGTGCATCCCATTGTCCAGACGTCACCGTACCGCCCGTTTGCAATGGTGCCATCAACATCGCAATTGGACTGATAACGACTGGTCTGCTGTCCTCTTCTCAGATGAGAGTAGATACAGTCTATCGTCTGATTGTCGACGACAACTGATCAGGCGTGATAGTGGTACTGCATATTGTCCAGCAAACATACAGGAAAGGGACCGATATCCGACATGTAGTGTCATGGTATGGGCTGACATCATGATCAATGGCCATACGTCCCTCTATGTGCTTCCAACTGGGACTATGACTGGCCAACGATACATTAATGATGTTCTGCTACCTCATGTTCGCATGTTCCGTGGTGCTGTCGGTGATAGATTCATTTTCATGGACGACAACGCAACATGTCATCGAACAGTCGCTGTCCAGGAGTGTCTTGAGAGCGAGGATTTTCAACGCCTCGTATGGCCAGCACGTTCTCCAGATCTGAATCCCATTGAAAATGTGTGGGATGCTTTTGGGAGGAGTCTTGCTGGTAGGCAATGCTCTCTAATAAACAAGGACACCCTCATCCGTGCACTGACAGAGGAATGGGATAAATTACCCAACAGCTGCTTGATAATGTTGTGCAAAGCATGACGCGACGTGTTGAATCTTGCATCGCCCTCCATGGTGGCCATATCCCGTATTGACATCTTACGCCGGAACGTCTGCGGACGGTAATTGCATTTTTTTCACGTTTACGTATTCTGCACAAAATGGCCTGTTTGTCCCTTGAACACGTTCCAAAGCCTTCTGGATTTCAGAGCACAATAAATTGTCTTTCTTGTAAAGTCCTGGCGTTCTGACATTATTTTATTTCACTTGGCATCCAACAACACTTACTTTTTTATGCGCTATATAGCCGTTTATGATCCGTCCTTAGCAATTGTCCAGCAGTGTATATCAAAAGTTTCTTCAAAAATTTAAACAGGATGTACATCAGTAATCAAATACAGATTTTTATTCGCCATGATGTCGTAGCTTAAACTTTTCGGCCAAAAACGAAGATAGTGCATGACCATATCGGACCAGGGAGTCCCGACACGAGCCCAACTTCATTGACAGACTACGAAATGAGCCCACCGGACATCAGCCACTTCCGAAAATGGCCAGATTTTATTGCTATTGAATGTTCACATGTGTAAATCCGAGTAGTAGAAATTTCCAGTCATAAAAATTCCCCATGTTAGAATGATCCCTTTCAGTTTGTAAGAAAACAAAATTGTTACAAACGGAAATAGGATATGGAGGAACTCTCCACTCGGTACCATTTTCCAGCCGCAGCACTGGGAGTGCATTTTTGAAACCACAGATGAAAATAAAAGGCAACGCGTTATGCCCTAATGCTTACAAAGCACCTAGGCTAAAGGGCACTTTCGCAAACTAGAAGCTATACATTTTAAGCAATACATTTACATATTACGTATGTATATAATTTAAAAAAATAAAATGAGAAAACTAAAAATAAAATGAGACTATAAAAATTAAATGAGACTATAAAAAATTAAATGAGACTATAAAACATTAAATGAGACTATAAAAAATAAAATGAGACTATTAAAAATAAAATGAGACAGAATTAGACACAACATATTGATTCTGAGCAGCTTACAAAGGAGTAAGCTTAGGGTTTATTTGTATTTTTTAAGTGGTAAGCATAATATTTGGTATGTGCACATAGGAAATAATATTTGTAAGAATCTGAGGATACATTAGTTACATCATTATATTCCCCTCGGGCTACTGAGAACCTACTAGCATCATGATAGTAAAATATTTGGTAGCGTTGGACGCCCCTGTGTATACGGTGCGGCTCTTTTGACTCAACATGAAGTGGTAAAAAGCATTTAAGTCGCCATAAAATAAACTGTGGTTGCCATACATGAACTTTTTAAGTGACTTCTGAATTCTGTTATGAGTGTCACAGAAATTTTAGTTATCCACATACCCTGCGAACCAGAGCTGGACAAGTAGCTGGTACATTAGGCTCAGATAATATTAAAGATGTCGATCCACAATTTCACTAGCTTCCTTCGCAGATAGTTCTGTACTCTTGGCCTTTGAACCGAAGAGGTAAACAATTATGTCATGGCCTCTTTTGCTTTTTACTCAGCATTTTATGTCTCTTACATTAACGCACGGAAGATTTCCTTCGGTATGTACACGTACCATTCGCAGAGAACTTAATTCCATGGGTTACCGCGGTCGCGCGGCTGCCCATAAGCCTTTCATCTCCGCTTTGAATGCTAGTCGTCATTTCGCATGGTGTAAAGAACAAGTATCGTGGACCGTAGATCAATAGAAACGGGACCTATGAGCGAATGAATTCAGATACACGATCCACCAGTCTCATGGCTGTGTGTAGGTATGGCGGAAGCCGGGGAACGCTGTTTACCACAGTGTACCGCTCCTACGGTCAAGTTTTGAGCTGGCAGTGCATTCGTGTGGGGGTGTTTTTCGTGGTATGGTCCCGGCCTATTGGTTATCGTGGACAAACCTGTTAACCAGGATGTCTACCTCGATATTCTGGACAATTATGCCCTACAAATTATGTGGCAATACTATGGAACCGAGCCTTGGTGATACCAGCAGGATAATGCACCGAACCATAAATCAAGGACTGGAACGGTGTGGTTTGTCGATAATTCCGTATCGTGTGTGGACTGGCCAGCACAGAGCCCTGATCCTGATCCCATAGATCACCTATGGGAGGAATTAGAGCGCCGCGTAAGAAGTTTGGAACCAAGGCCTACTACTAAGCAACAGTTAGCGGTAGCATTATGTACTGAATGGAAGCGCATACTTGTCGCTGTGTTCCAAAACCCTGTGGAAAGCATGTCTCGAAGGGTCAGTGCATGCATTAAGGCCAAAAGTGGACCGACACCGTACTAATGTATGTCAATAAATGTTATGTTGTGTTTCTCTTCTAGGTGTCCGGCGACTTTTGTCAATAGAGTGTATGTACGAGAGTTGTACCCAAAGTATTGCAAAAGTGGACATAATTTTTTTATTAACTGACAGGGGTCGTTCAAATTGCAAATTTTGGTAGAGTAACTCGTTCTCTATTCAAAGGCACTACTCAATATAGTCCCCATCAGAAGCGATGCATTTGCGCCGTCGTTGAACCGAACTCTCGAATCCTCTTTGGAAACATTCAGGTGTGGTCTGTTGGATCGACTTTTTTACAGCCATTTTCACCTCGTCTTTTTCATCATATCCTTGTCCCCGGAGACTTTCCTTCACTGTACCGAACAAGTGGAAGTAAGAGGGCGCCAGATCTGGGCTGTACGGTGGATGGGGGGGGGCCACCGGCCAACGTAATTTTCTGATTGACTGTTTTGTTGCCAAAGATGTGTGTGGTCTCGCATTGTCATGGTGAATGTAGAGCCTTTTCAGATGCTGGTTAGTTCCCTTCCTTCTTATGGCTTCCCTAAGCTTCTTGAGTGTCTCAATGTACTGCTTGCTAGTCACGGTTCGGCCACATTCCAGAAAATCAAGAAGAATGACACTCCTGTCATCCCTAAAAACAGTCACCATGACTTTCTGTGCTGATCGCTGGCTCTTGGACTCCTTAGGCCTTGGTGAAGAGGTGTGACATCATTCCATGGATTGATTCTTTGTTTCCGGATTTTAAAGATACGCCCACGTTTCATTCCCTGTCACCAAATGTATCCAGCAGATCAGAGCAGATTTCCACCCTTCTCTCCTTCAAATCGAATGTTAACTGCCGAGGTTCCCTTTTTGCACACACTTTCCAATACCCTAAATCAAAGAATATAAAGCTTCGCGTGAAGAACGTCAACTCCTGTTGAGATAACGTAAAACTGGCGATAACAGAGCCACCACTTCCTGGGAGCGTATATGCTCTACCGGAAAGCAAGCATTCAGGAGCCAAAGGCGTTAGAGGGGTGGGGAGTACGGCAGTGGAGCCTTCCTGTGATCCACGATAGTTTTCTTCGACCAGGTGACTATTTGCTTAGAGCAGTTTTTTTTTGTTTTTTTTTGCTGTTATTGTTTTCCGATATTCCGCCCGTCCCTTAGTTTGGTGAAACAAATACGCAATAGCAATTAATATTACTATCTAAATTAAATTTTAGCAAATATTATAGTTAGGCCTAAGAATCCGTACAAAATACAGACAATCCTTAGTATTTGGCATTTCTGAAAATGCTTCTGAAAAACTGAAGAGCAAACAAAATCTTTAAGTAACCCGATTGGCGCAAGAATACTAACATATCCTATTTGCGAAGTGATTATGCTACCGAGATGGTAACAATCACGTGCTGTGAGTAGCTCGGCATCGGCTGACTGTTCTTTCGTCAAATAGAAGTCATCGCTTTTTCCACGTTTGTAAGTAAGTCACGGAAAAATTTCTCATCGGCAGCCACCGGGAATCGAACCCAGGATCTTCCAGTTACACGCCGGATATGCTTCCACTGCACCACAGCGGCCTCGAGATTCTTCAAACTCCCAAACAACAAACTGCCAAACCACATGGCAGGGTTGCTGCTTTGGAGCCCCGCACAATGCTGGGGATTCACCACTGATGAACAGCAGCAACTGAACAAATAACTAGAAGGCGAATGAATAATAAATACACAGTTGACGTGGACCAGGAACATCAATATGAAGTCATCGCTCTTTCCACGTTTATAAGTGAGTCACGGAAAAATTTCTCATCGGCCGCCACCGGGAATCAAACCTAGGGTCTTCCAGTTACGCGCCGGATATGCTTCCACTGCACTACAAGCCAGCCTGAACTGAAGTCAACAGAAATGCGCATACGCAGCAAAGTGTAGTCTGCTCCGGCATCAGCCTGTATGTTGGTAATTGTGCATTGCTTCATGTACCTTATGATATGTCGATGCCAGTTACATCTCGCCGAGCTTTGACTTCTTCTCAGTTAGATATTCTTTGCCTAAGTCTTCCACCATCTTCTGTAGGGACCACAGTCCAGTAATGCAACGCGCTCGCGGATTCTGACTCGTCCCTCGGCAGGAATCAATTCATCCACTCGCTGACAATTCGTGTTAGTGGGCGCAGATGCTGGTCTCCCACTGCGTGGTTTGCTTTTCTTCAAACGTCTTCATCCATCTGTGCACATTGCTCTTGTCAATTGTGTCATCTCCGTAAACATTCTGTAGCCTTTTGTGCATGTCTGACAGCCTGTACCCTTCCTTCTTCAAGAACTCAATGACTGAACGTTGCTTAGAATCCATTATTTACCTCCAATGAAGAAGGGTTGCTATGGAAGAAGATTTACTCTATCAACATGTACAATTTAAACAACTTCTGCCAGTTAATACAATGTTATGCCCACTTTTGCATTACTTTCGGTACAACCCTTGTATATATATATACACTATCTACCAACAAGTAATTGGACACCTGTGATAGCAAAGGAAAACGAAGTTTATTCACCTTCAATAGTTGGGGGAGCCTCCACGAGCGGCGATTACAACTGCAACCCTCCGGGGCATACTCTCAACCAGGCGTTGTACGACGGCTGGTTATGAGTATGCCACGTAATTTCTTCCACTCGGTTTGGAAAAGACAGGTCAGTTCCTTCACTGATTTCGGACGGTGGGGGCACCCCTTAAGTCAACGTTCCAACTCGTTCCAGAGGTGCTCGATAGGGTTAAGGTACGGGCTCTGCGCAGGCCAGTCCATTCGATTAACCCTATTGTCACCGTACCAAGCCGTGGTGGACCTCGCAACATGACAGGTGGCATTGTCATCCTGAAAGTAACATGGGTCCACCCCGTAAAACTGCCACAACGTAGGAAGCGCATGGTCATCCAAAATGGTGCAGTAGGTCTCGGGGTTGAGTCTACCAGGAATTGCGACCAAGGGCCCCGTGCCATACCAGGAGAAACACCCCCATAACATAATTCCACCGCCGCCGGACTTCACAGTTGGCACAATACATTCCGACAGGAGACGTTCTCCAGACAGACGCCAAACCCAGGCCCTGCCATCCGAACGGTAGAAGGTGAACCTTGATTCGTCGCTCCATAGAACCTGCTTCCAATGTTCAACGGTCCACTGTCGACGTTCTTTGCACCACGTTAGCCGAGCAGCGCTATTGGACTTGGTGATCAAAGGCTTGTGGGCGGCAGCACGCCCATGATGACCGAGCAGATGGGATTCCTTAAGGATGGTATTCATTGAAAGAACACACGCGGATGCTTGTTGAAACTCCTCCCGGATGTGGCCCATCGATTTGATGCTGTTCTTCCGAATTTCTCTGGCCAGCACCCGTCGGTCTCTAACTCCCAGTTTTGTGGGTCTGCCGGGTTGGGGTACATTCCGACAGTCACCTCTCATCTTACACTTGACAATTATATAGCCCACTGTCGATTTTGGGTACTTCAACTTACTGGATATGTCACGTATACATCGGCCATTTCTGTGATACCCGACGATTAAACCTTTCTCGAAATCAGGGATCTCCGAACTGCGTGGCATCTTGCATGCGACTGGTTGCGTTGTTGTTTCCCGCACGATATTTAACGACGGCGGCCGTGACGTGTATCTGGACCGCAGATATCGTCGATTGCGATTGCAGGGGTGTCCAATTACGTGTTGGTAGATAGTGTATATTATTACGAGTGTCAATTTGCCTTTCTTTGGAAAGAAAATCACAATAATAAATCAAAATAATAAAATATAAACAACTTTACAGCAACGCATTCACGGACTAATGGGCTTCACCTGCAGTTCAGAGCATTGAAGTTGAGACCTTGGTCACATGATTACATCGTTTCAGAGTCTCTTCTTTCCAGTGGGCTATGTATTAAAGTTTTATGACGTCACACTCTCGCGACCATCTGCCCCCTTACGTCACGCGTTTTGTGCGTATTACGCATTACTTCTATTTTCTTCTAGAACAAAACGTGAGTTGTGCCAACTGCTTGGAGTTGATGTGTGTTTTTCACTTCAGAAAGGAAACTGTTGATACAGCATTTTTTGTTACATTTTTTGAATAGTCATTTGATAACGAGCGTATCCGCTGTGCTAAAATATGATTAATTCATTTTTATTAAAGCTGTCGAAGTTATCCCGACAACATGGAGGACTGAAACACCTCAGCCAAACATCTAAAAAATATAATTCGATTAAGAACCCCATGTTAACATTTATTGTTTAGTGTTTCATGTTCGGAAATAATAAAAACCATTTTAAAAAAAATTCTTACTCTAACACTAATAAAAAATTATCATTCATCCTTATTTTGATGTTTATGCTAAATTAATTTGTCTCTAATTCGTCTATCATTATTATTGTTTAGACTTAGCATCACAATACTTGGAAATAAAATATCAAAATATTATTTTTTTTGTGCCCTCATCCCCCCTTTAACCGAGCGATGCTGGGTGTTCCTGATATTGAACGTAATATGAGGAACAACTCTGAAAATTAAACATATTAGAGAATGAAACTTCTGTGGCGCATGAGGTAACGCTCGAATTCTAACTTCTTTATTTCTCCATAGTTAATGTTTCCCCTTTTGTCAAAAACATTTAATAATATGAGAGCTTTTCGTAAGTGTGAGTATGTTCCCTTTTACCACATTTACATGCCGCAAAAACGAAATAAAAATGTAATAATACCCTACCCAAAGGGATTTTAGGTTTTCCATGGCGTTGGCTTTAATCTCTGTAATCTTCCTGTTAAGATATTACACTTGCTATTACACGAGCCTCATTAAATGTCTGAAAAACAATTTCTCTGAAATATAATGGCATAAATATATTTTATAAATAACCCAAATTCCATTATATTTTACAGTTACGTTTTCCCGGCATGGATATCAGCCGAGATAAAAAAAATGAATTAATTAAAACTTCCCTTGCGGGAAAAATATATCGCCTGAAAAACTATTGTCTTAGACAAATATATTGATCCTCTTTCACTATTCTAAAAGAGGAATTACAATTCTGGCGATTAATTAAAAGAAATGGTTGAAATCCCAAAGTCGCTTTATTACTTTTTCTGAATATCTAGTGTGAGGAGGCAATAATTAAAGCAATTAATTAATTAACCACCTAACTAGCAGAGCAAAAAGCAAAATCGAGAACTGAAACTTAATTAACGCACTCCTTATTCTGGGAATGGTATCAGTTTTCATCATGGTATTTTAAAGGCTTCTCAGGTTTTGTTTAAAAATATTGCTTAATTAGCGAGGGAAAAAAGCGGCACAGCGAATATTATAGGTTTTTTTCCGCGGATTAATTTCTGCGGCTTTTCAGCATATTGAATTTTACTAACATTTCTAAATTTACTTCATTCCAGTCACGTGTCGGAGCAGGTGCCCGGTCCCTCCCCATGAGGTGTCACTTAGTCATTCGTCCTTTGTTGTTAGCTGCTTATTTTTAAATATACACTATCTACTAACAAGTAATTGGACACCTGTGATAGCAAAGGAAAACAAAGTTTATTCACCTTCAATACTTGGTGGAGCCTCCACGAGCGGCGATTACAGCTGCCACCCTCCGGGACATACTCTCAACCAGGCGTTGTACGACGGCTAGCGGTATTTTCTTCCACTCGGCTTGGAAAAGACAGGTCAGTTCCTTCACCGATTTCGGACGGTGGGGGCACCCCTTAAGTCAACGCTCCAACTCCTCCCAAAGGTGCTCGATAGGGTTAAGGTCCGGGCTCTGCGCAGGCCAGTCCATTCGATTAACCCCATTGTCAGCATACCAAGCAATGGTGGACCTCGCAACATGACAGGTGGCATTGTCATCCTGAAAGTAACATGGGTCCACCCGTAAAACTGCCACAACGTAGGGAGCGCATGATCATCCAAAATGGTGCAGTAGGTCTCGGTGTTGAGTCTACCAGGAATTGCGACCAAGGGTCCCGTGCCATCCCAGGAGAAACACCCCCAAGCATAACTCCACCGCCGCCGAACTTCACAGTTGGCATAATACATTCAGGCAGGAGGCGTTCTCCAGGTAGACGCCAAACCCAGACCCTGTCATCCGAACGTTAGAGGGTGAACCTTGATTCGTTGCTCCAGAGAACCTGTTTCCACTGTTCAAGGGTCCACTGTCGATGTTCTTTGCACCACGTTAGCCGAGCAGCGCTATTGGACTTGGTGATCAAAGGCTTGTGGGCGGCAGCACGTCCATGATAACCGAGCAGATGGGATTCCTTAACGATGGTATTCATCGAAAGAACACACCCGGATGCCTGTTGAAACTCCTCGCGGATGTGGCCCATCGATTTGGTGCGGTTATTCCGAATTTCTCTGGCCAGCACCCGTCGGTCTCTAACTCCCAGTTTTGTGGGTCTGCCGGGTTGAGGCACATTCCGATAGTCACCTCTCATCTTCCACTTGCCAATCACGTAGGCCACTGTCGATTTTGGGTACTTCAACTAGCTGGATATGTCACGTATGGATCGGCCATTTCTGTGATACCCGACGATTACACCTTTCTCGAAATCAGAGAGCTCCGGACTGCGTGGCATCTTGCATGCGACTGGTTGCGTTGTTGTTTCCCACACGATATTTAACGGCGGCGGCCGTGACGTGTATCAGGACCGCTGATATCGTCGATTGCAGGGATGTCCAATTACTTGTTGGTAGATAGTGTATCTGTACAGATGAAACTGAAAGCCCTCACTGACTAATCACCGAATCTCATAAACTACTGAACTTAGAACTTTCATATTTGGCAGGAATGTTCCTTTTACAACACAGAGGCACACTAATAAAGCATTTGTTCCTACGATCACTTTAAGTGGGTCTAAATGGGGTTTTTTAATAACCCAGCTTTGATAACGCTAGGACGTTTTGGAATGATCGAGCCATTGTTGCCCAGCAATTGAAGTCCCGCCCTAAGTTTTGAATGACTTGATTTGACCTGCTCAGTATATATTTTGTTATTTATTTATTCGTTCTGGATTTATTTAACAAAAAACCTTATAAATCACGTAAAAAGCGCTATATCAAAATATGCTTTGAATTTAAACATTTATTATCGTTTGGCATATCGAATGTCAAGGTTTTTTTGATTTGTTCTAAATTTTTTTAACAAAAAAACCCTTTTAGAAATATCACTTAAAAAGCGCTATATCATAATTTACTTTGCATTTAAACATTTATATTAACATTTGACATATCGAATGTCAAGGTTTTTGAGTCAAAATCAAATTACCAACATTCGTTTTCACCGAAGCAACGGGGACTTCATATAAGTGGTAAGGTGACTGCAATAAATATAAATATGCGGGTAGATTTACATAGCTATTGAAATTAAAAAAAAAAAAAGTTTCCCCCTTGAGATATTAGCGATGGCAACACAATTTTGCTCACGCTTTCAAAAACATCTGACCTGCTATCTTCTAAATGTACAGTTTCGAACGAAATTGTTTATAAGCAAGGTTCTTTTTTACCCTTTCCAACCGTAGGCTGAAGAAGCGTATATGCTTCAGCTTTGTCCGTCCGTCCGTTCGTCCGTCCGTCTGTCCGCACGATAACTCCCGTGAAAATGGTTCGATTTCCACGAAAATTTAGTATGTGATAGGGGACCACCTGGGGACGAACCCTGTTGAAAATGGGCGAAACAGGGTCAAAGTTCAGGACATAGGAGCGGGATTCATTCCATTGCTGTTATGCGTCATAACTTGCGTAAAAATGGTTCGATTTCGATGGAATTTTAGTGTGTCGTAGGGAACCACCTGGGGACGGTCCCTATTGAAAATAAATGAAATGGGGACAAAGGTCAGGACATAGGAGCGGGATCCATTCCATTGCCTTTATGCATCATAACTTGATTTCAATGACATTTTAGTCAACCCCCTATTTAACGGACTTCGATTTAATGAATTCCGCGATTTTACGTAAATTTTTTGTGGTCCGGACGGAGCCACATTGAAATTAATGCTTGGCGTTTCCCGATTTAACGAACACATTTCCTCAATTTAGCGAAAAAATTTTTTAAACCACCAAACTATGATAACCAGCATTTTCACGTTAAAAGTCAACTATTAGAAAGAGCGTAATTGGAAAATTTTACGCATGCAGTTAACCAGCGTTTCCAAGAACACCATCTGCGACACAGTTTGACGGAATCAGAAATCAGTTCGCCTTTCCTCCGACTATCAAGCGTAAGCTTCTTACAAGGGGAAGCAAATAACCAATAAGTTTCAAAGGAGCGCAACCTTTTCTTGCATGGGTGGGAAGCAGGAAAAAGAAAGGCAGTGTGTGGAAGGAAACCTAGAGTACCTTGGGGATTCTTATTTTCAGCTACAGATAGAACAATAGCACTCTGTGAAGTCAGGAACACACATGGTACGAACCCATTCCTGAACCTAGAGAATTCTTCGCCAAATCGCGCTTTTTTTTCTTCTCAGTGTTAAATCTACAGCTCAAACTAAACAACAGAGCTCGTTTACGGACAAAGTTTTGATGAACACAGGTAGCACTAGAAACGTTACTCACTGAAAGAAAGAGGACATATCTGCTTACGTATTCTACTATGAACGCTAGCTTAATTTTAACGTTTCATTCGAAAGGTTTCCTCGATTTAGCGAATTCCGCGATTTTACGTACAAGACTGTTGGTCCTTTGAAGTTCGTTAAATCGAGGTTTGACTGTATTTCCAAGAATTGTGTAACACCAGGGGTCAGCCACTCCCTTCCTAAAATCCTCTACATCTGATCTGATCTGATAAACAGATACTGCGAAAAGTGAAAAACGGGTCGTTTCACTTCCTTATTTAGGTAGAAGTTTGCTTAATGTATTGTCTTCAGTGTGGAATTAGCCTGAAGTTACACAGAACAGCAATTGAATTAGAAATACCTGTCTAGTAACGTGTAGCACCACCTTTCGCCCTGATGACGGAGGCGATTCGTCTCGGCATGGGCTCGACAAGACACCGGAAGCGTTGGAAAGCCATACGGATCCACGACCTCTGAACAAGCTCCCACAGTTCACGAAAATTTGATGGAGGAGCCTCAGAGCCTCGAACATCTCTCTGGATGGCATTCCAGATGTGCTCGATGGGATTGAGGTCAGGTGACCTAGCTAGCCAAGAAAATTTGATGGAGGAGCCTCAGAGCCTCGAACATCTCTCTGGATGGCATTCCAGATGTGCTCGATGGGATTGAGGTCAGGTGACCTAGCTAGCCAAGGAAGCGAGGTCACGTCGGTGGAGTGTTCACCCAACCATTCGGATACAATTCGGGAGCGATGGCACGGTGCATTGTCTAGTTGCAGGATGAGGTCCCCAGTGGGATGTTGAAGACGCACAAACAGGAGCAAATGGTCGTCCAGGATATCCCGGTAACGTTGACCTGTGATGGACGATGTCACACGTACCAGGGATCCCATTTCAGTTAACGTAAACAGTCCCCAGACGAGAATGCCACCCCCACCAGCTTGAAGAGTGCCCTGCTGGCAAGAAAGGATCCATCGCTTCATGAGGTTTTCGCCGTACTCGTATCCTGCCATCCGCATGTACCAACGTGAATCTCAACTCATCAGTCCAGGAAACATTTTTCTACATTTCTTGGGTCCAGTGGCGATGTTCCTGCGCCCATGCTAATTTTTGCACCCTGTGATGTGCGGTCAGCATCGGTACCCTCGTGGGACGATGGCTTCTGTACCCCATAGCGAGGAGATGGTTCTGGATGGTGTGGCTGCTTACACGTTTTTGTGGACCAGCGTTAAATTGCAGAGTGAATTCTTGCACTGTGGCCCGTCTATCCGCTGTTGCAATGCGAGCTAGCCGACGATGACCCCGCTCATCTACACGCTGTTGTCCACTGCAGTTGTCTCTTGCAGGGATGGTTTTACCGGATTCGATGTACTCACGGTGCACCCGTGACACAGTGGCTCGTGAAAATCCGAGAGCCTGCACGACTTCCGAGGTTGAGTGACCCATTCGTCGGGCCCCGATAATTTGCCCACGATCAAACGCGCTTAGATCCTTCGTCTTACCCATACTGCGTCCGACTCTTTCTGATTCCCGTCGCATCGCTCCTTCTAATGTCGGATCGCTGCATACGTCAGGTCGTTTTCGTTTACAGGGCCGCCCACAGCGCCACATTTGAAAAACGCCAGCTGTCTCTAATTCAATTGCTCTTCAGTGTATATGTCCAGACGACCTTTGTCAATATAGTGTAGCGCGGCCCCTTCTAAATTGAGATCTGTAAACATTCTACCATTTACTCACTGTGAAATGACAGCCATCTGATCTGTAATGGCTGTTGGCGACACCCCAAGTTACCCTTGTTTCTGAATTGATTCGCGGCCTTTGCGAAATTATTACAACCACTGTGTTGTACAATGTGGTATCACGCTCTCACAATATGGCTGCTTCAACATTTCGTGCGGTTCAGAATTCGTTTTACCTAAACGAACTCAGAACTTCAAAGCTCCAAGCTGTTCCACTGTGATATCCATGACCCGACTGAGAGGTTGGCGTAAACAGACGGTTCTTGACAGCGTTCTACTCAAGGTCCAGTGCAACGCAACGGCTCGGAGGGGTTGTAACGTACATTCTAATTTAACTTTCCTTTTGAGATTCTTTTCTATGTAAATTTGAGTTCGTTCTCTTAGATATTTTCAAACCTTAAAATTATTTTTTCCCTCAAACGGGAATGACGTTGCCAACAATCGTAGTTAGGAACGAGAGTGACGTATGTATGTGATATGAACGAGAAGAGATATACACTATATTGGCAAAAGTCACCGGTCACCTAGAAGAGAAACACAACTCAGCATTTATTGACATACATGTACATTAGTACGGTGTCGGTCCACCTTTGGCCTTAATGTATGCACTGACCGTTCGAGACATGCTTTCGACAAGGTTTTGGAACACAGCGATATTTATGCGCTTCCATTCAGTACATAATGTTGTGGCTAACTGTTGCTTAGTAGTAGGCCTTGGTTCCAAACTTCTCATACGGGCAAACTTGTCTATGGGCACGACCACGGTAACCCATGGAATGAAGTTCTCTGCGAATGGTACGTGTACATACCGAGGTTCCAGAACTTTTGCTCACCTGTACACTGAAGTCTTGTGCAGTACTCCGTCGATTAGCTGTAACTACTCTTCAGAGGCTTCGACGCCCTTTATCACTGATTTTCTATGCTCTGCTGGTGCGTTTTGCTGCTTCAGGCATGCCATGTGTCATCCACTTATTCAGTATATCCAAAACAGTTGACTTAGGTATGTTTAAACGCCTCTCGGTTTCTCTTATGGACAACCCACTAATATACCACCCAACAATCTTTCCGTTCTCAAAGTGAGTTCTCCTCCGCTGCGACATTTTCACTCAATCTCAAAGTGCGAGATGATCGCGGTCAGCTTCAGGCTTGTTTTTACACAGTTTCTTAACAACGCAGCGGATCCGTTCATTTGCTTTTGAAGGGGTGTCTGTTGACCTTTGTCAATATAGTGTATATTGTCAATATAGTGTATATTTGCGACGCAATTGTTTGAAGTGTGGGGAAGTTATATCGTTGCTGAGTTTGATTGTACGACAGCTAATTAAGGTATGTGAAGTTGTGTGTTTACCACGCCGTGAGATGTTTTTGATTTCGTCTAAAGTTACTGGACCAGTTAAAAGTTTACGCAAGTAAATTGACTTTCTGTATATGTTTCCTCTGGCCCTAACAACCTTAATTTAAAGTGAGCTATCCGGTACAGTTCGTTGCATAGCATTTACCTTTAGTTTAACATCTATTCAGCCTGACATTTGGAACTTTAACATAACCAATCTTACATAAGGTAAAAAGTGTTACGTTATAGGGTTCGTTCACACGGAGGAGAGTCTGTTGTATGCTGTGATGATATTTTGGTTCCAATATGTAGCTATACTATTTAAAAAAACGCGCAAGCCTTTCTTAAACATGCCTCGTATTAGAACTCGACAAAAAATTGGAGCACAGAGCTCTTTAAACTTTTTCTCACTGAAAAATGCCCATACATACCAAATTTCTGATTAAAGGTTGTTTTAGTGTTTGAAAGTAGTGCATATGTGAAAGGGGGTATCGTTCACTTGATCGAAAGATCATTTGACCGAAAATCTGTTCGCCGAAAATCACTTGATCGAAAGGTACATTTTACCGAAAGGTCACTTGACCGAAAAGTTCATTTCACCGGAAGGTCTCTTTACCTAAAAGTTCATTTCATCGAAAGGCCTTTGATCGAAAATTTCATTTCACCGAAGGATTACTTCACCTAAAAGTTCATTACATCGAAAGATCATTTCACCGAATTTTCAGTTTACCGAAATCTTAGAATCTTGTTGTTGGAGATTTGTTGAAGGGTGCGGGATTTTGAAAAACTGGCCACCTATTGTATAGAAAATGCACTTTCGATTTCTACGAGATACTTTTCCGTAGGTAGGTCTTTTGAAATATAACATTAACTATAAAACCTAGGTCTGGGCCTTTTTAGTAAATTTTAATCCTCCGACCATAAGGCGTACATAGCAAATCAAGAAAATAATGTTCGACTTTTACTCAACACAAAACATCAAGTTTTTGACCATAATCCTAGATATAGACCTTTTTAGCAGATTTTAACCCTTGGTACACATTTTCATAAGCGTTATATAAAATTTAAAGTAAAATATGTTGCACTTTTACTCAAGCCAAAAACAATAATTTTAATTTATTTTTATTTTTAACTAATTTTAGTCCTCCGTGCTCATATTCATAAGGTTTCCTTAAGTATTCAAGATAATAATGCTCCACTATTACTCAACCAAAAAACTTTAATTTGTAGGCCCCAGGCCAAAATATAGGCCTTTTTAGCAGATTTTAGCCCTCTGTGCTCATAAGCATAAGCATTATGTAAAAAGTCAAGTTAATAATGTTGTACTTTTACTCAGGCCCAAATATAAATTTTTAAGTTACTAGGCCTCTTTTTAGCATATTTTAATCATTCGTGATCATATTCATAAATTTTCATAACAAGTAATTTTAATAATGTTCCTCTACTTTTAAGAATGGATACAGTACTTTCATTTAACTACCTGGGAACTACAATCAATTTTGACCTCAAGTGGAATAAACATATTGATTTTCTTTTAATTAAACCATCCAGAAATAATGGTACAGTGAGTAATATCCTGACTGATCTAACAACTGAAACATTAATCTCATTATATTACACACTATTTCAAACTCATTTCAATTACTGCATACTATCATGGGGACAAACGACACAATACAATTTTAATAAATTACAAATCCAACAAAATAAATTCATTAGACTAATGGATCTCAAATCACATCCTAATACTCGACCTATAATAAATTTTAGAACAAAAGTATATCCTAATAAATATAATATACTTACTATTACTCAACTATACTATTTTAATCTTGGCAAAATTATGTTCAAACGAATTAAATATAATTTACATTCAGATCTCATATTTCTTAATACACATGCACATTCGTATGAAACAATCAATAAAGTACAATTACAACCTATTTTTCCAAAAACGGAATCAAATTAAACTTACTCTAAATTACAGAGGTCCTCAATATTGGAATTCTTTACCTAGCAACCTGACTAACTTAAACAATTTTAATTTATTTAAAAAAAATAAAACTCTACCTTCTTCAATAATAATAAAAAGGAAAAGATTGGCAAAACTTCTTCCGATTGTCTGACTTGATGTGTCTATCTGTTGTTTTATTTATTTATTCTACGGGAAGTATAGGGCTATGTCAGGCTAATTTGGCCTTTTTTCTTGTCTTCCCTGTTGTTACAGTCTACGTTCATCATTTATGTACTTCCAATTTTATTTCCCACTCGTTGTTTTTTTCTTTGTTCATTCTTTTTTCTACGAGTATGTAACAACAAAAAATAAACAAATAAATAAATATTACTCAACCACAAAACGTTAATCTTTAGGCCCTAGGCCTAGATATGAACCTTCGTAGAAATTTTAATGCCCCGTGCTCATGTTCACCGCTGATTTTAAAGTTGATTTATTGTGTCTGAGTAAATTTACAGTAAAAATAAAAAAATTACAGTAAATTGATTTTATATGTAAATCTTATGATTGTGATTCTGGATTAGGGTAACCTAGGTTCTGAAGCACGGATGATTTAAATTAGCTGAAAAGGACCAAACTGATGCCTGGGGACTTAAAATTAATTATTTTTGTTTTAAAATTAATTATGTGGGTCCTTTGTGACACGAAGAAACCATAAAAGCAATTTGAATATGATTCCCTACAGTTTCGGTGATCTGTCTTTCGAACTGGCACCATGCTTCAACAAATCCTGTAATGAAATCCAAAGTTTTCGATAAAATCACCCTTCGATGAAATGAACTTTTAGGTAAAGAGACCTTTCGGTGAAATGAACTTTTTGATTAAGTGACCCTTTGGTGAAATGAACGTTTCGATCAAGTTACCTTTCGGTGAAGCAATCTTTTCGGTGAAGTGATTTTTGGTCAAGTGACACTTCGGTGAAGTAATCGTCGGGCAAATAAACCCGACCTTGAGAAAGGACATTTTCTGTTATGAAATACATAAATTCAATACACAGGAACATAATGACTCTACTCTCTACCGATTACTTCGACTTTCAACGACAGGCATTGAAGTGGACATGCAACAAAATTTAGGAAAGTTTAAGCATCCAGAGTACTCTCATTAAATGTAAGTTGTTGTCTTTTGAAATTTTAACTGCTCTGAGATTAATTAAAAGAGAGTAAGAGCTCAATAAATTGAGCAGAACATTTTTTCGTTTACATCATCTTATATAAAGTTCTTAAAAAAAAGTGCGACGTGCCATTTAATTATTTTAAAAACGTTGACCCGTGGCACTACAGAAATTAGACAGCACTGATGCAAAGGATTCCTGTATTTATAGTGTTTAAACAATGTTTTCTTCTGAAATTTGGACTTTGAAAAACAAGATAACTTCTCAGGCTTTTCGTTAGAATTTGCTACCTCCGCACGTTCTAAAGGCTGAGCTATACTACGCCCTGGTAATTTGCAATTCATCTAAAAATACTGGTCTGCTCAGATATAAGACGATCCAAGAATTCACCCCAGTTACATTTCTTATTCTCCGCCTTTTTTTTCACGCATTTTTTTGATATCCATTGATCATCTAAAATTGCAATGCCAATTTTAGATCCCTGTCCCTAATTTGCGGCTCGTTGTTCCAGGAAAGGTCCGAGCCACAGCATCTACCGTGCCTCATGAGACTCGAACTCAGCTAGCCTTGGATTATTACCCAACAGCTCTCATGTTTTACTTCTGAGCTGCTCATTCTCGTTTGCGCAGTCTTTGAAAATATAACCTCAACTCAGTATACGGCGACAAAATTTACGATATCCAAGGCGAGCTGAGTTCGAGTCCCACGAGGTACAATACACTGAAAGGACAAATTATTACGTACACTCACCTAATAGCGTGTGACACCACCTTTTCCACGCAGGATAGCATCCACACGTCGTGGTACGGACGCAATGTGGTTCCGAAACACAAGACTCAAGTATCGCTGACCAACAATCTAAGATTGCTTGGCGTAGAGCAGACAGAGATGTAGGTGGGGATGGTTGATCACGAACAGTTCGTTCCAATATGTCTTAGAAATTCTCTATGGGGTTGATGTCCCGTGAGCGAGGAGGGTCATATGAGTGTGGTAAGCTCACTGCTATGCTCCTGGTACCAGTCGGTCGCTAGTCGGGACCGATAGGGTGGAGTGTAGACCTGTGGAAAGATCAGAACTTGGCTCGCACAGAGGCACGTAATGAAATAATGGAGAGGGTCGGCCAGGAGCTGCACATAGCTGGAACCAGTGCCTTAAGACTCAATAGTTACCAAGGTTACACCGCCTCCACCAGCCTGTAGTACCCCAACTTGGCAGGCGGGGTCCATAGCTTCGTGTGACTTACGAAACACACTCTGCCTACCATAAGCACGGTACTATGTGAAATGGGATTCGTCACACCGTATGACGCGTTTCCAATCATCCATGCTCCAGTTTCGATGGACGTTCGCAAGCAGCCGAATCATGCGATGCCGTGCCGTTAACATCTTGACAAGATGTGGTAGTCGACTGCCCTAGCTGAGTTGTGCCATGTGTGGACGGGTTGTCTTTGAGCATAGGCTTGCGGATGCTGCTTCATTAAATTGTGACGTGATTTGCCGCAAAAAAGCCTTCCGATTCGTCTGTGCGATGCAGTTCAATCATCGGCGCCCTCGATCATCCAATGCACGTTTACGGCCACATTTCATCCTACTGTTAGCGGTTTGGCAGGATTTCACGTACTCCTGGTACCCAGTTGCTACGGTTTGTCTCGGAATTCCTAACAGTTTCGCTTTTGAGCTGATTGAACATCCAGCCTTCCTGACTCCCACGACTTCACCTCGATCAAACTTACTTAAGTCTCGTCCTCGACCCATGCTGGCGCTTGACGGAATGTATTCCTGTGCGTACCGATCCCCTCTATTTATAGCTCCAAACGGTTTTTTCTCTGCATCGCAATTTACTGCTGTCCGGCTGCTTTGCGTATTTTCACCGGGCTGTACGTAATAATTTGTCCTTTCAGTGTAATACGGCGTAGTTAATGTCCCTATTTCTAAACACCTCACGGGGCTTTTGCTTCGAAAATTTTCTCGGTACGTTTTCTGCTTGTTTGAGGGAATACTGATCTGTCAGAATTCAGAACCCAAAGGTGAGAGTGTTAAGATAGTCACTATGTTGTGTTACGTATAAAAGCAATCAATTATACATGGTTTGTCCCAAAACAACTGAGAATGTTTTTATAAAAATCGTGCAATACTGCGTTCGACCTTGGCATGAGTCTCGAAAAGACGGTAGTCGTTGTAGTAACTATAGCAACCGGCCGCACCTGTTTATAGCTCATGCATCGTCGGTAGTGTGCAGTTTAATAAGCGTTGTGTCGTGAACTCCTAACAAGTGTTTTCGCTCTGTGATTTTTCGAAAAAATGAATGTGAAAGGGGAACAAAGATGCGCAATTAAGTTTTGTTGTCGATTTACTTTTCGCCTTATGAAAGAAGCTTTTAAAGATGAAAGTCTAGGAAAGACAACAATTTACAGATGGCATAAAGAAATTATGGATGGTCGTCAGTCGCCGTCTTTATTCGCACATGGAGGAACACCCCAATGAGTGTTGCAGATTGGTTGGTTGGTTGGTTGGTGGATTTTATTGGCGCAAGGGCCAGGTTTGGCCAAAGAGCGCCAGACAAAGAACTATCAGCCACAGATTTTTAAAAACGTGGAAAATGATTAAGAGCAGACAGGCTTGGTAAAAGTTGAAAAAGAGTATGATGAAAGCTGTGAAGACAAGGTAGTTAATTAGGTTTATATAAAAATTTATTAATTTACTATTAGAATTATATATATACATATATATATATACACATATATATATATATATATTTTTTAAACAACTACACAAAGGATGAGTCACTCTCCTCCCCCCACACTCCTCTGCAATGCTGGCAGAGGGCGGGGACGAACTGTCACTCTCCTCCCCCCATGTTCCTCTGCAATGTTGTTTGAGGCTGGGGACGAACTGTCACTCTCCTCCCCTATGTTCCTCTATAATGTTGGTTGAGGGTGGGGACCTCGCTGAGGCCGAGACAGTTGGATGGACACTGCACACCTTTGCGGATTGAGGGCCGGGTCTTCCGCACGTGCAGGCTTTCTGCTGGAAACTGGAAGAGACGGTCGGCAGCAAAAGAGAAGGCCCAGAATCAGGTATTCGAAAAATTTCGAGCTCCGGGAAAAACACCTGTGTCGCTTGGTCAGCTGTAGATCGCTTGGCAAGGGCGGCGAGAGCTACAGGGCGCGGAACAAAGGGCTGCACGGGTTGTGGCAGAGACTGAACTACTGCGGCAAAAGTACGCTGTCGGGTGGTGGGTATACCCAACTTGGCCTTGGCAGCAGGGTACGAGAGGCCTTCCAGGGTCTTGAGGCGCTGGATCGCCATCTCGTCCTTCCATTTCATACAGTTGCGGGAGTAAGCTGCATGGGCCTCACCACAGTTAACACAGCAGGCCGCAGAAGTGCAACCTTCCCCGTCATGTTCACTGGACCCACAATTAGCGCAACGAGCGGAACTCTTACAGAAACGTTGTGAATGCCCGTACCTCTGGCATCTGAAACAGCGCAGAGGACTGGGAATGTACGGGCGAACTCCACAGACCAAGTAGCCAGCCTTGATTTCGGTTGGAACTTTCGGGGAGTTAAAAGTCAAGATCACATTTTTAGACTTAATCAAAGAACCATCGCGCCGAAACATCATACGGCGTGCAGCAATAACACCTTGATCTGCAAGTTCAGTCACCAATTCTTCTTCACTGCATGGCAAGAGATCAAACTCCGAAATAACACCCCGAGAGGTGTTAAGAAACGGGTGAGGTGTCACTTTGACAGGAATGCCTTGAAGACTAGTGAGGTGCAGAAAAGTGTTACTCTGAGAAACACTGCAAGTTTGGACAAGCAGGTCCCCAGAGCGAAGCTTCCTCACAGACTTCAAGGGGCCAACTGCAGCGTCCAAAGCTTTAGAAATGAAGAATGGAGATCTGGTGGACAGTCTCTCATTCGGATCGATGGATTCTACAACTAAGTGTGTAGCATGCGTATTCACAACAATCGAGGGAGACGACGCTTCGGAGCGACTGGTACAGCTGCCGAAGAAGAGGTTCCACATTCTTGGTCCAGATCATGGTCTAAAGATCTTTTAAGGGTATGAGACTTGGTAGGTTGAGAAGACGAAGGAGAGTCGTTGTCAACGATCATTTGCTCAGGTGACTTGAATTTGGAGCGTTTGTTTTTGGGTTTACCCATGGAAAAAAGGAGAAGGATTCGTCTGCAGACTACTCCACCCACCACCGAGCCCTACAAGGGAGAACTGGAGGTCTGCAAGCCAAGAAAATGACGCTGGACACAGTTCTGGAGCTTATACGTTGCAGATATAGTCCGTTGGCTGTGATCACACGCACTCGGCGGACACTTCGGCCTCCGGGTACCGTCATGCCAACGCCTTTGGCATGATCCCACAGCCCCCGGGCTCACCCTGCCGTGCTATACGACAAAAAAGCCGCTAAAGCCCTGCACACAACTTGGTACAAGACTTCTGACTAGAGGTGGGTTAGTCTCTAGCCTCCCGTTTACAGCGAAGCCGGGGTCGAAGAGGAGTGTTGGCACACAGGAGGCACTTAACCGGTCTCCTGCGACCTCAGCCGCCAGACATCCCATTTCCGCCTCACGGGTCTCCGCACGCGGCAAACATGCAATTAGGTCTAGCACCCAAACCAGCTAAAAGGAAAAAAAGAAATCCAAAGAAGACAAATCCTGGCAGGGAACCTAAACGGAATCTCAGCAACCTACGAACTGAGCGGTTAATATAAATCAGTTAGTGGTGGAGGGTAACAAAACCACAAGACCGGGGTGTTAGTACATAACGTGGTAGAGATTAGGTAGAGAACACAACACGGGCAACTAGCCAGTGGAGAAAATAAATAAAAACGAAAAAGCGAGACACAAGACCAGCTCGGGATCGTGGGGCCGCGACTCCCCAACAACTGGATGAACAGCTGTCCCTGCAAACACCAAAATAAAAAAGTAGCGGTGGCGTGACATCAGATGGTGACCAGTCACAAGGTCAGCTCGGGCCGTGGGGGCGCCGCTCCCCAAATAACTGGAAATCCAGTTATCCCCGTGCGGGGGAGTGTTGCAGAGGTGAACATCAATACAGTAGGTGTTATTATACGGAAACACAGACACTTAACAAGTAAAAATATCGAAGATAGTGTCCACATTTCAAAAACATCAATTCACAGAATTTTAACCGAGCATTTGAACATGAAATGAGTTTGTTCAACTTTTGTTTCCCATTTCTTCTCATGTGCGGCCCAATGCAACGTTTCGTATTTGGAGAAAATGAATATTAAGTTGATGCCCCAACCTGTATATAGTCCGGGCTTTTCACCACACGACTTCTCTTTGTTCCCCATTTTAAAAAGGAAATTACGGGACGATAATTTGGGACTGATCAACAACTTATTTACAAATGCGCAGCGTCGTGACGTCCCACCGTAAAATTTCCTGATGGGGAAAAACAAAATGGCGTACAAAAGATATCGGTGAGACCATGTGGGAAGATAAAAAAAAAAAATGGCCTGTTTATCACGCATGCGTCGTCGGTAGTGTGCAGTTTAAGAAGCGTTGTGTCGTGAAGACCTAACAAGTGTTTTCTCTCTGTGGTTTTTCGAAGATGTGGAAGTGACAAAGGAACGAAGGTGCGCCATTTAATTTTTCTGTCTACTTAAGGCTCTACGAGACCATCCATCTTTTATTGCTGCCTTCTCTTATTAACCAACGGGCAAGTGTATTTCACAAATTGCTCGGGCAATTTTGCACATTTTGGAACACCGTTTGTGGCTAACGCAAGATATATGATAAATAAAGAGTACCCTGGCTTCAGAATTTTTATTGACCTTTCCCTTCATTTTTTATCTGCAGCGAAAGTCGTACCAAGGCGTCTTCCATAGTTTTATTAATTAAAAAAAATACTTAAAGAGTCCAAAATGAAAATCTAAAACCAGGGAACTCTTTATTTATTATATATATTGCGTTAGCCGCAAACGGTGTTCCAAAATGTGCAAAATTTCCCGAGCAATTTGTGAAATACGCTTGCCCGTTGGTTAATAAGAGAAGGCAGCAATACAAGATGGCGGGTCTCGTAGAGCTTTAAGAAGTCTGTCGGAGAGCCTTTCCATCTTATTCAAAACGCTTATAGACCTGCATACGGTCCAGATGATGCAACTAAACATTTGATAAATGACGTTCACAATTCTCTGAATTAAAAAAAAAGTTAAACAGGCAAAGTTTAGTGAATATTTTTCTTGGCAGTAATGCTAAATCAACTACAAATTGCTTTGAAAAGAGCGATGCTCGTAAGTGAGGGATGTAAATATAATAGAGGTATTGAATATAAAACAAAATCATATTCGGACTTACAAACAAGTTTTCCAAAGGTAATTATTTTTCTTCCATCATGTATTGAAAATCATACGGAATTTCTTAACCTATTTCTTTTTAATGAAGTTAGAATAAAAAGTGTCATACCAAAGTGAAAAGAGACATAGACATAAGGAAACAAACAAAGTATTCGTTATAAATTAGCGTAATCTTAAAATTACGAGTTTTCTTTTCTTTTTTCGGAGGCATTCAAAATTTTATAAGAGTATTTAACATTTTGAAAATGTTTATGTATTTTTAGGCGATCCCCTAAGAATACGTATAAACGGGATTCCACTGTATATAACGCAACAGTGTTTATCTACTTCAGAACCTGTAGAAGTATATCAGCGATACGAGTGAAAAAGCATCGGTTGACTGAACCAAAGCGCTGATAATTGCCTTCGATGCAGCGTTATGCGAAGACATCAGTAAAAGTTACTGTCTTCTTATGCGAAGTAGGTATTCATATTAGCGTACAGAGAGCCGTAGTTATGCTAAAGAAATCCTTAGTGGTATATGAATCATTCCGGACATGAACATAATTACTATATACAATTGTGTGTGTGTTTGGCATAAACGATAAATAATCCCCCAGTAATGGTGTTAGGCTTACCACGACAGCGAGCGAGTGTAAGCAGTCTGGGAACTTTTTCAGCATTTCCCTTTTCCGTACAAACATCGCGTTTGACACGGAATAGTCCTATGTGTCTCCGAACGTGACCCAAGGGAGACCATTGATGTTAGAGCTGAGGTAGGAGGAGTAGCTAGGGCAACTACCCTCCACCATCTTGATCTTAGAACTTACCCCCTCACCCAGACCTGCTGCATCTTGCGCCATTCCCTGAGGACAGCAGTGTCAAAACATCCATTAGCTCGAGGCTTCTTTTTTTTCTTCAGTATCACAGGCACGCCAAAGCTAGCTTCCGCCAAGTGGCCTTCTCATCAGCAACATTTTTCCTTCACCAGTTTGTTGTCGTAAGTTATAATTTAACCGGCAACATGGACATAGCACATTTTGTTTCATCTGCGCTTCAGTGAAATCTTCTGATAAAAATGAATTGCCCTCAGAGCTATTCATTCATTCGGACAAAATATAAACAGCTGTGTTGTGCGATAATACCGCGAAAATGTTTCTCTTTAAGATACAATTCTATTATAAAAGTAACCGTTCTCATCCGTTTGTTACAAAATTAAGTGACATAAATTATATTATCATTTCTTCTAGGAGTCGTATTAACTAAATAATCTTTTCTTATGTTAACCAAGAAGTGGTGAAGGTAGATAAATAGTTTTTTTTTTCTGCGGGAGTTTAATTTTTAAGGGGGAGGGGGGAGGTTTAACGATCCCCGTGAGCAACTCGATGGGCTATGAGCAGTCGCCCGTCCCTAATTTAGGGTCACTCGTTCCAGCAGCGAAAGAAGAGAGTTCTGTGCCGCCCCGGTGGCTCAGTGGTCTAAGCGATGGCTTCAGATCGTTCGTCCGAAAGGGGTCCGGGTTCGAATCCAGTGAGACATTGATGTTGTGTTTGTCTTACGGCACTGGCTCTCTTCCTTCCCTGGAACCAGTGACCCTAAATTAGGGACGGGCGACTGCTTGTAGCCTATTGCGTTGCTCACGGTGGTTGTTAAACCTCCAATCAAAAAAAAAAAAGAAAATAGTTCTGAGCGACGCCAGCCGGTTAAAACTGGGCGTGCTATTAGGGGTTTGTCATGGCGAAAATTTTAACCTCTGGTGAATTTCAGAGAGACCTGATCAATCTTTCTGTTGGTTTATCAGAGATTAATTAATGCAAAAATTTTCTCCCATGACATACGTTAGAAGAAAATTCCTGGTTGAAAGGCAGGGGAATTCATGCGCAAAATTCGCTTGTCTTAATCACTACCAGGAAAACAAAATTTCATGTTGGTGAAAAGAAAAAAAAAAAAAAAAAAATATTTGATTTAACTGACTTTGGGGTTTTGAAAATAATTATTTTATCTGTTCTTTTATCGCGATAGGAAAAGGCGAGTAGGTGTGCAGCTCAGAGAATCAAAATTAATTTTAGTTTAACATCACGGAACGAGAGAAAAAGAAAATTAAAACTAGTGATTTTCTGCAAAGCAAGAATTCGCCATTTTTTTTGCGTTCCTGTTTCCAAGCGAGAAGTCGCCCAAAAGTGTAACATCTTTTCGTCTTTTGGGGTAGGGAATTCAGCAACGAAATCTATTTTTAGACCCCAGGGTCAAGAAGAGCTTGGTCTACACGTGTGAAGGTCAGAGGTCACTCGAGGCGTGGGAGTGAAAAGTCCGTTGGGAAGCCGTGAGTTGCTAGGCTGAAGTTTCGACCAATGAGAGGGGTCAGCGGTTTTCAAGCACCCCAGAGTTTTTATCCGTTGAGAGTCACTTTTTTGTTCTGGTACTTCTGGCTGGACGTCAGAGA
The DNA here is from genome assembly GCA_039090855.1 of Macrothele yani. Lineage (NCBI taxonomy): Eukaryota > Metazoa > Arthropoda > Arachnida > Araneae > Macrothelidae > Macrothele > Macrothele yani. Next base: position 35,470,359 of record CM077012.1, read on the forward strand.
AAGAGGGGACGGCGGAGTTTTTTTTTTTTCCTCCTCGCCTTTTGGCGGGAGAGAACCACAGAGAAAAAAAAAAGAGTTTTTTCCATGGCAGCATTTTGCTGACCACCAGTCCACCACAAGGGGACACTCTGGATCTGGGCTGCCTATTGAAAATTTTGACGATGTAGAACGCAGTTAAAGCGGCATTCCGCCGGCCGGGAACCTCGCCCTGAGGAACAAAATGGCGGCAGGCTGGGACAATGTCGCTAAGGAAAAGAAGGGGGACATGCCTTCTCCCTTATGGAAATTCCGGAAAGAATGGGCCCAGCCTCTACAGCTTCACCCTCGGCTGATACTCCGAAAAGGAGGCCTGCCTCAAAGGTTCCATCTCATCCCGAGGTTTCGAAAATGGTTACCTCGGCTATTAACCGTTTAAGGAAGGGAACTGGGAGGAAGAAAACAAAGAAAGCAATTCTAACGAGAATGTGGTTGTGCCAGGACTGTAAACTGTGGTGAAAACAGAAAGAAAAAAAGAACGCCAGCTCGAAGGTAATGTTTTAGTTCATATCTTTTTGTATTGATATATAACATCCCACGCAGGGTACCTAAACTTCGAGCTGAGCATAAGAAACAAAAAGAAAAAGAGCAAGTTTTTTTTTTGCCTCTGATTGTGGCTGTGTCGTCGTTCAGCTTTCAAAATTAAAATGTATTAGTTACTCAGGTACGAATTCAGAAAAAAAAAGAAAGAAAAAAAGAGAGGGGAGTTGAAAATGCTTTCATTTATGTTTTTTTTTTGTGCTGTCATGACTGGTATTTTAGCAACTTCCCAGGCCAGTAAATTTTGATGTATCGGAAAAATTTAGTTTAATAGTTGGGCACAGTGAATTTTGGTGCATCGATAATAGTTTAGTTGGGCATGTGATAATTGAAAAGCAGTGTTATTGTGATGTCGTGGGTGATAAAATAATTGTAAACATTTTTTCTCTAGCCTTTTTACAGCGTTGAGTTATTTTTTTGAGTGAAGATAAATTATGGGATGATTTATATTGGAATTTTGGGAACATATTATAGTGTGATGAAATTGGAAACCTAAAGTGCTGTTTACATTCTTGGAGTGTTAAGTGTCGAAATTGAGATGGTAGGAGTGTTAATTGAGGACCAGTATTTTACATGCTCCAGATGAGTGTTAATCTCCCATTGGAAAGGGGTGATCTTAGGGCAAGCAGGGAACTTGTCCTAGGGCAGAGGGCTCTGAGTAGGGAATTTTCACCAGGATGCGATATGTGCAGAATAGAAGTTAAAGTATTTTTTTGTTCTCAAGTTTAGTATTTCACAAAAAGAATGAACACCATGGGTTGAGAAGACACACTTTTGCTCACCAGTTCCAGTATTAATTGTTCTTTTCTTTGGCCTAAATTTTCTTGTTTTTACTATAAGGTTAAAAGTCTAAATGTCATTTTAATTTTCAATAAGGTGAAACTATTTAGTGGGTTATGTAAATGGTCAGTGTTATTGTCTGAAGTGGACCTGCGCATTGCCATGGTGCAGAAGAGTTTCCTTGCTAGTGATTTTTCCTGGGATATATGTGGAGAGAGATAAGTGAATTTTCCTGGGATATATGTGGATACTGTGATTTAGGATTTCTTGGGATATATATAGAGAGAGATAAGTGAAATTTCCTGGAATATATGTGGATATAGTGATTTAGGATTTCTTGGGATATAGAGAGATAAGTGAATTTTCCTGGGATATATGTGGATATTGTGATTTAGAATTTCTTGGGATATATACAGAGATAAGTGAATTTTTCCTGAGATATAGTTGTGTTAGTTCTGGGCCAGATGTGCCTGGAGTATTTAGGGTTGAAGTACGACAGGCTCTTGCAGGCGTGGTTGATCAAGGTGGGATCATGCATTGGTTCGAAAAGGGGAGATCCTTGAAGACGTGGTTTTTGGGGGAAAACTTGTCTTCAAACCCCCCAGTAGTTTCGCTGCTCACGGAGATATGTACTGCCAGCGAGGGTCGGTCGAGCGTTGTTTCAAGAAATGTGGTGAGATCATGTTAGAGGAAATTCTGTGCCTGATGATGATGTGTCACACTTGAGGATTTTTTCCTTTCCCTTTGCATAGGCTGAAAGTGGATTCACGACCCAATTTCACGCCTTCAGCCTGACTTGGTATTTTCTTCCTGTGTTGGTTCTCAAAACCCAGGGTAGTGTCTGAACTGAGAGTATTTGCCTTACCGCTACCTCAGTAATTCACTGCAGGTGTTAAATTCAAGTTTGTTTGGTGATTTAAAGTATCTAAATTTATTTGTTTATGATTTGCTGTAGTGCTAGGGATGTAAATTCTAAATTCTGGTTGTTAGTGTTAGTGAACTTGATATTTAGTTTGGAAATTTAGTTAATTGGTATTTCGAGCTTTTGTTTACAGTATAGAGTTATTAAGTATCCTGAGCTATTATGTGAAGTGCAGAGTGAGGTGATTTTTATGAGCAAGCTAGTGCAAGAAGATTGTTTGAATTTCTGAATTATGTTGATGTTATGAATAGTGATAATTTTTAAGATTAGTTAGTGAGGTTTCTTTATAAGTGAAGTAGGTTCATTCAGGATAGTTCTATGGGTTATGTAATGTTAATTAATGCTTGTGCTCAGTGTAAATTCTGTTTTGAGGATAATTTACTTGGTTTGTTTACTTGCTGATAGTAGATTTGTTAAAGTATAATTTGTGGCTCTTAAAATAACTGTAAATTTAATTGAAGTCTTTGAATCTGGTCTGGGAGATTGCGGAGTTTGCTAAGATTGTTTAAATTTAAATCAATAAGTGTAAGATTGTAAATTGGTCATTGAGCTAACTGGGTGAGAGAGAAGAGAGTACGTTTCAAAAGAACAGAATTTGTCCACCTTGTAGAATTAAAAATAATCCAGTATTTTTTTTTGTAAGCTATGTGAATCATGGTATAATTTTGGATGCATGCCTAGTGTTCAAACCAACTGTGTTGAAATATGTAAAGTTGTGCTGTTCATAAGGCCAGTGGCCAAATAGAAATAGAAAGAAAATTGAGATTCTGTTTTTATACTGCTGTGTTTAAGCAAACAAGAAAAAAGGAAATACCATCTGTTTGTCCATTAAAATTAACTGGTTAAGTTTTTAAAGAAAAATAATAAATACAGGCAGTAGCCTTTCAAAAAAGTTCAAAATGAGTGCAGTGTGAAAAATTTTTTGTGTGCTGTTGTCTTCCATGACTTGGTCCCATGTACCCCACCTTAGCTTGACTAAGGCTATCGATCCGAATCCTGGTATTATAAGGTTTTTCATAACTGCAATTTTTGTCCTAACCTTTTTAAATTGACTTTCACCGCCTCCACAAGTTGTTATTGAACGAGTACATTTTATCGTATGACTTATAGTGACACATTTTCATACACATGCAACAATATCCACTTATTTTTGCACTTTCAGGTGACTCAACTCTGCTTGAACACAAACAACGCAAACTTTCCAATAACTTCTTGTGGAATGTAAATTTTCAGATGCATTTTTGTTTAGGATGTTCATGGCCTTTTCTAGTACTTAGAAAATATTTTTGTTTCGAAATGCATCCACCCATCTCCCAAATTTAATTTTTCTATGGTTTCCATATGGATTTCAATACCAGCATAAATATAACGCCCTTTAATAAATAACAATCAATTCAATATAATCAACATACTCAAAAATAAATTGAAAGTTTTTTTTCACCAAAACAGGGGGTAGGAGTAAGCATGATTGGGGGGGGGTACAAATTTTGAAGTGTTAGGCAGAAATTTTGGCAAAAAAATCTGTTCATGTACATTTTACCAGATGCTGACAATGTTATCCCTAGTAAAAAAACGTTTTTAAGTGAATACTATATACGTAGTATTTATTCAATGTATGTAGTATGAGAACCATGGATACGAAAAAAACATAATTGCGAAGAAATAGTAACCTGCCGTATATTCTCTACGGAAGGTTACTATTTCTTCGCAATTTTAGCTTACTTAGGTTGTTTTTCTTTTTTCTTTTTCTCGCTTTCATGAGGCTGTTCATGAATTTTAGTCTGTAACCTGACAAGGAATATATATATATATATATATATATATATATATATCTGAACCCAAGGCATGATGGGGAATGCCTACTATCCCTGACACGGACATCATGCCACCGGATAGAAACAAGTGACTGAATCCTTTCCACTGATTACCTGCTAAAAAGTCTGTAACAATAGCGAAGGTTCACTTCATAGATTTTACGCCAATGTGACCTCCCCGTTTGCAGGTAATTAGTTAGAAAAGATTAGTCAATCATCCCATAAATGACCACGTTGAATAGCAAAGCTAAGGTGAAAACAACGCTTTTTTACGCTTTCCAACCGTAGGTTGAACAAGCGTATATGCTCCTCCAGCTATGTCCGTCCGTCCGTCCGCACGATAACTCGCGTAAAAATGGTTCGATTTCGATGAAATTTTAGTATATGATAGGGGATCACTGGAAACGGACCCTATTGAAAATGGGCGAAATGGGGTCAAAGGTCAGGACATAGGAGCGGGATTCATTCCACTGCCCTTATGCGTCATAACTTAATTAAAAATTATTCGATTTCAATGGCATTTTGGTATGTGGTAGGGTACCACCTGGGGACGAACCCTATTGAAAATGGGTGAAATGGGGTCAAAGGTCAGGACATAAGAGTGAGATTTATTCCACAGCCCTTATCCTCCCAACTTGACTAAAAACACTTTTATTGTGGCAAAACTTCATCATGTTGTTCCGAAGGTGTACTGAACCGGATCTCTTGAATACCATCAAAATGGTATCAAACGTCAGTGCACAGGAGCGAGATTTATTTCACAGGCATTATCCTCATAACTTGACTAAAAATGCTTCTATTGCGACAAAATTTTAGTATGTTGTTCCGGAGGTATACTGAACCAATTCTGTTTAACATCATCAAAATGGGGTCAAAGGACAGTGCACAGGAGCGAGATTTATTCCACAGCCATTATCCTCATAACTTAAATAAAAATGCTTCTATTGCGACAAAACTTCAGTATGTTGTTCTAGAGGTATACTGAGCCAATTCTGCTTAATATCATCCAAATGGGGTCAAAGGTCAGTGCACAGGAGCGAGATTAATTCCACAGCCATTATCTTTATAACTTGACTAAAAATGCTTCTGTTGCGACAAAACTTTAGTACACTGGTGTGCAAAAATTAAGGACGAAGAGGAGAAATTAGCGTAACAGCGGAACGAGAAGGCAAGATGGACCGAAAGGCCACTCAAGAGATAGACTAGGGTCGGGTACGGTTGGGCATCCGCATACATGTAGCATGACGTTGGGGAGGGGAGGGGGAGTGTATACAGCACACGGGCGGTGCACGCTCAGCAATTCGGTGAAAGCTATTGCACGGTGTACATCTGTTTGAACGACGTCCAGTTGCTGCCACCGTGTGATATGGCCAACAGGCAAGCCAGTAGACGACGTCTGGATGACTTTACCCGAGGTCGCGTCATCGGGAAGTTGGAAGAAGGTCGATGTGTGACTAGTGTGGTCGAGGAGTTCGGGATCGCTCACAGCATCGTTTTACGAACTTGGAGAGCATTTCAAACGACAGGAACAGCTGTCCGAAAGTTTAGCAGTGGTCGTCCAGGAGAAACCACGGCACATGCAACAGACAACTGGACGTCCATTATCGCGTTTTAGCGTGGCCAGGAGGCTGCACAAAGGTGGTCTATTTGCACGACGACCAGTACGGTGTGTGCCATTAACGCCTGGTCATCGGAGACGGCGGTCTCTGTGGTGTCAGGAACACAAGAACTGGACACATCCGCAATGGGGTCGAGTTCTCTTTACGGATGAGAGCCGAATTAGTCTGACGAGCGATTCTGGACGTATACACATCTGGAGAGAGCAGGGAACAGGCAATCGCACCTCCAACATCATCGAAAGGGACCGGTTTGGAGGTGGCGGAGTTCTCGTTTGGGGCGGTATCTTGCTTGGTAGCCGTACGGACCTCCACATCTTCCAAGGAAGTTCAGTCACTGGTGTCTGCTATTGTACCGAGGTTCTCCTGCATCATGTGCGTCTGTTTAGAGGTGCTGTGGGTCCTGAGTTCCTCTTCATGGACCACAACGCTACATCTCATCGTACAGTGGCTGTCGCAGAGCTGTTGGAGAGTGAATATATTCAACGCATGGATTGGCCTGCCAGATCTCCCAACCTAAATCCAATCAAACACGTGTGGGACCATCTCGGCAGACGCTTGGCAGCACGTCACTAGCCGCCAGCAACGAATCCGCAGCTGCGATTGGCGCTACAAAAGGAATGGGTCGCGATGCCTCAACAGCTCCTTGACAACCTCGTCCTCAGCCTGGACATACGTTGTAAATCCTGCAACGCAGTCAGGGGTGATCATATCCCCTACTAAAGACTGGATTTTTCTTGGCAGCCGCCTGTCACATGGACGTTTCTGTCTTCTGTCCAGTTGCGCTCAAAGCTACCTTTTCAATAAAGTGCCCTTGTATCCTTCGGATTCCTTGTTTGGATGGTTTTGCTCACTTGTCCCATATTCTTACATCTTGGGGATCTTATGGTATGATATGGGTCGATGCGGAGCATTTCTGCAAGACGTTACGTTTGAAAAACCGTCTCGTCCTTAATTTTTGCACGCCAGTGTATGTTGTTCCGGAGGTATTCTGAACCAATTCTGTTTAATATCATCGAAATGGGGTCAAAGGTCAGGGCTTAGGAGTGAGATTTATTCCACAGCCATTATCCTCATAACTTGAGTAATAACTTGAGTAATGATTTCTGGTATGCTCTAAAGCGTATCATAATCAATACATTGCATCATTTTTCTAATTTGCCTTTATTTGCAAGTTCACTCGTTTCAGCCGTTTTCGTCCAACTTTTTAGACAGCAAATATATTCGTTCTAGTGAATTATTAGGTGTACAATTAAGTTTTAAAGAGTTTTTTGTGTGACGTATACAGCTAATTTACACATGTGACATTTCCCCGAGTTGTTGTCATGTGACCGTAACTGGTCCAGAGTATAAAATGTGACACAGAAGTTTGCCCAACAGTCAGACACACTGACACATCGGTTGGTGAAAGACGGCAAGCGATACTGCATTTATTCATCACTGCATTCGTTACGAATTTCATCAAGGAAAAGGTGCTGCAAAAGCATGTGCATCGATCTGTTCTGTGGGAGAATATTGTATCAAAAAGCACGTGTGAGTTTTGGCTTAGACGGTTTAAAGCAGGTGATTTTGATGTTAGCGATTGAGAACGTAGCGGCGCCCCGCAAAAAGTTGCACATGAGGAACTGCAATCATTGATGGATGAAGATTCATCTCAAACGCAACACAAACTAGCTGAATAACTGGGGGCAACTCAACAAACTATTTCCAATGGTTTCAGCGCAATGGGAAAGATTCAGAAGGAAGGAAAATGGGTGCCACATGAGCTTAGTCAGAGGGACAAGGATGAGCGTATCATGAAGTGTTTGAATCTGTTGAATAAACAACACAGAAAGTTTTTCCTGTGGAAAATCGTTACGGGTGATAAAAATTGGATATAGTACGCCAATCCCGAACGGAAAAAACACTCGGTAGATCCCGGTGAAGCAACGACTTCGACACCGAAACGCAATATTCACTCCAAGAAAGTTCTATTGTGCATCTGGTGGGATATGAAGGGTGTGATTTATTATGAACTATTGGAATAGGGTCAAACTTTTACTACTGATCTCTACAAGCAACAATTGCTTCGATTCAACCAGAAAATCTGTCGGAAATGTCCATTCACAGGCGAAGGATTGCGTCCCATGAAATTACTGCATGACAACGCTATGCCGTAAGTCGCGAAATCGGTCAAGGAAACGTTATTGACGCTTGTCTAGGAATTTTGGGAGCACACGGCGTATGGTCCCGACATGACCCCTTTAGAATATCATTTGTTCCGCTCGATGCAACATGGATTGTCTGCTGTACGGTTCCGGACATGTGACGTAGTACAAAATTGGGTTGACTACTTCATCGCGTCACACGACGAAGTATTCTTCATGGGTGGAATCCGTTAGCTGCCCGACCGATGACGGAAGGTGATAAATAATGATGGCGCATGTTTTGATTCGTAAAGATATTGTTGTTTACTCTCAAGTTACATGTTGCGTTGTCTTAAAATGCTTTAAAACTTATACTGAAGAGCAATTGAATTACAGATACCTGTCTAGTAACGTGTAGCACTACCTTTCCCCATGATGACGGCGGCGATTCGTCTCGGCATGGACTCGAAAGGACACCGGAAGCGTTGGGAAGCCATACGGATCCAAAACCCCTGAACAAGCTCCCACAGTTCACGAAAATTTGATGGAGGAGCCTCAGAGCCTCGAACATCTCTCTCGATGGCATCCCAGATGTGCTCGATGGGATTGAGGTCAGGTGACCTAGCTGGCCAAGGAAGCGAGGTCCCGTCGGTGGAGTGTTCACCCAACCATTCGGATACAATTCGGGAGCGATGGCACGGTGCATTGTCTAGTTGCAGGATGAGGTCCCCAGTGGGATGTTGAAGACGCACAAACGGGAGCAAATGGTCGTCCAGGATATCCCGGTAACGTTGACCTGTGAGGGACGATGTCACACGTACCAGGGGCCCCATTTCAGTTCACGTAAACAGTCCCCAGACGTGAATGCCACCACCACCAGCTTGAAGAGTACCCTGTTTGCAAGGAGGATCCATCGATTCCTGTGGTTTGCGCCGTACTCGTATCCTGCCATCCGCATGTACCAACGTGAATCTCGACTCATCAGTCCAGGCAACATTTTTCCCCATGTCTAAGGTCCAGTGGCGATGTTCCCGCGCCCATGCTAATTTTGCACCCTGTGATGTGCGGTCAGCAGCCGTACCCTCGTGGGACGATTGTTCTGTACCCCATAGTGAGGAGATGGTTCTGGATGGTGTGGCTGCTTACACGTTTCTGTGCACCAGCGTTAAATTGCCGAGTGAGGTCTTGCACTGTGGCCCGTCTATCCGCTGTTACAATGCGAGCTAGCCGACGATGATCCCGCTCATCCACACGCTGTTGTCTACGGCAGTTGGCCCTTGCAGGGATGGTTTTACCGGATTCGATGTACTCACGGTGTACCCGTGACACAGTGGCTCGTGAAAATCCCAGTGCATCAACGACTTCCGAGATGGAGTTACCCATTCGTCGGACCCCGACAATTTTCCCACGATCAAATGCGCTTAGATCCTTCGTCTTACCCATACTGCGTCCGACTTTTACTGATTCCCGCCCGCATCACTCCTTATATTGTCGGATCGCTGCATACGTCATGTCGTTTCCGTTTACAGGGCCGCCCACAGCGCCATATTTGCATAACGCCAGCTGTCTTTAATTCAATTGCTCTTCTGTGTATTTGTACCTCTAATAGTTCCAGCCGGTTAGAGGTTTTGATTAAAGCATAAGCATTTTATCTCTTTCTCTCTCTCTCTCTTATTCTTTTAAACTATTATTATAATTAGGAAAAATGGTGTTTTTCTACTACTCTCTTAGAAATGCGTTCAGATGACTCCCTCCTTTGCCCATAAATACGAATGCTAAATTTAACAAGGAATTCATTTTATATAACAAAATTTCAGTGAATTCGCATGCATTTATCCAAGTTCCGTGGAATCTTAGATGGTTGAATCATCCATATGTTGCAACTGCCTAAATATTTGGTGGGTCTAAAGGGTGAACTCAAAGAAACGTTGGGCGGGCTGAAGCCCATCCCAGCACACCCGTAACATCTCGCCTGGCTGTAAGACAAACACAGCATCCATGCCTCACCAGGATTCGAACCCGGACCTTTCAAAGACGAATGGTCACGATGCCTGCGCTTAGACCACGGCGCCACCGGGGCTGCTCGAATTTTTTGGGAACTGCTGCTGTATCTTTAACTACTTAAGTTGTATGACATATATGCTCAGATTTGAAGCAGAATTTTTTTTTTGTTTCCGTGGTTGATTTTATTTTACATGTGGGGGTAAGTAGGCAGCAACTAGTCTTCGATAAACTGTTGTACTAAATGATCCTACAGAGCGCGACACAAGGACGTCAAGGAATGGTAAGCAGCCATTATTTTCAATCTCGCATGTGAACTGTATATGAGGATCAATTGAATTGATATGTCCAACTAATTTAGGTATTTCCGAATTCATGCGGTTCCAGAGAACGTAATAATCGTCTACGTATCGAATCCATAGGTCGAACGTAATAAGCTGAAGGAGTTAGTCCTCAAAGTGACGCATGTGGCCACTTTTATGCGAAGTCTACATACATCACTTTGAGGGCGAGCTCTTTCAGTTTATTACATTCGACCTGTGGATTCGATATGTAGATGATACTTTGGTTCTCTGGAACGGAAGGGTATAAAAATTTCAGCCCGTTTTGTTAAGATTTCGCAAAGTTAGTTTTTGCATTTTTTTATGCACAGTTCTCAAAGAATAGAAACACCTGTGGATGAATGCAGTCATGTGCTTTTAGATTTGGAACAGACAACGATGAAGTAGCAAACGACGCTGACTTTATTGATTAGCTTATTAATTAATTCATAACTCGCGAACGGAACAACGTAGAGATTTTAAAATAGTTGTGATGAAATAGAAATTCCAGTATCAATAAGCTGTGCAAATTTCACGATGCCACAGTTCGGCGTTCGAGAGTTTTTACTGCTTTAGACAAACAGACGTTTTGTGTTTTATATACACTGGCGGAAAGTGAAAAAGAACACCAAGAAGGAGTTGGCGGACGATCATGAAATTTACATATGTTAATGGGGTCGAGTTTACGTAGGCGTGGTGTTAATTTCGGGACCAACCGGTGAGCGCTTACGCCACAGCACGGCATAATATGCAAATTATCGTAGGTGGTATTTAAGGAGTACGGCGAAGTGAATGTAATCAGTCGTCGGCGTACGGACACGTGCGAAAACCCTGAAGAAGCAGCAATGCCTGGACATGGAAGTCGTGTAGGATTTCAGCAGTTATCGGACTTTGAGCGAGGTCGTCTAGTCGGACTACGCGAGGCCGGGTGGTCGTATCGTCGTATTGCGGAGCGAATTGGACGGGAAGTATCGGTGGTGGTACGATGGTGGCGTAGATGGTCCGAGGAACATTGCCACACGAGAAGACGTGGAACCGGGAGTTACAGACGGACTGATGAGCGAACCGATCGACGCATAAGAAGAGCGGCGTTGTCAAGCAGAACATCCACTGCGACGCAAATCCGAGCTGCCGTTACACCTGAGGTGACTGTGCGAACAATCCGCAACCGTCCACTGGATGCAGGACTACGTGCACGTGTGCCTCTGGCATGTGTACCTCTGACTCCAGCCCATCGTCAGGAACGGCTGCAGTGGTGTTGCCAACGTCTGCACTGGAGAACGCAATGGCGATCTGTCGTGTTCAGCGATGAAAGCAGATTCTGCTTGGGAGCCTCCGATGGCCGTATGCGTGTTCGTAGACACACAGGGCAGCGTCTCCACCCTTCTTGCATCTGTCAGCGACACACAGGGCCTACACCCGGTCTCCTGGTGTGGGGAGCGATCAGCTATCACTCCCGCACACAACTAGTGTTTGTACCGGGTACGTTAAACAGCACCTCCTACATCAACAACATCATTCAGCTCGTTGTTTTGCCATTTGTAAGGTCTGTTCATCGTGGTGTTTTCCAGCAAGATAACGCACGCCCACACACGGCACGTGCAACGCAACATGCACTTCAGGGTGTGAGACAACTTCCATGGCCTGCACGTTCACCGCATTTGTCCTCCATTGAGCACGTGTGGGATTTTATGGGATAACGACTTATCCGGTCTCCACGGCCAGCCACGACCATCCCTGATTTACGCGTCCAGGTTGAGGATGCTTGGAACTCAATATCCCAAACTTACATCCAACATCTGTACGACAGACTCCATGCCAGAATTGCACAGTGTGACGCAGTTCATGGCGGTTCAACCTCGTACTAACCATGTTACATGAAAATGTTATTTTTCAGTTTACCAGCAAATACAGCTGTATTTTGCCATGATGTTTTGATCACGTTATCCTCTGTATTCCGTTATTATGCTGTATAAATTTCGTTCGTATCAGACGTCTCCTTCTTGGTGTTCTTTTTTCACTTTCCGCCAGTGTATTAGATTTATTTTCTGTTGTCTTGTGCATGTTTTTCTACCTAATGCTACATAGTAACTATTACAACACTTTCATATTCGAGTTATGGATTGCAAAGTTAGTCATCAACACTGTTAACAGTTCAAGAATTTACTGTTCCTATTAAGAGACGATGCTAAAGCAAAACCGTCGAAGTTCTTTTGTGGTTTCCATGCCTGAAATACAAACATAGTGAAAAAGCTTAAAAAGACTGCATAATCAGATTATATTGTTCTCTTGGCTTGGCCCAGCGGCCTGCTTTTGAAACAATCTGCACATTCAATAGAAGATGGTCTCGTGAGTAATTATGTTGTTGATGGAGATTCATAATGTGGCGCCATCTATCACCAAAGATACTGGTAAACACTAAAATTCGAGTAAGTAAAAAAATGAAATGCTGTTTTGAGAATTGTCAAAAAAGAAAAGAATTTCTGATTATTTAACTTGTTTTTGTTACATTTTTTAGTTGAAAAATAATTCCAAGGATTACACCTCAGCGGACAAAAAAGCTCTAAATTCTTCCTGAAAAAGGTTCATCTTTCATTCGTTTTGTTTTTCAGGACAGATGTTTACAAACTCAAATTTTTTATTCAAGATTTCTATTAGTATCTCATCATTTATGACTAGTCGTTGCTAAGTTCTACATATTTCTCTTCACAACTGCAGTAATTAGGAGAACGCCGTTACTCTTATCAACTTCTTTGGGTAATCCCGCTCCCTACTGTTTCGGCCAGCTTTCATCACCGATACCAAAATCTTAAGGCTTCTAGCATTCCTGAGTGTACAGGTTTTCCATCTCTGTTTAAAAAGTGCATTTCATAACGTACTGCATGACATGGAGTAGTTCATCACCCACTCAGGTGACGCATGTGTCAAATGGACAGTGAAAAAGCTATAAGCTTGCTAGCATAGTTCAACTGGAGGAACAGCTGGTTCTGCGTTGGAAGCCGTGGTTTCGAATTCCATCATCAGCAAAATGTTACATGTGATATTGGCGGTCGAACGAAAGAGAATCTCCTGGCCATTGGGTTTGAAAAATTATTGTACGTCTTCCACACAAAGCACATAATTAATGAAATTCATTCTTTTACAATGAAATGGTCTTTTTTTAACCCTGTTATCGGCTGACCCGAAGCCTGCGATTTCGTGCTGTTCTCAAGGGGGAATAATATGACGTACAACGTGAAATGACGTAGGTGGCGTATTTTGGAGGTGACACATGAATCAAATCGACAGTGAAGCCACTGTAAGCCCGCCGGTGTAGTTCAGTTGGGAGAACAGCTACCCCGCAGTTGGAAGACGTTGATTCTAGTCTCAGCACGGGCAAAAGGATATACACTATATTGACAAATGTCACCGTACACCTAGAAGGGAAACACAACATAGCTTTTATTGATATGCATTAGTACGGTATCGATCCACCTTTAGCCTTAATGCATGCACTGACCCTTCGAGAAATGCTTTCGACAAGGTTTTGGAACACAGCGATAGGTATGCGCTTCCATTCAATACATAATGCTACTGCTAATTGTTGCTTAGTAGTAGGCCTTGGTTCCAAACATCATATGCGGCGCTTTAATTCATCCCATAGATGCTCTATGGGATTAAGATTTGGGCACTGTGCTGGCCAGTCCACACACGATAGGGAATTATCGTCAAACCACGCCGTAACAGTCCTTGCTTTATGGCTCGGTGCATTTTCCTGCTGGTAACAACAAAGCTCGGTTCCATGGTATTCCCACATAGTTGGTAGGGCATAATTGTCCAGAATATTGAGGTAGACGAGCTAGCTAATATGTTTGTCTACGATAACCAATGGGCCGGGACCAAACCACGAAAACAGCTCCACACGGGTACACTACCATCTCCAAACGTGACCGTAGGAACAGTACATTGTGGTAAATAGCGCCCCCCCCCCCCCAAGGCTGCCGCCATACCCACACACGTCCATCATACTGATGGATCGTGTACCTGTTTCAATTGATCTACGGTCCACGATAAATATTCTTTCCCCCATGCTAAACGACGAGTAGCATTCCGAGTGGAGATGAAACGCTTATGAGCAGCCGCACGACCACGGTAACCTATGCAATGAAGTTCTCTGCGAATGGTACGTGTACATACCGAGGTTCCAGCATTTTTAATCACCTATACAATGAGATCATGTGCAGTACTCCGTCGAATAGCTGTAACGACTCTCCAGAGGTTTCGACGTCCTCTGTCATTGATTTTCTTTGGTCTGCCTGTACGTTTTGCTGCTTCAGGCACGCGATGTGTCTTCCACTTATTCCGTACATCCAAAACAGTGGACTGGGTATGCTTAAACGCCTCTCGGTTTCCCTTATAGACAACACACTAATATAACACCGAACAATCTTTCCTTTCTCAAAGCCTGTTCTCTCCCGCCGCGACATTTTCACTCAACCTCACAGTACGATCCGCAGTCAGCTGCAGGCTTGTTTTTATACCGTTTGTAGCTGTACTGTGCATCTTGACAACGCAGCGGATCCGTTCATTTACTGAAGGGGTGTCCGGTGACTTTTGTCAATATAGTGTATGTTGCAAAGTCTGTTTGTCATTTTACTTGTTTTCTACATACGGTGTGGAAGTATTTTAAAGCCGGACACATGCAAACCTGATTAATTGCCGCCCCGGTGGCGCAGTGGTCTAAGCGATGGCCTCTGTATGCTGGGTTTTTCTAGTAAAGGATTTTCAAGACCTTTAATGATCATCTTTTTTTTTTTTTTTTGCGATTGCTGCATTTCCAGAAGACGGACAAATACACGTGTAAGCTGTAATGCTTATTTCTTTGTTACAATAATTTGTTATTATAGATGACCAGTTGGAATTTTTTAATATTTTTAATAAAAGAGGACAAAGACTGTTTATCTTTGAGTTGTGAACACGCTATTTCAGTTGCACTGAATTTTTTTTTTTTTTTTTTTTTTGAAATTTTGATGTACTCTGAGTTTTTGTGGAAAATCGTGAATTTGAGTTTTTCACGGAAGTGATGTCCCTCACTCCGTCTACATAGTATTTTAATTGCAATTCAGTGGTTTATGCCCAAGAAGATGAAGTACCTAACTTTTTTCGGAATATTTATTTCTTGTTACAATAATCAATAACTTGTGTGTAATGGGAGCATGCTGGCCACTCCATGCGGTCGATTCCCTCTTCTTGATGCATGGTGTCCACTAGCCGAGCTGTATGAGGGCCAGAGTTATCGTTCAAGAAAAGGAACAAATCACTGACGGCTGCACCATAAGGCATGACCATAGGTTTGCGAATCTTGTCTCTATGTCTCTGGGCCCTCAGACTGCCGTTTCGGATGACGTAAAGGTCTGTACTGTCCACCGATACTTATGCCTGCCCAGACCATCAATCCATGTCCGCTGTGATGGGATGTCACAGAGGCTCGGGTATTTCGTGTGCTGGCTTCTTTCCTGATAAGAACTCTTCGATTGTCAGACTTCGTACTGAATCTTAACCCTTCAAGCGGCTGATGTACTGCGCTTGAACTAAACGGTGTCCAAAACTTTTGCTCCCTCCAAACAGAGATGTTCACATAGCGACGGTAATTTAGGAAAGCTACGGTAAAATAATTTATCTTTACCCCCTCTCATCCCAGCAGCAGCGAAAATAAACATGTCATAGCTGATAAGCCCTCCCTTCTGGTCCTATATTCCCTGTTCCATGACCTAAAACGCCGCCCCGGTGGCGCGGTGGTCTAAGCGATGGCTTCTGATCGTTAGCCCGAAAAGGGTGTGGGTTCGAATCCCGTGAGGGATGGATGTTGTGTTTGACTTACGGCATTGGCTCTCTCCCTTCCCCGGTACCAGTGACCCTAAAATACGGACGGGAGACTGCTTATAGCCCCTTGAGTTGGTTAAACCTCAAATCAAAGAAAAAAATGACCTAAAACACGACAGGGAAGAGCCAGTCTCCCTGGAACGAATATCATGCAACTGGGTAAAAAAACATAACTCAAATGTCTTCTGTCTCCTTCCTAAAGTTCGTCCCCATTGTCATAGCCATTTATTAGTTAATTTGTCAGAAGAGACTGGTGTTAGACATATGCCTGAATGACCAGTCTGGATAACAAATCTAAGGGCGAAAGCAACTTTTTTTTGATGCTCTAGTCTTGAAGGTAACTCGTATGAGCAGATTTGGGACCACTAAACGTACCCTGAATGAATTCGTTCCAGTAGTGTTCAGCCTACTTCTTAGATATCGAATACATTCGTTAGAGTAGAGTTCCGCCTATTTTGTTAACCCCGAGTTAACTCGTTCCAGCCGGTAAAAGGGTAAACTCGTCAGAGAACTTGAGTCCATTCATCGTATACAAAACCACGGTGATCCTCAGCCAAGATTTTACGGGCTGCACAGTGTTGTGCAGTTAAAGATACACACACCATTGGATTACGTGCATAAAGGCCGCATTAATGAAGGCGATTGCAGATAGTTTGGTTTGACAACCTGCGTGCTGTTGACACAAGGAGCTCTCGCTGGTGCTGACTTTGCTCTCCTGTTCTGACGGGTATAACGAAGTAAATTTCTCCGTCATTTCTGTCCACGCCAGGATTCGAACCCGGATCTCCTCATTCCGGAATACGTTGCTCTACCAATTGAGCTACGCGGACCTTTGTTCTGATTCCTATCTGCCTTTACGTCGTGTGCGTCCTTCTGGCAGGTACGTCACATCATCTCCCCCTTATTTATTTATTTATTTTTTCTTTTCGTAGTGCTGGAGAAGGGATTCTCTTATTTTTCCAATCTCGCGGTGTGGAAAGAACATCACACCAATGCGAGATGTTGAACGGTCGGGTCATCCGGATAGTTCGGGCGCCATTATAACGAAGTAAATTTCTCCGTCATTTTTATCCGCGCCGGGGTTCGAACCCGGGTCCACTCATTCCGGAATAAGTTGCTCTACCAACTGAGCTACGCAGACCTTTGTTCTGATTCCTATCTGCCTTTACGTCGTGTGCGTCCTTCTGGCAGGTACGTCACACGGGTTTCTAACAATAGATAACGTTCGTCCCTTGCTGTAGTTGCTCGTCAACGGCCTTGAACCTGCCTTCTTCGGACACTTCCCATATCCTAGAATGGCGACCACGGTCGGAAATGACACTTCGTGACACTCCAAAGGTTCTACTACCACCTACTGTGTCTGACCTGCTTCTAACCTGCATATAGCTCTCCGCGCCTTTGATTGCGGTAAATCACATAATGCGTTATTGAGGCATCGTTCCAACTGAAGATTTCAGGAAACAAAATGTCAAGATAAACGTGGGAGAAGAAGGGAGCTTCCGGAAAACCGTCGTTTTTATCCCAATCTTTGATTTATGCATCCTGACATCACAAACGCTAATATGCATAAGGATATGCATGATTCGGCTGTCTGCGTCACACTCTACTTGCGTTTTCCACGTTTCGATATCACACGATTGTCTGTCATAATATCGCCAAAGTCACATGCTCCCCTAATTATTTTGAGGAGTTTAGAAAACCTGTAGCTAAAATTTAACAATTAATCATTGTGTAGTGGATTTTAAGTACATGGTGTCTGATCCCTGGTGTTAAACAGCCGTTCGAATTAGCAAGCTTAGGAGATCAGGGTTTGGATACCTTATTGGATTGGAAATCAGAAAAATTTTAGAGACGGTGATGTGTAACTGAAAAGTTAGGTGGCCGCATGCGGGAAAGCCGAGACAGAACACATAGGCACTAAACCAAGAGATACCGACGTCGACGGGCAATTTTTCAGGCACCATGACTCACCCTCGCCCAGGGCCTGATCTATGGGAGGGCATTAGGGGCACGTGCCCAGGGACCCGACCTTTGAGGGCCCCCAAAATGTAGTTATATATTATCATGAAATAGCTTGCATGAAACTGATTCGCAATGTTTTTCTACTGAATAAAGTTAAAAATGGTAATTTTAGAACTGTACGTTCAAACACATGGAAGTGACAATTACCGTCTCCACAAATAAATCATATTATTGGCAAATTAATGTCCTAATCTGTCAATGATAATTATATATAACTAGTCTCAGCATAAGAACGTAGGGTGCAACCAAAAAAATGTTGATTTGTAATGGATGGAGGGCCCCCTAAAAGCCTATTGCCCAGGGCCCCAAACTGTCTAAGTCGGGGCCTGCCCTCGCCGGTCTTGATGTACGACTGATACATACACGGCAACTGAAGTTCGCCTCATATTATTACCGTCACAAGTCGAATTAAAATTTGACTGCTTTCTTTTAATTTAAGCGCGCCAAAATGCACTCCATCCTGCCTGGGGCACAGTTCAGAAACATTCTTTGTCCACAGCTTACTGACCTGCCGAAGGAGCTAAGTAATATCCCAAAGGATAAGATGCACGTTGGTCCTCTGTACCGTCAGAATAACGTGTCTTCTGATCGCTGTTAAGAGGTTCGGTAGTTATCGCTAATGTTAATCCAACTGCAGCCGTTCTGTGTCAACCAGAACTTCATGTCGTTTGGAGGTTACCGTTGCTGTGAAGTATCAGTTAATGGAGGTTCCACTGTAATAACAGAACTTGTAGTTGTTACGTTTCATAGAGTAGGACTCGACTCTTGATGTCTAAGAATATATGACCGCCATTTCGATCCGTTCTCAGCAAGATCTCGCAGCTCTTACATGAATATTCTAAAAGCGTCTTTGATTTGATGCAACCATCTTGTTTTTTGCCTTCTCCCGCTTCTGCTTCCTCTAACCTTACCAAGCATGATCATTTCTTCAAACCCATTATTGGGGTGCATTACATGTCCATACGCCAGATAATTGCCTCAAGGGTGGAACTGTGCTTAATTTTGGTCCAGCACTGCTTGATTATTTCTTCTTGCAGTCCACGGAATTCTAAGTAGTCAGGAAAGACCATTTGCTTAAACAATTCTGATCTTCGTTGTCAGTGAAATGTAATCTTCGCTAAATTTGTCATTGCCTTTCTCCCTAGGAATGATCTCTTCTTTATTTCTCCAGTACACTGACCTTCGTTATCTGTTCTGGAGCTCAAGGGAATAAAACCAACTACTAGCTCCACTTCCCTCTCGTCAATTAAAAAATCTGTAAGGTTGGAAGTTGACATGATCTTTGTCTTCTTAATATGTAACATTAAAACTGATTTTGCACTCTCCAGTTTTACTATCTTGATGAGGTCCGCTAAATCTTCTCTACTTTCTGTCAACCTGTAACCTAGAGGTCTGCACGAGCCTTATTCGGTGAGCCCGGCCCGTCCCGCGCCAGTCAATTGCAGCTATTATAGACCCGGCCCGTGATATACCATTTTGTATTACTTTTTTTTCTATAGTATTTTATTAAATTGTGAAAATTCAGTAATGAAATGAGATATCATTGAAAATATTTAGTTGAATGTAAGCCTAAACATCTTAACTAAACTTTGGCAACTATCAAATTATACAAAGAGAGAGAGAGAAACAAAGAAAAATATACACGTTTAAAATCTCCCTTTCATTGACCTAGCAAGTGGTAACACTGGAAAAGTCAATCCCTATACAGATTAGGGATAGGAGAAACAAGCGATGTCGTCCCACTCTCACATACAAACACACATACACACCCCACTAAACTGCAGACACTCCCCGTTTCCCACTCTATACAACACACACACACTCACTCGGGATCGGATCTTATTGTTGTCAACAAGCACCAAAGCGTTTTCGTCATCTGAATACCTACTGATGGTAAAAACACTGTGAAAGCCTCTCCTCGCTTCTGTGATTACGCCCTGGGCTATGTCATGGAAGTAAGCAAAGCCAGCAAAACAGTTAAACAGACAAGGAAATCTAGAAACAGGATTTTTTCATTTCTTTACCATTGCGACAAAAAAAAAATGGGTCGACTTGACCCAGCCCGCGGAGTGAGACAGCCTCGGGCTTGGCGGGTCGGACCGGTTCGTGCAGACCTCTACTGTAAGCTAAAAGTCTGCACGAACCTGTACTGTAAGCTAGAAGTCTGCACGGACCTGTACTGTAAGCTAGAAGTCTGCACGGACCTGTACTGTAAGCTACAAGTTCCGACTGAAGTTGGGTGACGCCCATTCCAGCTTCAGTAAGACCTGTCCCAGTCTCCTGCGGGAACTTGAGGTAGTTAAAAGCCGTGTCAGCTATGGTTGATCGCTCTGAGGATTGGTTCAGAGGCACGTCGTTTTTGGGTGAAGTGAAAGTTGGGACCGAGGTGGTTTTTGCTGAGTCTGGCCCGTAGTCATCACCGTAACACTGGCCCTTGTCCTGCGGACCATGTAAATAAATATTTCTATGTATTTGTGTTTTTATTACTGATTTCTTTGTGAGAGGGAATGCATGAGACCCTCAATCTTTAAGGTGCAGGTATTACTTTGTTTTATTAGATGCCATTAAAGGACTTAGTCCCAAAAACTCGCGTTAGCGAACTTTTCTCTCAGCCAGAGATGCGAAAATTTAATGCCCCCGCCCATTAGCACGTCGCAAATGCGGGTTACGACTGAAGGGTGAGAAGTGCTGGTCCCGTTGGAGCAGCATACCCCTGCCGGTCCGAAGACCGAGTCCTGTCTGGGTGAAAGACTGTGGTTTCCGGTTCCTGACGGGATTGCTCGTGCAGCGTCGTCAACCATAATCTTACAGGAAGCTACACATATCCCTGCGAAGTCTGCGTTTAGACGGTGCAGGTAGAGTCATCAATCTAGCCTTACTGTAAGGTATCATAATTTAAAGAATGGGGTATATTGAAAATAGAAAAGCAAACTTACTTCCGAATATTGCGATTTAGTGTTTATCTCTAGGAATGATCTCTTTATTTCTCCAGCACATTGACCTTCGTTATTTGTTCTGGAGCCCAAGAGAATAAAATTGGCTACTAAATGACTACTTCTTTCCCGTCAGTTATAAAATCTGTAAAACTGGAAGTTGACGTGATCTTTGTCTTCTTAATATTTAACATTAAACCTGATTTTGCACTCCCTAGTTTTACTTTCTTGACGAGGTCCTCTAAGTCTTCTCTACTTTCTCCCAAACTGTAAGTTATTATAATTTAAAGAATGGGGTTTATTGGAAATAGAAAAGCTAACTTACCTCCGAATATTGCGATTTAGTTAAAAAAAAAAAAAAAAAAGGACGTAAAGATCTCCCAGTCTGCCACTTAGGATTGGACTGATCTAAAGCAATTTTTTAAATGCATGTGTGTGTGAAATGCCCAACAAAGCTCGAGCAGTGATTTTAGGTCATTAATTATTTAACCCCACGATTTTCTGCTGAAACAATTGCAATTTATGTAGTTTGGAACGTCTACATGATCCTGTGTGATAGAACTTCGAACGGCCGATCCTTAATCGAGTCACGTGATCTCAAGCTGAGGCACGTAAACCACTTAATTGAAGTCTGAGAGCTCTTTAATAGAAGATGCGAAAAGCATCGTGGTGGTCAAATCTTCGAACAAAGAGGAAACTGAAATTATCACAAAAGAAAGCTTAAGGATTTCAGCAAAATATATTGTTGCGGTCCTTCTGAGGCACAGCGATAACAGTGCATATTGTAAACTCTACCCTGTGATGAAGTCACTGAAGAAAGTTCTCTTCAGCGAAATATGATTATCTGTCTTAACACAAGTAGAATGAATTATTTGCAGTAGATAAATTTATTAGATGCACGTTTCCTTCCGGAAAGTGTCGCCGGCTGAGTGTGCCGTAATTCAGAACACATAGCACTCGATATATTGCTTTACTCTCAAAATCAGTTCAATTTTTCATTTAGGTAAGGCTTCGCAATGACTTCTTCATTTATGAAGAATGTGTTTTCCACAAAAAAAAAAAAACAGAAAAATATTTCCGAACAACAAGAATATTTATGACGCAGCGTTCTTTGCATCCGGTGTAGGTAAAAAAGTCTAAATTGCTTCTATATCATTTCTCGGAGAACGCTTATATTGATTGGACCGGTCGTAAAGAAAATGAAATCATAAATCATACCCCCTTCATGTTGCCGAAATTCATAGCGTGTACTCAATTTGAGTAAAACGAAACTAGTAAAGTGGCTTAGAGACATCCAAACCCATGGGAAAACAGGGAAGATTTTCTTCCTTTCACAAACCCTCAGGCACCTGAACACATATGCACTCCAGCACGCATACTAGCTCCGGCAAAGTAACATCAATGCATGTTTCAAAGGAAACAAGAAATTGCAATATCGCCATAAATAAATAAATCCATCAAAGAACATGACACTACTTACCAAAACCGTTCTCTGCCATCTGGGAGCATGACATTAAAAGAAACGATCTCAAAGTCGAGATGGAGTTCAACTGTATACTTGCCAAAAAAAAAAAAAAAAGGAAAAACAGAAAAAGAAAATGCTAATATTCTTAGGTATTACGTCAGGGATTCGTTAGCGTTAAACTTGATGCAAAATACGAGAGAAAGAAAATCCGTTTTTGCATATATTTCGCATGAAAGCATCAAGCTGGAAAAAAGTGATTCGCAAACAACACAGCTTTATTCCTTTTTTATTTTCATAATTAGTTGCACTGGCCATCTGTCCATTTGATTTGCAGGTTTGTTCGTGGTAAACGAGAAACAAAATCCATGAATCACTTGCTTTCTTAACGCCTTTTTGTTCGCGAGAAAAAGAAAATAGGGAAGGGAATGAACCAAATTAATTATGACACATTTTCTGTTAATGAATATAAATGGAATACATACCATACGGAACCTTTCAGAGTAACACCAGAGTGAAATTCGGATCACTTAAAATTTAAATTGTTATCTCATCTTCACGATGCAATTTGTGTAACGTAATACCTCCACTGATAATTTATGGCCTCCTATGTTTTTAATTATCATAATTATTTGTTTGGTGGAGCGGTAGTCATTTTGTAATGTAAACGACGAAATATTTTCGGTTGATGAGGCTGCTAACATAATATTGGAAGTGCTCCACGGGAGAAAATTCTGATAAAATGCATACTTCTGACAATATATGGATATTATTAATAATACAAGTAGTATGACATCGAATTCTCTGGTTTAATGAGCATGTCTTTTGACAGAGTGTCTGATATTTCTTTTACACGGCAGCAACTTGGAGCAGGTACATCAGGAAAACTTACCTGAATGTACACTATATTGACAAAAGTCACCGGATACCTAGAAGAGAAACACAACAGAACATTTATTGACGCACATTGGTACGGTGTCGGTCCGTTTTTTTGCCTTAATGCACGCACTGACCCTTCGAGACATGCTTTCGACAAGGTTTTGGAGCAGAGCGATAGGCATGCGCTTCCATTCACTGCATAATTCTGTCGCTAACTGTTGCTTAGTAGTAGGCCTGGGGCTCCAAACTTCTTATTCGGCGCTCTAATTCATCCCATAGGTGCTCTATGGGATTAAGATCAGGGCTCTGTGCTGGTTAGTCCACCCAAGATACGGAATTATCGTCAAACCACGCCATAACAGTCCTTGCTCTATGGCTCGGTGCATTATCATACTGGTACCAACAAAGCTCGGTTCCATAGTATTCTCCAGAGTTGGTAGGGCGTAATTATCCAGAATATCTGGTTAACATGTGTAACGTATACTCTCGATTCACTTTCCTTTTGATTTTTACTATCTCTGGTTATTTTATTTTACTATGTAAATTATCTTCTTACTGAACGAGATTCTCCCGCTGAATGAGATCTGGCAATGAGTGTAAGTCATGACGTGGTGGTAGCCAGTATAAATAGGCGCGTTCAACGATACCTAAGGAGAGCTTTTTGTTGATGTGCGTAGGGAGAGCTGTTGTTGTAAAAGTGAGCTGTTGTTGCACGAAGTGAGCTGTGGTTTATGTGTCAGAAAGCTGTTGTTGTATAAAGAGATCTTCGTTTATGTGAGAGCCAGAAGTTTCACTAATAAAGAATTTGTTGTAAGTACGTTTTTCTCAGTTCATAGTTTTGTCAGATCTCTGTCTGGCTGTTAGGTTTATTTCATTAGTTGATTATTATTAACAACCAGCATAACACTTTATTCATCTTAATTACTACTACAACATTACTAGCAGTTAAAAGCTTGTTCATTATTATTACTACACTACTAGCAGGAAAGTTTATTCATGATATAATTAACAAACAACAAGCATTAGAAGAAGCATTAGCTTAGAAGAAGCTGAATTCATTATAATTCAGTAGTAGAAGCTATATTCATTATACATGTTTGTTTACAGTAACCAATGGGCCGGGACCATACTACGAAGAACACCCCCACACGAGTGCACTGCCAGCTCCAAACTTGACCGTGGGAACAGTACACTGTGATAAATCGCGTTCCCCAGACGGCCTCCATACCCACACACGGCCATCAGACTGATGGAAAGTGTATCTGGATTCATCTGTCCATAGAACCCGTTTCCTTTGATCTACGGTACACGATAAATGTTCATTTCACCATGCTAAAGGACGAGTAGCATTCCGAGTGGAGATGAAAGGCTTATGAGCAGCCGCAAGATCACGGTAACCAAGGCAATAAAGTTCCCTGCAAATGGTACGTGTGCATACCGAGTTTCCAGCATTTTTACTCACCTGTACACTGAGGTCTTGTGCAGTACTCTGTCGATTAACTGTAACGACTCTCCTGAGGCTTCGACGTCCTTTATCACTGATTTTCTTTGGTCTGCCGGTACGTTTTGCTGCTTCGGGCACGCCATGTGTCTTCCACTTATTCAGTATATCCAAAACAGTTGACTTGGGTATTTTTAAACTCCTCTCGGTTTCTCTTATGGACAACCCACTAATATAATACCCAACAATCTTTCGTTTCTCAAAGACAGTTCAGCGACATTTTCACTCAACCTCACAGTGCGATATGATCGCCGTCAGCTGCAGGCTTGTTCTTATACCGTTTGCAGCTGTAACGCGCATCTTAACAACGCAGCGGATCCGTTCATTTGCTTTTCAAGGGGTTTCCGGTGTCTTTTGTTAATATAGTGTATTTCATTGGAAGTACATTCCTCCTGCGTTAATACAAGAAGTGGCACGATCAGCCGACGAAAGGAAGGACTTGCACAGGTCGTCTTTTGGTATGGACTGAAGTTCTGATGTCACAGTTCTTTGCATGTCTTCAATGTCCTGAAAAACCTTTCCTTTTAAAGGCAGCTTTAATTTAGTAAATGGAAAGTAGTCACACATTGAGAGATCTGGAGAATATGGAGAGAGTTCAGTACACACACTTGCATTCGTGCCAGAAATAGCTACACATTCAGTGCCCTGTATGCAGGTGCGTTTTCCTGAAGAAGGAACCATTTCCCGTTGTTGTACTCAGGCCTGACACGAACAATCCTGTTCAACAATCGTTCCAAAATGGGTGTGTAAGCATTTGCTAGTGACAGTTGTACTTTCAGGTATGAACTCGAGATGCATAATTCACTTGCTGTCGTGAAAACATACAAGCATTGACTTGATTCTGGACATATGTAGCTATATCTTCCTTCCTTTGGGTAACGGTGGCGACTTCTACTGAACACTCTGGCGCTTCGTTTCAGGATCACAATGAGAACATCATGTCTCGTCACCTGACACAATAAATACACAGGTGACGTGGATTAGGAACATCAAATAGAAGTCATCGCTCTTTCCACGTTATAAGTAAGTCACGGAAATATTATCATCGGCCGTCACCGGGAATCGAACTCGGCGCGTATCTGGAAGACCCTGGGTTCGATTCCCGGTGTCGGCTGATGAGAATTTTTCCGTGACTCACTTATAACGTGGAAAGAGCGATGACTTCTATTTGATGTTCCGGGTCCACATCAACTGTGTATTTATTATTCATTCGCCTTCAAGTTATTTGTTCAGTTGCTGCTGTTCATCTGTGGTGAATCCCCAGCAATGTGCGGGGCTCCAAAGAAACAAACTGCCATGTGGTTTGGCAGTTTGTCGTATGTGAGTCTGGAGAATTTCGAGACCGCTGTGGTGCAGTGGTAGCAACTCCGGCGCGTAACTGGAATACCCTGGGTTCGATTCTTGGTGGCGGCCGATGAGAATTTTTCCGTTACTCACTTAAAACGTGGAAAGAGCGATGACTTCTATTTGATGACCTGCCACAATGCTTTGGAGACAATTTTGCATTGTTTCTGCAGTCACCGGGATGTCTTTTGCGTACTCCACTCGTGCATGTCTCTGGTCGTCTAAGAAAGCATGCGGAACAAAGCGCGGCCAACCCCCCCCCCGAAATCTTACACTAAAATTTGCCGAATCGTCTTCTTATTAACCCCGAGCTCACATTCCTGCATCCTCGAGGTCACACAACAATCCCTTTTTGTCTTTTCACGAACTTTCTCGATGAGTTCATACGTGAGCACTGAAATCGGGTGTCGGCGACTTTCGTCATTTTCCAAATCTTCCCGCCCATCCTTGAAACATGCATACCATCAGAATACTTACGCACGAAATAGACAATTAGCCCCATACACATCACGCAACAATTCAACTGTCTCAGATGCGGTTTTACCGATTTTCAAACAAAACCGGATATTTTCTCCCAGCTCCATGACAGGGCTATGACAATGTTCCTCCACCGAATGACGTCATGCAAAGCATAAGTAATCATCTGCGCAATTCTCACGCAAACGCTGTTGCCACTGCATAGCTGATACACAGTCGAGTCATATTATTGTGACCACCTTTTACTTTTGACCTCAGCAGCGCTTAGCCAATGAAAGAAGGCACGTGTCGTGAGCTGGCTAGGAGGGTATACAAGGTGTGCCGCAGGCATTCTGAAAATATATCACTCATTGCTGACATGGATAAAAGAAGCGATTTATCAGATTTCCAAAAAGGGATGATTACCGGCTTCCGGTCCAAGGGTGGCAGTATTTCTAAAACGGAGCAGTATGTGAACTGTTCGGGTGCTGCTGTGGTTAAAGTGTATCGTGATTGCAGAAATGGAACCATTGTGAATAAGCGACGTGCAAACATCGGAGCACCACGTGCCATTGATGTAAGAGGTGAACGTCGGTTGCGAAGGTGCGTGAGGGCCGATCGACTCCCTGCACTGGAGCAACTCACTGACCGAATGAACCAGGGGGCTATCGGAAGTGTGTATAAAACGGCAGTTCAGCGAACAGTGCTGCGTATGGGGTTCCGATGCAGAAGGATGGTCACTTCACCTATGCTAACAAAGGTGCATTGGCAGAAAAGGCTTACATTTGCACGGTAGTATCGGAATTGGACCGCCGCTGATTGGCAAAGGATTGCCTTCTCCGATGAGTCACGTTTTCTGCTTCATCGAACGGAAGAACGTTGGCGTATAAAGCGAGAAACATCGGAGAATAAACATTCTTTAACCATTGCTGGAAGTAAACAAGCTGGTGTGGGCAGCGCTATGGTCTGGAGGATGTTTTCGTAGCATTCTCTGGGTCCACTCATACCTGTGGAAGTAACTATGAACCGAATTCCTTTTGAATCCGTCCTTGCAGATAGAAATGTCTTAGAGTGGTTGGAAGAGCACGATGTAGACTTCAAAATATTTCCATGGCTCCCTAATTCCCCATACTTAAACTCAATCGAGCATCTGTAGAACCACTTCGATTGTGTTGTTCTCTCTATGGATCCTCCAACACGCACCCTCCAGCTTGCTGTCAGATGAACTGCAGTCAGCATGACTCCACATACCTGTGAACACCTTCCAGCACCTATTTGAGTCACTCCCAGGCCGTCTAGGCGCTGCAGATGGTTGGTTACTCTGGATATTAGCTAGTGGTCACAATAATGTGACTCGGCCGTGTTTAAGCAGAGCAACGTTTATGTAGAAAAAAAAATCATCTACATGGTCCCAGTTCATGCGACGTCTGGTCATTCACAGGTTTAAAGAAACCCGGAGGCCGTTTTGAAGTACATCCTGGAAGGTGGTTTACTGCAGATTTGCAGGAGCTGTCCTCACCGCTGTAACAAGGGTATTATCTTGATGAACAGTATTTTGAGGAGGAGTAGGTAGACATTGATGATTAAATGTTTATGTTACGAACTGGGAAGTTATTGTTTCGCTTTTTGATCAGCCTACACATTTGTTAGCTGAGAACTCCTCCAGAGTTTAGTGAGATAAGAGCAGCAATAATGGCAGACCTTTAGAGCAGCAATAATGGCAGACCTTTTATATGCAGACCTTTATGGCAGACCTTTTACCTTTATTGCAGACCTTTATGGCAGACCTTTTATGGCCGACCTTTTTATATGCAGACCTTTATGGCAGACCTTTTATGGCCGACCTTTTTATATGCAGACCTTTATGGCAGACCTTTTATGGCCGACCTTTTTATATGCAGATCTTTATGGCAGACCTTTTAGAGCAGCAATAATGGCAGACCTTTTTATATGCACATTCCTGGATCTTTAGGAATAAACTGTTCAGGCTCTGTTGAAATATTAGTGGAATTTCTGTTGTACTTTATGATACATTTGCAGTTATGCCCGTTCTCTGAACGGTGAATCTATAATTGTTTTGAACATAAAATTAAAGAAAGGGAAAAGTAATTGAGGAAAACAAGAGTAATTTAAGATCTGTTACTGGTGGGACACCGCTGGCACACCGAGTACATTCCGACGTCATAACTGTGGAGTACCGAAGGCCATCCACCCCAGACGAGAACGTCACCTCCGTAGTCTGGTACAGGGCAATCGACGCGCAACTGTGCAGCAATTGACTAAGCAAATGAACACTGGGGCAGCTAGGTACGTTTCCCCGATAACAGTAGGGCGAACCCTGTTACGCAAAGGTCTCCGAATTCGACGATTCGTCAAGGCGCCCATGTTGATCTAGGTCCATCGGCAACGATGCCTGCAGTTCTCATGGGACTACCCTCATTGGACAATGGAAGAGTGGAAAACGGGTGTCATCTACGACGGATTGAGGTTTTTCTACTCCACAAAAGTGACGGGCGATGGCGGATACGGCGTTTGACACACGAGAACCAACACCAGGACACGTTTATCGGGCAAGTGGCAGTGTGTATGTCTGGGGGATGTTTTCCTGATATGACCTGGGACCCCTGGTACCACTGCATGGGTACCTGAACGCCAATGGTTTCCTGCCTATCGTCGCTGACTACAAGCATCCCTTCATGTTGGGCGTTTACCCTGGTGGTGATGGTGTCCACCAACTAGGACAATGCGCCGTGCCACGTCGCTAAGGGGTGCGTGACTGGTGATACCAACACGACAGCGATGTGTCCGTTCTCCCTTGGCCGGCAAAATCGCCCGACCTCAATCCTATAGAGCACATATGGGACTATTTGAATCGACAGGTTCGACGTGCCGACCTACAACCATGTCATCTCCTAGACCTCCTTGTTCTGCTGCAGTCTGAACTGCACGTGTGCCTCGGGCAACCTTCCAGGACATCATTGCGTCCATGCCACGCCGTCTCGCCGCTGTCATCTGGACCCAGGATGGTTATTCCCATTATTAGGTAGGCGGTCATATTATTCTGATACGACTGTGTGTGCTTTAAAGTAGGAGATCCAAATGTTATAATTTTGAAAATCGTGAAGTTGTTCTGAGGAGGTTTCCTAGGTAGCACAACCTTGCAATTTAACCTATACCGAACTCTGAGCCACCGTCTTTTAGGAATAGAAGACGAGGGCTCATTGTTGCACCTACGTTAAATTGCAAGGCTGTGCTACCTGGGTACTTTCAGTTAGGGCAAAACATTTTAATGTGGTTGGCTGTGCGCTAGATGTTAAATCCAATTACAATTTAGGGCTGTTAAATACAATTATAATTAGATTTAACAGCCCGCTGACGAGAATGGCCTGCGATGGCAGAAGTCCCCTTCGTATATTCCACGTCTTAGCTAAAAACCGACAAATTTGTCTGCGGTTTGCACAGGTGCACCGAACTTCGACCTCCGAGAACTGGGGAAAAGGTGACATTGTCCAATGGATCATGTTTTTAGTTAATTCGCGCTGATCGACTGGCCAGAATGTAATGTCAGCAAAGCGAATAGATTGATTTCAGCTGTCTGACATTAACTGAACAAATTAGTGGAGTATGTGTAATAGTCTGGGGCCTGTCTTCATTGAGGACATTGGATTCCTTAATAGCACTGAAACAGTATTTGAGTGCTGCGAGGTATCTTAACATGCACTGCGCACCACGAGCGCTCCCACATTTGCATGTTGGTGTTTTCTAATGAATAGGGCTACGTAAAGCAGGATGATATGTCATGTTCCAAAGCTCAGCTCATTACACGATGGTTCTTGGAAGGCGACATTGACTTCAAATTGTTAAATGGCCCCCACAGTTCCCAGATCTCAAACCACGCTAACGCCAGCAGGTCGTAACAGAAATCCTCCTCCAGTGAGCATTCACCAACTGACGAATACAATCACGTCTTCTTGGTGTAACGTGCCCGTATACCTATATCAACACTTGGTAGAATTCCATCCCACATCAAATCGAGGCTGTTTTTGAACACCAGATTGGGTAGGTGTTACTAATGATTCGCTACTTCGGTGTATGTTTTTACTATAATAA
Source organism: Macrothele yani (assembly GCA_039090855.1). NCBI lineage: Eukaryota > Metazoa > Arthropoda > Arachnida > Araneae > Macrothelidae > Macrothele > Macrothele yani. The sequence continues at coordinate 35,501,083 of CM077012.1, forward strand.
GCAGATGCAGCTGTACGTAAAAGTAGCGATAAATCACACGACAGCCACAGACGTGTTTATATTTCTTTGCAAAACGTCCACACATTTCGTTCTAAACATTACCGTACTACCACATCGTTAAAGGAAAAAAACGTTCTACATGTTTATTCCGTATTTACAAAATCTAACATCAGTTTAATTTGTTGACAAAATTTTTGAAAAGCACAGAAGAAATTAGGGACATTTTGCTTTTCATGCAATGTAACCATTTCTTAACTTAGAATAAAGTAAATGCTTATGGCATTTATTACCTTCCAGACGAAATGGAAAGCGACAGATGCACGATAACGTTTTTGTCAATAAATCAAGAAATATTCTAGGTTTTCTGAGAAGGGGAAAACAACGACCAAGAAGCGAAAGGCATTTTCAAATCTATCTGATTACTGCGAAGAGAATAACACAGTGATTGTTTTTTCTCAATCTCTACATACCTATGCATCCAGATTTTAAAATCGCTATCCATTTGTTATGTAGAAACATCTATAAATGATGAACTACACTCACTTCCAAAAGTTAAGCACGGAGCAGTAAGATGTGAAAAAATGGAGAAGTACTGCTTGGATTGACACGAAATGCGACAGGAACGTAGGAAATATGCTTATTAATGAATCAAAACAAAGAAATACAGACAGAGATGAAAATAATATTGAATTTTCAGAAATTATAAGATGACGTCAAATTGGAGTCATTTACAAAGTCAGTAATAAAGTCACAACGAACAACAAAACCCGACATTAATAGGGTATGTGAGCACCCCTCATCTGCATACAAAGTTTACAACGTCTGACCATGCTTTTTATGAGGTGATCAACCACCGCAGAGTCCAGTAATCGCCATTCCTCCTGAACAGCAGTTTCCAAAGCTGTGAGAGTGGTTGGTGGCGGGAGACGTGAACACACAGCACGGCCGAAGGCATCCCAAAGATTTTCAAAGGGATTAAGGTCAGGCGAGTACGCCGGCCACTCCATACGCGCAATCTCCTCACTCTCCAGGTAGTCGTCGACGATGGCAGCTCTATGGGGACGCGCATTATCATCCATTAAAACGAAGGCAGGACCAACTGCTGCAGCGTACAATCTCACAGTGGGGTCTAGGACTTCATCCCGATACCGCACAGCCGTCACAGAATCCCGTCTGTGGATGTGGAGGTCGGTGCGATATCCCAACGAAATTCCTGCCCAGATCATGATGCTTCCATCTCGGAATGCATGATGTTCTGGGGTCCATTACGTGTGCCTTCTTCCCTTCACACCCGTACGCGCTTGTCATCGGGTTGCAGGGCAAATCTGGACTCATCCGTGAACATAACGTTGCCCCAATCAGACACAGTCCAATTGACATGTTGGCGACACCACTTTAATCGTGCCCCTCTGGATTGGACGGATAGAGGAACACAAACCCGTGGTACCCGGGCGTACAGTCCTTTCATGTGCAGCCTTCGACGCACAGTAGTGGCAGATATCGTCTTACCAATGGCCGCCGTAACCATAGATGTCACACGTGCGGACGTCGCTCTTCGATTCCGCTTGGCAACAACAGCAATTTATCGTCTTCCGCGGGGGTCGTAACCCTTGGGCGACCGGCCACAGGTCTGCGGACAACTGTTTGGCTGGTTAGAAATTGTTTCCATAAACGTGAAATGACGGAATGATTCGCGCCGAAGAAAACAGCAACATCTGTGATTGACTGTCCTGCTTCAATGCGTCCGACGGCACGCCAGCGCTCAGAATCTTCCAATTGTCTTCTGGAAGCCATAAAATCAAGTCTGTCTTTAAAACAAATCCTCCGACAGTTCTCAACACCTTGTAGCAGCACTTGCATGTAACTCCTGTACCCCTTCAGAGTACTGGCTTCTTATACGACTGCCTGTTTTACATATTTCTCGGCAAGACACCGTGATTCGCTGTTACCTACCACATTTGCATACTTCCATCTACCGCTGCGGCGAATTGCAGCCTCTCCAATTCCGATTGGCTTCCGGAAATTAACTTCTCCCTCTGCGTGCTTAACGTTTGGAAGTGAGTGTATTTAAAATATGTACATCCAGAAATTTTCAGATAAAGACCATGTTCGCTGAATTCATCAGCATGAAAGAACATGGATTTATTATCATTTTTAAAATCCATATTATTTAACTTTCGTTAAAGACTTAAAGAACTGTTAAAGTGTATTTAACCCTTTTAATCGGCTAGAACGAATTAACTAGCAAAATAAGTGGGCCAAAGAAGGCTGAAACGACTGAGCCAGCATATCAGAAAGAGTTTGTTATCTTGAACGGTCATTTAGGGGGATGATCAGGAAGCATTTGTTATTAGCTTTGTTATTCAAAATGCTCATTAGGGGGATAACAGACAGCAATCCTCTTTGACTGATTACCTGCTGAAAGGGCTACGAATCTAATATAGAAGAGAGAAGATGTTTGAGTCACTTGTTTCTATTCAGTGGCATGATGTCTGTATCAGGGGTACTCTCGCTTTCCCCAGAATTCAATAAAGTATTAGAAGCGAGCACTTACCAGCAATGACAGATTTATGGTCGTTACTGCTGAGGTGAGAGGGAGGGAAAGGAATTGCTTTGCTGTAGCCTTTCGGCCACTATGTGAACATTCCTATATGGGGAGCTCGGAAAATCTTAATTACAATTTGGTTGAGGTACGCAGGCCGCTTAAAGGGTTAATTCTCGAGCTAAAAAGTGTACCACGACGGTTTTATGAATTTCTAGTTTTCAGTTTTCGTAATCAACTATTTAATAACAAAACAGGAAACTCAACTGGGTAACAATCAATATATAAGCCGATATACAACAAAGTACTTACGTTACTTAAGTCTGGCTATGATCTCCCTCAAAGTAGTCTCCTTGGGCAGAGATACACCGCTGCCAGCGTTTCTGCCACTGTGGGAACGCTCCCTGGAAGTCATGTTCGCGAATTGTGTCAAGCACCGTCTGCGATTCGCGCTGGATCTCGTCCACGGTTTCAAAACGGCGACCCTTGAGCTTCAGCTTCTTCTTCGGAAACAGAAAGAAATCGCAGGGGGGGGGGGCAAATCTGGCGGGTGAGGAAGGGTAGCCATGATGCTGCGGCTGCAAAACTGGCGTGTTGCTAACGCTCTATGAGCTGCTGCATTGTCCTGATGGAGCAGGAAATGGCCCCTGAGCCACATTTCAGGTCGTTTGCGGCGAATGTCCTCCTGAGACGCCGCAGAACATCGCAGTGAAACAGGGCGGAAACGGTTTGGCCCTAGGGGACGAATTCACGGTGCAAAACCCCACGAATGTCGAAGAGCACGATAAGCCTGCTTTTGGTTGCGCTCCAGAACTGTCAGGCCTTGTTCGGTCGTGGTGATGCCGTGCTCTTCCACTGCGGCGACTGTTGTTTGATCTCCGGGTCGTAACCGTAGACCCAAGTCTCGTCCCAAGACTTACACAGGAACGTTGGTTCATTCACCACCTGCTGACGAAGATCTTGACAGAGTTCGACACGGAGAGCCTTCTGTTCGGGGTTCAGAAATCTTTGGTACAAACTTTGCAGCAATGCGGTGCATGTTTAAAACCGACGTCAGAATTTCTTGCACTGTTCCGCATGACACATTGACGATGGTAGCAATGTCTTGAATGGTTCTCCGACGATCCTCGTGCACCAGTTCCTTAATTTTGTCCACATTTTCAGGGGTTTTGCTCGTGGACGGTCGCCCTGACCTCCCGTCGTCTTCCAGGGGGCCGTTCTGCCGCTCTTGAAGCGCGAGTGCCACTCAAAACACCTCGCACGTCTCATTGCTTCATTGCCATAAGTCTGCCGCAACATTTCTTGCGTCTCCTTCACCGATTTGCCGAGTTTGACGCAGAATTTGATGTTCGCTCGCTGCTCTAGTTTGCAGTCCATACCGAAATCGCAGCTGTGTTCTGCACGTGGTCACGAAATATCGTGTAGCACAGCTCCCGGTGTTCACAGAACGACGCCACTCGGCACAATGACTCATGAAGGTGACTGCCCTCCACCTCTGCTCGCGCATCCGCGTACTGCCATCTGTTGGCACGCTACGTACCTAGTATCGGAACTTTTTGATTGCACTACGTATTATTGAAGACAACCTCAGAAAGAAAAACAAAGAAAAAGAATAGAATTTTGATAAGGTAAGATTTTGGATTAATCCATGCTATCCACGACACAATTCAATGACACTTTGTTCGCCCCATTGGAAACAAAAACAGTGCAGCAACAAAGTAATGAAAATGTAATAAAATAAGAAAGATGACACCGAATTATCGGGTGTAATGAGCACGTCTTTTGAATTATTTCCTACACGAAATTTTTTTTTCAAAGCAGATTCTTGTAAAATACATAACAAAGCAAAAAAGAAAACGCCTTATGTCTTCTATATATATAAAAAAACTAAGCATAATTTAAAATACACTACTGTTTTTGAAAATTGCAGCACCAAGAAGGAATCGCGCTGCTATTCAAATGACATTTATATCACAGATTCATTATGTTACAGGAGATGTTTGATTACATTTGATGATTTTTTCGCTTCTGTGACGTGCCTGTCCAGCAGGACGCACACTACGTAAAGGCAGATAGCAGCGACAACGAGCGTCCGCGTAGCTCAATTGGTAGAGTGACTTATTCCGGAATGAGGGGACCCGGGTTCAAGCCCCGGCGTGGACAAAAAAGACGGAGAAATTTATTTCGCTATAATGGCGCCTGAACTTCTCGGATGACCCGGCCGTTCAAGATCTCGCAATGGTGTGATGTTCTTTCCACTCCGCGATTTAGGAAAAATAAGAGAATCCCTTCTCCAGCGCATCGAAAGATAAATGTGTGTGACGTTGCATTTCACACACCAGATTGACTGGGAGTTCTCAAATGCACGTTCTACAGCGGATGGCTGCCTGCGACGATTCATGGTCACGGCTGACCCGTGGGCCATGCCCCCGGCCCTCTTTCGGGTGGGGGGGAGATGTGACGTGCCTGCCCAGCAGGACGCACAGGACATAAAGGCAGATAGCAGTCAGAACGAACGTTCGCGTAGCTCAATTAGTAGAGTTACTTATTCCGGAATGAGGGGACCGGGTTCGAGCCCCGGCGTGGACCAAAAATTACGGAGAAATTTACCTTGTTATACTTCAAAAAACAGTATCGCGTGGAACCACCTGGAGCAACAGTAACAGCATCTACACGGCGGGGCAATGAATGGAAGAGGTTTTTGATATCGTCCTGGGGGAATAGCGTTCCAGGTTGCTTCTATGTGAGACCAGAGTTCATCTGTGGTGACTGGAGGAGGCGCTTTTGGGACAGTCGCTTAGGTGCTATGTCAGGGGCATGTTCGATGGGGGACATATCAGGTGAACGTGCAGGGCATGGAAGAGGGCTTCTACACTCCAGGCCACACGTGGTCGAGCATTTTCTTGCTGGAATGTAGCTCAAGGGAAGCTCTGGAGGAACGGTATCTTTTCTGCCTCTCTAAATCATCCCTGATGAATCGCTGGCTGTTGAGGGTACCCTCAATTCGTATCAGGCGATATCGCGAATTGAAGTATTTCATGCGCTTTTGTCTCCTATTTTTGGAGGCCAATACAGAGTTTCACGGCTTATAATTGCTCAAGAGTTGACTGCTTGTGCAGGCGAAATGAAACATTATTAAATTGAAAGTTCTACAGATGTCTTCTCACTAGGTGACACACGACTAGGGTTGCTTGTACTCCTACCCTGTATGTCTACCGTTCGCTTAGGTTTCGACACGTGATTATTATTCAGCTTTTGTACTACTGAAAAAACAGTCTTATTATGATTCTTGTGGTTATTCGAGTGAACTACAGTCACCTTTTATCCATTCACTATGCGCACTGTAGGAACAAAACTGAAGATCGACCCGTTTGTTAACATAAGATTGTTTCCTTCTTATTTCATTTAAGCAACACCCAGTGACAGTTTGTCTTTCTTTGTGGTTGAACAAAGATATTTCACACGGATAGAAAGATGTTTTCCATTGCCGTTAACCTCAGAAACAGCCTTTAGCGAACTTTTTTTTTCAAAGGACTAACCTTTATGTTGCCGATCATTGGATTCTGAAAGATATCCAAGAAATATTCAGTTCTTCATTCATCCCATATCATTCGAAAGAATGGCACTGAATTACTGTTAGAAAAGAAATACCGCAAATAAAGAGAAAAACTGGCACCTTTAGTGGCTTAAAAGTTAACGCTGAGCTGATGAAATCACATTTTGTGTACTGTGCATATAGACAGAACACATCTTGGATTTAATTAGTTCTATCACCTATTTGATCAGCGTAAGACATTAATGACGATTTTGACGTTCGGAAATTGAGAAGAAAAATGCAAGTGAAGAAACACCATGTAAGAAATGAGATGAGACAGCAGAAAGTGAATGTTTGTTTTGCACATTTGTCCGAAAATTCAAATATTTTATTTGCGTAGTTGCAATTTCATCTTGTTCATATAAGTTGACATAGCAGATTATTTCAAAAATTACTCCGAAAAACAAACAGATCGAAGAACGATTCTTGACTAGGCAAACACCATTAAATCTCTTCGTAAAATTATCGGTACACATTTATTTACTTTCATGTGCCGCAGAGTTCTGTTGCAAACGCTGTTACGTATATGCTAAACACAAAACTGCAAGATCCTTGAATTTAATCTTCATAGTTCACTAACTCCATGTGTGCACTGAACATGGGTTAAAAATGCAAAGATTTCGTGTAAAGCACGAACAAAAAACGTCGTGGTTAATGGTTTCTCTTCTCCCTAATCACCTTCTGTTTAAATTGCGTTACGCTGAAAATAACTTTCAAGTCTAATCTTTCACTTTAAGAAAATGATTCGAGATACCGTACATCCCAGATTTTTATTGCATAATAACCAGTTTCATTTCCATCACAATGAGTCTGGAAGGAAAAAATTTAAAAGTAAAAGAAGAAAGAGAGCGTTTCGTTCTTTTTTTCGCGTTTAGTGGAGTTTGCAATCACTATTATCACAGCAGTTCTCATTTGCAACTTAAAAAGTCCTGTGAGTTAGCTTCAAATTCGAAAAATTTTGTTTTCTTAGCACAGCATCAATTGCTGAGCTATTCCAAGACGAATTAAAAAAAAAAAGGAAAATGTGATAACCCAAGCGGGTGGCGGATGTTTTCTCCACAAGATGAGTTCCGGTTTGGATTTAGAAAAGAAGATGAAGTTGAAATTCTGTGATGAGATTTTAAAGGGATGTTTTGCTCATTTTAACTCTGAGCCTCCAAACATTTAGTTCCCACAATTTTTATCGTAGCTTTTTTTTCTGCTGCTTTTCGTTTCGCCTGACATCACTTTTGCGAAATAAATTCTGAGAAATGTAAAAATATTATGAGTTCTGAGCTACATTTTTAGTAATATTTGCTTAACCCGCTTGTACAATTTATGTGCAAATAACTACACATTAAACGATATAAAATCACGGATTAATCTGAATCATATATTATAATGATTCAAAGTGGAGCTAGGTTTTTTTTTCTTAGAATCTGATAAAGTAGAATTTTTAACGTATATTTTTCTGTTTTTGGTTGGACAATTCTTCCACTAGATGCATTCCTTATACATGTTTTGTTTTTTTTACTTCGTCTGATATCACTTGTGCAAAATAAAGTTTGAGAAACATAAAAATATCACGATTTATGACAACTTTTGAGTAATATTTTCTTAGCACGCTTGAACGCTGTAGGTGCACACAACTACAAGACGATATAAAATCACTGATTTTTATTCGATTAATCTTAAACATGTTTTTTTTTATCTTGCTGTTCCTAATTGCACAGTTCTTTCATTAGGTGAGGTAACTATACAGTGTGTCCATAAAGTATTTCCCACATTACAAAAACTAATATAAAACCATCGGTGTAAGTTAAAATACAATGGTTGGCAACATAATGTAGCAGCACTCATAAAGTTTTTTTTTCTGTTCTTTAGGTGAGCCCTACTGCTGAATAAGAGGAGTATTTCATCGATAATGGCTTCCATGAAAGAAAAAGCGGCGTGCGTGTTGGGGTTCCATGAAACCAAATCGGCGGTTACTGTCCATCATCATTTCAGAAAAGAGTGTAGACGATCACCAGCGGACCAAAAAACATAAAAGCTTGGTATGAAAAGTTTAAAGCGACGGGTAGTGTTGGCGATCTCCTCCGAGTGGGCCAATAACCAGTTACACAAGTGACAGCTGCAGCTGTTCAGGAGACATTTCTGCGAAGCCCCAGGAAATTCGTTCTTCGGGCTTTACTGGAAACTGGGATTCCCCGTGCCACGGTTCACAAAATTTTACACAAACGCCTTCATCTGTATGCTTATAAGGTACAGATCGTTCAAGCTTTTGAGCCTGATGACCGGCCTCGCCAGCCTGCATTTGCGACGGATATGTTGCAGCGCATAGCTCATGATAGTGATTATCTGCACTATGTGTGTTTCTCAGATGTAGCGACATTCCACGCCTCTGGTTCAGTAAATAGGCACAATGTGCAAATCTGGTGATCAGAAAATCCCCATTATGTCATCGAACAACAGAAGACTAGCCCGAAAGTGAACATATGGTGCGGCCTAATGCATGACAGAATCATCGGACCCCTCGTTTTTACAGAGCCCAGGGTAACATGTAACATCTACCTGGAAGGTGGAGCGAAAAAAACTTTTTTTTGAAATTCATATTGCCTGACTCCTTATTAGGCTCCAAATATGCTAGAACAAATTTTCTCCAAATTTCAGCCCAAAATATTGGCATCTTGAGGTTCCACAACTCAAATGAATATTTATACTTTATCAAAATCGCTATTGTCCCCGCGAGAAATTACTTCCCACACCAAAATAGCCAAAATCAGGCAAAAATTCATATTGCCTGACTCATTATTAGGTTCCAAATGGGCTAGAGGCGCTCTTTGGCCAGGCATGGCCCTTGCGCCATAAAAACTAATCAACCAACCAACCAAATGGGCTAGAACAAATTGTCTCCAAATTTCAGCCCAAAATATTGGCATCTTGAGGTTCCACAACTCAAGGGAATATTTACAACTCATGTCAACTAACTATTCAACTCAAGTCAACGAACTGCCTCTCTTTATCTTTTCCAGAAGATTGATGGAAAGACATCTGGGCCAAAACAGTTTTCCGGAATAATAGGAAAATCCCTGAAAAAGTGTGAAACCCTTGCCGTGACAAGTTATGTCCCTATTCCAGTTGCTCTGCCCGACCGAAATTGACAAAAAAGACCTCAGTACAGACCAAAAATACCTCCTTGATATTTCTAGGGCAGTATCCTCGCCCTCCAAACTTAGCAAGCAGGAATCCTGGGAAGATGGCCCACTCACTACAGCCAACAGAATTCTTTGCCTTTACGTATCAATCATAGAACCACCAGATGACTTAAAGATCCTAGGAGAATACGTTATAAAAGTTTATGTGCCATCCTGGTTTGAAATAAAGAAAATCCCGAGAGCAACTCATAGAGCACGTCATCTTCACGGAATGATAAAGAAAAGTTCATTCTTGCGAGAAGAGTTTAAGGCAATCGTGCACGAAGTTATTCAGAGGAACTGTTATTTCACTCACTCTGAAAACATTCTGTTGGCGGTACTGGAAGATGAAAGGGCACACATTCGAGAACTTGGCCGGAGAAAAATACTGAAAGCAAGAAAAACTGACTGCAAGGGAGAAATACGCCATTTTGAGCTTCCCAAATTGAATTTCAAAGCAGAGAAGTATTATGAGATGATACGCTGGGACAATACCTTGGAACCACCGGCAGCCTTGAGTATCAGGGACGAAGACATAACAAGATTGACCAGAGGCCGTTCACAATTTGAAATATGGAAGCTCCCTTGCCATTCTCAAGTAGTAGAGAGGCGTGTGAGACTGGTGACAGAAGCGTCAGTTGCAACATGTGACAGAAGCGTCAATTGCAACATGTGGTGCAGAAGCCAGGGATGGATTCATACGCAGCCGAATCAAGTCCCGGAACAAAATTCCGGAGTTCGACACCAAGACGAATTTCTTTGGATCTCGCGAGGACCCTGAAGATGACGAGTGATTAAGCTGACACTTTTTTCCTGTTTCTTTTTCACCAATTACAACCATTTGTTGGGTTATATTGTAAAAAAATATTTTCATGTTTTCCCTTTTTTTGACGTTAAAATTAAATATCTTTAACCTAGTGTGGAACCTGAAGATGACGAGTTATTGAGCTGGAATATTTTTACTGTGTTTTTTAACCAAATAGAACCATTTGTTGGGTCAGGAAACAATAAAATTAAAAAAATGTTTGGCATTTTTCACAGTACCTTAGCTGCATGCAATCCAACCTTCGGTTACTTTCCAACGAGACGGTGCTGCACCATATTGGTCAATAATGGTTCGTCAGTTCCTGACAGCCACATTTCCGGACAGATGGATTGGCCGCGAGGGTCCCATAACATGGCCACCTCGATCGCCCGACGTAACCCCTCTACAATTTTTCCTGTGGGGTTACGTGAAAGACGAAGTGCCACCCCGGTGGCGCAGTGGTCTAAGCGATGGCCTCTGATCATTCGTCCGAACGGGGTCCGGGTTCGAATCCCGGTGAGGCATGGATGTTGTGTTTGTCTTACGGCACTGGCTCTCTCCCTTCCCTGGAACCAGTGACCCTAAATTAGAGACGGGCGACTGCTTATAGCCCATTGAGTTGCTTACGGTGGTCGTTAAACCTCCAATCAAGAAGACAAGACAAGAAAGACGAAGTTAGCTCTAGCATTGTTCCGGATGTCGAAGAGCAGAATAACGGACGTCTTCGGTTCTGTCTCTGCTGAGATGTTAAGCAAAACATGGCGTGAAATCGAACATCCTTTAGATATTTTCCTGTCCAATAATGGTGCCCGTATGGAGGTGTACTGACTCTGGAAAAAAACTTTACTTGTGCACCACCATTGTCGTGCAATCCCTTTCTTATACCTGTAATACATTTTATATATTAATTTTTGAAATGTGGGAAGGGTTTTATGAACACTCTGTATATTTATGACGATATACCTATTGTTAAACGACAGATTTGAAAAAAAACGTTTTAGTTCTGGATGGAAATAAATTAGAATATTGTTTTCCAGTGATATAGCTACACTGCTGGCCACCCAAAATGCAACACCAAGAAGGACACGAGATAGCAAAGTCAGATTTACTGGACACATAACAACAGATACAAAGATAAAACGATTGCGCTTACAGGCCCGTGCGACTTGCGGAACATCAATAGTTCGTGTGGGCCCCGTGGCTGGGAATAACGGCCGCTACACGCCGCTGCATCGAACGAAAGAGGTTTTGGATGTGGGCTTGGGGTATGTCGGTCCAGGCTGCTTTCACACGTTGCCACAGTTCATCAGGCGTAGCCGCGGGTGGTGCATTCCGAGCCACTCGGTTGCCGATCAGCGACCAGACGTGTTCGATGGGCGACACATGGGGAGAACAGGCAAGCCACGGCTGCAGTGACATCTGATGAGCCGTGAAGATTTGTTGCACAATGCTTTCTACGTGCGGGCGCGCATTGTTCTGTTGAAACGTGACCGCTGATAGGTCCTACAGGTAAGGGAGGACTACAGGCTCCAAAACGCCGGAGATGGCGCGGTGGCTGTTGAGTGTACCGGCGATGCGTACCAGAGGGGTGCGGGTGTCATATCCAATTGCGCCCCAAGACAAAACGCCAGGCGACGGACCGGTATGGTGATGCATCATGCAGGCGTCATACAATCTCTCGCCGCGGAGCCGCCACACGTGGATCCGACCATCTTGGTGTTGCAGGCAGAAGCGGGATTTGTCGGAGAAGATAATGTCGTGCCATTCCGTAGTCCAGGTGCGGCGTTCAACGGCCCACTGCCGCCGCACTCGCCCGTGGTGTAACGTCGATGGTAATCGGAGCAATGAGCGCCGTGCGACAAGTCTCCACTCTTTCAGACGACGTCGAACGGTACGTGCTGACACAGGTTGTTGCACAACACACCCTAATTCCTGCGCTAACGTTCGTGATGTGGCGGTGCGAGCCGTCAATGCCCACCGCACAACATGCCGGCCCTCTCGTTCAGTGGTATGCCGCGGCTGCGGCAATCGCTCATGTAGGTCGTTCGTCCTGCACCCACCGAATCCACACGGGCGCCGATGTTTCGGTACGATAAACCTCTGTCGCGATAAGCTACTATTCGCCCTCTGTCGAACTCCGAAACGTGCTGGGATGACTGCCGTATTCTGCGACAAGGCATCAGGAAGCTTCCCACGCACAGGTCCGGCGGTACAACACACTTCCACTACTTACACCCCGCCTTCTGTGCACCCTTCTTATAGTGCTTCTCGGTGGCGTGCCAGGCGCACATGATTTGCATATGCCCTGCAATGCTAATCGTTTGCATGTCCTCTCGCGTGCGACGCATGCTGCGAATTTCAGGACAATCGGATGCTTCCTTCTTGGTGTTGCATTTTGGGTGGCCAGCAGTTTATATAGCTTTTCCTTTTATCCTAATCAAATTTTTGCTACTTTATGCATTTTGTCATGATATGCACTAGTGTCCAAAATTAACGTGACAAATACAAATTCGAGAATATGTCCAAAACTAGACAACCGATTGTTAAGATTTTTCAAAGACATGTGCAAGGCTAAACGGTAAGTCGACGTACCTAAGCCACATTGTGCTATCTCCAACAGAAATATGCAAATGACGACCGTACGTCATGGAGCTGGCAGGCACGTGACCTTCATAAACGTTGTTCTGAGCGGGCTGCTGCAACTGAAGCTTGAGTTGGACTCTTAGTGGAAGAATGGCTCGGCAGCATCGCTTAGAATACTATTCACGGTGGAGAACGATCTCTAGATTGGATGAAGGGCAATCGTAAGCTGAGATAGAAAAATGGTTGAATGTGTTGAGACGTGCCTGTCGCGCAGGACGCTCACGACATAAAGGCAGGTAGCAGCGAGAACGAACGTCTGCGTAGCTCAGTTGGTGGAGCGACTAGTTCCGGAATAAGTGGACTCGGGTTCGATTCCCGGCGTGGGCAAAAATGAAGGAGAAATCTACTTCGTTACAACGCCGCCCGAACTTCCCGAATGACCCAGCCGCTAAAGATCTCGCAACGGTGTGATGTTCTTTCCACACCGCGAGACAAAAAAAATAAGAGAATCCCTTCTTCAGCGCTTCGAAAAATAAATGTGTGTGTGATGTTGCATTCCACACACCACATTGACTGGAAGTTCTCAAGTACACGTTCTACAGATGATGGCTACCTGCAGCGATTCATGGTCACGGCTGACGCCATGCCCCCGGCGCTCTTTCGGGGGGGGGGGGAGATGTGACGTGCCTGCCCCGCAGGACGCACACGACAAAAAGGCAGATAGCAGAGAGGACGAACGTCTGCGTAGCTCAGTTGGTAGAGCGACTTGTTCCGGAATAAGTGGACTCGGGTTCGATCCCTGGCGTGGACCAAAATGACGGAGGAATTTACTTTGTTATAGTGTCGAGGCAACGGATCTTCGATCTCTGGAGACAGTTCCAGGAAACTTGAACAATAACCAGAAGGCCGAAACAAGGACGCCCACGAGTCACAAGTCAAGACGACCGAAATTTGTCTCTAACAGCTCGCCGGCATAGGCAGTCGATAGCAAAGCAACTCTCTCAGGAGTTCTCCTCTGCTACGGGTACCGCGAAATCAAGGCAAACCGTTTAAAGAGGAATCCACGAATGCACGAACACTTAAAGGTCTGTATCTCACTCTTCGAATCGCATCGCACAGAAGGTCCGTCTGAATCAGGTCAGACAACATCACCCCTGGACCTCTAATCCATGGTGCTGTGTCTTCTTCAGTGACGAGTTGCGGTACAGCCTAAAAACGAAATCTCCATGTATGTACAGTTATACTGTATAAGGGGACTCCTAAAAGTAATGCCTCATCCTTAGTAACTTTTGAAATTTTGAAGTGATTTTAATGACACTGCACTGACATACGCTATATTGACAAAACTCACCGGGAACCTAGAAGAGAAACACAACATAGCATTTATTGGCGTATGGTGTCGGCCCACCTTTGGCCTTACTGCATGCAGTGACCCTTCGAGACATGCTTTCGACAAGGTTTTCGAACACAACAATAGTTATGCGTTATCATTCAGTACATAATGCTGCCGCTAACTGTTGCTTAGTAGTAGGCATTGGTTCCAAACTTCTTATGTGGCGGTCTGTGAGATTAAGATTATGGCTCTGTGCTGGACAGTCCACACACGATAATGAACTATCGTCAAACCACGGCGTAACAGTCCTTGCTTCATGGCTCGGTGAATTTTCCTGCTTGTACCAACAAGGCTCGGTTCCATAGTATTGCCACAAAGTTGGCAGGGCACAGTTGTCCAGAATATCGAGGTAGACGTGCTGGTTAACAGGTTTGTCCACGGTAACCAATGTGCCGGGACCTTACCACGAAAAACACCCTCACACGAGTACACTGCCAGCTCCAAACTTGACAGTAGGAACAGTACACTGTGGTAAATAGCGTTACCCCGGCTGCCGCCATACCCACACACTGCCATCAGACTGATGGATCGCGTTTTTGGATTCATCAGTCCATAGAACCCGTTTCCATAGATCTACGGTCCACAATAAATGTTCTTTACACCATGCTAAACGACGAATAGCATTCCGAGTGGAGATGAAAGGCTTATGAGTAGCCGAACGAACACGGCAACCCATGGAATGAAGTCCTCTGCGAATGGTACGTGTACGTACCGAGGTTCCAGCATTTTTACTCACCTGTACACTGAGGTCTTGTGCAGTACTCCGTCGATTAAGTGTAATGACTCTCCCGAGGCTTCGACGTCCTCTATCTTTGATTTTCCTGGGTCTGCCGGTACGTTTTGCTGCTTCAGGCACTCCATATGTATTCCACTTATTCAATACATCCAAAACAGTTGACTTGGGTATGTTTAAACGCCTCTCTGTTTCTCTTATGGGCAACCCACTAATATAGCACTCAACAGTCTTTCCTTTCAGTTCTCTCTCGCCGCGACATCTTCACTCAACCTCACAGTGCGATATGACCGCGGTCAGCTGCAGACTTGTTTGTATACCGTTTGCAGCTGTACCGCGCATCTTTACAGCGCAGCGGATCCGTTCATTGGATTTTGAAGGTGTGTCCGGTGACTTTTGGCAATATAGTGTATAAATTTCGTTTGAATAGTGTGACTCTTTCTTGGTTTTGCAGTGTTCACAAACAGTAGTGTAGCTCCATGAAGCCACAGAGGGTGGCGAAGGTGAAGCGAGCGTTTAGTTAGGGTCTATAGAGATTGTGAACATTGGGTTAGATTGTGAACATTTATTTTAGGGTCTATGGAGTTTGAGAAGAATGAAAACTGTTTCGTCGCTTGTAGCTTAAAGAAACGGTTTGTTCGACGTCTGTCTCTAAAACGACAAAGTAACGGTATTCTGGTGCTCTTCATTTTGTTTTTAAAACCATAAAATCGCACGTCTTTAGAGACAAACGTCGAAAAAAAAAACAGTTTCATGAAGCCACAAGCTTCTTGTGCCATTCTGGAGTTCTTCATATTTACTTCTGAAACCATGAACCCGCACGTCTCAGCGACAGACGACGAAGAAACAGTTTCAATGAGCCATAAGCGACGAAACAGTTTTCGTACTTCTTGTACAGAAACCCTTAATATTTCAACTCAAGCGTAACACCTTATCCTTTAATAAAAACACAAAACTAAGTATATTTTCCTTAAGACATACTTTTTCGTCATTAAATTTCTCCCTTTTTTGAGAGCCGATGCGTGTTTTCTCGCTGAATATAAATAATTGAGTATTTCCTTGAAACGAAATGCGAATTCGAATATTTATTTTAGCGATAAATTTTAGTCTTGAAACAATTTCCTGTAACTCATTCCAATTAGCAAACGTTTTTTAAAAAGCGATTTCTATAATTTAAATTCTGCAAGTGAACTGTTTACGGAACTTATATTTTTATTATGCAATTACTTTCTATCAAAATAGCGATGATACGGCTGTCGAAAGATAAAATGTGCTTAAATCCTCGTAACATTTCAAATAATAGTTTCACGAAGAAATAATATTGAAATCATGCTTCACAAGCACGGCAAAATCTGTCTGAAGCAAGAGTGTCTTATTTTGAATTATTAATCTCTCGCAGAACTTATATTTTTATTATGTAATTAGTCTTCGTCGAATTAATAATGATTTGGTTGTTAAAACAATAAAAGTGCTAAAAGCTTGGTAACGTTTGAAATAACAGTTACATGAAGAAATATAGTTGAAATCGAGCTTAACAGCGCCGCGAAATCTGTAGGAAGGAGACTGTCTTATTTTCAATTAATAATTTCATCAGTGGAGAACGACGATACGAAATCTGTGCTTCATTACAAAATTTTTGAATCCGATAGAGTGATGAGGTAAAGTAGCAAATTTCGGTACGGAATAAATATGTTTGAGCAACACTCGCATCTGCTTCCATTAAACTGAGAACAGATATTTATCAAACTGTAAAGTGAAACCGATTATAAAGCCCATGAGTTTCCATATACACTCAAAGGACAAATCATTAGAGACTAGACGAAACCATTCGGAATCAACGGTTAGTTTTTTTGTTGTTGTTTTTTGTTGAAAACGATAAACTCATACGAAACAACAGATATAAACTTTGTTTGATTGACAAATTCATTCAACCACTTCAGTAAAGTCCAGGTTCGTGATTTTTTTTTTTTTTTGATTGAAGGTTTAACGACCACAGTGAGCAACTCAATGGGCTATAAGCAGTCGCCCGTCCCTAATTTAGAGTCACTGGTTTCAGGGAAGGGAGAGAGCCAGTGCCGTAAGACAAACACAACATCCATGCCTTCCCGGGTTTCGGATCCGAACCCTTCACGAACGAATCATCATAAGCCAGCGCTTAGACCACTGTGCCACCGGGGCAGCCAAGTTCGCGATGAGCATCACGACTGCACCCTTTTTCAGTCCTAGAATGGGAGGCGGAAGTCCACTCATCTCGATCGTGTGCAAAATTCAATTGGATAGCTCACTCTTTCACTCTCATCTTCAGTCGCCACTGTGTATGTAAATGTTGTTGGAATGAGATTCGCGTAGCGAATACCCTTGACCCGTCGGAATCGACGGTTAGTTTTTTTCTAAAAGAATAAACCCATATGAAACAACAAATGCAAACTTTATTTGAATGACAAATTCATTCAACCATTTCAGTAAAGACAATAGTCCGGGTTCGGGATTTTTTTTTTTTTTTTGACTGGAGGTTTAACGACCACCGTAACAACTCAGTTGGCTATAAGCAGTCGCCCGTAATATTTTCACTAATGGTCAACGAAATGTTTATTTACATCTTTACATAATGGGAAACGTCTTACTTAATAAACTGGATCGAATGAATATTATATTGTATATATACATCACACTGTCCAACGGCATAACGCAATCAGGTTTTCGTGAGTGTACGCTGTTCCGATAAGAAGAACTTTGATACTAATGCCTTCTAGCGTTGCTATGCGCAACGGTTCGCTCAGAAAAGATAAGACTTCGGACTATCTCAGTCCCTCCATGGCTCCGCCTTCAACAGCGCGTGAGTCAACCGCAGGAGATCGAATGTCAACCGCACGCTTCTCCCATAGACTTTACATGGGAACTTTGCCGCTCCACAACGACCGAACCGTTGCCCCAATCTCATTTTTCTCTTCGACTAGCACATCTACATGGTAAGACTTTTATTTTGATACCTTAACCATACCTTTACGTTCAGCCGTAAGTATGAGCTTTCGTCACCGAGATCACAAATAGCTAACATAATATTTCCTACTTATCATGTTTTACAGAAATCTCTATATGAAACTGAATCCATTAATATTGTTAGAAACTCAATTCTATGGGCTCTTTAAAGTTCCTGTTTACTCGCAAACCTAACGAACCGACTATAAACAACAGCACATTATATTTACGAGTTTCTCTTGACACAAGTACTTAACATTAAAGTAATTTGTGTGTGTGTGTGTGTGTGTGTGTGTGTGTGTGTGTGCGCGTGGAAATTTTCTCAGATCATCAGATGCGCATAAATTACCCTTGAGAATATTTTTATACGTATCAGTTTATGAGTCCTAACCTTGCAAATATTTCAGTTTATGAGTCCTAACCTTGCAAATATTTCAGTTTATGAGTCCTAACCTTGCAAACTCGAACTCTTAAGAAGGTATGAGATACAGCGCTTAGTGTGAAAAATAAGAAGTCGAATGAAATTTTGTTGCACCCGGGCCCTTGTTTGGAGAAGGCCGGGCCTGTACGTAAATAAATGTATGTATACTCTCGAATCACTGGTTTTATTTCACACACACAATGATCGTTGCATGCGAAAGATGCATAGCATAAATTATCTACCAAGAGTTCCACAGTATTATTTTGATTTAAAAAAAAATAGTCACTAACGTATAATAATGCTAACTGAAGCAGAAATCGGATATGTTTCCGTCCATGCTTAGTGGAATTTCTTTGAATTATTCCTTTACAGTAATCGCTTAACTTTTTATGATAGTAAGTAATGTGAAGTAACAGTTTTAATATCGACCTTGCTAGTGTATATAATAGTGTATTTAACTGCCAGCAGTATAAGTTGTGTAACCTTAATGATATTTGCCATGTAAAAAGAATTTTTATATATAAGTAGGTATTATCAGCGCAGTTACTGCGTTGAACTTTCATCATTGCGCCAGTTAATTTTTTTCTCTGAATTCCTCTTCGTAGGAAACTAGGACGTCTTGTGGAGTAATGGTTAAACAATAAAAGTAAAACCAGTCGTGGGTTTTATCTTGTCTGGAACTTCAGATAAATAATTTCAGTTAAGTATTATTCGAGTTTAACCAATAAAAGGAGAGGAAGGGACTTTTATGACAGCAGCACGGCAGCGAGTAATGAAAAGAATCGATCATTTGAATTAGCTGTGATCGATCGTAATGGCGCCAAATGTTGGAGTCTGCAGACTCTTATCTATTTTCTGGTCTCTGGTAATTTTTCATTCGTACCCATACTTTAGTATTTCAAACCGCAAAAGTTCTTAAGTATTTACCCCAATACTGAGTACCAGCTGTTGCAAAGCATATGAGAGGGAAAATTTAATAGCAACTACAGTACATGCTAATGTATTTCTCGTAATTATTTGTTCCTAATCAGAAAGTCAAAAATCGATCAAGTCAGATCACTGGGTTTTCTAAGCAATAAGATCTGAAACAAAAGTCTTCATTAGCAAGTATTTGAGAGACAAGACACTATTTTAGCTACATCTTTCCGCAGATTTTGTTAAAGAAAATGAAGCACTCAGCATTCTCTGACAATGAATCCACTCGGAGACAAAAAGAGTGCTTAATTATCGGAATAAGATATGGAATAGACGCTAACACTATATGTTTTCCCTCAGATATTATCTCACAAAGACAGTGGATTGAATTAAACACCAAAACTGGTGGCATTTATAGCACAGTAGAACGCCAAACGGTTTGAAAAATGCTTTTTGGTGTACTATAATGAATAAAAATTCATAAATAAATACAAATAGCTCTGTACTACGCATTCTGTTATTAGCTTGCAATATTAAAAAGCGATCAGGTACTAGTTTGCAAGGATCACTTGAGTATTTTGCAAAAAACAGCAATTAACTATTCCATACTCACATCGGGGCAGACAACAAAATATAATTAAAAAAAAAACTTTAAACTTTGCAAAGTAAATATATATATTCAATTGATCTTAAATTCAATACAAGCACACAGTTATCATTATACACCAATACAAACGTATAGCCGAATAGATATAATATTCTCACAATCAACCAACTTTATTATTTCAACATTGGAAAAATCATGTTCAAGAGAATAAAAAAAAAAGCTACACACCGATATAATACAAATTATTCCACAGACACACCCACACGACCTAAAACACATATTTGACCGATTCGATTCAACCAACAACGGAATCCATGAAACATAGTCTAAACTAATACTAAATAAATTTAGCCTTTTCAAAAAGAAATTAAAAAGTTTCATAGTGACTCACAGTTACTAACCCATTAATAAACAAAATTACTCACTTTAAAATAAATTACCCTTAAACACAGTAATCCTGTTTTGCTTGCATTTTCATACACACCACTGACCATCCTTGACGCTTTGGTTTGTCTGCGTATTCTTTTAATGTACTATTTTTCTTTTTTTATTTAACACTGCTGTATAGGGAGCCCGGGCTTTGTCGGGCCTTTATGGCGTTTTCCCTTTGCTTCCTTGCTGCGCTCTGTTTTATAAAGTATATTTCATGTACTATATTTCAATGCTCAGCAAAATAAATGAATGAAATGAAATGAAAAATAATATGCACTTTGTTAACGGGATTATTTTCATGATATTCGGAACCTAAAGGAAAGTCCCATAATTTTCGTAGAATGATGCATATGCCTGAAATATACCTTGGGACGCTAAAATTCTAACACCCGGAAGCAGAAAAGCTGTTGGAGATCTTAGCTGTCCTCGCGGAACAGATTTGCAGAGACTTAGGATCACCACCTACGTTTCTGGTGGGCCTGGAGATGGTGTTTAACCATGACTCACAGACAAATCTGTGGCATGGCTGGCTGGCCACAGCAGTGTGCCGACACCTCCTAGATATGCTAAAGAGACGTTCGCAGTATCTGCAAAGACGCTGCCATGGTCAAACAACACCCTCAGTAGTCTGTGTTAAGAAATGCATATAGAGTTTTTCCGGGATGTAGTAACATAGCATGAAGCCGTGAAATGTCCTGGGTGCCGCACCAAAGATGTCCTGCCATCGTCGCTGATCGCCTTCCAGATAGAAACGCATGTGTTTCGTGCTGTGTGCTTTTCGACTGCGATTCCTGGATCTTTGCTTCCGTATTTGCATCAGGAGACCATCGGATCTTGAGCAAAGGTACGATTCATCTCAGTGGGTCGCGCGTCGGTATTCTGTGTATCAGATGCTTCATAAGATGCACCTCCCTAAACGCTGTTGAAAATGGACATCCATTAGTGGCAGGCGAAGTAATGTACATCATGCTTGCAATTCTACCTCCTCCAAGCTGTAGGTAGGGCTTTCTGTGAGATGGGGTTACTGTTGGCAGACATCACCTTTCTGCTGACTGATCTTCCTACAGGCCTACAACGTACCTAGGCCTTTTGACGGATCAGACGTTTCTTCCGTGGTGTAGTCGCCAGCAATTCACCAGTTTTAACCCTAGACATACGAGTGCCTTTTCACAACCAATGTTGTTTGCCGCCCCGGTGGCGCAGTGGTCTAAGCGATGGCCTCTGATCATTCGTCCGAACGGGGTCCGGGTTCGAATCCCGGTGAGGCATGGATGTTGTGTTTGTCTTACGGCACTGGTTCTCTCCCTTCTCTGGAACCAGTGACCCTAAATTAGGGACGGGCGACTGCTTATAGCCCATTGAGTTGCTCACGGTGGTCGTTAAATATCTAATCAAAAAAAAAAAAAAAAACCAACCAATGTTGCCTGTTGCCACTAACGATGGAATGTGGTATCTGCGTGGTCACCAGTACGATAAAATGATCATATGCCCAGTCAAAGACAAGTGGGCCGCTACCCCTCGAAGTCTGTTAGCACTACATATGGTGGACATGCGCGTCGTATTGAAATTTCGTACTTATTGTTTTAACATCGTCAATTATTGTTTTAACGAGCTGGAGAAAATTTTAGTGGATGCCATGGCGTTGAGAAATCGTGAACATTTTTTATTTATGTTAAAAGTCCCCAATATATCAACTTTGATAATTGAAAATGGTAAAGAAATGGTCATAAAATGAAAAATAAATGCTGAAAAGCCAACGCGCCACCAGGGCGGCTTTCTATTGAATGAGAACAACCCAGTGAGCGCGATACTTACAGTCGGTTTGCTTTGCGCAGCAGTAAAGTGCGATAATATATTAGTGCTGTTCCTTTGTATGTTTCGATCCGCTTGTTATTTCCATGTGCCGCTTAGAAGTTTACCTTTCGTTACAGACCTGCAGGTTACCATTATTTTCGGTGATATTACATCCTCGTTTTTTTTTTTTTTTTTTTTAGTAGTGTATTTTTCACTGTATTTTAACTTTTCACGGTCTATTAATTGGGAATGAGTTCCGTTTTTTTGTTTCGTATTTATCGTCTTGTTCACCTACTCGTTCAAACTAAATGATCCCAAGTATCAGTGTGTTAATCAATTTTTTCTGCTACAACAGAAAAATGTTCTTCAAAATATGAAGTGAATCTGTGGTATATTTTCAGTTATATTTATTCTACACTGTCCTTCTTTCTCTGGCAAGGCTTTGCGCTTATCGGACTTGAATTATATCCTTTAGAAGCGAGTTATGCGTTTCGTAAACTGTAATTTCATTCCTGGCGCGCAAATTGTGACTCCCAGTCTGTTATCGTGTTGCAGCCGTTAAAGATCACACACGTTTTATTCTTTCAAAATTCCCAATTCGCGCCGTACCCCGGGGGCTGGCCACCAGTCGAACCACTAAAGCCGCAAGAATCATCTCTTAAATTTCCACTGCTTCAAGATGCTTATTGGAAGATAGCTAGGAATTATATTTCTCCGCGTGTTTATGCTATTTTTGTTCCGTCGAGGTTTATCGAAAAATATCCGCGACGCCAAAGTAGGGCGCAAAGAGAAATCCTTTATCTCTGTTTGCAGTTCTTTGTTCCGTCCTTTCTTATGTGTGCCTCCTTCGGAGAGGGAGCCCACTGAAACGAAAACAATCGGTTGTGTTTGAGAGGACGGAAAACCCATTCCTTTCCTGCCGACCACAGAAAAGATTATCCTTTGTAGCGTATTGATTTGATTTGGGTGACTTCCATTGTTAATTTTTATTTATTTTGAAAGCAATAACGGTACGTATGTTGGCCAGAGTTTCGTTTTTCCGCATTTCCCTTTTTGTCCTTTCTCTGTTACCTTTTTTTTTTTTTTTCCATTTTGCGCAGAAATATGAATTATGACAAAATATGAGAAACGGAGTTGTTTAAACTTAACGTTCCAATACATTTGGCTGATGGTTTCATGATTTTAGTAAAATCCAGAGGAAAAGAAAAATTTACCAGTTCTGCATGACTACTCATTTCTAACTATCTGAAAAGAAGTAATCATTCGGAAATCGTAGGTACAAGAAAGAACTTCCTTCGCAAACAAGACTAAACTTTGCAATTTTCCGCAGTAACTTAACAGTTTCACCGAACCTACTGGAAACACGTATTTAAGTGCAGAAAGTACAGTGTATATACACATACCGGGCACTGAATTAGAATATTTTATTCAATACATAGTTGTAACTCTTTTTTGCACGAATTACAACACGATTGCGATTTGGATTCTTATTTTTTCTTGATTGGAGGTTTAACGACCACAACTTAGCGGGCTATAAACAGTCGCCTGTTCCTAATTTAGGGCCACTGGTTCCAGGGAAGGGAGAGAACCAGCGCCGTAAGACAAACACAACATTCATGCCTCATCGGGATTCGAACCCGGACCCATTTCGGATGATTGGTCATAAGCCAGCGCTTAGACCACTGCACCACCATCGGGGTGGCGATTTGGAATTGATTCCACAAGATGCTGGAGTGCCTCTACGTCTACAGCATACCAGCCGTTAATCATACAGTCCCTTAAAGTGGTTCCACCTAAAATATCTGCCTTATGTTTCAAATGGTAAAACTTAGGTGCATATTTTCTTCACAATTAATGTGTTCCCAAGGATGAAAATTTGTACATCGATTAAACTAACTTTAAGTTATAGCTTGGGGTATTTAATGCTTGCTGAAACATAACCATAATTAAGCAATTCAACATTTCTTTGTCTACTGACGTCATCAATGTACAGGTCGTGCCATCTATTAACAGGTCTGAACATTACTAAAATAAAAAATATTGATTTTAATATAATTATGGTTATGATTTAGCAAGTATTAAGTATTCCATGCTATAACTTAAAGTTAGTTTTATCGATGTGCAAAGTTTCGTCCCTGGTAATACATTAATTGCGAAAAAAATATGTACAGAAGTTTTGCCATGGGAAAAATAAGACAGAGATTTTAGGTGGAACCACCTTAACTGGCTCATATTTGACGCAAGAGGGCTTTTCTTCATGATCTGTTTTGGTAACATGTCCTATAATCATCAATAGTGTTCAGATCCGGACTTTGTGATGGCCAGGAAAAATGGAATGGTGGAAGTCGTTAATATACTCGCTGAACCATTGCTGGCCGCCCCGGTGGCGCAGTGGTCTAAGCGATGGCTTCTGATCATTTAACCGAGATGGGTCCGGGTTCGAATCCCGTGAGGCATGGATGTTGTGTTTGTCTTACGGCACTGGCTATCTCCCTTCCCTGGAACCAGTGGCCCTACATTAGGGACGGGCGACTGCTTATAGCCCACTGAGTTGCTCACGGTAGTTCGAACCTCTGCTGAATATATCTTGTGTGATGGACAGTAGCATTGTGGTCAATGAAACAGACGTCACTTGCTGTATAAAAAGTCAACATTGTAGGATGAATTTGATCAGCAACAACATGCAGATAATCCTTGGAGGATAACCTACATTTCCAAGCAATATCAGGGTACCCGTTCCGCACCAACAGATAGTACCGCACACCATGACACGACCTCTAGAATCTTGCGCTGTGTTTACAAGGAAGACTCGGTCCATTGCTTCATAAGGCTGGTGCCAAACTCTCTGCCTATCGTCCGTACAGAACAAGGTGCAAAACGATTCTTCGGACGACATGCCTTTTTCCCAGACTTCCAGTGTCCAGCCACGGCGTTCCTGATACCACTGTGGACGAACTTTCCTGTTCTTCTCAGAAATAAGTGGCTTCCATTTATGCACGAAACTACCAACAGCGATCCTATTCAATTTTCTTCGCATAGGTCGCAGAAATATGGGTCCGGATCAGCCTTCATTGAATGATTCGATCAATTGCTGCACACAGCAAGTCTTGTTTGTCCCCCGGTGGCGCAGTGATCTAAGCGAAGTCCTCTGATCATTCGTCCGAAAGGGGTCCAGGTTCGAATCCCGGTGAGGCACGGATGTTGTGTTTGTCCTACGACACTGGCTCCCTCCCTTCCCTGGAACCAGTGACCCTAAATTAGTCACGGGAGACTGCTTATATCTTATTGAGTTGGTCACGGTGGTAGCTAAACCTCCAATAAAAAAAGAAAAAAAAGTCTTGTTTCTTCGTACAAGCGTTCTCGGACGACGGCGATTTCGTTCCCGACAGGCTGTCGTCGCACCAGAGTTAGGCTTGTTATATAAACAACATAGATTATTTTACCACATTGTTGTCTAACGGGATATCTCATCTTTTGAGAAACCAGTGAGCTGTTTTGAAAATCGTTGCTCCACCCAAACGGGAACCCACAATACGCCTGTTGTCGAACTCCGAAAGATCTTTTGTTTTTCGCATTGTGATCAACACTGCTGGCGATTACCGACGAGCCACAGTTGGAAACGGTTGCCTAGATCAGTGGTTCGCAACTTTCTTGCATTTGTGGACAGGCGAAACGTTGGGGAACTTTCGCGGATTTAATCTCGAGCATTTAATTTCATGTTATAATGATCACTGCGTACAATCCATACTTCATCGTGAAAGTAATGCCTCCTCCTTAATAACTTTTGAAATTTTAAAGTGATTTTAATGAGACTGAATTGACATGTACTTGTACTACGACATGTTACCAATGTGGGAACACATTTTTTTCAGAATCGGAAATAAAGATAATTAATGACAGAGAAACGTATCAAGCAGTAATTGAAGTCCTGGAAAAATGAGGCTTCAGAAATCCACAAAGAACACGTGGCCGTGTATGGAGCTGCCACAATCGATATCAATAACGTTCAAAGATGAATGAAGAGGTTCTGAGACGGAGAACATTCAGTATCGGACAAACAACGGAGTGGAAGACCCGCACCTGCAGTGATAGATGCAACAGGCAACGAGTGAAAGACCTCATCAGAGCTGATCGTCGTGTCACCATCGAAGAATTGCAACAATAAACAGTGCTCACTACGGGCAGACATTGAAAAACCTAAAGGAAGCTGTCGGAAGGAAAAGACGTGACATTCTCCAGACAGCACAGAATATTTCGTATATGTTACAAGTACGTAGCACTGAAGCAAATAGAGACTTTTCATATACGTTACGCAATGTAACAGTAATGTTTCAGAAACCTTACGGTTATGTCAAAATGCCCTCAAACGTTACATAACTTTGAAAATAACCGATATGTTACAGTGAAAGCTTTTTGTAACTTCAACATAGCTTACCAACTTCGTGTTACTGTTACGTATTTGAAAGATATTTCTGACATCATCATTATACTGTTACGTATTTACTACGTTGACCATTATAGTTTTAATAAACTTCGTAAAATCAGAATCAAAAATATTACACTCGACACCTGTGTGACGTGCCTGCCGAGCAGGACGCACACGACATAAAGGCAGATAGCAGTCAGAATGAACGTCCGCGTAGCTCAATTGGTAGAGCGACTTATTCCGGAATGAGGGTACCCGGGTTCGAGCCCCGGCGTGGACAAACATTACTGAGATTTTTACTTCGTTGTAGCTGTTTCAAAAGTAACAACAGTCGTATTACGAGTTGTTTACGTTTTCACAGGTTCGACGCTGTCCGCTGTCGATTGGGACAGTGGCGGCGTTTATATATTGATAACAAAAGAATTAAAAATCGGTCCCAAATGAGGGTGTCGAATTTCTGTTATACATGTGGAATAGACTATATTTCAGCGAAAAAAAAGAAAGAAAATCAAATTCGTCATTTCTTTAAATACCTACCAATCTACCAATATGAAATTTCTCAGCTTCAAGTAAAAGAAACATGCTGGTATGGAATAATAATACAACAACACAACCACTAACTTAGATTTCTAAAAATGCTTCTTAGAATTTAAAATTTATAATAATCACAACAATTACTTACTTTCAGATGATATTGAATCACACACAACAAAAAAGAGGATGAAATATTAAATCAACTAACTCGATTACGACAGTATCACCAAAGAATGACCCAGTAGCACGTGGAAATACGACTACGAGAGTGCTTTGGTGAAATGGCATACATGCGCATGCGCATTCGCGCCGTTGCCAAACCAAAAATCTTAAATATCGCCGGAATGTAACATCAAGTTTCCAGTTATGTACAATGGAAACTATAAAACAGTAGTATCGGTGAATTCTATTTTTAACGTAACCGTAATGTACAAAGAGTTATGTTCCAAAATAGATGCCGCTGAAACGTAATTGTAAGATATCTCTGAAAGTGTAACGAAAATGAGATATTGTAACATTATTGATATATATCTGAAACGTTTTGTGCTGTATGGGTCCACCTCATAGTGTTGTTTTACACCATGCGAACGCACGTCCCCACACCTTAATGGAGACATCACAGGCTATTGCCAAAATGGGGGGTGGACGGTGATGTCCCAACCCTTTTACAGTCCTGATTTGGCTCCCTCGGACTCTTTCCTGTTTTCCCCTTTGAAAAACACCCTTCGTGAGGAAAGTGTTGACGATGTGACAGACGCTAAACTGGCTGTGAACTCATGGGTGAAACGACAGACTTAGGAATTTTTCCAAAATGGAATTTACAATTGGGTTCGAAGATGGTGGAATTGTATAGAAAGTGATGGACAATACTTTGAATAGGCTAGCATTATCAACAATATGTCCAAGTATTTCGCCACAAAGTTTCACGTGTTTGCTGCTACAAATAAAAAGTTTGAGGGACGAGGCATTACTTTCAGAATACCCTTTACTTACAGCTGTTAATATTTTTTTTAATAATTAAAGTCGTTTCACCTAAAATCCCTGCCTTATTTTTTCCAATGGTAAAACTTCTTAACATATTTTCTACGCAATTAATGTATTCCCAAGAATGAAAATTTGAACATCGATAAAACTAACTTTATGTTATAGAATGGAATTCTTAATACTTGATAAAACATAACTACACCAAAAATCAATTATTATTCTTTGAGTAATGTTCATACCTGTTAATAGGTGGCGCGACCTGTACATTGATGACGTCAGTAGACAAACAAATGTTGGATTGCTTAATTATGGTTATGTTTCAGCAAGTATTAAGGTGGACGTCAAGTAATTTTGCTTCCTATACTTCCAATGGAAAAACTTCTGTACACATTTTCTTCACAAGTAATGCGTTCCCAAGGATGAAAATTTTAACATCGATTAAAAAACCTTCATTTTATACCTTGGAATATAATAATAATAAATAAATACATCGCTCTCTCCACGTTCCAGAAACACACAGCAACCGAAAAATTGTTTTTCAGCCGACGCTGTGGAATCGAACCAACAGAACTCTCGGTATCGCGCCGAGTGCGTTACCTTTACGCCACGGGGGCCAACAATCCACGGTGCTATGTGTATTTTTAAAGTCAGCTACTGACATCATAAATCCGTAAGATGGGCTCAGCTACTGAGACGTCTCCATCTGGTGGGCATTAACGGCACTAGCTACATATATTATAGCAGTTAAATCCAAAGGGCGAGATCCAAGGTGAAAATATTCCAAATACGTGGCGACAGATGGAGAAGTCTCAGTAGCTGATCCCATCTTACGGATTTATGATGTCAGTAGCTGACTTTAAAAATACACATAGCACCGTGGATTGTTGGCCCCCGTGGCGTAAAGGTAACGCACTCGGCGCGATACCGAGAGTTCTGTTGGTTCGATTCCACAGCGTCGGCTGAAAAACAATTTTTCGGTTGCTGTGTGTTTCTGGAACGTGGAGAGAGCGATGTATTTATTTATTAACTGTCGCCCCGTATTTGGAATATTTTTACCTTGGAATACTTAATATTTTCTAAAACATAACCATAATTATGCTATCCAACATTTGTTTGTCTACTGACGTCATCAAAGTACATGTTGTGCCATCTTTTTTCTCGTTTCAACACCACCAAAGGAAAAGTTATTGATTTTTAATACACTGGCGGAAAGTGAAAAAAGAACACCAAGAAGGAGACGTCTGATACCAACGAAATTTATACAGCATAACAACGGAGTACAGAGGATAACGTGATCAAAACATTATGGCAAAATACAGCTGTATTTGCTGGTAAACTGAAAAATAACATTTTCATGTAACATGGTTAGTACGAGGTTCAACCGCCATGAACTGCGTCACACTGTGCAATTCTGGCATGGAGTCTGTCGTACAGATGTTGGATGTAAGTTTGGGGTATTGAGTTCCAAGCACCCTCAACCTGGACGCGTAAATCGGGGATGGTCGTGGCTGGCCGTGGAAACCGGAAAATGGCCGCCCCGGTGGCGCAGTGGTCTAAGCGATGGCCTCTGATAATTCGTCCGTAAGGGGTCCGGGTTCGAATCCCGGTCAGGCATGGATGTTGTGTTTGTCTTACGGCACTGGCTCTTTCCCTTCCCTGGAACCAGTGACCCTAAATTAGGGGCGGGCGACTGCTTATAGCCCATTGAGTTGCTCACGGTGGTCGTAAAACCTCCAATCAAAAAAAAAAAAAAAAAGAAAAGAAACCGGATAATGCGTTGTCTCATAAAATCCCACACGTGCGCTCAGTGGGGGACAAATCCGGTGAACGTGCAGGCCGTGGAAGTTGTCTCACACCCTGAAGTGCATGTTGGGTTGCACGTGCCGTGTGTGGGCATGCGTTATCTTGCTGGAAAACACCACGATGGACCGACCTTACAAATGGCAAAACAACGGGCTGAATGATGTTGTTGATGTAGAAGGTGCTGTTTAACGTACCCGGTACAAACACTAGTTGTGTACGGGAGTGATAGCTAATTGCTCCCCACACCAGGAGACGACGTGTAGGCCCTGTGTGTCGCTGGCGTATGCAAAAAGGGTGGAGACGCTCCCTTGTGCGTCTGCGAACACGCATACGGCCATTGGAGGCTTCCAAGCAGAATCTGCTTTCATCGCTGAACACGACAGATCGCCATTGCGTTCTCCAGTGCAGACGTTGGCGACACCACTGCAGCCGTTCCTGACGGTGGGCTGGAGTCAGAGGCACACGTGCACGTAATCCTGCATCCAGTAGACGGTTGCGGATTGTTCGCACAGTCACCTCAGGTGCAACGGCAGCTCGGATTTGCGTCGCAAAGGATGTTCTGCTTGACAACGCCGCTCTTCTTATGCGTCGATCGGTCCGCTCATCAGTCCGTCTGTGACTTCCGGTTCCACGTCTTCTCGTGTGGGAATGTTTCTCGGACTATCTACGCCACCATCGTACCACCACCGATACTTCCATCCGATTCGCTCCGCAATACGACGATACGACCACCTAGCCTCGCGGAAACCGACTAGACGACCTCGTTCAAAGTCCGATAACTGCTGAAATCGTACACGTCTTCCATGTTCAGGCATTGCAGCTTCTTCAGGGTCTTCGCACGTATCCGTACGCCGACGACTGATTACATTCACTTCGCCGTACTCCTTAAATACCACCGACGATAATTTGCATATTATGCCGTGCTGTGGCATAAGCGCTCACCGGTTGGTCCCAAAATTAACATCACATCTACGTAAACTCGACCCCATTAACATATGTAAATTTCATGATCTACCGCCAATTCCTTCTTGGTATTCTTTTTCACTTTCCGCCAGTGTATACCATTATATTCTCTTTACCGTTAATATAATTTTTTTCTGGGGTCCGTGTGACGTCTGTCGCTGCTGCTTCAAATCAGACTAGGGTATTCTTTCTCCATATTACCCCGAAACTGAGTCAGAGATTTGGATCCATATATTAATACCAGAGTGGCATCAGAAACAAGTTCAACCATTAGATCATTCGTCCAAGATGGGTCCGGGATTGAACCCCGGTGAGGCATGGATGTTGTGTTTGTCTTACGGCACTGGTTCTCTCCCTTCTCTGGAACCAGTGGCCCTAAATTAGAGACGGGCGACTGCTTATAGCCCATTGAGTTGCTAATGGTGCTCGTTAAACCTCGAATAAAAAAAAAAAAAAGGTTCAACAAAGCTTTTCTTTTCCTGGTGAGTTAGGTTGCAGATCTGTGAAGAGATTAGCGAACCAAGCTTACTTTAATCTTCCGGGACAGGTGTTGAAAAAAAAATTTAGATTTCCTCTTACGTTGACTCCATTTCGATTCAAAAGAAAAATATACAATTCGACTAATTTCTATCGGACCGGCGGTTGGTAAGCATTGGCCTAAATCACTCGGTGACTCAGGTGACCACGTATTTTGCATTTACGCTATGTTAAGTGACTTTTACGTATATCTGCATACAGTTTCCAATTTAGTGACCCGTGTCTGGTATATCAAGCCCAAAAGTTAAAGAACAAAAGGAAATGGTGTGAAAAAAGAAAAGGAATTGTATGCAATTCGAATGAATTTACACGGGTAGGAAACATACAGTGTGAAACATTGATGCCGCTCCGGTGGCGCAGTGGCCTAAGGCGCTGGCCTCTGATCATTCGTCCGTGAGGGGTCCGGGTTCGAATCCCGGTGAGGCATGGATGTTGTGTTTGTCTTACGGCACTGGCTCTCTCCCTTCCCTGGAACCAGTGACCCTAAATTAGGGACGGGCGACTGCTTATAGCCCATTGAGTTGCTCACGGTGGTCGTTAAACCTCCAATAAAAAAAAAAAAAAAAAAAAAACATTGATGAACTGTTCATCTGGCACCTGAGTAATATTACGGGCCTATTATAACCACCGACCTAATAAGCTGTAGGACACCTTTAGCCCGCAAAATAGCACCCACTCGGCGAGGCATCGATTTGATGAGGTGGCGATAGGTATCCTGGGGTATCTGGTACCACAAAGTCAACTTATAATGAATAAAGCTTCTGCTACCAAGCTAATTATCGTGAATATAGCTTTCACTAATATTATAATGAATCTAATGCTTGTACTAAGCTTCAAATAGTGAATTCAAATGGTTGTTGTTACTAGTTAATTAAGATCATGAATAAAGTCTCCTGCTAGTAGTGTAGTAATAGTAATGAACAAACTTATAACTGGTAGTAATGTTGTAGTAGTAATTAAGATGAATAAAGTCTTATGCTGGTTGTTACTAATAACACTAAATGAAATAAACCTAACAGCCAGACAGAGGTCTGACAGTACTATGAACTGAGAAAGACGTACTTACTTAAAACCTTTTATTATGAACTTCTACTGGTATCATCACACACACTTCACACACAGCTACTCAAATAACACGTAGCTCCTTGCACATGAACAAACGCTCTCCGTATACAACAACTGCTCTCCCTATACAACAAACAAACGCTCTCCCTATACAACAAACAAACGCTCTCCCTCTACAACAACAAACGCTCTCCTCCGTACAACAACCAACGCTCTCCACATAAACCAACGCTCTTCCTATACAACAACAAACGCTCTCCACATAAACCAACGCTCTTCCTATACAACAACAAACGCTCTCCTTTTGTATCGCTGAACGCGCCTATTTATACTGGCTACCACCACGTCATGACTTACACTCATTGCCAGATCTCATTCAGCGGGAGAAATAACATCTCGTTCAGTAAGAAGATAATTTACATAGAAAAATAAAATAACCAGAGATAGTAAAAATCAAAAGGAAAGTGAATCTAGAGTATACGTTACAAACTGCAGGTCCTCCAGTTCCCGTATATTTCGGGTTGGTGGTGATTTAGCGCGAACCCGCTTCTCTAAGTCGAACCACAAATGTTCGATTGGGTTCATGTCAGGTGAATTTTGAGGCCTGGGCATTAACAGAAAAGCCCCAATATATTCCTGAAACCACTCCTTGACGATTCTGACTGTGTGGCATGGCGCATTATTCTGTTGATAATGGCCATCAGCAGCAGGGAACACAGTTGCCGTGAATGGGTGAACCTGATCCGCAACGATGTTCAGATACCTGACAGCTGTCAAGGATTGTGCTAATGAGATAATGGGGCCTAAAGTGTCTCAAGAAAACATCGCCCACTCTATAACACCACCGCTGCCGGCCGGTTTACGCCCAACAGTGCATCCATGTGCCATAGCCTCCGTTTCTAATCGGCGTATCCGCGTTCGGCCGTCTACGTGATGCACCAGAATTCTTGATTCGTCAGACCAAGCCACTTTCTTCTAATCATCCACGGTCCAATCTCGATGATCTTGGGCCCATTTCATCCGTTGTTGGCGATGACGTGCAGTGAGCATCTGGACCCGGCTGGGTCTTCGGCTACGCAGGCCTATGCGGAGAAGGCTGCGATGAACTTTGTGCTGTGACACCTTGCTCTGATCACCACTGTTGTAGCTGCGGGGATTTGTCTCACTATGGCACCGCGGTATCTGTGCCCGACAGTCTCCTCTTCCCCTCTGGCATCAATGAGCTACGGACAACACTCGGCTGGACGACGGTTCGTCGTTTGGCCAATCGTGCACCAGTTTTGATACGTACTCATTACAGCGGCACGTGAAAAACCCACAAGCCGGACTGTTTCCTAGATCGTAGTTCCAAGGCGTGGTGCCATCACAATTTTTCCATTATCAAACTCCGATAAATTGGTAGCTTTCCCCATTCTGACTCCGAACACTCTACTAACCGAAAGCCGGTTTTCGGGTTGTATATATATATATATAGCTCTGTGAACTTCACCTGCTCTACCGTTCGGTCTCCAGGCGCGCCCATTTCTATAGGCTGGAGGTGGTCATAATGTAATGGTTCATCGGGGTTATAAAAACATGTACTGTTCACGGAAATAACTAAAAACGTAGCAAAATTCATCCGTAACTAGTGAGGTAATTTTTGTATCCATGGACGCATATTGCATTTGATTCTGCTTTTCGCAGCAAACTGGACCAAACTTGAGTTTCGACTCCTGGGATCCTCGCTAGTACGTTCTTCCATTAAAAAGGAACCGTATGTATGTTTTTATTTTGCTTCAACTAATGCGCTATGAGCACTTGAATGTACTTTCCAGCCCATAGCGAGTATATACGGTAAACCATATTTTTATCGACACTGTAGAAAAAATTCGGAAATTTACGAGCCACTTTCCATTATTTCTTTCGTGAATTAACGAAGCATATTTCTGATACAACTCTTTCCGTGAAATGACGGAAAGAAACCTGAATTTCACGGATTTTTTTGTACCACGGGAAAATTCTGAATTTTTAGAAACCTTTCCGCTGTTTCTTTGTTATATTGATGGTAAATTACCGTTTTAGAGATGTGTTAACGGAAAATTCTAAATTTCACAAACCTTTCCGCAGTTTCTTTCTTATATGGACGGTAAATTACCGTTTTAGAGATGTGTTAACGGAACATTCTGAATTTTCAGAAACCTTTCCGCAGTTTCTTTCTTATAATGACGGTAAATTACCATTTTAGAGATGTGTTAACGGAAAATTCTGAATTTTCAGAAACCTTTCTGCAGTTTCTTTCTTATATTGACGGTAAATTACCGTTTTGGAGATGTGTTAACGGAAAATTTCTGAATTTTCAGAAACCTTTCCGCAGTTTATTTCTTATATTGACGGTAAATTACCATTTTAGAGATGTGTTAACGGAAAATTCTGAATTTTCAGAAACCTTTCCGCAGTTTCTTTCTTATAATGACGGTAAATTACCTTTTTAGAGATGTGTTAACGGAACATTCTGAATTTTCAGAAACCTTTCCGCAGTTTCTTTCTTATATTGACGGTAAATTACCGTTTTAGAGATGTGTTAACGGAAAATTTCTGAATTTTCAGAAACCTTTCCGCAATTCCTTTCGTATATTAACGAAAAAACTCCGTTCTCACCTTTTCCGTATCCGTATGACGAGAAATTACCGGTAATAGGAGCAATTGGTGGGAATACTTTAGGTTTGATTAACTTTTAAATTTCAGTCGTCTGTCGAATTTGAAGTTCTGCATCGAGATCGGATATTGCAGATAGCATATCGCATGTATTTTGTTTATTGAGGCACAAGACTTTTCTTCTCCTCTCCCCTATTTTGTTCACCAGCTATTTAATATTTATATTGTGTTACTGTAAGAAACCGGGTGCTTCACTTATTGTACAGATAGTTATACGATGTCTATGTATCATGCTTTGGACAACCTAAGACAAAAGCTATTATAGCTATAAAGAGTAAATTTTATATTTATTTTCTCGTTTGTTTGTGAAATAATACTGTAAAAACGTACATGTCACATTTTTTAAACACACATTTTTCTTAAAGATAACGGAAAGTCATTGTTAGTTTCAGAAAACCAAGCTGCAAAGCATTTTGTTGTTTCGAAAAATCAGGATGAAAAATGCTTAATTTTTGAAAAATTCCTCCTACAGAAAAAATAAATTACGACAAACCTATTAAAAAAAATAATAAGCTCCAACAGAAAATAAAATGACTAAATCACTCGTATTAATGACAAAAAAAAAATTCACTGTCGCGCAATTTGTTTTACGATGTACGTCACTCGAGTTTCCGAGGGTCTGTTGCTCTGTAGTTAAAGGCGTGCGTTACCTGTTCAAACGGTCCTGCATGGGGCCGCGGGTGGCCTAGCATGGGGCCGCGGGTGGCCTATTGGTCAGCGTTCGTGAATGCCATGCAGATAACCTCAGGTTCAAACCTGAGCAGGTACGAACGTTTGAACCACTAAATACCCGCTGTGCGTCAGATGGGCACGTTAAGCCGTCGGACCCTGGGTATTGGCCCACCGGTAGTAAATAAGGGCGTCTTCTACCTCACTTCCGTGCCACTTTCCTGTCGGGCAGCCTAGCCGAAATCTGCTAGCTTCCTATTTCTAAGGGCTGTTCAAGACCTGGGGTCGGACACTCCCTTCCTAAAATCCTCTACATATGATCTGATCTGATCAAACGTCACTGGTTCAAATCTGACAGGGGCAAAAGGATTATCTAAGGAAAGGGTTGAAAACCGCAGGGTCGTCGGTTTTGCGGTGTTTCAGTTTAACTACGGAAAAACTTCAATTGGATTTTTTCTGAAATAAGCGGAATTTCTGACTACGGAAAATCTGTGAAAATACGGAAGTTGAAATAAACGGGCACTTTTAAAAACGGAAATTTCTGAACAACTCGGACACCTACCGACAACTTTTCTGCACGTTAAAATTTTCCGTGAATTCACACCACTTATATTTTACAGTGCATCTTGACTGAATTACGTTCAATTTCCATTGTCAAAAGCTACTCGTTAAACGTATCCACAGGAACTATATAATCTAGGAGGAATTACTCATACTGGCCACTGAATCAAAAATCTAATTGACGTAAACGTCAATTGCACAGCGTGTATGCAAAATACGTGGTAATGTGCGTCACCACTTGATGTACGTAACTATTTAAGTCTGATGCTCATGAGTATTCTTTAGTAGTGTTGATTATAATTGTTAAAACGTAGAAGCTTTCGGAGTTCGACAAAGGGCTTATTGTGGGTGCCTATTTGGCTGGAGTGACGATTTTCAAAACAACAGAGCTGAGTGATTTTTCAAAAGAAGAGATATTCCGAGTCTTTAATTGTTGGAAAATAACCCACATTTCTTGTCTAAGAGGTGTAATTGTGGCGCGCCGACAGTACGTCCAAAACCAGATAGTCGTTGTCTGAGAAGTCTTGTACAAAGAAACAAGACTTCCGGTGGGCAGCGATTGACCGAAGCATTCAGTGAAGGCTGGATTGAAGAGGATCGCTATTAGCAGTCGCATACCTATACGGAAGCATGATTTATGCAAAGAACCGGAACGTTTCTCCCGACTGGTGTCACGAACACTGTAACTGGACACTGGAAACTGAAAAAAATCATGCCATACAATGAATCGTGGTACACTTTGTTCTGTACCGACGGTAGGCAGATAGTTTAATTGCATCCCCATAAAGAAATGGACCCAGCTTGTCTTGTAAACACATCTCAAAATTCTGAAAGGGGCGTCATGGGAACAGAAAGTCCATAGTTTCTGGAACGCATTCTGTTGGTATGAAACTGGTCCCCAGATATTGCTGGATGGTCGGGTGTACTCTAACTGCTCCAAGGATTATCTGAATATTTTTACCGATCAAATCGATCCAGCAAGTGATGTTTCATGGACATAAGTGCCACTGTCAATCGCGCAAAATGTGTTCAATAGTGGTTTAGCGAATATTTGAGTGACTTCCACCGCCTTGCCTGACAACCACAAATCCCGGAGCTGGACCGCCATTATGAATGTATGGAACATTTTAGAAAAACTGATTCTGGATCAAAGCCAGATAAAGGACTATCTGATGAACGCCTGGTATTCTGTAGACATAAAGGCACCGCAGCACCCTGAGGACTCTATGCCAAATCGCATACGTGCTGTAATTCGAGCTAAAGGAGGCCCAATCCGGTATTGAATAAAAGTTTATAATTCAGTAGCCGGTATGTGTATAACCGGGGTGTCAGTTTGCGATAGTCACCAGTATCTTCTGTTTCAGAGAGGTCATGCGAAAGGTGCTTGCCAATACGGTGTTGGAACTCAACCTCCGCTTTGTGGTTCCGCTATTTGTTTTTCAGCTTTTAACTACCATTATCAGAAACTATAAAGGCTATGAGTAACTGCCCTTCTCTAACTTGGGGCCACTATTTTCAGGAAAGGCGAGGAGGAACCAACAGTGTAATACAAACAAACCACCCATGTCTTATCCGAGGCTCGAACTCCGTACCATCTAGCACGACTGCCCACAATCCAACGCTGCTGGTTACCAGGATACCGGCCTGTTTGTGTTCCATGTAGTAAAAGTTTGAACGTATTGTGACACTCTCCACAATTGTTTAACTATGATGCTTTTCAGCTCTTGAGAGAACTGTTGAATGCCACTTTTGTAGATACCATAAAATGGATCTATGGCATCTCATCGGTACTTACTGAGTACCTTGAGCCCATTTCTGCCAAATATCTTTGTGAAATATTCGAAACATTTAATAAATTTCAGTTGTTTGGATATCATTTTCCATGCTTTGATTTGCATATTTTCGCAGCACTTCGGGAAAAGCATTCGCTTCATCGTGTATAGTTCTGTAGCACATATTTGCTGGGCTATTACATGTAGTGTTTCGTAAATGCGCGTGTGAAATGATTCGGGAGATTTCTAATGAAGGTGCGGCTCTAACGACAGAGCTGAAGTGCACAGAGTCTATCTGCTGGTTCAGAATCGCTTGCTGTGTTTCAAGGTAATAAAACATTTTAATAGCCTTATGAATAGTTAATGCATCGCATTTCGACATTAACCTATTCGTCCGAATCCTGCATTATCATAAACAATGGTATTGACCTATTTGCCAACTTGAATTATCCATTGTGAATGGAACACATTTCCCATTCTACACAGTTCAGCTTATTTAGCCGATTACTGTTTTCTGATCCTATACTCTGCCAATGTGTATCTTTAATATTGTTTTTGAAAGATTATCTTATAACGAAGTAAATTTCTCCGTCATTTTTGGTCTACGCCGGGATTCGAACCCGAGGCCGATTATTCCGGAACAAGTCGCTCTACCAACTGAGCTACGCAGACATTTGTTCTGATTCCTATCTGCCTTTATGTCGTGTGCGTCCTGCTGGCAGGTACGTCACATCTCCCCCCCCGAAAGAGGGCCGGGGGCATGGCCCACGGGTCAGCCGTGACCATGAATCGTTGCAGGCAGCCATCCACTGTAGAACGTGCACTTGAGAACTCCCAGTCAATCTGCTGAGTGGAATGCAACATCACACATTTTTATTTTTCGAAGCGCTAGAGAAGGAATTCTCTGATTTTTCCTGTCTCGCGGTGTGGAAATAACATCACACCAATGCGAGATTTTGAACGGCCGGGTCATCCGGATAGTTCGGGCGCCATTATAACGAAGTAAATTTCTCCGTCATTTTTGGTCTACGCCGGGATTCGAACCCGAGGCCGCTTATTCCGGAACAAGTCGCTCTACCAACTGAGCTACGCAGACATTTGTTCTGATTCCTATCTGCCTTTATGTCGTGTGCGTCCTGCTGGCAGGTACGTCACAATCTCTTGCATGTAATATCATATTTATTATATTTTTTCTTCTGTAGCATATAAATATGAGTTCTTCACGAAGAAGCTTCGTAAACAGTCCTAATGCATTCTGCTACATTTGTGGCGAATACACTCTGCAAAAACAAGGGCAAAACGTCACTGACTTTGTAAGATAAGCATATCTTGATTATTTTGGAATGAAGCTTGGAGACCAAGATAGGCCTTGGGCTCCCCATAAGGTTTGCAAAACTAGTGTACAGTGCCTACGACAGTGGAAAAATTGAGAAAGGAAATGTTTACACTTTGGTGTGTCTACGGTGTGGAAAGAGCCACAAAACCACCACGATGATTGTTATTTTTGTGCTGTGAATGTGAAAGGCTTCAATCGCTACAAGACACATAAGTGGTAGTATCCTGGTTTGGAATCAGCAAGGCGATCTGTAACTCACTGCGAAGACTTTCCCATACTAGTGTTTACCTCACTGCCTGACCTTCCATTGTCAGGTCGAAGAAATGCTGGACTTGGAATATACCACAGGTGGTAGCAGTGAAAGTGAGTTTGTCGGAAGTCTTTCAAGACCTCAGCAATTCTCTCAAAAATAATTCAATGATCTGATACGACAACTCGGTCTGTCAAAGCAAGCCCCTGAAATTTTAGCATCTAGGCTAAAAGAAAAGAACTGTTTAAAGCCGGAAGCTGAAATAACAGCTTATCGGACAAGACAGAAATACATTTTTCCTTACTTCACCAGATGAAAAACTTGTATACTACAATAGCATCCCTGGACTTATTCTCCAAGTGGGGCTGTCGGAATATCGACCAGAAGATTGGTGGCTTTTCATAGACGGCTCCACCAGAAGCTTAAAATGTGTTTTATTGAATAATGATAACCGCTCTGCATCTCTTCCAATTGCTCACTCAACAAAACGTAACGAAGAATGTGAAAATATCAAAAAGGTCTCGCAGAAGCTCTGCCATCATCAGCACCAGTGGTTATTTGTGTTGATCTTAAGATGGGTAACTTCTTGCTCGGGCAGCAAAGTGGATACACAAAGTATACTTGTTTCATCTGCTTGTGCGACAGTAGGGCAAAGCAACATCATTGGAAAGAAGTGAAATGGCGTTCAAGGGAAGACTTGACTGTGTATGTGCAGCTAACATCGTTAACGAGCCATTGGTTGACACAGAAAAAAATTCTTCCACCACTCCGTATCAAGCTTGGACTGGTGAAGCAATTTGTTAAAGCCTTGGAGAAAGATGGAGATTGCTTCAAATACATTTGTAGATCGTTCCTGCGACTGAGTTTTGAAAACCTAATAAGGGGACCAGTCCTGCAAAAACAAAAATGTTATGTAAATTCTTTCATTTCAATTTTTGTTCCTACAGAGTTTGCTGAATCGAATATTATACGACACTTGAGCAAAGCAGAGGAAAGGCAGTATGACGTGGAAGGTTTCTAGTCACAGGTCTTCTTCGTTTTTTTGCCTCACCTGAAAAGTTGTGCT
Organism: Macrothele yani; assembly: GCA_039090855.1. Classification (NCBI taxonomy): domain Eukaryota; kingdom Metazoa; phylum Arthropoda; class Arachnida; order Araneae; family Macrothelidae; genus Macrothele; species Macrothele yani. The sequence continues at coordinate 35,541,715 of CM077012.1, forward strand.
TTTGTACATTTAGGAACATTTTCTCATAAACCACTAAAGATATGGCTTGAAATATTTTTATACCTTACTGTATATATATCAACAACCACCTGAACTAGAATCATGACTCAATAATGTACTCAAATAAAATAATAAAACGTCAGCAAAATCGACAGCAATTTTGATTAATTAATACATTTTATTATATTATTTGAGTACATTATTTATCATGACTAAATAATGTACTTAAATAAAATAATAAAACGTCAGCAAAATCGACAGCAATTTGATTAATTAATACAAAATTAATTAATTAACCGATTGCGATAATTCTTGTTCAGGTGTTTTATAATATCCTTAGGCAAATGCATGCCAAGTTTGCAATTGATAGGCCATGGCTATCGTGAGAAACATGTACCTAAATACACTGAGACCTCCCATAAGGTTAACATGGGAAGCTTAAAAAGGGATTGGTCCCCTTAAAGTACAGATCTTTGATGGTCCTCAAATTTGTAAGCTCATCAGCGATTCGAATTTCACCAAATTTATGAATGATGTTGAAACATCTGCCTGGTGCAGTTGTGTCTTAGTTGTCAAGAACATCTTGGGTAACCACAAAGCAGACAATTATGAAGAATTGGTGCAGAATTGGTGCAAAAAGTGCTTGCTAACTGTAACAATTTTGGGTACTAATATGAGCATAGAGGTACACTTTTTTCATAGCCACTTCGACAGATTTCCGGATATTCTTGGTGATTTCAGTGAGGAACAAAGGGAGGTGTTCCATCAGGATATCAAGGTGATGGAGGAAAGATATCAAGGCAGATAGGACAGGCACATGATGGAAGACTAATGCTGGAGCGTACAACGTGATTGTCCTGATGATTCAGTAGTTTTCGAGATTGCATCATACACACAAATCAGTTCAGTAGTTTTCGAGATTGCATCATACACACAAACAAAGTTTGTCTCTTTATATATTAGTATAGATTATGTAATTACACCAACAAAAAAAAAAGTCTAAACCAAACTGGCAAAATAAAACGGTCTGGTTCACTTCGTCGACAACTCATTTCGTCGACGCCACTTCGTCGACAATCATTTCGTCGACACTCACTTCGTCGACACTATACAGTATATGCTTTCGTAAAATCTACAGTTTTCAATTTAGAACCACCAAATTTGGTTTACTATCTCATTGTACTCTTACACCAACTTAGACCACAGACGGAAGGGGTCGGGGCCCGGGGTGAAGGGGGCCCCATACAACATTTTCCTAAAATCTACAGTTTTCAATTTAGAACCACCAAATTTGGTTTACTATCTCATTGTACTCTTACACCAACTTAGACCACAGACGGAAGGGTCGGGGCCCGGGGTAAAGGGGGCCCCATACAACATTTTCGTAAAATCTATAGTTTTCAATTTAGAACCACCAAATTTGGTATACTATCTCATTGTACTTAGACCGTACACGGTTTTTGGAAGGGGTCGAGGCCTGGGGCAAAAGGAGTCTCATACAAAATTTTCTCAAAAATTTCCATTTTTTACTTAAGAACTGCAACACAAATCTGCACTCCAATACCCTATCTGCGAGCTAAGTTAGAGTACCATGAGATAGTATACCAAATTTGGTGGTTCTAAATTGAAAACTGCAGATTTTACGAAAATGTTGTATGGGACCTCCTTCACCCCGGGCCCCGAGTCCTTCCGTCTGTGGTCTAAATTGGTGTAAGAGTACAATGAGATAGTATACCAAATTTGGTGGTTCTAAATTGAAAACTGTAGGTTTTACGAAAATGTTGTTTGGGGCCCCCTTGACCCCGGGCCCCGACCTCTTACGTCTGTAGTCCAAGTAAGAGTACAATGAGATAGTATTCCAAATTTGGTGGTTCTAAATTGAAAACTGTAGGTTTTACGAAAATGTTGTATGGGACCCCCTTGACCCCGGGCCCGGACCTCTTACGTCTGTAGTCCAAGTAAGAGTACAATGAGATAGTATTCCAAATGAGATAGTATTCTAAATTGAAAACTGTAGGTTTTACGAAAATGTTGTTTGGGGCCCCCTTGACCCCGGGCCCCGACCTCTTACGTCTGTAGTCCAAGTAAGAGTACAATGAGATAGTATTCCAAATTTGGTGGTTCTAAATTGAAAACTGTAGGTTTTACGAAAATGTTGTATGGGGCCCCCTTGACCCCGGGCCCGGACCTCTTACGTCTGTAGTCCAAGTAAGAGTACAATGAGATAGTATTCCAAATGAGATAGTATTCTAAATTGAAAACTGTAGGTTTTACGAAAATGTTGTTTGGGGCCCCCTTGACCCCGGGCCCCGACCTCTTACGTCTGTAGTCCAAGTAAGAGTACAATGAGATAGTATACCAAATTTGGTGGTTCTAAATTGAAAACTGTAGATTTTACGAAATCATATACTGTATAGTGTCGACGAAGTGAGTGTCGACGAAATGTACCTGTCGACGAAGTGGCGTCGACGAAATGAGTTGTCGACGAAGTGAACCACTCCCAAATAAAACACATTTTTAACCCCATTGTGTACATTGAAGAGCAATTGAATTAGAGATACCTGGCTAGTAACGCGTAGCACCACCTTTCGCCCTGATGACGGCGGCGATTCGTCTCGGCATGGACTCGACAAGACACCGGAAACGTTTGGAAGCCATACGGATCCACGACCTCTGAACAAGTTCCCACAGTTCATGAAGATTTGATGGAGGGGGTCAGAGCCTCGAACATCTCTCTCTACGGATTCCCAGATGTGCTCGATGGGATTGAGATCAGGTGACCTAGCTGGCAAAGGAAGCGAGGTCACGTCGGTGGAGTGTTCATATAACCATTCGGATACAATTTGGGAGCGATGGAACGGTGAATTGTCTTGTTGCAGGATGGGGTCCCCAGTGGTATGTTGAAGACGCACAAACGGGAGCAAATAGTCGTCCAGAATATCCCGGTAACGTTGACCTGTGAGGGACGATGTCGCACGTACCAAGGGTCTCATTTCAGTCCACGTAAACAGTCCCCAGACGAGAATGCTGGCAAGAAGGATGCCAGCATTCTCGTCTGTAGTGGTTTCCGCCGTACTCGTATCCTGCCATCCGCATGTACCAGCGTGAATCTCGACTCATCAGTCCAGGCAACATTTTTCCATATGTCTGTGGACCGGTGGAGATGTTCCCGCGCCCATACTAATCTTTGCATTCTGTGATGTGCGGTCAGCAGCGGTACCCTCGTGGGACGATGGCTTCTGTACGCCAAAGCGAGGAGATGGTTCTGGATGGTGTGGCTGTTTACACGTTTTTGTGCACCAGCGTTAAATTGCCGAGTGATTTCTTGCACTGTGGCCCGTCTATACGCTGTTACAATGCGAGCTAGCCGACGATGACCCCGCTCATCCACACGATGTTTTTCACGGCAGTTGGCCCTTGCAGGGATGGTTTTACCGGATTCGTTGCACTCACGGTGCACCCGTGACACAGTAGCTCGTGAAAATCCCAGTGCCTGCACTACTTTCGAGATGGAGTGATCCATTCATCGGGCCCCGACAATTTGCCCATGATCAAATGCACCTAGTCTTACCCATACTGCGTCCGACTCATACTGATTCCCGTCGCATCACTCCTTTTATTATCGGATCGCTGCATACGTCATGTCGTTTCCGTTTACAGGGCCGCCCACAGCGCCACATTTACATAATGCCAGCTGTCTCTAATTCAATTGCTCTTCAGTGTAGTTATCTAGACACGATATCATTTCTGGTCAGTGAAGGAGTGTCTCAGTGCTTCAATGCAGCCCATCAACGACGGTTATGCACATGTTTACACAATAATGAGGAAAATCATCGTTAAATTCGCATACGAGTAGTTGGAAAAATCAATAGGAATATCATGAAAATTTTGTTGTTTGCGACCCATCTTATAGACTGCGATTAATAATTCAACCGTTTATCATAGTTATGCATTTTATTAAGTTTCGTGTTATATGACAAGAAAACATTTCAGTCACAGATTTTTCAACCGTCCATGGCACGGGTTACAGACTTGCAAGAACATAATTTCTTGACACAGAAATTTACGTCAAAAGACGAAGTAGGAATTATTGCCAGCGTAAACAAGAACAGAAAATAATATATTGCTGGTAAGAGTTCGCGAAAGCGATCGTATGAACTGAACAGACGAACGAAAATGGCCGGTGTGTTGAAAGCTTTGCAGACTCTTGGCCTCACAGCAAAAAGTTTAGAGCGATATTTCCTGAAATTTCAGACGATACCGAGGGAATAACATACAATCATAAAATGCCAAATAGCAGAGCGGAGAGAAAAAGCGAAGGGATCTGAGGCGAACTAGTTTTTATGTGCATGGGTTTTCCTGCTACACGAGATTTGAGCTTCACATTTTTTTTCCTTAGCTGTCCTTGGATTTCCAAACTGAGCCATCTGCGCCAGAATACGATACTGGTCGACTCGTCACCTCGGATGATTGAGAGAGGGAGAGAAAGAAAGAGAGATAAACATTTCGCTTCCAGCATCCAAAAGTTCAATAATTTATGATGTGTCTTTACGTAATTCCTATAAAATATCTTTAGGTTATTCTTAAAAGCCTGAAATCATAACTGAAACACTAACTCCTGGCTTTTGAGGTCGTAGGAATAAACCCCTGAAATTGATTTTAAGAGAGTGATTCTCGGTTATTTACTCAAACTCTCATTGTATTTCATTCAGAAATGTGAACTGAACAAACTGTGCCCATAACTCGCGGCGGCACAAAATGGCTCCTTTAAATTCAAAGTACAAAAAAAAAAAAAAAAAAAAGATTATAGCCAATTGGCTTAAAGACCGAGAAAAAAAAATTAAAGGGGCACAATAGCAACTGTGTCGCAACCTACAACGTAGCACTACATCAACTGTCACTATTTCATAGCACTATCTCACTAGTTCTACGTCCTTAAGGATTCAGGGAAGGAGAGTTGATATAGCCTCACGTAGCGGCACAGTTCCTACTGTGCACCCTTGATTTTTTGCAGATATAATTTTTTTACGATATACAACGACAGAAATGTTTTACTCAGTTTACTTAAACGCAAATTATATTTACTATATACAATTCATAGTAACTTGTGCTGATTGTAAATTAATGTTAGTAGAAGGCGTAGTATCATCGTTGTGTCAGTAGTTATTGCCAATATTGTTTCTGAAGAAATCACATTGTACGCGAATGGTTTGAGGATCTTCACGGAGACTTTGCCCTGCTTCATTGGCCTCCTCAATCACCGGATTTGGATCCAGTGTGTAGCATTTGTGGGATGAAGTACAAACTGGCATCAAAAGCTGGATCCGCTGCCGTCAAATCTTCAAGAGCTGGAGGGTGCAGTTTGTCGAATTTGGGCTAATATACCCAAAGCCACTTACCGACATTTCATATAGCCCGTACCAAAACGAATTCAAGCAGTATTAACGGCAAAACCCAGCCCAACAGCGTACTAGCCAGGTGGCCATAATAATTTGGCCATTATACACTATACTGACAAAAGCCACCGGCCATCCCTTCAAAAGCAAATGAAGGGATCCGCTGCATTGTTAAGATGCGCGGTACAGTTGCAAACGGTATAAAAACAAGCCTGTAGCTGACCGCGATCATATCGCACTGTTAGGTTGAGTGAAAATGTCGCGCCGGGAGAGAACTGACTTTGAGAAAGGAAAGATTGTTGGGTGTTATATTAGTGGGTTGTATGTAAGAAAAATCGAGAGGCGTTTAAACATACCCAAATCAAGTGTTTTGGATATACGAAATATGTGGGAGACACCTGTCGTGCCTAAAGCAATAAAAGGTACCGGCAGACCAAAGAAAATTAGTGATAGAGGACGTCGAAGCCTCAGGCTCAGCGGTCACGTTCATGCGAGTTCCGTATATATTGGTTTGTGTTGTGTGATATTAGTGTTTCTTCCTTACCTGTTTGTCGTCGTCGATTCGTGAAAGTCCAGTGATTATTTTAAGTCTACTCCCGAGCGGGTGAGTGTTTTTCTTTTGCTATTATCAGTTTATTTACGTTCGACCTTGCAGGTCGGCGATGCACACTTCATCAAATATGCAAATGGCGACTTCTGGCGGACAGAGGCGGAGCTCACCCCTCGCTTCCCGTGGTCCATCATCATCATCATCATTTCCGACTGATATCAGCGTCCCTGCGCTGACATCAGTTGGAAATGATGATCTCCTCTAGCTAGCACTGATGATCTTCCCTAGCTAGCACTGATGCACTACCCTCTCCGAGTGGTACGTTCGCTAGCATTTCGGGTGGCAATCCGTTGACTTCCGTAGCTACGTCAAACCTTTCAGCTTCTGCTCCAGTTGATGAAGCCATGGATAGCCGCCCCGGTGGCACAGTGGTCTAAGCGATGGCCTCTGATCATTCGCCCGTAAGGGGTCCGGGTTCGAATCCCGGTGAGGCATGGATGTTGTGTTTGTCTTACGGCACTGGCTCTCTCCCTTCCCTGGAACCAGTGACCCTAAATTAGGGACGGGCGACTGCTTATAGCCCAATGAGTTGCTCACGGTGGTCGTTAAACCTCCAATCAAAAAAAAAAAAAAAAAAAGCCATGGATATTACTGGTGGATGATCTTCCCTAGCCGCCCCGGTGGCGCAGCGGTCTAAGCGATGGCCTCTGATCATTCGTCCGTAAAGGGTCCGGGTTCGAATCCCGGTCAGGCATGGATGTTGTGTTTGTCTTACGGCACTGGCTCTCTCCCTTCCCTGGAACCAGTGACCCTAAATTAGGGACGGGCGACTGCTTATAGCCCATTGAGTTGCTCACGGTGGTCGTTAAACCTCCAATCAAACAAACAAACAAACATCTCCCCCTTATTTTTTATTTTTTTTTGAAGTGCTGGAGAAGGGATTCTCTTATTTTTCCTATCTCGCGGTGTGGAAATAACATCACACCATTGCGAGATTTTGAACGGTCGGGTCATCCGGATAGTTCGGGCGCCATTATAACGAAGTAAATTTCTCCGTCATTTCTGTCCACGCCAGGATTCGAACCCGGATCCCCTCATTCCGGAATAAGTCGTTCTACCAATTGAGCTACGCGGACGTTTTATTCTGATTCCTATCTGCCTCTATGTCGTGTGCGTCCTTCTAGCAGGTACGTCACATCTCCTGGTACGTTACAAGTGTATGTATATAGCATTATAATTCGAACCCATATATTCATTTACTAAACAACCATTACAATTCTAAGGGAAGATATGATCTCTAAAATAACGTGGCAGTCTGTTTTAACACAATGGCTGAAGTATTTTGCCAATTTCTCGCCCCATGTATTTTTTGTATTGAGCACAGCTTCTCAAGTTTGTTCTCTAGAAAACCTTTTGGTTTCTCACTTTCGATTATAATGATTTTATGCGCATCTCCAAGGAAAAACCTCACTGTTTCAACAAAGACAGCACAGGAGTTAGAAAGTTGAAAAAGGTCATTAGAAGAGAGTTGAAAACAAGCGTTAGTCGTTCGGGAAGTTAACACTTTCGACTAACCGTAATTTTTGTAATAAAAAAACAATGATAAGAATATATACTGGCCTCCAAAAGTTAAGGTACACCATGTTTTTTGTGTATAACTTCCAAACAAAGTAATAGAAAAATGTGGATGATATTATTTATTGGATTTTCCATTCGTTTTGCATCAAGCAGAATTTGCAAAAGAATAAATACGTTTCGTTAAAAAAATCCACCTGTGGAGAAAAAGAAGAAATGACAGTTGTTGCACAAAATAATGGAAGACATGAGTTTTAATAAGAAATGTGTCCTCCCCGAGTTGTAATACATTCTTGGCAGCACCTGTTCATATTGTCAATCAAGTTGTCGGATACCTGAAAGGGAAGCAAAGACCATACACAGATCAGCCCTTGTTCCAGCTCATTTTAAAGGCCGTGGAGGAGGACTTAGAGAAGCCACCTGTCTTCCAATGCAGCCCCACAGGTCCTCGATGGTTATCAAGTCCGGGGATCGCGCGGGCTATTTCATTCGGTCCATACCTTGATCAGCATGATATCTGTTGACAAGCCTCGCTCGGTGAGGGCTGGCGTTATTGTCCATTAGTTGAAAATAATCACCAATCGTACCAGCATACGGTTTTACACATAGATCAAGAAACTTTTCCTGATATCTCTGCGCATTCAGAGTCTCTCCATGGAACACATGGAGATCAGTGCGACCACGAAAAGAAATCCCAGCCCAAACCATGATTCTATCCCCTCTGTAGCTGTCTCTTTCAATAATGTTGGATAAGTTGTATCTGGTGTCTTGTTCTCTCCAGATCAGAACACGATGTGAATCCCTCTCCAAAGTAAACCGGGACTCGTCTGTGAAAAGTACAGACCTCCACTGTTGTGTGGTTCAGGTGACGTGCTCTCTTGCCCAACGTAATCTGGCACATCTCTTGAATCGTTTAAAAGGAACACACACAAGGGGTATTTTTGCATACATCCCTTGCATATGAATACGTCTTCGCACCGTAGTAGCAGATATTCTTGTCCCTATTGCCCCAAAATGACCTGCAACGAGCTGGGGCACAATAGTGTTCCATTTTCTTCGGACCGAAAGACCCAGAAAGCGATCGTCCGACGTGGGGTTGTAACGCGTGGCCGATATGGTATAGGTCTCTTTGAAACTAAATTTTCGGTTTCGAACTGATTCCAAAGTCTTTGGACCACACTGCGAGAAACATTAAGCCGTCTAGTAGAATCAGCTAAGCCCATTTCTATCCACCCGATCATCCACCATCGTAACGAATCGGGTAAACTACACTGGTGGAAAGTGAAAAAGAACACCAAGAAAGATTTGGCTGACGATCATGAAATTTACATATGTTAATGGGGTCGAGTTTACGTAGGTATGATGTTAATTTCGGGACCAACCGGTGAGCGCTTACGCCACAGCACGGCATAATATGCAAATTATCGTTGGTGGTATTTAAGGAGTACAGCGAAGTGAATGTAATCAGTCGTCGGCGTACGGACACATGCGAAGAGCCTGAAGAAGCTGCATTGCCTGGACATGGAAGACGTGTACGATTTCAGCAGTTATCGGACTTTGAGCGAGGTCGTCTAGTCAGACTCCGCGAGGCCGGTTGGTCGTATCGTCGTATTGCGGAGCGAATTGGACGTTAAGTATCGGTGGTGGTACAATGGTGGCGTAGATGGTCCGAGGAACATTCCCACACGAGAAGACGTGGAACAAAGACGGACTGATGAGCGTACCGATCGACGCATAAGAAGAGCGGCGTTGTCAAGCAGAACATCGACTGCGACGCAAATCCGAGCTGCCGTTGCACCTGAGGTGACTGTGCGAACAATCCGCAACCGTCTACTGGATGCAGGACTACGTGCACGTGGGCCTCTGGCATGTGTACCTCTTACTCCAGCCCACCGTCAGGAACGGCTGCAGTGGTGTCGCCAACGTCTGCACTGGAGAACGCAATGGCGATCTGTCGTGTTCAGCGATGAAAGCAGATTCTGCTTGGGAGCCTCCGATGGCCGTATGCGTGTTCGCAGACGCACAGGGGAGCGTCTCCACCCTTCTTGCATCCGCTAGCGACACACAGGGCCTACACCTGGTCTCCTGGTGTGGAGAGCGATCAGCTATCACTCCCATACACAACTAGTGTTTGTACCGGGTACGTTAAACAGCACCTAGTACATCAACATCATCATTCACCCCGTTGTTGTGCCATTTGTAAGGTCGGTCCATCGTGGTGTTTTCCAGCAAGATAACGCACGCCCACGCACGGCACGTGCAACGCGACATGCACTTCAGTGTGTGAGACAACTTCCATGGCCAGCACGTTCACCGGATTTGTCCCCCTTTGAGGACGTGTGGGATTTTATGGGACAACGACTTATCCGGTCTCCACGGCCAGCCACGACCATCCCCGATTTACGAGTCCAGGTTGAGGATGCTTGGAACTCAATACCCCAAACTTACATCCAACATCTGTACGACAGACTCCATGCCAGAATTGCACAGTGTAACGCAGTTCATGGCGGTTCAACCTCGTACTAACCATGTTACATGGCAATGTTATTTTTCAGTTTACCAGCAAATACAGCTGTATTTTGCCATAATGTTTTGATCACGTTATCCTCTGAATTCCGTTATTATGCTGTATAAATTTCGTTGGTATCAGACGTCTCCTTCTTGGTGTTCTTTTTTCACTTTCCGCCAGTGTATTTAGAGTAATCTCCTTGCGCAGCACGGACAGCAGCTAGACGGGTTTGGAGTGCTAAGGTGCTGGAAGGTGTTCACAAGTATGTGAAGCCATGCTCACTGCAGTGCATCTGACAGTTGCTGGAGAGTGCGTGGTGGAAGATCCATACAGCAAACAACGCGATCCAGGTGGTGATCCCATAGATGCTCAATTGGGTTTAAATCTGGGGAATAAGAGGGCCACAGAAGTACTTTGAAGTCTTCATCGTGCTGCTTCCAACCCCTTTCATACAAAGTTTTATTATTAAACCTTGATACGCATTGTCAAGAAATTACACCGCTCCTTTTAGACGATAAAGCAATTATCGTTCATACATTAGCATGGCGCATTTGTTGCAGCTAGGAAATTCTCATTTTGGAATTTTTAATTGAAATGCGAAACAAAGAGAAAAAAATTGATCAAATTTTGAAGAGTGTGACTTTATTCTCCGATTACCTGTGGCTGTTACAGGCGCACACACATTCCCTTTTAATTATTGTTGGAATTACTGTATACACATTTACTTCACCAATTGTTTGAAATCAATAAAAACCCGCGTGATATTCGTGGCAAGAAACAGTTTCGGGAAAAATTCTTATGGTGTTTGGTACGCTGCAAGCAAAATATTTTGCAAGATATCACCCATTAGCTTTCTGCCATTGTTCATCTTTCGGATTTATTAAGTTTTTCTCGCCGTTGTGCACGCATTTTTCTAGAACTCTTGGCAACAATGAGCATTTCTTTTTTTTTTTTTGTAACTCAGACGAAGTGCTTGCAGCTTTCAAAGAAGAAACATTCCGTAAAAGCCAAAAGCGAAGAACACTTTACCCACCATTAGTGAAATATCGTTTTGATTTGTATTTTAAGTACCATTTTTAAGTGCTAGCTACGGAAGAGATCCCCCGTTGCTAAGAAAGCCATTATTGCTAGCCCAAATGTTTCGTCACTGGTATCGAGAGTAAGAACACTTCTTCGGCGCCGAAGAAGCTGCTCATTAATAAGTAGACAGTGTGCCCTCGATCACAGAAGAGCCGGCGGTCATAGGCGCTCAATGAACTCAGAGAGGGGGAAAGATAGCTCTAATGAAGGTTCACTCGAGGAATCCTTAAAATGAACGGGCCTGTTGTTTAATTGATGTAATCGGGTGTCAAACACAGAGAGAGCCAACAGCTGATTTTAATCGCCGTAGCTAGAACTCATTAGCGGATTTCCCTAGCGGCGAACTCGTTAGGCCTTCCTATTATTGGTCGCGTAGCAACTTTATTACAACCCTCTGTGCCGGCACGCGACTCGCCTCCCAATTTCTGCACAAAATCTTCCTGCACATTTTTCTTTTCAGCACTGATTCGTTCACGTCTGGCAGTGAAAGTAACGTCATTACACCAATTTAATTAGCCACAAAAACTCTTGTCTTTTCTAACTTATCATTGTTCACTGCATGTCGATCGCGCAAAAAGAACCTTCAAAAGAAAAAAAAAAGGGGGGGAGAGGGGGTGTCAGATATTTGCCATTTTCCTTCCTTTGTACTCTTCGTGTATCTCTGACTCGAAACCGTTTCTTTATTTAATACGAGCTGAATATCACCCTGCGCAGACCTTTAAGATGTAATCTGTGCATACTGATTTTTACTGAAGTGTGTGATTGTGTTGTGAGCAACACCGTATGAACACCCTAACCACGAAAAAATATAAAAATGCACTGATAATGTCTTTGGAATACGTGAATAAATCTCGGCTATGAGTTCTTAATACTCATTTTTGGTCTTTCGATTAAGCGCTGAAATGTTTCTTGTGTCTACAGTTTCGCTTCTGTTAATTTTATACATGAATTTTTCTCTCAGAAGGAATGTAATGAAAATGAATTTCACAAACACAAGCTGCATAGTGAACTTAATGAATGTAGGAAAAAATATTGAAATCAAGGCCTTGTATGCGTCATTGCCTAAAGAGCGACAGTCACTCAAAATGCCTCACTAGTGGAGCTGTGGTCGAAGCGCTGGCTCGTCCGAGACGAGTCCAGATTCGAATCCCAGTGAGGCATAGCTGTCGTGTTTGTCTTACGGCACTGGCTCTCTCCTTTCCCTGGAGCCAGGAATCGGAACGGGCGACCGATTATAGCCGAGTTGCTCGTGACCGTCGTTTTACCTCCAAACAAAAACAACAGCCACCCCTGGTGGCGTAGTGGTCAAAGCGCTGGCGTATGACCATTCGTCCGAGAAGAGTCCGGGTTCGAATCCCGGTGAGGCATAGATGTTGTGTTTGTCTTACGGCACTGGCTCTCTCCCTTCCCTGGAGTCAGCGACCCTGCATTAGGGACGGGCGACTGCTTAAATCCCATAGAGTTGCTCACCATGGTCTTTAAACCTCCAATAAAAAAAAACAAAAAAAAAACAAGAAAGATGACACCGAGTTTTCGGTTGCAATGAGCACGTCATCTGAATCCTCTGCGAATACATATTACTGAAGTTATTCAAAGTCAACAAAAACGGGTAGAATGAAAATCAGCCGGATTTTTACAATCGATAAAACATCCAGATATAGAAACAGCTACTTATCTCCACCAGCGGCTAAAAAAGTACGTAACGAAAATTAACAAATGGAGCACAAAAAGTTTCCCGTAGCAGAAGGAAGTATCAGAGAAATAGAGATTTTCAAATCGAATAGTAAAAAGAAGAAATAGAAGGAAACGCGATATAGCGCAACAACGCGATATAGCGCAAACGCCTTCTAGCGCAATAATTTTGCATAATGGAAAAGTTGATAACATGAGAAAAATATTCTTCACGGAAAACGCTATGCCAAGGTAAAATAAATTCTCAGATAAATCCCCCGGAAGCAGAGGTAGCGAGAAAAGGGCTGTGGCCTTTACACCCCCTAGCGCTAAATTTGTGCATTATTTAAAAATCATAATGCTCCCTATCTTTACTGTAGCGAATTGCATACAGTAAAAAAAAATGTCTCGTTACAGTTTTTAGAAGCGGAATTACAGCTGCCAAGAGAAGTACGCAAACACCCCCTAGCAACAGAAATGTTAACTACAAAACTCCTCAAATACAAGCCTGAAGTGTTCCACAAGGTAAATGGCATCCCGTATTGAAAGAGTTTTTTAAATCGTACATTTAAGGTGGACGTCAAGAAATTTTGCTTCCTATACTTCCAATGGAAAAACTTCTGTACACATTTTCTTCACAATTAATGCGTTCCCAAGGATGAAAATTTGAACATCGATTAAAATAGCTTCATTTTATAACTTGGAATACTTAATATTTTCTAAAACATAACCATAATTATGCAATCCAACATTTGTTTGACTACTGACGTCATCAAAGTACAGGTCGCGCCATCTTTTTTCTGGTTTCAACTCCACCAAAGGAAAAGTTATTGATTTTTAATATAACTGTGGTTATATTTTAAAAAAATTTAAGTATTCCAAGTTATAATATGAAGTTATTTTAATCGATGTTCAAATTGTCATCCTTGGGAACACACTAATTGTGAAGGAAATGTGTGTAACAGTTTTTCCATTGGAAGTATAGGAAGCAAAATTACTTGACGTCCACCTTAAGAGCAGAAATATTGTTAACTAGTTTAGCTGTTAAATTCCATAATCTTGTGTGGTTAACGTAGTGAAGTAAGGATAATAATAGCTATAAGTAATAATTTTTATGCAATCCTTTTAGATTACTTAAAAATCACTTTATTCTTTTCTTTGCTTAATGCAGAAAGGTTGTCCTCAGCTTAGAAATTCTTCCTCACTGTTCTTCCGAAACTAAAATTTCCTTCCCTAAATCCCTCTTTGGTCATTCCTTCGTCTCCCTTTTGCTCCTGTAGAGGAAAACCTCCGTTCCCCCGGTCAGCTAAAGACTTGCCTCCCAATACCTAAGGCGTTACCTCCCCTGGTCATCCTGCGACCACTCGTTTCAATTCCTCGAGTCGACTGTTCTAGCACTCCCTTTGTCCCCACGCAAACTCACCCTATTACTTCCACAAAAACCCTGGGAAAAACGCCGGCGTCGGCTTCACAAAACATCAAGATTAAAATTACGAGGGCTTGTGCTTTTTCAGTCGTCTGCTTTGAAATTAAGAAGGAAAAAGATCAAATGAGCTGGATAATACCAATGTGTCTACGAAATTCAAAGGCCCAGACCCTAAAATGCGACAAACTGGCGCCTCTAAATAAACCGTGATTCCGATGTTTCATAGCGGGGTGAACAAGCAAAATTTTCTCACGCATCGTGGAAACAAAGGAAATGGAGCACTAAAGCAAAATAAAAGTTTCGAAATGAGATTTAATATATTTGCCTAAAATTCTAGTATTAAATCTACGTAACAATATTGAGAAAAACAGATTAAATATTGTCGCCCTCTAGCGGCGAAATGGTGTATTATTTTGGTAAGAAAATACAAAGAGATAGTTTTCGTAGTTAATAGTATTTGACCGAAAAATATATTTTTCAATAGGGCTTTCAGTTCCATAGATATTGCTGTTTATAGGAAACATGAACGTACGCCCTCTAGTGTCACATTTGTAAGTTAAGAAAACCGAAATTATATAAGTAACATTTCTGAACGGAAACACTCTGCAACAAAGAAAGGATTTCTCAAATCGGACTTTTACAAGCAGAGACATCGGAGAAAACACAATTTACCTTTACGACCCCTAGTGGTAAATCAATGCATTATTTATAAAAGAGACGGTATACCTAGAATAGTCTTCAACATAAATGACATTGAATGGAAAAATATTTTTTCAATCGGATATTTAGAAAAAAATATATGGAGTAAAATTTATTTTGAATTCAATACAATCTTTATTTACGCCCTCTAGCGGCGGAGTTGCGCATCGGGGTAAGAAACGTATTACAAAGATCATCATTTACACATTCCAGGCTTCCTAATGCAAAAAGAATTTTTCATATCGGAGTAATAGTTGGAGAGATATGGTGTCCGAAGGCGGACAGATGGACAATGTGATAACATAAGCAAGATCTTTTTTTTTACAAAAGACATGCTATAAAAGAGAGCACGGGTTAATGTTCCGTCGTTCTAAGGGGCTCTTTCTCACTCACACATTCTCTCTCTCTCTCTCTCTCTCTATGTCTCTCACTCACTCACTATCTCTGTCTCTTTCTCACTCACTCACTCACTATCTTTGTCTCTCTCTCACTCACTCACTCACTATCTCTGTCCCTTACTCACTCACTCACTCACTATCTCTGTCTCTCACTCACTCACTCACTCACTACTCTGTCTCTCTCTCACTCACTCACTCACTATCTCTGTCTCTCTCTCACTCCCTCACTATCTCTGTCTCTCTCTCGCTCACTATCTCTGTCTCTCGCTCACCCACTATCTCTGTCTCTCACTCACTCATTCACTATCTGTCTCTTTCACTCACTCACTATCTTTGTCTATCTCTCACTCACTCTGTCTCTCTCACTCTCGCACTCACTCACACACACTCTTTCTCACTGATTCACCACTCTCACACTCTATCTCTCTCTCTCTCACACACACACACACTTTATTTTCAGAATTTATAATCTTTCCAAGATATTTAAAAGGAGTAATGTTTTTGCTGCGATTCTGAAAATTACCACTATTTCCCTAGCTGTTATTGCGGAAAATTTATAAATTGTCGGCCTTGGTTTGATTAACCTAAAATCCCAATCTTTCAAAAGAGTTTTATATCTTCCCACTTTCTTCCAGTAGAAAGATATTAACATATTCGTAGTTTTATGGTTTCGTCATTTTAACTGTTTCATTGGAAGATTTTTCACGTACTGTTTTTAAAGATTACAAGCGATTGCTAGCCAACCTCTTTCAAGTGTATATTGGTAACGGTTTTATAAATTAAAAGCTTGTATTCTTAATTAGCAAGCATTTCTGTATATATAAAGCGTAAGAATTCGATCAATCTTTTCTGTTGAGAGAACTTTTTGAATCTCCTATATTACGCACGTGCGTGCCTTTTTTAATTTTCTGCCTGGATGGATAACTAAAAGAAATGCATGCATTGTTTCGTGCATTCCACATGTAAAAAAATCATCATCATAACTGGGATTGATTTGGGCGATTTGAAAATATCACGATGGTTGTAAATTCTGAATTGAAACAACGAGAAATCTATAAAAACAGCCTCAGAAACAGCAGATTGCGTTGTAAGCGAATCTTTAAATACGAAAAACAAGAAAGTTTCGAAAAAATCGATAATAGCCGCTAGGTGGCGTGCCTCTACTTAACAGCGTGTGCTTAGAATACATATTTACTTCACGTGAAAAGGTTTGATCTTAAAATAAAACACCATTACTTCTTCAATTATTTTGTAGGAACCATTTCGAAAGACGGGACTGAAATTGGAACGAAAACAAAATACACGAAACATAGGTTGATTGGGTTCATTTCTAAATAGCTTTGTAGTTTGGTAAGTGTTAAGACTTCTTCTCACGGTCTGAAATGTCTCTACGACATTATTTTTTTTTTCAACCACGGAGGCAACTGACTGATGAGATAGAGAAAAGCACGTGATGAGCATGGAAATTCTTGGGAATGAAGCAAGAAATGGAGTAAAGTAGAAAAGAATCAATGGCAAATGGAAACGCAGATCACTTGGGATGTGGTCTTCTCTAGCATTTAACACTAGAATCAAGTAGGTCGTGTGGAGAGGGGAACCTCTCTCTAACCTATTGGTATGCAGGCTACATCCAGCTCTGAAAAGCTGATTGTTAGACCATCAGAGGTCATGGTTCAATGCCTCCGCTAGATGAGTGCTAGCGTCGAGCATTACATTAATCAAAGAATGAATTACGAAAGTTTGTTATTTCTAGGGAGAGGCGTACACACTTGAACTCGTCGGAACTAAAATTTCTTAATGCCATTTTTTGTTGTTGTTTTGTTTCCTTCCATTTTTTTCGGGGCAGAACAATACAATGATGCTCATTATTCCTTACGACGACGGTGGATTCGTACATTGAGGTGTGTCTCCGCCATCCCTAATAATGTGCTCATTATAAGCGAGCTAG
Source organism: Macrothele yani (assembly GCA_039090855.1). Lineage (NCBI taxonomy): Eukaryota > Metazoa > Arthropoda > Arachnida > Araneae > Macrothelidae > Macrothele > Macrothele yani. The sequence goes on from CM077012.1 coordinate 35,558,967, forward strand.
ACCACGATACTGATGGTATCTAAGACGTTCTTGCAAGAAATTATTCTCCCATGTGGATTTATGAAGATTTTAAATCACTTCTGGATGATTTTACTTTGTTTTCGAGATTTAATATCTCTTCTTGAACATATGAGGTAAGGCTGAAATGGTTGCCTGTAGCAATTGCAAGCCGTAAGGTTTCAAGCTGAACGATGCATTTGCAAATATGAACAAATAAACATCCGTAAGTACTGAAAATTGCAACACCAAGAAAGAATCGCGATATTTAAATGAAATTTATGTCCCAGATTCATCATGTTACAGGAGATAACGGATTACTTTTGTAGAGCTATACAAGATTTTTCGCTTCAAAACTCAGTATCATGTGAAGCCATCTGGAACAATAATAACAGCTTTTACCTGGCGTGGCATTGAATGGAAGAGGTTTTGGATACCATTCTGGGGATTAGCCGGCCAGGCTGCTTCTATGCGAGACTAGAGTTCATTTGCGGTGACTGGCGGAGGTGCTTGACTGGCCAGTCGCTTTGCCACCCTGTCCTAGACATGTCCGCGATCGGACATATCCAACGAACGTGCTGGCAAGGGAAGAAGCGGTATCTGCTGCGAATGGAAGAGATCTTGGACATTCCGAACCACATGTGATCGAACATTGTCCTGCTGGAATATAGTGCCAGGACAAATCTGAAGGAAAGGTATCACCTCTGCCTCTAAGACATCTATGATGTATCGCTGGTTGCTGAGGGTTTCTTCAATATGTATCAGACAAATCAATGAAAGAAGATATATTATTCTTCATAACACAGAAAATTGACAGAATATTCGAAGCAAAATGAATTTGCTTCTACTACTTACTGGTCACTTCTCATAAAACTTTAAAATTTCAATCGAGCCGAGCATCTCCCGATTACCGTTCGAGTATGCTAACCATTACACCACCCAGGACAGTGAAGTTCCAAGGAACTGAGACATAGGAATCTGAAAGTCCTCAAATTTTTGCTAGTCGAAGAATCCCTGCTTCCTCATAGCGCTTTGACCTAATTCCCATCCGGACGGATGTAGGTCGGAGGTCACCAGTATCACACATACATCAATGAAGGAAGAACTATTCTACATAACACGGAAAATTGACAGAATATTCAAAGCAAACTGAATTTGCTTGTACTACTTACTGTCATCCAAAGCAAACTGAATTTGCTTGTACTACTTACTGGTCGTGTAATGGTTAGCATACTCGATCGGTAATCGGGAGATGGGGTGTTCGAATCCCGCTCCAAGGGCGTTGAATTTTTCAAGTTTTCTGAGAAGTGTTACGTGGGTGACCAATAAGTAGCACACAGTGTAAAAAGTCGCAGGGTCAAATTACGGTAGATACACCGGAAACTGAGTGGCGTGTCAATAAACCGTAATTTTACAGTACCATACCGTAATGTTCATTAACCCTTTAACCGGCTGGAACGAATTAACTCGGAGTTAACAAAATGGGCTGAAATACGTTCAAATGAATATGTTCGCTGTCTAAATGTGGCCTGAAAACGCTTGGAATGTGAACCTGAGCAGCAAAAACCGTTGCTTTCCCTTTAGCTTCGTTATTCAAACTGGTAATTCAGCCCGATTATTAACACTAATTCTTTCTGACTGTCCATCTGCTAAAAGAGCTTTAACAATGGTGCCAAACGTGAGAAAATAGTAAGAACATGTTTGAGTAAATTGTTTCTACACAGTGGCATGATGTTCGTGTCAGGTGGACTAACATCTTTTCTTGGGTCATGGAGACCATGTTTTGGGTCATAGATTCTCTGTCATGTGTTGAGTCACGGATCAGAGAAAGAAAGACTAGAAGAGAGCACTTCCCAACAATAACAATTCTGTAGCCTTCTGTGGATGTCGGGCAGCCTGCACCCTTTCTTCGTCAAGAACTCGTTGACACCATGTTGCTTCTGCTTGGAATCCATTATTTACCTGCAATGAAGAAGAAAGGTTACTATAAAGGAAGAGTTATTCTACTAAAATGTGCAATTTCAACGACCTCTGACAGTTAACAAAACAGTTATACCCACTTTTGCATTACTTTCGGTACAGCCCTCGTACTTTGTGTAAAAATGAGCTGTACTGTAGCTTTCTTCTAATCCTACAGAATTTATTCTTCTTCTTTATGAATAATTATGTCTTGATAGTCATTCTTTGAAAAGCTATTGATTATCTATCCTTTGCTTATATATGTTAGAATGCGAATGTAGCGGAGCGGTTTTCGTAAATTTCAGAATTTTACGATTTAACAGTAAGTTTACCCTAAGGACAATAAAATTAGAAAAATTAATTTTGATTGGTGAATTAAGTTTAAATGTAATGAAACCGATTAAACTTTTAAAACTGCGAGGGACAGAACGATCCCGATAAGAAAATTATGGGTTATTATGATGAAACTACCAGAGACTGCTTCGAATAATCCAAAAGAGAGTTATTTAGAGACACATTTACTGAATAATAACAGAGTTTCCTTGAAAAGTGATTGAATCTGTGGATGTGTAATGGCTCTTGCGGAATGTGCTTTAACGGACAGAGGCTGCATAATCTTGCTAGGCTGAGAAGATGAACTTTAAAAAATTAATAATCCGGAACATTATTGGGTATCGGTAAACGACTTTGGATGTATGAGCATAGTTTATAGCGCCAATACCTCGCCGAAGCTAAGTGTCTGCGGGATTCCAACAGGGATTTTCAAGAATGATTGCAGAATTACCGAAGTAATTGAAAGAATAACAAAACACAAGTCGGGATTTTTAAGAATTTATTTCTTTGAAGGGAAAACCAGTTTGTAACATGGAAAGTAACATTTATTTTAAACGCTTTTGCGCTTTAGTAATTGGGATGCCTGCTACAGTGGTGATTATTTCACGACTATATATATTAAGTGCACAATAAAGATTGCAATACATTTAATTTACAGCTTATGCTACACCCTTAAAAAGTCATAAAAATAAAAGAAAACAGTTGTCATGCATCTGAGAGATGGTATTTATTAAGTAACCTAAATAATATAAAAAGCTACACGATAGTAGTGATTTTTTAATAAGCATACCTGCCACTGAATTTGAAACTTTTATTCAATACCGGATTGGACCTTCTTTAGTCCGAATTACAGCACGTATGAGGTTCGGCATAAATTCCGCAACGCACTGGAGTGCATCTATGTCTACAGCGTACCAGTTGTTAACCAGACAGTCCTTTAACTGCCTCATATTTGACGGAAGAGAACTTTGTCCCCCGAATTTGTTTTTCTAAAATGTCCAATACATTCTCAATTGGGTTCAGATTCAGGCCTTGTGGTGTCTATGGAAGATGGTTGAAGTCGCTGCCATGCTCGCTGAACCACTGATGAAAGCTCATCTTGCGCGATGGATAGTAGCATTGTCTGTCATGAAAACAGCCGTCACCTATTGGATAAAAAATAATCATTGTAGGATGGGCTTAAATGACAATAGGGTTCACATAACCCGTGGAAGACACCTGACCTTCCAGCAATACCAGCGGACCCATTTCGTACCCACAAAACGTGCCCCACACCATGACACCACCTCCAGAACGTTTAGTTGTAGTAAAAGTTCAATCTATACACACATTTGAACAACCAAATACGTGGGAGATAGTCAGTGTACACTGAAGATCAAGTGAATCAGAGATACCTATCTAGTAACATGTAGCACCACCTTTCGCCCTGATGACGGCGGCGATTCGTCTCGGCCTGGACTCGACAAGACACCGGAAGCGTTGGGAAGCCATACGGATCCACGACCCCTGAACAAGCTCCCACAGTTCACGAAGATTTCATGGAGGGGAGTCATCTCTCTCGATGGCATCACAGATGTGCTCGATGGGATTGAGGTCAGGTTACCTAGCTGGCCAAGGAAGCGAGGTCACGTCAGTGGAGTGTTCATCCAACCATTCGGATACAGCTCGGGAGCGATGGCACTGTGCATTGTCTTGTTGCTGGATGCGGTTCCCAGTGGGATGTTGAAGACGCACAAACGGGAGCAAATGATCGTCCAGGATATCCCGGTAACGTTGACCTGTGAGGGACGATGTCACACGTACAAGGGGTCCCATTTCAGTCCACGTAAACAGTCCCCAGACGAGAATGCCACTCCCACCAGCTTAAAGAGTACTCTGCTGGCAAGAAGGATCCATCGCTTCATGTGGTTTGCGCCGTACTCGTATCCTGCCATCCGCATGTACCAACGTGAATCTCGACTCATTAGTCCAGGCAACATTTTTCCACATATCTAGGGTCCAGTGGCGATGTTCCCGCGCCCATGCTAATCTTTTCACCCTGTGATGTGCGGTCAGCAGCAGTACCCTCGTGGGACGATGGCTTCTGTACCTCATAGCGGGGAGATGGTTCTGGATGGTGTGGCTGCATTCACGTTTTTGTGCACCAATTATTAAAGTACTATTGCCTGTCGAAGAGTGTGTAGTGTTTTGTGGTTTTAATAACTTAAATACACGTGAAAAATGTCAGTTAATCTTGAACACCAATATTACGTGAAGCTTGAGGAACAATCGTAGCTGGTTCGTTTTAGTTGAAATCCTAGATCGCTCAACCTTTAATGTCTTTAATTAATCAAACAGAAAGTTACTTCAAGAACACTTCAAGAGATGTACTTACTGTTTTTACCTTTTGTTTAGGTCAACAAAGATAAAAAGGTCACTTAAACACTAATGAAACATAACTGTTATTACTCACTCATCAAGCAAGCTCGAATAACATCAGAGCATACTGTGTAACATTGACGATTACATATCAAATCTTTTAAAACACTCACAAGCTCGACCTGAAGTCTACAAACGGGAGTTAGGACATCTAACAAAAGGCACTTTAACGAGAAATCAGCTTAATGAAAATCAGCCAAAAGCAAGACAGCTCTCACGCCAAACATCGCAAAACATCGTTCTTATCTTATTAGTTTCTTAAGTACATGACACCACCTTTAACCTCAATACTGACTGCGAAAAACATTCGGGCGAGAGAGAAAGTATAAACGTTAAGTGTGGAAAATGCTTAAAGGAGAATGAACCAAATTACATTCAGAAGGGAAGTAAAAAGGAAAGTTACATTGGATTATACGTTACTAGTGGTAATAACATTGCCCTTCGAAACCCGAACAGTTTCTTTCTTATATCTCTCTTTCGACTACCGAACTGCACTATGATCTGTTGTCAGAGTTGCGAAATACTAATTCGCCGAGAGAGAGAAAATCTGGTGTTCAGGTTGAAAAACGTTTAACGAGAATAAACCAAAGTTACAGACAGGAAATAAAAAGGAAGGTTAAATTAGAGTATACGTCACAGAAGAAGGATTTATTTAACACTGACTGTAATTAAGGAAACATGCATGACTGCAAATATTTGTTTAATAGCCAATTCGTCAATATTTGACCAAAATATTTCATTACGCATTGTTACTTAGGAAACCACTGTCGTGTAATAGCTTTATTTCTTATGTAACAATCAGATTACTAACTTGAATGGTAAAGCGGAATTTCATGGCACCGTTCTGATAAGATATATGTACTGGAAATCATGTACATCCAGACATACCTAAATGTAATGGAAACCAAAATGAAGACGCCAAAATCAAAACGTTACCGAATTTTTTTCGTATCTGAATCAGTCTTGGCAAAGTTATGTACTCCTTGGTTTTGTAAAATGGTTATCATATACCACATTCAAATTATCCCGAAGATAAAAATAAAGGACAAAAATTTCCCTGTTGTACTACGAAATGGTGCTAATTAATGCAATTCCCAGATCTATTAGTTTTCCTTATCGTATTTTTAAAATCTTCCAAAATGAAAAGTGAGATGCCAGGTGACTTTCACTGGTCTGCCCCAACCAACTAAGAAACAAGTTACGCTACGCATCACTGCACTGATGTCATCTAATTCTAACGCTACTGAATTTTATCTTATCTGGCAAATCGGTAGACCGTACGATCATGACAAATGCGCATCCCACAGGTGTGGGAACCTCTGTGTTATCATCTTAGGTTCATGCGAGCGTATTTGGCGAATATTTACACCGCCAATCGTTAAATCGATGTTTATTTTCCGTGTGGTTTCAGAACGCATTGTTTCTGGTTAGCCAAATGGGTTTTCCAAATGATGATATCCGGCCCGGTGGCACAGTGGTCTAAGCAATGGCTTCTGACAATTCGTCCGTGTTGAGTCCGGGTTCGAATCTCGGTGAGGCATGGATGTTGTGTTTGTCTTATGGCACTGGCTCCCTCCCTTCCCTAGAACCAGTGAACCTAAATTAGGGACGGGCGACAACTTATAGTTGCGAAATACTAATTCGCCGAGAGAGAGAAAATCTGGTGTTCAGGTTGAAAAACGTTTAACGAGAATAAACCAAAGTTACAGACAAAGTTACTGAGTTGCTCACGGTGGTCGGCAAACCTCCAATCAAAAAGAAAAAAATATATATGCATTTAGTACTGACAACTTTGCCCCTAGATGGCGTAAATGCAGGTTATATCGAATTCAAAATACATATTGTTGCATATAATTCATTCTAAACATCCGATTGAAAAATTCTTTTGCCTTTCGATTCCATTTATGTCGAAGAGTATTTTAGGTTTACTTGCTTGTTCAAGTTACGCATAGATTAATTAACAAGGGCGTAAAAGTAAATTCCGTTTTCCCCGATATCTCTACTTCTAAAACTCTGATTCGAAAAAACAAATCTTCAAAGATTTGTTTTTAGGTGGCTCACGGACTAAATCTTTTCACCATCTTCGTTACATCGAAATTTTTTACTTGGGATTCACTTTTTTACTGTCGTGAAAAGTGCATAGTATCAAAAGAGACGAATGATTTTGTGCAAATTCTTTAGAGTGCGTTACCTACAGTGGTCAAATATGTTTACATACAGCGAGTATGCAGATCTCCTAACCAAGAGATCTCAAGTTCCTGATTGTTCAATTTACACTATATTGACAAAAGTCACTAGACCCCCTTCAAAAGCAAATGAACGGATCCTCTGCGTTGTTAAGATGCGCAGTACAGCTTCAAACGATATAAAAACAAACCTGCAGCTCACCGCGATCATATCGCATTGTGAGGTTGAGGGAATATGCCGTGGCGGGAGAGAACTGACTTTGAGAAAGAAAAGATTCTTTGGTGTTATATTAGTGAGTTGTCCATAAGACAAACCCAGAGGCGTTTAAACATATCCAAGTCCACTGTTTTGGATGTACTGAATAAGTGGAAGACACATGGCGTGCCTGAAGCAGCAAAACAAACTTACAGATCAAAGAAAATCAGTGATAGAGGACGTCGAAGCCTCAGGAGAGTCGTTACGGCTAATCGTTGGAGACGTGCACAAAACCTCAGTGTACAGGTGAGTAAAAATGCTGGAACCTCGGTTACACGCGCCATTCGCAGAAAACCTCATTCCATGGGTTACCATGGTCGTGCGGCTGCTCATAGGACTCTTTCATCTCCACTCACCATCCTACTCGTCGTTTAGCATGGTGTAAATAACATTTATCGTAGACCATAGATCAATGGAAAGGGGTCCTATGGACTGATGAATCCAGGTACACGTTTCATCAGCCCGATGGCCGTGTGTGGGTATGGCGGCAGCCGGGGCAACGCTTTCTACCACAGTGTACTGTTCCTGTCGTCGAGTTTGGAGCTGGCAGTTTACTCGTGTGGGGGTGTTTTTGGTGGTATTGTCCCGGACCATTGGTTATCGTGGACAAACTTGTTAATCAGCACATCTACCTCAATATTCTGGACAATTATGCCCTACTAACTCTGCGACAATACTATGGAACCAAGCCTTGTTGGTACCAGCAGGATAATGCACCGAGCCATAAAGCAAGGATTGTTACGTCGGGGTTTGATGATTACTCCGTATCTTGTGTGGACTGGCCAGTACAGATCTCTGATTTTAATCCCATAGAGCATCTATGGGATGAATTAGATCGCCGCATAAAAAGTTTGGAACCAAGGTCTACTACTGAACAACAGTTAGCTGCAGCATTATGTACTGAATGGAAAGCGCATACCTATCTCTGTGTTCCAAAACCATGTCGAAAGCTTGTCTCGAAGGGTCAGTGCATGCATTAAGACCAAAGGTGGAACGACACCGTAGTAATGTATGTTAATAAATGCTATGTTGTGTTTCGCTTCTAGGTGTCCGGTGACTTTTGTCAATATAGTCTATATTACCAGTGACCACTGTGAAAGCTTCATATCTCCATAAAGTCGGTACATCGTGATGTATCCGGTAGCATTCCCTTTTCTTAGTGAATATTCAGCTTGAGTAATAGCGCAGGAAATATGCACCTAAACGTGCAAATACTTGTTCTGTGTGAGTGATTAGCAGCAAAAGAACAGCTTTCACGGGTATAACGACTGGAAGCGGGCAAAGAGAAGTAGCTGTAGGACGAGTTTTGAAACATGAGTAAATTCCAGTCCCGGATGGAACATCGGTGTTGTCTTTGTCCCAATGTTTTGCGTTTATGACACCCAGAACTTCTAAATATAGATAGGTGAATTCTGTTAGTTTTTGGTGCTCTTTGAGCTCCTTTAGCAACAAAACAAAAATTAAATAAAAGCTGAAAAAGCATTACAAAAGAGAATAAGAGAATGAGAAAATGAAATATTAGTTGGATAATCTGTTTGGGCAGTGAGTAAATCAGTATTAATCAAATGGCAGGAAACTCTATCTCTCTATATGTCCAGCTAGCTAGCTATCGATATATATATATATATATATCAGTGGCGTATCTTGGGTCTCAGACCTGGGCTATCTCACCCCCCCCCCTCCCCAGTACTGTTTTTTAAAATTTGCGAAATTTAATTTTTTAATTTTTAAGTAATAGAAGTAACATTTCTTTCTAAATTTTAGGAACGTACTATTGCTAACATGATACCAAGTAATTATTTGGATTAGGATTTGAACACTTATTTGTACATGAACTCCATTCTTCTTTCCTTTTGTGTGAACTTGAGTGTTACGTTTTCACAAAAATGTTTCTTCCGAGCACTTTTTCATATTTAAAAAGAACGTTTTTCTCTATTAACAAACCAGCCAAGTTGCTCGAATGTGCATGTCCTTGAGTGGCTCTAAGATACATCTTGATTCTTTTTAATACGGAAAAACTTATTTCGGCAGTTGCAGTTGTTGATGGACAGTTTAATATTAGATCTGCTAATTTGTACACTTCAATAAACACTGTGTCCAATTATTCAACTTTATGTTACAAGTAATGCCTCTTACTGATTTGTGTTGTATTCATCAAGGGAATTAAACAGATTCAGTTTATTTTTAATCTAGCTGTATCAAAAGTTGAAGCATAGAGTTTATAACGAAGTAAATTTCTCCGTCATTTTTATCCACGCCGGGGCTCGAACCCAGATCCCCTCATTCCGGAATAAGTTACTCTACCAATTGAGCTACGCGGACGTTTGTTCTGACTGCTATCTGCCTTTATGTCGTGTCCGTCTTGCTGGCAGGTACGTCACAAGTTATTTAAACTCTGATAGTAGATGTTCAGGGAAGCTTTCACAAAATTTACCAAAACAGTTCGAATCCAACAAAGCCACAAATTTGAGATATAATATCACTGATTTTAATTCATTGACACTTCACACAAACTGAAACAATTCTCGCCAAACACGCGCTGGAAGCATTGGGGGCATGAGGTAGTCCGAAGTCTTCTTTTTTTCGGAGAGAACCCTTGCGCAAAGCAATGCCCCAGTCACCTCCGTAGCTCATTCATGTTGTCATGTAAACGCTAACAGGCAATATTATTGAAGCTCTTCGCATCAGAACAGCGAAGGATCTCGCAGACCTACTTGCGTTATGCCGTTGATCATCACTCGCCAGACTGATTATCATAATCGCAAGAAGTGAATCCTCACATACTTTTTTTTTCGCAGCGAAAGCATCGACATATCTTAATACCGTTGATAATTAACTTTTATTTGTGTATATTTAATTTTGTGCAATCTCTGGGCTTCGCAGATAGCCTAGCTAGGCCTCGAATATACGCCACTGATATACAGGGTGTATAGGAAAGTCCTTAAACAGGGAAATAACTTTTGAAAGCAAAATACTAGAGTTGTGGAAGTAGTGTGTACATATGGTAAAGTGACTATATTCTATCAGATGAGATCAATTGCAGCACCCCTAGCGGCGCATATTGGAAGTTAGCGATCCTATCGCGAGAACCAAGAAAGATAGCGAAAAAAGGTCAGTAGGAAACGTGTAGAGCGTCACCGATTAAGTATGAAATGACACCCTACATTCATCAAAAACTCCAATAGAAGTCCGGAAATACTGATCTCTCGGTATCCGATCACCGGTATAAATACTTTACTCATCGCGTGCAGAAGTGTGACATTATAAGGTGATGCAAATTTACTAATAAAACTAATACATGTACGTGTCAGCAAGGTACAATTTATTATGTTCTGTACAGTAAAGTAGTAGGAAATTCATACAGCAGTAGAACATTATGAAGAAGAAAAACACAAAACAATGTTCTAGAAATACAAAATGTCAGTGCTAATACTTAAGCATTCGCGATGTGTCCACCATCGGCAGCAATACACATCTGTATTCGAGCTAGAACTTCTTGTTGGACGTTCTGCAGCATTTCAGGTGTTACGTTACTGCATACTTGGATAATACGGGTTTGTAGATCGTTAACATCGCGGGATGGCAAGCTGAACACCTGGTCCTTCACCTTACACCGCAAGAAGAAGTCCAATGGGGTTAGGTCAGTTGACCTCAGTGGCCACTTCACATTACCTCCATAACCAATGATCCTGTGCTGAAAGTGTCCGACAAAAAGCTTCGCACTGACGCCAGCTGATGTGGTGGGGCGCCGTCATGCTGAAACCACACAGAACACAGATGGATTAACGGCAAGTCATCTAGGAAATCAGGTACTGTTGTTCGCAATAGATCCAGGTATCTTCGTCCCGTTAAGGTTCCATCGTAGAGCACAGGTACTATGAGGCGATTGTTCCAAATCCCGCACCAGACATTGAGGGACCACCGCACCTGATGACGAACTTCTTGTTGCCATGATGGGTTTTCAAGTGCCCAATAGTGCGCGTTGTGTCTGTTTAAGACCCCACTGCGATCGATTTTCGCCTCGTCCGTCCACAAAATGTTAGTCAAAAAATCCGGCTCTTCATCCAGTGTGTTCATCACGAAGTTGCACCAGTCGTAACGTCTCTGATAATCCCCTGGCAGCAACCCTTGCGTTAGTGTTGCACTGTACGGGTGAGCTCGGAATTCACGCAAAATTTGCCGTACACGACCAAATGTGAGACCACACGTCGCACTGATGTCTCTCGTACTGAAGTGTGGGGGGTCTAGCGCATAGGCCAGGACGTCCACTGGCTGCACCTGCACACCTGCAAGTGTTGGCCTACCTGAACGGGAACGACTTATAATGCTCCTGGTTTCTCTCAGCCGGCGAACGACATTGATGATAGTAGCCGCAGTATATAGGATGAGAACGATTAGGGAAACGGAATGCATATTGGCGTGCTGCCTCTCTTGTCCGACGACCGCATTCCCCGTACAACATAACCATCTCACAGCATTCCTCGCTGGAATAACTAGCCATGTGTAGACTCGAAGATCCAGTCAACGCACTGTTTGACAAATCTTCCCTGACCGCCAATTTATGCTTCCCGATGAGGTATGGCGTAGTGTGTCCATTTGCATACTTTCATCCATCCTTCGCTGTTTTGCAGGCAAAATTCGTTTACAGATTTTACGCTTTGCGATGCCATTCGTGACGTATTTATGATGGTGATAGGATACCGAGATATCTGCGTTTCCGGACTTCTATTGGAGCTTTTGGTGAATGTAGGGCGTCATTTCATACTAAATCGGTGACGCTCTACACGTTTGCTATTTACTTCTTTTCGCTATCTCTCTTGGTTATCGCGATAGGATCGCTAACTTCCAAAATTCGCCGCTAGGGGTGCTACAATCGGTCTCATCTGATAGAACACAGCCACTTTACTATATGTACACACTACTTCCACAACTCTAGCATTTTACGTTCAAAAGTTATTTCCCTGTTTAAGGACTTTTCTACACACCCTGTATATATATACTGTATATATAAATGAATTTAGTAGGAGAGGACCTATAACTGGGAAATTACGAGAAATGCGTTGATACCAGGAAAACGTAACGCAACATGAAGATTGAGGTCCGCATACAATTGGAAAGAAGTTCGTTGTTTTAATTTGGTTTGTACTTCCGAACATTTCGACAGAAATTACAATGCAACACAGGCTATATGAATTACTCTCACAGACGATCACGTGGTGTGCAAAGCCCAGCGGCAAACGCCTTCGTGGGTGCCGAACGTCTAACTACGTATTTAACATCAGAATTGTCAAGTTTAACTGCGGTAATGCAGTAAAAACTCATAATTGTACCTTCTTATTCACTTGAAAGACACAGAAAAGCTTTTAAAAATGACAATTTTTTTAATGAGAACATCGTCCCCTCATTTCTTTGGACTGCTGGATCATCGCGTGAATCGCGACATTTTTGTTTGAAATTACGGTTCATGATCAACACCGCGGATGTGGATTATACGGCGATATTTCCTCTGAATTTCGCAGCCTACAGATTATTCGCCGCCACGGATTATAAGAAGGATATATTTATTTTTTTTTTTCTGAATTTTACAGAGCAGCCCCGGTGGCGCAGTGGTCTAAGCGTTGGATTCGGACCATTCGTTCGAGATGGGTCCTGATTCGAATCACGGTGAGGCATGAATGTTGTGTTTGCCATTTGACACTGGCTCTCTCCCTTCCCTGGAGCTAAATTAGGGACGGGCGTCTGCTTATAGCCCATTGAATTGTTCACGGCGGTCGTTAAACCCTCCAATAAATAAGAAAAAAAAATTCACGGTCTGCTGAATTAATAAAAAAAAATGCGGTCGTTTGGCATTCAATGAAGATTAAATCCCCAATCTTCAGCTTCCGTTCTTAACCATTTACATAAAAAATGTACTTTAACATTCGCCCTTCGCATCCAAATTTGAGACACATCTATTTAGAAAAAAAATTATTTCTTTCACTTAGTCATTTAATATCTGTAGTCCTCTCTTGCTACTCGTTTTTAATTGAAGAATTCCGTATAATCTAACATGTTTATTATCAAGGCAGCGGATGAGATCTGTAATTCATTGAAGAGCCCGGCATATTCTCATTTGAAACATCATGATTTTCAATCCAATGCTTTTAATCCAACTCGCGATTTTCGCCTGCTTGGTTTTACACATTCCATGCACAGATAATTATTCCCACTAGGAAACGACTTATTATTGCATTACAGGATCTTGAAATAAATAAAGCAAAAATACGAAAAGCTGTTGTGTCCGTGCCTTCCGGCCTATCAGAGTTTCACCATGTTTTTTTTTGTTTTTTTTTTATATTTCACGCGATGTCCCTCAGGCATTTATGAACCTAAGCAACGCTTCCATCTGAATATTTCCTGATAAGTTTTTTTCTTAATTACTTTGCTTATTTGCTTTGTTTCTGCTAACTAGTCTTTCGAAATTCGTTTGAAGTTAATTACCACAAAAAGAACTAAAAAGAAAGAAAGAGAAAGGAAACCTATCGATAGCAAAATCTTTCTTCAGAATACGAAATGTTCTTTGAGCCACAAAAGATTTTATTAAGATCAGTTTGGTGTAGTGATAATATTTTCTGCTGAGGAAGAACTAGAAAACATGTAAAGTTGTTTTTTTAAGCTAGCAGACACAAGTGGAATAAAGACATTTGGAAATGTCCTACTGAGCGGATGAATTGCAAATGTTATGCGGAAACGTGACCGCTACACTGAGGCATGGACGCTCACTTAGGGGGCAGGAGGGGGCATTTGCCCTACCCTGGAAATAGAACAATGCCTTTTCTTTTCTTGGAAGGTACTACAGAAACTTTTCGCCGTATCATTAATTCTGATTGCTAATTTTCCGCTTGAATGATGCTTGTGTATATAGTAAAATTAGGAAATAAGTTAAGAATTTCCAGTAGAAAGCAATAATAAAATTTGCCATTGCATGTTGGAGAACAGCATACGTACATACAGTAAGGAAAAGTGCATCAGCAGCTATTCAATTCTGGGCAAAGAATTTTTGAAGTTTTCCCTGGAAACTTCGAAAAATTTAATTTTTCCCTGGAAACACAGAGGTTTCGTGGCGCATGTGACACAAGTTGCCAAAAGAACCTAAAGAGCGACAAAAAAAATTTCATGTTGCCCTAACATACTGTCAAATTTCATTTATCCATTTTTATATGAACTTTATGGGACTTTTCTCTAGTTTCCAATTACATTTATGTATTGAGAATGTGGTAAAAACAATTAGATAACAAGAAGCCCCGTAGAAATTTGCATATGGTGTTCGTATATGTTACTCATAGTTTTAATTTCTGTTTGCCCTCTCCTGAAAACTAAATTGTGAGCGCCCATGCAGTGGCGTAACTGCCACCCCCGCAGACCCCGCAGCTGGGGGGTTACAGGTAACTAAGGGGCGTACTGCAGCTGACAGTTATAGTTTTATGAAAAAAATCCGAACCAGCACAAAAACAAACAAACAAATAATTAACCCTAAGTTTCATATTTTCCTTTAATTTATATTTAGATTTGTCTAAATAAATATAAAGTTTCACTTTTAAAACAATGGATGTCCTAAGATTGAAGATATTTGGCCCTTTGGCTTTGGGTTGTAATACGATCGCTCTCCAATCGCCCTCTCTCTACAGTATGCTGCAGAGGAAAAATGCGAGGCCACATGGGGATTCGCCATGGAGGATATATGGAAAACAGTCACCTACGTACACGACAGGCGCCAACACATTTATTCCCACCAGCCGCAGATCTACAATGTACAGAGTGATCCATTTAAACCAGTACCATGTGATTTACTTATAACATTTTTATAAATAACAGCAAAATCATACAGTAAGTTGAGAATTATACATGTGGTATTGGAGAATCATTTTATCAAAGCAAATGTTGGAATTGTCTTCCATTTTCTTGTAAACACAGTTGAACACGCCGCATCATATTCCGTGATGTCTCATGTCGTGATTGTTGCACGCAATGCATCCAATGGTTTTGGATGGGTTTTGTAAACTCTATCCTTTAAGTAGCCCCATAAAAAAAGTCCGGGGAAGTTAAGTCCGGAGATCGGGGAGGCCATATGTTTTTTGAAATTAATCTGTCATCAAAGTAGCTGGTTATGAGTTCCACTGAGACTTTCGATGTGTGACACGTAACGCCATCATGCTGAAAGTAGCCCTCTGTCAATTCAATGTCATCAAGTTGTTCCACAAATTCATTGAATATGCGGCAATAAACGTTTGTGGCGTACCTGCCAGAAGGACGCACAGGACATAAAGGCAGATAGGAATCAGAATAAAACGTCCGCGTAGCTCAATTAGTAGAGTGACTTATTCCGGAATGAGGGGATCCGGGTTCGAATCCTGGTGTGGACAGAAATGACGAAGAAATTTACTTCGTTATAATGGCGCCCGAACTATCCGGATGACCCGACCGTTCAAAATCTCGCAATGGTGTGATGTTCTTTCCACACCGCGAGATAGGAAAAATGAGAGAATCCCTTCTCCAGCACTTCGAAAAAAAAAAAAATAATAATAATAATAAGGGGGAGATGATGTGACGTACCTGCCAGAAGGACGCACAGGACATAAAGGCAGATAGGAATCAGAATAAAACGTCCGCGTAGCTCAATTAGTAGAGTGACTTATTCCGGAATGAGGAGATCCGGGTTTGAATCCTGGTGTGGACAGAAATGACGGAGAAATTTACTTCGTTATACGTTAGTGTTGACAGCCCCGGAGAAAAAATGGGGCCAATAATTTTCGTAGACGAAGCCGCACACCATACACCAACCTTTTGTGAATGCATCGGTGTTTCACACATAACGTGTTGGTTTTCGGCAGCCCAGTATCTGCTGTTTTGCGAATTGACGTAGCCTGACAGATGAAACCAGGCTTCATCCGTAAACCACGTGATGGAGAGAATATCAGATCGCAAATTAAGAAAATTTTGAAACCATTTGCAGTAACTTACTCTCTTTCCCTTGTCCGGTTCCTGCAGCTGATGGATTACGTGCACTTTAAATGGTCGAATATTCGCTTTTTTGCTGCCCTTTGACAAGTTCCGTATGAATATCCTGTCTGTTGGCTTAATCTGCCCAACGATTTCGTCGGAGATTGAAGTAAACGTTGCCGAACATCGTCCACACGCGTTTGGGGCATCGGAGGGTGATGTCTACCGCTACCGCTGAGAAGAGAACCGGTTTGCTCCAGTTTTGTTTTGCCATCGACAGAATTGTTGACTTGCTTGACACTTTTCGAACTCCAAACTCTCTTCGAAATGCTCGTTGCGTTTTGATGACAGAATTGGTTACCCAATACGATTTCACAAAAAAAAACACGCTCTGGAACAGAGTACTGCATGTTTCCGAATGCACGCAAGTGAATGACAACGCAACAACAAACAAATCACGAGCTGAGTTACAGTTACGGCTAACAATCTTCTTCACGGTGGCGGTTTTCATTCTCCAGGAGTTGCTGCTTCTATTGAAAAAAAGAAGAAGTTCCTAGCGCGATTCCTTGCAAAAATGTAAGGTTTTTTCAGGGTACTGGTTTAAATGGATCACAATGTATAAGAAGGTGATTTCTTCAAGTGATTTATTTTAGTTTTGGACAAAACAATTAGACTTTGCTATTGCTTTTAGTTCTTCCTTATACATAGTAAGTATGTCTACCTCAGTTACTGTGTGGGAACTTTCATATACAAGCGAACGACATCCATTTGCAAAATGTCACAAAAGCGTCCAAGTGAAGCATAGTATCGGGAAAAGAAAGGCGAAAGAGAAAGCGTAAAAAATTTCCAAAACTCGACCAGTTCTTTTTGCCCAGAGTCAATTAAGCTCAAGTGCCGTTTCTGATGAATAGAATGATGATATATTTAGCACATCAACTGTTTAAAGTTTAAAAGCAGTCATTTTACAAAAACCAAGCACTTCAGAAACAAGTGAAAGTAAAGTGGGCGATTATGAAGTCTTATTAACCTTAACCACCTAAATATGTTTTACCGAATTCATTTGTTACGATAAAATGTATATTTGTGTACCGATCCGCGTACAGCGTTAATCCTGATTGGCTGATTAATAACCTTTCATTACGTATTGCTGTTTCCGAATCACTGAAAAAGTTAAAACTACAGGGCTCTAGGTAACTCCCTTACTTTTCCAGACACTCTTCCTGTCTATATTTACTTTTCCAGACACTCTCCCTGTCTATATTTGTGTACCGATCCGCGCACCGCGTTAATCCTGATTGGCTGATTAATAACCTTTCATTACGTATTGCTGTTTCCGAATCACTGAAAAAGTTAAAACTACAGGGCTCTAGGTAACTCCCTTACTTTTCCAGACACTCTCCCTGTCTATATTTACTTTTCCAGGCACTCTCCCTGTCTATATTTGTGTACCGATCCGCGCACCGCGTTAATCCTGATTGGCTGATTAATAACCTTTCATTACGTATTGCTGTTTCCGAATCACTGAAAAAGTTAAAACTACAGGGCTCTAGGTAACTCCCTTACTTTTCCAGACACTCTCCCTGTCTATATTTACTTTTCCAGGCACTCTCCCTGTCTATATTTGTGTACCGATCCGCGCACCACGTTAATCCTGATTGGCTGATTAATAACCTTTCATTACGTATTGCTGTTTCCGAATCACTGAAAAAGTTAAAACTACAGGGCTCTAGGTAACTCCCTTACTTTTCCAGACACTCTCCCTGTCTATATTTACTTTTCCAGGCACTCTCCCTGTCTATATTTGTGTACCGATCCGCGCACCGCGTTAATCCTGATTGGCTGATTAATAACCTTTCATTACGTATTGCTGTTTCCGAATCACTGAAAAAGTTAAAACTACAGGGCTCTAGGTAACTCCCTTACTTTTCCAGACACTCTCCCTGTCTATATTTACTTTTCCAGGCACTCTCCCTGTCTATATTTGTGTACCGATCCGCGCACCACGTTAATCCTGATTGGCTGATTAATAACCTTTCATTACGTAATGCTGTTTCCGAATCACTGAAAAAGTTAAAACTACAGGGCTCTAGGTAACTCCCTTACTTTTCCAGACACTCTCCCTGTCTATATTTACTTTTCCAGACACTCTCCCTGTCTATATTTGTGTACCGATCCGCGCACCGCGTTAATCCTGATTGGCTGATTAATAACCTTTCATTACTTATTGCTGTTTCCGAATCACTGAAAAAGTTAAAACTACAGGGCTCTAGGTAAGTCCCTTACTTTTCCAGACACTCTCCCTGTCTTCCTGACCCCCATCCCCCTTCACCATGAGCACCACCACCACCACACACACACACACACTGTGAAAAACACATCCTCCCTTGTGTTTTTTTTTTTTTTTTTTTTTTTGATTGAAGGTTTAACGACTACCGTGAGCAACTCAATGGGCTATAAGCAGTCGCCCGTCCCTAATTTTAGGGTCACTGGTTCCAGGGAAGAAAGCGAGCCAGTGCCGTAAGACAAACACAACATCCATGCCTGACCGGGATTCGAACCCGGACCCCTTACGGACGAATGATCACAGGCCAGCGCCTTAGACCACTGCGCCACCGCTCCCTCGTGTTCGAAATAGTAGGAAAATTACTGTTCTTAGGAGTGCTGAAGTAAATCTTGCGTAGGGGGTATATACAATTTGGGGAACATTACATAAGATTTGTTCTTATTCAGTCACTTTAAGTGAGCAGGAGTCACTCAAAGTTCAAGCAAGAGTTACTTACAGTTCGGCTTTTTTTCAGCCGAAACTCTGTAGGCACTTCACTAATGAAGAACGTTTAGGTAATTATTCTAAAAACAGCTATATACCGTTTAGCGCACTTAGATTTCATACGAAATTAGTCATGCAAGCTGTAAATTATGTACGTTCGGACATATGGGATGTTTCGTCATGCAAGCTGTTTCCATGCAGGCTGTAAATTATGTACGTTATGAAATATGGGATATTTCAAGTTAGGATATGTTGTGTGAGTAGACAGCGTAAACGATGTAACATAAGAACTCACAAACTTTCACATATATTAAGGTCTGTGCATTAGTTTATGTGAGCAGCTGTAAAAGCAAAACGAAACGCTTGAATTCTTGGTGCGCTGCTTAGAAAGGCAAGGGTTGGTAGACAGGTCAAGTCTTTTTTTTTTTTTTTTTTTTTTTTGGGATTGGAGGCTTTTTTTTTTTTTTTTTTTTGATTGGAGGTTTAACGACCACCGTGAGCAACTCAATGGGCTATAAGCTGTCGCCCGTCCCTAATTTAGGGTCACTGGTTCCAGGGAAGGGAGAGAGCCAGTGCCGCAAGACAAACACAACATCCATGCCAAACCGGGATTCGAACCCGGACCCCTTACGGACGAATGATCACAGGCCAACGCCTTAGACCACTGCGCCACCGGGGCGGCGATTGGAGGTTTAAGAGTCCTCCATACCCAGTATTGTTTCAATGCGAAATTGAAACAAATATAGCATCATGCAGATGGAAAAATCAATATATCATATCACTCGTATGTGTTCTCAAATTTTTATATTTTGAGAGAATATATAAAACTATTTTACTGCTTTTTAACCTAGCAGATATCAAAATTAGAACTTTTTAAAAATAATTGTCAATCTGCCCATTGTTTCACACTTTTGGGATAATTATTAAAATATTATTCCGCAAAGTGACGCTAATATAGAAACGTAGAAAAATGGTTCAATGTTTATTCTACATGAGAAAAAAAACGAATTTCTAAATTTATGTATGTAATTTTGTTCTGCAAATGCGTTTTTGAACCATTTTTCACGAAGTATGGAGGACCCTTAACGACCACCGTTAGCAACTCAATGGATTATAAGCAGTCGCCCGTCCCTAATTTAGGGTCACTGGTTCTAGGGAAGGGAGAGAGCCAGTGGCGTAAGACAAACACAACATCCATGCCTTACCGGGATTCGAACCCGGACCCCTTTCGGACGAATGATCAGAGGTCATCGCTTAGAGCACTGCGAAACCGGGGTGGCTCTCACGTGTTTAGTTGGTCGGGCTAGGTCATGGCGACAGACAAGGCGGGTATTTATCACTCTCAGTTGTTTGTGTTTCATCTCGGGAAAACCGCTGAAGAACCACGAGAGTGGATTTCTTTGACATACGTCGAGAAAGCTGTAGGTGCAAGCACGTGCTGTAAGAGGTTTGTGAAGTTCAGAATTGGCGATTGCAGGCTACGTAGGGGACAAGATGCGTAGCGGACAGCTGAAAGTCACGTAGAGCGCAGTTCGTCAAGGTGTTCTGGACGATGATGCCATTCAACGGACCACAAAACTGGCAACGCAGTCAGACGTGAATGAGGCGACCGTGTTACGACGGTTACGTGCCATGGGGAAGATTCGAAACGTGGGTCACATATAAACAATTGGCGGAAACTTATGTGTAGGCCAGTGGCGTATATTCGAGGCTAGCTAAGCTAGCTGCGAAATCCAGAGAATGCACAAATAAAAGTCAATTAGATATACAAAACAGTATATATCTAATTGTTAGTTATCAACGGTATTAAGATATGTAAATGATTTCGCTGCGAAAAAAAAAAACATGTACGGATTCGCTTCTTTTGACTCAGAATCAGTCTGGCGAGCAAAGTCCAACGGGGCTCCTATTGAAGGGATGGTGTCATCGTGACGCAACCAACTCTACCAGCCTTCGCTGTGTGATTCGAAGACTTTAGATATGATCGCTGGCTACCGTTTTCATGACAACATGGAACTTTAGATACGATCGCTGGCTAGCGTTTTCATGACAACATGAGACTTCAGATACGATCGCTGGCTAGCGTTTTCGTGACAATATGAGACTATAGATACGATCGCTGGCTAGCCTTTTCATGACAACATGAGACTTTAGATACGATCGCTGGCTAGCGTTTTCATGACAACATGAGACTTTAGATACGATCGCTGGCTAGCGTTTTCATGACAACATGAGATTTTAGATACGATCGCGGGCTAGCGTTTTCATGACAACATGAGACTTTAGATACGATCGCTGGCTAGCCTTTTCATGACAACATGAGTTAGCGGATGTATGGTGAATTGACCATTGCTTTGGGGAAGGGTTCTCTCAGAAAAGAGAAGACTATCATTAGTCAGTCACATAACAGCACGTGCTTCGCGAGTGTTGTTTCAGTTGTATTAAGTGTCAATGAATTTAAATCAGTTGTTATATATCTTAAATTCGTGGCTTTGTTTGATTCGAACTGTTTTGATAAATTTTGTGAAAGCTTTCCTGAACATCTACTGCCAGAACTTAAAGGACCTTATGCTTCAAATTTTGATACAGTTCTACTCAAGAATGAACTGAAGGTATTTTATTGCATTGATGAATACAAATATATATACACTGGCGGAAAGTGAAAAAAGAACACCAAGAAGGAGACGTCTGATACCAACGAAATTTATACAGCATAATAACGGAATACAGAGGATAACGTGATCAAAACATTAGGGCAAAATACAGCTGTATTTGCTGGTAAACTGAAAAATAACATTTCCATGTAACATGGTTAGTACAAGGTTGAACCGCCATGAACTGCGTCACACTGTGCAATTCTGGCATGGAGTCTGTCGTACAGATGTTGGATGTAAGTTTGGGGTATTGAGTTCCAAGCATCCTCCACCTGGACGCATAAATCGGGGATTGTCGTGGCTGGCCGTGGCTGGCCGCGGAGACCGGATAAGTCATTGTCCCATGAAATCCCACACATGCTCATTGGGGGACACATCCGGTGAACGTGCAGGCCATGGAAGTTGTCTCACACCCTGAAGTGCATGTTGCGTTGCACGTGCCGTGTGTGGGTGTGCGTTATCTTGGTGGAAACCACTACGATGGACCGACCTTACAAATGGCACAGCAACGGGCTGAATGATGTTTTTGATGTAGGAGGTGCTGTTTAACGTACCCGGTACAAAAACACTAGTTGTGTACGGGAGTGATAGCTGATCGCTCCCCACACCAGGAGACCAGGTGTAGGCCCTGTATGTCGCTGGCGGATGCAAGAAGGGTAGAGACGCTCCCATGTGCGTCTGCGAACACGCATACGGCCATCGGAGGCTCCCAAGCAGAATCTGCTTTCATCGCTGAACACGACAGATCGCCATTGCGTTCTCCAGTGCAGACGTTGGCGACACCACTGCAGCCGTTCCTGACGGTGGTCTGGAGTCAGAGGTGCACATGCCAGAGGCACACGTGCACGTAGTCCTGCATCCAGTAGACGGCTGCGGATTGTTCGCACAGTCACCTCAGGTGCAACGGCAGCTCAGATTTGCGTCGCAGTGGATGTTCTGCTTGACAACGCCGCTCTTCTTATGCGTCGATCTTTCCGCTTATCAGCCCGTCTGTGACTCTCGGTTCCACGTCTTCTCGCGTGGGAATGTTCCTCGGACCATCTACGCCACCAACGTACCACCACCGATACTTCCCGTCCAATTAGCTCCGCAATACGACGATACGACCACCCTGCCTCGCGGAGTCCGACTAGACGACCTCGCTCAAAGTCCGATAACTGCTGAAATCGTACACGTCTTGCATGTCCAGGCATTGCAACTTCTTCAGGGTCTTCGCAGGTGTCCGTACGCCGACGACTGATTACATTCACTTCGCCGTACTCTTTAAATACCACCGACGATACTTTGCATATTATGCCGTGCTGTGGCGTAAGCGCTCACTGGTTGGTCCCGAAATTAACATCACACCCACGTAAACTCGACGCCATTAACATATGTAAATTTCATGATCATCCGCCAATTCCTTCTTGGTGTTCTTTTTTCACTTTCCGCCAGTGTATATATATATGTATATATATATATCAGTAAGAGATATTCCTTGCTTCATGAAATTGAATAAATTTGGCATAGTGTTTAAGGAAGTGTACAAATTAGCAGACCTAATATTAAAGTTTCCATCAACAACTGAGACTGCCGAAATAATTTTTTCTGCATTAAAAAGAATCAAGACATTTCAAAGAGCCACACAAGAACATGTACACTTAAAAAACTTCGTTTTTTTTGTCAATAGAGAAAAACATTCCTTCTACATATGAAAAAGCACCCGGCAGAAGCCTTTTATGAAAACGTAACTGAAGTTCACGCGAAAGCAAACAAGAAAGATGACACCGAATTTTCCGGTGTAATAAGCACGTCTTTTGAATCCGTCCTGACGCAAATTAAATTTATCAAAACTATTGAAAGGCAATGGAACCGGTATGGAAAACAACAGTATCTGACGGAAGAAAGAAGTTTTTCAATCGGGTCTTTAATCCCTCAGATATTGGTGTATACGGAATCTTGAGCTTACGATCTCTTAGAAACAGAGTTATCGACAAAAATAAGATGTGACTTTACGTCCCCTGGTGGGAAAGCCATGCAATATTTTAGGACGAAAGTATTCGCAAAAGGTTTATCCATATGAGCGGTATCGGTCCAAGAAAAAAAAAATTAGTCGAGTTTTAAGAAGCAAATTTTGCTACAAATACATCAGAAGCTGAAATTAACACTTTTGACCCCTGGTGACCAAACCATTCTTTACAAAACATTAGAAATTATGTGAAAAATGTTTTCCATCAGGTCTTGTATGCGATACAGGAAGAATTTTTCAAATCGGAGTTTTAGGAGCAGAAAACGCAATTTACCTTAATGCGCCCTAGCGGAAAGTCTCTGATTTACGTGAAAGTTTTTAATTTACAGGAAAAACATTTCGCATCGGAAACACTATCCAGCAAAGAAGGAATTTTTCAAATCGGACTTTTAGAAGTTCAGATATTGACAAAAATAAGATATACTGATACGCCCTCTGGCGTAGAAACCATGCATTATTTCAAGAAGAAAATATTCCCAAAAGGTTTGTTGACAAGAGTAGCATCGGTCAACAAACAACTTTTTTTTCAATCGAGATTTTAGAAGCTCATATTTTGCTGCAAATACAACAGACGCGGAAATTAAGATTTACGCCCCCTGGTGGCCAAACCATTTCTTACAAAAATTAGAAAATATGTGCAAACGATTTCCCATCAGGAGCTGTATGCGGTGCAGAAAGAATTTTTCAAATCGGAGATTTAGAAGCAGAGATTAAGAGGGAAACGCAATTTACATTTACGCCACCTAGCGGAAAGTCTATGAATTACTTGAAAATTTTGAAATTATATGAAAACCATGCCACACGTAAAACACTATCCAACAAAGAAGGAATTTTTCAAATCGGACTCCTAGAAGTAGAGATATTCACAAAAATAAGATGTACATCTACGGCCCCTGGCGGAGAAACTGTGGAATATTTTAAGAAGAAAATATTCCGAAAAAGGTTTATCGATGTGAGTGGCATCAGTACACGAAAGAATTTTTCAATCGATATTTTAGAAGCTCCGATTTTATGGCAAATACATCAGAAGCAAAAATTATCACTTACGCCCCCTGGTGGCCAAAGTATTCTTTACCAAAAATTCGAAATTATATGCAAAATATTTTCCATTAGGAGATGTATCCGCTGAAAAAAAGATTTTTCAAATCGGAGTTTTAGGAAAAGAGTTATCGGGAAAAAATGTAATTTATTTTTACGCCCCTAGCGGAAAATCTATTCGTAATTTGAAAAAGAAAGTATATCTAAAATAATTTTCGACATAAATGGAATCGAAAGATAAAAGAATTTTTTTCAATCGGAAGTTTAGAAGCAAATATGTGGAATAAAACGTAATTTTGAATTCGACATTATCTGCTCTTACGCCCTCTAGCGGCGAAATTGTACATCGTAAAAAGAAAACGAATTGAAGGATCATCATTCGCATATTTCAAACTTCCGAATTCAAAGCGAATTTTTCAAATCGGACTAATAGTTGCAGAGATACCGTGGGTACAGGCGGACGGACGGACGGACGGACAAACCGATAACATATGCACGATCTTTTTTTACAAAAGACGTGCTAAAAAGGGGCAGAAGGAAACAGAGAGAAAGTCTTGTGTTTCGATTATTTTTCCCCAACCAGACAGAGTAAAGTTTGGATTGAAGTTATTAGGTTCGGACAAATGAGTCGAAGTAAAGGTCGCAGTGGCATAAGCACTGGCTTTAGAGTTTTCGTCCGAGATGGGTCAAAGCCGTCTTGAGTAATAGAGGCCTAAGCAGACGAAATTTTCCCGTTTGTGACGTCAGCAATCGGGTCATAACAAACCTTACTACAAAGACTAATCCGCTTACGATTCAAAATGAGGCACAGTGTAAGCTCGGCCTGTGTCTCATAGTGAGAATGTTGAAGAGTTGATGTGCTATATGAGGATTAGAAAAGAAGTCAGTATTTTTATTAATTTGGATTGCATATTTCTTATGAATTGATGAACTAGGCAATTTTGTTGCAAACATCATATTTCACGCGAAACTAAGTAGGCTTAAGCAACGTTTCATGAATCATTAGGCGTAGTTTTTTGTCCAATGCTGTTTCCTTATTCTGTGTGAAATATTTAGATGTGCACTTTTCCTACATCATGATGAAATAAAAAATAATATATATTAGTCGCACATTGTGTTGCAGAAAGAATACGGAATTACCACAGCAAAAACGGATTATAATAAGATGATGGTATGCTCCTTATTAATTTACCAGATAATTATCTAAAAGATGTCCTTTTTTTCTCCTTAACTTATTTGGATAAAATGGAATATAATTTGTTTAAAAACATGCATGGTACCTACGTTAATACCCTGTGAATTTACATATGAAAAAGACAAAGTGAAAGTTATTTTATATCTGAATTAGTTTGCAGATATGAAATAATCACTGAATTCATCGCTCCCATGGCTCATAAAAAGTTTGCATTTTGATTTTTACCAAGGTTTTGCATTTATCGAAATTTATAGCTTTTTTACATTGATATTTTGAAGTTAGGAAAAATTAGAATCCTGATATCGCCTCGCTGTGAACCCGCTGCTGGCTAAGATGGCAGTCTCAGCAGCGTTTGTTATGTCCCTGATGGTGACGTCACGAATCAGGGACTAAGGCCTCTAGTACTAGAGACGGCTTTGGATGCGTCCAGAGATGGAAACTGGTCAAGGGGTCAACGGGTCGACAATTTTTTGCGGGTCAAACGGGTCGGGTCAAGATGTTCCTGACCCGATTTCGACCCGGTTTATTTCCGTTATATTTTTGAAAAGCAAAAAAAAAGAAAAAATATTTCAAAGAAAAATGCGCACAGTGGAATGTTTTGCTCGATACTGGTGCCAGCGGACTGAAAAATGATTTTTCGTGCAAATTAAAGGAAGTCTGCCCTCAAAAGGAAGAGTGCCTTTCCTTCTGAGAGGCGATGCTAAAAACAACATCCACATTTTGGAAACTTTCAACTAATCAAAAGCTGGTGAGAATTGGTGTTGCTGTGAAACATATTCTGAAGCTTGATACGTTATCAAGAAAAAAACAAAAAACTGAAAATAAACATACAAGTTCTGTAATTCAAAAATTTCGACTGTAGCACCATCAAAATTAGGTGGGACAGACTTAATGTTACAGCGGAGGGACTTTTTGACGCCCGCAGATGTATTTGAAAACATGTGTGAAACAATTAAGTTTTATTTAATTATTTTATTTATTTATTTACCATTTTTAGCTGTTACATGAAATATTACTACAATTATCACAATTATTTATATATCAATATGGGAATACTGAAACAGTACGGAGAATCAAGGAAAAGGTCTACATAGTGACCTGACTTAGCCTTGAAACCCCGAAGTCATAATCAAATAGAGCCCAATGTTTCACAGATCCTGAAAAACACCCCAAAGTATCAGGATAAAACAAGCAATGCTCGTTTTACATTATTCACCCCACTTTTCGGGCTTGTTGTTTACCACATCCCCCTTGTTTTAAATAATAAGATTATTAGTGTGTAAGTAGGCAGCTTCTTAGTTTCTTTTTAAACAAATTATAATTGTTAATTATAGTTATTTCAGAAGGTACATTATTCCAATAGTGTGGCGCCTGGTAGTTTATGCTTTGCTTAATCATTTGTCTTACATATTTTAATAAGAGTATTTTTTTCTGGTGTCGTATTTACGTGTAACACTATGGATATCAATTATTTTCCAATTAATATTATTCCTTATTCGTTTATACATATTTAGTCCAAGGTTATGGTTAACTAGGTGTTTAATATTTAATATACCATTCTTTGTTTTGCGATTAACATGCGTACGAATGGGAAGATCAACAAGCTATGCCATGCTTGTGTTAGTATTATATTTAAGATCCATTATTCTGATATATTTGTTTTGTAGAACTTGTATTTTTTAAAATTTGATTTTATTGTTTGTCCTCATGATAAAGGACAATAAATTAAATACGTCTTGCAAATGAAGGACGACAGTTTCAATACTTCATGTAAGTGAGTTAGTAAATTATATGTTCCCGTAATACGTTTGCTGATTTCCGTATAACCTACGTATGATGCCCCCAGCGGAGAGACTTTTTGAACACCCTGTATACATATATATAGATATTAGAAGTCAAAGCAGATTTTTTCTGGTCGGGTCCAATTATGTGACTTCCGGGTTCAAAATGTTTGACCCGTTTCCATCTCTGGATGGATACGGGTTCGAATCCCAGTAAGACATCTATGTTGTATTTGTCTTACATCACTGACTATCCCTACCCGGAACTAATGGCCCACAATTAGGTGCGGGCGACTGCTTATAGCCCATCAAGTTCTGAGTTGCACATGGTGGTTGTTTAACTCCCCCCCCCCTATCAAAAAGGAAATAAGGAAGAAGAAGAAGAAGAAGTAAAGGCGACGAGGGATTGGGGATTTAATGACATCGTAAGTCTGGTAAGGCGTAAGCGAACAATGAACTGTGTAAAATCCTAAATCGTCATTAAAGAAAAGGATTGAGTAGAACCTCGAAGTCGAATGCTCATTTAAGAGGTAGTCGCTGATTTCTTTAAATTACGGAGCTAATTTTATCCAATGTCGCTATGCATTTTCCCCAAATTTTAAGCACGAAGAATTTCCTAGCTAGGTCAGAAAGCGTACGTTCATTCCGCCAGTCTTATTCGTTATTCTTCTAAAAATGCGATCTCTCCAAACTGCTTGACGCAAATAACAGCAAGCTTCGATCGCCGAGAGTCCAGTTTCCTTTTGCGACATTACCCGTTTTAAATGATTTATAGACCCAGCAGCGTCGGGTATCTGAGACAAAAATGCCATTTAGTAATCTTGACTTGATTTGGTATTGATGCATCTGCTCATATTCTTAGAACAAAGGCAGAGCGACAGAACAATACTTTCCATGATTTTTTTTTTCACTTTGCCAACAATCTGTTTATGATAGCCCCTGTTTTCCGATGTATAGATTAATGTTATTAGGGTCAACATTCATGAAATATTTTGTTTGTTAAATATTCGAGGTAACTTTCTCATAAGAGTACAATTGGTTACACCGGTAAAAAACAGATTTAATGCATACATTTTCTGGAATTGTCATTCTAAACCTAATACATTTTTTCTTAAACTTTTGGTGGTATCGCATTATTTTGCCTTTGGTTTATTGATCTGTTGTGGACGTTTCTTTCAACTAAAGATGTGGATATTGATGAATGTCAAGACAGTGCTATTTTTCGAAATAAATGCACTTCACTGACTATAGGTACAGTAAAACCCGTTTAAGACGAAACCTGCATGAAACGGAATTACTTTGTGGTTCCGAAATGACTTATTATTTAAAACTCTTTAAGAGTCCGATGTACCTGAACCACATGATGCCAAAAACAATTTTGCTCTCCCCACACTGTTAAAAATTTCGTGGTAAATTGCACCAAAAGGTGGTGCTACACCAGCTGCACCACTTTTCGAGAAAAGATACATCGTCGTGTGGTGCAAACAAAACTCAACAACATGGTTCAATTGTACACCATGTTATAGTACAAGGTTGCACCACATTATGGTGCAAGGTCGCGCCATGATGTTGAGTTTTGTTTGCACCACACAGCGGTGTGTCTTTTCCCTGAAAATACTGCAGCTGGTGTAGCACCACTTTTTGGTGCAACCTACCACGACTTTTTTAACAGTGCAGATATGTTTACATAACGACCAATTTCGCGAAAGCTAAGGCGAAACAATTGATTTCATCCTCTCTTCTGAGAAGTACCGACCATCATCTTTTGGCAAGCGCCGCCTTTTAGTCCTTTACTCTCTGCTCCGTGACATGATGAAGGTTTAGTCCTCCTGACACGGATATCATGCCACTGGATTAAAAAAATAGACTCAAACATCTTCTCTTTCCTTTCTTAGGTTCATCGCCATTGCTATGGCACTTTCAGCATTTACTCCAGGGGCCGTCACCATTTTAATACCTACCGCCCACTGTTGTATATTTGTTGATGGTAAAATTTCCGTACCGCCCACCGGTGCCACAGTAACTCAGTTTAGCGCAAGTGCGAAGTAATTCTCAGAGGGAGGGTTTGTAAAAAATATGTACTTAAATTTATCTTTTTATTTCTACTTTGTTTGTTTATACATAGATAATTTCAATTTAATGAATTTCTGCATTTCCATCGATACAGCGCCTCTACAAGTGGGAGATGCTTAAATTGAAGAAAATGACAGTTAATAAATATTGATAATCCTTTTGTATCTGTAATAAGATTTACAGTGAATAACATTTCTCCTTGCAATGTATTGTTCTCATCAAGGTACCGTACACATGTTATCAATAGAGCATTATTATCTGCAATGGTAGACTCGTCCAAACGTATGGAAAATGAAAAGTTTAGGAGAATACCAATGAGTTTATTTTTAACATTAACCGCGATTTCGTCAATGCGTCTCTTCACTGTGCTATCGCTAAGGGGGATTGTTTTTAAAACTTCAGGTATATCCTGATACATTACTGTTGAGATAAATTCTTCGATAGAGGGTATTATCAAAGTTTTTCCAATATTATTGCTTTTACCACGTTTTGCAATTAATTGTGATATACGATAAGCTGCAGTTAATGGTTGCTTCCATATTGTTTCTTAAACGATGCAATTATTGTTGAACGATTTTGAAATCTTTTATACATCTCTTGAAAATATTCAATTGGCTTATCTTTATCTTTTGAAGGCTTTGTAGCAAGATGTTCTTGCAATCGACTTGGCTTCATTGAATAATGTCTTGTGGCACATTCAAACACATTGGAAGCTGTTTATTTGTAACAGATTCGGTGAAACCCATCTTCAGATACTCTGATAAATGACCACGAACGTATATCTTTTTCTGAGACATGGGTTCTTAATTTGTTGCACAATTTAATAACTCGAGCCAGGTTTACGACCAATGATCTAATCAGTCAGAAAGGATCATTGTCCATCACTTCTCTAAATCTCCGCTTTACATAGCAAAGCAAAGGGGGAAAGTAACACTTTCTGATTCTCTGTTTTTTCAGGTAATTCCTGGAGCGGCGTTAAAACTACTAAACATACCCCTGATGAATTCGTTCCAGCCACATTTCACTCACCTCTTAGACAGCAAATATATTCGTCTGAGATGACTTCACCCCATTTGGCCAACCCCGAGTTAACTCGTTCCAGCCAGTTAAAAGGTTAAGCTATCTAAAACGGAACTTTCCTAATGCGGAAACGGAAATGGCAAGAGAGTAAATGAACCTCGTAACAACGGAAGATTCCCGTATGTTCTCGTGCTATCAAGTATTTTAATTGTATGCTAAGCATTACATGAGAAAGTGTAATGATGAATTCATACGGAACAAATGTGCTTGAGATTGAGGGTAACATAATTAAACATAATTCTATTTTAATTGTATGGTACTTTCAGCATCTAATCAGTCAGAAAGGATCATTGTCCATCACTTCTCTAAATCACCGCTTTACATGCCAGCAAAAACACAAGTGTTGGGAAACTGCTGGCCATCAGCTGGCAGTGATGGGTCACTCCTGGCTGAAATCTGCCGCTCACTTGCCGGTAGCGGTCCGTTGGTGGCAGCGCCATCAGTTGGCAGCCGTTGATGTCCTTGAGCCGCCCCGGTTGCGCAGTGGTCTAAGGCGTTGGCCTCTGATCATTCGTCCGTAAGGGGTCCGGGTTCGAATCCCGGTCAGGCATGGATGTTGTGTTTGTCTTACGGAACCAGTGACCCTAAATTAGGGACGGGCGACTGCTTATAGCCCATTGAGTTGCTCACGGCGGTCGTTAAACCTCCAATCAAAAAAAAAAAAAAAAAAAAAAAATGTCCTTGAAGCATCGCCGTGAATTGCGGGCCTCCAAGCAAGTGCCACTATAGTGGCCCGTAGCCTGCAACCCCAACACCAGGTGGAAGCAACGGGACTGGCAGAAGCAATACGTGCTGTGTCTCTCGTGGTACCAGTTAGTTGAAGACGACGCTATCACCATCGTGTTGTTTTAGTGGATGTTAAGAAAACAAAAGCCCTATATAGAGAGGCGAATTAATTTCCTAATGAAATGTCACGTCGACGAAGATATCAGATTAAGCCATGAAATACTAGGTACAGCCATGAAATACGTCCACTCCATTCGCATGAATAACAAGAAATAATTTCTGTGTAATCTTTCGTTTTAGCATACACTAAACCGCTTGAAACAACTGCCTTGGAAAAACATTAAAAAAACCTTTTGTTGGAAAAAAAAAAGAATTATACGCGTACAAAATTTATCAATTATTTGAAAAAAAAAAAAAAAGGCAACGGTATGTGGATATAATATATTCATCCATGGGTAGAATACACAAGACTAGAGGAATTCGCTTCTAAAAATAACGAGAAGTAAAATAAAATAAATTTCCTCTTTAAAACAAATGTAGCTTCGGACAGCGGAAAGTAAAGATACAACGTTAAAAATGTAACAGAATGTGACCTGAACGGGTAAATGTATTAATTCAACAATCGGATTTCAAGAGAACAAGGACAGCACAAAACTTTGGAAAGCGCCTTTAAGTTATTACACTCCTTGAAAATGAGTGAGGTTCCCTTAAGGTAAAAAAAAAAAACTACCATTACGTTGAAAAATTAAATTTATGAATTATATGAAACTGGCATTTATGAGGAATACCTCGCAATATTATAAAATTAAAGAGAGGACCATTCGATTACACATTCCGCAGGAAAGAGATTCAGCTTCAAGCTAATGCTCGGACGTGGCATATCAGTCCAGTTGGTTGAGCGCTCTTCCCACGCCGACAGTCCTTGTTTCGTTTCCACCTAGATCCAAACGGGCGTTTTTCCGGTCTGTTGAGAAAATTTCCCCAGCCCAGTGCTGTAATTCAGAAGTTTCGTAAGGGGAAAAAAGCTGTAGCTTTGGGAAACTGCGGACTCCCTGATTTTTTTTATGGCTACTACTGGAAAATTGGCGGACAAGATTCGGCAAGCCATCAGTTACGTCACGTGATTGCCGGCTGCCACTAGCGGACCATATTAGGCTAGCCATAGTTTATGGCACGTGCTTGCATGGCCGCTGAAGGGCCACTTGTGGCAACTACTGCCTGTGATGGATAACTGATGGCCCTGTTGTGGCATATGGCAAATGATGGGGGTGCCAACTGTTAGCCAGCTGCTGGCCTGAACTGCTGGCCCTTCTGTTGGCCGCCCGGACATTTCATTGACGGTTCAGCAGCGGCAACGTAGTGCTGGGCCATTGTTGGCAGTGCTAGCTGCCAGCGATGGCCTAGCGCTGGCCAAACACGACTGTTTTTGCTGGGATAGCAAAGCAAATGGGGGAAAGTAACACTTTCTGATTCTCTGGATTTTCAGGTAACTCCTTGAGCGGCGTTAAGACCACTAAACTTACCCCTAATGAATTCGTTCCAGATACATTTCCCTCACTTCTTAGACAGCGAATATATTCGTCTGAGATGACTTCACCCCATTTTGTCAACCCCGAGTAAACTCGTTTCAGCCAGTTAAAAGGTTAAGCTATCTAAAACGGGACTTGCCTAATGCGGAAACGGAAATGGCAAGAGAGAAATGAACCTCGTAACAACGGAAAGTTCCCGGATGTTCTCGTGCTATCAAGTATTTAATGAAGAATCCATACGGAACAAATGTGCTTGAGGTTGAAGATAATATAATTAAACATTAAGAGAAATTGCTTTTGCGTTGTTTACATAAGCACAAATCTCAGCACATCCACTGTTTGTCTTTTCATTAAGCACGATGCGGCCCTCAGGTTTAGGTTATGTGACCAACATCGTTCTCTTTGCTGGATTGAGAATCCAGTATTCTCTGATGACGGTTTCGTACAGATCTCATAAAGACGCTCCGATTTAATTCTCTACCATTTATTCATTGGGATGAGCATTGCTTGTTCTGAGCTGCTTTCGTTCGTTTTTGTGTTCATGCCGCCAAAGAAGAACGTTCTGGATTTGCATACAAAATTTAAAGTTACAGAAATGAACGAAAAAAAAAGTGTGAGTTGTCAAGCATTTTGCAGAGAAGCTAAGTTCCGGAAAAAAATTATGGTATTGTAAAGTGAAAAGCAGGAATAGCGGAGCAGTTGCTTAAAGGTAATAATTCAACAGCAACTTCGCGACCAAGCCTTTGTAATGAAGATCTTTACGAAATTATTGAGGTAAAAATCATCAAACCGAAGTTAAAAAAGAATATTCAGATAAAAACATCAAATCGAAATAGAAAACAATAGCATTGAGGATGATGAAATAGAGGAGGTAATTATAGAAAGCACATCTAGGATACAAAAAATATCATCAAGCATTTCGAAATATTTAGGATATTCGGCATTTTGCATATTTTCAGCAGACAATGCTCCATGTCATAGTACTCACACTGTACGCAAACGGTTTAAGGCTCATCACGGAGACTTTTACGGCCGCTCCGGTGGCCCAGTGGTCTGAGCGCTGGCTTATGACCGTTCGTCCGTGAAATGGTCCGGGTTCTAATCCCGGTGAGTTATGGATATTGTGTTTGCTTTACGGCATTGGTTCTCTCCTTTCCCTGGAACCAGTAGCTCTAAATTAGGGACGGGGACGGGCGACTGCTTATTTCCCATTGAGTTGCTCACGGTGGTCATCAAACCTTCAAAAAAAAAAAAAAAAAAAAGACTTTTGCGTGTTACATCTGTTTCCTCAATCACTGGATCTCAATCCAATGGAGATCCGATCATCCAATCGAGATCTGGTGATGAAGTCGAAAGGGGTATCAGACAGATGGCTTCACCACATCAAATCTTGAAGAGCCGGAGGGTGTAATTAATCGCATTTCGGCTGATATACTGTAAACTAAACGACATTTAAACAGAGTCCATTCCAAGATGAATTCAAGCAGAACTAAGGGCAGAAGTTGGCCCAACAAGTTACTGATCAGATGGTCATAATAATTTGGCCATTCCGTGTGTATCCCCGACCCCCTTGAGAAAGACGGAGGCACGATATCGCAGATTTCAGGTCCTGCCGCAAACTATGTTTGAAGAAACTTTTATAGAAGAAGGAATTATCACTAATTCGAGACGATGTGTGAAAAAAGCATCACACATTTTTCGAAGTGCCTAACGGCCAGTGGATGCATTTTTATATTCGGGCGCCAATGTGGAAACCAAATTTGCCGGTGACGGAATATCAAGCCACATCGTTCTAATCCGGAGCCGAATGATTTCCCAATTAAGCTACGCCGACACGGGCTTTTTGCTGCTAATTTGGTGTCATGATATGTGCGTAGCCTCTAAGGTGGGTACCACGTCACATCTTTAAGAGAAACGCATCGGTGATCTGTGGAATTTTAAAGCAGATGTGAAAATTATGTTCGTTAAGGGAACCAGTACCTTTTTAAGCTTCACATGTTAACCTTATGGGAGGTCTCGATGTACTTAGGTACATGTTTCTCACGATAGACTTGGCCTATCAATTGCAAACTTGGCATGCATTTTCTTAAGGATATTATACAACACCTGAACTACAACTATCGCAATCGGTCAATTAATTAATTTTGTATTAATTAATCAAAATTGCTGTCGATTTTGCTGACGTTTTAATTAGCAATTGTATTTATTATTTTAATTGAGTACATTATTTAGTCATGATTCGAGTTCAGGTGGTTGTTGATATATACAGTAAGGTATAAAAAAAAATTTCAAGCCATTATCTTCAGTGGTTTATGAGAAAAATGTTCCTAAATGTACAAAACTACAAGTTTTCAGGGAGGCAAAAACTCCCGCGCCATACTCCTTTTCCTCTGCTTTGCTGAACTTCAGCTTTCTGCTCGCCGTCTTCCTTTGCTTTCCCGCACCTTCTAGAATCTGTTTTTCCTTCTTCCCAGGATGACGACAGATATTTGACCGTCTCATGCTTGCTCAGATGTGGCTGGGCACGCCTACTTGAACGCCTAAATTCAAATTTTTTTCGCCTACATATTATTTTCTGTTTATCAAGTGTTGTATACCATTCGATTCAGCAAACTCTGTAGAAAAAAAAATTAAAATAAAAGAAATTACATACTTTTTTTTTTTTCAGGACTGGTCCGCTTAAGTGAAAACCTCAGTTGATCTAACACTTACTGATATTTTTACGTATTTAGAAAAACGCATGAAATGCGCAGATTCCTCAAATAATTAAGTGACGAACAACGTTTTTTTTTCTATGACATGAGTCATAAGTCTAAAAGTGACCTCCGTTCCTCTTGATCGACCAGAACGCTTAGAAATATTGAAGAAAGCAGATCGAAGTAATTAATTACTGCTTCAGTTGGAATGGAACAAGGCATGCTCCTGCGGGGGAAAGCGGCTATGTCTAAGCTGCGAAATCCGCGACCTGATAGTACAAGGAAGATTCTCTGAGTCGTGCTTCAGCGAATTACCAGCTGTTCGAAGTCATCATTACGCAATCACATTTTGCCCTCCGGCGACACGAGTATGCTGCGAACAACCGCTGCCCGCCGAATTCGTAAGCAAGGTCACACACATCTTGAGTTCGCGAGCAACGATTTTCTCCCAGATCTGACAGGAATGAAAAAGAGCGCTATTGTTACTTTTTTTTCTAATTCTTTCCTGATATTGTTAAGAAACAGATAGTTTATATAAAATCAGCCGGTATAATACGAGAAGAACAGGAAGAAACTTGCTTAGAGTATGGAGATACTCTCGGCTTAGCGTCAAGTTGCTTCGCAGTTTCTGCATTGCCTTCCCATTTTATTAGGAGCACTTTTTCTGCGGAGAGAAACGCACGCGCACTAGTGGATCCAGCGGGTGGGGGTCACCCTCCCCATAAAACACGTTTTTTCTTTTTTTTTTTTTTAAATGGCTAATATCGTAAATGCCGCCCCGGTGGCGCAGTGGTCTAAAGCGTTGGCCTCTGATCATTCGTCCGTAAAGGGGTCCGGGTTCGAATCCCGGTCAGGCATGGATGTTGTGTTTGTCTTACGGCACTGGCTCTCTCCCTTCCCTGGAACCAGTGACCCTAAATTAGGGACGGGCGACTGCTTATAGCCCATTGAGTTGCTCACGGTGGTCGTTAAACCTCCAATCAAAAAAAAAAAAATATCGTAAATAATTGATGTACTTGTTTTTATAAAATACATAGTAATTAGTGAAAAAAATTTCATAACTAAAATTTGCTGTAAAGTTGGGTATAAAATGTTCTAGCTTTCGAAGAAAAGAAAAATACTAACAAAACTGGCAATTCAAAAGTATAGAAAGCTTAGAGATTAAGTACAAATAGATTTCAACTTAACACTAAATGCAATGTGTGTACCTTGTTCTGCTTTTTTAGTCTGGTATCATCAGTAACCGGAAGAAGGGAAGGCCACCGTGAGGGGTTGACTTTGGAGCAGGGGTGTATATCGAATATTTTCCGGGGGGGGGGGGGGGCTTTTCTCTCTAGATACGCTTCTTCTTTGGAGTGTGTGTGAGCTAGTGTGGGTGACAGGGAACAGGAACCTTGATTGGGCAATAAAGAAAAAACTATAACAAAATTCCAAGTTGTAGTTTTTTCTAATAAATTAGCCCACCTGAATAGACGGAATCAAACTTCTGAATGATTTTTATCGAGTCTTGAGATTTAACACATGTCAAGCTGTTTTCCTCGAAAAGCGAACATTCGAACGCCATTAAAATAGCGCTGATTTTTTCGTTCTTGTTGCAGTTTGTGATTTAAAAATTCAGATGAAATTATTTTTTATGGAAAATGTTTAGAAAGCGGTACAATTCTGAGATGGGGGCGGGCGACTAATTTTTTTTTTTTTTTTTTTGTGTGTGTGTATGTCCTATACACATTCTCACTCGGCTTTTTTTTTAGACCAGAGCAACCGCCTTTTCCTAAGGTGAGCTTTTGGATTCGCCCCTGGACACACAGAGTACTGCTGAAATAACATTTGTATGTAAAGATGAGATCAACCTACAATTGATCTCCGGTAGTTGAGTGGTGAGAAGCCTCGTCAGTGATGGGCTTGGATTCGAGGCACGGGTGTTGTGCTTGTCTTTCTGGCCTATCCCTTTCCTGGTAAGAAGCCCTGTGAGAAGCCTCGCCAGTGACGGGCTTGGATTCGAAACACCGGTGTTGAGCTTGTCTCGCTAGCCTATCCCTTTCCTGGTGAGAAGCCCCGTCAGTGATGGGCTTCGATTCGAGGCACGGGTGTTGTGCTTATCTTGCTGGCCTATACCTTTCCTATTGAGAAGCCTGGTGATAAGCCTCGTCAGTGACGGGCTTGGATTCCAGGTACGGGTGTTGTGCTTGTCTTGCTGGCCTATCCCTTTCCCGGTGAGAAGCCTTGTCAGTGATGGGCTTGGATTCGAGGCACGGGTGTTGTGCTTGTCTTGCTGGCCGATCCCTTTCCTGGTGAGAAGCCTCGTCAGTGACGGGGTTGGATTCGAGGCACGGGTGTTGTGCTTGTCTTGCTGGCCTATGTCTTTCCTGGTGAGAAGCCTCGTCAGCGATGGGCTTGGATTCGAGGCACGGGTGTTGTGCTTGTCTTGCTGGCCTATCCCTTTCCTGGTGAGAAGCCTCGTCAGTGATGGATCGAGGCACGGGTTTTGTGCTTGTCTTGCTGGCCTATCCCTTTCCTGGAACCAAGCATCCCAGCAATTGCCTGTAGGCAATTGTTTAAGGCTGTTGCAAGGCTATAACACAAAATGCAAAGGCTGTAACACTGTTAAAAGCCACGGATAAAATTTTGAAGAGCAGAGCTGTTGTTATCTTCAAAATTAAGTTAAGCATTCTCGAGACATGCGTCTTCAGCAGATGCGAGACTTGGACATTGACAAAGGAATCAGAGAAGAGGATACTTGCTTTTGTAAGCAAGTGCTATCGTAAAATCTTACGAATCGGGTGGACCATGAGGATAAGAAATGAAGAAGTGTACAGAAGAGTTCAATTAAAAGAGACCCTGTTCCAAAAATCATACAAAGTAAACTAAGACGTTTTTGGACACATCTGCAGAATGAAAAATGGCAGAAAGGTGAAGACATTGTTGCTTGACTTAATGAACGGAAGATATGAAAGAGGACGCTATTACCGTGTGTGGGCTGACGATATTAAAGTCTGGTGCGGTGGAGCTCTTCAAGAACTGAGCCACTCTCTGTTGTGCTTGTCTTGCATTGAAGTCTGTTCATTGAAGTCTACAAGAACAGACTTCAATGGGATAATATACACTCATTGTCATAAAAATCTTAGCACCAAGAAGGAGGCGTAGGATTGAAATGAGATTTTAGTACTGAGACGGCACATACCAAGGACAGAAGGGATTACAATATCACAGCAGCAGGACGATTTCCCGAGGACAAACGGTGCACATTCCGGTCAGCATTGGTACCACGTCGGACCGCGCCGTGCTCGGATACGTGCGGTGATACGGTCCGGCATGAAGTCAAAGAGACGCCGTATGTTATCCTGGGACAGATTGGCCCACACTTCTTGCAACTGACGCTCTAAATCACGAACATTGAGACATGGAGAAAGCTGGTGTCCGATTTGGTTCTACAAGTGATCGATGGGCGACAAATCAGGCGACCTTTCAGGTCACGGATGCGTCGGAGCTCGACGTAGACAGTCCTGAGAAACACGAGCCGTGTGCGGACGAGCGTTATCTTGTTGGAAAATGGCTCTGCCCCCCTCCCCAGGAAAGGGAGCACACATGGCAGCAGGATCTCTTGTACGTAGAGCTGGGCTGTCAACGTCCCTCTGATTACTGCGAGGGAAGTACGGTTATCATACGCGATGGATACCCAGATCATCACGCCAACAGTTCGGGACGTGTGCCGCTGTACAATGAGATTAGGATTGTAGCGCTTACCTGCTGTCCTCCACACTCTGATACGGTGCTCGTCCGTTCCCACACAGAAGCGGGATTCGTCGCTGAACACTATATGTCATCAGTCTGTAGCATTCTACGTTGCTCGCTGCTGACAACACTGCAATCAGCGCCAAAGATGGTCAGGTGTTAATGGATGAAAACGTAATGGCCGTGGAGAGTGCAGTTTGCCGTCTGGAAATGGTTCTGGCTGACACAGGAGTCCCTTGTACAGCCGTCACATGTCTCTGGATATTGGGCAAGGACGTCGTTGCATATGTGCGTACTGCTGTCACGATCCCACGGTCCTCTCTGCTGGTGGTGTGTCAGGGTCTTCCAGAGTCATTCCGCCGTGTTTGGGTGGCTTCCAGTGTCCATTGCTCCCAACACGATCTCACCGTACTGTCCGACCGGCCCAAATGGCAGCCGATTCTGTGCGCCAGCCACCCTGCCTCTCTCATCCCGACGGTACGGCCTCGTTCAGACTCCTTCAGTTGCTCGTACGCACGTCTGCGGCGGCTCCTCGGCATGTTTATCGCTCAGGGATCTCACCTAACTCTTACAGTGCACTTCGGCACGAATGTGGTATTCCCCGCGCGGCGCCTTATACGCCCCCAAGGATTGCGATTGCTTTTATCGGAATCGCACGAAACTTTAGTCATTTTCATGCCTTCCCTCCACGTAGCTGTTTGCCGAGTTTCACGTTAATCGCACGGTTTTTTCCTGGTGAGCGGATTTTTATGACAATGAGTGTATTTCATTTTGAGGTACCGTGGCGAAATCGGATATTATGAATAGTATATCGCATGAATTTTAGTTACTGTGGCACAGGATATTTCTTCTCCGCTTCTCCATTTTGGGCACCAGATATGATCTATTGTCGAACCCAACTCAGACGAATGATCATAAGCCAGCTCATAGACCACTGCACCACCTGGACGGCTTTTAAATGTATATTTCTCGAATCATTGGAGACGCATTTTACATAGAAGCGACATTTTTTGTCACTTCCCAATATTTTGGGAGGGGCTTTCTCCAAAGTAATTGCATCTTCAATATTTTGCGTTCTGTTTTTCAGTAATCTACATCTTTAATATTTTGCACCACCCGCCTAAAGAAATAATGGGTGGCCACTGGCTGTGGCCACTAAAGTACATACATTCCCTGATATCTTTTCTCCGCTGTTCAAGGTAATTCCGGCGACCGTGCTCTTTCCTGAAATTAATGGCCCCGAATTAAGGGCCGGTGCTTTTCTATTGACTAAGATACTCGCGGGGATCTTTCAAGAAGCAGGCGCGCTTACACACACACACACACAAAGCACCATACTGCAGTAGCAATCAGGTAACTTACCAACTCTCATTAAGTGATTGATAGACGTTCTCTAACAGCTTGTTGATGACTTCTCGTTTTTCATGTTATAGTATACATGACGTCCTGTTAGATTTGTTTCTGTTGTAAGACATACGCTTTCAAGTTGACGTGGGGGGAATTCAAATGTTTTGGATTTGTGAAAGTCTTCGCAAACTGCACCGATGAACCGTTATATTATGACCATCTACCTAATTACCTGTAGGATCCCCTTTAGCCAACAAAACTGCGGCCACTCGGCGAGGCATCGATTCGATGAAGTGGCGATAGGTATCTTGGGGTATCTGGTACCATAATGTCAACTGCAGGTCCTCTAGTTCCCCTACATTTCGGGATGGTGGTGATTTAGCGCGAACCTGCTTTTTGAGGTTGAATTACTAATGTTTGATTGGGTTCATGTCAGGTGAATTTGGAGACCAAGGAATTAACAGAAAGTCACCACCATGTTCCTTGAACCATTCCTTGACGATTCCGGCAGTGTGGCATGGCGCATTATCCTGTTGGTAATGGCCATCACTAGCAGGAAACACAGTTGCCATGAATGGGTGACCTTAGTCCTAACGATGTTCAGATACCTGACAGCTGTCAGGGATTGTGCTATTGGGATAATGGGGCCTAAAGTGTCCCAAGAAAACATCGCCCACAGCATAACACCGCCGCCGCCGGCCTGTTTCCGCCCAACAGTGCATCCAGGTGTCATATCCTCTGTTGGTAATTAGCGTATCCGCGCTCAGAAGTCTATGTGATGCACCAGGAATCTTGATTTGGCTGACCAGTCTCCACCAGGAATCTTCTTTCAATCATCCACGGTTCATTCTCGATAATCTTGGAACCATTTCATGCGTTGTTGGCGATGACGTGCATTGAGCATGGGGACCCGGCTGGGTCTTCGGCTATACACATGCCCATGCGCAGAAGGCTGCGATGAACTGTGCGCTGTGACAAATTGCCCTGATCATCACTTTTGTAGCTGCAGGTGATTTGTCGCACTGTGGCCCTTCGGTCGCTGTGAACACAATGCGTCTTCGCTCCCCTCTGGCATCAATGAGCTGCGGACGACACACAAATGGATGACGATACGTCGGTTTGGCCATCTGTGCACGACTTTTGATACGTACTCACTACAGCAGCACATGAACAATCCAAAAGCCGCGGCGTTTCTGAGATCGTAGTTCCGAGGTGCTGTGCCATCAAAATTTGTCCTTTATCCAACTCCGATAAATCTACAGTTTTCCTGTTCTGACTCCGAACACTCCACTAACTGAGAGCCGGTCCTCAGGTTGTACATACACTGAAGTGCCAGAAAAACTGGTACAGACGAGCTTATGTAAAATACATAGCAACGTCACGTATGCACGTACTCGGTTGCGTCCGCGAGTGCGTATATAAATCGATAGACATCCTTGCCAGCTGTCAGAGCTGTTTTCGGCATGAGAATAATGACAAGTAATAACGATTTAAGCGGTTTTCAACGCGGTGACATAGTTGGCGCTCGTGAGATGGGCCATAGTAATTCGGAGGTAGAAACGAAGTTCGGATTTTCACGGACGACCATTGCAAGGGTGTACCGTGACTACAAGAATTCGCCGCCCCGGTGGCGCAGTGGTCTAAGCGATGGCCTCTGATCATTCGTCCGAACG
Organism: Macrothele yani; assembly: GCA_039090855.1. NCBI lineage: Eukaryota > Metazoa > Arthropoda > Arachnida > Araneae > Macrothelidae > Macrothele > Macrothele yani. Next base: position 35,601,394 of record CM077012.1, read on the forward strand.
GGGTCCGGGTTCGAATCCCGGTCATGCATGGATGTTGTGTTTGTCTCACGGCACTGGTTATTTTCCTTCCCTGGAACCAGTGACCCTAAATTAGGGACGGGCGACAGCTTATGGCCCATTGAGTTGCTCATGGTGGTCGTTAAACCTCCAATCAAAAAAAAAAAAAAAAAAAAAAAAAAAAAAGACTACAAGAAGAATTCCGGCAAAACCTCCAACCTACGATACCAGTATGGCCGTAAAAAGACATTGGTGAACGTGAATATCGTCGGCTGTCAAGAATCGTTTCACGCGATAGGCGTGCAACACTCTCGCAGGTATAATCGGAATTCAATGATGGAGATTCAACAAGCATCAGCGTCCGGACTGTGCAACGTACCCTGCACGATATGTGCTTTGGGAGCCAACGCCCAACTCGAGTCCCGTTGATGGATGCACGACACAAAGCTATGTGCCTTGCTTGGGCACGGCAACACCGCCACTGGACACTAGATGACTGGAAACAAGTAGCCTGGTCTGACGAGTCGCTTTTCCAACTGTATCGGGCAGATGGAAGGATTCGTGTGTGGCGCAAACCCCATGAAGCCATGGATCCCACCTGTCAACAGGGAACTATGCCGGCTGGTGGGGGGGGGGTCCATAATGGTATGGGGTGTGTTAGCTGGACTTCACTGGGAACCCTGGTACGTCTACAAACGTATGTGACCGGCCGACGCTATGTGCGCATCCTTTGTTGACGAGGTACACCCGTTCATGAACGTGATAGAACACATTTGGATGCCATGGATCCCAACAAGTTCCTAGATCTGAACGTGATAGAACACATTTGGGATGCCATGCAACGCACTATCGAACACAGGAATCTGAGACCTCGGAATACACCCGAATTGTGGAGTATGGTGTGCATTGCCTACAGTATATTTCCAGTAGCTAGTGGAGTCTATGCCCCGTCGTATTTCTGCAGTCCTGCTCTCCCGTGGGGGACCTGCCAAGTATTAGACTGGTGTACCAGTTTTTCTAGCACTTCAGTGTGTACCGCTCTGTTGACTTCACCTGTACCACCGTTCGGTCTCCAGGCGCGCTCATTTCTCTAGGCTGGGGGTGGTCAGAATGAAATGGCTCATTGGTGGTGTTTCATTTTGTAATAGTTGCATTTCTAGATTGAGTAAATTGGGAAGTTTAACTAAGCAAAGAACAATCTGCAACTACTAATTAACCCCAAATCACCGCAATATGTCACAACCTCGCAACTGCCTGGCAGCCCAATTCACCCTGTGCGCTGAAATGTGTTTATAACGAAGTAAATTTCTCCGTCATTTTTATCCGCGCCAGGATTCGAACCCGGGTCCCCTCATTCCGGAATAAGTTGCTCTACCAATTGAGCTACGCGGACATTTTATTCTGATTCCTATCTGCCTTTATGTCGTGTGCGTCTTTCTGGCAGGTACGTCACATCTCCTGGTACGTTACATCATCTCCCCCTTATTTTTTTTTTTTTTTTTTTTCGAAGTGCTGCTCTTATTTTTCCTATCTCGCGGTGTGGAAATAACATCACACCATTGCGAGATTGTGAACGGTCGGGTCATCCGGATAGTTCGGGCGCCATTATAACGAAGTAAATTTCTCCGTCATTTTTATCCGCGCCAGGATTCGAACCCGGGTCCACTCATTCCGGAATAAGTTGCTCTACCAATTGAGCTACGCGGACATTTTATTCTGATTCCTATCTGCCTTTATGTCGTGTGCGTCCTTCTGACAGGTACGTCACATCTCCTGGTACGTTACATGTTGATCAGTTGCTTATGTAGAATCCTATGTGAAATCTGTAATCCACAGAATTTTAATTCTTCCTGCCTTATACATCACAGTTGATTTTAATAATCTACAAAACATACGAGCCCGTTTAAAAGACAATGAATCAGAATTACAAAAATTTTCTCAGTGAATTATGTAAAAAAAAACGGGCATTGTGGTGTTATAAAATGCATTGTGAACTTGGAAAAATAGAAAAGAAAATACATTTGTTTCCCAAAACAAAGCTGTCTTCAGAAAAGAACGAACTGGAGAAGCGAAGATCATCGGCATCTGAACAATGCTTACTTTGTTATCAGTTTAGACTACTCCATTTTATTCATGCATCCAGGTGCAGACGCCTACACCAAACTTTTTGTCTTTTGCAAGTTAAATTAGAGATTTAGTGTATTTCATTCTGCGAGATTACCGCACATTAGTTTATTTACTCTTTCGTCTTCAACCACTTATACTCGTCTGCGAGTTTTAGGTCAATTTTGATAACGCGACGTGAGAAGTATATGGATTAGATACCAAAGATGTAGAACGAGCTGTTCTTTGGTGGGAAATGATCCCTTAGCGATAGCGCGTGAATCGAAGAATTATTTCAAAGGTCATAGGTCCATCACCCTCAGTCAATTAAAACATGGAAAAAAATCGATAAACCTCACTGTCAACAATTGAAAATATGTTGAATTGTGGTTCAGTTCTAGTTTCACCTTATTGGCATACGCGCAAGCTCTTGAGATTAATGACTGCCATCAGTAGCTATCACATGGTAGGCCTATTATTCGTGGGTTCGAATAAAAGGGCTATCACGTGATAGCTATTGATGGCAGTCATTGATAGGGTTATAGAAATAGAAATTATAGAAACTGAACAGAAATTATAAGATAGCGACACCGCAGCGCTGGCTTCGAAAGAAATCGGGCGCAGGAAATTTGTTTATCGGGGATTTAAAGCATTTAAGGCCATAAGCACTCACTTGTCTCTAATTTGGGGCGTAAGTTTCTCTAGAAGGAGGCGCTTCTCGAGCTCATGCCAGGGAAGGGATCTCCTGTTGTTACAGTCTCAAAACGTAGCACCCTTCCCTTCTTTCAAAAACAGCTGTGCCAGAAACATAACTGTCGCCCGCTGGCAAGTGGCCACGTGCACTAGTTAACACTTACACTGATGATCCATTCAGTTACGACCATTAGAGGAATGAGCGCGCCTGGAGACCGAACAGTGGCTCAGGGGAAGTTCACACAGCAGTATATATACAACCCGAGCACTGGCTTTCGGTTAGCAGATTGTTCGGAGTCAGAATGGAAAAAGCTGCCGATTTATTGGAGTTTGATAAAAGACAAATTGTGATGACACGGCGCCTTGGAAACTGCGTGGCTTTTGGGTTGTTCATATGCTGCTGTAGTGAGTACGTATCAAAAGTGGCGCACATGTGGCCAAACGACGAACCGTCGTCTAGCCGTGGGTCGTCCGCAATTCATTGATGCCAGATGGGAGCGGAGACCGTCGCGCATTATTCACAGCGACCGCAGGGACACAGTGCGGCAAATCACCCGCAGCTACAACGGTAGTGATCAGGGCAATGTGTTACAAAACACAGTCCATCCCATCCTGCTGCGCATGGGCATGCGTAGCCGAAGACCCAGCCGGGTCCCCAAGCTCACTGCAGGCCATCGCCAATAACGTATGAAATGGGCCCAAGATCATCGAGATTGGACCGTGGATGATTGGAAGAAAGTGGACTAGTCTGACGAATCAAGATTCCTGGTGCATCACGTAGACGGCTGAGCGCGGATACGCCTATTACTAAGGTAGGGTATGACACCTGCGTACACTATTGGGCGGAAACTGGCCGGCGGTGGCGTTATTACGCTATGGGCGACGTTTTCTTGGGACACTTTAGGCCCCATTGTTTTAATAGAACAATCTCTGACAGCTACCAGGTATCTCATCATCGTTGCGGACAAAGTTCACCCATTCATGGCGACTGTGCTCCCTGTTGGTGATGACGATTATCAAGAGGATAATGCGCCGCGCCACACTGCCAGAATAGTCAAGGAATGGTTCGAGAAACATGCTGGTGATATTCTGTTAATTATCTGGCCTCCAAATTCCCCTGACACGAACCCAATCAAACATTTGTGGTTCGACTTGGAAAAGCGGTTTCGCGCTAAATCACCACCACCCAGAAATGTACTGGAACTGAAACATCTGCTGTTGACATTATGGTACCTCATCGAATCGATGCCTTGCCGAGTGGCTGCAGTTTTGCGGGCTAAAGGGGGCCCTACAGCTTATTAGGTAGCTGGTCGTTATGTAATGGGTCTTTGGGCGTATGTTTTAGGCACAAGTTGTCTTTGAAAATTGGAAACAGTAGAACGTTTTGTGACTGTTTTGTATGAGAATTTCACCGTCAAGGGTGGCGCCCCTGTATCACAGTGGTCTAAGTGCTGGCTTACGGCCATTTGTCTGAGATGGCTCCGGGTTCGAATCCCGGTGAGGCATGGATGCGTTTGTCTTTAGGAGCTGGCTTTGTCCCTCCTCTAGGACCAGTGGCCATAAATTAGGCACGGGTGAATGTTTATAGTCCATCGAGTTGTTCGTGGTGTTCGTTAACCTCTCTTCCCCCGAAAAAAGCACACAATGTGGTTGGGGAATTTCTGTGCTTTTCTTACTGAAACTTTATTGTATTGCCGGTGGCTAGCATTTTGGATGTAAACCTCTTTCACGGAAACGCGGGGTTTGATTCTCGGTTGAAGTAGGGATTGTGGCTATCATTTTTCTGTCTAAGGTTTTTCTTCGAGTCCGTGTGGTTCGGTTCACTACAGGATGAAGGCGTTTGTTTCCACTTGTCACTGACTTTTGCTTCTCATTTCCAGCTCCTTTTATTTCATTCAACCTTTTCTGCTAGGTCTCCCTCTATTTCCGTGACCTACATTAGAGTTCTGTTACTCTTTCTTTTGAACAATCTCCCGCCTTTCTTTCTGATTACCGATTTCTTTTTCGGGCCTTGCTCTTGATTTTTGTTTTAAATTTAGGCCCTGCTTTAGTCTTTCTTATTTAATTTGATTGCCGATTTATATGAAGTTTAGCTAGCCGTTAATATATGAATGCACGAACAATTTTTCTGAAGCCGTGTTATTTATTAATTAATAAAGTACCCTTTTAATTGGGAACCAAAACACAATTGTAACTTGAGTGGTATTAAAAATAGATATTTTTTGAAAGCTACAACTGCATTTTCTCAAAATGAAATACATTAATGAGTACTATACATAAATTAAATTTCACTGAAAGAAAAAGAACTTAGCTGCTTGCGTATATATTCAGTTATGAACAGTAGCTTAATTTGAATGTTTCATTCGAAAGGCTTCCTCGATTTAGCGAATTCCTGGATTTTACGTACCAAGTTCGTTAAATCGAGGTTTGATTGTATCCTGTTTCCCTAGCTATGTTGGTCTTCTGATTGTCCGGTCTCATTTTTTTTTTTTTGAGGCATAGCTCGTCATTAGAAAAATTAGGCTTCTAATTCGCACTCTTTGATAAGGCACGGTTTCGCTGCAAGGATTGCATACTTTCGTATGCAATCCTATATCCGTTTCCAAATAGCAGATTGACACAAAAGAACGTTCTGCATTCGTTACTACTTAAAATAACAAGCGCTCTACACATATTTTATACTTCAAATAACATAGGGTTTTCGCGACAGGAAGAGTAAAAATACGTTCTGTTTATCAGATTAGCTGTTCTAGTATTTTATTTTAATACAATAAAATACTACATAATAAAGCTCCACAATAATATACATTAGTGAGTATTGTTATACTAAAAATACAATAAAATACTACATAATAAAGCTCCACAATAAAATACTATAAAATGCCACGATGCTGCTCCACAGCACTTTAATTGAAAATAACGTATTAATGCGTCTATATTTATTTTTGCTCCATATGAAGTATGATTACATAAAATTGAGATGTATCAATGAATGAAATACGAAATTAGACCATTGAAGAATAAAAATTTGAAAGTTGTGAATTTGTTTATTGGTGTAAATGGGACATGGATGTTAAGTCAGATAAAATCCGGAAACTTGAAAATTTCGTCATCCTGGTGCGGGAATCGGATCCGCGTCTCGCGAATAGCGACCGAATATGCTAAACAGATTCACGCTTTCCAAATTTGTATTGTACAAGGGTGTAATCCTGTATTTCATTTATTGATATTCTGCGCCTCAGGGCAATCACGGAAATGAATTCCTAAACTCCAGATTCGCTATAAACGAATGCTGATTGCTTCGACTAGTAAATACTGTGATGCTTATATTCAAATTATTCGGAAACTTGGTCGCTCTGGGTGGTGTAGTGGGTAGCATACTCGGACGCTATCTGGGAGACGCGAGTACGGTTCCCGCTCCAGGACGATGAAATTTTCAAGTTTTTGGATATTAACCCCTTAACCGGCTTGAACGAATTAACTCGGGGTCAGAAAAATGAGCTGGTATCAGCTTGAATGAATGAATTCCCTGTCTAAGAAGTTGACCGAACGAGGCTGAAACGAGTGATCTTACCCAACAGAGAGCGTTGCACGTTTGAATCACTCGATCGTTTCTACCCAATGGCATTATGTCCGCGCTAGGGAAACTAGCCGTTCCCCATCGGGACTTCAGTCATGAAGCAGGGAATAAGGTAGAAGAACAGAAAATGCCAGAGAGCGATATCGAAGGAAAGACAAAGAGAGAAAAAGACAGATGGAGAGGGAGGGAGAGAGAGACAGGGAGACAGACAGACACGGGAGAGAGGTTCAGAGATAGATAGAGTTAGAGACAGAGAGATACAGAAAGAGACAGGGGAGAGAGACAGAGAGGGAGAGAGACAGAAAGACAGAGACAGAGAGAGAGATAAAAAGAGACAGAGATAAAGAGAAACAGAGAGAGAGAGAGAGAGAGAGAGAGAGAGAGAAAGAGAGAGACGGAGAGATGCAGAGACAGGGAGAAAAAGACGGAGTGACAGAGAGAGGTAATTTACAACCAGTGACAGCTTTGTGGTTGGTACATCTGAGATGAAGAGGTGAAAGGAATCTTTTTGCCAAAGCTTTCGTAAATCCAGACCTCTATGAGAATATATAGGTTTTGGAAGCGCAGAAAAGTGTGGACAGCATTTGGTCCAGATTCATCGGTCGCTTAAAGGGTTAACTGACTTAACATCCATGTCATATTTACACCAATAAACGGATTCACATCTTCGAAATTTGTATTGAAATGTAACTAGTTGCATTAGGTTATCCAGATAATTGGCTAACGGGAATAACCTTGTGGAATTTTGAGTTTTGCTTCCTGAAAGAACGTTTTACATGATAAAGCTCCACAATAAAATACTGTAAAATAGTACGATGGTGCACCCACAGCACTTTAATTCAAAATAACGTATTAATGCGTCTGTTATTTATTTTTGCTCCATAGGAAATACGATTACATAAAATGGAGATGTAATTAGTTGCATTAGGTAATCCAGAAAATTGGCTACAGGGAAATAATCTTGTGGAATTTTGAGTTCTGCTACGGGAAAGAACGTTTTCTATTCAGGGTAACGATGGAGCAACGCAGCTGTGAGAGATTATCTTTCAGAGGTTGGACGCACTTATTTTTGAACAAATTTGCCAAAAGTTTGTTTTGCGTAGTTAAGGTACTTCTCCCATTGATGACTTTGGAAAATTAATTCTGTATCTATCTGAAAAGCGTTTCCGTTTCGTATTCTCAAAATCGGGGAAATTTGACGCTTCTTCAAAGCCAAAGAAACTAGCAAGAGCCGGTGTTCCGTCGCACTTCGTCATTCCCCATTATGAATTTAAATGGATCAATTTATACCAAGCAAAGCTTGGAATGCACTTTTCGGTATAAATTTGCAGAACCAGAAAAGATTAGCCGAAAAACGATGGCTGTAAATCTGGAAGAGAGAGTGTGTGTGAAACGCATCAGCCGTGCTGGGCTTTGCCTAAACGTCACATGCTTCGAATCCGTGTCCGCATAAAATAAAACCAATATCCAGTACAAAATTAATTTCCCAGAGTCAATAAGGCAGGATTCTTCAAAGCAATTCTTCCGGCGATTTCTTCAAAGTCAAGTGCATACAGCTCACAAAAAAGTATGGTAACTTTTTTCACTACTGTCATTCCTTACTTGAGGTAAAAAAAAAGAAATTGTAGGTAGGCTTAATTCTGTATGAGCCGTCAGTTTGGAACGTAGGACTACGACTTGCAGATCGGAGAGTTGAAATGAGCTAGTCGAGTATGGCTTCAAAGCGTTTATTTAAGTTGTTATAGCCAACATAGGTCTATGATACGAAAAGTAGCTTACGTAATTTTTACAAATAATGCTGGATACATTGCGAACACAAAGCAGATACACGAATTACCCAACGTGGTGCTATGTCTTCTTGGGCTTATTACATTCGTCTTCACATGCTCTTGCCTCTCGTTTTGATTTTCTCCATTTTTGCTTGCGTTCATTCTGCGAATTCCGCGGCATTTTCGAAAAGGTTAACCCTTTCACACGAAAACAATTTAAAATGTTTTTAGTTTAAATCACTGCGATATGTTCTTTATATATTTGAATAGATCTCGTCGAGGGCTTTAAAATGATACCACGCACAGTCGTTTTGCACTCACGGTTGTCCCGATAAACCGCGATATTTTCAAAAGCGTTCACCGGTTCGCAAGAAATATTTTAAAATGTTCAGTTCAAACCACTGCAAAATGTCCTTCATATATTTGAATAGATCTCGTCGCGACCTTAAAAACGATACCACGCACAGTCTTGTTGCGCTCACGGGCGCCGAGATAGACTGAGTCAAACGCACGGCACCCCCAAAAATATTGCATCATCTCTCCCGCGCACAGGGAGCGAAAGGGAGCGTCGCGCGTACGATAAATTGCGCAGTACGCAAATTCGACTCCATGCTGCTTACGAATATGCTAACACGATTAGTGTGCGGCACGTATTTTTAACGCTATAAGGATTTCAGTTGGCACCGATTTTTGTCACAGGCGGTCAGTCGTAAGTCGCCCCGTACTATACGTGGATTTAGACGTAGTCCTACGTCAAAAAAAAAAAATAAATAAATAAAAAGAAGTGGTGCCTCATGATATTCGTCGCAACTGGTGAATCTGGGGCTCCACAGCACGTCTCTGACCATCCAATAGATAGCCTTGCACTAAGACATTTTCGGTTTTTGTTTGTTTTCGTAGCATCCAGATTAACACCTAACGTTGTTGTTTTGCACTTTCATTATAAAACTTGCAATTCTTTTTTCTTGAATTGCATTTAATATCCTTGTCTTTCCAGAAAAAATACTGAGTTTGAATGTATGCACTTGATCTAATGTCTTCTTTTTGCGAAGAATGTAAATACTGCTCTTGAATATAAATACGTAAATGTTTGTTATAGCGGCACGTGTACTTATGCGAAACGTAAATTTTTCAATCAGCATTTTACCTGCGGAATTACGTGTAAACGCACTTTTACTCCGGCTAGCAGCAGAACTGCGCATTACGGAAAAGTAGAAAATGTTCACGAAATGATCCTCGCGGTCGACGCAGTCCGACACAAAAATAATTTATCAGATGAAAATTTTAGAACGTATTTTTACTCTTGCTGTCGCGAAAACCGTATGTTATTTGAAGTATAAAATATATGTAGAGCGCTTGTTATTTTAAATGGTAACGAATGCAGAACGTTCTTTTGTGTCAATCTGCTATTTGGAAACGGATATAGGGTTGCATACGAAGGTATGCAATCCTAGCAGCGAAACCGTGCCTTATCAAAGAGTGCGAATTAGAAGCCTAATTTTTCTAATGACGAGCTATGCCTCAAAAAAAAAAAAAATGAGACCGGACAATCAGAAGACCAACATAGCTAGGGAAACAGGATACAATCAAACCTCGATTTAACGAACTTGGTACGTAAAATCCAGGAATTCGCTAAATCGAGGAAGCCTTTCGAATGAAACATTCAAATTAAGCTACTGTTCACAACTGAATATATACGCAAGCAGCTAAGTTCTTTTTCTTTCAGTGAAATTTAATTTATGTATAGTACTTTTATTTACAAAATTTATTATCAAAAAGGTTATAATACGTACACATTTACTTTGCATATCAAATTACATAATCCGTAGATATTAGACTTAAACATGCAGCATCAAAATTTAAGCGCTCTTTTAAATTGTGAGAAAAATATGACAGCTGATTTTTTCGGAGCATTTAGCTTCTTAAATAACGACTTCAGTATTATAAACTGCATGAAACAGAACATCAATTAGTGTAAATTAACCTGAAAAAACAGAATACGATGCATTTAGTCCCATCTGTTCATCCAAAACACCATGAAGGAATCACATTTGGCAGGTACGTATATTTGCGTCACGACAACATAATCGGAAAACACAATACCTGATGAGGCAATTTCATTCCATTCTGCAAAATTGTCATCCTCAAAATTATCAGCACGATTTTCAGCATTGGACCTACTTTCTTCTTGTTCACAACCTGAGAAGCCTGATTTATTAAAGCAGTTTTAGTGGTATCTGTCGTAACTGCATTCCACGACTGTCACACGAAATGCGTTGCATCGAGAATGTTAACTTTAACTTTGGATGCATCTTCTTTTGCATGGATAACAGAAGGTACTCTTCACGTGAGAAACTTTCGATAATGGGAATTAAAAGACCGAATGACAGCGGTTGCGATTCCCCACTAGTACAATTGTTGGGAAAAAATGACTTGAACAGTTTTCAGATTGTTTATCTGAGGATGTGCGGAACACTGGCCAATGAATAAGAGTACTTTTCTCTTTTTTGCCTACATCCAAGTATCCAAGGCTTCTGCATAATTTTTGAATAAAGCTGGGGTAAGCCACGAGTTTTTACTTGCGTCATATTTGGTGGGCAAAGATTTCACATGCTTTTTTTTTTTTTAGATTGGAGGTTTAACGACCACCGTGAGCAACTCAATGGGCTATAAGTAGTCGCCCGTCCCTAATTTAGGTTCACTGGTTCCAGGGAAGGGAGAGAGCCAGTGCCGTAAGACAAACAAAACCGGGATTCGAACCTGGACCCCTTTCGGACGAATGATCAGAGGCCATCGCTTAGACCACTGCGCCACCGGGGCGGCCGCATGCTTTCGAAGCAACATAGTTTAGCAGATTTGCCTATACGTAATGGCTGCAATTTTTCTGGCCCGTTTCCATTGACAGCTAGAAGAACAGTGATACTGTCTTTTCATTTCTTTCCTCCATGGCAGGTGTAATTTCGGAAACACAGTGTTTTACTTAGCTGCAGGTTATAAAACAGTCCAGTTTCATCAGCATTAAAAATGTCACACAGCATGTACGCTTCAATAACTTGTGGTTGCTGTTCATTTTTCCACGTTTGTGCCGTCACAGAATCAACACTTTTACTTTCTCCGAATAGAGCGCTATACACTATGTTATGTCTTATCTTAAAACGATAAATTCGTCCATTTGATGCGGTGAATACCTTTATTTGGAGTCGCTGGGGAAGATGAACTGTTTTTCCCTTCAGGAGTGGTCCACTAGTACGCAAATTACCAGCCCGTGTTTGTTGGAACCAAGTGATAAGAGCGTTTTTCAACTCATTCAGGTGCGATGCTTTCATAGATTTTTTCTTACTCGAAAATTGCCCACACTCTGATGCACAGCTTTCAATTTCTTTTCTGTTTTTCGCCATGGTACTCAGCTTTGACTTGGAAATTCCGAGTGTCTGTGCTACAGCAGTCTGTGATCCTGGGTTCACATCAAGTTGCGACAAAATGTCCGCTTTTTCACTGACTGAAAATCTACTGCTGGATGATATCTTCTATACACTCAATCCACTGCTAATTGGTCTCTTCTATAACTTTCGGCCATCAGAATATCTCTTCCAAATCACTCCAGCATGCTTTCGAATTTCGTCCACTCATAGATTTTCTGCTTCTGGTTTCTCTCCTGCCCCAGGGTGAAATTCAATCTAATGCCTCAGTTGTTAAACGGCAGTAAATTCTTCTAGCAGTATATCCAACTCATTGCCATTTGAGAAATCTTTAACGATCTTCTTTAAAGTGTAAAACACATCAAACAAAGATCTTCGCTCTTTCCACTTTTATAAGTGAGTCACGGAAAAATTCTCATTGGCCGCCACCGGAGTCGAACCCAGGGTCTTCATGTTACGCGCCGGATATGCTTCCGCTACACCACAGCGGCCTCGAATTCCTCCGAACTCACAAACGTAACTGCCAAGCCAATTTGGCAGGTTGCTTCTTGGAGCCCCGCACAATGCTGGGGATTCACCAAAGATGGTAAGCAGCAACTGAAGAAATAATTAGAAGGCGAATGAATAATTAATACAGACATTTAACGTGGGCCAGGAACATCAAACAAAGATCTTCGCTCTTTCCACGTTTATAAGTGAGTCACGGAAAAATTCTAATTCTTGGCAGTTAGCATGTGTGAGTCTGGAGGAATTCGAGGCCGCTGTGGTTTAGCGGAAGCATATCCGGTGCGTAACTGGAAGACCCTGGGTTCGACTCCCGGTGGCGGCCAATGAGAATTTTTCCGTGACTCACTTATAAACGTGGAAAAGAGCGAAGATCCTTGTTTGATGTTCCTGGCCCACGTTAAATGTCTGTATTAATTATTCATTCGCCTTCTAATTATTTCTTCAGTTGCTGCTTACCATCCTTGGTGAATCCCCAGCATTCTGCGGGGCTCCAAGAAGAAACCCGCCAAATTGTCTTGGCTGTTAGCATGTGTAAAACACAACGATGAATTAAGTTTTCAAATGATTTGAGTAAAATCAATTTTCAAAATTGTACTTGAAGCGTTTTCTAGAAAACTGCGAAACGTGGTGATGGTATTCAGGAAATTTTCATAAAAAAAAGAACAACAACAACAAAAAACATTACATCACACACAGTCGAGTCACATTCAGAGATGGACACGGGTCACTGATCAATGGGTCAACGGGTCGACAATTTCTTACGGGTCCAACGGGTCGGGTCAAGGTGTTTCTGACCCGATTTTGACCCGGTTTTGTTCCCGTTTTATATTTGAAAAGAGAAAAATATATTCCAAAGAAAAATGCGCGTTGTGGAATTCTGTAGTCTATACTGGTCCCCACGGAGTGAATAATGATTTGCCATGCAAAAATATTGTCGTCTCTTTCTTAAATCAACGAAGATTTCCACCGACCGACATCAGACACACCGACACCATATCGTAAAAAGATACTTCCTTTGCGTTCTTTTACAGTGCGATTGTCCAGAGCAAGGCACAGGAAAACCCCATTCGCCTGCTTCTCAGCTGATTCACTCTCTCCCTGCGAAGTTCACTGTATGACTAAGAGTTACTTTTCACATTGCATCTTTTATGTTGAGCATTCAGAGGTTTCCGATTGATGTGCTAACATCCCGTTCTCATGACATGTCATGTCGAAATTAACTCCTTATTTGTTAATATGGATGGATTTAATATTAAGGAGGTTGAGAAAGGCATCGAGGCCAACAAATACGTGCTTGTTGAAAACCACAAGGGGAAGAGTGAATGCTGGAAATTGTTTCGTCTCATTAAGGAACCGGTGGATAATTCTGTCTTGATCGGTCTTGCTTGTTGTTCAAAGTGTGGAAAGTGTATAATTACAAAGAAAGATGTCGACGGAGTAATAAAAGATTATGGAACCATAAATCTAACGGACCGTATGAGAGTATGCGCACCTCCATCAAAGCGTGTAAAGAGTGAAAAATCGAAATACATTTAAAAAAATACATTTGTGCATCGTAAATAATGATTCCCATTTGTAATATATTCCATGATCAAGGTCATAGACAGCCATTACTTCTAGATTACGCAAAATAGTGGCACAAAAATGGCACTAAAATTTAGCAAGTAACCAAATTTTACTATTAAAAAAGGATATCAGTTATTAATTATCAAGCAGTTATTGGGATGAATTTATATATTGCGTTGATATATATATAAATTGAGTTTCGAATTTTTAGTTTAAAGCAGATTTGTCTGGGTCAGTTACGGGTCCGGATCGGGTTGAATCGGGTCCAGTTATGGGACGTTCAGGTCCGAATTTTTTTATCCGTTTCCAACTCTGGTCACATTATTGTGACCACCTCCTACTTTTGATATCAACAGCGCGTAGCCAATGAAGGAAGGCCCGTGTCGTGAGCTGGCTTGGAGGGTATGTAAGGTGTGCTGTAGGCATTCTGAAAAAATATCACTCGTTGCTGTCACGAATAAAAGAAGCGATTTATCAGTTTTTCAAAAAGCGATGGTTATCGGCTTTCGGGCCAAGGGTGGCAATATTTTTGAAATAGCGCATTTTGTGAACTGTTCGCGTGCTGCTGTGGTTAAAGTGTATCGTGAATGGAGAAATGACACCATTGCGAATAAGCGAGGTGAAAACTGCGGAACACCACGTGCCATTGATTTGAGAGGTGAACGTCGGCTGCGGATATTTCGTTTGGGCCGATCTACATGCCACAGTGGAACAACTCACTCACTGTGGCATTCACTGGGTCCACTTATACCTGTGGAAGGCACTATGGACGAACCGAATTCGTTATGAATCCATCTTTGTAGACCAGGTACATCCATACATGATGATTGTCTTCCCTGGGGCGGATGGGATCTTTCAGCACGACATTGCGACTTGTCACACAGCTGGAAATGTCCGAGAGTGGTTAAAAAAGCACGAGGAAGACTTCAAAGTACTTCCGTGGCCCCTAACTTCCCAGACTTAACTCCAATCGAGCATCTGTGGGACCACCGCGATCGTGTTGTTCGCTCTATGTATCCCCCACCACCCACCCTTTAGCAGCTGTCAGATGCGCTGCAGTCAGCATAGCTCCACATACCTGTGAACACCTTCTAGCACCTTATTCAGTCCTTCCAGGCGGTCTAGCTGCTGTCCGTGCTGCATACTGCTGTTACTCTGGATATTAGGTGGTGGTCACAATAATGTGACTCGACCGTACATGTAAACTACAAATTCGTTGGCCTCTGATCATTCGTCCGTAAGGGGTCCGGGTTCAAATCCCGTTCAGGCATGGATGTTGTGTTTGTCTTACGGCACTGGCTCTCTCCCTTCCCTGGAACCAGTGACCCTAAATTAGGGACGGGCGACTGCTTATAGCCCATTGAGTTGCTCACGGCGGTCGTTACAACTCCAATCAAAAAAAAAAAAAACCTACAAATTTTGAAGATGTTTCTTAGGGAAAACCCCCCAGTGAAGGGACCATGAAATTCTAGGGGAGGGGGGTCCGAACTCCGGTGACCCCTACCTTCCCGCGCCCAAGCCTCTCCCCCATTTTGTGCTCAGGCTATTGTACGCGTACATTGTGTTACCGTAACTAGTATGGGCGTCGGTGGCTTAGTTTTCAGGAGGGGGCAAACACAAATTTATTTGCAAATAACATATGCAAATTTATCCTGTGCCTTCTTGTCATCTAACCTGTTTGAACACACGCTCAACATATAAATTCACTGGAAAGTAGATAACCTCAAAACTGCATAAAATAAATGAATAAATAAAATTATGCAGCGTGTGAGGACAATGAGGAAATTTCTCTTTCTTTCGATCCTTTTTGGCCATTGGTGTCACGTGCGTTTCGAAACCTCAGAGACAACTTAATTGGTCATCAAAAGCGAAAAAATACCTTGTAGACAAATTTCTTAGAAAAATTTCGAGACGTACAGGGTGGGTGTCCGAAAAATAGCTGGACACTGAAAGTAACACTATGTCGAATTGGTTCTTACAGTAGGTGTTGAAAATTGGCCCAACCGACGTTCACACATGTCTGCACGCGCTTCTGCCAGTTGGTGAAAACGTTTCCCAGGGTATGTGGTGTGATTTGTTGGATGTGGATCGTTCTTAAAGTGTATGCGGATTACCAGCGTACACCTTCCCCTTCAGTGCTTCCCACAGAAAAAAAGTCAGACGGTGTTAGATCCGGTGACTCGGCAGGCCTTCCTCCCCGGGAGATGATGCTATTTCCGAAGAATTCCTCAAGAAGCTGTATCGATGCGCCAGTGGTGTGAGCAGTTGCACTGTCCTGCTGGAACCATCATTCGTTGATTTATATTTCAGTGAGTTCGGATTTGAGTGTTTGGATAATCTGTGCACGGTATCGTTCTGAGGTAATGGCTTCACTGAAGAAAATGGGCTCAACAATGCGCGTACGAGTTATGGCATACCAAACACTGACCTTCTGCTTGTGGAGAGGCATTTCTTTAAATTCGTGGGGATTTTCAGTACTCCACAGACGAGTGTTTTGGCTGTTGATGTACCCGCACAGGTGGAACCCTGCCTCATCTGTAAAGAAAGTCACGTCCAGAATGTTCTCACCTTCTTCAGAGAGAAACTCTTGGAAGTACCACCTGCAGTACCGAACACTGGCCTCGTGGTCTGTATCTTTCAGTTGGTGCACGACAGATACTTTGTACGGGCGGAAACACAACTTCCTTTTCAGAATATCGTGAGCTGTACTCTTTCTCACATTACCTTGTTGTGACAGCCGTCCCACCGACTTGTGTAGACTCATCTGTATCCTGTCCTGGAAATCCTGAACGGTCTTGTCTGCCGTGGATGGCCTACCAGGGCGGGATGTATCCAGAACACTGCTACTTTTCCGAAATTTCGCTATAAGCTGACGCCTTACGCTGGGGACGTCTGCAGCACGAAATTTCCTAGCGAACTGCTTTTGTACTTCGTTTGTGTACTTGTCGTCATGGCGAAACACATGTTCCACCGAAACCACTCTCTGTTCAACCGTCAACACCATTGTCCTTCTGCTGAGAAGAGTGATCAATCGACACGTCCCCTCCGTCAACCAAGCTCTCGGGAATGACCTTCGGTAGGAATGACAGCGGCGCGCTCCTCGGGGTGGGAAGACATGTATGTTAAAAGACACAGAGCACTTCCACGTGGAGAGTCACTTCTACTGTAATTCCATTCAAAATTTCTTTGTTACTAGACGAAACCCGTAGGAATCGACGATAAGTTTTTTTTTTTATTGAAAATAATAAACTCATTTGAAACAACAAATGTAAACTTTATTTAACTGACGAATTCATTCACCCTCTGCAGTAAAGTCCAGGTTCGTGATTTTTTTTTTTTTTTTGTGTGACTGAAGATTTAACGACCACCGTGAGCAACTCAATGGGATATAAAAAGTCGCCCGTCCCCTAATTTAGGGTCAGTGGTCCCAGGGAAGGGAGAGAGAGCCAGTGGCGTAAGGCAAACACAACATCCATGCCTCACCGGGATTCAAACCCGGACCCTTCACGAAGGAATGATCATAAGCCAACGCTTGGGCTATATATATGCAGTCATCCGTCCCTAATTTAGGGTCACTGGTTTCAGGGAAGGGAGAGAGTCAGTGCCGTAAGACAAACACAACATCCATGCCTCACCGGGACTCGAACCCGGTAGACAAAACCCGTCTAAATCGACGATAAGTTTTTTTTTTTTTTGAAAAGAATAAGCTCATATGAAACGCTTATTTACATCTTTGCATAATGGGAACCGTCTAACCTACGTGAATAAAGTGGATCGAATTATGCCTCACCGGGATTCGAACCCGGTAGATGAAACCCGTCGGAATCGACGAATAGTTTTTTCCCCCCGGTAGACGAAACCCATCGGATTCAACAATAAGTTTTTGTTGTTGTTGTTGTTGTTTTTAAAAGAATAAACTCATATGAAACGTTTATTTACTTCTTTACATAATAGGAAACGTCTTATCTACGTGATTAAACTGAATCGAATGGATGTTAAATTGCATATATACTTCACACAGTCCAATGGCACAACGCAATCAGGTCTTCGAGTGTTCGCTGTTCCGATTAGAACTTTCAAACAAATTCCTGCTAGCGTTGTTTTGCAAAACGGTTCGCTGCAAAGAGGGGCTTCGGGCTATCTGTCTCCCTCCATACTTCCACCTTCAACAGCGCGTGAGTCACTCGCAGGCAATCGGATGTCAACCGCACGCTTCTCCCATTGACTTTACATGGGAACTTTGACGCCCCACAACGCCCGAACCGTTACCCCAATCTCATTTTACTCTTCGACTGGCACATCTACAGGGTAAGACCTTTATTTTGGTACCTCAACCATATGTTTACGTTCAGCCGTTCTCTCATAACTGGTCTTACAGTAAGAAACCTTCTAGAATTAATATATAGATTACATAACTGCAATTCATACATTCAGTGCACACTCATTATTCGGACACCCTGTATTTGTTCAGCCGTGAATAACTGCTGTAGAGGATGGTATGATTTCCATTTCTTCACCTTTCGTTCTTTTCTACGCTATAACGCATGTACGATATTCTCCAACATGCAATAGGAAATTTCCTTATTACTTTCTACTGGAAATGTTCACTGTTTGTACTGGAAATTCCTAAAGTCTTTTTAAATTTTTACTGCATACGCGTGCATCCTGAAGTTCCACAGAAAAATGAGCAATTAGAGAGAGTGTTATCGCTAAAATCTCTGTGGTACCTTTGAAAAACACAAAGGGCATAGTCGGATTTCTAGGAGAGTGTAAATGCCCACTCTTGCACCCTCCCCCATATATGGGTGCCCATGGTAAGAAATCAGGTACTTGAAGTATCGTACGGGTGACTGTACGACGTCTGTGTTTCAGTCTGTGGAGTTCTTAAGACATAAGCAATGATAGCTATCAAGGGTAAATTTTATATTTATGTAACCTGGACATCCATATTTATCAGAAGTGAAATTCAGTAGCCATTTTAGAGATAGTGTATTGTAATCATTTTCCTCCATTTTTCCGCCTTTCTGATGAGCTGGGCAACGAACTATCAAAGTGTGCTCTTTTTCACTCGTCCCTTTAAATGAGGAGGTGTTTGATTTATGGTTTCGTGGATGTGAGAAAAGGAAAACTGGACATTATTGCTCTTCAGCCTTCCCAGGCGAGAGAGTAAGAAGAGGGGACAGCGAAGCCAATTAAAGAACTTTGCGTTTTCAGAGAGAAGGCATTTTTAACGAGTGTCCGCGCTTACTTGGAAAGCGTTAGTCTTCACTCTTTGGCAGGGGACGACTTTTTTGGGGGTGTTTTCTCAGCAAGAGGACGTGAGACTCGGTTGCCGGGGGATTCGTTGTTAAGGAGGCGAGAGAGGTGGTGTGAAATTTCGCCGGTCAGTGAGGGCGATCAGTTTGTTGATGATAATAGAGGAAAGGAGATCAGGACAATGCTTTAAGACATTCTCCATAACATCTGAATAAAAGTCTTCCTCACTGCAAGAGCAAAGCTTAACTTTAGTCGTGTTTATTTATACTTTATTTATCTGCTCAAATATGGAGAAATACGAGTTAAACCCCGATACAGAACATACTGCAAACAAAGCATCAAACGAACCCTTCACACAGGGCGCTGTAACAGGGTTCAGCACCAAGCCCTGTAACATTTATGAGTTTTGTGAAATAGTACTGTAAAACAATGTATTTCACCTTTCCTTAAAGATAACTGAGCCATTGTGAGTTTAAAAACATCTCAAATTCTGAAACGTTCTGTTGCACCGGAAAATCACGATGAAAAAAAAATATGTAATTTGTAATGAAAAAAATAAATTCTTACTAACCTGTTAAGAAAAATGATGAGCGACAAACGAAAAATACTAATTCACCCGCATTAATAGCAAAAACCATTTCGTCATTAAGCGATTAGTGTTCAACCTGATACTTGACACCTCTTTATGCGGCTTCCTGGCACAACGTATAGCACGCGGGCATAAGTAAAAATAATCTGTAATTGTCAAAAATGGGAATTTTGCGAAATTTCTGTGTAAAAACCCGAAACGGACTCATTCTAAAATAAACGGAATCACTGCAAGCCGGGTGGCGAGTGGCCTAAGCGCTGGGTAATGACCATTCGTCAGTGAAAGGGTCCGGGTTCAAATCCCGTGCAGGCATGGATGTTGTGTTCATCTTACGGCACTGGCTCTCTCCCTTCCCTGGGACCAGTGACCTTAAATTAGGGACGGGCGACTGCTTATAGCGTACTGAGCACGGTGGTCGTTAAACTTTCAATTAAAAAAAAAAAAAAAAAAAAAAAGAGTTTCTGATTGCAGAAAATCCTTCACAATACGGAAGTAAGAAGAAACGGGGACTTTTAAAGGCGAAAATCTACCGGCAACTTTGTTGCATGTTATTTTTAGAAATTTTCCATGAGTTCACATTGCTTATAATTTTCAGCGTATTTGAGTGATTGGCGTAGATTTTGCCTGTTTCGACATCAGTTTTTGGAAGTATATAGTGAGTGTTTGTTCCTATTTTTGTGTTCCCCTTCAAGAAGAAGATCTTTACATTCTTTTAGCTCAGCTCCCAAGTCGGTGAGTTGCATATTTTGTTTGCATTCAGCGTTTTATTATTTTCGATCAAGCTGATCGATCCTTAAGTTAGTCCTCGCCATTTTCAATGGCAGGCACTGAGAAGGGTGATGTCCACGCCCACATCAGTGATGCTCATTCAACCTCCTCCTCCTCCTCACTCTCAGGAGACCAATCAGCATTTATGCCTGTCGGAGACGTCATACGCATTCAAGATGTGACGCGCGACTCCTCTGCAAAAGCTCAAGCTGATATCCCTGTCCAGGAGAGTGACGTCACCTTGACGCACGTCCCTGATTCATTTGCCGAAGCTATGGATGTGACCGATTGCACGGTTGCGCTGCCTTCTACTTGCTCAACTAAGTTTACCAAGCCGCTACCAGCAATCACCACTGTGTCGTATCCTTCCGCTGCCAACTCTATGTCTCTCACTTACTCCAAAGTGACCTCCGGAACAAGAGTTCCTTCCAAGTTTATTGCTCTCGTTTTTCCTGACTCTTACGTCAGTGTTGAGGGTAGTTCTGCCACCATCGATATCCCAGAGGATTCCCCAGCCGGGAAACAATTTTTCTCCACAATGGATTTCGGTGTCTGTTTTGATGCATTACCAGACACGAAACTCAAGGAATATAGTATTGCCCTAAAAAAGATGCTTCCTACAGGAGCTTATATCACTCATATGGCTCGAAGGCCACGGGGCGTATTAGTGTATTTTTGCCCGTAAAGAACATGCAGACCTTGTGATGACTGCTGGCTTATCCATCAAAGATGTGCATCTTCTGGCTGAACCTGTCGCGCAGCGACCTATCCAGGTCACTTTCCACCCAGTCCGCGCCTGAAGTCTCAGATGTCGCTCTATGCACTTTACTCAGCAAATTTGGCCGAGTGGTTGGACCAATAACGACCCTTTAGGCGGCGCCCAGAGATCCCGATGACAAATCCATTGCAGGGTTTCGTCGAAGTGCCCGTGTCATATTTCCGTCGAACGATCATCTGCTTGCGTGCCCGAAGATCCTAACCGTACGGTGTGGACAGCAACGTCGGAGAATCGACGTCATTACCTCCTTGCACTGCACGCTTTGCCATGGCGAAAACCATCTTCGCGTGCACTGCCCACATCAAGTTCCACCGACTCCGACTGGTGCTCCTACAGGTACTGTTCCTACCTCGAAGCGTACTACACCATCTACTTCAGCACAGCAGGCCTCGGAGCCAAGATATGATGAAAAAAGTCCGCTTACAGACGTTGGTCAACGCAACGCTCCCACAGCCGCTTCCTCTTTTTCACTAGAGGACTTTCCTACAATTGCCTCCTCACTCCCGCAACGTCGTCGCTCCACCACTGAGTCCCTTTCAGAGGGTTTACAACCAGCTATTACCACTGGAACCTCCGAAACAGCTGATGTGGAGTCCGTTGGTCCAGAGACGCAGTGTGAGGATGAGACGACCGAGCCTCCACTGAAGCGCCGCGGCTCTGGCCGCACCAGGCGAGTAGCGAAGAAGCAAAACTCTACTTCACCTCGTTCAACCTCCCTCTCCAGCAGTTCTCCTTGACCTACCTCGCCAGCCGAAGTCTCCTTTCCCACGGTCGAAGAGTTTGCTGCATTTCTCCATACAGCCAATATACCTCCCGTACCACTCTCATACATTGATCTCCATACATACTTAACGAATCCGACAAGCTACGCAATATCGCGTGCCTTAGCAGTCAAGAATCCATCGCTTCGCCAACTTGTGCCGGAGCAGATCTTCAATGTGTCGCATTTCTGCCGCCAGAATGTCCCCACCCATCCGTGGGCACAAATTTTCTATAATCGTCTCAAGTCTTTTCCTCCAGCTCTGAACGATCTTCAGCTAGAGGCAAGGAACCCCACAATTCAAGATCGTGTCACTTAATTGCAGGGGATTTGCTTCCCCCTCAGCAACTCTCTAGCATATGAAGACCTCAACCCGTTGGGGGCTGATATTCTCCTCCTTCAAGAGACAAATTGCAAACCATCTACCGTCTATTTTCGATGGTGCCAGTGGAACTTTGTGTTTCATCACGCCTATGGACTAACATCTCATAGCGGTCTTGCCATCGGCATTAGTCATACTCTCAATTCTATTATCACATCCCTCTCTGTGCGAAATATTTGTCGAGATCTCTTACAGCATGCATCCTTTACCATCGCGTCTTCCAGATATCATTTATTCAATATCTATATTCCAAGCACTACAACACATTTATCAGTTCTCTTCACGCGTCTTCGCAGAGCACTCGACCGTATCCCATCGTCAGACCATGTTCTCGTTGGTGGGGATTTTAACTGTACCCTGGATCCTCTTCTGGATAGGTCTTCTACAAATAGAGAGCGCCGCCATGCCCTGGCGAACCTGCTCCAGACAGTTGTCACGAACAACGCTCTTCATGATGTACATCGGCATATTCATCCATGGTCGACTAATTACACTTGGAGCTCCTCTCATGCGTAAAATCCTTTCTTAGCCCGCCTTGACAGGTTTTATGCCTCCAGTACTCTACTTCCTGCCGTGACAGAATCGAGTGTGCATCCCACGGCCTCATCTGACCACTGCGCCATTGCCATCATAGTCCATACTGCACCTTTTAAACCCAGGATAATTCGCCCGTGGACATTTGATGATGCACTTCTCTCCGACCCGGCATTCTGCTCTTCGGTCCGGTCATTCCTGATTGACAGACGACCGCAGCTTCAATCTGCACTCTGCGGATTAAATTCTTGGTTGGAGATCAAGCAACAGCTCGTTCTGCATGTCCGAAACTACTCTTTCCAACTAAAGACACTCCAGAACATGCGCCTAGACTATGTTCGTTCAATGCTATCTATGCTCAGTCTCAGTGATCCTCTCTTCTCCTCCTTTCAAGAAGAGCTTCGATCTCTTCTCACTCCTCTGGCGCAACAAGCTCTCCGCCGACTTTGTTTGCAACACCTGACGCCGGATGCTCACAACTATGAGTTCCTGACGTCGGTGGAAAACACCCGACGAGCTTCGTCCATACTTCATCATCTACGCCTTTCTTCTGGAGAGGTATCAGATGAGCCGATTGCGCTTTGTTCCCATGTCCGTCAGTACTTCTCCATGAAGTTCAGTGAACCTCCTCAACCATCCTCTGCAGCAATGGATTCTCTCCTTTCTAATCTACCTCAGGTCCCCCCCCCATCTCGCTTCTTCTCTACTCCTTTCCCCTACGCCCTCTAAACTAAACACTACATTCTTTTTTCTGAATTCTAGTGCCGCTCCGGGTCCGGACGGCCTAACCTTTAGCTTTTATAAAACTGTTCTGCCTCTTCTTCTTCCGTTTCTCCTATCCGAATGCATACAACGTATGCATTCACAAATGCATACGTTGTCCGTTTCCCCAAAAAAGGTGATCTCCTTGACTTGGTGAACTGGCGCCCAATTTCCCTACTAAATCTCGACTACAAACTTTATACCAAGCTTCTTTCACAACGACTAAATCCCATCCTTACTTACAACGTATGCATTCACAAATGCATACGTTGTCCGTTTCCCCAAAAAAGGTGATCTCCTTGACTTGGTGAACTGGCGCCCAATTTCCCTACTAAATCTCGACTACAAACTTTATACCAAGCTTCTTTCACAACGACTAAATCCCATCCTTACTTACATCCTCTCCCCTAACCAGACTTACATAGTTCCCGGCCGTTCCCTATCTCACAACATCCATCTCCTGACTGATCTAATTCACCATGCGCGCTGCCGCTCTGAACCCCTCGCCTTCCTCTCTTTAGACCAACAGTCCGCCTTTGATAATATCTCCCACACTTATCTCTCCGCCACACTTCTCCGATTTGGATTTCCATCTCCGTTTATTTCTCTCCTCACCTCCCTCTACCAGGACGCCAGTTTCCAGGTCAAGTTGCCCACCTTTCTTACAGCACCAAACTGCCCACTCTCCGGTCAACTTTTCGCTATAGCCTTAGAACCTTTTCTCCGCTCCGTTCAACGCTCCTTTCAAGTAACATTGCCGCCACTCATCGCCCGCACGAGACACCATGTCACCACTTCCGTGGCGTATGCAGACGACGTTACCTTCTGTATACGCCTGGATTCACAGTTCTCTTTTGCTCCAAAGTCTTTTCGCCGATTACGCCTCCTGCTCCGGAGCTGCGATTAATACAACCAAAAGCACAGGCCTGTGGTGCGGCTCATGGGTTGACTGTTTGGATTCCCCATGGGGAGCGCACTGGTCTTCAGCCTCTCAACGTTTCCTTGGCGTACATCTTGGCGTCCCAGGTGAAGCCTCCAGCACAACGTGGAATACCATCCAGCCACGTCTTCATCGGTTAACTGCGTTTTGGCGAAAAGCGCAGTTCTGCACTTCATATTTTCAACGTGCACGTCTTGCGCAAACCTATCTTCTCTCCATGTGCACACATTCCTGGCTTGCTACTAAATCCCCACTTCTTCGTCTCAATGATATCACTCGCTGCTTCACCTCAGTTATCTGGACCGGACACCACTGGCTCAGTGCCCCCAAGCTCAGCCTTCCTCCTGACCAAGGTGGCACTGGCCTAATTGATACACGACTGTACTATCAAGCTCTCCGGATTACTTCGTTCCTCCGTCTTCATACCTCACCTGTTGCCGACGCCGTTACCGCAAGGAATGTCATCACCTCTTCGAGCAACACTAATTTCACTTTCACTTCTTTCATTCTAATGGACCTCCGTACTAACACTCACTCTCGCCTTCCTCCTGTCTTACGGGAGACTCTTACCTTTCTTCGCTCTCTCCCGCTCACTCGATCCCCACCCGATTCCACCACTGAACTCCTTGCCGAACCCCTGTTCTTCTCCTCTCTTCTTCACCCCCCTCATCTTTCATGCTTCGCCTATCCATCTTGGCTCCGAGTCGGAGTTGTAACCGTCAAAGACCTTGTAACCTCAGATCTGTCCTGGCGACCCTACGCCAGCCTCCCACCTACCGTTCTACTTTCACCCTCCTCTCGCTCTGTCTATGACTCCCTACTCTCTACCATCATTGCTAAGTTTCCTCATCTCGCAACCACCACCGGCCTGACCTTTGTTCCTTCCGCCTCCCTCCCCCTTCCTTTCTTTCTTTCAGTCGGCAGATCTACACTACCACTATCCTCTCTTTCAACCTCAGTTCTCTATCGGTTACTTTTAAAATCCCACTCTCCTTCTCCCCTTCACATCCCTGATGTCTCCCAATCCTCTCTCACCGCTGTATGGTCTGCTACCCTTTCTCCTCTTTCAGCTCCTCTTGAAATAAACACTCACTGGCTTTTTCTCCACTGCCGTCTTCCCGTTCCTTCCATCCTCCACCGCATGACCATTCTTGACTCACCTCTTTGCCCCTTCTGTGCTCAAGAAGCTGATGTCTCTCACGTTTATCTACATTGTGTCATCCTCCTTCCACTACTCCATCTTGAATTTTCCATTGCTCAACGTTCAGCCACAACTGATCTTCCTTTCGATGCATATAAGACACTCCTCCTGCAGGTCTCTCCGCTAGTCAAGCTTCCACCCATCTGCTCATATATTTTCATCCTGGTGAAACATGTCATTTACGTATTTCATCAGCGCTACCGAGATATCTCATCTCCTTATACCATCCACCAAGCTTCTGTGGAACTACTGTGCCACTTTCGGGAGCGTCTCCTCTCAAGACTTCGTCTAGAGAACCTTGTGGCCGTCGCCCAACAGAGAGAACAACATTTCCGTTCCACCTGGTCTCCGGCCGCTTCCTGGTTCGCCGGCATGCCAGCGACGTTACAACTGACTGTCGGTAGTTTATAACCTCGTTGCTCCTAGCTCTGTTGAACTTCAGTTCAACGTGCATGCTCACCATTGGTTTTCGGAATCAAACTTCAACATACAGCTTATATCTTCTAACACATGTGAATATATATGCACCATACTGTACAAATGTATATAGTCTTACTTGTTTTCTCTTTGATTATAATTTTTTCGACCAGTACTAAGACATCGTAATTCCGTTTGCCTTAGGTTTCACGTTGTCTACTTTGTCATCTATAGTTCTCCTTTTGTACAGTACTTCATTATAATATTCTCGTTCTGTTATTTGTCAGCACTATAATATATTTATGCTTCGAGACGAAATGTTTCGACAATCTCTCTTATTGTTCTTGTGCAAAATGCCTGTACCTCTTACCACGAGGCTCCTTTGTGAATCAATACATCGTGCTGTATATAATGTACATAGAATTTTAGAGTCTGTATATTTTACCGTACAATATATGTACCAGGACGCCCATGTTCGCCTCCTGAACCCAACCTTGTTAATAAAATTGTGTTGAACTGAAGAAGCGCATATGCTCCAGCTTTGTCTGTCCGTCAACACGATAACTCGCGTAAAAATGGTTCGATTCCGATGAAATTTTAGTATGAAGTAGGGGACGAACTGGGGACGAACCATGTTGAAAATGGACGAAATGAGGTCAAAGGTCAGGATATACAAGCGGGATCCATTCCATTGCCCTAATGTGTCATAACTCGCGTAAAAATGGTTCGATTTCGATGAAATTTTAGTATGAGGTAGGAAACCACATGGGAACGAACTCTATTGAACATGGGTGAAATGGGGTCAAAGGTTAGGACATAGGAGCGAGATCCATTCCATTGCACTTATATATCACAACTTGCGTAAAAATGCTTCGATTGCGACAAAATTTTATCGTGTTGTTCCGGAAGTATACTGAACCGGTTCTGTTGAATATCATCGAAATGGGGTCAAAGGTCAGGGCACAGGATCGAGATTTATTCCACACCTATTATCTTCATAACTTGACAAAAAATGCTTCTATTGCGATAAAACTTTAGCATGTTGCTCCGGAGGTATACCAAACCAATTCTGTTGAATATCATCGAAATGAGGTCAAAGGTCATGGCATAGAAGCGATATTTATTCTACAGCCATTATCCTCATAACTTCAGTAATGATTTCTGGTATGTTGGAAAGCGTATCATAATCAATGCATTGCATTATTTTACTATCTTGTTATTACAGCAGTTGCCGCAGCAGTAGGGTTGGACATATTATCAGAGTAAGACTCCAGCCAGTGCAGTACATATAATCATTTAACTTCAAATACAGAATGTGTGCTAAGAACCGAAATTGAAGATTTTCCTATTGGCGTGTTTTTTTTTTTATTATTCCTAAGCTGCACCCACAGAAAGCCATTAGATTTCCGTCTAAGTATCGATGAACAAGATCTATAAGGCAAGTGATTTCTCTTTTTCTTTTTTTTTTTTTTTCTTTTTTTGATCAAGGAACGAAGTGCAGGTTACAGCGTGGTCCGAGACAGCAGCAGTGCCTTTCGAATTCGAATCCGGCTGAGCGAACAACGGTGATTCGTGTTATTGTTGTTGGAGGGCCAAGTTTCTCTCCGGTTCAGTGACCACGGGAGGTATGGTAGCGGTTGGCTGAATACATCCGTCGTCGACTCCGCAGGACCAAAGCAACAACAGACCACTGTCTTAGTCTCTTGTACCCACTTGCCGCGTGTTGGTCGCATTTGCTGCGAGAATTGATTCTCAGTTTGCCATTCAGATCTTTCGACACAAACTACGAATATCTCCTTGCTAACTATTGCCGTCTATTCGTGTCAAACAGCGCAGGGTGTCTTTAATCACTCCAAAGTGATCGCTGTATAAACATTGTGTTTCAAAGGTTTAATTTGGAAGCAACAATGTACACCGAAAGGTTTTTATTTCATCTGTTCCATTGAAAATGTTTGCATCTCATCGGATATAAACATCTATTACGCACTGAAGGTATGTATCTTTATTTAATAATTAAGCAGTCCCATATATACTGTGTAATATTACCCTCTTTTTATTCTCCTGTTTCTTTTCTAAATTATTTTTTCGTCTCATCGTAAGTAACGAAATATTCGTACTATTCCCTGTAATTTAAAATATATTTTGGAACGCCGTAAAAGATTTAACCACTTAAAAATTTCGCAATACATCAAAGTTATCCTATAAAAACAATGTGCTGACTTTCACCAGCTATCCTTGTTACCTAACTATTTCGGATATGAACACAGAGGAAATTAAAATCTTACTTCACGAAATAATTACTTTCTTTTAAATTCTCAAAAGCTGAAATCTCTTCTTCTAGAAGTTCACACATTCACGAAAGAATTGCGTTCCTTAAAATTCTGAAACCTGTTTCGGATACGAATGTAATATTCAAATTACGTTCAGATCTTTCATGAAAGAATTACATTCTTTGAAATTCTGAAATGGTATTGAACCAGTCGGTCTTTAATATTGAGACAGTTCTTTAGATTCCATGTGACTGTGATTCATGGTTCTCAACCCATATGCATACACACAGACACTGACTTAAATATGCATAAAAGATGCTACACCTTGCTAGTGCTACGTGACCGCGCCGCGTGTCCGAGTTCGAATCCAAGGTGACGTACAGTGAGTGCATGAAAGCACTAAAACCCCGGTTTGGTATTTAAGTACAGGTCGTAGATAAGATAAAAACCAGCATTTATATTAAAGATATGTCCGCATGTCCTTTTGTTCTAAGATATGTTAGAGGATCATTGGCATTAGTTCTCGAAAGTCGGTAAAGCAAGGTTAAATCAACCACATGATTTAATAAACTATAAATTAAATTCTTTACCTTTCAGGTAATAACCAAGGAAAATAACGTCATATATATATATATATATATATATATATATATATATATATATATATATATATATGCACTGTATGTAAAAGTAAATGTATATATATGCATATTGAAGGAATAGTAGAATTAATTTAATTTGGGCGATTAATTGACGAATATTTCAAAATTAAATAAACAGAAAAAAAAATAGCGCGAAAGAAATGGGGTGCTTCATTGATTAAATTTACGGGAAAACTGAATTAATGCAAAACTTTTGCAATATCGCTTTTATTTTTAAAGAAGTATTCATTAAATTACAGATTAAGTAATTCCTCCAGAATTCTAGTTGATGCAGGATGCTGCGGATTTTGATTGACTGCCAAAAACAGAATTCTGATTTCCCCAATTTATTGGGAAAATTTCGCAGAAATCTTTACTATCATTGTGTATGTTCTTTAAATTGATTAAATCAACGGCTGCAAAACGTTTAATTTACGGTTATTGAAATATAGTTGCTATATAAACCAATGTCTTTATATGTTTGGACAGCGATGTTGCTCTTCATCGATTTTGTCATGCGCTCCTAACGCTAAAGTTTGTATTACCATTAACTGAATTAAGGATGAAGAAGAGTGATTCGTTTCATCCTGCCGAAACATTAATCTGTTTGTATATAAATTAAATATTAAATGTTTAAGTTCAATGAAATCTACATAAATTCGACGAAATTATATCAAACAGTGATTTCTGAGGCATCACATTAGGACAATTTTGAAGGCTAGCCGGTATCAAGTAAGAACTTTTAATTGTAGATTTTTGCGCATGTAAAATTTATAGCATAAAATAGCAAATGCTGCAAAGCGCCGAGTGTTCCCTCTTAACTTCAAAGATTGTATTAAAGGTATTTCAAACTAAATATTAAACAGTTTAAAAACATATGAAATGCGAATGTAGAATTACAGAAAGTGCCAAAGTCGCTTGATATTTGTTAAATATTTAGTGTGAGCAGCGAATTGAATCCACTGAGCTGCATAATGAATAGACACTTTGTTAGGTATTGCCCCGTAGTGTTGTTGTGAAATGGAACATTTATTGTATCCTTTTAAATTACCGCTTCGCAGGAAGTCATTTTAAACAAAACCTTAACATTTGAAGCAATAATTATAGTTTAACACGAAATAGTGAGCTAAATATGGTTTGAATTTGAGTTATCTAAAACAGTGAAACACTGCATCAATTAAACAGTATCAAAGGTAAAACTTTTGAATTCATGCAAGCAGAAATCGCAGCCTTTGCTCCATTTTATTCAAATCTAGGAACAAAACGCCAGAGATCGAGAATTTATTCAATATCCTTAAATTCAAGAAATATGATGATAAATCCTCCCGCCTTACGTGGAATTTTTATGTTTAAAGAATCTTTAAGCGCAGATCTGGCGTGTAACCGTTATTTGGATTATTACATAATCTGTGCATGTTCCTTTCCATAAAGATAATATGGAAAGGAACATGCACAAATGCAAAGTGTGGGTATTCTGTATTTTGTTGCGTAAGTAATACAGTATATGCAAAATTTGGTGGAATGAAACTAAGTTTACATGTTAGGAAGATAAAGATCATATGCATCAGTGATATTAAAACACCTACGGACTTCTACTGAAAAAAGCACGTGCTTAAACTGGTAGATTGCCATCTAGAAGAACACTTTTACAGTGATAGAAATTTAAAAAATATACCAAAGCGTCATAAGCATCATTTCATCTGATTGAGTATGGTCTTGGCTGCGCTGGCCAAGACCATATTCAATCACATCAGAAGAAAATGCTTCGTGAAGGTAAGCCAAACCTAATGCATCGAATTAGAATTCTAAAATATATTGTAACTTCTGATTAATTTTGAAGTGCGTGTACAGGTGTAAGGTGCGGTCATTTAGGACTCAACTGGAAATTTTAAAGTTTCTGAGACGTGGTGACTTCGGAAGATTTTCAAAATTAGTTGGACTACGAGGACTTCACGGAAAAAAAACTTTAGGTAAACGTCACTTTCAAAAACACAATACTTAAAAATAAAAATTGGCTTTTTAAGGGGGGACACATCGGGATAGAAAAATATGTGAGGTATAAAATTCAGCTAACTTTGGAAGGTTGAATGAATTGTAAAAAGCACAATAGGCAGAAGGGGGATATTGCCGAAATAACTTAAAGAAATCGACTGTAAACGACAAAGAAGAAATTGCTGACAACTTGTACCTCTTGGCCACCAGTTCTCTTTTGGAGATGGTATGTGAAAAAGAAGTTAAAAATCAAAGATATTAGGTTGGTGCGAATGAAATGTCCATCGCGAACGAGCAGTGGAGACAGGCCCTCACCACAGTCGAATGGAACGACCCACAGGTGTGGCTAGTATTACGTCACAGAGTTACTATAAAGAGCTAGCACGTGTGTGAAAAACAAGGTTCAGACACCTCCTTCCTAAAATCCTCTACGTATGATCTCATCTGATCTGATCCGAAGAAGAAGGTGCACGCGTGGTTTGTTTGGACGTAACGTGGCTTGCAAAGGAAACATGCAGACGACGAATTTGAGAGTCATCTTCCTGTATGAATTTAAACTGGGACATTCTGCCGGAATTGCCGCTCGAAACGTTAAGAAAGCATTTGGGGAGAATGCAGCCAACGAACGAACCATTCGGCGATGGTTTGTGAAGTTTCGAAGCGGAGATACGGACCTGCAAAACGAAGGTCGTGGTCACCGACCTGTTGCTGTTTCTGAAGATGTTCTGTTACGTGTGGTTGAAGCGGACACCCCGAAAAACGTGTCGTGAGATAGCGGCAGAGGTAGGTGTTCACCACACGACATTTGTTCGGCGTGTGGCGGCGCTGGCTAAGGTCCAAAACCTGGGCATGTGGCTGCCGCAAGAGTTGACAACTGCCAACAAGACTAAGCGTTTGGAAGACTGCACGCCGCTGCTTGCCACGAATAAAAAGGAACCTCAACTGCATCGAATCGTCCCCTGCAACGAAAAGTAAGTCCTTTATGATAATCGGAAACGATCTGCACAATGGTTAAACAAGGAACAGACTGATGGACGGCATCCTAAGCCACCCCTACACACCAAGAACATGATGCTCCTTGTCTGGTGGTCTACAGCCGGGATAATTAATCGGAGTCTCTTTTCAAGAGACCAAACCATCACTGCGAAACATTATTGTGCTGAATTACACCAGATGCACCGGTAATTGCTGCAGAAACAACCGGCTTTGGTCAATAGACATGGTGTTCTTCTGCTCCAGGACAACGTCGGCCCTCATGTCGCACAACGAGCGATGCTGACACTAAGTGCCTTGGGCTATGAAGCACTGCCTAACCCTGCGTATTCTCCGGACTTGTCTCCGACAGACTATCATCTGTTTCGTCTCCTGGATCACTTCCTGTCTGGGAAACAGTTCACGACAGAAAACGAGGTTCAACGTGCAGTTGATGACTTCTTCGGGTCCCAGCCACAAGATTGTTTTTGTTCCGGGATCATGGCCTTGCCGAACAGATGGGAACTATGTGTCGATGCAGAGGGGCATTATTTTGCACATGTAAGTTGTCCTACTTTTACGTTCTCGCCGACCACGTGTGTTAGTCGTTTGCCGGACACTTCATTCGCACCGACCCAATAATATCCCTTGATTGGTATGGTTATTATTTATTAGAATGCCGTATTTTCAGTTCATATAGAACTTATTATCAACTGTGGCAGTACATTTGATATGTATGATCACAAGTAATTGCAATAAATAAACTTTTCTGTAGGTAATTCCACATAAGATACACTATTTGACGGATTCACATGTACTCAGGAAACGAAGGAATACTTAACTTTATTTTTGTTTTAGAGTTGAAAGACTGTCATGTGTACCTTAAGCCCTAGGTATCCGCTGTCCTTAGGATAAGGCTATTTATTCTAATGTAGAGATAGAGCCGTAGGGCAAAACCAAAGTGTATTGCTGATCAGATGCTGTAATCTGTGCCTAACTCGAACAGTTAGATAGAAGACCGCACCTCTAACGAATCGCCAGCCGAGTGGGAAAATTAACCATTGTATTTGAGAAGGATGGTTAAAATCATATTTTCAATTTTTTTAAATAATAAGTTTGCACACATTTTGCGAAAACTTTGAAAGGTGTCATTTTCCTACACATTGCAATTGTTATAATCATTCTAATGCGTAAGGACTTTCCGAAAATGACGTAAACCTTTAATATAATTCTGTGTTTAAGAGGACTATGACCTACTACAGAGATAAAGCAGGTATCAAGACGACAAATCTGCAGCGATACATACCGTCCGTGTAGCTTAGTTGGGAGAGCAACTTACTCAGGAGTTAAAGGGCGCGGGTTCGATCCCCGTCACGGACAATTTTTTGTTTTCACATTGGCGCCCGGACTTTAAAATGGATGTACTGTCCGATGAGTTCTTCGAAAAATGTGTGATGTTTGTTCCACACATCGTCTAGAATTAATAAAAATTCGTTCTTCGCTTCGAAAAAATAAAAACAAATAAGAGGGAGATGATGTGACGTACTGGAGAGATAAAACACGTGTGAAGACGACAAATCTGCAGCGATACATGCTATCCGTGTAGCGTAGTTGGGAGAGGAACTTACTCCGGGGTGAGGGAGACGCTGGACAGACAAATTTGTGTTTTCACAAGACATGTACGTTTAATCCTATTGTAAGTAATAATTTCATGCTGATTTTATAGATCTATGTACAATGATCATTAAACATAAGAAATAGAGAGCGCGCAGTGGCCTAAACGCTGGCTTCTGACCATTCGTCCGAGATGGTTCCGGGTTCGAATCCGGCTGAGGCATGGATGTCGTGTTTATGTTACGGCTCTGGCTCCCTCTGTTCCGTGGAATCCGTTGCCCTAAATTAAGCACGTACGACTGCTTATTACTGCTCACAATGGTCCCCCCCCCCCCGCCGCAAAAAAATGCCGGGCAGTTTATGCACGGGGAAATATCAAGGTTACTTATTTATTGTTTTGTGCATAATGTTTCTAGAGCAGTATCATTACATAAACAGAATGAGCAGAGTTGGAGCCTTAATGAATTTTATAAGGCACGATTTCTAATTTTTCCATGAGTGCTATTTAAAATGAAGCATACTGGGAGCACTTGGCAGAGAGAAAAACAAGCATTGTGATCTTTCTGATTATAATCGACGTAAAATTACTTGATTCTTCGGTATGTCGCATCTAATATCCATTCATCAAATTTTTAGTGACGGCAGGATTTTCGTAAACTCTCCGGCGAAAAAAACAAACTTCGTTTATTTTCACCCTAGTTTTAATAGTTTTAGTCAGCAAAATATTTTTTTTTTCTGCGTGGTTTTATTTCGAAAGTCAACATGTGTTGACATGTTAGACAGTGGACTCCGTAAATTTTGCTTTACTTTCTCATCTGGCCGTTATTGAGCGGAGCTCTTCTTACGAGACTCGGGAAAATTAGTTGTTCGGGCATAGGTACGAGATGACACATCCGATGACCGTGATTTTTCGCATGCGATTGGACATCGTCCATGGTCAGGTTTTGTCGCCTTCCGATTCCCGAAATTCTGTTTCATTGAGGAATAATCGTCAAAAAACTTTCATTTCTAGAGGTTTTTCCGGGTTTTGAGAAGGGGTCGTTTGTTACCTATCTCCTCCAAAGATATTCAGCCGATTGCAGTGACACTTGCCACAGAAAAAGAGAAGGACATAGTGAGTGACATGGGGTTGGCATCATGGTGATTGGTCGTGTCGTATAAAAATAATGACCATTAAGAAATTGAATAATATTAACGATAATTGAAAAAATCCGCTCTCTATACGAGACACGGGACAATTAGTTGTTCGGGCATAGCTACGGCATGACACATTCGATCACCGTGATTTTTGGCATGCGATTGGGCATCGTGCATGGTCAGTTTTGTGGCCTTTCGATTCCAGAAATTCAGGGTCATTGAGGAATTTCAATTAAAATTATTTAAATTGGTCCGTTTTTTAATGGTTGTTATTCCTATGGGACGCAACCAATCACCATGATACCAATCCCATGTCACTAATCATTGATTTTTTCAATAAAAAAAACACTCGCGAACATTCCATTACATTTGTTTACATTCGATAGTCGCAATTTTTCACGACGCAATTTGCTCGAGTTTTTTAGTTCTTTTGCCGTCAATTTGAAATTATTTTCACTCAAGCTGATGAAAAAGGAAGCGGAGCACATTGTGGACACACACAAAAAAAAAAAAAAAAAAAAAAAAAAAAAAAAACACGTTAGAATTGGTTCCAGTAAGCTTTATTTCTTTTTTCTTTTTTCTTTTTTTAACTGTAACTGCTGAAGTCGCGGTCGAGGCCAGCAATATGGCGTCAATGACGTCGCTTGTCGGTTCGGTGAGTCTTAATGAAAAACGTGGTTCCCGATCGAAGTGTGTCTTTCCGCTTTGTTTACACGGAACCTGATCACAGCCAACGTAAAGGAAATTAGTTCATGATAACTTTTAGACATTTCTTTTTTAGAATGTTTCGTACTTTTGTTCTGGAAGTCATAAATTTTGCGCGTTCGTTTTTTAGAATTTGTTATAATAGACGCCTTAATGAGCTTAGATTTTGCAATAGCTTTGCTCAAAATTAGCCAACTGTACCCGTGTTATAGGTTACCGTTGGCGGCTTGTCCTAGTTATTCGTAGTGCTTAATTTGTTAATTCATTTATTATACAGGTGCAACGAAATGAAGCTATTCGAGATTCATGTAAAGTAATTCAGTAAGTAATATTGTGAAGCAATTTTACTTCGGCAAGTTTCTTAATCGATGATCGCTATAATACTTCGCATTGAAGTTTCACGTTAGTTTATCAGCATAAACATATTCAGTAAAACAACCACATGCATCCCACAATATCGCTTCAATTATCGTACATGGCAATCTTCTTCTAGGTACTTCTGGCACGTAATGTTTCTTTGACTAGCTTCCAGAAACTGAAATACTGAATGTCTACCTGATGAACGTTTTTAAAATCTGAGTATTGGCACGCTTCGTCGCAAAAATAAAATAAGCCATTCGTGAACTCTCAGCTAGGTCAACATGAATATTTATGGTAAAACTTGGAGACAGTCAGATGCCGTATTTGTTTTTTATTAAAATTTCGCCTTCATGATTTCCGCTATTGTTATTTGAAAAATTTCGTTGACTTTGAAAAGTAACTGATGAGTGCACGTTTCACAGGCGCGAAGTTTCAAAAGTTCAGCGTTGTCACTCAAGCGTATCTACTTAAAGAAGCCAGGAAGGAAAAAAATCTCATAATAATTGCACGGTCTCATCCAGAAGATTTTTTTTGTTATTTTAGATACTACAATTTTATAAAACATTCTGAATAAACATTTGGCAAAAGAAAACTATTTTCTTCACCAATGCACCTTTTGTGATCTTACGGTACCAGCCGCTCTCATTTCGTTGCAATATTTAGTTTCTACATGGGTACTTCATACAAAGGATACTAGTGTAAATTTCCATCTCTTTCTACTGTGCAACATGACAATTTAGTTTTCATTCATTCCCAGAAGATCAAAATGCTCAATAAAGGGGGTCAAAATCTTTGCTGATGTAAGTATTTCGAACAAAAAGTGCAGGCCGTTAGAGGGAGAGGCAAATACAGGGTGATCCGTTTGGGTAGTATATACACTTAAGAGCAATTGAATTAGAGACAGCTAGCGTTATTCAAATGTGGCGCTGTGGGCGGCCCTGTAAACGGAAACGACGTGACGTATGCAGCGATCAGACAATATAAGGAGTGATCCGACAGGAATCAGTAAGAGTCGGACGCAGTATGGGTAAGACGAAGGAACTAAGCGCAGTTGATCGTGGGCAAATTGTCGGGGTCCGACGAATGGGTCACTCCATCTCGGAAGTCGTGCAGGCACTAGGATTTTCACGAGCCACTGTGTCACGGGTGCACCGTGAGTACATCGAATCCGGTAAAACCATCCCTGCAAGGGCCAACTGCCGTGGACAACAGCGTGTGAATGAGCGGCGTCATCGTCGGCTATCTCGCATCGCAACAGCGGGTAGACGGACCACAGTGCAACAAATCACTCGGCAATTTAACGCTGGTGCAGAAAAACGTGTAAGCAGCCACACCATCCAGAACCATCTGCTCGCTATGGGGTACAGAAGCCATCGTCCCACGAGGGTACCGCTGCTGACCGCACATCACAGGGCGCAAAGATTTGCATGGGCGCCGCGGGAACATCGCCATTTGACCCTAGACATGTGGGAAAATGTTACCTTGACTGATGAGTCGAGATTCACGTTGGTACATGCGGATGGCAGGATACGAGTACGGTGCAAACCTAATGAAGGGATGGATCCTTCTTGCCAGCAGGGTACTCTTCAAGCTAGTGGGGGTGGCATTCTCGTCTGG
This sequence comes from Macrothele yani, assembly GCA_039090855.1. Classification (NCBI taxonomy): domain Eukaryota; kingdom Metazoa; phylum Arthropoda; class Arachnida; order Araneae; family Macrothelidae; genus Macrothele; species Macrothele yani. The sequence continues at coordinate 35,638,723 of CM077012.1, forward strand.
GGACTGTTTACGTGGACTAAAATGAGACCTCTGTTGCGTGTGACATCGTCACTCACAGGTCAACGTTACCGGGATATCCTGGACGACTATTTGCTTCCGTTTGTGCGTCTTCAATATCCCACTGGGGACCTCATCCTGCAACAAGACAATGCACCGTGCCATCGCTGCTGAATTGTATCCGAATGGTTGGATGAACACTCCACCGACGTGACCTCGCTTTCTTGGCCAGCTAGGCCACCTGACCTCAATCCCATCGAGCACATCTGAGATGCCATTGAGAGAGATGTTCGAGGTTCTGACCCCCCCCCCTCCATCAAATCTTCGTGAACTGTGGGAACTTGTTCAGGGGTCGTGGATCCGTATGGCTTCCCAACGCTTCCGGTGTCTAGTCGAGTTCATGCCGAGACGAATCGCCGCCGTCATCAGGGCGAAAGGTGGTGCTACACGTTACTAGACAGGTATCTCTAATTCAATTGCTCTTCAGTGTATGTACTGTCTCTTCAAATAATCAAACCATCGTTCTTGCATTTCCGTAAATGTGATTAATAATAATTTTAAGGACTGCAGAATTTCACAGACTTTGAAGTAGCTGATGTTTTTATGGAATCAAAATCCTCTTCTTAATCAATGAAATCCATGGACAGGGAGAGTTCATGTTCATTTGCTCTTTCAAATACAGGGTACACCGTTTTGGAAACGATAATTTAAAAATGAAGTAGTATAGCTTGTAACAGATATAATAAGTCAATACTTGGCAGAAATTACCTTTATGGATGGGAGTTTGTCTAAGCTTCTACGTGACTCCTTTGCGGACACGGCAGAGTTCATACTGCGTGCTCAAGTCTTGCTACGTGTTTTCTAACATCTGCGGAGTGATTTGGGGTATCACTGCAGATATTTTCACTTTCAAGTCATCCAGCTTTGCAATCGTTGTGCGCAGACGATGTTCTTCACGAACCCGCACACGAAGAAATCGGGGAGAGTGAGATCCGGGGAGTTTGCAGGCTAAGCTATAGAGCCATCGCGGCCACACATGTTGTCATCGAATGTATCGTTGTGGAAGTTCCTGACTTCCAGTGACCAGTGGGTTGGGGCTCCGTCTTGCTGTAAAATGATATCGTTATCCAGTTGTGGTACCAAGAAGATCTGTAGCATCTCCAGGTTATGGTTCTGTATGTCCAGGTATGGTTAATTGGATAACCACGGTTTCTTAGTAACAAAGTGCACCTTCTTGACATGGAACTAATGAGCTTCTCTAGTTGTCCGTTGGTCATAACACAGTGCTATATGAGCTTTACAGACTCAATTAATGCGGGTTTAGATGTGGGTCTTTGTTGAAGGATCTTTTGCTTCAATCTCACCCACGGATTCTCTATGGGATTAAGATCCGGTGACTGTGCCGTCCACTAAATTTTTCTTATATCTTTTCAATTAAACCACTCGTCAACCAACTTTGACCGATGACATGGCGCGTTATCGCCCTGAAAGATAAAATTCCGCAAACCCATGTCTTGTGCAGATGGTAGCAGTTTGGACTTCAAAATATCCCCATATTTCGATCCATTCAATTATTCCCATCAACAATGTGCAGACGGCCAACACCACTGGCTGAAATACAGGACCATAACATTACCAAATGTAGGTGTTTGATTGTTGGCTGGGTACAGCATGCCTTATATCTTTCACCAGCTCGACGACGTACATAATTTGTTCCATTATTAGCGGAAATAGTAACAGTTTTTTCATCATTGAAAATAACATTTTTCCATTCATCAACAGTCCAATTCTTGTGTGCCTTGGCCCAAGCAATTCTTTCGAGCCGCTGTTGTTCAGTAAGAAAAGGTTTTCGTGCAATCAGTCCCTTTCCTTGTAGCCTATGTCGAACTGTACGTTCAGATGCAATAATGCTTACTTCATTCTCCCACTCATTTCTTAAATCAGTGGCTGTTTTAAATCTTGATTTTAAGCAACGACAAATCATCATGCGAACATCACGTTTAGTACACAGCTTTAGTCGACCTGTTCTTTTTCTGTTTCCCACACATCCAGTTTCTGCAACTCTTTTAATGCTGCGCAAGACAGTGGAATGATCACAGCCACATTTAACAGCAATTTTGGCACAGTGTTATCACCAACGGACAACTAGAGAAGCTCATTAGTTCCATGCCAAGAAGGTGTACTTTGTTACTAAGAAACCGTGGTTATCCAATTAAATATTAAAGCGTATTTTGCTTGTTGGTAAGTTATTTCAAGTGTCCTGCAAGTTTCAATAATGTACTGTTCAGTAATTTTACGTTAAATGTATTGTACACTAATTTCACAAATTCCACTATATTTTTTGCTTTTTATGACTAGACGCTATGCTTTTGCTTGTAACTTCACTTCTGTTACTGGTAATAACATTCTGTAAAATATTTGAATTAAGCATGAAATTTCCTTTAAAACGATGTATAATATGTATTCCTGACTTTACCATTACGCTGTGTAAATTGACTTCAAAAATCAAAAATTGACTTTCGCTCTACTGGTGCAGGACTTAGCCACGACTGTACAATAAGTGATCATTGAATAATGAATTACGATTATGGAAGGTAGACAGCTAACTGTGAAGTGGATAATAGAACACTTCAACAATGTGAACGCAGTTATCTCTCTACCTTCCTTGAAAAACCATCTGGTTGAAGTGTGAAAGCTTGGAAACTTTGATTTCTACTCAACGCCCAGAAATTCGGATTCGTAGTATAGTAATACTATTTTTAGCACAGATTCAGTCGTAAATTTTATATTATTTTTTGATCAGTTTTGATTATTGTGCTTCGTGTGGATATTTTATTCCGTCAGGGTTTTTAAGAAGTAAGTTCTCCTGACAGAAGCAAACTGAAACGGAAAAGGGACAAAGTTAAAGGAAGTAAAGTTAATAAAGGTCGAGTATAATTTGCTGTCTGAAGCACGATAGTTAAAATCTTTAATGAATAAAATATTTAAAAGTTAAAAAATACAAACTCGAGATATTTCACAAGGGCGACCCTTGCATCATCAGGTGAAGACTACATTTGAACATACTTAGTGCGAAGTTATAAAGTGTCAGTGTCTTGACGTCATGATGTACAATGATGTTCATTAGTTGATGACGATTGGTCCCTCCTATCTAACTTCTGATGATACGTAGTTCCGTCTTTGAAAGGTGGTATTAGATTAATTGACTTATTGTGTAGTAGGGGATTTAAATCTTGAATTTTTTCTTTAATATAAACTGTATTAAGCAGTCGTTTCCAAACAAATGGCAAAGCAGTGGGGATCCCATCTTTAGAGCACCGTCCACGATAGTGATGGATAAACAATGCTTCCTCAAACAATATAGATCATTTTTCTTTGGTGCATAGAAGAATATATGCATCATTCCATGAGGGTGTGGGTTCCCTCCTGGACAGCGCTGGCCAAAGCAGTGTTAGAGGCACCTGTTCAGGTTGAATATCGCTGTTCGGCTGTACGAATTTCTAGGCTTCGAAGGGCAGAGCCTATATACCAGATATTGTTGAACTCTGAGCTCAGACTCTTTAATGGTATGCAATACACACCATATTTTTCATTTTCAGGCATAACGTCCCGATCTCTGCGCATCAGCTGGAAAAGATTACTGGAGGTATCGTCAAATGAAATTCCGTGTTTCTTACATATGTTGTGCAAAATGTGCGAGATTTGCTGCTGGTATTCAATAGTGCCAACGTACTTAATAGTCTTATGATTGCTGGTTAAAGTTGTGCCGACCTTTTTGTTGTGTTGAGCAATCAAAGCATTCCCAAAGTTTCGATTGTACCCATTCTGGGTCGCGATTTGCATTATTTTTTCTAGTTCGGTTCTCCGCAATCTGGCATTCGAGGTGTGTGAAAGTGCTCGGCTTATAAGAAATCTAAAAGTCGCAGCTTTATATTTGTGTGGATGATAAGAGTTATATGCGATGATCACAGTAGAGCAGGTTGGCTTACGATACACAGAAAACTGAATTGAGTGGGTGGTCATGTTCCGTCTGATGCTCAAATCAAGGTAGGGGAGAAATCCTTCGTTCTCTAATTCGATGGTAAATTGTATGGTGGGGTATACCGACGACAAACTTAATCTGAATTCTTCAAGATCCTCAAGGGAATGCGGCCAAAGTACTAATATATCGTCGATATACCTCATATATAGTAATAGGGCGTGGGTACAATTGGTTAAGACATTATTTTCTATTGATTGCATAACAATTTCAGCCATCAAAGCAGATAGTGGTGATCAATCGTCATCAACTAATGAACATCATTGTACATCATGACCAAATGTCATCAACTAATGAACGTCATTGTACATGGACCAATCTTCATTAACCAATGAACATCATTGTACATCATGACCAAATATCATCAACTAATGAACGTCATTATAAATGGACCAATAGTCATCAACTAATGAACATCATTATACATCATGACGTCAAGACACTGACACTTTATAACTTCGCACTAAGTATGTTCAAATGTAGTCTTCACCTGATGATGCAAGGGTCGCCCTTGTGAAAGATCTCGTGTTTGTATTTTTTAACTTGTAAATATTTTACTTATTAAAGATTTTAACTATCGCGCTTCAGACAGCAAACTATACTCGACCTTTAGTTATTCTCAGCACGAAGACATTTATCTCTTAGACAGTAAAGTGTTTGCGTACACAACGTCAAATAGTATAAATACATCTTATATGTTTCAGTGACGCCAAAAGGAAGAGTTTTCTTAACGTTTTGCAAGCTTGCACACAAGAATTCTTTAAACGCTATCGTGCCGATGTTCTCCGCTAAAACCTAGTGTTTTGCTTCTAGAGATAAATAACTTAGTTACTTTACAAATAACGCGTATTCACAAGCACTGTTATCTTTTCTACGACACCAAAGGATATAAATGTGTGAAACTTCTAAGTGACGCATTCCATTGTTCGTACTACAAAATGCTTTAATGTCGTCGTTTCACTAAAAGGATTAAATAATGAAGCCATTCCGCTCATTATGCCTTCTTGTATAGCTGTTTTAATGTGATTAAGGGATAACAACCTGCATTCCGGAGCGTTGTAAAATATCTTATGTTTACGCTTAAGTTATTTAAGACACCAAAGTGAAATGTATGCAACAAGATTCCATATTCATCTTCTGGTTGACAACGATGCAAATACTAAAAGTTCGAAAGCTGCCTCAGTTAAGAAAACTACTTGTCATTTTTAAATAGCATTATTAACAGTTGCGCTCGTAGAATACTTTAGGCGTGCACAATATGATGTGCAACAGCAAAACCAAAATAAACGTGAATTAACTTTTGCGCATTTGCAACACAATAAGGTGACTGAGATTTATTGCATTAGTAGCAATCGTGTGCCGGTTCGCCGAACGGTTAATCTGTAAAATGATTTTTTTTGCAAAAAATAAAGGGAAAGAAAAGCAATTTAAGATGCGTAATTGTTTTGCGATTTTGAACAGGGTCGTGATGTCTATGCATACGGTTTGAATTAAAACGGTAGCAGGCTTTCGCGCCCTTTAATTTTAAATTAAAATTTCATGGAATTTTTATGCATTTCAATGTTTCAGACATGGTTATTTTTAAAACTATCAGCTTTTGAACAGTAAAGCTAAGACACCATTTTGAATTTTTTGGTTTTTGGACTTTTCTAGGTGTAGGTGTTGTAGAAAAATTCAAGCAGACAATATTCCAAAGCCGTTATTTTGATTTGTTTGGTTTTCGGACTTTTCTAGGTATAGGGACTTTAAGGTCTATCAGCATGCCAATTTTTAGAACTCTAGGTCATTTCGAAGTGGTCGAAAGAAAGTAGTTCATGATGAATTTAGGCATTCCTTTTTTAGAATGTGTCGTACTTTTGTTCTGGAAGTCATAAATTTTACGCTTTCGTTTTTTAGAATTCTTTATAACAGACGCCTTAATGAGCTTAGATTTTGCAATAGCTTTGCTCAAAATTTGCCAACTGTAACCTAGTTATCGGTTACCGTTGGTGGCTTGTCGTAATTTCCATACTTGCATTGAAAGCCGCCTTACACACAGCTTCGTTGGCCGTACCTTCCACTTGTTCCCGGCATTTTATTGAATCGATATCAGGTCGGATAGCTAATGTACTGAGAGCGAAAAGAGTACTTACACTGTTAAAACTTTGGAGGTAGGTTGCACTAAATAGTGGTGCAACTGCAGCTGCGCTACTTTCTGAGAAAAGATACACTATCGTGTTTTGCAAACAAAACCCAACAACGTGGTTCAACTTTTTATCACGTTACGGTACAGGCTTGCACACAAGGTTGCACCATGTTGTTGAGTTTATTTTGCACCACTGAATGGTGTGATCTTTTTTCAGAAAATGGTGCAGCTGGAGTAACACCACTTTTTGGTGCAACCTACCACAAATGTTTTAACAGTGTACGAAGTATTAGGTAGCTCATAAAGCACAAAACGTTTTAGATATGTATCAATAATGTTACAATCTCTTATTTTCGTTACACGTTCAGAGATATCTTACAATTACGTTTCAGCAACATCTATTTTGGAGCATAACTCTTTGTACATTACGGTTACGTTAAAAACAGCATTTGCCGCCCCGGTGGCGCAGTGGTCTAAGGCGTTGGCCTCTGATCATTCGTCCGTAAGGGGTCCGGGTTCGAATCCCGGTCAGGCATGGATGTTGTGTTTGTCTTACGGCACTGGCTCTCTCCCTTCCCTGGAACCAGTGACCCTAAATTAGGGACGGGCGACTGCTTATAGCCCATTGAGTTGCTCACGGTGGTCGTTAAACCTCCAATAAAAAAAAAAAAAACAGCATTCACCGATACTACTGTTTTATAGTTTCCATTGTACATAATTGCTACCTTGATGTTACATTCCGGCGATATTTCAGATTTTTGGTTTGGCAACGGCGTGGATGCGCATGCGCATTTATGCCATTTCACGGAAGCACTCTCGTATTCGTATTTTCATGTGCTACTGGGATATTCTTTGGTGATACCCTCGTTCTTGAGTTAGCTAGTTAGTTGATTTAATATTTCATCCTCTTTTTTTCTGATTCAAGATCTAAAAGTAAGTAATTGTTTTGATTATTATAATTTTTAAAATCTAAAAGGCATTTTATAAAATCTAAATAGATAGCTGTATTGTTATATTAGTATACTATACCAGCATGTTTTTTTTACTTGAAGCTGAGCAATTTCATATTGGTAGGTATTTAGAGAAATGACGAATTTGATTTTCTTTCTTTTTTTCGCTTAAATATAGTCTCTGTATAATAGAGATTCGACACCCTCATTTGGGACAGATTTTTATTTCTTTTGTTATCAATATATATACGTCGCCACTGTTCCCAATGGACAGCGGACTGCGTTGAACTGTGGAAACGTAAACAACTCGTAATACGACTGTTGTTGATTTTGAAATAGCTGTCGAGTGTAATACTTTTTATTGGGATTTTACAAAGTTTAGTAAAACTATAATAATGTTCAACGTAGTAAATACGTAACAGTAATATGATGATGTCACGAATATCTTTGAAATACGTAACAGTAACATGAAGTTGGTACACTGAAGTTACAAAGAGCTTTCACTGTAACGTATCGGTTATGTTTCAAAGTTATGTAACGTTTGAGAACATTTTGACGTAACCGTAAGTTTTCTGAAACATTACTGTTACATTGCGCTACGTATCTGAAAAGTCTCAATGTTTCAGTGCTACGTAGTTGTAACATATACGAAATATTCTGTGCTGTGTGGGAGGGGGTCATAATTCAGTGATCACTCAGTGTATCACTCTGAGTGATCACTAATTATTACATTAGAAGTAGTGCTCAAGAGACAGTAAGTGATATTTCTTATTATACTTGAAAAGGTGTTAAAGAAACATGGAGTGATATCTCTTGTTAAATATGAAATTGTACACAGTATGCTTTCATGATTTATAGGCAGGTGTTTAAATATATCTATTGCTGGTAACAAGAAAAAAAATTGAGTATTTCTGTGAATTATTTTATTTATATTTTATTTCTGGGCAGATATGATTCCTGTCAAGTTTTGTTAATCGACTGTATTTCATTTAGCAGCGTCTTGAAGTCGGGGGAAAAAAGGATTAGTCTGGGAGTGCCGAAGAACTGCTGTCTTGCGCAATGTATTTGGGATGCCCTAGTTAAAGGAATGATGATTTATTGAGTCCGAACAAAATAGCTGCAGTTGTATTTAATGGCATTTTCCCTTTAATCTTCTGCCGCTGAAAGCGTACTCGATTGGTATATTTGCTACTGATGAAGTTACTTTCAAGAATTCCACTTTCATTCGTAAATCATAAAATCTCCCCCCCCCGTCATTAATTCAGCGTTCTAGTAAAAGTATATTTAAATCACATGCTTATCTTCTTTCAGATTTGAACCTTCTACATCGAACGTGTTATGTCAATGATTTCGCTTGAAAAACATGGTATTTAAATCGTCGTTTTCGTCCCCAAAATTTCATTTTCATTCAAGGTTTGCATAAATTCTGAAAATGTTTTGTGTGAATGGCATTGCAGATTTTATTGAGTAGAAGGTGTCTTTTTTATGTACAGTAATTTGCGTGATCCTCTTAGATTGATCATGTCTCGACCATCTGTTCGCCACGCCCTCTAGCGGTAAAAGCCTTGCCTTCACGCTTTCAACAGAAATAAACATGCTTTCGTGACAGCAATGTTAATTCCTGCGTACCGGATGGGGGATAATTTTATGGTGTCCCATTCATAGTTATCGATCTTCTGTAATGCGACTAGCTCCTCGGAGAAATATTAAATAATTTGCTGCTGCTTTGTCATTCAAGAGAGACCGCTATAACTTCCGGTCTCATAAAATGTTCAAGAATGTGTACTTCTAATTTTTGTGCAGAATTTTTCCTTCTGAAGTAAAAGTTTGGGTATTACTAACTTTTCAGTAGTTTATGGCTGGGATCAATCAAAAGAATACGCAAAAGTTACTAATATTTAATTTAAAGCCAGGAACATAGAAAATGGGTACTACCAGCCATTTATAAGTTTCTGTATTTTGCGTCGTAGCGTTCTATACTTAAATGTAAAAAACAAAAACAAAAAACAGGTCGACTCAGTTCTGATTGAGCCGTCTGATTTTAGAATGTAGGACTACGACTTGCAGATCGGAGAGTTGAAATGAGCTAGTCGAGTATGGTTTCAAAGCGTTTATTTAATTTGTTATAGCCAATACAGGTCTATGATATGTAAAGTAGCTTACATATTTTTTACAATAATGCTGCGCATTAGTCTGCTGCTATAACGCAGCTTGTTTTCCTGCGTAACGGATGCAACGGAACTGTTAATTCAGACCTTAAGAAAGGATGGCATACTAAACCAGAGAAGTTCTGTCTCTTACTTTATTAATCAATATATTTCTAGAAACCGAACACCGCTGCCTCTATGTATTTCTATTATGTTATGCTGCCTTTGCTTTTTCATTCCCTCTGCTATTTTCCTTTTACATAGTGTTCTTATTAATACTTTGATAGGAAAAATTAGTTTTTTTTTTTTTTTTTTTTTTTGGAGGTTTAACGACCACCGTGAGCAACTCAAATGGGCTATAAGCAGTCGCCCGTCCCTAATTTAGGGTCACTGGTTCCAGGGAAGGGAGAGAGCCAGTGCCGTAAGACAAACACAACATCCATGCCTCGCCGGGATTCGAACCCGGTCCCCGTTCGGACGAATGATCAGAGGCCATCGCTTAGACCACTGCGCCACCGGGGCGGCCAATCAGTTTTCGTGTGATCCCAGATGTACATATTTTGTTTGAATTTCCATCATCATAAATCAGGGTAAAGCAAGCTAGCACATAAGAACTGTTAGTACTGAATGCAAGATTAGCCTAAATGATACAGAGATATACCAAGGGAATGAGTTTGTGTATTGAAGAAGCGTGTTTGACAGCGAAACGAAATTAGATGGAGAAATAAATATAGGCGAGTGAATTCGCCTTTGAAAGTCATAGCTGTCTTAGGACGATTTCACAGGAATGATGGGTCCTCCAAAAGGCCCAGAATGACGGTATTTGAATCGGTAATTGTTCCTACTTGAACGTGCGGCAGTGAAACCAGGAAACAGCAGATTAGATATAGAGGTTGTTTGTGTGCAGGAAACATGCATTACTTAAGGGGCGGGGTTATGTTCTGATGATGTGTTGTAAATGTGTAATGTGAAGAAAAGTGTTGTTAATAGGGCGGAGACCAATATTCCGAGGTCGTCTGGCCCAATAATAAAAGAATAAGTGGCTAAATGCTAATTAATAGAATTCATTCAGGCCAAGTTGAAGGAAAGAAATTTAGAGAAAGACCTAGGTAATCATAGGACTAGATTCAGGAATCTTTGCGTGAGAAAAAGATCATCATTATGGAGTGTAAAACGTCTTACACCAATAAGCCATTACATTATGATCACCCCCAACCTAGAGAAATGTGTGCACCTGGAGACCGAACGGTGGCGCGAGTGAAGTTTACAGAGCAGTATATTCTCAACCCGAGGAATGTCTTTCGGTTAGTAGAGCGTTCGGAGTCAGAATGGAAAAAAAACTGCCGATTTATCGCAGTTTGATAAAGGAGAAATTCTGATGGCACGGCGCTGTAGTGAGTACGTATCAAAAGCGGCGAACAGATGGCCAAACGACGAAGCGTCCTCGGCAGCTCATTGATGCCAGCGGGGAGCGCAGGCTGTCTCGTATTGTTTACAGCGACCGTAGTGCCACAGTGCGAGAAATCTCCCGCAACTACAAGAGTAGTGATCAAGGCAATGTTTCACAGCACACAGTTTATCGCAGCCTTCTGCGCATGGGTCTGCGTAGCCGAAGACCCAGCCGGATCACCACGTCATCGCCAACAAAGCATGAAATGGAGCCACGACCATCGAGATTGGACCGTGGATGATTGGAAGAAAGTGGCCTGGTCTGACGAATCAAGATTCCTGGTGCGTCACGTAGGTGCAAGAGCGCGGATATGCCTATTACCAACGGAGGCTATGGCACCTGGATGCACTGTTGTGTGGAAACAGACCGGCGGCGACGGTCTTATGCTGTGGGTGATGTTTTCTTGGGACACTTTAGGCCCCGTTATCCCAATAGCACAATCTCTAACACCTGTCAGGTATCTGAACATCGTTGCGGACCAAGTTCACCTATTCATGGCAATTGTGTTCCCTGCTGGTGATGGCCATTACCAATTGGATATTACACCGTGCCACACTGCCAAAATAGTCACGAAGTGATTCGAGGAACATTCTGGTGACTTTCTGTTAATGCCCTGGCCTCGAAATTCACCTGACATGAACCCAATTGGACATTTGTGGTTCGACTTGGAAAAGCGGGTTCGAGATAAATCACCACCAGCCCGAAATGTACGGGAACTGGAGAACCTGCTGTTGACATTATGGTCCCAGATACCCCAGCATTCCTATCGCTACCTCATCGAATCGATGCCTCGCCGAATGGCCGCTGTTTTGCGGGCTAAAGGAGGCCATACAGCTCATTAGATAGCTGGTTATAATGTAATGGCTTATCGGTGTACGTGAGACGTGTGATGAATGTCAGTGAAGACTGACTTGTATGCAAAGCTGGCTGCGTAAGAAGTGGTTATGTAAAATCCAGCACTTTCATTTTCAGCCTATAACTTGGCGAGTGAAAATTCTTTGAGGAGACAACCTCTGAATCTCAGAGGAACAGCTTAGTTGTATGTATGTAAGTATATATGTATACTGAAGAGCAATTGAATTACAGACCGCTGGCTTTATGCAAATGTGGTGCTGTGGGCGGCCCTGTAAACGGAAACGACATGACGCATGCAGCGATCCGACAATATAAGGAGTGATGCGACGGGAATCAGTAAGAGTCGGAAGCAGTATGGGTAAGACGAAGGATCTAAGCGCATTTGATCGTGGGCAAATTGTCGGGGCCCGACGAATGGGTCACTCCATCTCGGAAGTTGTGCAGGCACTGGGATTTTCACGAGCCACTGTGTCACGGGTGAACCGTAAGTACATCGAACCCGGTAAAACCATCCCTGCAAGGGCCAACTACCGTGGATAACAGCGTGCGGATGAGCGGGGTCATCGTCGGCTAGCTCGCATTGTAACAGCGGATAGACTGGCCACAGTGCAAGAAATCACTCGGCAATTTAACGCTGGTGCATAAAAACGTGTTAGCAGCCACACCATTTAGAACCATCTCCTCGCTATGAGGTACAGAAAGCCATCGTCTCACGAGGGTACCGCTGCTGACCGCACATCACAGGGCGCAAAGATTAGCATGGGCGCGGGAACATCGCCACTGGACCCTAGACATGTGGAAAAATGTTGCCTGGACTGATGAGTCGCGATTCACGTTGGTACATGCGGATGGCAGGATACGAGTACTGCGCAAACCACATGAAGCGATGGATCATTCTTGCCAGCAGGGTACTCTTCAAGCTGGTGGGGGTGGAATTCTCGTCCGAGGACTGTTTACGTGGACTGAAATGGGACCCCTGGTACGTGTGACATCGTCCCTCACAGGTCAACGTTACCGGGATATCCTGGACGACCATTTGCTCCCGTTTGTGCGTCTTCAACATCCCACTGGGGACTTCATCCTGCAACAAAACAATTAATGCACCGTGCCATCGCTCACGAATTGCATCCGAATGGTTGGATGAACACTCCACCGACGTGACCTCGCTTTCTTGGCCAGCTAGGTCACCTGACCTCAATCCCATCGAGCACATTAGGATGCCATCGACAGAGATGTTCGAGGCTCTGACTCCCTTCCATCAAACTTTCGTGAACTGTGGGAGCTTGTTCAGCGGTCGTGAATCCGTATGGCTTCCCAACGCTTCCGGTGTCTCGAGTCCATGCCGAGACGAATCGCCGCCGTCATCAGGGCGAAAGGTGGGGCTACACGTTACTAGACAGGTATCTCTAATTCAAGTGCTCTTCAGTGTATGTATGTATGTATGTATCTCTGTCTGTCTGTCTATCTATCTATCTAGCTTATTTATCTGGAAAACGAAATGGGTTATTCTGTAGTATGGGACATTGAATATAATATTGTATGAATATTAGCGAATTAATGCGATGAGCGACCTTTTTAGGTAGAAGCAGTACATTCCCATGCATATTTCCATGAAAAACGTTTTCCTTAAGTGGACGTATGGGGCAACTTAATAAAGTAATTCATCCTCCATGTGAAACTTTATTCAGACTTCCGAAATCGTTTCGCACTTTGGTTGAACAACTGTATTTCCGCCTTCTGCTCTGATTTGGACGGATCTGTCATATTATAGACTTCGCATTTTCTCACCTCGTGGCTTGTCTGGTTCTGTACAATTATCAAATAACCTAGTGTCCGCGTAATCGCGCACCTGCACGTGCGTATCCTATACAATGGCAAAAGGCCTCCCTAAAATCAGAATTATTTCCCCCCATGCGTGATAACACAACGTTTCATATCATTACTTCTTGCATGATAATCCGGAATATTAATTTCGAAAGCTCAGCGTAACTGGTTTTGAATGAACAGTTAATGCAATCTTACGCTTGGGAAGTAAAATGGACTACAACTTCATTCACAAAATAATCCACCGAAATAAATTAATTAGAGTAGAATAACGTGACAGTGTACAGAACTTCTCAAAAAGTAAAGAAGCTGAACTTGCAAGGAAACGTGGGTTCCATAAGACGGGTGGTTAAACGCTGCAGCTTATCGGCGTGTATTGACATGTCAATCTGCTGTTACAATCACACAAAGGACCCATTTCTCAACTCAGAGCAACCTTATCGCGTCTTAGATTAGAGTTAGCTATGTTATAAAGTATGTACCAACGCCGCAGGTTACGATCGTAAACGAAATCCGAAACACGAAAGCGGGAGATTGCCAGTTGATAAAGATAGCTTTTGAGCGAAACCCTTGCTAATGTTAGCACCTACGATGTGCAATAAAAGAAGCGTTAAAACGTTCAAATTAAAAATTATTTTTCAAAAATCATGTGTTCGCTGAAAGTTTAGTTAACTAAATACAAAGCTCCGCCGATTTGGTTTGTTTTGTTCGTTGGTTTAACGACCACTGTGAGCAACTCGCAGGGCTGTGAGCAGCCGTCCGTCCCTAATTTAGGGCCACTGTTTCCAGGGACGGAAGAGAGCCAGTGCGTTTCACGGTGATTCGAACCCGCACCCATCGCCGACGAAAGGTTGGATTCCCCGTTAACAAGGCTTTCTAATTTTGCTGGTTTCTTGATAGCAGAATATTAAAGCCATATGGCCTAACCCTGAAGTACCTAAATTATTTTCGTTTACTCGCAGATACATACGTGTAAATTCTCTATTCTCTCTCCTAAAAGTCCACTAATTCGAGAATACAAGTAAATATTTCCTTGTGACCAATTGACTGCCTGGAAGTTTGATAAGAGTAACTCACAGAATCTGAACGGCCAGCTGTTCTGTATAAGTCTTCTGTATAGCACTGCATGCACATTGCACTTTCATATCTTTTTTCTGCAGTGTTTAAAGTTCTTCGGAATTTGATCCCCGAAAACACAGTTCTTTCTACCCTCCTGGAGCCATAACATCATCAAGCCCTGTGCCACGAGGTAGAGAGTTAATGAGATAACTTGTTAATCATTGGCCTTGAAAAGTTCCTTTTAAGTTACCCATCTTTCGGGTTTGTTTCACATGAATGTCGATTCAAAAAGGGGTTCGATGCGTAAACGTATAAGCTGAAATATTAATACTTATAATGCAATGTGACATTGAAGAGATAGGAAGATTTATTGAGACAAGGCGATACCAAGTTCTTCAGTGCCACAGTGCTGAATGTCTCCCCCATCATCGAAATGGGAAAGCCCAGGGATAAAGGGATAATAGAGATTGTTCAGCCGAGATGCACGGTTGGTGTAACCAAGAAAGATACGTAAAAGGACTCGTGACAAAAGTGTATGGACACTTATAATCCGTAAAGATCCCCAAGTTGCAATCAGCTGGACACAATGTTAGGAGAACTGAGCACGTTGGATGACTGAAATAGTAGACTGAATACAAATGGACAGGAAATGACCCACAAGAGCATTTGTAAAATGGATGAATGAAAATTGAAAGGACGTCAGAGTGATGTGGGAGAGAGTTTAAGACAAATAGTTGTGGAAGAGAATTGGGAAAACCTTAATCCAGCAATGATCTGAGAATGGTTGATAATGATACTGATTTACAACGTGTGACCACCGAATTATGACCACCCCCATCAAATATCATGTTAACTGCATCGTTTCTTGTTCCAAAAGTTAAGTTTTAGGAATCAAAATGTGCCTCTATACTATAGGTAATCTCTATACAAACCTGTCTCTATATTTATAGGTAACCTGTCTCTATGCAAACAAAGTAGTCCGCGATCCTCAAATATGTAAACAAACACTTCGAAATTCGTCATCTTCGCTGTAGCAACGAGTGGCACCAGAAGTTCGTTTTCGTTTTGGTTTCGAGAAGCTGATAACTCTGTTCATGTAAACATTTCTCGGAAAAGGAAAAAAAAGCCACGTGGTTTAGTTGATAAAGACAACGGCGCGAAAACGGAATTTCATTTCAACCTTTAACCCTTTAACCGGCTGGAACGAATTAACTCGGGGTTAACAAAATGGGCTGAGATCGACTTAAACGAATATGATGGCTGTCTAAGAAGTGGGCCGACTAGTGATGGAACGAGTGAATCTGAGCATCAGAAACCATTGCTTCCTTCGCTTAGGTTTTTTATTGGTCATTTGGGGGCACATCCTTTGTGACTGATTTCCAGCTAAACGAGTCTAAAACAATAGCGACGAAAATTAGGAAAGAAAGAGTTGAGTCACTTATTTGTAGCCAGCGGCATGATGCCCGTGTCAGGGGGACTATGCCTTCTTCATCATGCCTTGAACGATGGAACTCAGAATAAAGGACTAGAAGGGGACATTATCATCAAACACAGGTTTATAGTCGGCACTGCTCAGGACAGAAAGAGGGAGGGAGAAAGAGAGATTGTTTTCCATATCTTTCGTCAACTGAATCTCTTTGTGAAACTTTATGTTTGGGGAACGCTACAAATTTTGGTCACCATCTGGTTCGGCCACTTAAAGGGTTAAAAAACAAACCGTACCGTTTCAGACTCTCATCTTACAGCCCGACTACTCGACTAAAGCAGTAATTAATCAATGGATCCGGTGGCGGATGGGGGTCTTTCGTTTCACTCAATGAACTTCGCCGTCTAATTATTTAGCAAGTTAGTCTTCGTTTTGTGAGACCAAAAGATTTTTATAATGCAGGAACAAAAGGTTAAACCTTCCGGTACAGGCCAATTTCGGCCCGAGCACGGAATGTTTTACTTAACTGATGAAAAACAAAGCCCGGCCCGTGCAGATATCTAAGAAGCACTGTAACCTGGGCATCAGTGTTTTACAGGAGTGAATTCAGGCAACCATTTTGAATATAGTAAATTTGAATCATCTTCCCTTTCTTTATTGCTCATATAGCTTAACCCTGAAGTACCTAAATTATTTTCGTTTACTCGCGGATACATACGTGCGAGTAAACATACGTGCAAGTAATTCTCTATTCCCTCTCCTAAAAGTCCATTAATTCGAGAATAGAAGTAAATATTTCCTTGTGACCAATTGACTGCCTGGAAGTTTGATAAGAGTAACTCACAGATCTGAACAGTCAGTTGCTCTGTATAAGTCTTCTGTGTAGCACAGCATGTACATTGCACTTTCTTATCTTTTTTTCTGCAGTGTTTAAAGTTCTTCCGAATTTGATCCCCGAAAACACAGTTCTTTCTACCTTCCTGGTGCCATTTTTTTTATTTTTCTTAATTTTCTGAACTTATCCGTTTAACGAAATTGCGTACGACGGCGTCTTAACGGCATTGGCACCCCTTGTTCGTTCTCCACACACGGTTACTGCAGAACCGCTCACTTCTCGCTGCCGTGACGACGTCTGGAATGATGGCCTCACGGGCTGGTTGTTCGCTTATATCTGACGCGCCGTTAGTGCGATTGGCCTGCAAATTCAATCATTTGCATAACTTGTACGTGTGTACCCACCCTGCAATTTTCATGGCGTTGCGTTTACGTCTTTGTGGTGTGGCATTTTCTCTCTCAGGCAGTGCATATCTTTCGAGCTGATTTCAGCTTATTTTTCTAACCCCGAGTTAATTCGTTCCAGCTGGCTAAAGAGTTACGAGAAAGTCCGAGCGATAAGATGAAAAAAACGGAATGTATTCGTCCGAATTGATGTAATAAAACTGGCAAACTATAGCTCTGACGGAAAGACTCCGGAAATGAAAGCAACAGTCCAAAATAACGAAATCTCACGAATTAAATGTACGCGCAAAACTAGCGATCTGGGAAAACTGATAAAACGTGGTGCTCCGTACTTATATATACAGAATTGATTTGGAAGTCCTGCATTTCGTTTTCTTGATGCAGCTGGTAATGATTTCTAGAGGAACATCACAAACAATCAGGAGATCATAAAAAATGTTAAAAGAAAACACATGAGGGGATCTTAAACAGAAGTTGATGACGATGTCAGTAATTCACTTAGTGTTAAGAAATTTATGAGCTAACCGAAACGCTGTTCCTGGGATTTATTAAAATTATCTTTGACTGGGAAAGGGGAAATTATTAAAAACGTCGTGACTTGTTTAGTGTTAATGAGTTTAAAAGCATAGAGTTTTTATGCCTATCATGCTGTTGACTGGGACACGCAATGATAACTTAAATTTTGGGCACTTTTTTTTTTTTTCATTTTAAGCAATGCACATCAATGCTCCTCAGCATTCTGGGAAACTAAAATAACATAAGGCTGCGAGAATCAATAATTCGTTGTGGTGTAGATATGATAAACAGTTAACATAGAACAGACACGGCTGATAAACAGCAGAAATTGATTTTGCCGTTTTCAGTTCTGCCAAGAGCTGGTACTTGAAGTCAGGAGAACACGGTAGAACTGTGTTTCAGACACTGTCTACCAAAGTGTGCTAGACTGTATTCTGAGTCCGGCATTAGAATTTCCGCGAAATGCCTTTTTGTTCTTTTTATATGAACTCCTGTAGTTGTTACACTCACAGAAGAAGTAAAATAAAAAATATTTTGCTGTCCTTTTTTTTTTAATGAGTTTCTAACAGTATGCTTTTGAAGGCTGCCTTTTTTGGTGTAAATAAAGGAGTATTTGAGCACGAAAATAAAAAAAAAAATTAGAAAAAAGCTGAAAATTATAAGCAGCGTGTGCATTAATGAACGCATTCCTCTATTCAAAAATCCGGAAGTGAACTTATTCCGAGGCAATATATTCAACTTTTCACAAAAGACTCTAACGGTATTCAAAGACAGTTTTCCACTTTTTTTTAGCATGTCCTTTGTAAATAAAACACATGCGTATGTCACTACATTGTACGTCAGTCCGTCTGTGGATACCATATCTCGGCAAATATTAGCCCATTTGAAAATTAATTTTGCATTGAGAAGCTTGAAATGTGAGAACGATGATGCTTGCTTTCGGGTTTTTTTTTACCTGTACATAACTATGTCGTATTCAACATATGCAACGGCCGTTCCTCAAACCTCCCAGTTAAATTACAAAAAATGAAGAAATATAGGTACAGCAAACTATATGTTATTCTTTATCACAGTACCATCGCTCGGATGATATGCAACGGTCCCATCGTTCAGTCCACTTTTATTTTTTATTTTTTTATTTTTGATTGGAGGTTTAACGATCACCGTGAGCAACTCAATGGGCTATAAGCAGTCGCCCGTCCCTCATTTAGGGTCACTGGTTCCAGGGAAGGGAGAGAGAGCCAGTGCCGTAAGACAAATACAACATCCATGCCTCACCAGGATTCGAACCCAGACCCCGTTCGGACGAATGATCAGAGGCCATCGCTTAGACCACTGCGCCACCGGGGCGGCAACCCACTTTTCAAAGCGTGTGACGACGGCATTTTGTGGAAGCTGCTTTAGCGACGCCTGTACAGCTTGAATAACGTCAGCACCTGTGTTGAATGTTGCTTCACGAAACTCCCCCCTTCATTGTTGTAAACAACCAGAAATCGCACGGGGAGATGTCAGAACTGTAGACAGGCTGTGGCATGATTTCAATACTGCATTTCGTAAGAAACAGTTGAACACAAGCAGCCAGATGTACGAGGACGTTTTCATTGTGTAGGGTCCACTTGCCCACGAGTTCCGGTCGTTTAATCCATACGTGTCGTCGCATGCGCTTCAGTACTAAAATGTAATACTCAGTATTGACAGTAATTTGTGGAGGAACGGCATGCTGCTAGACTACACCTTTATCATCAAAGAAAATTATCATCATTATCTACCAAGCTGATTTGGTTTGGCAGACTTTTTTTAGGAGGTGGAGAACCTGTTTGTTTCCAGACACTCGTTGCGCGCTTCGTGTGGGGGTCGAAATAGTGAATCCATGTTTCATCGGCAGTTACTACCGTGTTTAGAAAGTACGGATCCTTTGCAATTATTTGTTTCCAGTCATGACACACCTGAACTCGGGCTAGCAATTGTCCTCTCGTCAGGTGATGAGGTACTCATCTGGTACACACACGATGCAGCAGTAATTTGTCGCGTAGAATGCGGAATGCCGACTTTTTGAAATACTAGTTGACGCCGCTATGTCTTCACACGTCATTCGTCGATCTTCTTGCATGATTGCCCAAACAGTCAACAATATGCTCCGTAACAGCACTTTCATGTCGACCAGGCTTAAGAGCGAGTTCTGCCGACAAACCCCATTTTTTGAAATAATGGTGCCATCTAAAAATCGTTGAGTCACACAAACATTTATCTTTGTAAGCTTTTTCATTAAATCAACTGTTTCTGGAACCGTTTTACCTAAATGATAGCAAAATTTTATCGCACAACGCATTTCGCTTCTTAACTCTGAATCACTCACCTTGATAGCTGTATGGTCAAATGCAGTACCTTAAACAGCTGCGCAATAACAAAGCCAGAATCGTCTGTCACTGCTAATAACTGTTGCCATAGATACTTCCTTAATTCAGTTAGTCGTCTGCGTGGTTATTTTTCCATTCGCACTGTTGCCAACCCAAAAAACAATAGCCGCAGTTTTTATGGAACTCCCTTTGTATGTATTTTATTCTATACCATTTCTTTGAAATATCCCATTGAAAAACGTCTTTCTTTCATTCGATACCATTTATAACGAAATCTGTTCTGGGTATAGTTTCTTTTTTCAAGTAATGCAGAATTTTCCCGCCAGGAGACATAAAATTCAGTTTCCCTTTTCCAGAAAGCTTTGCTTCTAAAAATCCGATTTGAAAAATAATTTTTGCACCGGACAAAGCTCCTCGTGTGAAATGCATTTGCATATAATTTTTAATTATTTTTTTTTTTGATTGAAGGTTTAACGACCACCGTGAGCAACTCAAAGAGCTATAAGCAGTCGCCCGTCCCTAATTTAGGGTCACTGGTTTCAGGGAAGGGAGAGAGCCAGTGCCGTAAGATAAACACAACATCCATGCCTCACCGGGATTCGAACCCGGACCCCTTTCGGACGAATGATCAGAGGCCATCGCTTAGACCACTGTGCCACCGGGGCGGCTTTTAATTTATGGTAATAAATGGTTTACCCACTATATCGCGTAAACATACACGGTCGAGTCACATTATTGTGACCGCCAGCTAATATCCAGAGTAACTGCCGTGTGCAGTGCTGACAGCAGCTAGACGGGCTGGGAGTGACTCAATAAGGTGCTGGAAGTTGTTCACAGGTATGTGGAGCCATGCTGACTGCAGTGCATCTGACAGCTGCTGGAGGGTGCACGGTGGAGGATCCATAGAGCGAACAACACGCATCAAGGTGGTCCCACATATGCTCAATTGGGTTTAGGTTTGGGGAATTAGGGGGCCAGGGAAGTACTTTGAAGTCTTCATCGTGCTCATCCAACCACTGTCGGACATTTCTAGCTGTGTGATACGTCGCATTGTCGTGGTGGAAGATCCCATCTGCCCCAGGGAAAACAATCAGCATGTATGGGTGTACGTGGTCTGCAAGAATGGATTCATAAGGAATTCGGTCCATAGCGCTTTCCACAAGTACGAGTGGACCCAGAGGATGCTACGAAACATTCCCCAGACCATAACGCTGCCCCCACCAGCTTGTGTTCTGCCAGCAATGGTTGAAGAGCTTTGTTCTCCGATGTTTCTCGCCTTATACGCCAACGTCCATTCGTTCGATGAAGCAGAAAACGTGACTCATCGGAGAAGGCAATCTTTTATACAATACAATGCAATTATTTATTGCACACATTTAAAACTTACAGTTATATGAAAATGCAATACACCAGGGCGAATCTGAACACATTGGTTGTAAGGCGATTCCCCCTATCAGATGTAAGAAAAAGAATAAAACATATGGCATATATGAAAGCAAGTAAGATGGTTATAACAGAAACACCACTGTTAACAGCATGCTTGAAACTACAATTTAATGATAGGATTGAGATTCGTTATGGAGATCAGGGTGATTTACAATGTAATTTCGCAGAGACAAGGAAAACTTTTTGATATTTTCCAGGGATCTGATGCTCTCTGGGATATTATTCCATAATATAATGGCTTTATACAGTATGCTATTTAAACCATAATTAAGTCTAACACACGGCTGACATAATTTGTTTTTAGCAACAGATCTGGTGAAGATAGAATAATCCAGATATTTGATGTCACATTGAAAAATAGGCAGTTTAAGATGCATTATTTTAAAAAACATGATACCTAGTTTCAAGGTAAAAATTTCATGAATTTTTAGAATATTTAGCTTTAGAAATAATGGTTTTCAATGAGACATGTAATCTGTGTTCAGCATATAGCGGACAGATTTCTTCTGTAATTTGAACAAGCATAACTTATTGTTTGCACTTATATTTGAATACCAAGATTCCAGACAATAGGAGAGATGGGTATAAATAAAAGCATAGTAAAATGTTTTTAGGACATTGATAGGGAAGAGATGCTTAATTTTACCAAGCAGGCCAACCTGTAAGGAAACTTTTTTTAAAACAAACTGAACATGCGTATTCCAGTTAAAGAATTCATCAAACCAAACACCAAGATACTGAACTTTGTCCAGAATTTCAAGGGGAGATCATTAATCATGACTGGAAAGTTATTTATGTCCTCTCTTTTATGAACTTTCCGGAAATACACGGCGTTGGTTTTTAGAATATTAAGTGATAATTTGTTAGAGCATAACCAATGAGATAAATTTGATAGATCGTTATTGATCATTATTTGTAACTTATGCAAATCATGACATTTTTGAGAAATGACAGTGTCATCAGCGTATAGCAAAGCATGAGTTGATTGCAGGCACAGAGGAAGGTTATTAATATATAACAGGAAATCAGCAGAGTACATTATTTTGTAAAAGTTTTACTATGTGCTAATTAACTTGAAAAAATGAAAAAAAAAATGTTAATTCTAAAGTTAACTAACTTCTTAATGACTTTGCTGTGACTGCTTTTTGTTGGAAAGCATTTCAATATTTGGTTTCAACATGGAGTTCCGCATTTTTAGCTGATCCTCTAGATGGGTATCCCTCATTTGTGACCGTAAAGGCGTCTTGATTTGGGTTACGTAGGAGGATGTAGTTATATGTAGCAAGAAGTGGTTGAAAAGCAACAAAGCATTATTCGTGCATGTTGCCGAGGGCGTGGGTATTCCATTGCATTTTTTCGCTACTTCAATTGGTTCTTTCTTAGCGTCAAATAAGGATTTTAAAATGTCACCTTCTGAGACCTCAGTAAATTCCATCTGTAGCTCTTTAGGAGCCATAGAACGAAATCGTGAGAGTAGCAGGTGTCAAAGTAGCCCTTATGACTTACTAATGTTTTAACTGTGGCAGTCGGCCGGATAACATTATTTTGTTGAATCTTCTTTTACTCCTTCGTATTTTAAACACGATCTTTTAAAGATTGAAATAAGAAAAATAAAAGACGAAAAAAAAAACCCATATTAATAAAAATAAATGGATTTGCTCTGCAAAATTTGGATTCACTCCCTTAATCATCTAGAAGGCCGCAAGTTTTCCACCCCTTGTCAAAATCTTTATCTCGCTATCTTTTCTTCCAGGGGACGTTTTTGAAAAATTATTTTTACTTAGCATAACTTTTGCTGTGAAAAATGCTTCTCGCAAATTATCTACTTTTCCATTATTCAAAATTCTTCCTCAAGGTGTGTAAATTTATATCATGTCTTCCTCTATATCTCTTCTTCGAACTGTTAAATTTAAAAATGCCTTTGTCTCTGACATCTTCCATGAGCTATGAGAAACTTTTTGTCCACACTTTGCTAATTTTCGTAACATAAGTTTCAGGCTCTAGTGGGAGAAATCAGTTATTTCTATTTCTAGATGGTTTTAGCTATTGCAGAAATACGGCTGCTTTTTTTAGCGGCTCCCATTGATTAGGAAAAAGTTTGAAATATTTTTTTCGTGTCAGAAAGGGTTCAAAAGAAGTGCTTATAGAACCGAAAACTCGGTGTCATCTTTCTTCTTTTAATATTGAGCTGTGAAATCAGTGTCCTTTATTATACTAAAACGCCAACAGAGGAGATCAGCCACATAGAAGAAAAGTTTGACTACAGAACATCTAAAAAAATTATGGAAAACTGTGATCACCGTGAACCAATGCAAAAAATAATTTTCAAAATTAGGTATAATGTTAGAAAGCGTGTTTCTAAAATTTTTGGTTAAATTTTGGGAACTTGTTTTTCCTGCGATTCTGGTGAAAAAAGGAAATCATGTAAATATAGGGTCTGTGACGTATGCCTCTATTTTAACCTTCCGTTTAAGTTCCTGTTATTTTACGTAAATCCGTTTTATTATCGTTAGATATTTTCTGATTTAATGCCATAGAGTTTCATCGAATGTATTTGATGTTGGCGAATCCTAATAGCAGGTCAAAGGTCAACTTACAAGTTAAAAACACAGATAAGAGCTGAATGTGCAAACTTAGAAAAGTGATTTGTTTTTGATTGAAGGTGTAACGACCACCGTGAAGAATTCGATGGGCAGTCACCTGTCCCAAAATTAAGGCCACTGGTACCAGGGAAGGGACAGAGCCAGTGTCGTAAGACAGACACAACATCCATGCGCCACTGGGATTCAAACCTGGACCCTTTTCGGACGAATGGTCATAAGCCAGCTCTTAGACCACTGCATCACCGGGGAGGCTGAAAAGCGATTGATCGAGCAGTATTCTGAGAGCATTTGTTAAACGAGCTGTATTGATGTAGAGAGAGAGAGAGAGAGAGATATTCAGAAATGTGTAGATATTGAACGAGTAAGAACAACTTGTATTTGAAAATATTCTTGTAGTGAGTGTATAGATTCAAAGAGTGACTAGAGTCACGTATTTTGTATGAAGTTGTTAACTGAAGTTAGATGCCATGCGTTGTTTCGAGCTCACTGATTGATGTCATTTGGCGATGTGCTTCAAGACTAATAAAGACGGATTTGGAATCGTAAGTAAACTTTCTGTGTCAATGAATCTTGGACGTTGGTCTGAAAGTGGGTATTATGTATAATTAAGTCTTTCAACTACAACGAGCTGAAAAGTTACCCGGGTTTTACAGTGAAGGTAAATTCACTGAGCTAAAGTTACATGTAAAGTTAAGCTTAAACCTTACGAGCTCTAAGCTTTAATGTTTTGCAGTAAAGTTAACGTTTAAAATACAAATAAACAACCAATTTAAAATCTAATATCTTAGGTCGGAAACCTTTTACTAGAGATATGAAAAACGTATGATAAAGTCTGGCACCAGCCGTTTGACAAGCAAACGTAGGGTGGACGTGGAATCAATCGAATTGACATAATTTCCAGAGGATCAATCCTATCAGCTCGACTTCAGCGCTCCTAGTGGCGAATACGCGAACGTAAATGCCCTTGGATACTTATTGTAATCTGGATACATTTAAAATTCGCCTTTTGACCTAAGCCTTTTATGATCAATTTTTAGCAAACGAATGATGCTCTCCATTTGCAATTTACCTTTCGTTCTCTATCTATAATATTTTTGGAGTTCGGTAAACCATGTTTGCGAATTCGTTGGTAGGCCTGATCACGTCAAGTTGATGGAATCGGATCTTCCCTCCGTTCCAACCCGATGGTTCTATAATATACCGTTTCAGCCTCTGGTCTGGCTGTTGCTCGACTTTACCATAAACCGTTCTGTATTGCGTTATGTTACTGAAAACATGGCAAACCTGCCATGCATACTGGTAATCGAGAGTTCAGTAAGGGGGCACCTTGCTAATTGTCAGCATGGTGTCCGGGTTCGAGCACTGTTTGGTGCACGGGTGGCATACTTGTTCTGCGGTGCTTATTCTCTGCCTTGATTAGAACCACTGCCCCTAATTCAGGAACGATCAATTACTTATAGGTTTAGATGCTCATGGGGTTCATTCAGCTCCGAAAAAAATACAGATGACACCGAATTTTCGGATATGATGAGCATATTTTACGATTTCTTTCCTACATAAAAGGATTTTTCGAAGCAGATTTGTAGGAGCAGAGATATCGGGGGAAACGCAAGTTCTCGATCCTCAAGTAGGTATGTTTTAGGTATAGTCACTTTTTCAAGTTATACATAGATTTTCCGCTAGGAGGCGTAAAAGTAAATTGCGCTTTCCCAGATATATCTGCTCCTAAAACTGCGATCTGAAAAATCTTTCTGAAGCGGATACACCACATGACGGGACGTTTTTTGCATGTTATTTCTAATTTTTGGTAAAAAATGGTTTAGCCACCAGGGGGAGTAAGTGCTAATTTCTGCTTTTGATGTACTGCTGGCCCCCAAAATGCAACACCAAGAAGGAAGCATCCGATTGGCCTGAAATTCGCAGCATACGTCGCCCGCGAGAGGACATGCAGACGATTAGCATTGCAGGGCATATGCAAATCATGCGCGCCGGCACGCCACCGAAAATCACTATAAGAAGGGTGCACAGAAGGCGGGGTGTAAGTAGTGGAAGTGTGTTGTGCTGCCGGACCTATGGGGGAAGCTTCCTGATGCCTCGCCGCAGAATACGGCAGTCATTCCAGCACGTTTCGGAGTTCGACAGAGGAAGAATAGTGGCTTATCGCGACAGCGGTTTATCGTACCGAGACATCGGTGCCCGTGTGGGACGACATCCAGCCACAGTGAGGCGAGTATAGATTCGGTGGGTGCAGGAGGGACGGACGGACCGACGTGAGCGATTGCCGCAGCCGCGGCACACCACCGTACGAGAGGACCGGCATTTTGTGCGGCGGGCATTGATGGCTCGCCCCGCCACATCACAAACGTAAGCGCAGGATTTAGGGTGTGTTGCGCAACAACCTGTGTCAGCACGTACCGTTCGACGTCGTCTGCAGGAGCGGGAAATTGTCGAACGGCGCCCATTGTTCCGATTACCAATGACGTTACACCACCGACGAGTGTGGCAGCCGCGGGCCGTTGAACGCCGCACCTGGACTACGGAATGGCACGACATTGTTTTCTCCGACGAATCCCGCTTCTGCCTGCAACACCACGATGGTCCGCGTGTGGCGGCACCGCGGCAAGAGACTGTATGACATCTGCATTATGCATCGCCATATCGATCCGTTGCCTGGCGTTATGGTTTGGGACGCAATTGGATATGACACCCGCCTCCCTCTGGTACGCATCGCCGGTACACTTAACAGCCACCACACCATCTCTGACGTTTTGGAGCCTGTAGTCCTCCCTTACCTGCAGGACCTACTAGCGGCCACGTTTCACACAGGACAATGCGCCCCCGCACGTGACACGCATCGTGCAACAATTCTTCACTGCCCACCAGGTGTCACTGCTGCCGTGGCCCGCCTGTTCTCCCGATATGTCGCCCATCGAACACGGCCGGTCGTTGATCGGCAACCGAGTGGCCCGGCATGCACCACCCGCGGGTACGCCTGATGAACTGTGGCATCGTGTGGAAGCAGCCTGGACCGACATACCCCAAGCCTACATCCAAAGCCTCTTTCGTTCGATGCCGTGGCATGTATTGGCCGTTATTGCCAACCATGGGGGCCGCACGAACTATTGATGTCTGCGTGTTCCGCAAGTCGCACGGGCCTGTAAGCTCAATCGTTTCATCTTTGTATCTGTTGTTATGTGTCCAGTAAATCTGGCTTTGCTGTCTCGTGTCCTTCTTGGTGTTGCATTTTGGGTGGCCAGCAGTGTATTTGTAGCAAAATCTGGGCTCCTGAAAACTCGATTGAATTTTTTTCCATGCACCGATGCCTCTCACATCGAAAAACATTTTGAGAATACTTTCTTTTTAAAACAATGCCTTGTTTTTCCACCAAAGGGCGTAGAAGCATATCTTATTTTTGTCGATATCTCCGCTTCTAAGAGTCCGATTTAAAAAATCCTTCCTTCGTTGTAGAGCTTTTGCAGTGCGAAATGTTTCTCATACAATTTCAGTTCTTTTTTTAACGTACGAGTCTGCCACCAGAGGGCGCAATTTCACGTTTCCATTTACAGCAAGATGTGCGGCATTAAAAGCCTGATTGAAAAAGTTCTTTTTTCGGTCAAATACTACCAACTGTGCAAACTCTGTGTGCGCGTTTTGTCACCACTATAATGTACAATTTCGCCGCTAGGGGCGTAAATGCTTAATCTGTTTTTCTTAATATTTCTGCTTCTACAGGTGCGATTTAAAAAATTATTTCAACACGGTAGGCTATTTACCTTGTAGAACACTTTAAGCTAGAATATGCGGAATGTTGTAGTTCACAGTTCTGTCGGTAGGTGGTGTTTGTGTACTTCAGTTTGCAGTTGCATCTTCGCTTCTAAGAACACTATTGAAGACTTTCTACTTTATTTTATGCCATTTTCTACAATAAAGATGTGGAGCCTTATCCTCTTTAAATAACGCAAATCGTTCCCGCTAGGAGAGTAAATGTGAAACTTTTTTTTCACTAGCCCTGCTTCCAGGTGACGTATTTGAAAAATTATTTTTCCTTAGCATAGCTTTTCCCATAAAGAATATTTTTTTCCTGTTTTCAACATTTCCGTTACGCCAAAATTCTTCTGCTAGCAGACGTAGAATTATGTCATGTTTCCTTCAATATTTCTACTTTTAATTGTTCGATTTGAAAATCTCGTTTTCTCCGATAGCTTCCTTGTACTATCAGAAACTTTTTGTACATCATATGTTAATTTTCGTAACATGGTTTTCAGCCGCTGATGGAACTAAGTAGATGTTTCTGGATGTTTTACCAATTGTAAAAACCGGTTGATTTTCCTAGTGAGAAACTTTTTGTGGGCGATTTGTTAATTTTTGTAACACGCCTTTTAGCCGCTGGTGGAACTAAGTAGATGTTTCTATTTCTGAATGTTTAATCGATTATAGAAACCGGTTGATTGTTTTTCTAACCGGTTTCATTAACTTTGAATGGCTTTAATAAATTTAATTCGCGTCAGAACGGATTCAAAAGACATGCTCATTATACCCGAAAATTCGGTGTCATCTTTCTTGTGCTGTGTGCTGTTGTCGTTACTAATTCGACTTGACATATATTCATGCTCGATCGAATCCGTAAGACCATGGTTTTGAGTAGACCGATAAGTAAATCTGGTTGGTGGAGGAGAGCTTCTCTGGGTACTCCGATGCAGGAAAGAAAGTGACGTCGGCAAAAACCATGTTTCAATTGCGAGAAGGTAGAAAGATCTTGCCACCCTGCCCAACCTTCATTACCCTGAAAGGGTCGCTTTTAAGTAGGGATGGGGCACTCGAATCCCGCGAATCTTGGAAAAGATTCGAGATTCGAAAACTCGAATCTTCGCGCTTTTTTTCGTCATTCGAATCTTTCAAATCTTAACTTCAAAAAACTTGGCGTTTGGTGCTTGTTCTAAAGCGATATTTGTTCGAATTTTTTTCAGGATGGCGAGTTCTGACATTAGAATACAATCGAAGAAGATCGTCTACAGTGTGTAAATTGCTATTTGAAATAGTTCGTTACTTCCAAAATTTGAGGACACTCTCTAAAAAGTTCTTAATCACACCACTATCGACAGTAATGTCAGAAAGACTATTCCGCACATCAGGTGTCATAACTGATAAAAACAAAGCAGGCTAGACCCAGAGTGAGATCGAATACTAGTGTTTTTAAATAAAAATCTCCATTAAAGGTTTCTGATTTTTTTTACATTGCCCTGAAAGAGTTCAGTGTTTTTATTAACTCTTAAAACAAACATGTTTTTGGGTTTTCCTATTTTTCTGGAAATCATTTACTCAATTTAGTGTTCCATGTTTACTGCTTATCTCCATTAACTCTTGAAATAATCCTCCCCACCTCTACACTTGCTTTGATTTAAAAAAGTGTGACGTATATTCTAAAATAACTTTCCTTTTTAGTTTTTTTCCCTATGTAAATTTTGAGTTTGTTCTCAGGTATACATCACACTTAACGTGATATCTTCTCTCTCAAACGAATACTGTTGGCAACACAATTGAGGTAGAATGAACGTGACGTAGATAAGAACCAGAGATAAAAACTACGAGTCAACAGTTGCTAGTGTGGGGTGTTGAATGTGGTGGACACTGATTTGTTAAGTAAAATGTAAAGTGCTATGTTGTATTGATGAAATCATCTGGAATAAAGCCAATTTCCCTAAGTTTGACTTCTGTTTAAATGTTTCGTATGGCCGTTAAGGTTTAATTTAGGAACTCTTTCATCGTATGGTTATGTTTTAAAATAACGTAAGAAGAGCGATAAAAGTTCAATCTCGAAAAGTCATTACGTTATAAAACGTTTTGGAACTTTTGTTATTAAAGAAAAATGTCAAAAATGTGAATTGTTACTCTAATATTTTTTGTCAAATTATGCTCAGAAAGTGGAAATGAACCTCAATACTCAAGAGTTATGTGCTTCATTTAGTAAATGTAAATTATAAACTTCATTTGTATCTTCTTAATAAGTATGGGTATATTTTTTGAAAACTGTATTCTTTAATTTGTTTTTCATTAAACACAGATTTCAAATTTTGCTTCAATTAAAAACTTTTAATTTTAAGTAGAAGACTTTTCTTTCCCTTTTTTTCTTTTAATTATTCTTATATGAAGGATTCGAGAACCTTTTAGCATTCGGATTCGGATTCGAGAAAATTTAGAATTCGTCCCACCTCTATTTTTTAGCCTTGATAAGGAAATTTGGTGTTCCCTATTGCGGATCAACTCAAAGTCTACTCGAGGAGTAATTTGTGTAAATGATTAAAGTGGACGTCAAGTAATTTTGCTTCCTATACTTGCAATGGAAAAACTTCTGTACACATTTTCTTCACAATTAATGCGTTCTCAAGAATGAAAATTTGAGCATCGATTAAAATAACTTCATATTATAACTTGGAATACTTAATATTTTTTAAAACTTAACCATAATTATATTAAAAATCAATAACTTTTGCTTTGGTGGTGTTGAAACCAGAAAAAAGATGGCGCGACATGTACTTTGATGACGTCAGTAGACAAACAGATGTTGGATTGCATAATTATGGTTATGTTTTAGAAAATATTAAGTATCCCAAGTTATACAATGAAGCTATTTTAATCGATGTTTAAATTTCATCCTTGGGAACGCATTAATTGTGAAGAAAATGTGTACAGAAGTTTTTTCATTGGAAGTATAGGAAGCAAATTACTTGAGGTCCACCTTAACACTAATGCTAAAGAAATTAGCTGCTAGGTAAACTCCATTTCTACATTCTTCCTGTTATTCAATTTTAAAAAAATTCTGTATTGTGTTTATTTTCTTCAGTTGTACATTTGTAGACATCTGGATTTCTGTCTGCACGTAAATATTAGGTCCATGTTCTAGAACTGTGGAAGACAGCAATCACCGATATTTTACACGGTATTACAACGTCTGTTTGCATATTTGTGGAACGTTTTCGTTTTTGATAAGAAGTTACAGAAAATAAAAGAAGTTCAAAGAATTGAAACTGGCAACAGCGCGTTAGATGAACGTGAAAGAAATATCGTCTGCTAAGAACATGGCGAACGTATACAAGCTCTTGTTATGTTTTTGCTCTTTACGAAGAGAAATATTTATATTCTGTAATGAAGAAACGCTGTGGAAAACATGGAATTAGCATTTCTAAATGTAAAATAAGCAATATTATTAATGATAGATGGGATGGTTGGTTGGTGGATTTTCATGGCGCAAAGGCCATGTTTGGCAAAAGAGCGCCAGACAAAAGACAATCAAACAAAGAGTATTAAAAACTTGGTATAATGCTTAAAATCAGGCTGGTTCAGCAAAAGTGAAAAATGAGAATGATGGAAGGTGTAAAAACTAGATACCCTTAAAAAAAGCCAATGTGTTTAAAAAATGAAAAGACAGCAAATGTATCGCAGTGGTCATCTAGAAGCCTCTGCAGCGTAGCGGCGTCCTCGTTCAACAAATGAGCATGAAAGAAATGAAAACGAACACAACTACAGAGAATATGATTAACATTGAGTCGGCAATTGCACGTCTCACACATCGGCACAGTGTCGCCACACAGCAAGAAGCGGCGGGTGAAACGACAATGCCCAATTCGGAGACGCGCAAGAATTACTTCCTCCCTACGGTCTCGGCGACTATACGTTCTCCAGACTCCAAGAAGTGGTTTGATACGATGATAGAGGGGATATTCAGACTCCAAGAAGTGCTTTGATACGATGATAGAGGGTATATTCGTCAAGCATTGCTTTTAACAGGAAAAAGAACACCAAACGAATGTCCAAACAAGGTACGTACTTTTATGATTACTTCAAAAGTAAGGTATCTGGTCTTCAAAGAAAATCCACCAACTCAAACAGTAATCGCAAAGTCGTTAAAAAAACTCAGTATCAACTGTAAATAAGGTAATAAACAAAGATTTGAATCTGAAAATGTCCACCGCCTTTTGCCTAGGCATGTTAGCTGAGCGCAGAACACGGTGTAGACTTCTTTATGAAAATCACTTAGCCGGAGACAGATGGGAACGTATTGTAGTGATGAAGCATGGATCTGCGTAAGCGACTGCGACTAACAAGGGTCGATTTACTCTCGAAAACGAGCAGAAAAAGACTTAAAAACTTGGTTCCAAGGATCCAAAGAAATATTCAGAAAAGGATTCATTATTAATGGTGGTTTCTGGTACAATGGGGAATTAAAGTTAAGAAAAGTTGAAATGAATGTTAAAATCAATTCTACATATGACCAAAATAATGCTTTAAACTCCTATATTTAAAAAGGAAGTGCCATTCCCTTATCCGCAGAGCCTTCAAAGAGTAGAACTCCATAAGGACAAGGCTACCAGTTATACATCCAAATTTACCATTCTATTTCTTGAAAAAAGAGATGGATAAAAAGTCTATACTTTTTGCTCATATTCCTTCAAAGTCTCCTGATGTATCCCCAATGGGCTATTGTGCCTTCGGACTGCTAAGAAGAAGAGACGGATATCAAGTCTATACCTTTGCTCATATTCCTTCAAAGTCCCCTGATGTGTCACCAATGGACTATTGTGCCTTCGGACTGCTAAGAAGAAGAGACGGATATCAAGTCTATACCTTTGCTCATATTCCTTCAAAGTCCCCTGATGTGTCCCCAATGGACTATTGTGCCTTCGGACTGCTTTGAAGAAGAGACGGATATCAAGTCTATACCTTTGCTCATATTCCTTCAAAGTCCCCTGATGTGTCACCAATGGACTATTGTGCCTTCGGACTGCTAAGAAGAAGAGACGGATATCAAGTCTATACCTTTGCTCATATTCCTTCAAAGTCCCCTGATGTGTCACCAATCGACTATAGTGCCTTCGGACTGCTTAAAAGAGTGTTTTCTAAACGCAGACCAAAAACAATGATTGGACTACGGAAAGCAGTGGAAGAGAAGTGGAATTAAATGCCACTACTAATTTTAAGAAATGCTCTGTTATCTCGGAAATCTCGATGTCGGTTCATCCCAGAGAAAGGGCAATTAGATAGAATATTTAGGAAGTAATTAACTTTATTTTAAACGTTAATTATATTGCTGGCAAATCGTTCTACAATTTATGAACAGCTTCTGTAGAACCTGAGGTTGACAAACATTTACCAGGGATTGACACCACTGCTCCCTGTTTAAGGTCTGCACGGGCCTTAATTTTGAATTCTCGGCCCGACCCCGAACTCTAGAGGGCTAGCCCGACCCACCCGGTCTAAGAACTTCCAGTTTACGACCAGGCCCGACCCGTTTCAGACTTTTATCAAGCGTTTTCCGCCATTTACTGCAAATACTGCAAGGCTTCCTCTAGAGCAGCGACTTCAACCCGTGGTCCGCGGAGCACTCTACAATGGCCAGCGAGAAGTTGACCGCGAAAGATATTTAAAATGAAGAAAATATGCATTTCGAAATGCAAAAAGAAATATCCAGTTACCTTGGGTACATGGGTTTTAAATTCTCAAATCTTTTGTGAGCTATGCTGCGGCAAATTTTGTAACTGAAAATTTTCAAGACTAGTAAAAAATGGTGGCATGTCTGATACCTACTTCGGAATTCTTTGTACATAGATATCATGTTAATTGTATCGCCTCTTTTTCAAAAAGTTCAGTTTTGGGATTCAAAACCTCTCCTAAATGGTCTATATTTCTAATAAATTTATGCATTTCTGCTATTATTTTCATGTCGCCCGCGACTCCATTTCCATTTTCTCATGTGGTCCGCGTTTCACAGGTGTTTCAAAACCCCTTCTCTAGAGAAACAAAGGTGCTTTACTGAACTGAACTACCTTTGTAGTAAACGGAATGAAACATAGAGGGACGTGCTATTTCTCGTAGGAATTCCTCCGACAGATTAGTTTTAGACCTGACTACATACTTCTGTTACAAACGCAAAACGATTTTCCTTCTCTACACGCAAGTACAAACGAAGTAGTTCTCGGTTCCCAAATATGTAAACATATACTTCGAACTTCCCTTATCTCCGTTGTAACAACAACGAATTGCGCCAGAAGTCCGTTTTGGTTCTGAAAACTCTGCTCATGTATAAACATTTCTTGGAAAAAAAAAAGCCACGTGTTCTGGTCGCTAAAGCTAACGAAGTGAAAACGGAATTTGATTTCACCCTTTAAATAAGTAAACCATCCCATTTCAGGCTCTCACTTTACAGCCAGGCTTGTTGGTTTCAGCTGCAATTAAGGAATGTATCTAGTGGCGGATAGGATTTTCCGTTTCACTGAGTGAACTTCACCGTCTGATTATTTAAGAAATCAGTTTTCATTATCCGAGTCGAAACTTTTTTTTTCTTTTGTACAGGAACGAAATGCTAAACCTAAATCCGAAGCCTGAAGTTTTCATTTAGTTGATGAAATAAAAAAGCCCAGAGGGCCGGGTTAGGCTCGAGCTTTCCGGATCGGACCACGTCGTGCAGATCTCAACTCCCTCTACAGGTCTCAGGAATTAGCATTCAAGATATCGCCCTCTTCACTGTGATTGATTGGTGTCTGCAAGGTCGTGATAGCTCCCAAACGAGATGAGAGCCTGTAACATGAATTTAAAATACGTACATATCCCTCTGTTTTTTTTTTTTTAAATGCCTGCAATAGTGTGTTCGAATTCCATTCCGTTTGATGAATCACTTCTAATGTTTCGGTTACATGAAACGATGCGAAAAATCTCCCTCCTAAGAAACAAAAACCTTCTGAAATCTCAAAAATGTCATATGTGAGAATAATCGCGAGAAAGGTTTAAACATATTCAGGACTGAATCCGCAGAGCATGAGCTTACCTCTGGATTAATACAACAAATGTGACCCAAGGTCTTGAGAGCGTAACACAGACAATGCCCCGTCTTTGCGCTAACAGAGGTTACGCCTCTTGTTTCGAGATAGCGTACGCATCAGACCATACCTTCAACACGGCATGGAATAATATATATTTTCCAGTGCTTCCTCCTTTCTCTTTCGTCAGTAACAAGCATCCAGGAAATATCTCACAATTTCTTTCTGGTTACAAATGAGAGATCATGGTGAGAGAAATCCGAAAATCCCTTACCACCCTGTGACAAACAACTGACAGCGTTCAGTGCCCATCTTGAATAAGCCTAAAGTCTTAGCTCTGGCATCACCTTTTGGTAATAACGGGTAATAAACCGCAATGTAAGGCCTCGCTGAATGTCACTACACATGACCTGACGTCACCGCTTACTCTATACACGATGGTTTTAATGAGAAACTAAGCAAGTGAGACGAAGCGGTCGGCATTAGCAGACATTTCCTATTATGACGTCGAGGGTAGCAAAGCGTGAAGGGCCCCCACTGGGAGCAGAGCTGCGGTAAATGAAGTTGCTTAAGGGCATCTGCCTCTTCCCATGCACACTTGAGTCCCGCGTTGCACCTCTTCACTAGATCATCGCTCCTTTTGAGCGGAAAAACGAGCAAGAAAACGGCCAAGAACTTGATAATATCTGCCGTGACGAATCTGAGCGGCGAATGTTTGCAAATATTGGTTCTACTACCTGGGTGAATCGCGATTTCCAATATGAGAGCAGTAACACTCTTCAACTTAAAATTGCAGAATATGTATGATGATGATGATGCAAAATGCTTATTCGAACGCTTTCGAACATGTTAAATATGCTTGCAACACTGACATTTTTATTTTATTTTGAAAGCTTTCTTCTTTTCTCAAGAAGTCTTCTAAATCGACGTTATGAAAATTTGTTCTTCAGCCGAAGGGCACGCTGTTTGTTTTTTGTCTACTCATTTCGACACTGAAAGAAGCATTTCTTTAAATGGTGCCAAATTATTTCTTAAGCAAGTGAACAAATGAAATCACAAATCTTAAAACGATTTAATTCTTTACTATTCTTAAAGATGTTACCTCTCTGATTATTACATTAAAGATTGAGATGGTTTTTAGCAGTTAAAGCAAAACGCACTTATACAATCATCACTGAACATTCCCAATCCGATGCTGGATCTACAGAAAATGCTCACACATTTTTTGAACGTGTTTGATGAGAAATTACAGGAAAGAAAAGAAGTTCGAAGAATTGAAACTAGCAACAGCGTGTTAGATGAACACGGAATAAACATCTGCTGCTGTTAAGTATCATCCCCCGCACGGGGATAACTGGTTTTCCAGTTATTTTTTTGGGGGGGAGTAACGTCCCCAGGGCCCGAGCTGATCTTGTGACGGATTATGTCTTTTCGTCTTTATACGATACGATCACCGCAGAGACCCCAGCACGGGGATAACTGATTTTCCAGTTATTTGGAGAGCAGCGTCCCAATGGCCCGAGCTGACCTTGTGACGGATCATCGTGTCATTTCGTCTTGGTACGATAATATCACCGCAGGGACAGCTGTTCATCCAGCTGATGGTGAGTAGCGGCCCCACGGCCCAAGACGACATATAATGTGTGATGCTTTCTCAATTTTAAGCCTTTTGTTATTACCATGACGCACACCCGCCTCAGTTGTAGGTTGCTGAAGTTGTGACTATGCACCAGCGCCGGAGTTTGGTTTCTCGTTCCTTTTCCTTTATTCTCGATTTTATCTTTCCCTCTTTGTTTTACCCAGCTGATTAGCAAGACCAACCTGCACGTAGGGAGGAAGTTGTTCTAGCACGTCTTCGCAGTTGTTCTAGCACGTCTTAGCATTGCCGTTTCACTCATCGCTATTTGTTGTGTAGTGACACTGCCCCGACGTGTGGTCGCCTTCTCACTGTCGTTCCCGTTTTATGCAGTTGTTTTCGTTACCATCCATTTCAAGCTGTTGGGTGACCACTTCGACACTTTCGCGGTTTTTTCTTTTTTTGAAACAAATTGACTTTTTTAAACTATCTAGCTTTAAAAAGTTAAAATCTACTAACTAGCTTTTAAACATTTTCATCGTTATCCTTTTTTACTTTTACCAAATCAGCTTGCTCTTAATCATCACACCCCTCGTTTAAAAGTCTTTCTTTGATGGTTCTGTGTCTGGCGCTCTTTGGCTAAACCTGGCCCTTGCGCCATTAAAATCGACTAAGTATCGTCTGCTAAAAAATGGCGATCGTAAACAAGCTGTAGTTATGTTTCTGCTGTTTACAAAGAGAAATATTCGTATTCTTTAATGAGAAAATGCTGTGAAAAACATGCAATTAGCATTTACAAATGTATAATAAACAATATTATTGACAATAGAAGGGAAAATCTTCAAACATTGTTCTTAACAGGAAACAAAAGAACACCAAACGAATGTACGAAGAAGGTATGGGCTTTTACGATTATAATAAAAGTACACTGAGAAAAACATTTTGTTAATCCAACAAAAAATTTTGTCGATATACAGTGAACAAAAAGTTGTATTGAATTTGCAAAATTATTTTGTTGAAAACTATTGTTGATTTAACAAAATTTATTGTTATCACGACAAAACGTTTTGTTCATTTAACAAAATGATTTGTCGATATTTGGGAATTTGTTTGATCCAAAACCTATTGTTATCATG
Organism: Macrothele yani; assembly: GCA_039090855.1. Taxonomy (NCBI): domain Eukaryota; kingdom Metazoa; phylum Arthropoda; class Arachnida; order Araneae; family Macrothelidae; genus Macrothele; species Macrothele yani. The sequence continues at coordinate 35,676,279 of CM077012.1, forward strand.
ACAAAATGTTTTGTTGCTACAAAAAAACATATTGTATCACGATAACAATTTGTTTTGTTGCAGAAACAAAACATTTTGTCATGATAACAATATGTTTTGTTGGATCAAACAAATTCCCAAAAATCAGCAAATCATTTTGTTAAATGAACAAAACGTTTTGTCGTGATAACAATAAATTTTGTTAAATCAACAATAATTTTCAACGAAATAATTTTGCAAATTCAACAACAGTTTTTGTTCACTGTATATCGACAAAATGTTTTGTTGATTCAACAAAATTTTTGTTAAATTAACAAAACGTTTTCCTCAGTGTAATGTCTTTGATCTGAAAAGAAAATTCACCGACCCGGAGAGCAATCTCTAAGTCCTTAAAAGTCTATGCATCAACTGTAAATAAGGTAATAAACAAAGGTTTGAATCAACAAAAACAAAAAACGAAAAACGTAATGCTCTGCGCCTTTTGCGTACTCACGTGGTTGAGCGCAGAACACGGTGTAGACATCTTTATGAAAATCACTTAGCAGGAGACAGATGGAAATTTATTGTGACAATTGATGAAGCATGGATCTACATAAACGACTGTAACACGAAAAGGTCGATTTACTACAGAGCGGAAAAAGACTTACAAACTTGGTTCCAAGAATCCAATGAAAGTTTCAGTAAGTGATCCATGATTATTACTGGTTTCTTGTTCAATGGGAAATTAAGGTTAAGAAATGTTGAAAAGAATGTTAAAATCAATTCTACATATTACCAAATGAAAAAAAAAAAGTTTTAACTCCTATATTTAAAGAGGAAATATCATGCCTTTTATCCAAAGAGCATTCAAAGAGTAGAACTCAATTACAATAAGGCTACCATTCATACATCCAAATCTACCATTATATTTCTTGAAAAAATGAAAAAAGAGACTGGTATCAAGTCTATACCTTTTGCACGTATTCCTTCGAATTCCCCTGACGTGACACCGATGGACTATGGTGACCTCCAACTGCAAAAAATAACGCTTTCTAAGCGCAGACCTAAAACATTGATTGGACTATGGAAAGCAGTGAAAGAGGAGAGGTATAAAATACCACTACCAATTTTAAGAAATGCCCTGTTGTCTTGGAAATATAAACTGTTAAAAAAATTTACTTAAAAATGAGTACCTGAACCTACTCGATTTTTTTTCAGTACAATCGTATCGTAAACGAGTACATGACATGCTCAAATATAAGTAACCATACGTACTTACAAATAACTGCGTCAATAAATATAATCTCGTATCACTTCATTTTAGACATTATAGATTTCAAGCGCAATTATTTAATAAATGTGTAAAGTGACACACATAAATAATTAGTGCAACAAAATCACAAGAAATTTAATTATACATAAAGTATCTGTTTGTACGTTTTTTATACATTAACTATATTTGTATATCTATTAACCCAGATGTGCCATCGAATAATATACTTTCTGTTGATTCTATGAATAAAAGAGTGTGAATGGAGCAGTGGCGGCTCGTGGTGTAAAATGCTGGTGAGGCGAACGGTCTTGATGTAAATGTAAAACAGTAAAACATATGTTATTGAAAAATATATAAATTCGTATAACGTTATACGAATATATATATATATATATATATATATATATATATATCATCATCATCATCATTGTCAACCATTATCAATCCACTGCTGGACGAAGGTCTCCCCAAGTTTCCTCCACAACGGTCTGTCTTGTGCCAGTCTCCTCCATGTCACTCCCGCATATTTACGAATTTCATCCACCCATCTCCCATGTGGTCTTTTTCTGGGTCTTTTCCTGTCCCTTGGAATCCAATCTAAAATTTCGGCTGTCCATCGATGGTCTGTCCTTCTGGCAGTATGTCCAGCCCATTGCCATTTCAGGGATTTAACCCTGATCATGATGTCTTCCACTCTCGTCATTTTTCGGATCCACGAGTTTCTCTTCTTATCTCTCCTGGTTATACCAAGCATGCACCTCTCCATGCTTCTTTGAGTTGTCTGCAGCCTTTGTATGTCTCTTTTAGTTAAGGTCCACGTCTCTGCACCATACGTAAGCACTGGAAGGATGCATTGATCAAACACTTTTCTTTTAAGACATAATGGCATGTTGCTCTTGAAAATTATGCTGTTTCTTCCAAAAGCTCTCCAGGCAAGTTTTGTACGCCGATTAATTTCTTCATCAATGTGACCCTCACTTGATATCTGCTGTCCAAGATAAACATACGTATCTGTTATCTCCAGTTTTTCTCCATCAATCGATAAATCTTCATTTCTTGTAAAAGCATTGAACATCACTTTTGTCTTCTGAAAGTTCATTTTTAATCCCACTTCTTTACTCTTGTCAGCAAGTTCCTGGATCATACTCTGCAGCTCTGATGGGGTAGTTGCAAAAATGACTACGTCATCAGCAAAACGAAGGTGGGTTAGATAATCTCCATTAATCTTTATCCCTTTGTTTTCCCAGTTCAGTGATTGAAAGACATTTTCCAATGTGGCATTAAAGAGCTTCGGAGATATGGTGTCACCTTGTCTCACTCCCTTTCCAATTTTTATGTGTGTTGAATTTTCAAACAGCCGAATCTTTGCACTTGCATTTTCATAGATGTTATTAATAATATTAATGTATGCATCTTCAATACCGCAGGATTTCAGAGCCGTGGTAACTGCTGATGGTTTCACTGAATCAAAGGCTTTTTCATAATCGATAAAAGCCATGCACAATGGAAGTTCATATTCCCTCGCTCTTTCAATTAGTTCTCTCAGTACGTGGATATGATCTATTGTGCTGTAGCCACTCCTGAATCCAGTTTGTTCTCTCGGTTGAGCCATGTCCAGTGTTACCTTCAAGCGGTGTGAAAGAACTTTAGTGAAGATTTTATAAACCACTGATAGGAGGCTGATAGGTCTGTAGTTCCTGAGATCCTCAATGTCACCTTTTTTATGTAGCAGGATCATTGTAGCATTGTTCCAATCCTCAGGAATCTTCCCTTCATTAAGGCATCGAGTGAAAATTTGGGCGAGTACTGTTTCGATTTCTCCACTTGCTTCTTGTATGATGTCTATAGTAATTCCATCTTCTCCTGGAGCTTTTCCCCGCTTCATGTTCTTGATTGCATGAGCAACTTCTGCTGGGAGGACTGGAAGAACTCTGGTACCTTTCATGATGTCTGGAGTACATATATCATCCCTTTCATATAATTTGGAGTAGAAATCTTTCACTCTTGTCAAAATTTCGCCTCTATTTCTTGTTATAGAACCATCTTCTTTTCTCAGAGCCATAATCTGTTTTCTTCCCTTACTGAGATGTCCCTTTGCTATCTTATATATATATATATATCAGTGGCGTAGCAGGGGGGTCGTGGTTTGCACCCCCTTATTAGGCGAGACAGCTTTTTCTAAGTACGTTTTATAGATAATTTCCCTATTTAAATTCTTTGATTTTTATATAACTCGGAAAGCAATATAATTTCTTGATAATAGAAGAGAAAGTAAAGCAAAGCGGCCAAAGAAGTTGCTTTATTAAATTTTTATTAAAACAACTATAATTTATTGCATTTTCTTCATTTTATTAAATTAGCTTCATTTTGTATTAATATTCAAGATGTGCGTACGTACCAATAGGAAAATATTTGTTGAAGCGCCCCCCCCCCCAAATTGTTATATGCACTTATGCACAGTTATACAGCAGAAGCGCAGAACCCCCCTTCAAAAAGTTTCATGTCAAAGGCAGTATCCCCCATTAGATATCTTTGAAGTCCTGGGTTCGAGTCGGCTGAATCATTAAAATCCGCTGAGATTCGGAATTTAGCCCTTATATACAAATATTATTCAACAGTAATGGAATAAAATTATAGAAATATATGAAACACGGCGTGGGGAGTCTTTCTTCACGAAAAAATCCAAAAATTTTAGAGAAAAAATGTACATATACCTCTCTATATATGTGTGTGTGTAATATACGCTACTTTTGCAACAATATTTTTATGAAGACAATTATTCGATAATTTTACAACAAAGAAAGAAATATTTCACCAGTATTCTTTTATGTAATACACTTGAGCGAAAATACGCAATTTGCGCGGTTTCTTTAGCTAGTCAATGCGTCACTCACATCCCAACGCCAATCGGAGATCCACTTCTTAAAAAATTCAAAGTAAATCATTTGAATATAATTTTTTTTCTCACGAAGTGTTTCTTGAGCTTGAATAAAAGTCACAGTTCGATTGGCATATTAGTGAAGGTGCATTTAGCACGGGTCACAAACTGAAGTCCAGGCTCGTGATAACTATGTACAGGAGAAGTCAAGCTAAGGAAGTACATTTCTATATAAAAAAAAGTATAAAATAATTTAAACCTGGAATTAAAAACAGAGGAATACGAAATTAATTTGCTTTGGGCTCGAACAGAATGCTTTCAGTTTATTTTTTATAAATAAGTTCAATTCTGCGATCCTTTTTGGCTGCAAATTTGTCTATGATCAGATCATAAAATGGTTGAGTAGACATTAGATGGTTCAGCAATTCTTTCTCGATTGAAATTTTAGCGAGTGAAGACAAACGATCTTGTGCCGTTGTATTACGGAGGTAAGTCTTAATTCTCTTCAAACAAGAAAAAATTCCTTTCAGCAGAAGAACTTGTTGACGCCAGTGTCAATACAAGAGAAAATCATTTGTAGGCTTCTGGTAACACATCTTTCAGCTCGTTTTCTTTCATTGTTTTCAAGGTTTTCTGAAAACTGAGTTCCCTGAAGTTGTGATCATTATATAAAAAATCTAATTCGTTTTTTAGTCGTTGTGTGTCTGTAAAAATGTTTGGATAAATTTTTTTGAGTGTTAAGGGCACTGGATGGAAATGACTCTGAATAACTATGGTATTTTGAGCTGTCAACTAGCTGCAGAAACTCGAGCTTTCCCATATCTTCAAATCTGGTATTTATTTGGACTTTTATATATTCATGAATACACTCCATTAAATCATTCTGTATCGTTTTAGATTGTCCAGAAAAGAAGCTTCGTATTTCTTCAAAATGTGCTTTTAATTCTCGGATGCTCCTACGAAGTAACATTTGGAACATTTCCTTGAAATTGCCTTTATTTAATGAGGAAATAGTTTCATCATGTCCTCGAAAAGGCAGTTCTTGCTTGCTTAGAACGACAACTAAATCGATTATATGTTCCATAAAAAGCCTATTTAGTCTGACCTTTTCATTAAACTTGACTTCACGAAGAGCAGCAATTTTCTTTGAGCATATCAGAAATAGTGTTTGTTTTTTTCCATTCGTTTTAGACCTACGTGGTTAGTTCTATGCTCTTTAGAGCTTTCGTGCAATTTTGCACTACGAGAAAAGTTTTTTAGATCAAAATAACCCGTTGTATTCCACACATTTTTCTTATTGCTCAAAAGTAAACATGGCCAGCAAAAGAGAGTTTGCTTGTAATAGCACCAGAAAGCCAGGGAAAAATCTCGTACTATGATTTATTGAAAGACCTAAAAAACGATTTGCCGCACTTCTTATCTTTAGATATTGAACTTATTATAGGTGTCGGTCTTCCAGATATGAGAACATCCTTGTTATCATAATCTTTCCAGTGTTTAAAAGGAATTTCTTCCAGAACACAAATCACGTCGTTTGTTGGGCCATTCATATTTTCCAACAAAAATCAAAATATGCTGTTTAGTAACAATAACAAAATAAAAAAAGAAAAACTCAACATTACTATGAACTAGCAAACACCCGCAGAAGAGAGGATTGAAAACACACTACAAAAAGTTAGATTCAAATACACTCTGACGAATAGTTAAAGCTACGTAGAAATCTTCGTACTCCAAAGCTTATAGAGGCGAACGGCGTCATCGCCTGTGAAACCACTTTTCACAAGGGTCATCTGCTCATTTTCCCGCGCCCATTGGATACACAATCCTTGGGTTCTCCAATAACAGCGGAGATGCGATTCCAGTTTAAGCGAAATGGAGGGTCGCCTCAGAAATTTCCTTTCTCTTACTGGAAGTCCGGCACCTCTTTAGGTAGACCTCGGACCGTGGGGGTGGGGGGGGGGGGTTCAGTCTGTAGGGCTCTTCTCTGATCCCCAGTTCCCAAAACCGACTTCTCATCGAGACGATTCAGCCGGTCGCCTCTCAGCGCTTAAAACATGCAGCTAGCTGCTTTGCAAAAATAATGATTCATTCCTCTTCTCGAAAGCCTTTCTTTAACCTAATTCATGAATCACAATGTGAATTTCAGTGTTTCATTTATCCTGCAAAGTTCTTATACCTTTGTTACGGACAGAAGGTTTTTTTTTTTTCTTTCACTTTGCGGAATTTCAGGTGAGGCGGCGCCTCACTTGCCTCATCTGACGGGCCGCCACTGGAATGGAGTACACGTATTCCAAGTTTGAAATCGAGCCGCGGGGATGGCTTAGTGGCTAGCTGATGGAAGGACCGCAGCTTCAAACCTAGCCTGATAGGCTAGGTTTGAACCTGGTCCCCTTCTAATTTCTCTCTTATGTGCAAAATCGTACATTTGTACGGTGGCGCCATCTAGTGTGCTCCTTTTCACTTACAAACTGTCCCGTCAGAATCGCTAGATTCGCTCTAACTTCCTTCAGTTTCTGTGCTCTTCTCGAAAGGGCATAGAAACTGAATGAAGTTAGAGCATATATATTTGTAATATATGGATGTTTTGAGCACATATATTTGAAATACCAGATATACTCACAATTTATTCCCTGTATGTACTGAAAAAATGAGTACGTGTCTTTTTCAAAAATGAGACACAAGTACTCGGAGCTATTATAAGCCCAGAATGTATTCAAAAACGAGTATATTTTGCTTATTTCTAAGCCCCAATTTTTAACAGTGTAGAAGTGGTTCATATCCAGAGAAAAGGCTATCAGAAATATTATTTATGAAAGAAATAGTTTTATTTTAAACATTAATTATATTGCTGGAAAACCGTTCTAAAAATGCGTGAAGAGCCTCTGTGCCTATGTCCCTTTTACTACACTCTGTAGTAGCGCACACAGAGGTATCGTTTGATCATTAGTTCTTTGTCATTGGCTGCTTATATTAAATATACACATAGCGGCTATTGAATTAGAAACTTTATTCAATATCGTGTTGGACCTCCATATGCCCAAATTACAGAACCTATGCAGTTTAGCATATGTTCCACATGCTGTTGGAATGCATGTACGACTACAGGATACCATACGTTCACCAGACAGTCTTTCAACTGGCTCAGATTTGATACTGTTCCGTGAGATTATTACACGGTATACAGCAGGAACAAATCTGAACAATGATTGTAGTTTTAAAAATTAAAATTTTCATATTTGAATTGCGAAACACGGACTACGACATGCACGCGCTCATATGCCTTGGGAGGTCAGTTCCGTAAGACAAACAAAACATCCATGCCTCACCGGGATTCGAACCCGAACCCATCTTGGACGAATGATAAGAAGCCAGCGCCTAGACCACTGCGAAACAGGAACGGCAACAGAAAGTTCCCAATCATTCCCGTTCCATAAAGTATTTTAATTGAATACAAAGCATTACACAATAAAGTTTAATGAATTTACACAAAACAAATTTGCTTCAGGTTGAAGATAACATAGTGACGCAGTGGTCTAAGCGATGGCTTCTGATCATTCGTCCGAGATGGGTCCGGGTTCGAATCCCGGTGAGGCGTGGATGTTGTGTTTGACTTATGGTGCTGGTTCTTTCCCTTCCCTGGAACCAGTGGCCCTAAATTAGGGACGGGCGACTGCTTATAGCCCATTGAGTTGCTCACGGTGGTCGTTAAACCTCCAATCAAAAAAAAAAAAAAAAGATAGCATAATTAAACAGAGGGAGAAGGATTGCTTTTACGTCGTTAACAGAAAACACGGTGTAGCACATCCACTGTTTGTCTTCTCATTAAGCACGAATCGGCCCTGAGGTTTAGGTTATGTGTCCAACATCGCTCTCTTTGCTGGATGCAGAATGTAGTTTTCGCTGATGGCGGTTTTGTATAGATCTCATAAAGACACTCCGATTTAATTCTGTAACAGTTATTCATTGAGATGAACATTCACAGCTTTTGCTGGTTTTGAATTTCGTTTGTTTATTTGCCTTTTTCCTTGGCGCCAAGGAAGAACGTTTTCGATTTGGATACAAAAATTAAAGTTACTGAAATGCATGAAAAAGAAAGTGTGGGTAACAATCAGTTTGGTAGCCGCAGCGGTGGCGCAAAGTTAAGCCCTGGCTTCTGATCATTCATCTGAGTTATGTCCGGGTTCAAATCCCGGTGAGCATTGGATGTTGTGTTTGTCTTACGGCATTGGTTCATGCCCTTCCCTGGAACCAGTGGCCCTAAATTAGGTACGGGCGACTGCTTATAGCCCATTGAGTTGATCACGGTGGATGTTAAACCTCTAATTAAAAAAAATCATTTTGGTAGAGAAGTTGAATGCCGAGGAAAAAAAGAAATGCATGACATTTTAAAGTGAAAAGACGGGATAGAAGAGCATTTGCTTAAAGTTAATAGCTCAACAGTAACTTTGCCACCTAACCTTTTATTGCAGACGAAATTATTCAGCGACATCAGTCAAATCGAAATAAAAAACATTCATTGAGGATGATGAAATACAGGAGGTAGATATAGAAATATTTATGATAAAAAATATGATCAAGCATTGCTAAATGTTCAGAATATTCGATATTTTGCATTTCTCCGAGATGACTGAATTATTTCAGTTAATGGACAGCGCACGTACTCTCATTGAGCGTCATATTGTGTAACTGCGCAGAAATCAATGTTGAATTATTTAAAAAAATAGAAGCTTGTGATTTTTAGTTGATTAAGGCACTTACAAACACTACATGCTCCTAAGTAATCTCTAATTAGGTAGAAAATGTTACTAGCATTACGAAAATTCAAATATTTACATTTCAATGGCCCCCGTGGAAGCACCTCTTTAAGACGAAAACCTGTCTAAAACGGAAAATACACTCAGTGGATAAAACAATAGAGGTACCTATCTAATAGCGTGTTGATCCTCTTCTAGTAGCATGTTCACGCCAAGGCATCGATTCCACTAGATACCACTGGGTTTCTGGCGATAATACCAGCCATGCCTGTTGCAGTATTGTCCACAACTGCGCCCGTGACGTCGGTCCAGGATACATGGATTTAATGTTCCGTTGAACGGCATCCCAGAGAGTTTCCACAGGATTTAAATCCGGGCCCCTTGGTGATGCACTGGATGGTTTCAAACTCAGATGAGTGTTCCTCGCGCCATGTCTGGTCGTATTGCCCTGCTGAAACATACCACGGACAGCAGGATGCGCGAAGACCATGAAAAGGTTTTCTTGATCAGGTTGCACAGGCTGGTACCGCCCATCGGTTACGGAATCAACCCGTTTTCGTCGATCGTGTGCACTGTTGGGAAGCCATGCTGTACTCCTATTTATCGCCTGCTTTCGGTTCGGGTCATTTCCACTATGCGCTGGGGATGCCAATGTCAAATGCCAATCAGCCCTACCTCTAATATTTTGTCTGTTGAGTGTATTTGCAATCCCTTGGATTCCGTCTTCAGATCAGATCATATGTAGAGGATTTTAGGAAGAGAGTGTCTGACCCCAGGTCTTAAACATTCCTTAGAAATAGGAAGCTAGGAGATTTGGGCTAGAGTGCCCGATAGGAAAGTGACACGGAATCGAGGTAGAAGACGCCCTTATTTACTACCGGGGGATAGGTACCCGGGGTCCGACGGTTTAACGTGCCCATCCGACTCACCGCGGACATTTAGTGGTTCGAGCGTTCATACCTATCTGGAATAGAACCTGATGTTTTCTCCGTGGCAGTCACGAACGTTGATCACTAGGCGAGAATTCCGTCTTAGTCAGGTTTCACTGTATATATTGGATGTGTGCGAAAGTTGTACCCGTTCTTGTAATAGATGCAAATTGAGATCGAAGTAGTTACGTCACAGATGCCGCTGTGATGCCGAATTTTTCGCCAATAGAGCGTGGAGCAGTAGAGCATATAAAGGCACTAGGTTTTTCCAAGTAAGTCATTCATAACGAAAATCACAGACGGCGTAACATGGCATGCGATAAGGAGCACATTAGACATTGTTTACTGTAGGAGTTCGATAAAGGAAGTATTGCAGCCGCGACTTGCCGCAACATCCTGTCAAGTGTATGTGGAGGATGCAGTTGATGATAACACATGTCGCCGTTGGTTTGGGGAATTCCGGGACAGAGACAGAAGCTGTAAAGGTCAACCACGTCCATCCGTGGTTATGGCTTGCTCCACATCCTCGTCAGAAACCCTGGACGTCCATCCGTGGTTTCTGACGAGGATGTGGAGCAAGCCATAACAAATGACCCACATCGAACCGTTCAGAAATTAGCGGAAACGCTGTAGGTACACAGAACAACAGTCGAAAGACGGATTCGTGCGCTTGGGTTCATCACAAAGTTCAATAACTGGGTTCCGCATCAGCTTTCTGCAAAGCAACGAGAAGAGAGAATCCGTACCTGTGTTTCTTTGCTTTCTAGTCACAGAAATGAACCATTTGTGGGACGAATTGTAACAGGTGATGAGAAATGGGTACTGTACCGTAATGTACAGCGTTGACGGACTGTGTGCCAAGGTGCGGAACCTGTTCCATCAACCTCAAAAGGAGGACTGTATCCTAAAACGAATTTGTTGAGTGTTTGGTGGTATATCCAGGAAATAATCCACTGGGAGGTGTTGGCACTTAACTGAACGATAAATGCTGACCTCTACTGCCAACAGTTGGACAGATTGTGAGAACAACTGACATCGTAGCTTCCAACACTCGTCAATCGCAAAGGCGTGATGCTTCATCATGATAACGCCAGACCTCATGCTGCTTTAATCACTCGGCTAAAATTACTGTACTTTGGTTGGGAAGTGTTTCTCACGCGGCGTATTCCCCTGACCTAGCACCTACGGAACAGCACCTGTTGCGATCATTACAGAACGCCTTCGCTCCCCAAACCTTCGATGATGTAGGGAATGTGAAAACCGCATTACATGACTTTTTTGACTCTAAAACACAGGAGTTTTTCCAGCGTGGGATTCACCTACTCACAGGCAAGAGGTCATACAGAATGATGGCAACTATGTGAAATCCTAGGTACGTTATTTGTTGTGTCTCTCCTCCTTTCTTTGTACCCTACAAAAACGGGTAGAACTTATGCACACACTCGATACATTTCAGAATCCTTTTAAACAATTTATTCCAAGGGATTGTGCACAATTAAGATAACATTCTAAATTTATATGTTTTTAGCAATTCATAATTCTACTTTTTGAAACCAAACTGCAATTCGAAGTCGCATTTTAGAGTTTCCTCTCCTTCGATTTCAGCTTCAGACATGTCTTATGGGAAAAGTTAAGTGATCGCAAAATTAAATCTGGAATTTAGTGTTCATTTTTAACGTATGGTGGCTTAACTCCAGACAGATGTTCGAAGACCCTACTCCCGGGTGCCCTCGGGCTGCAAAGAAAATGTTACCTTACTAAAAGAATTTTGCTGCACGACAATGACATTATCGCCCCTGCTATTCGTGAGATATTCTATCACTGTAGTAATTGGCGAAGACATCTTAGTAGCCAGAAGGTACTTTGGAACTTTAAATCCTGTCGTTCAGTGCGAAGCAGCTGGTCTTCATGCTGGTACACAATAACGAATTGGAGAGGAACTCATGTTGATTTAATGAGAAATGCTTCAAAATATGCTGACTGATAAAGAGCGACATGATAACCAGAATATATTCGTCTTCAGTCAAGAAGGATAGCGCGGAAGAAAAGCAAAACTGAATGAAACGGAAAAGATATAAGAGAGAAATCGCGCTTTTCTAAACCAAGTTCTACGTACCTGTTTAAATATGTGAGATTTCCCCGTTTTCATTTCTTTCGGCAGCAATTCTTATGTAAAAGGTGGACAGAATAATATTAATTCCAAAGAGAAGAAAGTTTTACGTACCTAATAGGGCGTGTGATCACCTTTGGCATTCAAAACCGCCTGAATCCTCCTTGGAATGGACACATACAAATCCTGGATGGTGGTTAGTGGGATATTACATCATTATTCATGCAGAAACTACTCCAGGTCATTGAGAGATGCAGGAGGAGGATAATGGGATCTTATTCTGTTTTACAACACAGACCGCAGTGGCTCGATGATGTTTAAGTCTGGTGATTTGAGAGGCCAAGGAAGATGTAAATGTTTGTCCTCATGTTCTTCAAACCATGACTGGACATTCCAAGCTGTGTGAATTTTGGCGTTATCATCTTGATAGATGGCATTCCCTACAGGAAACAATGCCTGAGCCATTGGATGGACTTCGTCGGCCGAAATGTTTCATACGCCTTACCAGTCATCCGTCCTTTTAAGGTGATCAGAGGACCTGTTGAAAACCACGATATGACAGCCCAGAGCATGACAGAAGCACCACCATGCTACTCTGTTGGGAGCAGACAGTCTGGGTTGTACGCTCCTGACGATGTTTTCCACCCGTAAACACGTCCTGCGGTGGGGAATGGTCTGGATGTGGATTCATCCGACTACGTTACACGCTTCCATGCATCGGCAGTCCAGGTTGTATGCTCCTGGCACGATTGCCGTCGCCGGTGTGCACTTTCCCGGGTCACCAGAGGTTTTGCAATAGCATCTCTGCCATGAACATCTTGTTAATGCAGTTCCCTGCGCACTGTTTTCGTTGATACTGGGGGTCTGGAGATGCAGCTTGAGTTCCGCACTCATTTTCGGCGTCGTGGTCTTATTACGGATAACAATAATCTTTAATGTTCTCCTGTCTCCATCAGTCAGGGTCGTTTTTCGTCCGCTCTTGTGTTTCGCAGACGAGGTTTTGCCACGAACACGGTATGCTGTCATGACGCTGGCCACACGGGCTCTTGATACCCCCACTACCCTGGCGACTGTTGTCAAGGAGGCAGCAGCTATCCGGCCACCAGCAATTAGATCTCCTTCGAAGTCTGTTAGGTCGCTCATTTGGCTGTCACCGTGATAGAAATTTTTCTTCAAGACACTTTAAATGCACTTAAACAGGACCTTGAGGTTCTAAACAAAGCTATTACAACCGAAAAGTGGTGGATACCTTTGCGTACTACGACATACGCAGCTGCATTAAAAGTCATGTCTCTGAGTGTGGAGTTCATAATATTCTCGTCAACCCCTGTATCTCACTATGTGCGCTCTGTCGTCGTTTCTAAAGGATTAACTGGAAACCATTTTGTTATGAGATAGAGGAAAACACACATTACCAGAAAGTTCCTTTACTTTTTCCCGCTAAACTTTTTTTTTAATATGGATGTCTAAATTAGAGGTCTGTTTGGGCAGGGAATTTTTAACTTTCCATCAGTTAAGTTAAAAATTCCGGGCTCGACCTGTACTGGAAGGTGGTGTATTTTGCTCCTGGAAGCATCTCTGCCATGAACATCTTGTTCATGCAGTTCCCTGCGCACTGTTTTCGTTGATACTGGGGGTCTGGAGATGCAGCTTGAGTTCCACACTCATTTTCGGCGTCGTGGTCTTATTACGGATAACAATAATCTTTAATGTTCTCCTGTCTCCATCAGTCAGGGTCGTTTTTCGTCCGCTCTTGTGTTTCTCAGACGAGGTTTTGCCACGAACACGGTATGCTGTCATGACGCTGGCCACACGGGCTCTTGATACCCCCACTACCCTGGCGACTGTTGTCAAGGAGGCACCAGCTATCCGGCCACCAACAATTAGATCTCCTTCGAAGTCCGTTAGATCGCTCATTTGGTTGTCACCGTGATAGAAATTTTTCTTCAAGACACTATAAATGCACTTAAACAGGACCTTGAGGTTCTAAACAAAGCTATTACAACCGAAAAGTGGTGGATACCGTTGCGTGCTACGACATACGCAGCTGCATTAAAAGTCACGTCTCTGAGTGTGGTGTTCATAATATTCTCGTCAACCCCTGTATCTCACTATGTGCGCTCTGTCGTCGTTTCTAAAGGAATAACTGGAAACCATTTTGTTATGAGATAGAGGAAAACACACATTACCAGAAAGTGCCTTTACTTTTTCCCGCTAAACTTTTTTTTAATATGGATGTCTAAATTAGAGGTCTGTTTGGGCAGGGAATTTTTAACTTTCCATTAGTTAAGTTAAAAAACTTCCGGGCTCGACCTGTACTGGAAGGTGGTGTATTTTGCTCCTGGAATATAAAAAAATTATCGCAGCACAATACGAAGAAAAACTTGTTAAATAATCGGAGGGCGAAGCTCAATGAGTGAGACGAGAGGCCCCATCCGCCACCGGAAGCATTCATTATTTACAGCTGCAACCGATAAGCTGGGCTATAAGATGAGAGTATGAATCGACACGGTTTATTTCTTTAAAGCTTCGAATCAAATTCCGTTTTCGCTTAGTTGGCTTCAGCAGTTAAAACACGCGGAATTTTTTCCTTTTCCGAGGAATCTTTACGTAATCAGAAATTTCAGCTTCACGAAACCAAAACGAGTTTCTGGCGCAATTTATTGCTACAAGAGAGATGAGGAAGTTCGAAGTGTTTGTTTAAGTGTTTGGAGATCGAGGACTACCTTGTGTATAAATAAGTGTAGAAGATCAAACATCAAACCGAGGTCATCGCTCTTTCCACGTTTATAAGTTAGTCACGGAAAAATTATCATTGGCCGCCACCGGAAATCGAACTCAGCCCTTCCAGTTATGCGCCGGATATACTTCCACTGCACCACAGCGACCTCGAATTTCTCCAGACTCACACACACTAACTGCCAAGCCAATTTGGCAGGCTGCTTCTTGGAGCCCCGCACTCCTGACTACCTACTTCTGTGACAAATGTAAGTTAGACCTGACTACCTACTTCTGTGACAAATGTAATTTAGACCTGACTACCTACTTCTGTGAAAATGTAATTTAGACCTGACTACCTACTTCTGCGACAAATGTAATTTAGACCTGACTACCTACTTCTGTGACGAATGTAATTTAGACCTGACTACCTACTTCTGTGACAAATGTAATTTAGACCTGACTACCTACTTCTGTGACAAATGTAAATTCGCGCTCTCTGTAGAAGAGGGAGTGAATTTACATTTGTCACAGAAGTAGGTAGTCAGGTCTAAATCTCATCTGTGGGAAGAGTTCCTATAAGAAATCCAACGTCTCTGTGTGTTACATTCCCTTTGCTAATAAGGTAGTTATAGTTCAATAAAGCACCCTTGTTTCTGCATAGCAGTATGGTATTAAATCTTCTGAATCGCGGATAATATGATAAAATAGAACAGCACTCGCGGGCTGCATGAAAAAAAGGGGACACATGCGTGTGTTTGTTATGAATATTAATTATTTCAGGAGTTTTGAAACCAAACACTTAACTTTCCAAAATACAAAAGGAAAACAAAGCATTTGATATGATATCTATGTTACAAAAAAGTTCGAAGTAGATATTTGATATGAGTACATTTTTGGTACTTTTTAAAAAAAATTCAGTTACGCACTCAAGGGAAAAAAACATAATAGGGATGGCTATCTAATAGCTTGTTTATCCCCTCATATCACACGAATAACAACCTGTACACACCGAGACATCGACTCAACCAGATGCCGGAAGGTTTCCGGAGGTAATGCCAGTCGTGCCTGCTGCATCACGTCCACAACTCCTCCCGAGACGACGGTCCAATATCCATGGATTTTCTGTTCCAGTCCATAGAGCTTCCACGGGGTTTAAATCCGGGGACCTTGGGGGAGGGGTTGCAGTGGATGGTTCCAAACTCAGATGAGTGTTCATCAAGCCATGCCTGGGCGTATTGCCTTGCTGAAACCAGGGGCGTACTGATAACCCCCGCAAATCCCGCGTTGCAAGAGAACTTCACGGTTAAGCGGGCCTCACGGTTAAGCGGGCCTTTAGATTCAGCAAAACTACACTGAAGAGCAATTGAATTAGAGATACCTGTCTAGTAACGTGTAGCACCACCTTTCGCCCTAATGACGGCGGCGATTCGTCTCGGCAAGGACTCAACAAGACACCGGAAGCGTTGGAAAGCCATACGGATCCATGACCCCTGAACAAGCTCCCACAGTTCACGAAGATTTGATAGAGGGTCGAACATCTCTCTCGATGGCATCCCAGATGTGCTCGATGGGATTGAGGTCAGCGGACCTAGCTGGCCAAGGAAGCGAGGTCACATCGGTGGAGTGTTCATCCAACCATTCGGATACAATTCGGGAGCGATGGCATGGTGCATTATCTTGTTGCAGGATGAGGTCCCCAGTGGGATGTTGAAGACGCACAAACGGAAGCAAATGGTCGTCCAGGATATCCCGGTAACGTTGACCTGTGAAGGACGATGTCACACGTACTAGGGGTCGCATTTCAGTCCACGTAAACAGTCCCCAGACGAGAATGCAACCCTCACCAGCTTGAAGAGTACCCTGCTGGCAAGAAGGATCCATCGCTTCATGTGGTTTCCGCCGTACTCGTATCCTGCCATCCGCATGTACCAACTTGAATCTCGGCGCTTCAGTCCAGGCAACATTTTCCCACATGTCTAGGCTCCAGTGGTGATGTTCCCGCGCCCATGCTAATCTTTGCACCCTGTGATGTGCGGTCAGCAGCGGTACCCTCGTGGGACGATTGCTTCTGTACGCGAAGAGATGGTTCTGGATGGTGTGGCTGCTTAAACGTTTTTCTGCACCAGCGTTAAATTGCCGAGGGATTTCTTGCACTGTGGTCCGTCTACCCGCTGTTGTAATGCGAGCTAGCCGACGATGACGCCGCTCATTCACACACTGTTGTCCACGGCAGTTGGCCCTTGCAGGGATGGTTTTACCGGATTTGATATACTCACGGTGCATCCGTGACACAGTGGCTCGTGAAAATCCCAGTGCTTGCACGACTTCCGAGATGTAGTGACCCATTCGTCGGGCCCCGACAATTTGCCGACGATCAAATGCGCTTAGATCCTTCGTCTTACGCATACTGCGTCCGACTCTTACTGATTCCCGTCGCATTACACCTTATATTGTCGGATCGCTGCATACGTCATGTCGTTTCCGTTTACAGGGCCGCCCTCAGCGCCACATTTGCATAACGCCAGCTGTCTCTAATTCAATTGCTCTTCAGGGTATTTTACAAAATGTTTAGCGGAAATTTCATATGAAGCTGGTTAAGGAAATAGCCAGAAATTTTCATGACAGCTGTGAAGGGAGCATTGAAAAGAAGAGCAACTTTTTTTTCCAATAAATAAGCAAAATATTTATAAATATGTTCGCAGTTTTATTTCATAAGAACGGGATGAAGGAAAAGCAGCTACTTGAGATGATTTGAGTTCCTATAGGTGCATATTAACAAGAAAACGCAAAAGAAACGTCTGTTCAGTGAATGAGATTTTTATACCAATGAGGATAAGAAGTTATGTATTGTAGTTGTTTGTATATAACTATGCATTCTTCAGAATATAATTAACTAAAAGTTGTTTCTCGCGGGGCCTTTTTACTACGTGTAAAATAGTGTGGCATGATGTTAAATGCGTTTTTATATTTAAGAGAAAATAATTAAAGAAGTTTTGGAATTTTTGTGCTGCAGTTCTTAATTGTCGGCTCTTTTCAAGGAGGTGGTCTCTCTGTGAAGGTTTGGGGAGCCTTTTATTGGGACATTTAGGTCCCTTAGTGTGTCTGCATAGCTTTTTAGCCGCCCCGGTGGCGCAGTGGTCTAAGCGATGGCCTCTGATCATTCGTCCGAACGGGGTCCGAGTTCGAATCCCGGTGAGGCCTGGATGTTGTGTTTGTCTTACGGCACTGGCTCTCTCCTTTCCCTGGAACCAGTGACCCTAAATTAGGGACGGGCGACTGCTTATAGCCCATTGAGTTGCTCACGGTGGTCGTTAAACCCCCAATCAAAAAAAAAAAAAAAAAAAAAAAAGAGCTTCTTAACCGTGATGCGCTACCAGCATGTGCTGCCTGATTACCTACGCACGCCTTCCTGGCCTTCGCCTATCTTGCGATTCAGCCAGTGGCGTACCGGAAAAACTTGGAGCCCCTCGCAAGTAATAACTTCGAGGCCCTTTGAAAAAATATTTTAGCTTTCAATGACTGAAAATTTTAAATTCTATATTATTATGGGCGTATAAATAATTCAAATTCTTTGGAACCTACAGATATTCTCGTAAAACCAAAATTATTGCGCTTATTGAGTGTAATAAACGCACACATCACAGAATATTTCGTATATGTTACAAGTACGTAGCACTGAAACATTGAGACTTTTCAGATACGTTGCGCAATGTAACAGTAATGTTTCAGAAACCTTACGGTTACGTCAAAATGTCCTCAAACGTTACATAACTTTGAAACATAACAGATACGTTACAGTGAAAGATCTTTGTAACTTCAACATACGAACTTCATGTTACTGCTACGTATTTAAAACATATTTGTAACTTCTTTACATTGCTGTTACGCATTTGAAAGATACTTTTGACATCATCATACATATTACTGTTACGTATTTACTACGTTGAACATTATAGTTTTAATTAACTTTGTAAAATCATAATAAAAAATATTACACTCGACATATGTTTCCAAAACCACAGTATTACGAGTTGTTTACGTTTTCACAGGTTCAACGCAGTCCGCTGTCCATTGGGAACAGTGGTGGCGTTTATACAGTATAATGATAACAAAAGAAATGAAAATCGGTCCCAAATGAGGGTGTTCAATTTCTATTATACATGTGGGATAGACTGTATTTCATCGGAAAAAAGAAAGAAAATCATATCTGTCATTTCTCTAATTACCTACCAATATGAAATTTCTCAGCTTCAAGTAAAAAGAAACATGCTGGTATAGTATACTAATACAACAACACAGCCATCCACTTAGATTTTATAAAATGTTTTTTAGAATTTAAAAATTATAATAATCAAAATAATTACTTACTTTCGGATGATCTTGAACCACAAAAAAAAAAAAAAATAAGGGATTAAATATTAAATCAACCAACCCGAGTACGACAGTATCACCAAAGAATATCCCAGTAGCACGTGGAAATATGACTACGAGAGTGCTTTGGTGAAATGGCATACATGCGCATGCGCATTCGCGCCGTTGCCAAACCAAAAATCTTAAATATCGCCGGAATGTAACATCAAGGTAGCAATTATGTACAATAGAAACTATAAAACAGTAGTATGGGTGCATTCTATTTTTAACCGTAATGTACAAAGAGTTATGTTCTAAAATAGATGTTGCTGAAACGTAATTGTAAGATAAAAGTGTAACGAAAATGAGAGATTGTAACATTATTGATACATATCCGAAACGTTTTGTGCTGTATGGGTGTTATAGTTTTCTCCGTCCGTCCGTAGACACCATATTTCTGCAACTATGAGCCCGATTTGAAAAATTCTTTCTGCATTAGGAAGCTTGAAATATGTGAACGATGATCCTTTATTTCGTTTTTTTTTCCTGTACGATTTTTCTGTACGATGTACAACTTCCCCGCTAGAGGGCGTAAATGCAGATGATGTTGAATTCAAAATACATTTTATTCCATATATTTGCTTCTAAACATCCGATTGGAAAAATTCTTTTATCTTTCGATTCCATTTAAGTCGAAGAGTATTTTAGGTATTTTTTTTGATTGGAGGTTATAACGAAGTACATTTCTCCGTCTTTTTTGTCCACGCCGAGGCTCGAACCCGGGTCCCCTCATTCCGGAATAAGTCGCTCTACCAATTGAGCTACGCGGACGTCTGTTATGACAGCTATCTGCCTTATGTGCACGTCACATCTACCCCCCCCGAAAGAGGGCCGGGGCATGGCCACGGGTCAGCCGTGACCATGAATCGTTGCAGGCAGCCATCCACTGTAGAATGTGCACCTGAGAACTCCCAGTCAATCTCGTGTGTGGAATGCAACGTCACACACATTTATTTTTTTTTGAAGCGCTGGAGAAGGGATCCTCTTATCTTTCCTCTCTTGCGGTGTGGAAAGAACATCACACCATTGCGAGATTTTGAACGGCCGGGTCATCCGGAAAGCTCGGGCGCCATTATAACGAAGTAAATTTCTCTGTCCTTTTTGTCCACTCCGGGCTCGAACCCGGGTCCCCTCATTCCGGAATAAGTCGCTCTACCAATTGAGCTACGCGGACGTTCGTTGTGACTGCTATCTGTCTGTATGTCGTGTGCGTCCTGCTGGCAGGCACGTCACAAGGTTTAACGACCTCCGTGAGCAACTCAATGGGTTTCCCGTCCCTAATTTAACTCAAGCAGTCGCCCGTCCCTAATTTAGGGCCACTGGTTACAGGGAAGGGAGAGAGCCAGTGCCGTAAGACAAACACAACATCCATGCCTCTACGGGATTCGAACCCGGACCTGTTTCGGACGAATAATCAGAGGTCATCACTTAGACCACTGCGCTACCGGGGCGGCGTAATTTAGGTATGGTTACTTTTTCAAGTTACTCATAGATTTTCCGCTAGGGGATTGAAAAGTAAATAACGTTTCCTCCAATATCTGTTCTTCTAGAACTCCGATTTGATTTTTTTTTCTGCAGCGGATACAGCTCCTGCTGGCAAATTGTTTGCATATAATTTCTAATTTTTAGTAAAGAATATTTTTGCCACCAGAGGGCGTAAGTGTTAATTTTTGCTTCTGATGTATTTGCCATATAATCTGAGCTTTTAAAATCTCGTGTAAAAAAATTATTTCGTGGATCGATGCCGCTCACGTCGATAAACCTTTTCGGAATGTTTTCTTCTTAAAATATTGCATGGTTTCTCCGCCAGGAGGCGTAGATCTATTTTTTATATTTGTCAGTATCTGCTTCTTAATGGTCCGATTTGGAAAATTCTTTCTTTGTTGGATAGAGTTTCCGGTGTGACATGTTTTTTACATAATTTCAAAATTTTCAAGTAATTCATATACTTTCGCGCACATGAAAATTGTGTTTCCTTCAATATCTCTGCTTCTAAAACTCCGATTTGAAAAATTCTTTCTGCACCGAACACAGCTCCTGGTGTGAAATCCTTTGTATATAATTTCTAATTTTGGTAAAAAAAAAATGGTTTGGCCACCAGGGGGCGTAAGTCTTACTTTCTGCTTCTGATGTATTCGCAGCAAAATCTGAGCTCCTGAAAACTCGACTTAATTTTTTTTTCTTGGACCGATAGTGCTCACATCGAAAAACGTTTTGAGAATACTTTCTTCCTAAAATAATGCATGGATTTTCATGGTTTTCCCGCCAGGAGGCGTAAATGCATATCTTATATTTATCCATATCTCTGCTTCGAAGAGTCCGATTTGAAAAATTCTTTCTTTGTTGAAGAGCGTTTCCGCTGCGAAATGTTTCTCATATAAATTCTTAATGCATACGTCTGCAACCAGATGGCGTAAGCTCACGATTCCGTTTACAGCAATATCTGCGGGATTAAAAACGCGATTGAAAAACTTCTTTCTTCGGTCAGATACTATTGTTTCCCATACCGTTTTTATTGACTTTGAATAGCTTTTATAAATTTAATTTGCGTCAGAATGGATTCAAAAGACGTGCTAAATACAACCGAAATTCGGTGTCATCTTTCTTGTTTCTACTGTGTGTATAACTTATTTCAGCAAAGCTCATTGCAGGTGTGAGAATTCAAATTTCATGCACCAAAGGTACATGGATATTCAGAAACAAGTGAAAGTAAAAGGGATGATTATGAAATCTTATAATTATTCGAATTAAGCAAAATATATTAAACCATTTAAATATACTTAGTTGAATTTGTTCCATGTTCATGTTCATGCAATCGTCCGCGCTCCGTGTTAATCCTGATTGGCTGATTACTAACCATACAGAGTATTTCTGTTCCAAAAATTATTCAAAAAGCTAAAACTACAGAGCTCTAGGTACCCCCCTTAATTTTCAGAGACTCTCCTTATCTTCCTGATTCCCCTTTCCCTCTTACGAAATACACGCACACAGCTAAGAACACAACCTCCCTCGTTTTCCAAATCTGGGGAAAATTTTTGTGCTTAGGGGCCCTGAAGTAAATGTTGCGGGGGCGCCGGTTGTGCTAGTTACGCTACTGGTAATCTAACAAGGCCATATTCAAGAAACTTCAATTATATATACTTCGAAATGCATGTATATTTTGTAAAAATCTTACTGTGTACTAAATAACTTTAAAAAATGAAAAAAAAAATGGAAATTCTAAAGTTAACTAGCCTTTTAATGACTTCAGCGCCATGGATGTCCAAGATGTTAATTCTAAAGTTAACTAACCTTTAAATGACTTTGGTTGCACCATGGATGTCAACAGTTTTACTGATCCTTTAGATGGGTATCCGTCATTTGTGACCTTAACTCTTTAACTGGCTGGAACGAATTAACTCGATGCGAAAAAAAATGGGCTGAACTCATCTGGAAAAAATGTATTCGTTGTCTAAGAAGTAGGCCAGTAGCGGCTCGAACTGCGCATTAGAAAGTTTTGGTATTTTTATTATGCAAAATACACTATATTGACAAAAGTCACAGCAAATGAACGGATCCGCTGCGTTGTTAAGATGCACGGTACAGCTGTAAGCGGTATAAAAACAAGCCTGCAGCTGACCTCGATCATATCGCACTGTGAGGTTGAGTGAAAGTGTCGCGGCGGGAGAGAACTGACTTTGAGAAAGGAAAGATTGCTTGGTGGTATATCAGTGGGTTGTCCTTAAGAGAAACCGATATGCGCTTAAACATACCCAAGTCAACTGTTTTGGATGTACTGAATGAGTGGAAAGCACATGGCGTGCCTGAAGCAGCAAAACGTACCGGCACACGAGAAAATCAGTGATAGAGGACGTCGAAGCCTCAGCAGAGTCGTTACAGCTAATCGACCGAGTACTACACAAGACCTCAGTCTACAGGTGAGAAAAAATGGTGAAACCTCGCTATGTACACATACCATTCCAGAGAATTTCATTCCATGTGTTACCGTAGTCGTGCGGCTGCGCATAAGACTTTCATCTCAACTCGAAATGCTACTCGTCTTTTAGCATGGCGTAAAGCATATTTATAGTGCACCGTAGATGAATGGAAACGGGTGCTATAGATTGATGAATCCGAAAACTCGATCCATCAGTCTGATGGCCGTGTGTGGGTATGGCGGCAGCCGGAGGTACTATTCCTACGGTCAAATTTGGAGCTGGCAGTGTACTCGTGTGGGGGTGTTTCTCGTAGTATGGTCCGGGCCCATTGGTTATCGTGCACAATCCTCTTAACCAGCACGTCTACCTCGATATTCTGGACAATTATACCTTGCCAACTCTGTGGCAATACTATGGAACCGAGCCTAGTTCGTAACAGAAGGAAAATACACCGAGACGTAAAGCAAGAATTGTTACGTGGACTGGCCAGCACAAAGCCCTGAGCCCATAAAGCAAGAATTGTTATTTGTGATAAAGCAAGGATTGCTCAGAGCCCATAAAGCAAGGATTGTGTGTGGACTGGCCAGCAGAGAGCCCTGATCTTAATCCCATAGAACACCTATGGAATGAATTAGAGTGCCGCATAAGAAGTTTGGAACCAATGCCTACTACTGAGCAACACTTAGCGGCAGTATTAGATACTGAATGGAAGCACATACATATAGCTGTGTTCCAAAACTTTGTCGAAAGTATGTCTCGAAATGTCAGTGCATGCATTAAGGCCAAAGGTGGACCGACACCGTACTAATGTATATCAATAAAGGCTATGTTGGGGTTCTCTTCTAGGTGGCCGGTGACTTTTGTCAACATAGTTTAGTATATAGGGAGATGATTGATGCTAATCTTTTCCGTTTTACTACCTGCTAAAAGGGCTATCTGTCGCTAATACTTTCATATCGATATTAATCCTTTCGGACTTTTTACCTGGTAAAAGGGCATGGTGACGAACCTAAGAAGCGAGAGAAGATGTTTGTTTCACTTCTTTCTACCCAGTGTCATTGTGTCCGAGTTAGCGGGACTAACAAATTTCAGCCAAGGTTGAGCAGAGAATAAAGGAGTATAAGGGAGTTCTCGTCACAAGGAGCTGGCTTGCGGTCGATTACGTGTGTTAACTCCCAAGTTAATGCGTGAGAGGAAGGAAATGAATTTTTCGCTGTAGCTATCGTAGAACCCGGCCGCTATGTGAACATTTCTTTTTGGGGAGCGGAGAAAATTTTGGGCACCATGTGGTTTAGTCGCTTAAAGGGTTAATAGCGTCTTGATTGGAGTTAGGTAGGAAAATGTAGATTCGCAGCAATCAGTGGTTGAGAAGCAAGAAAGCATTTTTCTTGCATGTTGCCGAAAGCGTGGGTTATTCTATTGCATTTTTCCATATTTCAACTGGATTTCTCTTAGCGTCAAATAAAGACTTTAAAATGTCATCTTCTGAGAGCTCAGTCAATTTCGTCTGTAGCTCTTTAGAAGCCACAGAACGAAATCATGAGCGTAGTAAATGTCAAAATCGCTCCTGTCACTTACTGATTTTTTTACGCTTTCCAACCATAGGTTGAAGTAGCGTATATGCTCCAGCTTTGTCCGTCTGTTTGTCTGTCTGTCTGTTTGTTCGTCTGTCTACACGGTAACTCACGTAAAAATGGTTTGATTTCGATGAAATTTCAGTATGTGGTAGGGGACCACCTGGGGACGAACCCTGTTGAAAATGGGAAACATGGGGTCAAAGGTCAGGACATAGGATTTGGATCAATTCCATTGCCCTTATGAGTGTACAAAAGTTAGGACATAGGATCGGGATCAATTCCATTGCCCGTGGACGTACTGATAGCCCCCGCAGCCCTAGCCGGGGTTCTCATGGCTAAGAGAGCCTCTAGCCTTAGCAGACGTATTTTTCAAACATTTTGATGAAACTAAATATGAAACTGGTTAAAGAAATAGCCAGAAATCTTTGACAGCAGCTTTGGCTGATTTTTTCAGTAAATAAGTATGATCTTCGAGAAATCAGTTTCATTTAAGTTTATAAAAACTCACGGGAAAGCAGCTACTCCAGAGGATTTTGAGGCCCCTTTTCACAGCCATAATAATAGATCCATATACATGTGCAGTATATTAACAAGAGAATATGAATAAATATCAGTCATAGAATGTGAATAAATATCAAAATATATGAAATGTTTATATCAATGAGGATAAAGCGTGTTACATGTATTATATATTACACTTGTTTGCACATAACTACGTATTATTTAGAATGTAATTAGCTAAAAGGTGCTCTTCGCGGAAACAAGAAATCACAAACCAGTGTCATTTTTTTTATAACAGAATCAAAAGAAAAGACTTTTACTGCGAACAAAACATTATGACACTCAGTTAAGTACGTATTTTATAATCAAGAGTAAATAATTTAGGTAATTTTACATTTTTTGTGCCACAATTCTTAGTTGTTTTCTTTCTTTTTTGCTTACTTATGTTCTGTATTTTCGTATAAATCGGAAGGCCATTAAACACTGTCACACGACCGTCACGTGTTTTATATGAGTGATCGTGATGTATTTCAAAACGTCTCACCTTTGTTCTCTAAAAGAATAGAATTCGCATGGTATGATTAAAGTTGGCCTGCTTGGTAAAATTAAGCATCTCTTCCCTATCAATGTCCTAAAAACATTTTACTATGCTTTTATTTATACCCATCTCTCCTATTGTCTGGAATCTTGGTATTCAAATATAAGTGCAAACAATAAGTTATGCTTGCTCAAATTAAAGAAGAAATCTGTTCGCTATATGCTGAACACAGATGACATGTCTCATTGAAAACCATTATTTCTAAAGCTAAATATTCTAAAAATTAATGAAATTTTTACCTTGAAACTAGGTATCATGTTTTTTAAATAATGCATCTTAAACTGCCCATTTTTCAATCTGACATCAAATATCTGGATTATTCTATCTTCACCAGATCTTTTGCTAACAACAAATTATGTCAGCCGTGTGTTAGACTTAATTATGGTATAAATAGCATACTGTATAAAGCCATTATGCTATGGAATAATCTCCCAGAGAGCATCAGATCCCTGGAAAATATCAAAAGGTTTTCCTTGTCTCTGCGAAATTACATTGTAAATCACATTGATTTTCATAACGAATCTCAACTCTATCATTAAATTGTAGTTCCAAGCATGCTGCTAACAGTGGTGCTTCTATTATAACCATCTTACTTGCTTTCATATATTCCATATGTTTTATTCTTTTTCTTACATCTGATAGGGGGAATCGCCTTACAACCAATGTGTTCAGATTCCTCCTTGTGTATTGCATTTTCATATAACTGTAAGTTTTAAATGTGTGCAATAAATAATTGTATTGCATTGTGTGTGTTTTATAATACTTTGTATTGGTATAGAACAATCGCGATAATTTTAGTTACAACGTGTACATTTGTGTTACACGCAATTAAATGTAACAATTTTGGTTTAATGAAAAACACCTATAGGTTCCAAAGAATTTGAATTATTAAAACCGTTAATAATATGAAATTATAAAATTTCTGTAATTGAAATCAGATTTTGGCAAATGCGCACGAAGATATTTTTGCGGGGGCCTCGAGTTTTTCAGGAATGCCAGTGACTGTCACCCTCGCTTACTGCCAGTTTAGCACGATGAACAAAATATGGCGGTTTAACGAGTTTTGACTGTATATAGTTTTTGGGTTGTTTTTGTCTGTAAGACTAGATAAAAACTGTTTAGAATTATAGGCGAGGCAAGTAGTTTCTTCTCACTCAGCTTAAAATTTCTTTCAGCAGCTTGTACATTTCTCAAGAGGTTTTAAGCGAGTCATTTTCGTGCTGAAATATCCCATCCTTTTCTGTCCATTGTCACATCGGACACTGTTCATCTCTAACCTATTTCGTCATCTTACCCATTCATTGTATCAACTGGGTTGTCTTTTGTCAGGCTTCGGTTCGAGGTCGCCACTCAAAGGAGTTCATTCATCCCTGCGATTGTTCTTAGCTGTCATTAGACTTCAGAAAATCAGCTCATTGTGCTCACCTGATGTTGCTTTAATCTGTTTAGGCATCTGGTCATGAACACAGAACTCGGTGAAAATAATAAGCTTTATGGTCGAGTCGCTTTCCATGTTGTTTCCGTCACCAAAGAAAGCAAAAAACCACAGACTCGTGCCACGGTAACGTTCGTGATGTTCTAAGCTATCAACGGATCACGTGATTGCGTTTTAAGTCTTTAATGTAATGAATTTGTATGTGAATGCATAATTGATTTACAGGCGTGTGTCTTGAAGGCCACGGCTTCCAAGAAACTAGTTGATGTAATGTCAACAATACCTTATCACATATTCCACGTATTGCTTCATAAATCATAAGGAAGCTGCAATTGTGAATGCCTTACAACGTTTCAAATTATGAGGACTTACAAAAGCTGATGGTATTTTATGCAACAGTCAACACTTTCAAACGCATAATTCTTTC
Source organism: Macrothele yani (assembly GCA_039090855.1). Classification (NCBI taxonomy): domain Eukaryota; kingdom Metazoa; phylum Arthropoda; class Arachnida; order Araneae; family Macrothelidae; genus Macrothele; species Macrothele yani. The sequence continues at coordinate 35,703,767 of CM077012.1, forward strand.
CAGTTGTGTTATATGTACGATTGACTTTAGATTGCTAGCAACAGGACTACCAGAATTGCTAATTCTTCGGAAAGCATAAAAATATATGTGTGTGTGCATTACTCCAGATCGAAGGTATTCAAGTCAGGATGCATATACTATAAAGATATGTAAATAACACTCAGTATCAATGAATATCAATGAATTAAATACGGGATTACACCATTGTACAATACAAATTTGGAAGATGTCATCATCATCATTGTCAACCATTATCAATCCACTGCAGGACGAAGGTCTCCACAAGTTTCTTCCACAACGGTCTGTCTTGTGCTAGTCTCCTCCATTTTACTCCCACATACTTTCGAATTTCATCCGGCCATCTCCCAAGTGGTCTTTTTCTGGCCCTCGGAATCCAGTCTAAAATTTCAGCTGTCCATCGATGGTCAGTCCTTCTGGCAATATGTCCAGCCCATTGCCATTTCAGGGATTTTACTCTGATCATGATGTCTTCCGCTCTTGTCATTTTTCTGCTCCACGAGTTCCTCTTCTTTTCTCTCCTGGTTACAACAAGCATGCCTATCTCCATGCTTCTGTGAGTTGTCTGCAGTCTTTGTATGTCTCTTTTAGTTAAGGTCCTCGTCTCTGCACCATATGTAAGCACTAGAAGGATGCATTGATCAAACACTTTTCTTTTAAGACATAATGGCATATTGCTCTTGAAAATTATACTGTTCCTTCCAAACGCTCTCCAGGCAAGTTTGGAAGATGTAAATCCGTTTATTTGTGTAAATATGACATGGTTGTTAAATCAGATAATGAACTTGAAAATTTCGTCGTCCTCGAGCGGGTACCGAATCCGCGTCTCCCGAATAGCGCCCGAGTATGCTAAACACTACAGAACCACGTCCGTTTAAGATGCACAGACCGATACTTACGCACCGGTGTAGTCTGGAAGTCCGTTAGAACTGAAGATTCTTTATTTCAACGATTACAGTCATGTGACGATTATACACTGACGGAAAAATAAATCCCAACACCACGAAAAAATAGTTGTAGAGGAATGAAATGGCGGCAATACATTTGTATCGGTAACATATTTAATCGATTAAGGTTTCAAGATCACAGCTTAATGTAAGCGCGAGAAGAGCCATTTTAAATGTGAATTGCTGGTACATTAATAACCGGTGTAACCGCCAGAATGTTGAATGCAAGCACGCAAACGTTCATGCATTGTGTCGTACAGGTGCTAGATGTCAGTTTGTGGGATGGAGTTCCATGCCTGTTGCACTTGGTCTGTCAATACAAGGACGGCTAATGCTGGTTGAGGGTGACGCTGGAGTTGAAGTCCAATGATGTCACATACGTGCTCGATTGGTGAAAGATCTGGTGATCTATCAGGCCACGGCAAGATGTCGACACTCTGTAGAGCATGTTGGGTTACAACAGCGGTATGCGGGCGAGTGTTATCCTGTTGGAAAACACCCCTGGAATGCTGTTCATGAATGGCAGCACAACAGGTTGAATCACCAGACCGACGTACAACTGTGCCGTCAGGGTGCGTGGGATAACAACAAGAGTGCTCCTGCTGTCATAGGAAACTGCTCCCCAGACAATAACTCCAGGTGTAGGTCCAGTGTGTCTCGGCCGCAGACAGGTTGGTTGCAGGCGGTCACCTGGCCTCCTTCTAACCCACACACGGCCATCATTGGCACCCAGGCAGAATCGGCTTTCATCAGAAAACACAACAGATCTCCACTCCGTCCTCCAATGAGCTCTAGTTTGACACCACTGATGTCGCAAACGGCAGTGGTTTGGAGTAAGTGGAATGCACGCTACAGGGCGTCTGGCTCGGAGCTGTCCTTCAAGCAACCGATTTGTAACAGTTCGTTGTGTCACTGTGGTGGCAACTGCAACTCGAATTGCTGCCGCAGACGCGGTACGATGCGCCACGGCCATACGCCGTACACGGCGGTCTTCTCTCTCAGTAGTGCCACGTGGCAGGCCGGAACCCGGGCTTCTTGAGGCAGTACCTTCCCTTGACCACCGCTGCAAACAATCATGCACAGTGGCTACATTCCTGCCAAGTCGTTCTGCAATATTGCCGAAAGAAAATCCACCTTCTCGTAGCCCTATTACACGACCTCGTTCAAACTCCGTAAGTTGTTGATAATGGCTTCTTCGTCTTCTTAAAGGCATTCTTGACTAACATCAACACACTACGTCGAATCTCAACGATAACTAACGCTCACGAACGTTACAGCGCGTATTTACAGCAAACCTGCTTTGCATGTTCCGAGAGACGCTATTAGCGCCACACGTATGCGCCGAGCGCGAAATTTGCATAGACGTCATCTTACAGATGTACTCTCACCGCCTACTAACTGCCATTTATCTAACACAACCCCTTCTTAGTGTTGGGATTTTTTTCCGTCAGTGTATATAGATAAAGATAATGCAACGTAGTTGTCACAAATGTTTATTTTTTTATTTCTCAAGCCGACCATGGTTTCGCTGGATATTGACCTAGCTTCATCAGGACGAAGGTCTCGTGACCTAAAGAAGTAATCGATGGCTAAACACTGTTACGAAAAAGAACACAGATTTCTCTTTGAAGAAGCAAAACTTATTTGACAAGCCAGATTCAACCTCTAAACTTGATAGTTGGGAAGCTTTCCATATGTATCAGAAGTCTTCGCAACTTGTTAATGACATGGCATCCACGCCATTTCTATCAAACGCGTGGAAGCATCTAACCGCCGCCCCGGTGGCGCAGTGGTCTAAGGCGCTGGCCTCTGATCATTCGTCCGTAAGGGGTCCGGGTTCGTATCCCGGTCAGGCATGGATGTTGTGTTTGTCTCACGGTACTGGCTCTCTCCCTTCCCTGGAACCAGTGACCCTAAATTAGGGACGGGCGACTGCTTATAGCCCATTGAGTTGCTCACGGTGGTCGTTAAACCTCCATCCAATCAAAAAAAAAAAAAAAAAGCATCTAACCAAAACACGTGACTGTATACACCATTTATTTATGATGTCATACACAATTTGAATATTTACGTGCCATTTGTCCTGATGAAGCTAGGTCAATACCATGCGAATTCATGGTCGGCTTGAGAAATACAAAAATAAACATTTGTGACAACTACGTTGTATTATCTTAATCTATATATAATCGTCACAAGACTGTAGTCGTTGAGATAAAGAATCTTCAGTTTATTGGACTTCCAGACTACACCGGTGCGTAAGTTTCGGTCTGTGCATCTTAAATGGACGCCATTTTAACATCCTATTGGCTACTTCAAATTCAACTACAGAACCACCTATGAATTTATTGAAAATTAAGATTTTTAAGGAAACAACTAATTACTAGTCAGAGATATTTGAAATAATGACACCACAGATGAATACTTACATTTTTTAGAACTCAAAAAGACCGAAATCAGTACTTTATGTGGCGACTTTTGCTTTTTATTACGGACAGAATACGATGTGGCATACTCTCAATAAGGGATTTGCAGCAGCCACTTGAAATGTCTCTGCACCACGCGTACTTTGTCGCGTCACTCAAAGCTTTGGGAATTTGGTGGCTGTTTTTCTGCTACCTTGTTTTTTAAAATGGTCTACAAATTTTCGATGGGGGTTATGGTCGGGACTATTGCCGTACCAGTCAAGCACAGTTATGTTTTTCCTCTGCATGTAGTCCTTTACTGTCTTTGATCTGTGCCATGGAGCACCATCATGCATAAAGATTGTGCATCGGTGCACAAGCATATCAGCTAACAGCTTCTCACGTAACATTTCCACATGAAAAGAATTAGTCACGGTAATGCCTGTCGGCAAAAAGGATAATGAATCAGTACCGGATGCTGATATAACACCCCATATCACCTGACTAGGCGGATGTCTCACGATGCTGACGGTGTATTTTTCATAAACCCTTTTGCCTTTTGTTCGTCAAACATGTGCTTCTCATGATTCAAATTGGCGCACAGTTGATTCATTGGAAAAAGAACTTGGCTCCAAATTTCAGCAGTCCACGATTGATCGCAAAATGGAGTCTATTCCTTATTAACAACGTGATGTGTACCATTAAACGTATCTACTACTATTAGTTTTGCTTATCATTGGTGCACCATACCCATACTTATTTCTATGGAGTCTCTTCCTTTTCATGACCGAGGTTAGTCTAGGTTTATGTGCAGGTTTATAAGATTTTAGTCCGAAATCTTTGCTAGGACGTCGGGAAACAGTGCTGATACTAATAACAGATCCTTTTGAATGTAGGAAGACCTTGAATTTCTTGCACGAACTCTTCGAAGAACGCATAACTATTCGCCTTATGGTATTGTCATCACGTGCAGCTTTCCTTGGACGTCCACTTCTCTTTCGGTCGCTAAATTTAGCTGCATCTCGATATTTAATGATCGTATTATGAATAGCAGTCTTTCTCACATTCACCTTTCTGTTTGTGGTACTTTCAGAGTAACCTTCATGATATAAAGTCACTGTTTGTGCCCTCTGAGTAACACTTAATGACGTTTTTTGCCCATTTTTCGCTCTATAGAAAATACGCACAAAACCTCTCAGCATGAGAATCAAAAACAAACTGAAGCCAGCACGCTTCCCCCAACTTTATCAACAGCTGCCGCTGTAGGATGATGTAACACCGACAGGAAGTTCAGTAATAAAGACAGTAGCTGATGCAATCGGTAGAAATCTGCTAATACGAACAGGTAGTCTTAAACGTTTGCAAATGACTGTATGAATGTTACTGCCGAAGCTTTTGTATTTCAGAAGTTTTTGAATTACAACTGAATGAATTTCCACTGTTTTACCATTTTAGTGTTGCAGAAATTTTCAAAAATTTAATCAGAATGGGTATTTAACCACAATATGAACTCCACTGTTGATAGACCAGCAGAGTTTGTAAAATAAAATTTTTGAACGAAAAAGAAACAATATAGACAAAGGTGATTATACACTGAGTGGCCACTTCATTATAACCACCTGACAGTTTTAAGCAAATGAGCTATGGCTGCACGCTGTTGCCGCCAGAGGGCGAGGCTAGCATAAAAAGAGAAAGCTTAGTACATGCGACAGTAGTAGAAGTGATTTTTGGGTGACGAGATGGGTAAAAATATGCGATTTGACGGACTTTCAACGTGGGATGATTGTAGGAGCTCGGAGCCTAGGAGCGAGTATCACCGAAACCGCCGCATTCGTGAAATGTTCCAGAGCATCTGTTGTTAAAGTGTTTAAAGACTTGGCTGTCAGCCAAAAAACTGGGTCTCTACATCCCCATTGGTAGGAATGTAGTTTATGGTTATACAATGAAAGTAAGATGGGGAGGCATCGCCCAAAGTCTTGGGAATCCAAGATGGCGGCTATTTTTCAAAACGGCTACACGTGTTCAGGTTTTGTTACACCATTTTTTTTTACATATCATACAAAAAAGTGTTTTCTATCGATTTATATGTTTTTGAGGTCAAGGATTACATTTTTCATGTTAAAAATATGCTAGGAATAAATATGGAGGACATAAGTGGTCTTTCTTTGCCCAAGGGGACGTTCTTATCGCAATTTCAAGATTTTATATCCGTGGCTCCTGTTTAAAAAAATAATATCGTTGTAAAAAGATTTCAATATTACTTGTAGAAAGATTTCAGTATTACTTAATACACTATCTATCAACAAGTAATTGGACACTCCTGGAATCGACGATATCTGCGGTCCTAATACACGTCACACCGTCGCCGTTAAATATCGTGTAGGAAACAACAACGCAACCAGTGGCATGCACGATGCCACGCAGTTCAGAGCTCTCTGATTTCGAGAAAGGTGTAATCGTCGGGTATCACAGAAATGGCCGATCCATACGTGACATATCCAGCGAGTTGAAGTACCCAAAATCAACAGTTGCCTACGTGATTGGCAAGTGGAAGATGAGAGGTGACTGTCGGGATGTGACCCGACCCGGCAGACCCACAAAACTGGGAGTTAGAGACTCACGGGTGCTGGCCAGAGAAATTCGGAAGAACCGCACCAAATCAATAAGCCACATCCGCGAGGAGTTTCAACAGGCATCCGGGAGTGTTCTTTCGATGAATACCATCCGTAAGGAAGCCCATCTGCTCGTTTATCATGGACGTGCTGCCGCCCACAACCCTTTGATCACCAAGTCCAATAGCGCTGCTCGGCTAACGTAGTGCAAAGAACGTCGACATTGGACCGTTGAACAGTGGAAACAGGTTCTCTGGAGCGACGAATCAAGGTTCACCCTCTACCGTTCGGATGGCAGGGTCTGGGTTTGGCGTCTTCCCGGAGAACGCCTCCTGCCGGAATGTATTGTGCCAACTGTGAAGTTCGGCGGCGGTGGAATTATGCTATGGGGGTGTTTCTCCTGGTATCGCACGGGACCCTTGGTCGCAATTCCTGGTAGTCTCAACGCTGAGACCTACAGCACCATTTTGGATGACCATGCGCTTTCTACGTTGTGGCAGTTTTACGGGGTGGACTCATGTTACTTTCAGGATGACAATGCCACCTGTCATTTTGCGAGGTCCACCATGGCTTGGTATGGTGACAATGGGGTTAATTGAATGGACTGGCCTACACAGAGCCCGGACCTTAACCCTGTCGATCACCTCTGGGACGAGTTGGAGCGTCGACTTAAGGGGTGCCCCCATCGTCCGAAATCGGTGAAGGAACTGACCTGTCTTCTCCAAGCCAAATGGAAGAAAATACCGCTAGCCGTCGTACAACGCCTGGTTGAGAGTGTGCCCCGGAGGGTTGCAGCTGTAATCGCCGCTCGTGGAGGCTCCACCAACTATTGAAGGTGAATAAACTTTGTTTTCCTTTGCTATCCCGGGTGTCCAATTACTTGTTGGTAGACAGTGTATGTCACTAATACCTATTATCCATTTTTTTTTCAAATTTGAGTATGTGAAGGTGGCATTCCAAAAATGGCAAAGTGGCTCCGATTAGTTTCTGCCAGTAACCTGGGTGAGGAAACATCGAGATCTGTTGATTGAACAATTTTTATACTGTGCCAAAACACATGTGCTAATAATTTGGTATGTCCTGCGAATAATAAAAATGTCTTCACGTAACGCTGGATACGCTATGCAACACTTGCAAAAAACTTACAGACCTTTGAAGGTATTAATGCCTTACACACGGATATTAATATAAATATGTTTGATGAAGACCAAAGCGGGATGGAACAAACATTTTTAAAAAGACAAGCTAAGTGGCACAAAAAGTTTGCATTAAATTACAATTCCATAATGTTCGATAGAGCAAAGAAACGAAAACTTTCTGAAGGTGAGAAAGAAGAGCCGACGTCATCATCGCATGAACGTAAACATCGATGATCTATTTATAAAGATGTGTGCTACTTTTGTGATGGTTCTGAGACCGCTAAGGATCAATTGTTTATTGATACAACATTGCATGTTGATCAAGCGGTGAGGAGTGCGCCACTGAACAAGGAAATAGTATTCTGCTAGCAAAACATAGTGGTGGAAATATGATTTCCCTGGATGCCAAATACCATGCAAAGTGCTTTGTAGGATTGTACAAGTCTCGGTGTAGTCAAATGCCAGCAACAAGCAGCAGTGTTCATATATGCGAGAGAGAAGTTGCAGAATTAGTCAGTTTCATGGAGAAAAGTATGAAAGATTCAAATGAAACACAACCAGTTTTCAAGGTGAGTGCCCTGACAAAAACGTACAAGGTGCTACTAAAACAACTAATAGGAGTGGATGAGCAATTACATCTTCCTGATGTACGCAGATGATTCTTGCATATTTCCCGTACATGACAGCAAACATGTCTGGGAGTAAGTATATTTTGGCATATGACAAACTGTTGGTGAAGCCATGTTGCAAACTTTTAAAGATGATTAAGATGAAGACACACTTGCTTTATGTCGTGTTGGAGAAATGGTAAGAAAAGAAATGCTTCAACACAAGAACACGTTCAATAATGATTTCGATGATTAATCCCAACGTAAATCTGTTTCTCGCTCCGTACTGGCTATCGTGAATGTGCTGTAATATAGAGCCAATATTGAAGCCAATGAAGTTGTTACCAACCATCTCTCACAATATCACAATTGCTGTGTTTTAATATACAGTCCCATAAACCAACTACGAATATGTTGAGGCATCAAACTGATAGAGAAATCCCCCTGCAAGTTTAAATGGGTCTTTCAATATTTGGAAAAACGCTAAAAAAAGAAATCGTGGAAAAGATACAATAACTTCGACTTTCAATCTCATGTACTCGTGTGCTGGAACTCTCATCAGCGATGTGTGAACTTGTAAATGTTAACTTCCAAGAAGAAAAGTTAGTGTGTCCATCAAAATTACGTGAAGGGATCTTCACAACAGGAGCGCACCATAACATAGAACACAATCCAAGCACTTCAGCCTCAGAGAGTTCTTTTCATGGGATAAGTATATCCGTATTTCAACATCAAACACCTAAATGTTTAGGAACAGTAAGCTATGCACTAGCTATGCAGTATGACATAAGTGCCTTCAAAAAGCAAAGTGTATCAAGTCTTCCAGAAGAATTTGCTTTAATGCAACCAGCATTCCTTCAGTCAAAATGATCTAGTATTCCAAAATTAACAGAATGCTGTCTAGACACGGTACCAAACAATGGAGATAATTGCAAAATTAAAAGATGAACTTTTATTTACAACCTAAAACCATATATACACACGCGAGATCTTTCAGACCCACTATGGGTCCATCATCAGGCACCGCAGAGGGGTGGTTCCGGGATTATATAGCCGGATAAAACAACCCACAATGCATCGGCATGGAGGCGCTGCTCAAGTCCACGCATGCGCACTTGTTAGAAAATATAAACATGCAAATTTTACAAAAGTACAAGAAACACGATTACGGATTAGGATGATATATACAATGTTGTAAAATAAAATGTCTCCACGATGAGGGTAATGTCGACGGCATGTCATCATTACAACACTGGTTAGCAAATAGAGCTATGTACATGCTTTCAGTGAATAATAAACCAGTCTTAGTTGCAGGTGTTGCTAAGATCTTGGTGCTGTTCCAGTCCGGAATATGTTGGCATTGTTTAACCAGTCCGGATAAGGCGGTGGTACTATTCCAGTTTGTTCTGATGCTATATCAAAACTCATATTGCCAACCGCTGATACGAATCTGAAGAAAGAAGAGATTTCATGGCTGTGTGTAAAGCACGTTATCAGCCAAGATACCAATATTGGACTCGATGCAATGTGGGCTGTCTACCCTGCAAATGACCAAAGATTCAACTGATATCCTTCCTGAAATATCAACACTTTTACCACTATTTAACGAAGACTCGTCATCAATAGCTTTGAGTAAGTTTGCGATGAACATAATGGAACAAGTTACACAATTTCTTAATGGAAATCAAATTCCTGTCATGGCATTGGACCAACCATTGTTTGCGTTAGCAAAACTGATTTTGTGGAATTATCCAGATACATATAGCGAAAACCGTTCCTGGTGGTATTCGGTGCATTTCACATTGAACAAGCTTTCCTCGGAGTTATGGGTCAGTGGATGTCAGGAATCGGATGAAATGGCGCAACTGCCCATTCTGATATTGCATCTCCTAGTGCAGCTGAAAGTTATCTAAAAGTAACCTACATGACAAAAGCCAGAGTAATTCACCAAGTAACTGTTGCAACACTATAAATATTTGTTACATGATGGTTATCAAGAAAATAATCCCGAGATTGAATTTAAGATTTGGTGTGAAAAATGAGCAAAAGAGAGTGTCACGTTAAAAATATTGGCTGACTTGTCCTAATATGTAAATCCTATTGCTTCTCTTTGTTCGCTGAATCAGAAAAGGAAACTACTCTTAGTATCGTGACTGTCTAAAAAATGATTCCTTGGTTTTGTTTTCTTGATCATCATAACTATGCACGTTGGCTACCGATCCATCTGAAAAACCTTTTTGATGCAGAGATTTAACTACAAGTCATGCATCGCTCATTTTCTTCAGGACAATTTGTGATAAGAAAATCAAACAGAATCCTCTCAGAAATCAGCGTAGACCAAGCACATGAACAAAGTAATGCAATAGTGAAAGGAGATAGCGGCACAGTAGAGTTGACACAGGATCCATCGGCACTAAGACCCTGGATGGTTGCAGGACCAAAAATCTGTCGGTTAATACAAGAATTTGAGAGTGGCATTCATGCTACCCAAATTTTAGGATTTCATGCTTTCACAGGCTATATGATAGAAATCCTGGTTTTACAGGAAAGATAAAAAAAACAACTTGAAAGACATAGATGCTCTTTAACGAAGCTACTACTGCTTTTTATTTCATCTTATAACCGCACATTTCCATTCCTACGGAAATTTTAGACATTATTGAAAGATACGTAGTACTACTGTACTGTTCAACCAGTAACAATACAAGTGTGAATGATGCAAAACAAGAGTTGTTCGTGACCAAAAATCGTTCGCTTGAAAGTCTGCCACCGACAAAGGGTGCATTACAACAACAGGTAATACATAGTGCTTTCCAAGCTGGACACATTTGGGGATAAGCAAACAGATGCACAATATGTGTACCATCCCCAACCGAATGGGGGTGGTGGTTAGATGATGTATAATCGCAGATGAAATGGTCGGAGTTGCCAGAAATTTCTGATTCATGTAAAGAGCTAATCAAACGTATGTGCAAACTCTGTAAGAACAAGTGTGGCTGCATCAGTGGTGGCTTGTCTTGCACACTATTGTGCAACTGTAAGAACGAATGTGAAGAATGATGTGGTGCCGGCCAATGTTGTTAAAAAGCTATGTTTTTAAAAAGCAATGTTCAAATTTGGTAATATTCAGTATCCTTCAAGCATTATTAAATACTCATTTTTTGTTAGAGGAAATATTAAGTTCCCCTTTTTTTCACTTTACCTAGTATATGCGACGAAATAGCGCCTATATTGATTCTTAGCCTATTTTTAACATGAAAAATAAAATCCTTGATCTCGAAAACATATAAATCGATACCAAACACTCTTTTGTATGATATGTGAAAAAGAAAAGTTGTAACAAAATCTGAACACGTGTAGCCATTTTGAAAAATAGCCGCCATCTTGGATTCCCATGACTTTGGGTGATGCCTCTCCATCTTATTTTCGTTGTATAACCATAAACTACATTCTTACCAATGGGGATATTCTTATCACAATTTGCAGTTTTTTAATGGCTTCTGTTGCGTAGCATCTCCACTATTAAGGAACATCTTCCACTCGTTTAAAACATAAATTTTACAATAGCGTTTAACATTCTGAAATTTTGTATCTACGTTTTTTATGGCCATCCCCCTAGGCAAACTTATAAGTGAGGTTTCCTTGTAGTCGTGACGTTTTAGCGCATTGTTTCTTACAAATCCATCTTACTTGAACTAGCTTGCCTTTTACCAATGTCATCTCTTATTATTATTTTTCATGTATCATCCAAACCATCGTTCTGTTAAATGTATTATACAGTTCTAAACCCTTTATTCGCATGAAAACTAAAAACCTCCGTCTTTTCGAACAGCAACGAAAAGATTAAGCATTAAATGCAGTAACTCATTGATTCAACTCACATTTTTCTCAGTAATTGACAACAGATTTCTTGATAATGAAGTTATGATTCATTTATCTGCTCCCGTAATATTTTAAGCGTAGTTAAGGTTGTCAGAGTTAGGAAACAGCTGTCAAGTTTCGGTTTTATTTGTTTCTAAAATGCCTAATGGATTACGCCTGCCATTGAAGGAGTGAAAGTGACTACTAATGCATTTTAATTTATCTATCGCGCATAAGCTCTTTTGAGGCCTTCAACAAGTTAAATTGAATTCATTAACTCTAAGAACTGAGATCTGATTTTGTTAGAAAAGTCACGGGGAAATTAATTTTCGTTTTGTTTTAGTATTTCAGTCCTGTGTTTTCATTATCGCTGGCATCCATGTCAAATCACACAAAGACGTGAAATGATCTTCGGAGATGCGAAATATTTTTGGCGTACCCTTTGTTTTACGTAAATAACAAAAGTGGGAGTAAAAAAACAACAACTTGATATTCTATTCAGAAACTAGAATGCATGTAAAAAAATCAAATGCTAACTGGATTCCTTGGTGAGAAACAAATAAAACTGGCTGAAAATTCTTTTAGAAATACAAATTGCCGCTAATGGGCCATGAACGTATTTTTACAGGAAGATACTCCAACTTGATTACATTTCGGCGTACCAGTCACTCCTATGATACTCGTGGTGGGTCGGGGTTTTCTGTTCCGTGGGCTCGTACAGGTTTAACGCTCTACGAGACCCGCCATCTTGTATTGTGCCTTCTTGTTAACCAACGGGCAAGCGTATTTTCATAAATTGCTCGGGCAATTTTGCACATTTTGGAACACCGTTTGTTGCTAACGCAAGATATATGATAAATAAAGAGTTCCCTGGTTTCAGATTTTCATTTTGGACTTAGTATTTTTTATTAATTAATAAAACTATGGAAGACGCCTTGGTACGACTTTCGCTGCAGATAAAAAATGAAGGAAAAGGTCAATAAAAATTCTGAAACCAGGGAACTCTTTATTTATCATATATCTTGCGTTAGCCACAAACGGTGTTCCAAAATGTGCAAAATTGCCTGAGCAATTTGTGAAATACGCTTGCCCGTTTATTAACAAGAGAAGGCAGCAATACAAGATGGCGGGTCTCGTAGAGCCTTAATGTTTAATAATATCAATGTGTTGGGATTGCGTGAGTGGAATGGATTACCGTTGATTAGATCAGAGGCACGCTATCCGGTATTTAAGCGAGTGCTAAGGAGTTTTTTGACGGGAAATTGAATATTGGAATTTATTGCTTTATGATTTGTAAAAGAAACATATTGTAAAATTGCTTTCGTTGCCTTGACTGAACTGGAATATTTTGTTTTTACTTAGAGGGGATCAGGGGCTTGTCAGGCAGTATTTCAGCTTTCCTGGCCCCTTTGCTGTACATTTAATTATTACTAACATGTAATATTTAATTCATATTGACAATTGATATTAATTTTCAATAGAATGAGTTTTGTTTTTGTGCAGAATTTGTATTTATCGCGAAAGTTTTAGTGATTTGTCGTATTTCGTGAGTTTTGTTGGTGGATTTGTTTACTTTATTTATATAATTAGTTAATGATTGTGGCACATATTGTATTGTTATTGAGTATTATATTACTTTTCTATAATATTGTACAGCAGAAATTTTATAAAATAAATAAAAAAAATAAAATAAATAGTCTATTGTGTCTTCTTTTAAGGTCTGTAACGGATGAAAGAAGCTTCCATACGGATGCACTTTATTTTCCAGTCATCACGGATATTAGGGTTTTTTAGTGTCATCTTAATCTAATGTATTCCTCACTCTCAGAACATGTAAAGGAAGATTAGAATTAGTAAGATGAGTTAGGTTAACTGAATATATAAATACACGGAGGGCTAAATTTATTTTGGATAAAAAATATCCGCAGCGTACCCTGATATTCTTTGTAGATCATTTATGCTATGCATCTTTCGCATGCGACGATCTTTGTGCGTTGGAAATAAAAAAAAAAGTGATTTAAGAGTGTACATTTATTGGTGCGCAATACATTGCATTTACACGCGTCAAGATGAGCCCGCAGGAGATTGGTCAAGTGCAGGGGACCGGGGCTTCTGATTAATCAGACCAGTTCGGCCTGCGTTCTAATCCTGGAGGAAGTATGTGTGGTGTTTTTGTCCTATAGCGCAGATTCGATGGCTTTCCCAGAACCATTGGCTCCAATGTGTCTCATTAGAGACTTACCTGCTTCTGAAGGTCGTCAAACGAAAGAATAAACAATAATATAAAGTTTACTTTCATTTAAAACATATACAGCTTCTGTATCTTGTGACTTGCCTGCCCAGCAGGACGCACACGACATAAAGGCAGATAGCAACGATAACGAACGTCCGTGTAGCTCAATTGGTAGAGGGACTTATTCCGGAATGAGGAGACCCGGGTTCGAGCCCCGCGTGGATAAAAATGACGGAGAAATTTACTTCGTTATAATGGGGCTCGAACTTTCCGGATGACCCGGCCGTTCAAAATCTCGCAATGGTGTGATGTTCTTTCCAGACCGCGAGAGAGGAAAAATAAGATAATCCCTTCTCCAGCGCTTCGAAAAATATATGTGTGTGACGTTGCATTCCACACACCAGATTGAACTGGAAGTTCTCAAGTGCACGTTCTACAGCGGATGGCTGCCTGCAACGACTAATGGTCACGGCTGACCCAGGGCCATGCCTCCTGCCCTCTTTCGGGGGGGAGATGTGACGTGCTTTCACAGCAGGACGCACACGACATAAAGGCAGATAGCAGAGATAACGAACGTCCGCGTAGCTCAATTGGTAGAATGACTTATTCCGGAATAAGGGGCTCCGGTTCGAGCCCCGGCGTGGATAAAAATGACGGAGAAATGTACTTCGTTATAATCACGAAACCATGTGAAACATTTTCATCTTGTCACACACACACATGTAGGAAACTTCTAAAGGGCATGTATTGCGTGTCACCAAACGTACACTGAAGATCAATTGAATTAGAGACAGCTGGCGTTATGCAAATGTGGCGCTGTGGGCGTCCCTATGAACGGAAACGACATGCCGTTCTAGTTATGGAAATTCCTACAAGACTTACACGAACGATCATGCCTCTTTGGCGGTAAGTGGAATCTGCTATTGTCGACAATTACTGCATAACAGCTGTTTCATCTGCGACTGGGGCACTGCTTGGTGAAAACCGATATCTTACTGCACCCTTTTATATACCTCACATCGCAGGTGACGTCATCCCTGTAATTTGCTTACGGCCCATTGCGTGCAATCCAGTTGCAGCCGGCGTTTTCCTGTTTTTTATAAACCCCTGTGTGTGTGTGTGTGTTTGTTTGTTTGTTTGTTTGTTTTGCTTATCGTTATTTCTGCTGTATAAGGTATTAACATAGATATCCGAGGTTTCTACCGAAAGTAATGCGAAAGTGGGCATAACTTTTTTTATTACAAACAGCGGTCGTTGAAATTGCGCATGTTAGTAGAGTAACTCTTTATCCATACAAAGGTACTACTCAACATAGTCTCCATCACAAGTGATGTATTTGAGCCATCGTTAAACCCAACTCTCGAATCCTATTTGAAAAAAATTCAGGTGTGGACTGTTGTACCCACTTCTTCACAGCCACCTCGCCTGTGTCATCAAAACGTTGTCCTCAGAAACTGTCCTTCATTGGACCGAGCAGTCGGAGGGCGCCAGATCTGGGCTGTGTGGTGGATGAGGGACCACCGACCAGCCTAATTTGCTGATCGCCTGATTTGTTGCCAAAGATGGTGTGGTCTCGCACTGTCACGGTGAATGTAGATCCTTTTCAGATTCTTGTTCTGTCTCTTCCTCCCTATGGCTTCTATAAGCTTCTTGAGTGTCTCAATGTACCGTTCGCTGGTCACAGTACGGCCACCTTCCGGAAAATCAAGGAGAATGACACCTCATCCCAAAAACAGTCACTATGACTTTCTGTGCTGATAACTGGCTCTTGAACTCCTTATGCTTTGGTGAAGAGGTGTGACGCCCGCCATTCCATGGATTGATTCTTCGTTTCCGGATCATAAAGATACTCCCACGTTTCAGCCGCAGTCACCAGATAGGAAAAGACGTGTCTTCATTGGCTTCAAACGCTTCCACCTTTCTCTCCTCCCAATTGGGTGTCAACTGCCTAGGTATCCATTTTGCACACACCTTTGATACCCTAAGTCTTACACCATCTCCTGTATGACATTGTGACAACAGTCCAGTTGTGCAACAAGCTCACGGATTGTGACAACAGTCCAGTTGTGCAACAAGCTCACGGATTGTGACTGTGTCTCCGCGTGAATCAATTCATCCACTCGCTGACGATTCGTGTCAGTGGTCGCAAATGATGATCTCTCACTGCGTGGTTTGTTTCTTTTTCATTTCGATTGGAGGTTGTTTTTTTTATTTATTTTTTTTGATTGGAGGTTTAACGACCACCATGAGCAACTCAATGGGCTATAAGCAGTCGCCCGTCCCTAATTTAGGGTCACTGGTTCCAGGGAAGGGAGAGAGCCAGTGCCGTAAGACAAACACAACATCCATGCCTCACCGGGATTCGAACCTCCGACCCCATTCGGACGAATGATCAGAGGCCATCGCTTAGACCACTGCGCCACCGGGGCGGCGATTGGAGGTTTAACGACCACCGTAAGCAACTCAAATGGGCTAGAAGCAGTCGCCCGTCCCTAATTTAGGGTCACTGGTTCCAGGAAAGGGGAGTGAGCCAGTGCCGTAAGACAAACACAACATCCAAGCCTCACCGAGATTCGAACCTTGGACCCCTTTCGGACGACTGATCAGAGGCCATCGCTTAGACCACTGCGCCACCGGGGCGACCCCCGTGGTTTGTCTTCACAATGCTGGTTTTCCCTTCTTTAAACTTCTTCATCCATCTGTACACATTGGTCTTGTCAATGGTGTCATCTCCGTAAACATTTTTTTTTTGATTGGAGGGTTAACGACCACCGTGAGCAACTCAAATGGGCTATAAGCAGTCGCCTGTCCCTAATTTAGGGTCACTGGTTCCAGGGAAGGGAGAGAGCCAGTGCCGTAAGACAAACACAACATCCATGCCTGACCGGGATTCGAACCCGGACCCCTTACGGACGAATGATCAGAGGCCAACGCCTTATACCACTGCGCCACCGGGGCGGCGTAAACATTTCTGAAGCTTTCTGTGGATGTCGAACAACCTGCACCCTTTCGTCGTCAAGAACTCAATGACGACACGTTCCTGCTATTTAGTATCCATTATTTACCTGCAATGAAGAAGAAGGGTTACTGTAGAGGAAGAGTTACTCTACCAACATGTGCAATTTGAACGATCTCTGCCATTTAATAAAAAGGTTATGCCCACTTTTGCACTACTTTCGGTACAACCATCGTATGTAAACATATCTGACACTTTTAATGAGAAAACCAATGCCTTGTTGATGCCGATCCAAATGCTCCGCGCGAAACTGTAGTCGATGTTAATAAGACATTTAATTGTGAATAAATCTTGATAATTTATTCTATTTCAAAATCACAAGTGCGTAGTCTTACATATATATAAGCTGTTTTGCTCTTTTGTACGACATTTATATTTGTTTCTCCCCACAGAATATTGTTATTTTATGTTTTCAGAAAAATTTTACCTTATTCCAGTCTTGTAGGTTAGATAAAAATTTAAATGCAAGTAGGTGTGTGGAGAAATATGGGGGTTTTTCTGTGAAAAACTCTCCACCGATGAACAAGTTAGTTTCCCCGTATTCTTTTGTTAACATCCATTGCCATTGTATGGAAATCGTTAGCTACACAATAGCCATTTTTGCACGATGAACTCGACAGGGTATGTTTGATATTGTACAACCAGTGACATCTATTTGCTGTTGTATGCTAAAGGGTTTGTTTGCATTTTCTGTCCGTTCCTTACTCCCATTTCCAGAAATGTTTTTCTGCAGACAAAAGGATGTATGCGTTAATTTCGACCATAGAGTTACTAGTCGCTCCTTGAAATTTAATGGATAGAGTTGCTGCATAAAGTTAAAAAAAAAAACAATTCTGATTATTTACTCTCACAAAGAGGGATAAACAAAAAGGGAATGTTTTCGGAGTAACTGGCGGTTCCACTTAGACAGTTTGTATTTCTAAATTTAAAGAGTTGAATGTTCTCATTCGCATTTTTCAATTAGGTTCACGCCATGAGAAATTATTCCCTGAGCTCGTATTTTCTAATGTCATAGATTGGATATATGTTCACCAGAATTATTGAACAGATTACGCGTCACATATCATCAGGGTCGTACTGATAGACTGCTGCAGACCCCCAATAGAGGGGCTCAGGATAAAAGAGCCTCTAACCTCAGGGAAAATACTAAAATAATTTTTGTTTTGCATATGAAGCTGGCTAAACAAATTGACAGTATTTTTTACTGCAGCTGTGAATGAGGTGCTCTTTTATTTCGGAGCATGATGGGTAAACGAAAGGATTTATCAAACATTGAGAAGGGACAGGTTGTGAGAGCTCCGAGAGTGGGTGCCTCGATTTCCCAAACTGCTGAACTGGTGGGTTGTTCCCGAGGTGCCGTAGTTAAAGTGTGTAAGGATTGGGGTGAAAATGGTCAAACAACGACCCGTAGGCAAAACTGCACATTACAGCTAAGCTTTTATGTGAGTGGTGAGAGCCACGAGTCCGACGGCTCGTATAGGCCAACAGACGCAGCAATGCTCAAGAATTGACTACCCAATGAAACAGAGGACAACACGGAACACGATCTGTCATGCCCCGTGTATCGCACGTGTGGGCTGTAACAGCAGACGACCCCAACAACATCCTCTCCTAACCACAGTTCCATCGGCGCAAAAGACTCGCCTGGTGCAAAGATCATGCAAATTGGACGTCGGATGACTGGAAAAAATGTGTGGTCTGACGAGTCGCGTTTTTTACTCCACTCCTTAGATGGTCGTGTACGTATTTGGTGCAAACAACATAAAGCACTCGATCCATCCTGCATGGTCTCCAGCGTGCAAGCAGGTGGATGCGGTTGCATGGTGGGAGGCATGTTATCCTGGCAAGAACTTGAACCCCTGCTACACGTGGAACAACATATGACTGGTGTCCACTTTCTTGAATTGCTTGCTGACTCTGTACACCCAGCAATGATGCATTTCCCCCTAGTGTCGACTGTTTCCTCCAAGATGACAATCCACCGAGCCACAGGTCCAATATTGTGCAAGAATGGTTT
The DNA here is from genome assembly GCA_039090855.1 of Macrothele yani. Taxonomy (NCBI): domain Eukaryota; kingdom Metazoa; phylum Arthropoda; class Arachnida; order Araneae; family Macrothelidae; genus Macrothele; species Macrothele yani. The sequence continues at coordinate 35,722,620 of CM077012.1, forward strand.
GAGGAATACACTGCAGACTTCAAGTACATCGATTGGCCTCCGAATTCCCCCGATATCAATCCCATAGAGCTCTTGTGGGACACTATGAAATGGCATATCAGGCGTCTGGATACACCGATACGTATCTGCATTAAAGGCCACCTTACACACAGCTTGGTTGGCCGTACCTCCCAATTGTTTCCGGCATCTTTTTGAATCGGTGCTGTACCGAGGGCGAAATGAGGACCTTTGAGGTAATAGGTAGGTGGTCATAATTCAGTGACCACTGAATATGACCGCTTATCTAATACTGCTCATATGAGTCTAGAATACCCTTTAATGTCGAAAACACAAACACTCAGTATTTGCCGAGCTTTCGCACTCCTAGATTAGTCTGTGCTAATTCTAAGAGATTAGAATTGTCACAGACAACGCTGAAATAATTCAAACATTCCTGATACTTCAAAGCAACCACTTTTCCGTTGTCTGTGCCTGAGATATCGTGCCTACATAGCATGGGTGGGGGACATTTTTTTTTCTGTATTTTTACAGATTTCTCTAGGCATCTGACAGGTCCAAAGGCAAATATTCGTTGCATGGGTGAGTTAGGATTTCAACACTTACCAACATAGCCTGTACAAATGTTTCAATCTTATTCCATGAGTGTTCCATATATAAAATGTATTTCAGTTGTTTCAGCTTTGTCTTTCATCAATCTAAACTCTGAAAAGTAAGCCAAGACAAGAGACTCTTTTTGGATTGCGAAAGCTCGAAAATATTAAGTATTTGTATTTACGCCATTAAAGAAGGTTTTGCACTCATATTAATCACGTGTTGTGAACTTAAATGTTAAATTAGAGCATATATATCACAGATATTCACATGAAACATGCCACATTTGTAATAAAAAAAATACCACTGCAATTTTTCCATGAAATATTTTAAAGTCATACGCATCCTAAATAACACAGCCTTCTGTAAATCGATTTTCTTGGAGAAAACAAAAGCTTGTAAATTGTGGATATATTTAATTGCTGATATTCTGAGAAAAATAAAATGCTAGCTGCATGCTAATGAGGAAAGGGGCAAATTAAAGTTCATGACAAGTTTAAATCACTAATGCTCTTATCTGTGGAAAATTTTACCTTCCAGATTCAAGAACGCACACACACACACGTATTGCACAAAGAAACGAATAAAAAAAAACATATGGTCGTTTTATTCGTTTTAAATTCTAAACAGTTTTCCTGTAATGACAGCAACGCCTGCGTCATTAATTTTCTCTACACAAAATTGCTCCAGGAAGAGGATACAGAAGGTTTATCTGTACCATCCCATAAAAGGGAGATGAAAAGATGGCGGGGCAATTCCGTTGCAGTTGCCATAATTTAAATTCAAATAAATTTCGACAGGAGAAGCTGTCAGCTTCTTTCCTTTCTTGGCTGAAAAAGATTGCTAACATAACTCTTGTTGGGTTGTTTAGGATTCGGTTTGTTTCCATGCAAAGGAGAAGAGCAAATATTTTACAGAACTTGGCAAGGGGATCTCCCCACGGAATGAGCAGTATTTTAAAACTGCTATCGCTTCAGCATGCTTCACTCTCCTCCCCATTCTTTTATAAGCGGATGAAATTTAGGTGACGAGAATGTCTATTTACTTCGGAAGGATTTTGTAAATAATGTCATTCTTACCTCAGGCATTTATGTTTCTCTCGCATCCCAATTTACGATAGTCTCACTATGAAGGACTTCTGTATCTTTTTTTTTTTTTTTTTTCTGACACCAAGTTTTTGAAAGATCATTAGCTGTTGTCGAAATTCTACGCTCGTCGCTTTCGGGATGACAGTTTTTTTTTTTTTTTTTTTTTTCATTTTTTGCTTGCAGAAGTTGGAATCAATTATCATGCTAAATAATTTGAAGAGCGATATGGCAAGATGAATACATAAGAGTTATCTTAGAGGCAATGCCTGTTTGCAGTCATTCCTCTCTCAATTCAGATATTCAAATGAAATTTCGTATAAAAATACGCTCGCATATGCTGAAAACAGTGGTGTTCTACTTAAAATGGGACCTCGCTAAAATCGGGCATTTTCACCATCGTTGAACCCAACATGTGAAACCGGTCCGGGAATACTCTGAGGATTCTCGTTTGTCCACGAGATCTCGTATCCCATTTAATATTCATAAATAACCTCACAGCGTGGTTCATGGGATTGAACAGGTGAAATCAGTAGGTGCCAAATGGCTGACTACTGATTTCACCTGTTGTGGCTGAGGTGGGATGTCGATTTTGTAGGGGTCCCGAGATGTTTAAAGTCAGGTTGTTGTCGTGCAGAAGGAGTTAGAACGAAGGAACATAAAACATGTCTGGTAGATTTTTGAGAACAGCTTCCCTGAGCTCCCTTATTGTCTAACTACTATACCGTGCAAATTAATTGGGACAAGCTATTTTATTCTCAGAATTGTAACGTGATCGCCAGAAGATGTCGGAAACCCACGTAAACCGGTTTTATCAGCTGTGAGGTGGTGTGATTGTTAGAACTTGATAGTAAGAATGTGGTTTGACCGGTTTTAAACAGGAAATAGGCACTTCAGCTTCAGTTGTGAGCTTTCGTGTGTGACAGGTGGATGTTAGTTTTTGCTCTCTGTGAGTACGTGTTGCTTTCGTGTGTTGAAAAATGGATATTTCCCCAAGGAAGCATGCAAAAATAATTGTTCTGAAGGATCACACTTCTATGACAGTGAGAGATATCGCTTCTGCAGTTGGTGTAGGCAAATCAAGTGTATCAAGATCGCTTACGCGATACAATGCATCTGAATCATCGTCTCCAAAAAGGAGAGGTAAATGTGGAAGAAAACGAAAAACAACTCCACCAACCGATAAATAGCTAATCAAAAATAGTAAAATGAATCACAAAAAAAAAAAAAAAAAAAAGCCTCCGACCTTCAAAGAGATTTATTGGCTAATGGTTGTGATGTTAGTGATTAAACTGTATGCCGTAGTCTTCTGGAAGTTGGCCGGAAGGCAAGAAGACCAACGAAAAAACGATATTTTAATGCGAAAATGAAGATAAAACGTTTAGCATGGGCCAAAAAATATAAATCATGGACTACTGACGACTGGAAAAAGGTAATTTTCAGTGATGAAACTCATTTCTTTCTGCAGTGTTACCAAGCAAATGTCGTTAGACGAAGCAACTGTGAACCCTTAAGACCTGAGCATGTGAAAACTGTAAAACATCCTCTGAAACAGATGTTTTGGGGTTTTTTCACATCAAATGGCACTTGAAGCTTAGTTCCTGTTCAAGGTATGATGAATTCAGCCAAGTACGTAGAAATATTACAACGTAGGATTGTTCCATTCTTGCAAACTTTTGACCGGACATTTCAACATGACTTGGCTTCATGTCACAATTCAAAAATTGGTGAAGAATTTCATGCTGGAAAATCAAATTCAGTTACTTGATTGGCCTGGAAATTCACTAGACTTAAATCCCATAGAAAACTTATGGAGTATTTGGAAGAGACGTTTAGGTAAAATGGACTGTACAACAAAAGAACGCATGATAACGAATGCTATATCCACGTTTATGAAGTCAAAAATATGTGCACTCAATTAGTGGAGTCAATGCCAAAACGAATTCAAGAGGTCATTTCTGCTAAAGGAGGACATACTTCATACTAATACAGGTATTTATGGATCAAGGCATAGAGTGATATAAAGGCATAGTTTTGGAAAAAAGAGTGATTTTTTAGTTTGTCCCAATTAATTTGCACAGTATAGTATAGCGAGAACTGTTGACAGTGCCGCGTTTTTCAAGAAAATCAGCAAGAGTGATGCCACTGACGTCTCAGAAAATTTCCTTCATCATTTTTTTAGTTGAACGCTGTGTTTAGGACCTCTTAGGCCTGGGCAAGGTTTTGCGCTGCCATTCCATACAGACTGCGCTTTTGTCTAAAGTTGATCTCAAGTAACCACAGTTGAAAGTAATGTGTCTTGGTTTGCCTAAAACATCGCCGACTGATCTCTGAGCACGCCAACCCTTTGTTCCCTAACGTTTGGTTTAAGTGGCGTGGAACGCATTTTTTTGACACTTTCCGATATCCCAGGTCACGAGTGATTGTTCCTTCCGCTGCGTTGTTGATGTAGAAGTTTAAAGCTTTTCTGCTTGAAACCTTTACATCTATCTTCTGACATTGCAGATCTCAAGTATCGTATTTTCATAATTCTTTCTCAACGTCATATGGATTTCCGTCACCTTGCAGAAAGATAGTTTTGCATCGCAGCTTTCTGGTAAAGTAGCAGCAGTGCGTATAGTAGCATGAAGTAGCATACGGCAGATAGATAAACCAGCCTCACACAAACATAAGATCCGACAGCGATCAATCGCGTCAAGTAGCACATAGGATTCACGATAAGGTCAGTGAGGCATCTTTTAATACTTTCTCAGCAGTGTAAGCTGTCGAAATTCTTTCGTAGCTTATTTGTGGCATCTTAACAGTACATGACTTTAACAGTTCAGCATTTGCCCTTGCTTGTGTCAAGAAATATCATGTGGAAATCTAACGGATTTCACATTGCCGCCTTTACACATTTACGCTGATACGCATGTCCATCCGATTACATTTTCTGAGTGGGATAACTTCAAGATCATGCTGTGTATTTTGATTATTCACTAGTAAAAAATTATTATTTGCATGTTTCGTACATTCAGTTGTACCAAACATTGGGTAATTTTACTTTTGCATTATCAGATTCGGAAAGGAATGCAAAGCTATACACTGAGTGGCGAAATTATTATAACCACCTAGTTAGTACGTTGTTGGGCCACATTCTGCCTTCAATATTGCTTAAATTTGTCTTGGTATAGATTCTACTAAATGTCGGTAAGTGGCTTGAAATATATTAGTCGGAATGCTATAAATTTCACCCTGCAATTCTTGAGCATTTAGACGTATGTGAGTCTAGCGGAATTCTAGGTCTGCTTTGTGGTGCGGTGGTACATGTCCACAAGCGCGTCCATGGCATTGAGACCCTGGGTTTGATTCCCGGTGCCATTGCAGCCGATGAGAAAATCTCCGTAACTCACTTATAAACGTGGAAAGAGCTATGACTTCTGTTTGATGTCTGTATTAATTACCCATTATTTCTTGCGCAATGCACTTCATTATTCCTTCAGCGTTCTCCTTTTTATAGCAATTCAGCCATCTTGCGTCATCAGCATCTGCGGGATATCTACTGTGCATAAATTCGTCTGGTACATTACATATACATATCCCTAAGCTGTTCTCTGAGATTTAGAGGTTAGCTCCAAAAAGAAATACAAACTACCAGATATTTTTACTGACTGTTGTCGTATGAAACTTCTCCATTTGCAGTGATTTTGACATACAACTCGGGCTTCACTGATATCCATTACACGCCGTACACAAGATCTTTTATACCTCATACTCATAATATTTTTCTCATGCAGACACTCTTGAATCTGATCCAGTCATGTCTTTCTTCGCCTTCCTCTGCCTTTCTTTCCTGCCACTTGGGCTGAAAAGATTTTCTTAGTAAGCATCTTGTAACGTGCCTGCCCAACAAGACGCACACGACATAAAGGCAGATAGCAGCGATAACGAACGTCCGCGTAGCTCAATTGGTAGAGCAACTTATTCCGGAATGAGGGTACCCGGGTTCGAGCCCCGGCGTGGACAAAAATGACGGAGAAATTTACTTCGTTATAATGACGCCCGAACTTTCCGCATGACCCGGCCGTTCAAGATCTCGTAATGGTGTGATGTTTTTTCCACACCGCGAGATCGGAAAAATCAGAGAATCCCTTCTCCAGCGCTTCGAAAAATGTATGTGTGTGACGTTGCATTCCACACACTAGATTGACTGGGAGTTCTCAAGTACGTTCTATAGCGGATGGCTGCCTGCAACGATTCATGGTCACGGCTGACCCGTAGGCCATGTACCCCCGGCCGTCTGTTTTTTTTTGGGGGGAGATGTGACGTGCCTGCCCAGCAGGACGCACACGACATAAAGGGAGATAGCAGCGATAACGAACGTCCGGGTAGCTCAATTGGTAGAGCAACTTATTCCGGAATGAGGGACCCGGGTTCGAGCCCCGGCGTGGGCCAAAATGACGGAGAAATTTACTTCGTTATAATCTCATCACTCTTTCCTTCAACATGGCCAAACCACCGAAGCACTGCTAACAACATTTTGCTTCACATCCCACAACTGCAACACATTTTCGTTCCTCGCACAATCAGACTGTGTCTTTCCCCCCCCCCCCGTAAGTAACGCATTTCTTCAGCACACAAACGACTCCTATGTTTCTTCTGCAGTACCCAGGTTTCTCTGCCATACATCAGAGTAGGAACAGTTGCACTTTTATACACAGCCATGCGGGACTTTCTAAAGAACCCATCATTCAGTAAAACGCATTCAACTAATGGATACGTTTTACTGAATGATGTGTTCTCAAGAGGGTTCCTCGTCTGGTGGTCATAATAATTTGGCTATTCAGTGTATACTCTGCAGGATCTTAGCAATCATAACCTAATTGAAACACCAGTGTCTCACTTTTACGTCACTATATTCCCAAATCCTTCTTAAGTTATTCTTTCTCCTAAAAGTGAGTGATGTTTGGATAGCGTAATGGATGAAGTGTCACATTTTTGGCGTTTTCCTCTTAGGTTTCTTCAATTTCTTCCGACTTTCTGCTGCAAAAATACGTGATGGTGCAGCTTAGAACAATACACTGCAAGATTCTCTAAAATAGGGTATGTTCAGGTGGTTTCCGACAGTTGCTTTTATCTGATATTCCTGTAATCGTTTAAAGTCATTTAAACTGTCTTTCTAGCTTATGTTTTTCTTCCATTAGTTGGATACGTTTTACTTTTCTTTGTTTCAACCCACTGTCTTTTATGCGTTCCATTTTTTGTCGGCCTTAGTAAAGCGATTTCGTTTTCTTCTGTTCAGAGAACCTTCTGTCAATTATTTATGGCCTAGTTTTCTCTAACAAATACTTTTGATCACTCAAATACCTTCTAAAGCCCTTCTATTTTCTTTCTTACTGAGGTAAAGAGTAGTAAAAACTCACCAAATTGGAATCAGTTATTTAACTCCAAAGATTACATCTACTTATTGTTAGTGTAGCATAAAAAGGAACAGACTGTGAAAAATTCAAGTCTAAAATACAGTACTATCCGAAACGATAGGAAGAACATTAAATCTGACGAATACAGAGCGTCATGTGGCTAGGAGAGGATTATAACATATACAAACGAGATATTCCATGATTAAGTCCGTATGCAAATTTGCTGTGAGTACATGACAGCTGCTAAGGGTGGCCACTTTATTATGACCACCTGACAGTTTTAAGCAAATGAGCTATGACTGCATGCTGTTGCCGCCAGAGGGCAAGGGTAGTATAAAAAGTAAAAGCTTAGTCCTTGGGACAGTAGTAGAAGTGATTTTTGGGTGACAAGATGGGTAAAAAATGCGATTTGAAATACTTTTAACGTGGGATGATTGTAGGATTTCCGAGCCATGGAGCGAGTATCACCGAAACCGCCGCATTCGTGAACTGTTCCAGAGCAGCTGATGTTAAAGTGTTTAAAGACTGGACTGTCAGCCAAAAGACTAGGTCTCTACGTGCAACGTGTGGTCGTCATCGACGAGTGACTGCTCGAGCGGAACGGAGAGTGTCCAGACTGACTGGTAACAGACAACAGAAGGGCAACAGTGCAGCAAATTACAGACCATCTTAATCAAGAACCCCCTCAATTAATCTCTGCACGCACTGTTCGCCGTACATTGCATTGGATGGGATATGGCAGCCGGAGGCCTGTTGGAACACATTTGCTGTCTGCAGTTAACAAGAGAAAACGTCAGCAGTTCGCGCAGGAGCACAAGTATTGGACAGTCGATAATTGGAAACAAATTATGTGGTCCGAAGAATCACGTTTTCAGTTGCACCATGCCGATGGCCGAGTGAGAATTTGGCGGAAACAGCACGAAAGCATGGACCCCAAATTCATTGCTGCAACCCTTCAAGCTGGTGGAGGCAACGTTATGGTTTGAGGAATGTTTTCCTGGCATGCTTTGGGCCCTTTAATTCGTGTTGATCAACGTCTGACTGGCACATCATATCTAAACGTCGTGGCGGACCAAGTGCATCCTGTCATGTGGATGGTTTATCCCAATGGCGATGGCTACTTTCAACAAGATAATGCGTCCGGCCACAGTGCTCGTATTGTACAGGATTGGTTTCAGGAACATGCCGGTGAGTTTACTTTGCTTAGGTGGCCCCTACAATCTCCAAATCTCAACCCCATTGAGAATTTGTGGGATGAAGTTGAACGAGTCCTCAGACAGCTGGATCCACAACAGTGCAATCTCACATTCCTGGAGAGTGTTATTCATCAAGCATGGTCTCAGATTCCACAAACCACATATCAACATCTCGTGGAGTCCATGCCACGAAGAATCGACGCCGTATTAAAGGCAAAAGGTGGCCTACCGAAGTACTAACGGGGTGGTCATAATAAAGTGGCCACTCAGTGTATAGGTAAGAGGCTGAATCTGGTCATGAGTAAACTTTTTGGACCGTAAACGACCAACGCAAACAACTCCATGGGCAATGAACAGTTGCCCGTCGTAAATTTCGAGCCACTGGCTCCAGGGAAGGCAGAGAGTCAGTGTCTTAAGACAGAAATAACATCCATGGCTGATTAGGATTCGAACCCGGACCTATCTCGGACGAATGATGACAAGCCAGGGCTTAGATCACTGTGCCACCGGGGCGGCCACATTTTTATTCATGTGTTTTCTGTACGTAACGGGAACCTGTGTGTTTGAGGTAACTAAAATACACTACACTGCTGGCCACCCAAAATGCAACACCAAGAAGGAAGCATCCGATTCGCCTGAAATTCGCAGCATGCGTCGCCCGCGAGAGGACATGCAAACGATTAGCATTGCAGCGCATGTGCAAATCATGTGCACCCGGCATGCCACCGAGAAGCACTATAAGAAGGGTGCACAGAAGGCGGGGTGTAACTCGTGGAAGTGTGTTGTGCAACCGGACCTGTGCGTAAGAAGCTTTCTGATGCCTCGTCGCAGAATAAGGCAGTCATTCCAGCACGTTTCGGACTTCGACAGAGGACGAATAGTGGCTTATCGTGACAGCGGTTTATCGTACCGAGACATCAGCGCCCGTGTGGGACGACATCCAGCCACAGTGAGGCGAGTATGGATTCGGTGTGAGCAGAAGGGACAAACGGACCGACGTGAGCTATTGCCGCAGCCGCGGCACACCACCGAACGAAAGCACCGGGATGTTTTGCGGCGGGAATTGACGGTTCGCACCGCCACATCACGAACGTTAGCGCAGGAATTACTGTGTGTTGCGCAACAACTGGTGTCAGCACGTACCGTTCGACGTCGTCTGCACGAGCGGGGACTTGTCGCACGGCGCCCATTGCTCCGATTACCATTGACGTTACACCACCGGCGAGTGCGGCGGCAGTGGGCCGTTAAACGCCTTACCTGGACTACGGAATAGCACGATATTGTCTTCTCCGACGAATCTCGCTTCTGCCTGAAACACCACGATAGTCCAATCCGCGTGTGGCGGCACCGCGGCGAGAGACTGTATGACGCCTGCATTATGCATCGTCATACCGGTCCGTCGCCTGGTGCTATGGTTTGGCGCGCAATTGTATATGACACCCGCACCACTCTGGTACGCATCGCCGGTACACTCAACAGCCACCGCTACATCTCCGACATTTTGGAACCTGTAGTCCTCCCTTACCTGCAGGACCTTCCAGCGGCCACGTTTCAACAGGAAAATGCATGCCCGCACGTGGCACACGTCGTGTAACAATTCTTCATGGCTCACCAGGTTTCACTGCTGCCGTGGCCCGCCTGTTCTCCCGATATGTCACCCATCGAACACGTCTGGTCACTGTTCGGCAACCGAGTGGCCCGGGAAGCGCCATCCGCTGCTACGCTTGATGAACTGTTGCAACGTGTGGAAGCAGCCTGGATTGACATACCCCAAGCCCACATCCAAAGCCTCTTTCGTTCGATGCCGCGGCGTGTAGCGGCCGTTATTGCCAGCCATTGGGGCCACACGAACTATTGATGTCTGCGTGTTCCGCAAGTCGCAGGGGCCTGTAAACTCAATCGTTTCATCTTTGTATCTGTTGTTATGTGTCCATTAAATCTGGCTTTGCTATCTCGTGTCCTTCTTGGTGTTGCATTTTGGGTGGCCAGCAGTGTATATTGTCAAAAGTCACCGGACACCCTTTCAAAAGCAAATAAACAGATCCGCTGCGTTGTTAAAGTGCGCGGTACAGCTGCAAACGGTATAAAGTTGAGTAAAAACGTCGCGGCGGGAGGGAACTGACTTTGAGAAAGGAAAAATTTTTGGGTGTTATATTAGTGGGTTATCCATAAGGGAAACCGAGAGGCATTTAAACATACCCAAGTCAACTGTTTTGGATATACTGAATAAGTGGAAAACACATGGCGTGCCTGAAGCAGCAAAACGTACTAGTCTGGTGCCGAAGCAAGAATATCTAAAATTTGGATATATAATATGTTTTTCGACAGCTTTTATACGAACAATGTGTCCTGAATCCGAATTTGATGGGTTCTGGACGTTTTGTACCTGTTGAGCGTTTGAATTATGATATCATCAAAATGGCCGACTTCTAAATTCATCGTTTTATTGTTATATTACAATAATTCATGGAAGATACCACAGTCCATACAGTCCCTGTGGTATCTTCCGTCTTTTGCAGTAAATCTGACAATGCTTCTTGTAGCCGAAGACTAACTTCGTTTGACTATCCATCACTCCGCTCGGCGCACGTTTCGTTGACAGTATCTATAACGAAGTAAATTTCTCCGTCATTTTTGTCTACGCCGGGGCTCGAACCCTGATCCCCTCATTCCGGAATAAGTCACTCTACGAATTGAGCTACGCGCACGTTCGTTCTGACTGCTATCTGCCTTTATGTCGTGTGCGTCCTGCTGGCAGACACGTCACATCTCCCCCCCCTTCGAAAGAGGGCCGGGGGCATGGCCTACGGGTCAGCCGTGACATGAATCGTCGTAGGCAGCCATCCACTGAAGAACGTGCACTTGAGAACTCCCAGTCAATCTGGTGTGTGAAATGCACCGTCACACACATTTATTTTTCGAAGCGCTGGAGAAGGGATTCTCTGATTTTTCCTATCTCGCGGTGTGGAAAGAACATCACACCATTGCGAGATTTTGAACGGCCGGGTCATCCGGAAAGTTCGAGCGCCATTATAACGAAGTAAATTTCTCCGTCATTTTTATCCACGCCGGGGCTCGAACCCTGGTCCCCTCATTCCGTAATAAGTCAATCTACCAATTGAGTTACGCGGACTTTCTTTCTGACTGCTATCTGCCTTTATGTCGTGTGCGTCCTGCTTTCAGGCAGGCCACATATCTTTAAAGGTTTTAGTACCTGCAGCATCTGTACAAGTCTTCGTACGACACTTATTAGCTGGACGCCATCTGCTGGGATTCTTGCTGTCCTTTTCGAGTGTGCCATCGTTTGTACAAAATATACGGGGCTTTCGGAAAGAAAAGCTGCGAGATTGACTTCTACATATTCGTTTAGCAACTGGCGTGGTACTCGTAGCACTACAATTCGAACTTTTTTTATCTCCCTGTCAATGAGGGCTTTATTTGTGTACGAAGACACACAATACTTGTGACATTTTAGTTTGAAATTCTTATTATTTTCTAATTTATTTTAAAGTTCAACATGTCCACTGTCACCATGTTTTTTACTTGATTCTATAATAGTACGAATGCGAGCTTCATCTAATGTAATAAGATGGGCTTCTGTAGTGGTACACTTAAAAAACACTCCGTTTTCTTTCATCATTAACAAAACCGGAACGACCAAAATATTTTAGTTTCCTTGAAACACTTGATATTTGTTTTATTGTCTTAAACACCAACTGCTTCACCTTGGTATAATTCCAGCACAACTACGGAATTCTTGAAAATAGATTAAAAAAAATAAGCAATGCGGTATCTGTACTGTGAATATCTTAAACTGTTGTTATATGGCGGCCATTTTGATGATATCATAAAAGGTAATTTGCTGAAAATGCATGCATATATAATTTCTACATAAATAGGGCTTTACTTTGATACCAAACACGATAGCAGTACATGAATTATTGTAACAAAACAGTAAACTAATGAATTTAGAAGGCGGCCATTTTAATGACGTCACAAAAGTAATTTTATCACAGTACATGCATATATAGTTTCTACATAAATAGAGCTTTAGGTTGATACCAAACACGATAGCACTACATGAATTATTGTAATATAGCAGTAAAATGATAAAATTAGGTGGCCATTTTGATTACGTCATTATTTAAAACGCTCAACAGATAGAGTGACACCCATCAAATTCGGAATCAGGACATATTGTTCGTATAAAAACCGTCGAAAAACATCTTACATACTGAAATTTTAGGTTAGCTCAAAAAATGGCATTCTGGCACCAGACTTATACCGGCAGACCAAAGAAAATCAATGATAGAGGACGTCGAAGCCTCAGGAGAGTCATTACAGCTAATCGATGGAGTACTGCTCAAGATCTCAGTGTACAGGTGAGTAAAAATGCTGGAACATTGGTATGTACACGTACCATTCGCAGAGAACTTCCTTCCATGCGTTAACGTGGTCGGGCGGCTGCTCATAAGCCTTTCATCTCCACTCGGAATGCTAGTCGTCGTTTAGCAGGATGTAAAGAACATTTATCGTGGACTGTAGATCAATGGAAACGGGTCTTATGGACTGACGAATCCAGATACATGATCCATCAGTCTGATGGTCGTGTGTGGATATGGCGGCAGCCGGAGGTACGCTATTTACCACAGTGTACTGTTCCTAAGGTCAAGTTTGGAGCTGGCAGTGTACTCGTGTGGGGTTGTTTTTCGTGGTACGGTTGTCGTGGACCGACCACCTGTTAACCAGCACGTCTACCTCGATATTCTGGATAATTATGCCCTACTAACTCTGTGGCAATACTATGGAACCGAGCCTTGTTGGTACCAGCAGGATTATGCACCGAGCCATAAAGCAAGGACTGTTACGGCGTAGTTTGACGATTATTCTGTATCGTGTGTGGACTGGCCAACACAGAGCCCTGATCTTAATCCCATTGAGCACCTATGGGATGAAGTAGAACGCCGCATAAGAAGTTTGGAACCAAGGCCTCTACTAAGGAACAGTTAGTCGCAGCATTATGTACTGAATGGAAGCGCATACCTATCGCTGTGTTCTAAAACATTGTCGAAAGCATGTCTGGATGGATCAGTGCATGCATTAAGGCCAAAGGTGGACGGAAACCGTACAAATGCATGTCAATAAATGCTATGTTGTGTTTCTTTACTAGGTGTTCGGTGACTTTTGTCAACATACTGTAAATCATTTTGTTTTTTGTTTTGTTTAACTACAAACAAACTGGAAACCAATTGAGAGGCTTCGGTATAAGGAATATTATGTTTAAATCCGTTTTATATATTTATTTTTCTCATGTGCCTTTATGAAAAAGTAAGCTGCATTTCCAGATGCAAGTCAGAAAATTACGTCTGGCACTTCAGTTGAAAGAGAGAATTTTTCTATTAGAATTCGTGAAGTACGTATGTCTGTGTCATAACTTCTGCTTAGATGACTTTATTTGCATTTACACTCCAGCGAGTTTCAAAAGACTTTCTTATATGATTTCAAAATTCACTATTATAATTAGTTTAACTTATTTCATAAGGAAGAGTAGTTTTTCTGTAAAAAGTACTTCTTTCTGAAATATTGTACAAGTGTTTCCAGAGAATCAAATTTGGCACAAATTGCTTTTCTCGTAAAACTATTATTTTTCAATTTTTATCATCTGCTCAGTTATATTTATCAAACAACGCTATTACGTATCTTCATTCTTTGTATTTGAGTGTTAATATTGGATGTGGTCCTCACATACTTATTTTTGATGTAATTTCGGATGATGGGTTTGCTCTATAATTGAGGCATAATATTATGGACTCTGATTCAATTCTTGTAGTTCCAACGGAGCAAAGTGTTTTGTTCAGTACCTCCTGGAGTGCGCATATATCAATATCCTTCTCGAAGAATGTGAATGAGGTTACTGTTATCATGAATTTTTACGCAGTTGCTAAGGAAGTGAATAATTTATCCTTCATTTCTTTCCCACCTGTGCAGCGACGTAGTGTTTAAGCTTAATGACACGTAAAAACGTTTAGCCAAATTTTCAATAAATGCATTACAAAAATGAATATTAATGTTAATCAATCAAAAACTGCCTCTACATCATTCCAAGGTCCATGGACTCACGCATATTGTTGTTTGATTTGGTAAAGATAATCCTTCATTTTGTCAGTCTTTTCAGTAGACTTTAGCCTAGCAGGCCTGCACTTCTAAAAAAGAAATTTCAGGTGTCTCAAATCATCTCACGCATAAAAGTTTCTTAATCTTTTATGGATGTATTCATTATTTATTTGGCCTCGATACTAAACTCATCTCTTTTCGCTTGATAATCCTATCAATTATGTCAGCGGATGATGCGTCTCTAAGGAAGAGATTCCAAGGTTTCTCACTCCTTACCGAAAAGGGCATTTATTAGCTATTTGTGTGAGCATGGCATGGATTTTCTTGAATACAGCAAGCAAAGGTTTTTCGTGCTCACTTTAATGGCTGAAATATTTGAAAGAAAAGGAAAAATCCGATAACGGTCATCAGAAGAGAAATATAAACAGGAAACAGTTGTACGAAATCATTGTCCACTCCGCTGGTATTTAATATTCGAAATTATAGCGTGTATCTTTAAGCATGTACAATATTCAATGCAGTAGCCTCACATGATACACAAATTGATTGCAATTTCAGCTCGTTAAACTAATAAAAGTTCAGTACCTACGTTTTTCGAACTTAAGAGAAACTTATGATGGCGGCCTGGATATAGCGTGCCATATTTCTAAATATTTACCAAGAAAAATACACTAATACCCTGCATTAGAAAATAAATAAATAGAAGCAGTGGTCTACGCGATGGCTTCTGATCATTCGTCCGTTGAGGGGTCCAGGTTCGAATTCCGTGAGGCATGGATGTTGTGTTTGTCTAACGGCGCTGTTTCCCTCCCTTCCCTGGAACCAGTGGCCCTAAATTAGGGTCGGGCGACTGCTTATAGCCAATTGAGTTGCTCACGGTGGTCGTTAAACCTCAAATCAACAACAACAACAACAAACAAATAAAAGTCGTTTGAACAGTGCATAACTGATGTTGTATTTATAATTATTTTTAATTCTTTCAGAAATGCAGTCATTTTTTCATAATTTGTTCAGCAAGTACTTGATTTGCCGCCCTGGTGGCGCAGTGGTCTAAGCGATGGCTTATTATCATTCGTCCGAAAGGGGTCCGGGTTCGAATACCGGTGAGGCATGGATGTTGTGTTTGTCTTATGGCACTGGCTTTCTCCCTTCCCTGGAACGAACCAGTGGTACCAAATTAGGGACGGGCGATTGCTAATAGCCCATTGAGTTGCTTACGGTGGTCGTTAAACCTCCAATAAAAATAAAAGTATTCGATTTGTTACATCAAAATATTTTAGTTGTTACATCAGACTTGGGCTTAGATTTTACTAAACGCCCTGTACCTGTTGTTAATATTTTTACCCGTTGGCCTATTCCTGAAAAAGAAAGCAATCCGATATTGAGAAACGCTAAACAGATAATATTTTTTTAACCCTGTATTTTTCTCACTTTGATTTGCTATAGTGCATTCTCAAATGACGCAGAAACATTGCTCATGAAACCTTTTCTTTTTGTAATAGATTTTTCAAAATTTAGTGCGGCAGAATATCAGTTTCACATATTTCAGGAAGAAAGTTCGTTCGTTGTTTCGGTTGTTCTAAATGCTGATTTGAGAACTTAAGACATGTACGGTATTAAAAAATTCCTGTCACGTATCTGAAAATTTCCACTCGTTCCTTCGAAGTTAACGAGTTTTAGCATTCAGCCGTGTTGAAACTTGACATTACGTGTTAAAACCAAAGGCGGTATAATCCTTCCTCCCTTCACTGGCGGCGCTTAAATTTCGGTAAGCGAATTCTATGCCTTTTAGCTGTGGTTACTTTTAAATACTGGTAATGCTATTTAACGCTTTCCAACTGTAGGTTGAAGAAGCGTATATGCTCCAGCTTTGTCCGTCTGTCTGTCCGTCCGTTCGCACGATAACTCGCGTAAAAATGATTCGATTTCAATGAAATTTTATTATGTGGTAGGGGACTACCTGGAAACGAACCCTGTTGAAAATGGACGAAATGGGGTCAAAGTCAGGACATAGGAGCTGGATCCATTCCATTGCCCTTGTGCGTCATGACTTACCTAAATATGCTTCTATTGCGACAAAACTTTAGTATGTTGTTCCGGATGTATACTGAACCAAATCTGTTGAATATCATCGAAATGGGATCGAAGGTCAGGGCACAGGAGCTAGAGATTTATTCCACAGCCATTATCCTCATAACTTGAGTAATCACTTGAGTAATGATTTCTGGTATGTTGGAAAGCATATAATAATCAATGCATTGTATGATTTTACTAACTTGTTTTACATTGATACAGCTTCGCGACGGCGTCAAAAAAAGTAATTCCGACTTATTTGAAGTATATGGGGATCATGCATGTTCATATAGCATTGTTATAGGATGAATGACAAAATTCAGAAGAAGACGGCGGAGCTTTGAAAATCTCCCTCATGAAGGAAGACAGAATGAGGCCCTGAACGAAAGCGCTAGTGCTTCTGTGAACTCATTAAATAGGAGAATCCACAGATCTCTCTTCAGGAAATATGTCGGTGTATCGATTGGAAGTGAGGAAAAATATTCATCAACGTTGAAATTTGCGGAGGTCTGTGTCAAATGAGTGTCCCACAAATGGACAGAACAAAAATATAAAAATTTCGAGTCCACACTTTCAAGGTGATGCGAGCAATGTTTCAACGTAGTGGCCTGAAACGATTAACAGACATTATCTGAGACGACGAGACGCGGTTTTGTTATTATACACATTGTCACCGGCGTGATTTTGTTACTATAAACCATTGAGCCATTATATTACGACCACCACCAGTCTAGGGAAATGAGCGCGCCTGGAGACCGAACGATGGCGTAGAGATATATACAACCCGAGGACAGGCTTTCGGTTAGTACTGTGTTCAGAGTTAGACTGGGAAAAGCTGCCGATTTATCGGAGTTTGCTGAAAGACAAATTGTGACTGCACGGCGCCTCGGATCTACGATCTCTGAAACGGCGTGGATTGAAGGTTGTTCACGTGCCACTGTAATGAGCATGTATCAAAAGTGGTGCACAAATGGCCAAACAACGAACCGTTGCCTAGCCGTGTGTCGTCCTCAGTTCATTGATGGACAGAGGGGAGCAGAGACTGTCGTGCATTGTTCACAGCGACTTCATGTAGGGCCACAGTGCAAAAAATCACCAGCAGCTACAACAGTGGTAATCAGGGCAATGTGCCACAGCACACAGTCCATCATAGTCTTCTGCGCATGGGCCTACGTAGCGGAAGATCCAGCCGGGTCCTCATGTCACTGCACATCAAAACAACGCATGAAATGGTCCAAAGATCATCGAGATTGGACCGTGGAAGATTGGAAGAAAGTATCCTGGTGTGACGATTCAAGATTACTGGTGCATCACGTAGATGGCCGAGCGTGGATAACCTAATTACCAACGGAGGCTATGGACCATCGACGCACTGATGGGCGGAAACGGGCCGGCGACGGCAGTGTTATGCTGTGGACGATGTTTTCTTGGAACACTTTTGGCCCCATTATCCCAATAGCACACTCCCTGACAGCTGGCAGGAATCTGAAAATCGTTGTGGAGCAAGTTCACCCATTCATGGCAACTGTGTTCCCTGCTGGTGATGGCCACTACCAACAGGATAATGCGCCATGCCACACTGCCAGAATCGTCAAGGAGTGGTTCGAGAAACAAGCTGGTGACTTTCTGTTAATGCCCTGGCCTCCAAATTCACCTGATACGAACCCAATCGAACATTTGTGGTTCGACTTGGACAGCGGGTTCGCGCTAAATCACCACCACCCAGAAATGTATGGGAACTGGGAGACCTGCTGTTGGGATTATGGTACCAGGTATGCTAGGATACCTATCGCCACCTCATCGAATCGATGCCTTGCAGAGTGGCCGTTATTTTTCTGGCTGAAGGGGGTCCTACAGCTTATTAGGTAGGTGCTCATAATATAATGGCTCATTAGTGTATAGCTTTTAGGAAGTGAGACACCTGGTTGTGGGCTGCGGAAGTTGAATATCGTCCCCAAATCCTCCAGTAAGACTTTCGCTCAAAGAAGAGAATGTTCACAATTTTCTTTGAATTCCAAGGAGAGTTAACCGTGGACACCTCATCTTAAAAAATGAAAATACGCGGCTAATACTACATCAACGTTGTTTTTGGCGAAAATGGTTAAAGAGATGAAGAAACAGCTTCCAACAACATGAAAGAGCTCATGCTTCTGAAGCTCGTGTTCTTGTTGACCTTCAAAAAGGTGAAGAAAACAACAGTTAGCTTTCTACCAGATAGAGAACAAAGCCAACATTTATGTAAATTAGGCTTTTGAAAATCTTTGAGCAGAGATAAGATACAGGCATTTCTAAGCTACCTTCTCAGAATTCCTGGCTGGAAAGAAAATTTATCATACCTACAAGTAAAGATACTATGTTTAAAGTAGATTAAAAATTAGTCAACAAAAATCTATGGCGAAGAACTTTTTTCAAAAAAAAAAAAAAAAAAAATAGGGCACACGTTTTCCATAATAGTTGCATGTCCATTTCGATATACAGTAGAGCGTCGGAAATCCGAACTAATTGGGACCACTGGCAGTTCGGATTTTGATGTGTTCGGATTATCGAACATGTAAAAAAATACAAATACGCTAATATATCTACATTATATTATCTAAATGCATGTACCAAAAATAAGCAACTCTGTAAAAAAATACAAATACGCTAACATATCTACATTATATTATCTAAATGCATGTACCAAAAATAAGCAACTCTGTAAAAAAAAATTACATAAGACAAAGTTTTTTTTTGTTATCATTCAATTCGAAACAAGTTTGCCATTTTTACACTTGCTGTGAAATTTTTAAACATGAAGTACAAAAAATCCACAAACTTGCCAATCATAACACATTTGAAGAGCATACTTACACTGGATTAAAAAACCAAGTTAGTAAAATCATGCAATGCATTCATTATGATACGCTTTTCAACATAAAAGAAATCCCTATTCAAGGTATTACTCAATAATGGCTGTGGGATAAATCTCGCTCTTGTGGCCTGACCTTTGACTCCATTCCAATGATATTCAACAGGACCAGTTCCGTGTATCTCCGAAACAACATATTAAAGTTTTGTCTCAATAGAAGCATTTTTAGTCAAGTTATGAGGATAATAGCTGTGGAATAAATGTCGCTCCTGTGTCCTGACCTTTGACCCCATTTCGCCCGTTTTCAGTAGGGTTCTTTCCCATGTGGTCTCCTACCACTTACTAAAATTTCATCGAAATTCGAACCATTTTTACGCGAGTTATCTTGCGGACTGACAGACACACGGACGGACAAAGCTGAAGCATATAAGCTTCTTCAACCTACGGTTGGTAAATAAGTGCTGAAAATATTTTCATGCAATTTTCGCTTTTTTTAGAAAAAAAGGTCACTAAATTTTTGTTGC
The DNA here is from genome assembly GCA_039090855.1 of Macrothele yani. NCBI lineage: Eukaryota > Metazoa > Arthropoda > Arachnida > Araneae > Macrothelidae > Macrothele > Macrothele yani. The sequence continues at coordinate 35,742,450 of CM077012.1, forward strand.
ACCATTTTCGAACTTTGCTTTATGGCCGCTAAAGCCTTCATTCTTCAAGCGCCAAGTTAAAATGAACGGACTGTACTTAAACTCTCCACCACAAAAAAAAAAAAAAGAAAGAAAAAATATAGGGAAGGAGCTTGTTCAGAGTTTTGACGTTTCGGCTTTTTGACCCTCTTTCAATTTCGGCAAAACGACAGCTGGTTTTTATAGCAGAGCGTCACGAGCAACGAAACTAATTAAAAAATCTGGTGTTTGAAGCCTCAGAATTGGTGTTCAAAACCCATCACGGGTTCTTCTGACAGTGCCATTGGTCACATTCCAGCAATTTAGATCTTATTTGGAGTAGGAAACAATAGGAAGCCTGCCACATCAGGTATTTTTACCGGGTCATTTTGTTTTCCAAAAATGAAAACAAACTTGCTGGGAAGCTTTGCAAGATGCGTTCATTCACAGTTGCGAGGTACCTTCTAAGAGGAGTGCCGCGAAGCGTTACAGAATTGGCGTAGACCTGTGCTGTCCAATTCCTAAAGTGCCACCAACCGAGATTTTAGGTTATTTTTTTTAAATAATTAGATGGCGGATTACACTCAGTGAAGAGCTTTATATAAGTTGATGTAAATGTAAAGATATTCTTCTCAATTTATTACACCTTTAGGTTCTTTTAAATAATATTAAAACAGCTAAAATTTAAAATACGAAACACGTTTAATGAGAGCACTGTGGACGATTAAACTTTCCTAGACATTGTTGCATGTCCATTTCGATGTCGAAGTAATTGTTGAAGATAGTCATCCATACTGTTCTTGTGTATTGCATTTACGTATTTCATGTCAAAAAATGCCCTCTCGCATATGCAGTACTTCCAAGTACTGAAATAACTTTCGATAACAAACTTCTTACGGGGAGGCAAAATGTTTAAAGAGATCTTATCCAGTCTGTGATCGAGATCGAACAAATTCATCTATTTGAAGTTCACATAATTCCGTTTGATAAATGATGTTTGCTGTTTCAATGCCGATATTCAATAGACTGCTGAACAGACGTTTACCTGGTTGGAGTTCATCAAATTGTTTGTACCTCTCATCAAAATTCTTAGAGTGTTTAGTTGAGGAACTGATACTTTAAAATGTTTAGAGTCATCATGTATTGGCATTTCATTAAAAAGCTCCTAGCAGGACACGAAGTGAATCAAATAGTGTTTTTCCAGATTTGATTTTAGCAGTGGCAGGTTTTCAGGGAAACTAGATATGTGTCTGTAAAGATAGCAGCATATAAGTTATCGAAGTTCTTATCTTCAAAATTATCTACATTGGCCACTCCAAACGAAACATTTGTGAAAAATTCCATTGAGTTTACTAATCGACTCAAACTGCCCCCCTACGCAGATCAACTAATGCTATCCTTTGATGTGGTATCTATATTCCCCAATGTTCCAGTAAAAGGAGCTCTGGAATCCCTAAAATCAAGTCTTGTAGAGCATCATTACAGTCAACCTGAAGTTGAAGAAATAACAAGACTAGTGGGCATTTGCATAAAACAGAACAGTGTTACTTTCCGTGGACCGTTATGAACAGACGGAAGGTCTAGCCATGGGCAGCCTACTGTCACCTATACTATGTGAAATCTACATGTGCCGATTTGAAGAAAAACTTTTCAAACTTGTGAAATTTGACTTATGGATACGATCTGTAGACGATACTTTCGTTCTACGGAAGGGAAAACATTCTGAAATTCCGGAATCAGTCCAACTTATAAATTCCATTGATACTCACATTCAATTCAGCTACGAAACTGAAAATAACGGATGCTTAGCATTCCTTGACGTCCTGGTAACTCGCTTAAATGGATCTCTCGCAACCACAATTTATCGGAAGCCTTTTGTTATCCTTTCACCTCCACATGCCAAGTCCAATCACCCTTATCAACAAAAACTCAGCGCCTTTTACACTTGCGTATATCGCGCGATACATATACACTGCTGGACAATTGCTAAGGACGGATCATAAACGGCTATATAGCGCATAAAAAAGTAAGTGTGGTTGGAGGCCAAGTGAAATAAAATAATGCCAGAATGCCAGGACATTACAAGAAAGACAATTTATTGTGCTCTGAAATCCAGAAGGCTTTGGAACGTGTTCAAGGGACAAACAGGCCATTTTGTGCAGAATACGTAAACGTGAAAAAAATGCAATTACCGTCCGCAGGCGTTCCGGTGTAAGATGTCAATACGGGATATGGCCACCATGGAGGGCGATGCAAGATTCCACACGTCGTGTCATGCTTTGCACAACATTATCAAGCAGCTGTTGGGGTAATTTATCCCATTCCTCTGTCAGTGCACGGACGAGGGTGTCCTTGTTTATTGGAGGGCATTGGCGACCAGCAAGACTCCTCCCCAAAGCATCCCACACATTTGCAATGGGATTCAGATCTGGAGAACGTGCTGGCCATACGAGGCGTTGAATATCCTCGCTCTCAAGACACCCCTGGACAGCGACTGTTCGTGACATGTTGCGTTGTCGTCCATGAAAATGAATCTATCACCGACAGCACCACGGAACATGCGAACATGGGGTAGCAGAACATCATTAATGTATCGTTGGCCAGTCATAGTCCCAGTTGGAAGCACATAGAGGGACGTACGGCCATTGATCATGATGCCAGCCTACACTATGACACTTCATGTCGGATATCGGTCCCTTTACTGTATGTTTGCTGGACAATATGCAGTACCACTATCACGCCAGATCAGTTGTCGTCGACAATCAGACGATAGACTGTATCTACTCTCATCTGAGAAGAGGACAGCAGACCAGTCATTATCAGTCCAATTGCGATGTTGATGGCACCATTGCAAACGGGCGGTACGGTGACGTCTGGACAATGGGATGCACACAACAGGACGGCGGGCGTATAGTCCTCCTTCATGCAAACGTCTGGCGACAGTTTTTCGGGAGATCCGCTTGCCAGTAGCAGCCATAAACTGATTTGCTACCTCACTAGCTGTGCTGCGCCGGTGTCTTTTTGTTGATAGCACTATGTACCGATCTTCTGCAGGTGTCGTACTGCGAACACGACCTCCCCCGTGACGTTTGCTACACTCTCCATTTGTTTGAAATGATTTCCAAAGCCTTGAAACAACACTGTGGCGGACGTCGAACTCCCTGGCAACATGTTCTTTTTCGTCCTTCTTCAATCTTGCCAATAATACGGCCACGCGTAAAATCATCTAGGTGATGTCGAGAAGACATACTGAAAATTGCAAGTTCGTCAATTGATTCTTTCCCTTTCAACTTTGCGTTTGAACAACAACGGTCAATACGCGTCAAATCCTTTATATCTCTTATCAGCGCTATGACGTCACGAACAAGTTCGGCAATCCAAAATTTGCATACGCACAACACGTCTTACTGTATCCCGCACTTATGCTAATTTCCACATTTTCCTGCCTTCCATTTTATGGTTGCTATCGTTGCTATTGTTATCCGTCCTTAGCAATTGTCCGGCAGTGTATGTTCAGATAAAGACAGTTTGGAAAAAGAACTTTATTTCCTTAAACGTGTTGCAGTAGAGCGAGGATACAACCCTTCCATTATAGATAAGGCTCTAACAAAATTTCGGAAACCGAAGACTATCTCCACATGAACTCCTATGATGCGCCCATTGCGAGAGAATTTCGCCATTATTCCATTTTCCCGTGACATTGCCTTCAAAATTACAAAAATTCTCAAAACCTTTAATTTTAAGGTGATTTTTAAACCCATAAACAAAATGAGATTTTTAGGATCAAAGAACTGTGTTGAAGACAAAAACTCATGGGGAATTTATCAAATTACGTGTGAATGTGGCGTTTCGTATATAGGACAGACCCGTAGACCCTTGCATTTTCGATTGAAGGAGCACAATACCTACATTCGGAATTGTGACATAAAGAAGTCATTGATGGCTAAACACTGTTACGAAAAGGACCACAGATTTCTCTTTGAAGAAGCAAAACTAATTGACAAACCAGATTCAACCACCAAACTTAATATTTTGGAAGCTTTCCATATATATCAGAAGTCTTCGCAACTTGTTAATGACATGGCATCCACGCCATTTCTATTAAACGCGTGGAAGCATCTAACTAAAACACGTGACTGTAAACACCATTTATGATGTCATACACAATTTGAATATTTACGTGCCATTCGTCCTGATGAAGCTAGGTAAACACCCAGCGAAACCATGGTCGCCTTGAAAAAATAAATAATTGTGACAAACTACGTTGTATTACCTTAATATATATAGATATCTTGGTCTTTCCTATGCAGAGCAATATTTAGCGGATTCAAATAAAATGTTGTGTGCCATCAGTTAGAAAATCTGGAGGATGAAGAAAAGCGACGTCACTGAAACTTTTAGTTAACTCAGTATCAGTTTTTATTTCCTCATATAAGAAGCGATAAAGTTATTCTCGAACTTAGAGAAATCTCACTAAACATTTTGCAGCACTAAAGCAGCGGATTCGATTTCGCAGAAGCAAATCAGCATTTTTGGCATCAAGTTCATCTCAGAATGTTTTGAATTTTCTATGCGTGAGAGCAGGGTTTCCGTTGCGAATTAATTCGTTGTATTCACTACATAGTCCATTGTACAGTCATTTGTAAAAGTTTAAGACCACCTGTCAATTTATTGAAAATCAAGATTTTCAAAGAAACAACAAATTCCGCTCAGAGATATTTGTACAAATGACACCACAGATGAATACTTATATTCTTTAGAACACAAAAAGACCGAAATCAGTACTTTGTGTGGCAACCTTTGTTTTTTTATAACGGAAAAAATACGATGTGGCGTACTCTCAATGAGGGATTTGCAGTAGTCACTTGAAATGTCTTTGCACCAAACGTACTTTATCGCGTCAATCAAAGCTTGGAAATTTGATGAGCCGCCCCGGTGGCGCAGTGGTCTAAGCGATGGCCTCTGATCATTCGTCCAAACGGGGTCCGGGTTCGAATCCCGGTGAGGCATAGATGTTGTGTTTGTCTTACGGCACTGGCTCTCTCCCTTCCCTGGAACCAGTGACCCTAAATTAGGAACGGGCGACTGCTTATAGCCCATTGAGTTGCTCACAGTGGTCGTTAAACCTCCAATCAAAAAAAAAAAAAAAAATTGATGGTTGTTTTCCTGCTACTTTTTCTTTTAAAATGGTCCACAAATTTTCGATGGCCAGTCAAGCACAGTTATGTTTTCCCTCTGCAGGTAGTCTTTTATTGTCTTTGATCTGTAGCATGGAACACCATCATGCATAAAGATTGTGCATCTGTGCACTTGCATATGAGTTAACAGCTCCTCACGTAACATTTCCACATAAAAAGGACCAGTCATGGTAGTGCCTGTCGGCAAAAAGGATGAATCAGTACCGGATGCTGACATAGCACACCATATCATCTGACTAAGCGGATGTCTCACGGTGCTAACGGTGTGTTTTTCATCAACCCTTTTGCCTTTTGGTCATCGAACATGTGCTTCACATGATTCAAACTGACGTACAGTTGATATATCGGAAAAAAACTTGGCTCCATTTTGCAGCAGTCAATGATTGATGATGCTTTGCAAACTGGAGTCTCTTCATTTTCATGATAGAGGTTAGTCTAGGTTTATGTGCACGTTTATAAGACTTTAATCCAAAATCTTTGCCAAGACGTCGGGAAACAGTGCTGATGCTAATATCAGACCCTTTTGAATGTAGAAAGGCCCAGATTTTCTTGCATGAACTCCTCGGAGAACGCATAACTATACGCCTTATGGTACTGCCATCACGTGAAGTTATTTTCCTTGGATGTCCACTTCTCTTTCGGTCACTAAATTCCCCTGTATCTCGATATTTCATGATCGTATTATGAATAGCAGTCTTGCTCACATTCATCTTTCTGCTTATATCACGTTTGGAGTATCCTTCATGATATAAAGTCACTATTTGTGCCCTCTGAGTAGCACATAATGACGCTTTTTCGCCCCTTGTTCGCTATACAGAACATACGTACATCACCTCTCAGCATGAAAACTAGAAGCAAATTGACGCTCGCACGCTTCCCTCAACTCTATTAACAGCTGCCTTTGTAGGTGATGCAATGCTGACAGGAAGTTGAGTAATACGGAAAGTAGCAGACGCAATTGGTAGAAATATCCTAATACCAACAGGTGTTCTTAAACTTTTGCAAATGCGTGTATTTGATAGTCTCAGCAAAGACCTTCAACCTGATTCTAATTCTTTCCAGTCAGAAACGAAATTTGGACTGTTCATCGCTTTCGCGCGGAACTTGTTTTCACGATCTGTCAGTTGTACAGCACTGTATACGTTTGCAATTTTTCATAGATGCCAGAGAAGAATACACTGCGGGAGAGTTAGTGTTGGCCGAGGTGAGTGCAGAGGATATTTTTTAGCAGATGCATGTCGAAATCTTTTTGAACGCCTCTCCTCTTTACAAAAGCTACATGAACAGCAACAACTAAATTATTTGAAATAATATTGCTGGGTACCTTTTAACAGCATCGTGAACGGTCTATCTCTTATACCTAATAACGTAACCCTTGTACGCTATGCGAGATAGACTTGTTTTTATGCTAAGTTCCGAGTGTCCGGCTGAAGAAATGTTGAACTAAGTGTAAATGTGATGCACTATAGTTGCACCGGATAGCTCAGTGGGCTCAAACTCAGACCCTTGGAAGGGCCACTTTCCAGTTTTGAAGGAACTTAGGGGGCCGCATGAATAATAATAAATTTCTTGTAAATAAATATCAACTTTGCGAAACTATACCAATGGCTTGACACTACAGTGGAATATTATTTCTAATTATCGGTAAATAGTAAAAACAAATGCTTCGTCAATCACTGAAAACAATCACTTTTACGTAACAATTATTTTTCACTCAAATCCTAAAACATTCACATTTTATCAATTGAACACGGTACACGATACCAAAATATTACATGTTCTGACCGAAAGCTGTCACTTAACCTATTTCTTTCAAGACATTTTATTTAGTTCATTCTTGAAAACAACTGTTCACATAAGTATGTTGTTCCGAACATAGACAGAACCCGTGAATGAATGTTTACATACTTGCCCTTTGAAACTAACTGGTAAAACTCTATTAGATTGCAGCTGTTGAATTTTTCTTTAGGAAAGAATCACACTGAAAATTTATTAATTCACACTGAAGTTCTTCAGGTGCGTTGTCAGTATTATAGGAAAATGGAGAATTGGATAAATTGAAAATATTTTCCATGTCTTTGAAACATTCAAACCGCCATACAGTTATATTCTTCGTAAGTAAACTTGTTACTTATAAAGTAGATGGCTTTGTGAAACATTACTATGTTTATATTATATTTAATATTTTATAATATACTTTAAAAAGAAGGGTGATTTACTTTTATTCTGTAATCATTCACGTGGGCCGCAAAAGCGTAGGCGCCGGGCCGCGAGTTCCACTGGGATAGCTCACTTTAAATTAAGGCCTTTAGGGCCAGATGAAACATAGACAGAAAGCAGGACCACTTATGTAAACTTTTCCTTTATTGGTCCAGCACAGCCCTTTGACGTTAAGTAACTTGAGACAACACCACTACGTCGTCTATTTATGAAATCACATAACTGTATCCATCGTGATACTAGAACATCTACAACACATCACAGCAAGTTTCACACCCCACAGCACACACACACAGCTGCTGCTTAGTCATATTATACAGTATATCTCTCGTCTTGTTCTTATGACTACAAGCATACGTCGCTCTTACAAACCTCAAGTGTTGCCAACCGTATTTATGTGAGAGAGAAGATATCACGTTAAGGTTGAAAGGTGCTAAAGGGAACGAACTCAAATTTACATATAAAAAGGAAAGTTAAATTAGAGTATACTTCCCAACTTGTATTTGTAACTTCAAAATTTGTTTAGATTTGTGTGAGTACCTTATTAGGTATTCCCGAATCGCTTCCATTTAAATATTTTCCATTCGCTCTTCCAACGCCGCAAATAACAAATTTAAGAGGCTTCATAAATTATGAACCTTTATCCTGCTTATTCATGAAGTTTAACAGAAATTATTTACACGATTATCATTGTGTTATTCATTCCTCAAGCGCCAATCTTTTACAAAGATTTATTCTTATTTTAAGTAAATACCAATTTGTTACATGAACTGTAAAAAAAAAAGAGAACTCCATTCTCCCAGGAACCAGTTTTTATTTCTTAAACAATGGCAATACCGGATGAATGCCAATTGTTTTCGGGGGGGGAGAAAGGAAGAAAACATCTTAAAGCATTTAATCTTCTTTCGCAACTGCCGCAGGGATTGCCACTTTAAATATTCAACAGACCCTAGGGATGAAACAGTTCATGGTGAAGTGAGTGAAATGGAAGCTTTCTGAACCTTATCCTTCTCTCTTTTTTCTTCTTTACTTTCCTTAATAACTGACTTCTGCTATAATTTCATTTACCGGAAGTTAGACACGCTTCCTCGACCGTCAGTGTTAACTAAGCCTCATTCTTAAAACAGTTTCTCTCCTTTGTTTTCTTTAGTTTATGAAGCGTGTGTAGAAGGTGAATATAATTTAACGGACATGTTTCCGATCCGGAAATTCATTTTCCAGCCATTAATGCCGGTTACGAATGAATGAATTTAAAGCGTACTTAATTAATGACAACAAATGTAATCCTCAGATAAAAATTTCTGCACTAAGAAACTATTGGGTTGTCGGAAAACTCATGACGTATTTTAGCCATGTTTTGCAAAGTTCATTTATTGATAGAAAGAACAAAGATCAATCAATGATACATATAATGCCCGTTTTGTTCGATAACCTTTTGCCATCTTTCAGTGAGCTGCAGAATGCCTCTTTCATAGAAGGATCTGTCTTTCGTGGCAAAAAAACTGTACAAGGTGCTGATTTACAGCCTCATCTGAGTTGAACGTAATACTACGCAAGAACTGTTGAAGAAAGCGAAACAAGTTTAAGACTGACGGCGCAAGGTCAGGCGAGTATGCTGGATGTGGCAACACATCCCACCCAAGCTCCAATAATTTTTGGCGGGTGATTAAACTTGTGTGTGGTCTCGCGTTGTCGTGATGGAATACAACACCTTTACGATGAGCGAGCTCTGGACCTTTCTGGATGATGGATTCGTTCAAACTGTCTAATTGCCGACAGCACATATTCGAATCGATTGTTTGGTTCCATGGTAGGAGCTCGAAAACCACGACACCTTTAAAATCCCACCACACTGAGACCAGAACCGTCCGCTGATGGATGTCTGCTTTGGATGTCGTTTGAGGCCAAGCAGCGCGTCGGGACCAAGACCGTTTGCGCAGCATATTGTTGTACACAATCCACTTTTCGTCACCAGTTATCAGTCGCGTCAAAACAAGATCGTTTTCCTCACGTTTAATAAGCATATCGCAGATGTTTATACGCGCCGTCAATTGATCTTCTTTGAGTTCATGAGGAACCCACACATCGAGCTTGCTGACGTATCCCAGCTTCTTCAGGTTGTCGTGAACGCTTGAATGATGGCTGTGCAATGTATCTGCAATCTCTCGTGTCATATAACGTGGGTTTGACTCGATCAATGCCTTGATTTGGTCGTCATGAACCTCGGTTGGCCTCCCGAACCGAGGAGCATCGTTGAGGTCAAAATCACCAGCACGGAATTTTGCGAACAACCGCTGGCACTGACGTACTTGTAGAGCATTATCACCGTACACTTTACGCAACTTTTCACAAGCTTGACGCGCGTTCTTCCCTTTACAGAAGTAAAACAGTAAAATATGGCGAAAATGCACAGTTTTGTCTTCCATCCTCAGCTTGATGTCAAATCTACGCAAATCAACCAAGTCGCTCACTATTCCTTTTAGACTGCAGCTATAACTGGCACCTGTCGAATGCCATGGCGATGACAGAGCTGCGCATGCCTCTAATACTTCCAAAACCGCCCAACCGCCATCGGGTGCCAAAATACGTCATGACTTTTCCGACTACCCAATAATATGATATACACAATCGAGTCACCTTATTGTGACCACCTCCTATTTTTGACGCCAATGAAGAAAGGCACGTGTCTTGAGCTGGCTTAGAGGGTATATAAGGTGTCCTGTAAGCATTCTGAATACATATCACTCATTGCTGTCATGGACAAATTGGATAAATAGAACGATTTGTCAGATTTGCAAAAAAGGATGATTATCGGCATTCGGGCCAGGGGGGGGGGGCGGCAGTATTTCTGAAACAGCGCAGTTTGTGAATTGTTCGCGTGCTGTTGGGGTTAAAGTGTATCGTGATTGGTGAAATAGCACCATTGCGAATAAGCGACGTGGAAACTGCGCAGCAGCACGTGCCATTGATGTGAGAGGTGAACGTCGGCTGCCCCCCCCGGTGGCGCAGTGGTCTAAGCGATGGCCTCTGATCATTCGTCTGAACGGGATCCGGGTTCGAATCCCGGTGAGGCATGGATGTTGTGTTTGTCTCACGGCACTGGCTCTCTCCCTTCCCTGGAACCAGTGACCCTAAATTAGGGACGGGCGACTGCTTATAGCCCATTGAGTTGCTCACGGTGGTCGTTAAACCTCCAATCAAAAAAAATGTCGGCTGCGAAGGTGCGTGAGGGCTGATCGACCCGCTGCAGTGGAGCAACTCACTGGCCAACTAAACCATAGGGCTACCGGAAGTGTGTCTAAAACGACAGTTCAGCGAACCCTGCTGCGTATGGGGTTCCGATGCAGACGGATGGTCACTGCACCTATGCTAACGAAGGTGCATCTGAAGCAAAGGCTTACATTTGCACGGCAGTGTCGGAATTGGACCTCCGCTGATTTGCAAAGGACTGCCAACTCCGATGGGTCACTTTTTTTGCTTCATCGAACGGATGGATATTGGCGTATAAGGCGAGAAACATCGGAGAACAAACACTCTTCAACCATTGCTGGAATAACACAAGCTGGTGGGGGCAGCGTTATGGTCTTTGGAATGTTTTCGGGGAATTATCTGGGTCCACTCATTCCTGTGGAAGGCACTATGGACCGAATATGTTATAAATCCACCCTTGCAGACCACGTACACCCATACATGCTGATTGTCTTCCCTGGGGCGGATGGGATCTTCCAGCACGACAATGCGACGTGTCACACATCCAAAAATGTCCTAGAGTGGTTGGAAGAGCACAATGAAGACTTCAAAGACCTTTCCTGGTCCCTAATTCCCCAGACTTAAACCCAATTGAGCATCCGTAGGACCACCTCGATCGTGTTGTTCGCTCTATGGATTCTCTACCACACACCCTCCAGCAGCTGTTAGATGCACTGCAGTCAGCGATGGTTCCACATAGCTCTGAACACCTTCCAGCACCTTATGGAGTCACTCCCAGCCCGTCTAGCTGCTGTCCACCCTGCACACGGCGGTTACTCTGGATATTAGCTGGTGGTCACAATAATGTGACTCGACCGTGTATAAGGTGTGATACTTGCCTATTTAAATTACATTCATGGCTGTAAGTATGACAATTTATTTGGACATAAAAACCGAATTCTAATGTGTCACTGATACTGAACTTCAGAAGTTAGGCTAGTGAAATATATTTTCACAAAATTTCAGTTCGCAAGAGCAGAATAAATCAACAATAATTTGAGAACTATTTTCTTAATTGACGTAGCACACTTCTGCAACCAATTTAAATTATCGGAAAGCATATATTAAATATGCTTTAAAATTCATGCATTCGTAAATGGCATTAATGGCTTGCTTAATATTTTAAGCATACGAGTGGTGTCCGATAAGTACTCGGATTTTTATTCCTGTCAATTACAGGAGCGAAATTAAAAATACGGGATGCATAAATATGATACTCTCATACGTAATACAATGGTAGGAACAGTCAAAATCCCGTTTCCACGTATTCTTCGTTCAGAACAATGCATTACCTCCATTGATCAACATGTCGATCCATTCCGGTAGCGAAGAAATCAGCAGGGGTGTTGCGAATCCAATGACGGAGAGCCGCTCGCAGCTCGTCCATGCTCTCATAGTGATAGCTCAGAAGACTATCCTTCAAGGGACCAAAAACATGAAAATCGGAAGGTCCCAAGTCCGGACTGTAAGCAGGGTGCGAAAGAACGGTCCACCTCTGGTTTGCGATTTCCGCTTGCACTAGTTTAGCAATATTCAGGCGAGCGTTAGCATGTTGAAGAAACACTTGATTGCTTTTCAATGTTGGCCGTTTTGTCCGGATACGCTGCGCAAGTTTTCTCAGTGTCTTCACATAGGCATTATTGTTTCATTTTTTTGCCAAGTACTCAACCAGAAGGACACCGTATTTCTCCCCGAAGACAGTAGACACGACCTTGTAGGCCGGCGAACCAACTTTGGCCTTCTTTGATGTGGGCGAATTCGGATGACTCCATTACATATTTTGCCATTTTGTCTCCGGTTCCAACTGATGCATCCACGTTTTATCGCCTGTGGTTATGCATCCCAGGAATGCGTCACCTTTCTCGTCGTAGCGCTGTACCATTTAATTGCAAATCTCTGGCCTTTGGTGGTTATGCACCGCTGTAAGCATTCGAGGTACCCATCTGGCACATATCTTCCTATAGTTGAGATGTTCATCAATAATTCGTCCAACATAATCTTTACTAATATCCCATTTCCATGGCAATATCCCGAACACAAATGAGTCTGTCACCTTTAATCAAGCCGTCAATACGTTTAATCGTTTCATTTGTCACCGCCATTTTAGGCCTACCTGACTGTCCCTCATCTTCAGGGTTCTCGTGGCCAGCTTTGAACTTCCTAATTCATTCATAAACACTGGAACTAGACATAGCCGCATCACCATACACCGTACGAAGCCTTCTCGTAATGTCCATGGCCTTTACGCCTTCTTTCGTTAAAAGTATCACTACTGCTCGAACTGAACACTTAACGTAGCCGCCATTGTTTTTGATCAACAGCGCCACTTGACATGAGTATCAAGCCGCCCATTTTTTACGGCGCTTCACTGAAAGTAGTTCTAATTCAGGGTGTCCCACTTGCTACCGAACCCGGCATTTCTTTAATAATATTAACACCAATGAAGATATTGCGACGAAATTTAAAGTGGACTTTGCCTCATTTTGTGAATATAAAACGTGACACAGAAGTTTGCTCAACAGTCAAACGCACTTGCACATCGGTAGGCGAAAGATGGCAAGCGATACTGCATTTATTTGAGACTGCATTCGTTACGAGTTTCATCAAGAAAAAATGCTGCAAATGCATGTGCATCGATCTGTTCCGTTATGGAGAAGAGTATTGTACCGAAAAGCACTTTTGAGTTTTGGTTTAGACTGTTTAAATCAGGTGATTTTGATGTTAGCGATCGAGAACGTAGCGGAACCCCGCAGAAGGTTGCACATGAGGAACTGTAAGCATTGATAGACGAAGATTTGTCTCAAACGCAAAAAGAACTAGCTAAAAAAATGGGGGTAACTCAACATACCATTTCCATTCGTTTACGCGCAATGGGAAAGATTCAGAAGGAAGGAAAATGGGTGCCACATGACCTGAGCCAGAGGAACAAGGATGAGCGTGTCATGAAATGTTTGTATTTGCTGAATAAACAACCAAGATAGTCTTTCCTGTAGAAAATCGTTACGGGTGATGAAACGTGGATATGTTATGACAATCCCAAACGCAAAAAACACTGGGCAGGCCCCAGTGAAGCACCAGCTTCGACACCAAAACGCAAAATTCATTCCAAGATAGTTCTGCTGTGCATCTGGTGGGATATGAAGGATGTGCTCTACTATGAACTATTGGAACAGGGTTAAACTATTACTGCCGATCGCTACAAACAACAATTGCTGCGATTAAACCAGGAAATCTGTCGGAAACATCCATTCACAGGCAAAGGATGGCGTCCCGGGAAATTACTACATGAGAACGCTAAGCCGCAAGTCGCGAAATCGGACAAGGAAACTTTATTGACGCATGACTGGGAAGTTTTGGAGCACTCGGCGTATAGTCCCGACATAGTCCCTTCAGGCATCATTGGTTCCGATCAATGCAACACGGTTTGTTTGCTGTACGTTCCGGACATATGACGAAGTGCAAAAATGGGTTGACGACTTCATCGCGTCACACGACGAAGTAGTCTTCATGGCTGGAATCCGTCAGCCGCACGACCGATGGCGGAAGGTGATAGATAATGACGGCGCATATTTTGATTCGTAAAGGTACTGCTGTTTTCTCTTAAATTACATGTTGCGTTGTCTTATAACTCTTTAAAACTTATTTGTAAACCTAATATATTCGTTTGAGCTGAGTTTAGCCCATTTTTTCTAACCACGAGTTAAATCGTTCCAGCAGGTTAAAGGGTTAATTTTAAACACCAGTGTAGCTGTACTAATTGGTGCGACTGTCGAATGAAATGGCTTAATGTTAATGATACGAAGCGGATGTAATTAATTCAAATTCTACAGAATATTCTTTTAATCACCATACGTACTCTCAAGATTAATTCTTCATTAAGTTCTAAGAATTTGCTTTTATGTAAATAAAGGCTATATTGTGAACCGGACAGTGAAGGAAAGGCATCCTTAAAAAAGTATGACAATTTTGTTCTCACAGAAAGCTTTCTATTTCTTAATATATAAAAAAGGAAATGGCATTAGATTTTATGGGGAAATCAAAATCATTCTGAGCACAGAGGCTAACAAACATTCTGGTGAAAAGAAATTTTAGTTCTGAAATGCTTGGAAGGCGAGCTCACTAAAAATTCACACGGAATTTCTAATAAGGATGAATGAATGCGACGTTTCCTAGGAAGAAAATTTACTTTGTCGTTTTACTTATTTTAGGAATTTAGAACATAAGACCCCACAGGTGTTTTGTTGGGGAAAAAAGCTGATCGCAAAAGCTCTGCGCTGACATTTTAGAATACTGAGTCCGCGAAACCGTCTCCTTAAGCCCTTTTGAATAATTGCATTGCCAGGAAACTAAATCTCATCTTTCAAGTTCGATTGGTCGGTGAAGGTTTTTTACTCCAGCGCTTTCACTCAATATTTTCTGTTCGGATCTAATTCCTTGGGCTACTTCTTTATAAACCAAACCGAGGATACCGCAGGATAACTTTCGTGCTGCTTTTGTAGCTTTCGCGAAACGGATTTTGCTTATCCCGCAACAAAAACAGAAAACTTAAAAGTTATTTTCTTTCGCACAGAAAAGGCGTTGCGGTACAAATACGCACAAGATCCCTTTCATTTCTTTTTACAGGAGATTACTCGAAAGTTCTACTGTTTATTTGTGGAGATGGGTTTGTCAAACCATCTGGAAGGTAAAATTCTTTTAAGAAGGACAGCTGAAAAACGTTGTATGTGTGTGTGTACTTGGTCAGCATAAAACATTGTCAAACCATGCGAAATCTTGTTAGCTAAAGGAACTGAAATTTTAACATTAAACTTCCGCACCGCTGGTGCAGTCGTCAAAGCGCTGGCTTGCAACCATTCGTCCGAGAAATGGTCCGGGTTCGAATCCCGTTGAGGCATGGATGTTTTGTTTGCCTTACAGCATCGGTTCTCTCCCTTCCCTGGAACCAGTGGTGCAAAATTAGGAGCGGGGGACTGCTTATAGCTCAATGCGTTGCTCACGGTGGTCGTTAAACCCTCAATAAAATAGAATATACACTATATTCACAAAAGTCACCAGACATCTAGAATAGAAACGCAACATAGCATTTCTTGACATAGATTAGTAAGTTGTCGGTCCACTTTTGGCCTTAATGCAAGCACTGACCCTTTCGGGACATGATTTTGCCAAGGTTTTGGAACACAGCGATAGATACGCGCTTCCATTCAGTGCATAATACTGCCGCGAACTGTTGCTTAGTAGTAGGCCTTGTTTCCAAACTTCATATGCGGCGCTCTAATTCATCCCATATGGGATTAAGATCAGTGCTCTGTGCTGGACAGTCCACACACGATACGGAATTATCGTCAAACCCCGCAGTAACAGTCCTTGCTTTATGGATCTGTGCACTATCCTGCTGGTACCAACAAGGCTTGGTTTCATAGTATTGCCACAGAGTTGGTAGGGCATAATTGTCCAGAATAACGAGGTAGACATGCTGATTAACAGGTTTGTCCACGATAACCAATGGGCCGGGACCATACCACGAAATCCATCCCCACACGTATACACTGTCAGCTCCAAACTTGACGGTAGGAACAGTACACTGTGGTAAATAGCGTTCCCCCGGCTACCGCCACACCCACACACGGCCATCAGGATGATGGATCGTGTATCTGGATTCGTCAGGCCATAGGACCCGTTTCCATTGATCTACGGTCCACGATAAATGTTCTTTACACCATGCTAAACGACGAGTAGCATTCCAAGTGGAGATGAAAGGCTTATGAGCAGCCTCAGGACCACGGTAACTCATGGAATGAAGTTCTCTGCGATTGGTACGTGTACATACCGAGGTTCCAGCATTTTTACTCACCTGTACGCTGAGGTTTTATGCAGTACTCCGTCGATTAGCTGTAACGAATCTCCTGAGGCTTTGATGTCCTCTATCACCGATTTTCTTTGGTGTGCCGGTACGTTTTCCTGCTTCAGGAAAGCCATGTGTCTTCCACTTATTCAGTACATCGAAACCAGTTGACTTGGGCATGTTTAAACGCCTTTCGGTTTCTCTTATGGAAAACCTACTAATATAACACTCAACTATCTTTCCTTTCTCAAAGTCAGTTCTCTACCGCCGCGACATCTTCACTCTACCTCACAGTGCGATATGATCGCGGTCGTTTGCAGCTGTATTGCGCATCTTAACAACGCAGCGGATCCGTTCATTTGCTTTTGAAGGCTTATACGGTGACATTTGTCAATACAGTGCATATGAAACGTATGACATTGAGTAATAACTCGTAAAACAAGAGACTTCAGCATTTGTTCACCTGTGGTTCACAGCATCCCTTTTTTTTTTTTTTTTGGTGTTCTCAAAGGGAACGCAAGAATCGCCATCTTGCACCGATAATTGCATGCTGTGAAATGTTAAAGTAGTTTTGTGTGGTACATCACACCCACAAGAAATTTTCTTTTTTGCTTTCCTGTGTGCAAGAGCCAAATCAAATTGGTTGACTACTGTCTTTCGTTGACACCATCAGTTGAAATAACGTTTAAGAATCATAAGAAATTTAATCAGGTTTTGCCATTTCGGAAAAGTAAAAGGGCTTGGGATGCCAATTAGTAGCTTTTACTGATTAGCAGGTGTTTAAAGCATTCGTTATTACGTCAGACGTTCTCTTTTCTTTTTAAACACAAAACCACTAAATCAACACTCATATCGCTTAATCTATCCCGCTTTATCTCAGACATTTCGAAGTGCAATAGAAACACTCTGAATTTTATTTAAGCCTACAAGAACTTAGAAGAAAACTTAGGAAGCCTCTTGCTCAAAGAACTGAAGTGGCAATATTTGATTTATTTCTCATTGGAACGCTGAATGACCCCTTTGGACGGCTGGCACTTTGTAACGTACCAGGAGATGTGACGTACCTGCCCGAAGGACGCACACGACATAAAGGCAGATAGGAATCAGAATAAAACGTCCGCGTAGCTCAATTGGTAGAGCAACTTGTTCCGGAATAAGCGGACTCGGGTTCGAATCCCGGCGTATACCAGAAATGACGGAGAAATTTACTTCGTTATAATGGCGCCCGAACTATCCGGATGACCCGACCGTTCAAAATCTCGCATTGGTGTGATGTTATTTCCACACCGCGAGATAGGAAAAATAAGAGAATCCCTTCTCCAGCACTTCGAAAAAAAAAAAAAAAAAAAAAAAAAGAGGGGGAGATGATGTAACGTACCAGGAGATGTGACGTACTTGCCCGAAGGACGCACACGACATAAAGGCAGATAGGAATCAGAATAAAACGTCCGCGTAGCTCAATTGGTAGAGCAACTTATTCCGGAATGAGGGGACCCGGGTTCGAATCCTGGCGCGGATAAAAATGACGGAGAAATTTACTTCGTTATAACTTCACTGAGAATGAAGAAATCATTGAGGTGGTCACAACCTTTTTTCCAAAAACTTTTATCAAGATAGAATGTTTCAACCCCTACACGTATGAGATAATAGCTTAACTCTGCACGGTGATCATGTGCGATAGTTCATAGATGTAAGTAATTCCTGTATAAGTTTCCTGTCAAAATATGAATTATGGGGTTTTTGCTTGACGGTTGTACCTTGCTCTTGGAACAGACCTCGTGTTGTAGGAAATTTTGGGGAATCAGCTATTGTATAATTCGGTTTTTAGGTATTTTTATGAGGGTGTTTCAAACAAAAAGGTTAGAAGTGAAATGTAAAAAAAAAAAAAAATGCAAGAAACACACTCAAATCATGTGCAAGAAACACATTCACTCTCGCACCAAGTTCCGTCTTCTTGAAATCCTCGTTTGGCATTGCGTCAACAGAACATTTTTTTAATTAGAGGTTTAACGACCATCGTGAGTGACTCAGTGGACTATAAAACGTCGCACATCCCTAATGTAGGGCCACTGGTTCCAGAAAAGAGAGAGACAGCCAGTGCTGGAAAACAAAAGCAACATCCATGTCTCTTCGGGATTCGAACCCGGACCCATCTCCGACGAATGGTCCGAAATCAGCGCTTAGATTACTGCTCTACCAGGCTGCCCAGAACATGGGCTCCATTCGAGGAAAACGTCCTTGCTTGCGCTCGCAACCACACATGCACTGCTCATTGCACTTCTCAGTCAGAATACATCGTTTCCTGGCTTCTGCCTATTCGTCCGAGACGGGTCCGGATTCGAATACCGGTGAGGCATGGATGTTGCGTTTGTCTTACGGCACGGGCTCTCTCACTTTCCTGGAATCAAAGGCCCTAAATTAGGGGGAAGTGACTGCTTAAAGCCCATCGAGTTGCTCACTGTGGTCTTTAAACCCATAATAAAAAAATATTTTCCTAAGGGTGCATCAGTGGGTGTGCCATAAGACTGGAAGTCACTTAGAGTCAAATCTGGGGAAGGAGTGTTGAAGTAGCAGTTCTTTAATGGTTGTAAGCATCTTACAGAAATTGTGACATGCTTGTCAAACAGCAATACTTTCTGCACTTTTGTTGAATCTCCAGAACTTTGTGCAGAACGTGGCACGGGACTGCAGTGTAGAAAGTCGCTACAGCAAAACGATTGCCAAGGGAAGTACTCTTTTCTACGACATTAATGGTTCTACAGTGAAAGTTTTGGACCTTGCAGTAAAACATTTCTGTGGTTTTCATTTCGATTACCTGTCTTTATTAATCAAGTAGTTAGAATCACGAATATATTTTTGCATACTGGTCAAGTGATTAAATACCAGCTATGATGCCTGAATCTTGTACCAGTTTACTATCTCTAAACTCCACGTAGCAGCTGTACACTGTAAAAACTTGCCGTGAATAGTCATTGTTTCACCCGGATTAAGACGGTTTACAGATCGTAAGTACGCCACCTGGCGGTCAAACATAAATTTTCGGTCGATAAACTACATGTTCACGGTGTTTAAACTGTTTGAACTGTTACTGAATTTTAACCTTGACAACCAGGCAACGTTCTCTTTAAGGGGTATTGAAGGCACCATAAGAAGACATGTTAAGTTTACCCATTTTTAGGTATATCTATTTTAGGAACTACACTGCCGGAAAGTGATAAAAGAACACCAAGAAGGAATTGGCGGACGATCATGAAATTTACATATGTTAATTGGGTCGACTTTACATGAGACTGATGTTAATTTCGGGACCAACCGGTGAGCGCTTACGCCACAGCACGGCATAATATGCAAATTATCGTCGGTGGTATTTAAGGAGTACGGCGAAGTGAATGTAATCAGTCGGCGGCGTATGGACACGTGCGGAGACCCTGAAGAAGCTGCATATGCCTGGACATGGAAGACGTGTAGGATTTCAGCAGTTATCGTACTTTGAGCGAGGTCGTGTAGGTGGACTGCGCGAGGCCGGGTGGTCGTATCGTCGTATTGCGGAGCGAATTGTACGGAAAGTATCGGTGGTGGTACGATGGTGGCGTAGAGGGTCCGAGGAACATTCCCGCACGAGAAGACGTGGAACCGGGAGTCACAGACGGACTGATGAGCGGACCGATCGACGCATAAGGAGAGCGGCGTTGTCAATCAGGACATCCACTGCGACGCAAATCCGAGCTGCCGTTGCACCTCAGGTGACTGTGCGAACAATCCGCAACCGTCTACTGGATGCAGGACTACGTGCACGTGTGCCTCTGGCATGTGTACCTCTGACTCCAGCCCACCGTCAGGAACGGCTGCAGTGGTGTCGCCAACGTCTGCACTGGAGAACGCAATGGCGATCTGTCGTGTTCAGCGATGAAAGCAGATTCTGTTTGGGGGCCTCCGATGGCCGTATGCGTGTTCGCAGACGCACAGGGGAGCGTCTCGACCCTTCTTGCATCCGCCAGCAACACACAGGGCCTACACCTGGTCTCCTGGTGTGGGGAGCGATCAGCTATCGCTCCCGTACATAACTAGTGTTTGTACCGGGTACGTTAAACTGCACCCCCTCCAACATCAACAACATCATTCAGTCCGTTGTTGTACCATTTGTAAAGTCGGTCCATCGTGGTGTTTTCCAGCAAGATAACGCACGCCCACACACGGCACGTGCAACGCAACATGCACTTCAAGGTGTGAGACAACTTCCATGGCCTGCACGTTCACCGGATTTGTCCCCCATTGAGCACGTGGGGGATTTTATGGGACAACGACTTATCCGGTCTCCACGGCCAGACACGACCATCCCCGATTTACGCGTCCAGGTTGTGGATGCTTGGGAACTGAATACCCCAAACTTACAACCAACATCTGTACGACAGACTCCATGCCAGAATTGCACAGTGTGACGCAGTTCATGGCGGTTCAACCTCGTACTAACCATGTTACATGGAAATGTTATTTTTCAGTTTACCAGCCAATACAGCTGTATTTTGCCATAATGTTTTGATCACGTTATCCTCTGTATTTCGTTATTATGCTCTATAAATTTCGTTGGTATCAGACGTCTCCTTCTTGGTGCTCTTTTTTCACTTTCCGCCAGTGTATTTGCACTAAAAGGCTGAAATTGCACATGTTTATTTCCATAAACATGCTACATTCACTGTCCTAGAATTGTTGCAAATTATGAAATTTTGAAAAAGTTACAAATGTTTACATTTTTGAATTTTATTTTCTACCATAAATTTAAGTAAAAATAGTATTTTTAAGCCTTTTTTATGATCAAACGTAATTATTTTAGTACAGTAGCTTACTAGTACCTAGCCTAATATCCAGTCAAAATTTAAACCCTGTATTTTTATCCATTTAAGAGAAACGTGTACCTAAATGACAGAAAATCAAAAATTGCGGGAAATGAAGAAAAAGTAAAAAAGTTGTGAATTAACAATAGTTTATTACATTTCACTAACATTAAAAAATTCCTAGGCTGTAATATGTGTTTCCTCCTTCCTCGTCTTGTAGTTTCTTCCTTCTATCTTGATTCTGGCTTCCTTAGTCATTTCTTGAGCTGCTAACTCTGCTTTCCGCAACAGCTCTGCATCACAAACACATTTGGTATTCTACTCCACACTATGCTATTGAATGACTCGTTGGCATTCTGCGTTTTATCATGAAGGCACTTTTTCAGAAGATTATTATTATCTATGCGTGCTATATTATGCTATATTCTGTGTATCAGTATACTCTCTGCGTAAACACAGAACAAAATAACTATAAATGTAAATGTACACTCACCCAAGCTACGTTTTGGATGAAACTTGTAAAACGAAGAGCGTGTAGAACAATTTTTAAAATTCAGTGAAATATATTTCCTATAATAAAATCTCCATGGTTTTGGGTATCAAATTGCTCAGAAAATACCAAATTTTAACAAAATCTCCCCCCCCCCCCCCAATGTAAAATTTTGACCATTTTCACTCTTCAACTCCTCTTAAAGTGGTTATCACCTGTTTTTTCATGTACAATTAGTCGACCGGCAGCACGTCTATGGGCAACATGTTATTTATTCCCAGTCATTGGACATGTTAATGAATATTACGGCATTAGATGTTTTTATTTCCCATTAGACATGTTAATGAACATAACATGTATTACTATTTATTTTTCATTAGACATGTTAATCAACATTATGGTCATTAGACTTTTTTATTTCCCCGTAATCAGACATGTTAATGAGCATTACGGTATGGTACTGTAAAATTACGGTATATTGACTGGTCACTGAGCTGCCGGTGTATCTACCGTAATTTGACGATGCAATTTTTTACAGTGTTCATAGTTATTACCTCATATCATACACTATAGTGTATGATATGAGGTAATAACTATGAACTCTTTTATTCCACTTATAATTTTATTAAAGGAAATTTTTCGACGCGCTAGAAATATCTGAAAATGTGAAGCATGGAAGTTCATTCGGTACAGCTTATAGCTATAAGCTTATCACAGCTTATAGCTATTCGCCAAAGCAGCCCACATATGTTTATTGATGTCCCATTTTGTTTATAGGGAAAGATTCATATTATTTGCATATTTGTACTAATATCAACAACGACGCTGTTACGCTTTAAAATCGTAATTCCACACATAATATGCTGTCGTCTGGAAAGAAAAGTAATATGAACGTTCGACAACTACTAATCTTTTATTACTAATTCTAGTGTAATAAATTTTCGTCAGTAGTTCAGTGATACACGATACCTTCCATCACTATGGTAAGGTGCGTCGCATAAATATACAGTCGACTTTGCGCCGTGAACGCAATGCGAATATAGGTAGGAAGCTGAAGTGGTACCTAATTAGACATAACCCTACAATGAACGTTTCGATCCGTCGAGATGACCGGATTGTGTGAAAAGAACACCACAAAGTGAAATAGTGCAATTCTAGGTGTCTCATAAATATAAAGACACCTATGTAAAGTAGCCACATGCAAATGAGATGTACAAATTAGCATGTTGTACGCACCGTGCATGGGCCGTAATTTGGTCCAGCCTACAAAAGACAGCGGACCTGTCGTCAGACATTCATTTGCCGAAATTCCACGCAACAGTCAACTTTCTGGTGAGGAGGTGCAGAAGATTTGGAGACAGAGAGCAAATGGATTGCCTGTAGCTAAAATTTGTAAAACCATGGGGAGGAGTAGGGCAGTCATTTATAAGACTTTATCAAAACGCGGTGTGTTAACTGCCAGAAAACGTCCTGGAAGGCCTCGAATAACAACCAAACGAGATGATCGTGCCATCATGCGTTTAGTTTCATTCCAAAGATTATCACTACGTCAAGATTCTCGGACTGTTGGTGTCACCGTCTCAAATGACCGAGTTCATCGACGAATCAAGGAATGTCACAACATTGTGCTCCGTAAAATGCGCCGTCTGCCACACCTCACATGGCGGAGCCACAAGGAAGCTAGATTGTTATGCGCAAGCAGCCACATGCACTGGACGGACGAGTGGATCACAACTATTTTCTCCGAAGAGAAAAAGTTCCACCTGGACGGCCCTGACGGTTGGTACTGCTATTGGCATGATTTACGACGCGAGCCACGCACCTTCTTCAGCAGACAGAAAGGAGAGGGATCTGTGTTGGTCTAGGGAGTTTTTGCGTTCAATGGGACAACGTATATCGCTTTCTGCAAGGCAGGCAAAACTCCGAAACGTATCAGGACATACTCAGCAGCCACCTTCTACGGTTTGCTGAAACTCTAGCGGGTGTTGATTATCTGTTCCAGCAAGACAATGCCTCTATCCATCGGTCTGCATCAACGAAAAGTTTTTTAACACTCATCATGTGACCGTAATGGATTGGTCAGCACTCAGTCCAGATCTGAACCCTATCGAGAACTTCTGGGGTATCCTAGTTAGTGGTGTGTATGCTAATGGACGGCAGTTCTCAAGTGTGGTGGCATTGAAAGAGCAGATTGAACGAAGCTGATACGCACTCCGACCAGAACACTTACATCACTTGGTGGACAGCATGTCCAATTGGGTTTTTAGTGTTATTCGGAACAACGGCTCCACTATTCGTGCCGGAGGTGCTCATAACTAGTAAGTTTTTATATTTTTGAGACAGCGTATTTCTGTTTTTTTTTCTTGTACTTGGCGTTGGAATTGTCATGTTTCCATCAAACTATTGTGCAGCTGCGTGTCCTATGCTATTTTTGCTATAAATATGAGGTGTACACTTCAGCTCGTTGTTATTTCTTTTTCATTCGAGAATTTGTTCTGTCTCTATATTTATGCGACGCACTATATGAACCAATTCATGTTCAGATGCTATACACGTGCGAGAACGAATTTTTCTCCGATGCGCATTCATTATGGAAATTTGGCATCGCCTTGATAGGATTAAGTACATGTTCGGAAATGTAAATGATTTATTTATTTTCTTTCAGAACTTGATGGTAAGAAGCATGAAGGGTCAAAAAAAGGTATAATCTTCAATTATTTGTATTTTCATGTAGAACCACAACTACGGTATACGAGGAGTTCTTTGGTTAGGTAATAATGTAAGGCTCCAATTAAAACACTGCATTTCATAGATTATATTATTATTTGGCTGCATGAGGGTTTCACAGTTTCCTTTGAACTTTGTTTTATCATTAGCGAGAAACACTTTTACTGTATTGTTTAGTAAGCAAGGATGCATTTAAATTAAGCAGTTTGAGAACCAAGGAGCAAATTAAGAAGACGTCTTCAGCGACTTTGTTATGTAGCTGTAAGTTCTTTTGTTTGATGTAACGAGTTGGAGCTGCACTCTTTAAAAAAGACAACAATTACATGATTTTTAAATCCTGTATTTTTGTTCCCATCCTTTCAGTAACCTCTGTACTCTCCGTCATCCAGCATACGTCTTCCGTTATTTCCTTTGTGTATCAAAACGCTTCTATTGTTTTACAGTTTGGGGACACACGCACAATAATGTTCCTAATCTCATAATTCCTACTCATAGAAAAGTGACTCGACTTAACAGCTCGTTATCATATAAGGGCTTTAGGGTTTTAAGAGAAGCTTACGTAGTGTGCATTCTAGCTTCTTTTTGACACCAAAGCTACACTATTGCCATTAGATTTTCGTTCTTCGCCTTTCCCTTACAGTACAAGAGCTGGTCAAAAAGATTAGGCTGAAAAGCTTCCCTTGCATTTTGTGCCGCAGGCATGTTCTCAGTATATTTCATTGCTTCACGTTACTTTAACCGCTTCTGAATTCAATATGGTTCAGCAGAGCTCCCAATATAAACATATTAGTCGAAAAGTAGTGTGAGCTCTGGATGTCCATATACAAATTCAAGCAACTCATCACTTGCTAAAGTGCATATTTAAGGTAGTTCCACCTTAAATCTCGGCCTTATGTTTGCAATGGTAAAACTTCTTTACATATTTTCTTCGCAATTAATGTATTCCCAAGAATGAAAATTTGTAAATCGATAAAACCAACTTTAAGTTATAGTATGGGATACTTAATACTTGCTGAAACATAACCATAATTATATTGCAAATCAATCATTTTTCTTTGAGTAATGCTCAGACCTGTCAGTAGATGGCGCGACCTGTACATTGATGACGTCCGTAGACGAACAAATATTGGATTGCTTAAATATGGTTATGTTTTAGCAAGTATTAAGTATCCCATGCTATAACTTAAAGTTAGTTTTATCGAGGTGCAAATTTTCATCCTTGGGAATACATTAATTGCGAAGAAAATATGTCAAGAAATTTAACCATTGGAAACATAAGGCAGAGATTTTAGGTGGAAACACCTTAAATGAAAATTGGAAGAGTGACTATTTGAAAAAAAAGCTTGAAGATTTGTTTTTCATGATAGGGCGCTTTAATTGAAGATCTGAGTATAAGGCTCGTTCTACGCCAAGTTCGCTCAAAGACCGTTGACAGAAATATAAGATTCAAACTTTGTGAATTTTGTTCTGTCAAACGATGTTGAAAAGTTTTCAAAAATATAAAAGAGAAGTTCAGTGGCTCGCTCTGAATTTTTCTGTTTTTTGAAGCGAAAACAATTAAGACGTGGAAGCAATTGAATACAGTGAGACGTAGCTGAATTTAGTGATTGAACAAACTGTTTGAAAAGATCTGATCGGTGGCGCAGTGGTCTAAGGCGTTGGCCTCTGATCATTCGTCCGTAAGGGGTCCGGGTTCGAATCCCGGTCAGGCATGGATGTTGTGTTTGTCTTACGGCACTGGCTCTCTCCCTTCCCTGGAACCAGTGACCCTAAATTAGGGACGGGCGACTGCTTATAGCCCATTGAGTTGCTCACGGCGGTCGTTAAACCTCCAATCAAAAAAAAAAAAAAAGATCTGATCATCAGCAGATATTATGCAACAGGCGTTTGTAGAGCCAAAGGGTTAAGACAAGTTTTAAATACACTGGTTTCCATTAATTAAGGAAAAACAGAAAAATAGCGGTTACTCAAGAAATGCATGATAATATGTTATTAAATTTTGCACATACCTGTTGTGACGTGCCTGCACTGCAGGACGCACACGAGATAAAGGCAGATAGCAGTGAGAGCACATGTCCGCGTAGCTCAGTTGGGAGAGCGACTTACTCCGGAGTGAGGGGGACACGGATTCCATACCCAGCGCGGACAAACTTGTACGTTACATTGGCGCCCGAACTTCCAGGATGATTGACTGATTGAAGGTTTAACGACCGCCGTGGGCAACTCAATGGGCTATAAGCAGTCGCCCGTCCCTAATTTAGGGTCACTGGTTCCAGGGAAGGGAGAGAGCCAGTGCCGTAAGACAAACACAACATCCATGCCTCACCAGGATTCGAACCCAGACCCCGTTCGGACGAATGATCAGAGGTCGTCGCTTAGACCACTCCGCCACCGGGACGGCACTTCCAGGATGACCCGGCTGTTAAGTTTCTCGCAATGATGTCATGTTCTTCCCCCACGGCGAGACAGGAAAAATGAGAATCCTTTCTTCAGTGTTTCAAAAAATTAAATCAGTGTGATGTTACGTTCCACACGCCAAATTGTCTGGGCCGCCCTGGTGGCGCAGTGGTCTTAGCGATGGCTTCTGATCATTCGTCCGAGATGGGTCCGGGTTCGAATCCCGCGAGGCATGGATGTTGTGTTTGCCTTACGGCACTGACTCTCTCCCTTCCCTGGAGTCAGTAGCCCTAAATTAGGAACCGGCGACTGTCTACAGCCCAGTGAGTTGCTCACGGATGGTCGTTTAACCCCCAATAAAAAAAAAGTCTGGGATTTCTCAAATGCACACATTGTCCCGGCTGACCCGTGGGCCATACCTCTGGCCTTCTCTTTAAGGGGTGGGGGATGTGATGTGCCTACACTGCAGGACGCACGCGAGATAAAAGCAGAGAGCAGTGAGAGCACATGTCCGTGTAGCTCAGTTGGGAGAGCGACTTACTCCGGAGTGAGGGGACCAGCGCGGACAAACTTTTACGTTATACTGTGTTATGTCGTACGTTAGAGAGTGACCACAAAACATTTCGTGAGGAACACTTTATTCCGACAAAAATGAGAGCATACAGAACCAAGTGTAAAATAGGGTGTCAAAATCAAATAGCCAAAGTACCTTAGTAGGTATTGTGGTCCCCCGTCACAGCATTGCTCAACATCATGAAGTGATGTTGTGACACCATCACCGAAATCATTTCATGGTGTTGATGATGATTCGGTACGTAGTAAGGGCCATTGTGTGAGCCGCCCCGGTGGCGCAGTGGTCTAAGCGATGGTCTCAGATCATTTGTCCGAAAGGGGTCCGGGTTCGAATCCCGGTGAAGCATGGATGTTGTGTTTGTCTTACGGCACTGGCTCTCTCCCTTCCCTGGAACCAGTGACCCTAAATTAGGGACGGGCAACTGCTTATAGCCCATTGAGTTGCTCACGGTGGTCGTTAAACCTCCAATCAAAAAAAAAAAAAAAAAAGGGCCATTGTTCGCGCAAGGCTTGTGTAAACCGCTCCAGGTCTTGCGGAGGGAAGTTGAGGGCGGCAACACTCTCCCTAAGGCATACTAGACATGCTCGATCGGATTCAGGTCGGAAGACCTGGCTGGCCAATTCATACGGACAATGATCTCCTCCTGAAGATATTGTTCTACCAGCCTTGCTTGGCGGGAACGAGCGTTATCGTCTTGTAGAATAAATGTATCTCCTATGGCACAAGTACAAGGGTAAACAAAGGGTTCCAGAACGGCATCCCTATAGTGTCGGCAATTCGTGGTTCTTCTTAGAAGCATAAAGAGGTCTGTGCGTCCCCGTAAAGAGATGCCCCTCCGAATCATCCCGCAACCACCACAATTAGTGTCCATTTCAAGGGTTATAAAGAGATGATAGTGTATCCCTTGTTCTCTCCAGATGTGAGCACACCTGGAATTCCTCTGTAAAGCAAATCTGGACTCATCGGTTAAGAATACTGACCCCCATTGGCTTTCTGTCCAATTAATATGAAGTCTTGCTAATTCATACTTTCTGCTATGTGACGGGGAGTAAGGGGCAGGCAGAGCGTTAGTTGTCTTGCATTGAGATCTCCTCTGTAAAATCATCTAACCACAGTGGAATCAGATATCACCGTTGCTATAGCCGTAGAAAGGGCGGATAACAGGTGTGCCGAGATAGCCGTCCTGTTTCTCTGCGCAGTTAAACGGTGTATCGGTGATCCACAGATGTTGTAGCCCTAGGCATTCCTTCGCTGTACCTTCGGGAAGCTGATTGCGTGTTTTGAAATTGGTTCTACAGTCTGTGGATTACAGAAGGACTCACGTACCACCATCTTGCAACTTTCACCAGACTTTAGCCAGCCTCTAGGCTTCCGATCTCCCTCCACGTCAATTCATCTGTTAAACAATGTCTCACAGCCATTACAACAAACCTGCTAACTCAAATGCTTTCTCTTTACTCCAAAACGCTCACCACCCCAACAGTCCCTTTTATGCTACGACTCATTTGCCTAATCCGATGCTACCGCTACTTACATTTCACATTAGGTACCAGAGTTTCCCGCGTTTACAACACTACTTTCACAAATAATACCGATTTTTCTTAATTTATGGAAACTAGTTTAAACAGACCTCCTTTCTTCGTAAGGACAATAGCAAATATTTTGTAGATTTAGTTTCGATGCACTTTCATGTTCAGAAAGTTCTTAAAACCAAACCTTCTCAGTTTTGTCACCCAGAAGTGTTTCGCTATCCAATCGTTGTTCAGCCCCTTGTTCATTCTGCCTGGTTGTTACATTTTTTATCAGTACGACTTGCTCCCTTACGTATTTTTTTTATGTTGCACCACAGCTAAAAACTATGTAAGTACACAACATCCAGTACCGACAACGAGAACTTGATAAAATTCCCCTTTGTGGTATGTCACTCGGAAAAAAAATCGAAGCATTTCAATTACTGCTGTAATCATCTAGACGTGTAAAGGAGTTTATAAATATGCCTTATTACTATCCCCATGCTGTATAACTGGTATTTTAGGAGTTTTATGCAGGTGAAAATAGTTCTGCACTAGACCTTATATGAACTGTTTATTGGGTGTTTGCGTATTTTTCAATTGATTCCACAGTATGTGTACCACAGACTCGAATACCACCATCTTGCAACTTCCACCCGACTTTTGGCCAGCCTTATTACTTGGTGTTGCCTAAAATGTTCGCGCAACACTGAACAGTATATAGGTGAACCATCGAGAAAGGAATCAGATGCACACAAATTCAGACATCTACAATAGTTGCTTACGCACTAATTTCCTAAAAATTGTGTCCCTCATGTATATGGGAAAGCCTATAAACCCAGGAAATTCTTCGTTAATGGTATTAATCCGGGCATCCTCGGTGGCGTTAATCCGGTATTTTCTGAAATAAACCTCACCTCTTCTATCTCTGAAAGTCAGAGAATTGGGAAACAGTGCGTAACTTTTAAATTAAATTAAAGATTTTGAAGTGCTGCCAAGAGAAACAAAAACTGAGGTGGCTGAAGACAGGGTCCCAGAATACCGGTGTTGCCCGTCAGCTGCACCCCTACATTTTTTTATTCAATGAATTTGAACAGTATTCTAGCAGGAGTGTCCATTTCTTTGACCGTTGCAATATACTGATATATTATTTCAAACTCAACGCGTTCTTGAAAGACAGGTCTCAGTTCTCTCGAAACGGGATATTGTTCTTTGACGTTTCAAACCTTTTTGTGTGTTGATGAAATATAGGAGTCAAGAACGTCTTCGGAAATAATATTTCATAAATTCCTTGTCCGACTAACTTTTTTACGCTTTCGAACCGTAGGTTGAAGAAGCGTATATGATCCAGCATTGTCCGTCTGTCTGTCTGTCCGTCCGCCCGCACGAAGTCTCGCATAAAAATGGTTCAATTTCAATGAAATTTTAGCGTGTGGTAGGGGAACACCTGCCCCCCCCCCGGTGGCGCAGTGGTCTAAGCGATGGCCTCTGATCATTCGTCCGAACGGGGTCCGGGTTCGAATCCCGATGAGGCATGGATGTTGTGTTTGTCTTACGGCACTGGCTCTCTCCCTTCCCTGGAACCAGACACCCTAAATTAGGGACGGGCGACTGCTTATAGCCCATTGTGTTGCTCACGGTGGTCGTTAAACCTCCAATCAAAAAAAAAAACACCTGGGGATGAACCTTATTGAAATGGGCGAAATGGGGTTAAAGTTCAGGACATAAGAGCGGGATTCATTCCACCGCACTTATGCGTCATAACTTACCTAAAAATGCCTCGATTGCGACAAAATTTTATCATGTTGCGCCGGAGGTATACTGAACCAATTCTGTTTAATATCATCGAAATGGGGTCAAAGGTCAGAGCACTGCAGCGCGATTTATTCCACAGCCATTATCCTCATAACTTGACTAAAAATACTCCTATTGAGATAAAACTTTAGTATGTTGTTCCGGAAATATACTGAACCACTTCTGTTGAATATCACCGAAATGGGGTCAAAGATCAGGGCACAGGAGTGGATTTATTCCACAGCCATTATCCGCATAACTTGAGTAATGATTCCTGGTATGTTAGAAAGCGTATCATAATCAATGCATTGCATGATTTTACTAACTTTTTAAAGCTTATACCAGTGTTTCCCAACCTTTTTACTTCGCGGAATCCTTGAAGTAGGCCTTCAGACATCGCGGAACTCTTGATGTAGGCCAGGCCTACACGATGTTAAGTCATTTGCATAATATTTATTTTATTATATTATCGAAAAAGAACGAATAAAATGACGTAAGTTTATTGAATTAGGATGAAAATAGGCATAAACGACGAATCTAACTCAGATTATATTATTAAGTAAGAATACTTAATATTATAATATAATATAAATTTTTTGCTCAAATAATACACAATGGAATGGGACAATGTTCATCACTAATCCAAGTAAAACTCATTGCTAAGTAGCTTCCACAATACAGGCGATTCTTCCTAGTGTCTGTTACCTCCAGGTTCTCAGTACTTGGTCAGTACTTGGTATGCACATCGTATCGCTATCACGTACCTTACTTTGGTCACAGGCATGTTTACTGTTCTCGCACTGTCTTCTTGATCATGTGACGTACGAATACGCTTTACGAACTTCCACATCTTTAAAAGACCTAAGTCTTAATTTTTTGCTCCACGTTCACCAAAGTATTAACACAAACAACATAATTTCAATATACACTGCTGGCCACCCAAAATGCAACACCAAGAAGGAAGCATCCGATTGGCCAGAAATTCGCAGCATGCGTCGCCCGCGAGACGACATGCAAACGATTAGCATTGCATGGCATATGCAAATCATGTGCGCCCGGCAAGCCACCGAGAAGCACTATAAGAAGGGTGCACAGAAGGCGTGGTGTAAGTAGTGGAAGTGTGTTGTGCTGCCGGACCTGTGCGTGGAAAGCTTCCTGATACCGCGTCGCAGAATACGGCAGTCATTCCAGCACGTTTCGGAGTTTGACAGAGGATGAATAGTGGCATATCGCCACACCGGTTTATCGTACCGAGACATCGGCGCCCGTGTGGGACGACATCCAGCAACAGTGAGGCGAGTATGGATTCGGTGGGTGCAGGAGGGACGGACGGATCGACATGAGCAATTGCCGCAGCCGCGGCACACCACCGAACGAGTGGACCGGCATGTTGTGCGGAGGGCATGGACGGCTCACACCGCTACATCACGAACGTCAGTGCAGGAATTAGGGTGTGTTAAGCAACAACCTGTGTCAGCACGTACCGTTAGACGTCGTCTGCAGGAGCGATGACTTGTCGCACTGCGCCCATTGCTCCAATTATCATTGACGTTACACCACCGGCGAGTGCGTCGGCAGCGGGCCGTTGAACGCCGCACCTGGACTACGGAATGGCACGATATTGTCTTCTCCGACGAATAACGCTTCTGCCTGCAAAACCACGATGGTCGGATCCGCGTGTGGCGGCACTGCGGCGAGAAACTGTATGACGCCTGCATTATGCATCACATACCGGTCCGTCGTCTGGCGTTATGATTTGGGGCGCCATTGGATATGACACCCGCACCCCTCTGGTATGCATCTCCGGTACACTCAAGAGCCAATGGTACATCTCCGAAGTTTTGGAGCCTGTAGTCCTCCCTTACCTGCAGGACCTGCCAGCGGCCAGGTTTCAACAGTACAATGCGCGCCCGCACGTGGCACGCATTGTGCAACAAATCTTCACGGCACACCAGGTGTCACTGCTGCCGTGGCCCGCCTGTTCTCCCGATATGTCGCCCATCGAACATGTCTGGTCGCTGATCGGCAACCGAGTGGCCCGGCAAGCACCACCCGCGGCTACGCCTGATGAACTGTGGAAACGTGTGGAAGCAGCCTGGACCGACATACCCCAAGACCACATCCAAAGCATCTTTCGTTCGATGCCGCGGCGTGTAGCGGCCGTTATTGCCAGCCATGGGGGCCACACGAACTATAGATGTCTGCTTGTTCCGTAAGTCGCACGGACCTGTAAGCTCAATCGTTTCATCTGTGTATCTGTTGTTTTGTGTCCAGTAAATCTGGATTTGCTATCTCGTGTCCTTCTTGGTGTTGCATTTTGGGTGGCCAGCAGTGTATTTACTCCAGTGTAAATATTTGGTCTTTTAAAATTTCACGGAACCCCGGTTGCAAAACACTGC
Organism: Macrothele yani; assembly: GCA_039090855.1. Classification (NCBI taxonomy): domain Eukaryota; kingdom Metazoa; phylum Arthropoda; class Arachnida; order Araneae; family Macrothelidae; genus Macrothele; species Macrothele yani. Next base: position 35,775,680 of record CM077012.1, read on the forward strand.
TTTATACAGTGGAACCTCGTTTATGCGTTTTTAGGGGACAGCCCTGAAAACGTATAACGAAATTTCAAAATTTTAAGTACTACTGTAATATTTATGCTGTGTGTGTAAAATATTCCTTAATAAAGATTTATTTAAAGTCGAATTGGCCGCGAAAGAAAAAAAAAGCCGTACAAATTGTAACACATGTTATTGCATTGCAAAAATCTAAGAAAATCTAACTTCTCTTTCGACAACTCTATCCGTCGATAAATTTCGTGATTGTAGATTAAGTAAAATCGAAATCCGCACAACTAAGTATCTAAGACCAGAGCTTCAAAAAGAATTAACAGTATTTTCGCTTCGGAATCCGTGTTTTGCAACCATTTGAAACCATAATATTCGATATTGATTATACATCTCGGATTCTATTCTACTAATTAACGAAATGGAAGACCCACAAGGTTTTGTTCCAGCGATTCAGAAAATTTTAAACAGAGCAAATATGTACGAGTCGTGAATTGCGAAACCAATTTTTTATTCAAACCCAACGTAAACAACATGTCGTTCTCTGATGGGACCTATGTTCAATTTTGGGCCCTAAGAAGGAACAGAGCAATGTTGGCTCGATCTTCTCAAAGTTGTAACTTACCCTATATAAGAATCAAAAACCGTGTATTTTTATTAACCTGAAATTGAAATTTTAACATACAAAGGCAGTTCCATAAAAACTGTCAGTAATTTTTTTTTTTGAGTTCGCAACATTGTGAAGGGGAAAAATAACCACTCAGACAACAAAGTGAATTAAGGAAGTATCTATGGCAACATTTGTTAGCCGTGGCAAACGATGATGTTTTTGTTATTGCGCAGTTGTTTAAGGTACGTCTGCATTTCTCTATACAATTATGGAAGTGAGTGATTCATGGATAAGAAGTGAAATGCGTTGTGCGATAAAATTTTACTATCGTTTGGGTAAAACGGCTCCAGAAACAGTTGATTTAATGAAAACAGCTTGCAAAGATAAATGTATGGGTGAGTCAACGATTTTTAGATGCACCATGATTTTAAAAAAGACGTTTGACTCGCTTCTAGGCCTGGTCGACCTGAAAGTGTTATTACGGAGCGTAATTGTTAACGCTGTTTGGGCAATCCTGCAAGGAGATCGACGAATGACGTGTGAAGACACAGCGGCGTCAACTTATATTTTAAAAAACTTCGGCATTCCGCATTCTACGCGACAAATTACTGCTGCATCGTATGTGTTCCAGATGGGTACCTCATCAGCTGAAGAGAGAACAATCGTTAGCCTGAGTTCAGGTGTGTCATCAGTGGAAACAAATGATTGCAAAGGATCCAAACTTTCTAAACACAGTAATAACTGCCGATGAAACATGGATCCACTATTTCGACACCCTCACGAAGCGCACAACGAGTGTCTGGAAACACACAGTCTCGCCTCCTAAGATGAAAGTCCGCCAAACCAAATCATCTAACATGGTGATGATGATAATTTTCTTTGATCATAAAAGTGTAGTCTGCCAGCATGCCGTTTCTGAACAAATTCCCTGTCAATACTGAGTATTACATTTCAGTCTTGCAGCGTCTGCGACGACACATATCGATTAAGCGACCGGAAGTGGTGGGAAAGTGGACCTTATACCTTGGTAACCCATGCTCGTATGTGACTGCTTGTGTTCAACAGTTTCTTACGAAATGCAGTATTGAAATCGTGCCACAGCCTGCCTGGAGTCCTGACTTCACCCCGTGCGATTTCTGCTTGTTTCCAACAATGAAGGAAATGTTCCGTGGCGTAGCATTCAACACAGATGCTGACGGTATTCAAGCTGTGCAGAGATCGCTAAAGCAGCTTCCACAAATGCTTTGAAAAGTGGACAGAGCGATGGAACCGTTGCATATCATCCGAGGGAAGATACTTTGAGAAAGAATAACATATATTTTCCTGTGTCTATATTTCTTCATTTTGTGTGAGTTTGCTCTGTTTTTATAGAACGGCCGTTGAATAATCGCAAAACGTGTGAGTAAAAATTAAGTATAACCGAATTAAAAAAGCGATAGAAACTGCTGTAAAGTATCAGGACTGACGCAAAATTACGTATAAAAGGGAATAACGAATAATTGAGAAACGTATGACCGAGGTTCCACTGTATTTTGCTTTTATAAATACCCTCTTTAAAATACTTTATCTGAGCGTAAACCCACGGTAAAATATTTCCAAAAGTTAGAAGGCCAATAGAAGGAAATTCTGGCTATTTTAAGTTGTTTTCTTTGGACAAAAAACAACGCTTTTAACTGTCTTGAAGAGTTTTTGACACCATAACGAAATCTTAGTGATCTTTGCGAGAGCTGGCACAAAAGAGCGATAATGGTTATTAATGCCTGAATTCTAGATAGTCGTAATTTGGACTACGCAGATCTATAGAGCTCAGAGCGGATGACAAGGTAATAACAGGATGCGTTGTACAAAGCTATCATCGGATTTCCAATGACGCTTTAAAATATCCTAGAACATGAAGCCTGCGTTGTATGGATTTTCGACTTAAACCTCGCCATTCAGATAAACAACTTGGATTTCACATGGAATTCGAGAGCGAACCAAACTGTAATCTCTCGCTATGTAAAATAGCTATTTTACAGAGATTATCGTTATGACATTTTCAGTATGTATTTTAAAGAAGCTGTGGTTGTTACGTCACACAAACTTTTGGAAATCTCGTTGAGCACTTCGGCTTGTTTTTTCATTGATAATAATTTTCGCATGCTTGAACAAATAGAATTTTGAATAAATATTTATGAATTCGTTCCCAGAAAGCGGCATAAATTAATGCTGAAAAAATGTAAATAAAAAAAATCTGGTAATTCTTGAGGATTCATTCCCGTCATTTGAATAGATTGAAGAACCGAGAAAGACAGACGTGTTCAAGTGGTCTCCCAAGGCAGAACACTGCAATAAAATAAGTCACAGAATATTGCTAAATGTACACAGAATCTGAATGAAAATCTTCGTAAAATTACTAAAATGCGCAAAATAGTAAATCTTTAAAAGGAACTTCTTCAAATCTGAATAAACGTTTTATGTCTTTAGTTTCAAGTGCTCATAAAAAGCATGCTAGTAGCAAAATTTGAAGACGATTGTCTGCATTGCATTTAGGTCTAAAATCCATTCATTACTTCAGTGAGTTTGTTCCCTCTTTTTCTTGATTTCTCAATAGATTTTAATTCTATTGAGAAATCAAGATTCACTGGCGGAAAGTGAAAAAAGAACACCAAGAAAGAATTGGCGGACGATCATGAAATTTACATAAGCTAATGGGGTCAAGTTTACGCAGGTGTGAAGTTAATTTAGGGACCAACCGGTGAGTGCTTACGCCACAGCACCGCATAATATGCAAATTATCGTCGGTGGTATTTAAGGAGTACGGCGAAGTGAATGTAATCAGTCGTCGGCGTACGGACACGTGCGAAGACCCTGAAGAAGCTGCAATGCCTGGACATGCAAGACGTGTAGGATTTCACTGAAGACGTGTAATCCTACATGCAAGACGTGTAGGATTTTGACTTTGAGCGAGGTCGTCTAGTCGGACTCCGCGAGGCCGGGTGGTCGTATCGTCGTATTGCGGAGCGAATTGGACGGGAAGTATTGGTAGTGGTACGATGGTGGTGTAGATGGTCCGAGGAACATTCCCACACGAGGAGACGTGGAACGGGGAGTCACAGACGGACTGATGAGCGGACTGATCTACGCATAAGAAGAGCGGCGTTGTCAAGCAGAACATCCACTGCGGCGCAAATCCGAGCTGCCGTTGCACCTGAGGTGACTGTGCGAACAATCCGCAACCGTCTACTTTATGCAGGACTACGTGCACGTGTGTCTCTGGCATGTGTACCTTTGACTCCAGCCCACCGTCAGGAACGGCTGCAGTGGTGTCGCCAACGTCTGCACTGGAGAACGCAATGGCGATCTGTCGTGTTCAGCGATGAAAGCAGATTCTGCTTGGGAGCCTCCGATGGCCGTATGCGTGTTCCCAGACGCACAGTGGAGCGTCCCCACCCTTCTTGCATCCGCCAGCGACACACAGAGCCTACGCCTGGTCTCCTGGTGTGAGCAGCGATCAGCTATCACTCCCGTACACAACTAGTGTTTGTACCGGGTACGTTAAACAGCACCTTCTACATCAACAACATCATTCAGCTCGTTGTTGTGCCATTTGTAAGGTCGGTCCATCGTGGTGTTTTCCAGCAAGATAACGCACGCCCACACACGGCACGTGCAACGCAACATGCACTTTAGGGTGTGAAACAACTTCCATGGCCTGCACGTTCACCGGATTTGTCCCCCATTGAGCACGTGTGGGATTTTATGGGACAACGACTTATCCGGTCTCCAGGGCCAGCCACGACCATCCCTGATTCACGCGTCCAGGTTGAGGATGCTTGGAACTCAATACCCCAAACTTACATCCAACATCTGTACGACAGACTCCATGCCAGAATTGCACAGTGTGACGCAGTTCATGGCGGTTCAACCTCGTAGTAACCATGTTACATGGAAATGTTATTTTTCAGTTTACCAGCAAATACAGCTGTATTTTGCCATAATGTTTTGATCACGTTATCCACTGTATTCCGTTATTATGCTGTATAAATTTCGTTGGTATCAGACGTCTTCCTTCTTGGTGTTCTTTTTTCACTTTCCGCCAGTGTATTTTGCACATTATGGTTTTTATTGAAATAAAAAAACTCTCTGACCAGCTTTATGCGTTGCTTTTACCTGCTTATCCTTATATTAATATTTGTTCGTTTCAATAGATGAGGAACATATCGTTTTAGTTAGTACGGTAGTCACATAAAAATCGAAATGATAGTAATGTTTGAATTCCAAATTTATTTAAGCTAGTCTGATACTGTTGTACAAATTTACTGCCCCTTTCTTCTTTGGAGGAACGCGCGTGAAAAGATATTGGGAAATATTTTCGCACTCATTAGGTCAGATGAGACCAAGTGTGAAAAGCAGCTGCTATGTTTCTTCCGTCGTTTTGAGTGCTCTATTTTTACCGGGAAGAGTACCACAAAGAAGCGATGCAAAATTCCACCTTGCCTTGGTTGTTTATATACGGCATTTAACCCTTTAACTCAGGGCAACGTGGGTTGAAATCACCTCGAACGAATATGTTTGCTGTCTAAAAGGTGGGGTATACACAGTGCGTCAAAGAATTTTTAAGATTGGGTCTGTAAAATGAAATAGAAACAAGAAATTATTATTCGTTTTGGTTTGTTATTCAAAATAATTCCCTCCGGCTTCAATACACTTGTTACAGGGATTTAATAATGATTCGAATTCCTGTTCCCGTTCACTTTGCGGAATTGCCTCGAAAGCACGCGTCGAAGCTGTTTGTATGGTCGAAATGTCATCAAAACAACACCCTTTTAACGTCATTTTAAGTTTTGGGAACAAAGAAAAGTAGCAGGGTGCTAAATCAGGTGAATACGGTGGATGATTCCACACATAGACGTTATATTTCGCCAAAAATCTACGAACAAGAAGTGAGGTGTGACTGGGTGCATTATCGTGCAACAGACACCAACTGTTTTCTTCTCGATTTTCTGGACGAATGCGACGAATTCTGCCTATCAAATGCCTCAAAACATTGAAATGAAACTCACCAGTAATTGTTTGTCCACTTGGAACACATTCTCTGTGGATAATACCCTTACCATTTGAAGAATGTAATGAGCATTGTTTTGATTTTCGATGGAACTTTTCTTGTTTGTTTGGATTGTGGCGAGCTTTTTTAACTTCCATTTCGCACTTTGTCGCTTTGTTTTAGGATCGTATTGATAACACCATGTTTCATCACCAGTAACAATCGATTTTAAGAAGTTTGGATCATTTTCAGCGGCTGAAATGATGTCTCTGCAATGTGCATTTCTCCTTGATTTTTGTTCATTGGTTAACGTGGTGGAACAAATTTAGCACAGACTTTTGTTTTGCCCAAATCTTCATGCAGGATGGTTCGAATCGTTTCTTTGTTGATGTTTAAAGACTCTTCCATCATTCTTAATGACGCACATCGATTGTTTTCCACGAAATCACGCACTTTTTCAATAATCTCAGGTGTCCTAGATGAACTTGGTCTTCCGGTATGCTTATCATCTTCTAGCATCTCTCTTCCGTCCAAACAACGTTTGTGCCACAGGAAAACATTTGATCTACTTAAACAAAACTCACTATAAACTTGTTTCATCATTTGATACGTTTCCGAGGCACTTTAACCAAGTTTTGCGTTAAATTTAATAACAGTCCTTTGGTCCCATCTTAATAATTCAACATGAAAAAAATTTTACTTCTCTAATGAACGCCCGTTTCGTTTGAGTTACTTCAACAACTGCGCAGTATTTTTGGCAGAAAGCAAGCAGATGGTCACGGTTTATAACGCATTCGCGACGACACTCGTGGCGTCACCGTAGGCTGAAATCTAGCGCCAATCTTAAACATTCTTTGACGCACTGTATATGTGTCTGGAACGAGTGGATCTGCGCATCAGGAACTGTTGCTTTCCCCTTGGCTTTGTTATTCACATTCGTCATTAAAGAGACTCGGTACCCTTCATTTCCCAAAAATTGATAAAAATATCAATTTTCTAATTCCTACCCTAAAATATACTTTGGGACCTCTAGTATATTGCCAAGGTTAGTAGATGACAAGGTTATGCTCATCCTGTACTTCCGATGATTACTTTGTGACGTCACTGTCCAAATCGCCATCATAAGACTGCCTAATCTCCACGTTTCTTTGTATCTGCACTATAGCAGCGTGACAGAATTATTATTCGTAAACCAGCTGGAATAATCTTCATAAATTCTACCAGATTTTTTAATGCATAATGTTTTCAATTTTTAATTTAAAACATTTGGGGGAATGTTGCCGTGATGCTTTTTCTGTTCCTCATAAAGAAATTCTTTATTATATGACAATAATAGGTCGTGCTGTGCGTTTTCTCTTCTAAATGTATAAAAAAACCCATCAAGAATTCCCCCTGTAACTAAATTAACATTTAAAACTATAACCGTTTCCCCCGCCCTTTACATAAGAAAAATGTGCGGGAGGTATTTTTGAAATCGCCGTTACTAAAATATTCACATGATTGTGAATTTCTTCTGTATTTAATGTCAATGTGCTTTTCCATAAGCTTTTGTTCTGTGTTTGAGTTATAAAAATTGTTGACAAGACATCTTCCCCCATAGCTACAGTTCGGATCTACGATTCTCACGTTAGGAGGGTGATGTCACTGAGTGACATCACGATTATTTGTCTGCGAGGAAGGCTGGATGAGCAAACCTTACTGTCTATTAACCTTGGTATATTGCGACGAAATTTTGAGTTGATCGGAAGCATATGACACGAGTAAAAATATTGTTACTACTGAGATGTCCCTGGAAATGCCACGCCCCCTTTAATATTTACGTTTGTTGACACACAACATACCGCACTTGTTTTGCGAAGAAGAATGATTTTCCGCACGTTTGTTGTCCGCCAAATATGCGTGGTATTATGAAATGATATTCATTCAGTTTATCAATCTAAAAAAAACATAATAAGGTAGGTCATCATTATTCAAAAAATATGTGATTTGTGTATTATATAAAAATATCAATTGTTGAAATGACACAGGCAAACTTCAGGGAAGGTGTTGACCATTGAATCATACAGAATAAATATGACATTTCAAAAGAAACTTGCATCACTACTATATTTACTTTTTCCTCCTGCTTGCAAGCCCCTGACTTTGCCTCGTACATGAACCTTCAGTTTTGCATAACACTATTTCAGGTTTTTGTGGGTTTTTTCCTTCTCCTCTTACCTAAATATCTGAAAATCTCTACAACCCTTCCTCATTAATTAATTAATTATTTTAAATGTAGCTACAAATTTTGAAGATGACAATTCGATTTTTGGCGTAAATGTGACAAGGATGGTAAGTCACATTTACGCCAAAAATCGGATTGTCATCTTCAAAATTTGTATTATATGGCGTAATCCCGTATTTCTTTCAAGTTCTGTGATTTAGGTGACAACTGGTTTTGGATAAAGAGGCAAAAAATCGTGAGACATTATAATATGTCTCTATGCAGACATTATAATTATTTTATGCATTAGTGTGCACCTTCAGAATGCTTTTTATGGTGCAAAGAAAGCATGAGCAAAATATTTTTGACAACACTTTTTTCACAATTATTTTAGACATTAGTTTCAATTCTTTAGATTTTGCTCGTCACCTCAAGCTGATGTGATGCTGTAGTTAGTAGACTAAAAACTGAGACTGATTTGGGTAATGTGATCAAGACTCACTGAGTAGCTGTACACTTGTAGGTATGTGTATTATGAAAGCACAAAAAAAACATAAAGGTAACTGATTGTGATTATACACCATTTTTGCAAGAATGAAATCTTTAACTTTATTTATCTCTGTTCGCATTTTCCCGACAAGTCACTCCATTAAAAGTGCTGAAACTTGAACATAGATTTATCAAACCACTTGAAAAATTGTTGGTAGTTTCCCTAGCACCCAATTAATAGATTTCGGGATGGAATGTGCAATAAAATAACAAAAAGATTTAAATGTAAAATATACTTATCCTTTCTTTTATTGTGTACATATATATGTGGGTTTTATTTTTTTCTACTGAACTATTTTGTTTATTTCAAATCAAATCACTAAAGTTATAGAATATATACTCGTAAAAAATCTAAATAAAAATCATTGCCAAATGATTAAAAATAAAGAAGAAAAGTTTTTTAAATAACTTCACATTTTTTTTAAAATTTAAATTTTAGAAAATGTAAAAATGTAAAGACAATATGCTTTTGTTTTGTCAAATTTAGTTCATAGTATATTGCCCTACCTTTAAAAATGTATGAAAAACAGAAGTTAATTTCTTAAACAAAAAGAAAAAGTTTTAAGGGTACCGAGTTCCTATTAAGGGGATGATTAACACTGGTCCTTTCTGAATGATTACCTTTTAAAAAGGGTATAATAATGACGACGAGCCTAAAAAAGGAGAGAGATGTTTCAGTGACTTGTTCCTTCCCAGTGGAATGATGTTTATGTCGGGGGACTAGTCCTTCCCCGTTATGCCTTGGGTCATGGAGCAGAGAATAAAGGAGTTAAAAGGAAATGCTTATCACCAATGACAAGTTCATGGTCGGTGCTAGTGAGGTAAGAGATCGAAATTAATTGTCTTATTGTAGCTTTAGTGAAACCGGGCTGTTATGTAAACATTTCTGTTAGGGTAGAGCAGAAAATCGTTGGCACCCTTCGGTTCAAAAACAACTTCCGTCCGAAAAGTTCCATGACTGACCGCATAACTGGCGTAACATTAGTGAATAAAAAATATCACGTGCATGCCAGAAGACAGCAGTCCTTGGCCAATCCGGTACCGACAGGCGTCAGATGGGCATGAATGGTGTATTAGAATGCGTTCTCAGCCCATTTCGTTTTAGCCATAGAAGAGCAGAAAGCGAACATTTTTTTGTTAAAAACTTGGTAAATCAGCTACTGAAACATGCAGAATCTTAAACAAAAAAGCGTGTGGAGACACCAAATTATCCCCCCAGCAGAGATTTCGAATGGTATGCACGGTTTCGCGATGGGCGGGAATCCTTTGATGATGATCTGAGATCTGGGAGTCCCTCCAGTCTGCGGACAGCGAAAAAGGTCTAAGAGGTGCGGAATCAGTTAAAGAAAAATCGCCGAATTACAGTGAGACTTTCGGCTGAGTCGGTGGGCATCAGTAAGCCTATCTGTCATAAGATTCTACTCGAGGATCTGGGAAAACGGAAACTTAATTCCAGATTGGTACCCCGCACAATGGAGGGACGCCCAGATCTCGGATTATCATCAAAGGATTCCTACCCATCACGAACCCACGCATACCGTTCGAAAGCTCTGATGCGGGATAATGCTGTGTCTTCATATGCTTCTTTTAACATTCTGTAAGTTTCAGTAGCTGATTTACCAAGTTTTCAACAAAAACGAATGTTTACTCTTCCATGGCTAAAATGAAATGGGACGAGAACGCTTGCGGTACCAGTATAAACCGGTTTCAAGCTGTTCGCTGATTGGCCAAGGACTGCTGTTTTCTGGCATATACTTGGTATTTTTATCCCATTACTGTTGCTTCAGCAACTTATTGGAAAAAGGTTGGACACTGGCAGCTTAACCCTTTTGCTACCACAACGCCCGACGCGCCCGGATATGCAGACAACCACAAGCTCACGAGTCGCCCAGATATCATGAGAAGGACTTTCTACCGCCATGTTCTTTGAATTCGTACGGAGTCCGAGAGATTAGCAGAAGTCACCCCCATCCGTCATTGTTGTCGCTAAACAAAGAAGTGCACAGGAGTTGGTTTGTCCCGGGGCTATACCATTCAGACTTCTGACATCGCTCAGTAGAACTCTTGCCTTGTTGGCACGTGCTTCGTTTGTCAATGATATTCTACATTGTTCCAAAAGCGGAGTTTAGGGGAGAACATTTGTCGTAAAAGTTTTTTCATTTTTGCTCAATCCAAATAAACAAATTGAGACCCTATTTTATACAAGAAAGAACAAGAAAAGGGGAAAGTAAGCAAAGTTTTCCAGCTGCTGTCACTCCCATCTGTATAAGGTTATCAGTAGAAGAAAGCGCCCATTGCCGCAGGGAAACGTCAGAAGGTCAGTGCATAGCAAACTTAGAGTTCGGAAGGTTTGAGTAGCGATGCAACACTAACCCTTCTTTTGGTAATCTGACAAAAGGAGAGGGGAATGAAATTCGGAAAGGAGAAGTAGACATTTTCAGGCGCTGTGGTATTCTGTGTATCAAAACATTTTAGTATCGTGGTCGCGAAAGGGTTAAACAGTTGAAGTTCTGGAAAATTTAAAATAATGCAGGTACTTCTTGCTCATTGCTGAGGTGTCTGTGAGAGTTCTTAATACTTCAGTTGGGAAAGCATCATTTGTCACTTTCAGATAGAGTTGTATTGTATTTAGAAATATATGCGTGCAACGAAAGTTAGTATGTGTTAAACCTAACATTCGTTCGCCTTGAATTTTGGAAGTGTCGTGCTTTTAGTTTTAGACGTACCCCTGCTAATAGCAAAGCACTATGGGCATCTTTCTTACAAACACTTTGATACTTGGTGATAAGAGGCTGTATCATGAGCAAAACATCGCGTGTCCCCCTGTGGATACGTGGAGCTCTTTCTTCAACTTCCGTATGTGTAAGGTTTTCCACGATTTTAGAGATTACGATGTAGAGCTAATGGGGCACAATCACCATGGTCTCTTACTATACGCTTCCCCATCAGCTTCTTACTTTGTAGTTTCCTGGAGCTCTTTTCTGTATCGTCTGCCCCTGAAACATGCCTCACGGTTTCTGAGACTAGAATGAAGAGCTCCATCCAGGATGACATAGGATGGTTAACAAACTCTATAGACTTTAACCCTAAGCTTGCTTCATTCTTGGATCTCTCTACGACATCCTGTAGGTATTCATTCATTGTATGTATCTGAAAGGTTCTCCATGGTTTCAAAGACTACGATAAAGCACGCCAGGATAGCATAGAATTGCACACCGTCTCCATGGACTCTACCAGTACGCACGTATCCAACGTGGCTTTCTCCAGCTCATTCGCTCGCATCTGTGTGAAATGTGTTAAATGGTTTCAGAGGGAATACTTGCCTATAGCGACTGACGTAGTAAATAAAATTGCTGAATTAAGCAACCAGCATATACCAAGTGATTATCTTTTTTTATGCTTTCCAACCGTAGGTTGAAAAAGCTTATATGCTCCAGCTTTTTCTGTCTGTCTGTCCGTCCGCGCTATAACTTGCGTAAAAATAGCTCGATTTCGATGAAATTTTAGTATGTAGTAGGAGACAACCCGGGGAGGAACCTTATTGAAAATGGACGAAATGGGGTCAAAGGTCAGGACATAAGAGCGGGATCCATTCCATTGCCCTTATGCGTCCTAACTTACGTAAAAATGCTTCTATTGCGACAAAACTTTATCAAGTTGTTCTGGAAGTATACTGAATTCGTTCTGTTAAATATAATCAAACTGGGGTCAAAGTTCAGGGCATAGGAGCGAGATTTATTCCACAGCCATTATCCTTACAACTTGATTAAAATGCTTCTATTGTGACAAAACTTTAGTATGTTGTTTCGGGGGTATACTGAACCAATTCTGTTTAATACCATCGAAATGGAGTCAAAGGTCAGAGTACTGGAGCGAGATTTATTCCACAGCCATTATCATCATAATTTGAGTAATAAGTTGAGTAAAGATTCCTGGTATGTTGGAAAGCGTATCAAAATCAATGCATTGCATGATTTTACTAACTTGTCGTTTTCATATTGCCGTAGATACACGCAACTCTGAGGAATACAATCAAATTTGATGCATTATTATTAATACATCACCCTGCGGATAAAATATTTTTTAGCATATTCTGTATGTGAGTAAATTTGATAGTAGAGCTTAACCAAAATACAGCTATTCACGTAATTTGATACCTGAATACACACTCCACATAATTTGATACCTCTGTTGGTTTTAGGGTGTTTCCTCCTCAATTAAATTTCTCTGTGGCTCCCTGGAGGTCTTAATTCATTGGGTGTCTCCGAAAGGTGCTCCACGATTTCAAAGACTAGGATGAAGAGCTTACGGATAGTATAGAATTGCTCACAGTCTTCCTGCACTGTACCAACGCGCTGGTACCATAGGCTGGCTCACTGGAGCTCTTTCGTCATCATCTGTATGAAATGTGTTACACGGTTTCATAGACTAGAGGGAATATAGGTTGCCCATTTGCCTATAGCGACTACATGGCAAATAAAATTTGTGAACTTAAGCAACCAGTGATTACCTTTTCGTTTTATATTGCCATATATTCATGTTACACCGAAAGATACAATTAAATTTGGATGCATTATTACATCACCCTGCAGATTAAATATTTTTTAACATATTCTGCATGGGAGGAGATTTGAGTGTGCAGCTTAATGAAAATGCAACTATTACACACTTCACGTAATTTGATACCTCTGTGGTTAGTCGTACATGTTTCCTACTCACAAAAATCCATCCCACTGTAATTCAACTGATGTAAAGTTAATGCTAACAGCTTGGAGATGCCTTTTATTTTATTCCATTTTTGTTGGCCTCATCACATGGAAAAAACTAACAGATTAGTAGAGCTAAATGTTCTAAGTTCGGATACTTTACAATATCAGGAAGAACATATTTGGAATTCAGTTTTTATTTATTTATTTATTTTGTAACCTAGGCATCAATGTTTGTCAGGAGGGAACTTAGGCAACCATTTTAAGTATAGTGAATTGGAATCATCTACCCTCTCATTAGCGCGTTTAACGCCATTTCGATGCGCTAGTCAGTGGGCATGGCTCAGACTTTCTCAGCGTCCCATCCGAGGGAAAGGAAGATTTATGGGTTTCGCCGTTGTGCAAGAGGAACTGGATGATGATCTCTGAGAGGGTTACAGAGGAAGGCAATAAAGGGGCATCTGCGCCTTCCAGGAAGGGGACGCTTTTTGTGGTTTCCTTAGCCGTGGATGAGACTTCTCTTTTGGAAGAGAGAGTCTGTTGGAAGTCAGCTTACAGCGAGGTGCTGAGGATCTTGCTGGTCGGTGTTAAACCGAGATAAGGGGAAAGGAATGCACACTGATGATTAGGGAAAGCGAATACTGGCAGCGAGAGAAGGAGGTCAACGTGTTAATAATATTATACAGAATGAATGGAAATCACGGCTAATGCTATGAGACCTTCCCAATATCAACTAAATAAACACTTATCTCACTGCAAGAGCGAGTTATATTTGTAGTTGATATATTATTTATATTTTATTTATTTGTTTAAGTCTGGTAAAATACGCGTTAAATTTCCGATACAAAAACTCTCTGCAAGCGAAGCATTATGAATCTTTCACACTGGGCACTGATATATAATTCAGTACCAAGCCCTGTAACAATAGCTTATTTATTTATTTATTTATCTTTGGTACCATATGATATTCCCTAATGTTCATTTTATATGACTGCTTTTGAGAAACTTTATTTAAGTAGATATTACCTTTTAAATTGACCTTCTGCAGATCTTACTACACTCATTGTCATAAAAATGCACGCACGAAGAAAACAACGTACGATTAACGCAAAACTCAGCGAATAGCTACGGGGAGGGTAGATATGCAAATGATTAAAGTTTCGTACGATTCCGCATTCCCACGGGTCCAAGACCAGCGCTGCAATCGTAGTCTTTGGGACTTATAAGGCGCCGTGCAGGGGATTCCACATTCGGACCGAAGTGCACAGTAAGAATTAGGTGAGATCTCTGAGCGATAAACATGACGAGGAGCCGCCGTAGATGTGCGTACGGGCAACTGACGGAGTTTAAACAAAGCCGTATTGTAAGAATAAGAGCGAGGCAAGGTGGCCGGCGCGACGAATCGGCCGCCATTTGGGCAGGTTGTACAGTACGGTGCGATCGTGTTGGGAGCAATGGACACGTAAAGGCACCCGGACACGGCCGACTGACTCTGGACGACCCAGACACAGCACCAGCAGGGATCACAGTGAGATCGTGAAAACGGCAAGCTCAGATGCAACGACGTCCTGTTCCAATATCCAGGGATATGTGGCGGCTGTACAAGTGACTCCTGTGTCCGCCAGAACCATTTCCAGACGCCTGGCAGAGGCAAATTTGCCATCTCGACGGCCCTTACATTTTCCTGCCACTAACACCTGACAATCTTCGGCGTCGATTGCAGTGGTGTTAGCAGCGAGCAACGTGGAATGCTACCGACTGGAGACGAATAGTGTTCAGCGATGAATCCGGCTTCTGCATGGGAACGGACGACCACTATGTCAGAGTGTGGAGGACCGCAGGTGAGCGCTACAATCCCAACCTCACTGTACAGCGGCACACGTCCCGAACTGCAGGCGTGATGGTCTGGAAAGCCATCGCGTATGACAGCCGGACTTCCCTTGCAGTGATCTGAGGGACGTTGACAGCCCAGCGCTACGTACAGGAGATCCTGCGACCCCATGTACTACCTTTCTTGGCAGGGAGGTCCGGAGCCATTTTCCAACAAGATAACGCCCGTCCACACACTGCTCGTGTTTCCTAGGACTGTATACGTCATGCTTCGACGCTTCCGTGGCCTGCCAGATTACCTGATCTCTCGCCCATCGAGCACGTGTGGGACCAGTTGGGACGCCAACTTCCGCCATGTCCTAGTGTTCGTGATTTAAAGTGTCAATTGCAAGAAGTGTAGGCCAATCTGTCTCAGGTTAACATACGGCGTCTCTTTGAATCCATGCCAAACCGTATCACCGCATGTATCCGAACACGAGGCACTCCAACGCTGTACTAACGCTGACCGGAATGTGTACCGTATGTCCGCGGGAAATCATCCTGCTGCTGTGATATTGTCATCACTTCTGTCCTTGGTATGTACCATTTCACTACTAAAATCTCATTTCAGTCCGACGCCTCCTTCTTGGTGCGCGGTTTTTTATGACAACGAATGTATTTTCAGCTGTGTACATTAATCTATTTCTCTCAGTTTATACCGATCACGAAATGATTACCTTGGTAACGATGGAAATAGTTACTACACTTTATAGCATGCGTGATTTCAGTTTCATGAAGGCTAAATAGTTTTTGTACAAAATTCATTTTCCTCGGTTCAAAGAATTCAGATCAATTTGCTGAGTGGTAGAAATATCTATTACTGGAATCGGTGAACTATTTCGTTGTGCGTGTGGGCGTATCGCCATGGGATTGAAAGCCCTGTATTACTTTTTAACTAATCGGCTTAATGCAATATAAATTTATCAATTAGTGGAAACTAAATCTTGTAGTGTCTTTTTCGGTCTTCAAACGGAAAGTTTCAGCCTTCAAATCAATTGGGAAAATGTAGAAATTTTGTGCTCTGGGCTTCAGGAGTGGTTGTGTAATAGGATTTTTATACAAAAATAAATTCAAATAGCGTCAAAACCATGTAAAAATGCTCTGCGAAAGTACAGTACAGATCGTATTGGTTCGGTAAAAAAAGAAAAAAAGCAAGAAAGATGACACCGAATTTCCGGTTTTTTCTTTATTAGAGGTTTAACGACCACCGTGAGCAACTCAGTGGGCTATAAGCAGTCGCCCGTTCCTAATTTAGGGTCACTGGTTTCAGGAAAGGGAGAGAGCCAGTGCCGTAAGACAAACGCAACATCCATGCCTCACCGGGATTCGAACCCGGACCCCTTTCGGACGAATGATCAGAGGCCATCTCTTAGACCACTGCGCCACCGGGCTGGCGAATTTTCGGTTTTAATGAGCATGTTTGAATCCTTTCTGACACGAAAAAAATACTTCAAAGTTTTTCCCAATCAATGGGGAACCCATTACAAAAAATACAAAAAAAAAATCAACCGCATTTCTACAATTGATAAAACATCTAGAAACAGTTACTTTCCTCCACTAGCGGTTGAATGAAAATTATGTTATGAAAATTAACAAATAGTGCTCGAAAAATTTCTCTGCCGCTCCAGAGGCGCAGTGGTCTAAGCTATGGCTTATTAACATTCGTCTTAGGTGGGTCCGAGTTCGAAACCTGGTGAGACATGGATGTTTTGTTTGTCTTATGGTACTGGCCTTCTCCCTTTTCTGGAGTTATCAGCCCTAAATGTGGA
Organism: Macrothele yani; assembly: GCA_039090855.1. Classification (NCBI taxonomy): domain Eukaryota; kingdom Metazoa; phylum Arthropoda; class Arachnida; order Araneae; family Macrothelidae; genus Macrothele; species Macrothele yani. The sequence goes on from CM077012.1 coordinate 35,792,415, forward strand.
ACAGACGATTGCTTATAGTCCCGTGGTCTCAAACTCCCGGCCCGCTGGCCGCATGCGGCTCTGTTTTAACTGTTTTACGGCCCGCATGAACGATTACAAAATAAAAATAAATCACCCTTTTTTCAAGTATCATATAATATATTAAATATAATATAAACATAGAAATGCTTAGCAAAGCCATCATCTTTATAAGTAACAAGCTCATGTACGAAGAATATAACTGTATTAAGCAAAATATTCAAGTCTCCGTTTTCCTATAATGTTGGCAACGCACCTGAAGAACTTCAGCTTGAATTAATAGACCTTCAGTGTGATTCTTTCCTAAAAGAAAAATTCAACAACTGCAATCTAACAGAATTTTGCCAGTTCGTTTCAAAGGACAAATACGTAAATATTCATAACTTAGTTGCACATGTTCTGGCTATGTTCGGAACAACATACTCATGTGAACAGTTGTTTTCGAGAATGACCAAGTATTAGGTGTGCAACTTAATTCTCCGCCACAGGCACGAGACGTTGACAGCAAATTATAGCAAATTGAATACGTACCTAATTAAGAAAATAATCCTCGTCGTGTTGGATACATTTGAGCCATCGATCAGGGAGCTGTGGAATGCCACTGCGGAAAAAAGAGGGCTGTTTCGAGTTGATAAAGTTCTCAATACTTGTGTGGACCTCCTTGACAGAAGTGAAGTGCGTATCACTCAGGTGATGTTGCAGGGAGCGAAAGAGGCGATAATCCGACTGGGCGAAGTCTGGAGAATACGCCGGGTGGGACAAAATCTTTCATCCCAGGTCGGTGATCGTGTTTAAAGTTGTTTTCGCGGTGTGAGGACGCGCGTTATCCTGAAGCAACAGGCAAGACCGATCTTCTGCCCTTGCCGGTGTATGGCCTTTTCGCCTCCATTGCGACACTGACACGAATGAGTTGCGGACAATAACGCTCAGTATTGAACGTTCCACCAGGCTTGAGCAAATTATAGTGTACGACACCGCGCTGATCCCACCATATGCACAACAACAACTTCCTATCATGGATATCCGGTTTCGCGGTACTGGTGGTAGGCTGACCTGGATAAATCCACGATTTACGCCGCTTAGGATTAACGTAGAGGATCCACTTCTCATCACAGGTCAAAATCTTGCGGAGGAAATCCTTCTTCTTGAATCTGGAGAGAAAGGACACAGCAACATCTTAGCGCCAAGACTTGTTTCGCAGCTGTGAGTTGGTGGGGCACCCAACGGCCCTCCTTGTGGATCCGCCCAAGCTTGTGCAGGCGCTTTGCAATGGCTTGCCGTGTTACTCCGAGTTCCTGGGCGAGCTTTGACTTGGAGTGACAGGGATCCGCGTCTAACAGTTGTTCCAGTTCCTCATCGTCAACTTTCTGTGGTTGTCCTGGACGTTCTGCATCACGGAGATCAAAATTTCCCTGCTTAAACCGCTAGAACCACTTCTTACACGTTCTGTAGGACACAGCAGCCTCACCCAAAGCAGCACAGATCATTTGCTAGGCTTCAGCGGCACTTTTTTCAGCTGAAACACGAACAGGAGGCAGTGCCTCAAATGTTACTTCTCGAACGACATTGCTTCCACCGTCAACTTTTGTCCCTTCTGTCACTACAGCTGTGAGCGGTTACGGTTGCTTGGAAAGCTCTTGGATGGCGCTGCAATCAGCCATTATCGCACACAGCTATTTGTATTTGCCGACATTCTATGATCGCTAGCGGTTAGGGCCCGAGATTTAAGTTTCACACCTAATAGAATGTCTTGAAAGGAATAGGCTAAGTGACAATCACTTATGCTTATTTTTAAAAGTTGTGACGTACCTGCCAGCAGGACGCACACGACATAAAGGCAGATAGGAATCAGAATAATCGTCTGCGTAGCTCAGTTGGTAGAGCGACTTGTTCCGGAATAAGCGGCCTCGGGCTCGAATCCCGGCGTAGACCAAAAATGACGGAGAAATTTACTTCGTTATAATGGCGCCCGAACTATCCGGATGACCCGACCGTTCAAAATCTCGCATTGGTGTGATGTTCTTTCCACACCGCGAGATAGGAAAAATAAGAGAATCCCTTCTCCAGCGCTTCGAAAAATAAAGATGTGTGATGTTGCATTCCACACAGCAAATTGACTGGGAGTTCTCAAGTGCACGTTTTACAGTAGATGGCTGCCTGCAACGATTCATGGTCACGGCTGACCCGTGGGCCATGCCCCCGGCCCTCTTTCGGGGGGGAGATGTGACGTACCTGCCAGCAGGACGCACACGCCATAAAGGCAGATAGGAATCAGAATAATCGTCTGCGTAGCTCAGTTGGTAGAGCGACTTGTTCCGGAAAAAGCGTCCTCGGGTTCGAATCCCGGCGTAGACCAAAAATGACGGAAAAATTTACTTCGTTATAAAGTATCATGTTCAAAGGACATTATCCCAGATATCGATAAGTTAGCAACAGAAAAGCGAACCCAAGTTTATGGTCAGAATATGTAATATTTTCTGTACCGTGTTCAATTGGTAAATTGTGATTGTTTTAAGATTTAAGTGAAAATGATTGTTACACAAAAATGAGTGTTTTCAGTGATTGATGAAACATTTGTTTTTACTATTTATCAATAATTTGAAATAATATTCCTCTCAAGTGCCAAGTCATTGGTGTAGTTTTGTAAGGTTGATATCTATTCATAAGAAATTTATTAATATTCATGCGCCCTAATAAGTTTCTTCAAAACTGGAAAGTAACCCCTCCAAGGATCTGAGTTTCAGACCACTGTTATAACCAATTTATGGTCGTAAAGCCCTCAATCAAAAAAATTATCTTTGCTGAAGCAACATTTCAGAGACAAAGCGAGTTTTATATCAAACAGTTAGAAGAACAGATTGAGGTAAACGTGATCTAACCTTACGCCAGATAACAGAAGGATTTTCAGTGATGGAAAAGTAGAAAATATGTGGTAGATATTCTTCCCAGCAAAAGCTATATTTAAAGAAAATTCAAATACGTCTCTTAGAAGCAACGATAGTGAGACAAAAAATTGTAGTGCACAGTTTACCTGCTGCCCCTAGTGGGCAAACTGTGCACTATTTAAAAAATATATTTCTTCACTGCAAAAAACGGCATGCAGTAAAAAAAGAAATTTTTCAAAAGGATTATTAGAAACGGAGACATAGCATTAAACAGAAATTTACACTAACGCCACCTAGCCCGAGAATTGTGACCTATGAAACTCCAGGAGTAGCCGCCCCGGTGGCGCAGTGGTCTAAGCGATGGCCTCTGATCATTCGTCCGAAAGGGATCCGGGTTCGAATCCCGGTGAAGCATGGATGTTGTGTTTGTCTTACGGCACTGGCTTTCTCTCCCTTCCCTGGAACCAGTAACCCTAAATTAGGATCGGGAGACTGTTTATAGCCCATTGAGTTGCTCACGGTGGTCTTTAAACCATCAGTTAAAAAAAAGAAAAACTCCAGGCGTATGATCAAAGTGTTGCACAAGCTAAATAGTTTACGGCGTCCGAAGAATTTTTTTAATCGAACTTTTAATAGCAGAGATATTAACAAAAATCCTGCGGTATAAGACATTTGCGCCCCCTGGCGGAAAAAAAGTTTATCCTATTTTTGGCAGTAAATGTACGCAAAATGGATTTTTTCACTCGGGTATTTAGACGCGCAGATATTGCTGCTAATATGCTGCATACGAAAATGTGGACTTGTGCACTCTCACTAGCACACATGGGCGTTAAGAAAATTTCGAAATTACGCTGCCGACCATTAAAAGTGCAACCCTGCAAAAGACAAGAGATATCAAAGCCATGTTTATTGTACAGAAAGCAGATGATACAAGGGTGAATCCTTAACAATTACAACACGGTGAGACGAGGGAAATGAGAATGAGACGAGATGACTGTGAGAATGGATGATTAAAATATGCTAAAAAGCCAAGTTAGCCTAAGCCTAGACCCAGTACCTTAAAGTTAATTATTTATATTCTTTGTGACACGGAGAAATCAAAAGTATCGTTTGGATATGATCCCCTAACGTTTCAGTAGTCTCTCTTATCCGAATTGGCACCATACTTCCACAGATCCTATAATAAAAATCCAAAGTTTTCGATAAACTGATTTTTCGATGAAAGAACTTTTAGGTAAAGAGACCTTTCGGTAAAATGAACCTTTCGATCAAATTACCCTTTGGTGAAATGTAATTTTGGATCAAGTGATCCTTCGGTGAAATGAACGTTTTTATCAAGTGGCATTTCGGTGAAACAATCTTTTCGGTGAAGTGAGTTTCTGTTAAATGGCCCTTCGGTTAAGTAATCGTCGGGCAAATGAACGAGACCCGTGTCTTCTTGATAATCTGAAATTCAAATTTTAACGTATAATCACATGAATTGTATCAATGGAGACGAATAACCGAGTTAGAGAAGCGTTAGAAACAACAGTAAAATTTCGGAAACTAACGCACATATACATTTAATAGTGAAAAACGTATAATCTAGAAACGTATAACCGACGTTCCACTATAACAATTATTTTAAAGTCCAGACTGATGCCATTTTTCAGGTGAAGCAGGTAATAAAACAAAAACGCTACAGAACCACATTGAAGTAACTACATTAGACTTATTTCACTGCATTTTTTCTTTACATCACCTATTGTAGCCTCAGTCTGGTACGATTTCATCTTAACAGCAATATATGGGAAACATAAAGAATCAGAAAGGTTTTAAACATTTGTGACGTATACTTTAACTTAACTTTCATTTTTAGTTTCTTTCTCTATGTAAACTTGAGTTCGTTCTCCTTACCATTTTTCATACTTAACGTGGTATCTTCTCTCTCGGAAGATTACGGTTGGCAACACCCTGAGGTCAGAACGAATGACGTGTGGATGACTGAGATAAGAACGGAACGATATACAGTATATAATGTTTATGAGAAGCAGGTGGGTTGGGATTGATGGTGGAAATTAATGCTAATTGTGGATACGATGTTGTTTTATTGCCGTTTGAGGTATTTGAAGGTTGCATGTTCTACTTTAGTGTCATTGTTGTGCTTCTTAGTCAAATGTTATTGTTGATGTTAACTCACGTTCGTCATCTTGTTAAAGTGCTAAAGAATATTTAGCTGAATAAAGACTAACCCTAAGTAACCTTTTCTGAAGTTATTTGAGTGACTCCTGATTGTCGCCCCGGTGGCGCAGTTGTCTAAGCGATGGTTTCTGATCATTCGTCCGAATGGGATGCGGGTTCGAATCCCGGTAAGGCGTGGATGTTGTGTTTGTCTTACGGCACTGGCTCTCTCCCCTCCCTGGAATCAGTGGCCCTAAATTAGGGACGGGCGACTGTTTATAGCCCATTGAGTTGCTCACGGTGGTCGTTAAACCTCCAATAAAGAAATTGCACGTTCTTAACCGTTTAACAGGCTGGAACGTAATTAACTCGGGTTAGAAAATGGTTTGAAATCCACTCGAAGGAATATATGTATATATATATTTGCCGTCTAACAAGTGGGCAGAACTCGGCAAGAACGAAAGAACCTGCACACCAGAAGGCGTTGCTTTCCCCTTAGTTTGTCATTCAAAGTGGTAATTTACGGGGAGTGATTTTTCTTAACCCTTCGTATCAAACTACCTTTCTTTCCGAAAACACTGCAAAAATGGGAAGAACCTAAGAAAGGATAGAAAAGATATTTCAAATATCTTACTGGACATTATGCCACTGGGTAGACCCAGTGGCACGATGTTCGTGTCAGGGGGACATCGTGCTGTGCCAGGGGGCCTTACCAATCATTCCTTGGGTCAGTGAGCAGAGAATAAAATATCATAGGGGAATCAGGCTATAAGACTAAGGACCATAAGGGAGCACTTACTAACCGCTACAGATATATGATCGATTCTGCTGAGATGAGAGAGGGAAAGGAATAGTTTTGCTGTAGCTTTCGTGAAACCCGAACAGTTCTGCTTGAAGAGGGCAGAAAATTTTGGGCACCATTTGGTTGAGATAGAACGGTCGCTTAAAGGGTTAAGCAATTTAGGGAACAAACGTTACACAACCCGAGCTGATCTTATGATCGGCCTAATTGTCCTCTTATTTTGTCTTTAATAATCCATATGGACTATTCCATGCGAATCCACCATAAGCGAAAAAAAAGGGTTCGTCGAGTCGTTTTCCGATATTTCCTCTAATTAAACTGTACAAATGTGCGTATAAATTAGAGAGGGCTTTAAAATAAAGAAAAATTATTTTGATATATAACATATTCGATGGCTATGACAGTATGAAATGCAACCATACTTTTTGTTTTTGTATAAAAGGATTTCTTTCATAAATTTTCATCAAGATGGTATTTCTTGTAACAGGTTTTCTTATTTGTTCTCCAGAAGATGTAACCTAACCTTGAGCGCTCTCGACATTACCGGATGTCGAACAGTTTCCAGTTTAAGTTCACAGAGATTTGAAGTACCTCTTTCCTCTGGGCAAAATTGAAAGATCCGACCGTAGCCGCAGATTCAACGCTTGGCTTGTCACCCGCTTGGCCGAAATGACTTTTTGGTCGCGGGAACACTCAAGCGTTACCTTGCCTTGATATTTGAAGATGCAAACGTACTCCCCACCTCCACGCGCATGTTTTCTCTTACACAGCTCGAGTTTTCCAGGTGGATTTGGAGTCACATGTCCTGAGCAGCGCAATCTTTTTTCAATCGTATCTTTCTCTGCTGCTTCTTCACATCATTTCGGAGGCGATTCGCTCAATGGAAGAAGAAGACCGTAGGAAACCATTCAGAGGGTTCGGAACTTCAAGTTTTTGGTTTCATTGCACGGTCCGATGAGTGCGATTAACTAGAAATGCCTTTGTGTTTTCTGCCAGAAGTAGGGCTGTGAGGTTACGTTAGGTCAAAACGAAAACCTAGTTACGGAGGAAAGAAGTGCTTTCATTTTTCCAGTCACGACTTCACTTTTATTTTTAGAACCCTATGAAACAGTATCTTTTACGCAATACGCGACGAAGCGTTGAAGGTGACGATTTCTGAAACAGAGCACAATAAGTCATTTGAAAAAAAAAATTCATAAATGTTCTCATTGATGTTACGTGGAGCATATTCTCGAACATTTTGACTGCCACGGAGAAACCTCCGATTCGATCCCAGGCAGGTACGAACGCTTGAACCCCTAAATATCTGCCTTACGTCGGATAGGCACGTTAAGCCGTCGGACCCCGGATATAGGCCACCCTGGAATAAATAAGAGCATCATCCTCTCCCCTTTCTAAGCCACCCCGGTGGCGCAGTGGTCTAAGCGATTGCCTCTGATCATTCGTCCGAAAGGGGTCCGGGTTCGAATCCCGGTGAGGTATAGAAGTTGTGTTTGTCTTACGGCACTGGCTCTCTTCCTTCCCTGGAACCAGTGACCCTATAATAGGGACAGGCGACTGCTTATAGCCCATTGAGTTGCTCACTGTGGTCGTTAAACCTCCAATCGAACCACCAATCCCCTTTCTAACTCGCTTCCGTTTCCCTTTCCTATCAGGCACTCTACCCCTATCTCCAGATCTGGGGGTCAGACACTCCCTACCTAAAATCCTCTACATCTGATCAGATCAGATATTCTCGAACATTTTCTTTTTTTGATTGGAGGTTTAACGACCACCGTGAGCAACTCAATGGGCTATAAGCAGTCGCCCGTCCCTAATTTAGGGCCACTGGTTCCAGGGAAGGGAGAGAGCCAGTGCCGTAAGACAAACACAACATCCATGTCTTACCGGGATTCCAACCTGGGCACCTTTCGGACGAATGATCAGAGGCCATCGGTGCAGCGAACATTTTACAAAAGAGCCGTACGCAAAATAGGTGTACATACAGCAATTTAGCACAAATGGTTACTGAGCAGTTGAAATTTCAGTTTGCCGTTCAGTTGAAATTCCTATGGATCTTAATTACAAAAGGCACTTATTAGTGAACTTATTTTGAAAACGGTGTTTATTATATACATTCAATGGACAAAACATTAGAGATACCTTACTAATAGCGTATTGTTTGACATCTAGCGCTAACAACAGCTTCTATACGCCGAGGCGTCGACTCCGCGAGATGCCGGGGGGTTGTTGGAGGTGATTTTAGCCATACGTGTTGCAGAATTGTCCACAACTCTGCCCGAGACGTCGGTACAGGATCCGTGGATCTGATATTACGTTCCATGGTATCCCAAAGAGCTTCCACAGGGTTTAAACCCGGGCACCTATGGAGGGAAACTGGATGGTTCCAAACTCAGATGAATTTTCGTCGAGCCATTCCTGGGGGTGTGGCGCATTGTCTTGCTGGAACAGACGATCGGCAGCAGGAAGTCCGCAGGCCATGAAAGCGTGTAGGGTATCAGCCTGCACAGGTCGGTAGCGCGTAGTGGTTAAGAACATGACACACTAGGAACAGTAAGGAACGTAATGATACACTAAGCGACCTAATTTTTCCCATGCGCATGCTCCCCAAACCCTCACAGAGCCACCACCGCTTTAAAGAGAGCCGACCTAACAGGACGGAGCTATGACTTCATGCCGCCGACGCCAGAGCCGCACCATCCCGTCAGCTTGGCACAGCTGAAAACAGGATTCATCCGATTACACGACGCAGCGCTATTCTCGTCATCAGGCGAGGAGGGACTCAACAGGAAAACAACAGGAGCAAACGAATTGTGAGTCTGCTTCCGTAGCACAGGGTAAGCATCGTGCGTCATACAGTTTGTCACAGAAGCAGATTAGGCCTCCGACCTTTAACTTGGATGTGATGTGTGAGAAACCGTTGCCAAGTGGTCGGTCTGTACGATCCTGAATAGCCTATGTTTACCCCGATCATCAATGGCATGGGATCAGCCATCTCTTACGCTCTGGGCGTCGATGCTGAATAAACAAGCATAATGCAAATGTCGTTCCTTCTAGAATATGCATATAGTTGACGGTTATTGAATAATTATTTTATCTTGTATATACACGGAGACCTTGTTCGAACACATTATGAATTTAATATCTCTAGCGGCTTAAGCCTAACGAATTTAAGTTGGTTCCACCTAACATCTCTGCCTTATATTTCCAATGGTAAAACTTTTTCACATACATTATATTGACAAACGTCACCGGACACCTAGAAGAGAAACACAACATACCGTATTTCCCCGAAAGTAAGACCTAACCGGAAAATAAGCCCTAGCATGTTTTTTCCGGATGGTCGTAATATAAGCTCTACCCCGAAAATAAGCCCCAGTTACGATACGTAGTACCGTAGTCAGCCAGCCTATCACTGTTAAAAAAACTGTACATGATATTTGTACATGAATAAATGTAGGTTTTTGTACATGAATAAATAAAGATGAATAAAAAAAGTTGGTAGTACATGAAAAAATAAGACATCCCCTGAAAATAAGCCCTAATGCGTCTTTTGGAGCAAACATTAATATAAGACCCGGTCTTATTTTCGGGGAAACACGGTAGCATTTACTGACATATATTAGTATGGTGTCGGTCAACCATTGGCCTTAATGCATGCAATGACCCTTCGAGACATGCTTTCCACAAGGTTTTCGAACACAGCAATAGGTATGCGCTTTAATTCAGTATATCATGCTGCCGCTAACAGGGGCTTAGTATTAAGCCTTCGTTCCAAACTTCTTATGCGGCATTCTAATTTATCCCATAAGTGTTCTATGGGATTAAGATCCGGGCTGTGTGCTGGACAGTCCACACACAATACGGAAATATCGTCAAACCATGCCATAACAGTCCTTGCTTTATGGTTCGGTGCATTAAACTTCTGGTACCAACAAGGTTCGGTTCCATAGCTTTGCAGCAGAGTTGGTAGGGCATAATTGTTCCAGAATATCGAGGTACACGTGCTGGTTAACAGGTTTGTCCACGATAATCGATGGGCCGGGACCATATCACAAAAAAACATCCTCACACGAGTATACTGCCAGCTCCAAATTTGACCGTAGGAGCAGTACACTGTAGTAAATAGCGTTCCTCCGGCTGCCACCATACCCACACACGGCCATTCAACTGATTGATCATGTATCTGGATTCACCAGTCCATAGAACCCGTTTCCATTGAACTACGGTCCACGATAAATGTTCTTTACACTATGCTAAACGACGAGTAGCATTCTGAGTGGAGATGAAAGGCTTATGAACTGCCGCACGACCAAGGTAACCCATGGAATGAAGTTCTCTGGGAATGGTATGTGTACATACCGATATTCCAAGCATTTTTACTCACCTGTACACTCAGGTCTTGTGCAGTACTCCTTCGATTAGCTGTAACGACTCTCCCGAGGCTTCGACGTCCTCTGTCACTAATTTTCTTTGGTCTGCAGGTACGTTTTGGAGCTTCAGGCACGCCATCTGTCTTCCACTTATTCAGCACAACCGAAACAGTTGACTTGGGTATGTTTAAACGCCTCTCCGTTTCTCTTATGGGCAACCCACTAATATAGCACTCAACAATCTTTCCTTTCTCAAAGTCAGTTCTCTCCCGCCCCGACATTTTCACTCAAACTCACAGTGCGATATGATCGCGGTTAACTGCAGGCTTGTTTTTATATCCTTTGTAGCTCTACCGTGCATCTTAACAACGCAGCGTTCATTTGCTTTTGAAGGGGTGTCCGGTGTCTTTTGTCAATATAGTGTATTTTCTTCGCAATTAATATATGCCCAAGGATAAAAATTTGCACATCGATAAAACTGACTTTAAGTTTTAGCATGGGATACTTAATTCTTGCTAAAACGTAACCATAATTATATTAAAAATCAATTATTTTTCTTTGAGTAATGCTCAGACCTGTCAGTAGATGGCACGACCTGTACATTGATGACGTCAGTAGACAAACAAATGTTGGATTGCTGAATTACATTTATGTTTTTGGGAAGTATTAAGTATCCCACGCTATAATTTAAAGTTAGTTTCAACGATGTGCAAATTTTCAACCTTCGGAATACATTAATTGCGAAGAAGATATGTAAAGAAATTTTGGAACATAAGGCAGAGGTTTTAGGTGGAACCACCTTAACGCTTCCAATGATTACTATTATAGTTCATTTTTGCTTCGAAATTTGTTCGACTGTAGCATCTAATTTTGTCAGATTTTTCAGCAAATATTTTGACTTACATTCGGCAAATTTTAGCCTCAAATGCTTTGAAAGAATACAAATAAATATTTCGAAACATGATGACATGTTAACAGCATAGTTTCCACCAGCAAACAATCATCTGCAAAATTTTCTTCAGAGAGTCTTACGTTGCTTGATCAACCTTGGAAATTGTACTTCAGCAAACTGACAGTAACATTTTGGCAAGTTGGAAATTTGATGTATTGATATAGCACAATATTTCTCTTAATCAACGAGTTTTAGTGAAAGACGTCAAATACAGTTTTGTAGCTAATATTATTTTTGCCTTTTTTATGCATAATTAAGAGACGTTTTACAGTATACCGTGGTATAAAACAGATCAGGTCAGATCAGATCATATATAGAGGATTTTAGGAAGGGAGTGTCTGACCCCAGGTCTTAAACAACCCTTTAGAAATAGGAAGCTAGGAGATTTGGGCTAGATTGCCCGATAGGAAAGTGACACGGAAGCGAAGTAGAAAGGAGGAGGAAGACGCCCTTATTTATTACCGGGGGACCAGTACCCGGGGTCCGACGGCTTAACGTGCCCATCGGACGCACGGCGGATATTTAGTGGTTCGACCGTTCGTACCTACTGGGATCGAACCCGAGGTCTTCTCCGTGGCAGGCACGAACGTTGACCACTAGACCACCGGCGGCCCCGTGGTATAAAACATACGATACACCTGGATTTATAGCCCGTGACGTACTACAGTGGTAAAGCACGTGTCAAGACGACAAATCTGCAGCGAGACATTCCCTCGGTGTAGTTTAGTCAGTTAGAACAACTGGATCTGTAGCTAGGAGGCGCGAGTTCGATCCCTATCACCGTCAAGTTTGTGTTTTCCTAAGTCCTCTCAAAATGCGCCCGTTTCTGTAAATACAACTGTAGGAAAATCTCCTTTGCGGACACTCCCGAATTACGGATACCTCCATAATCCCCAGTCCCGAGGTACACAGTCGTATCAGAATAATATGACTACCCCCGGAATCACAGTGTACCCGCCCACGCGCCTCACAGAGTGCACATGACAAGGTCGACCACACAGAGATAAGCGACTGGCCAGAACAGATGAGCAATAGCGCGTCTAGTGAGCACAATAGGTCGAGGTAGTGATTCGACGGACGTTCAAAAAGGAATGATCATCGGCTATCGCCCCCCGTTCGGAAGCATCTCAGAAACAGGACACCTCGTCGTCCGTTCGTGAGGAGCCGTAGTAAGAGTGTACCAAGAATGGACCGCTGGCTCACTCGATACCTCCCGACGTCATAACTGTGGAGCCCCAACGGCCATCGACCCCAGAGGAGAACGTCGTCTCCGTCGACTGGTAAAGGGCAATCGACGCTCACCAGTGCAGCAATTAACAACGCAAATGAAAGCTGAGGCACCCAGATACGTGTCCCCGATAACAGTAGAGCATGGGTCTGTTACGCATGGGTCTCCGGAGTCGACGCTGCGTCAAGGCGCCCATGTTAACCCAGGTTCATTGGCAACGACGCCTGCAGTTCGCATGGGACTACTGTCATTGGACAGTAGAAGAGTGGGAAAAGGTTGTCTTCTCCGACGAATCGAGGTTTCCACTCCACAGAAGTGATCAGCGGTGGCGGATACACACGAGAACCAACACAAGGACACGCTTTTAGGTCACGTACAGGCAGACGATAGCAGTAGGCATGACTGGGGAATGTTTTCCTGGTATGACCTGGGACCCCTAGTCCCTGAACACCAATGGCTACCTGTCTATCCTCGCTGTCCATATGCATCGCTTAATGTTGGACGTTTACCATGGTGGTGTCTACCAACAAGACAATGCGCCATGCCACTTCACTTAGGGTGTGGGTGACTGGTTTCAGGAACACGACAGCGATATCTCCGTTGTCCTTGGCCGGCGAAATCACCCAACCTCAATCCCATAGAGCACTAGTGGGACCATTTGTACCGATAGGTTCGACGTGCCGACCCACAACTACGTCATCTCCGGGACTGAACAGTTACAAAGTATTGTAAACAAAGAGGGATACGGAGGGTATTAGCTCAATTGCAGAATTTGAAAATTCATTTTGGGATAACATGCTATGAATTGCTAAAATGAAAAAAAATAAACGCTTTTATCAGGTTTTTTTTTTGCAAACGAATCCTGCTTACTGATTTAATTAAATAACGAGCTGTACACATGCGCGTTTTAAAATCTATAGTGTAACATATTTTATTGTCACGTACGTATGTTTAAACATGCATCGAAATACGTGCTCTGTTCGTCCGGTATTTTAAAATTAAAGCTCTGCACATGTACTGTATGTACAGAGGTGCCAACGTTTACGGATTTTCCGTAGTTTGTACAGATTTTCACTCCATCTTACGGTTTTACGGAAAAGCCCAAGCACGCAATTTTCTATTTTTTACCGTTTCTTGGTCGAAAAAACGTACGTTACAGTAGTAGTCCCTATATGCCTTCGATGTTCTGACTTACCCCGCCAACGGAGGCGGAGCTTCTGCTCGTACTCTGTTTGCCACGTGATTCCCCGTACAGCCATTTGAGAGTGCCGTGCTCTGCTGCAGTCCTAATGAGTACGTGTGCCTCGGACAACCTTCTAGGGCCTCATTGCGTAAATGCTGCGCCGTCTCACCGCTCTCATCCGGGCCAAGGGTGGTTATTCCCATTATTAAGTAGGTCATCATATTTTTCTGATATGACCGTGTATATACGGTCCTATATAATTACCTCCAAATGGCGGGCCCTCCGAATAACCGAGGGTGATCTTGGTCATAACACAGGTAATAACAGAAACGCTAAAGGGAAAAAATCTGCTGATTTTGTTTCAAAAATTCTGGTCCGCTTCTTTGGACGTTAGCATTGCACTTTTTGTCCTCCAGATCCCCATAACTAAAACTGCTGATGTGTGGTTTTTATACGGCCGCAATCTTTTCATAGAAATGGGCAAAACAACTTCTTTCAAACAAAACTGGGTATTCGTTGTCAAACCAGAAAAAAGGGATTCAGACGCCATTTTTGAATAAATCACGTGTCTAAACAGAGAAGGAAATACAGATTTAATTACGGTTCATGAAGACCTATGTATCGAAGATGCAACGAACAATGTAAGCGAGTTCGTTGCTTTGAAATCAGCTCGAGAATATGACTTGATTGAGAAATCATCTGATGCACTTGTAGAAGAGGCATGTGGTTATAATGAATTCAGCTTCTTCTAATAAGCTTCTTCTAATGCTTGTTGTTTGTTAATTATATCATGCATAAACTTTCCTGCTAGTAGTGTTGTAATAATAATAATGAACAAGCTTTTAACTGCTAGTAATGTTGTAGTAGTAATTAAGATGAATAAAGTCTTATGCTGGTTGTTAATAATAATCAACTAATGAAATAAACCTAACAGCCAGACAGAGGTCTGACAAAACTATGAACTGAGAAAGACGTACTTACTAAGACAATCTTTTATTAGGTAAACTTCTGTTATTTATCCACACTCACTTCATCGGTCACACAACTACTCGATATCTGGCTCTCACATAAACGAAGATCTCTTTACACACGAAACAAAGCTCTCACCATACAACAACAGCTCTCTCTGGTATCGTTGAACGCGCCTATTTATACTGGCTACCACCACGTCATGACTTACACTCATTGCCAGATCTCATTCAGTGGGTGAAATAACATCTCGTTCAGTAAGAAGATAATTTACATAGGAAAATAAAATAACCAGAGATAGTAAAAATCAAAAGGAAAGTGAATCTAGAGTATACGTTACATCATCTCCCCCTTAATTTTTTTTTTTCGAAAAACCTATCAATTTTGGAGTGTAAGTCTTACACTTCGTTGATTGACGTTTATCGAATTCTTTTTTGTTGTTGTTTTGGTGGCAGCAGTATGTACAATATCAAACTTGGCATGACAAAATCAAGAAATCTGTATTCGTCTGTGAAACACTTTGTATACTTGAACAAAACAAACCTGCATCGGCATACCTTCCTTTTATTCTGCCTAGCAGGAATCACTTTTTTAATTTCAAATTACGTTCTCATATTATCGTTGAATACAAACCAACTGTATCAGCAGCGAAGATTGCCTGGAGCTGCCTAACAGTAACAATTTTTATTATTTTACCCCTAAGCACATAGATATATATAAAAAATTTGGATTAGTAGATGGACATAGAAGAAATATAAAAAAAAAACACATATGTACACAAAAAAAATGCATAGGCCCACACGAAAAAAAGAAATTCTGACACGCCAACTGGTCGTGCAGGAAAAAAACAAACGGAGAAAAGAACCTGTCCACGAGAACTTACTTATCTCGAGGACGCATAAAAAACTCTAGTACGATAACGTTTTCCAGGCCTAATCGGACTGGTAAATTCAGGTGGCGTAGATCTCTGTAAGGACGTGACTGGATCATCTGTAGTCTGTCGGTCAAGAAATCCCGGCGGCTGACAGGAACGGTCAGGAACGGCTGACGTCCGTCGGTCCGGAACGGCTGAAGTCTGTCGGTCCGGAAATCCCTGCGGCTGACAGGAACAGTCAGGAACGGCTGAAGTCTGTCGGTCCGGAAATCCCTGCAGGTGACAGGAATGGTCAGGAGCGGCTGAAGTCCGTCGGTCCGGAAATCCCTGCGGCTGACAGGAACTATCAGGAACGGCTGAAGTCCGTCGATCAGGAACGGCCGAAATCTGTCGGTCAGGAAATCCCTGCGGCTGACAGGAACGGGCTCCCCCAGGCTTTTGATATGTAGTCCCTTTGTGCTGAGGCCCGTGGTGTCCTTCCAGCATTCTTTTGGACGGACGTGGCTCCGACCACATCGTTTGTTTTCGCTTTTTCCCTCGTGGCATGAGAGTAGAAGCAGGCATCGGCCCTGTTTGCCCTGAGCGTAGGTTCCAGGGGCGAAACCCGGACGGATGCAAGGATCTCTGCCTTCGTCGCTGTTGCGGCGAAGCCGATTGGGGAGACAAGTTACGTTTTCGACCAGCTTTTGGTGGTGCTGGACGTTTTGTAATGTGTGTTTGACGTTTAGGAATCGTCAAACTATTGTCCATAACTGATAAATCAGAAATATCTGAAGACTCTGAGTCGCTGCTGTAATTTAGTGGTCGTGCAGGGCGATGTTTATTTCTGCCTATAGGAATACTCTCTGACGAGGTATTCAAGGAAGTAGGAGCTTGTGTTGGTGCAGAGTTATCAGGAAATGGTGCAGCAATAGTCTTGGCAATGGTTGGAGGGAAAGGAACGATACTAGTATTTGAAGAACTTGATTCGAGCCTTCGTCTGATGGGAGAATCAGGTTGCGTGTTTGGAAGCCCGTCTTGAGGAGGGGAGGGTGAAGAAAAAATCACTGGAGATTCTTCAAAAATGTTTGTTGGTTCGTCCAAAATTTCTGGAGGTGGATCGTGAGATATAGACTCTTGAGTCTGTGGAACAGAAGGTTGAGTAGGGTTGATTATAAATTCGATATTTCGTTCATGATACTTGCGACACTGAGCAACGTGTACGTATTGAAATTGATTGTCAGGTTTTTCAAGAGCAATGTTATTTTCAAACACATTTGCCACCCGATATGGACCTTCGTAGCTGGGTGCAAATTTCGTCACTAAAGTATGAGAAACAGAAGACTGGAAGTGCGTTTCCACGAGAGTGAGATCTCCAACGACAAGATCTGGTTCCCTACGCCTAGTATTATAATATCTTGCTTGAGCCGCTTGTGCTCCTAGCATTGCAACACGAGCTTTTTCAGCCATGATTCGTACTCATTGCGGAGTTGGTCGCTGGTTTAGTTCGTCGATAATCCCCATTAAATTTTCAAAAGGGGTCCTAATTTTGCGACCCAGAAAAAGTTCTGCAGGAGTACTTTTAGTAGATTCGTGAACAGACGAGCGGAGGGCGAACGAAAAAAGCTCAAGATGTTCATCCCATCGCTCGTGATGATCCATGACAAATGTAGCAATCATTTTAACAAGCGTGCGGTTTACTCATTCCGCAGGATTACTCTGGGGATGATATGGGGAAATGAATTTATGCTTAATGTGTAGTCTCGCACACATTCTTTCAAAAATGTCAGAAATAAATTGGGGACCATTATCCGAAACTACTTTATTAGGTGCACCATATCTAGAGAATACTTCATTAATTAATACATTACAAATAACTTCTGCCGTAGCGGCTTTAATGGGAAAAACTTCAACCCATTTAGAAAAATTATCAGTTAATACTAGAACGTAGCGAGCTTTGTTTTTAACAGATAAAGGATAAGGTCCCAATAAATCTATTGAAATAATATCAAAAACATGAGAACTTGAACTAGATTTCAAGTGACCGGCCGGTCTTACATTACGGTAATTATTAATCTGACACAAGTGACATGATTGAACGTATGCGAGCACACTTTGGTACATGCCAGGCCAATAGGCAACATCCCGCAATTTACAACGGGTCTTGCGAATACCTAAATGGCCTGCAAGAGGTTTGTCATGAAATTCGTTTAAAAGGGCCATTCTAAGGGTTCACGGAATACATGGGTGAAACTCTGCCCTAGTAGTCCTAGATTTCGTATAGTAAAGAAGACCCTCTATGACTTCAAAATGCTGTGACCTCCCAGCCAGAGAAGGATCACTTTGTAGGGGCGAACCCGCAAGCAAAAAATTATAGATATCCCCAAAATCTGGATCATTTATTAATTCTGCCATTATCTGCTCTCTGGATGTTATATCAGCTATTAGAAGTAAAGGCTGACATCCAGGAGTAGTTTCTGTGGGGACCCCACTAACCGGGACGCGAGACAATGCGTCCGGTAATTGATTCTTATGACCTGGCTGATACGAAATTTTGATATTGCTCTCTTGTAACTTCAGAGCCCACTTCATAAGTCTTTGAGATAGGTGCTTAGCAGAATTCAAATACTGAAGGGCAGAATGATCCGTAATTATTTTAACTGTCAATTCGTTAAGATAACATTGAAATTTGTCAAGAGCATACACTACAGCAAGACATTCACTTTCCGTAGCTGAATAATTGCGTTCATCTTTGGCTAAAGTACGAGACGCAAAAGCTATTGGATGCCCAGCTTGTGACAAAACGCAACCAAGACCAACTCCGGATGCGTCAGTATAAATATCAAATTCCTTAGTATGATCCGGGAAAGCCAACACAGGAGGCTGAGTCAACGCAGACTTCAGTGCTTCAAATGCAGCGTTAGCCTCAGGTGTCCAAACAAACTTCTTGTATTTACGTTTCAAAGAATACAATGGCTCACAGATTGTAGCATGAGCGGGGACGAACTGCTGATACCATCCGGTCATTCCCAGAAAGCGTGATAGTTCTTTTGCTGTTTTAGGCCGAGGAAAGTCAACAATAGGCCTAATTTTTTCATTATCCGTAAATAAGCCGTGGGGAGTGATTTTCAACCCCAGATATACAATCTCGTCCCTCGCTATCTGGCATTTACTAGGTTTTAACGTCAAGCCAGCATTGCATATGAGTTGGAACACCTGTTTGAGCAGAGAAAGGTGCTCGTCAAAAGTGTCGGATGTAATAATAATGTCATCCAAATATACATGTACATGGGGACCCAGAACAGGTCTGAGAACCGTATCCATAAGCTTTTGGAAAGTAGCAGGTGCAGAAGCTAGTCCAAATGGCATACGCAGGTATTCATAAGCCCCAAAAGGAGTCACAAAGCCTGTTTTATTGACGGACTCTGGATGTACTGCCACCTGCCAATATCCACTCGCCAAATCCAAGGTTGACATCCATTTAGTTGACGACAGGTCATGCAAAATATGCGACATGACAGGTAGTGGATAATTGATCGTTTTTGTGACTTGGTTGAGCTTGCGGAAATCTGTCACGAAACGAAATTCATTGGGTTGTTTCTTTGGAACCAAAAAGGCAGGAGCAGCCCAGGCGCTTGTTGATTCCCTTATTATGCCCTGTTTAATCATTTCAGAAATTTGACGTTGCATTTCCTGTTTCTTATGGGGAGCACAAGGGTAAGGTTTCGTCGCTATCGGTTTCGAACCCTCAGTGTCAATGACATGATAAACCACCTGTGTGAAACCAGGTTGATCAGAAAATAAACCAGGGCTTTCCTGCAAAAGTAGAGAAAGCGGTTTCGTTGCCTCTCATTCAATTGGTTACTCAATAACAAACTCGTTATATCTATAGGATCCGTAGGAATCACTTCGACAGGCTCCGGAAAGGAAATAACATGTTGTACGAAATTCAGAGTAACTTGAAACGTATTAATAAAGTCCATTCCCATTAGACATTTAACAGGTAGTTCGTCTATAAGCAGGAAAGAATGCGTAAAACGAGCCTTTCCCAGCCCTAGAGATAATGTGACAGTTCCTGTGATACTGAATATTTCGTTATTTGCACCTCGCAAATACTGCGTCGCAGGCTGAACGTGTATTGCAGGAAAATTGTCAGTGCAAAACTTCGTATTTAGGGCTGATATTTCAGAACCAGTGTCGAACTTTGTCTCGACAATAATATCTTCAATTGTCAAGAATACATCAGGCAACTGAGGAGTTTGGACAGTCACTAATACTGTTTTAGGGTCAGAATGCTTGGTATCTGGAAGCAGGACCGACCCTTGGTCTACTTCCTTTGGAAGTTTAAAGGATTCCTGGTTGGATTATCATGCGGTCTGAAACCTCGACCTTGCCGGGTATCGGAAAAATTTTCACGATGAGGAAAACTGCGTGAAAACTGCTGCGGGAACTCCGCATATCTGTTGACATTTTCATTTCTATTACTTCTTCCCTCAGCACGGGCAGAAAAATCATCATTGCCCTGAGCATGAAAACGTTCCGAATTCTGCGGATTGGAACGGGGTCGAGCATACTGTGCATTTGTACGGTATCCAGAAGATTGATTAGAAACAAGCGGTTGGTGTACCACTCTTCTATGCGGTGGAACGCATGAAGCTTGGGCGTGCACTTGTGTACGCTCACGCTGAAAGTCATTAGGCCTATTATGCCGCTGAGGATATTCGTAATAAGCCTCGCGGGGTGCCCGAGCATGGTGAGTTGAACCATGTTTGCCGTGTCGCTCTTCATACGTTCGTATGAGGCGAAGGCATTCATGAATTGTAGGAGGGTGTCGAACCTCAAGAAAATCCTGTAGAAATGGATCGAGCTGATGCAATAGGGTGTCCATCATGTCGACATGACTGGCATGTGGATCCCATAAGTTATACAAGCGTGTTGTTTCCAACGCAAATGCAACAGGGCTATCGTTGGGTCCTTGCTGACGAGAAAAAGTTGTTGTGCAAGGCTAGCTCGACTGAGGCCGAAAGGAAAGACTTCCAAAAATTCTGCACGGAAATTCTCATAATGAGAATCCGGGTTCGACACTCTCCACTGCCGATACCAGGTCTTAGCGGTATCTTTCAAGCAAGTGCCTGCTATTTGCACTTTGCAATCTTGAGGAATGTTGTATAGATCAAAATGATCTTCCAAATCCTCGAGGAATTTTAAGGACCCCTCCAAACGATTGAAAAGAATTGTTCCTGCATGCGGCACGAAATGGGCAAGCATTCTGCTTCGCTGAGAGGATTGAACTCCCTCAGGTACGACCCGCGACTCAGAGTGATAGGAAGCTGGTGAATTATGAAATTGTGAAGAATGCCTGGGGACTTGTAAATCATTCATATCAAAGTGAGACCCACAGGCTTCTTGCAAATTGTCAAAAAAAACACCATCACCATCGAAGTTTGATTTAGGGTGAAAAATTGAAGTTGTCTCAGGTAAGAAAGACATGGGTAATAATTGTCAAGACCTCGTGTTCGAGAAAAGTTCGGGCGCCAATTATAATGAATTCAGCTTCTTCTAATGCTTGTTGTTTGTTAATTATATCATGAATAAACTTTCCTGCTAGTAGTGTAGTAATAATAATAATGAACAAGCTTTTAACTGCTAGTAATGTTGTAGTAGTAATTAAGATGAATAAAGTCTTATGTTGGTTGTTAATAATAACAACTAATGAAATAAACCTAACAGCCAGACAGAGGTCTGACAAAACTATGAACTGAGAAAGACGTACTTACTAAGACAATCTTTTATTAGGTAAACTTCTGTTATTTATCCACACTCACTTCATCGGTCACACAACTACTCGATATCTGGCTCTCACATATAACGAAGTTCCTCTCACATAAACGAAGATCTCTTTACACACGAAACAAAGCTCTCACCATACAACAACAGCTCTCTCTGGTATCGTTGAATGCGCCTATTTATACTGGCTACCACCACGTCATGACTTACACTCATTGCCAGATCTCATTCAGCGGGTGAAATAACATCTCGTTCAGTAAGAAGATAATTTACATAGGAAAATAAAAAAACCAGAGATACTAAAAATCAAAAGGAAAGTGAATCTAGAGTATACATTACATGGTGGTTTTAAAGACGTTATACCGTATAGTGTGGTGAACAGTTACAAAAGTATTTTAAACAAAGAGGGATACGGAGGGTTTTAGCTCTATTGCAGAATTAAAATATTCATTTTGGGATAACATGCTATGAATTTCTAAAAATACCTAAAACAAAACCGCTTTTTTCAGATTTTTTTGCGAACGAATCCTGCTTACTGATTTCATTAAACAACGAGCTATAAACATGCGCGTTTTAAAATCTATGGTGTAACATATTTTATTGTCACTTACGTATGTTTAAACATGCATCGAAATACGTGCTCTGTTCGTCCAGTATTTTAAAAGTAAAGCACTGTGCGTGTACTGCATATATCTATACATATTGTTTCTCACTGTAAAACAAGAGCAAAAAATTAAAACATTAAATAAAAAAAAACATTTTAATTATACTGGGTGTCCCACTCCCTACTTTACCCAAGGTTTTATTAATAACATCATGAATGATTACAGTAATTGAATGATATTTAGTAAGAACATACCTTCATCCATGACAAACAGAACCATATCATAAGAGATGTTGAAAGTGTCCGTCATGTGCATCGAGACAGGCTTGAACACGAGATTGTATTTGGGAAAGTTCGCTCCTGCCGCCCCGGTGGAGCAGAGGTCTAAGCGATGGCTTCTGACCATTCGTCCGAGATGGGTCCGGATTCGAATCCCTGTGAGGCATGGATGTTGTGTTGGTCTTACGGCACTGGCTGTCACCCTTTCACGGAACCAGTGGCCCTAAATTAGGGACAGCCTACTGCTTATATCCCATCGAGTTGCTCACGGTGGTCGTTAAACCTCAATCAAAAAAAGAAAAAAAGAAAAAAAGGGCCATTGTTCGCGCAAGAAAATTCGCGCCACTTGCTCCGCCGGCGTAATAGCTGTCACTGCCTCGCAGATGTTGTCCTTGAATGCGTCAGGGGTTATCAGCTTGTTTTGAAACACAACTGATGTGCGATACCCCCAGAGAAAGAAATCAGGGGGTGTTAGTTCAGGTGATTTTGGTAGACACATTCCTTTAGAAATCACGCGATATCCAAAGAATGACTAACTTTCAGCCATACTAATATGTGATGTATGGCAAGTTGCCTCATCTTGTTAAAAATGTACAGTGGTCATCTCTTCAGGGTGCAGTTGGTTAACGAATGTTTGGAAAAATTCCATGTATACTTCGATTCACCCTAAGATGACACTGCAATTTAAGGTACAGGGGCCTACGCACTCAGTGAGCTTTCGGGGACAGCCGAGAGTTACACTGCTGGCAACCCAAAATTCAACACCAAGAAGGAAGTATCCGATTGGCTTGAAATTCGCAGCATGCTTCTCCCGCGAGAGGGCATGACAACAATTAGCATTGCAGGGCATATGCAAATCATGTGCGCTCGGCACGCCACCGAGAAACACTATAAGAAGGGTGCACAGAAGACGGGGTGTAAGTAGCGCAAGTGTGCTGTGCTGCCGGACCTGTGCGTGGGAAGCTTCCTGATGCCTCGTCGCAGAATACGGCAGTCATTCCAGTACGTTTCGGAGTTCGACAGAGGACGAATAGTGGCTTATCGTGACAGCGGTTTATCGTACCGAGACATCGGTGCCTGTGTGGGACGACATCCAGCCACAGTGAGGCGAGTATGGATTCGGTGGGTGCAGAGGGACGGACGGACCGACGCATCACGAATGTTAGCGCAGGAATTAGGGGTGTTGCGCAACAACCTGTGTCAGCACGTACCGTTACACGTTGTATGCATGAGTGGGGACTTCTCGCACGGCGTCCAGTGCTCCGATTACCATTGACGTTACACCACCGACTAGTGCGGCGGCAGTGGGCCGTTGAACTCTGCACCTGGCCTACGGAACGGCAAGACATTGTCTTCTCCGACGAATACAACTTCTGCCTGCAAAACCACGATGATCGGATCCGCGTGTGGCGGCACCACGGCGAGAGACTGTACGACGCCTGCGTTATGCGTCGCCATACCGGTCCGTCGCCTGGCGTTATGGATTGGGGCGCAATTGGTTATGACACCCGCCCCCTCTAGTACGCATCGCCGGTACACTCAAAAGTCACCGCTGCATCTCCGACGTTTTGGAGCCTGTAGTCCTCCCTTACCTACAAGACCTGCCAGCGGCCACGTTCCAACAGAAAACAGCGCGCCGGCACTTGGCACGCACCGTCCAACAATTCTTCACGGCTCACCAGGTGTCACTGCTGCCGTGGCCCCCCTGTTCTCCCGATATGTCGCCCATCGAACATGCCTGGTCGCTGATCGGCAACTGAGTAGCCCGGCAAGCACCACCCGCGGCTACGCCTGATGAACTGTGGCAACGTTTGGAAGCAGCCTGGACCAACATACCCCAAGCCCATATTCAAAGCCTCTTTCGTCCGATGCCGCGGCGTGTAGCGGCTGTTATTGCCAGCCATGGGGGCCCCTAGAACTATTGATGTCTGCGTGTTCCGCAAGTCGCACGGGCCTGTAAGCTCAATCGTTTCATCTTTGTATCTGTTGTTATGTGTCCAGTAAATCTGGCTTTTCCATCTCGTGTCCTTCTTGGTGTTGCATTTTGGGTGGCCAGCAGTATATGTTCATACGCGTCACTCCCCACAACTTGCCCTGCTGTTAGCAGCTATCAATCACTTCCCCCATCAACACATTGGCATCTTTGTCTCCCAAACACTGTAAACCTACGCATGAGTGCGTTGGTCTAATTTTAAAAGTCAATTTCTGAAAATAGATCATTTTTAGAGTTGTCTAAAATAACTCCCTATACTTATAACCTGCCTCCTATCAGTGGTTTATAAAATCTTCACTAAAGTTCTTTCACACCGGTTGAGGGTAACACTGGACATGGCTCAACCGAGAGAACAAGTTGGATTCAGGAGTGGCTTCAGCCCTATAGATCATATCCACGTACTGAGAGAACTAATTGAAAGAGAGAGGGAATAAGAACTTCCATTGTGCACGTCTTTTATCGATTATGAAAAGGCCTTTGATATATTGAAACCACTAGCAGTTACAATGGCTTTGAAATCCTGCGGTATTGAAGATGAATACATTAATAGTATTAATAACATCTATGAAAATGCAAGTGCAAAGATTCGGCTGTTTGAAAATACAGCACACATAAAAATTGGAAAGGGAGTGAGACAAGATCACAGCATATCTCCCAAGCTCTTTAATGTCATATTGGAAAATGTCTTTCAATCACTGAACTGGGAAAACAAATGGATACAGATTAATGGAGATTATCTAACTCACCTTTGTTTAGCTGATGACGTAGTCATTTTTGCAACTACCCCATCAGAGTTGCAAAGTATGATCGAGGAACTTGCTGACAAGAGTAAAGAAGTGGGATTAAAAATGAACTTTCAGAAAACAAAAGTGATGTACAATGCTTTTACAAGAAATGAAGATTTATGGATTGACGGGAAAAAGCTGGAGATAACAGATGCGTACGTTTATCTTCGACAACAGATATCAAGTGAAGATCACATTGATGAAGAAATTAATCGGTGTATAAAACTTGCCTAGAGAGCTTTTGGAAGGAACAGCATAATTTTCAAGAGCAATATGCCAATTTGTCTTAAAATAAAAGTGTTTGATAAATGCATCCTTCCAGTGCTTACGTATGGTGCAGAGACGTGGACCTTAACTAAAAGAGACATACAAAGGCTGCAGGCAACTCAAAGAAGCATGCAGAGGTGCATGCTTTGTGTAACCAGGAGAGATTCTTAGAGGAACTCGTGGATCAGAAAAATGACAAGAGTGGACGACATCATGATCAGAGTAAAATCCCTGAAATGGCAATGAGCTGGACATACTGCCAGAAGAACAGACCATCGATGGACAGTCGAAATTTTAGATTGGATTCCAAGGGACAGGAAAAGACCCAGAAGAAGACTACATGGAAGATGGGTGGATGAAATTCCAAAGTATGCGGGAGTAACATGTAGGAGACTGGCACAAGACAGACCGTTGTGGAAGAGGCTTGGAGAGACCAGCAGTGGATTGATAATGGTTTACAATGATGATGACTTATAAGCAAACAGCAAGGACAATATAAAGTATAATTCTGGGCAATAAATGCGTTGGGTTTCACGTACCTTCACCTTCAGAGTCATCTTAGGGTGAATCGAAGTATAGACTGCTGTTGTGACCGTATCTTGAAATAAGATAGGCCCAATGATCCGCCGGCGTAACACCACACTCCAATTTTTTGTGCGTGAAGTGATTTCTTGATAAAAGCGTGAGGATTTGCCGCTGCCCACATACGCGTGTTTTGTGGATTTATGTAGACATTGAAGAACTGCATCTGCGATGCATTGGCAGCGATTACGTTGGAGCAACTGGCGCGAACTTTCCGAAATATTGAGCCTCGTGCTGTCTCGATGCATAGGGCGGACACTTTCAACATCTCTCATGATACGGTTCTGTTTTTCATGGATGAAGGTATGTTCTTACCAAATATCATTCAATTACTGTAATTATTCCCGGTGTTATTCGTAAAATCTTGAGTAAAGTAGCTAGTGGGATACCCTGTATATGTGTACGTATTTAATATGAAGTTTTTTTGCATTTTGAGCTTAGCAGGGTTCGGAAGTCAACGAACAAAATGTTAAAGTCCCAGGGTATCATTGTGTTTAATGCAAGAATACAGGTCTTACTGTGTTTAAATAAGGCAGAGTTTGATAACCTGCGATGATGCCGCGGCATAAGTATTGCTGCCACGTATTCTTTGCATAAATTATGCGCTTTTCTTTGTAGAAAAGGTTTCGAAATAAGGGGAAAAGTTGAATAGATTAAAGTTCAGCAGTTTCTAAGACTTAAAAAAACTTTTTGTAAAATGTAATTACTTACCTGATCAGGCATTTCACTGTTTGCCACACGACATAAGTAGCGTTAGGCAAAATAGAATCAATGAATTACATTTACGGTGAGGGATAGGTTATAATTTGGGGAGAAAAAGAATTGTGAGGCACAAAGAAGCAGCCAGTTAAAAAACGTTTGCTCACCATTAGCTAGCAAGTACGGAATCAATAAATAACTTACTTCACCAGAAAACCTACGTTGCTGTTTCCCATTGAAGCCACTGATAAAGTAACTTTGCATCGAACGTATAAGATCGAGTGCTGCAAAATGAGGAATCTGCTGAACAATCAGAAAGTGAGGTACGAGAAAATACCTTTCAATGGCAAGGATTCATTAATCAAGCAAAGTAGAAGCATGCACATATAACATAGGCACAAATGTTTGCCTGAATGAATATTGCATTATTTTCATCCCAGTGGATAAAAGATACGACATGAACAGGAATTAAATTACCAAGAAATATCTCTGCACAATACAACAGTGGTTGCTGAAAAGCTGTTTTATGAAAAATGCAATTCCTTGGTTACTTTTGGAGAATGTATTTTTTATGAAGTACAGTATTTTTCTGCTTATAAGTCGATATGAAGTATAAATCGAATGGGTTAAATTTCTCAGAGTCCTTATCTTCATAAAACTTATCTAAATGATCAAATGATCATATGTAGAGGATTTTAGGAAGGGAGTGTCTGACCCCAGGTCTTAAACAACCCTTAGAAAAAGGAAGCTAACAGATTTCGGCTAGAGTGCCCGATAGGAAAGTGACACGGAAGCGAAGTAGAAAGATGCCCTAATTTATTACCGGGGTGCCAGTATCCGGGTCCCGAAGGCTTAACGTGCCCACCCGACGCACGGCGGATATTTAGTGGATTGACCGTTCGTACCTGGCTGGGATCGAACCTGAGGTCCTTTCCGTGACAGTCACGAACGTTGCCCACTAGGCTACCCGCGACCCGTAAAACTTATATAATAAGCTACGTCTGCCCCTAAAGCTCTGACGTCAACACTCTGACGTCATTCAGTACTTGCAGCGCCATCTGTTTTTATGCGGTGGCCAAAATTGGAACTAAGCTCACCGCTATCGCACGATACGTAAAAGCAAGCAGAAATATCAGAAAATAAAATAAAGCAAGTAAGACAAGCGACTTAATCTGTGGCAACACGCACGTGCTCGAACAAATGTCTACGACGTGTGTTCTGTTACGTAGGTCTTATGTCGTGTTTGATTTCATTTTCTTCGCAATGCAAGGTAATTTCATAAAAAGGAAAAAAATTGAAGAGCAATTTCATAGAAAGGAATCAGCGTTATTTTATTTCGTAAAAAGGAATTCATAAAAAGGAATCAGAGTTTTTTTTTTTTTTTTTACGAAAAGGAGCAAGTACAATTGTCAGTAAGAAACTGTTGGCATAGTTTTGATTCACTGGGATGGAAATTTAAAAAACATATTGGTTCCGTGGATTTTTTTCTTTGTAGTACAGGATGGAACACGATAAAGCTGAAAGAAAACGTCGCTTTAATAGATAACGACTATGGCGATGACGTGCAAACCAATCTCCGCTGCACCGGTGGCGCCGGGTTAGGAATCCGAGATAGGTCCGGGTTAGGAATCCTGGTGACGGCATGGATGTTGTGCTTGTCTTACAGCACTGGTTCTCCCCCTTCCCTGGAACCAGAGATTCTAAATTAGGGTCGGGCGACTGCTTATAGCCCACTGAGTTGCTCACGGTGGTCGTTAAACCTCAAATAAAAAAAAAGATCCTAATATTTTGTATAGCTTGAACGAAGGGAGATATAATCGCAGACCTACCTTATAGACTGCCCATTAATAAATCAACCGCTTATTATACATTGCTGGCCACCCAAAATGCAACACCAAGAAGGAAGCATCCGATTGGCCTGAAATTCGCAGCATGCGTCTCCCGCGAAAGGACATGCAAACGATTAGCATTGCAGGGCATGTGCAAATCATGTGCGACCGGCACGCCACCGAGAAGCACTATAAGAAGGCTGCACAGAAGGCTGGGTGTAAGTAGTGGAAGTGTGTTGTGCTGCCGGACCTGTACGTGGGAAGCTTCCTGATGCCTCGTCGCAGAATACGGCAGTCATTCCAGCACGTTTCGTAGTTCGACATAGGAAGAATAGTGGGTTATCGCGACAGCGGTTTATCGTACCGAGATATCGGCGCCCGTGTAGGACGACATCCAGCCACAGTGAGGCGAGTACGGATTCGGTGGGTGCAGGAGGGACGGACGGGCCGACGTGAGCGATTGCCGCAGCAGCGGCACACCACCGAACGAGAGGATCGGCGTGTTGTGCGGCGGGCATTGACGGTTCGCACCGCCACATCACGAACGTTAGCGCAGGAATTAAGGTGTGTTGCGCAACAACCTGTGTCAGCACATACCGTTTCTACGTCGCCTGCAGGAGCGGCGCTCATTGCTCCGATTACCATTGACGTTACACCCCCGGCGATTGCGGCGTCAATGGGCCGTTGAACGCCGCACCTGGACTACGGAATGGCACGACATTGTCTTCTTCGACGAATCGCGTTTCTGCCTGCAGCACCACGATGATCGGATCCGCGTGTGGCGGCACCGCGGCGAGAGACTGTGTGACGCCTCTTGAATTATGCATCGCCATATCGGTCCGTCGTCTGGCGTTATGGTTTGGGGCGCAATTGGATATGACACCCGCACCCCTCTGGTACGCATCGCCGGTACACTCAACAGCTACCGCTACATCTCCGACGTTTTGGAGCCTGTAGTCCTCCTTTGCCTGCAGGACCTACCAGCGGCCACTTTTCAACAGGACAATGCGCGCCCGCAAGTGGCACGCATCGGGCAATAATTCTTCACTGCCCACCAGGTGTCACTGCTGCCGTGGCCCGCCTGCTCTCTCGATATGTCGCCCATCGAACACGTCTGGTCACTGATCGGCAACCGAGAGGTCCGGCAAGCACCACCTGCGGCCACGCCTGATGAATTGCGGCAACGTGTGGAAGCAGCCTGGACCGACGTACCCCAAACCCACATCCAAAGCCTCTTTCGTTCGGTGCCGCGGCGTGTAGCGGCCCTTATAGGCAGCCATGGGGCCACACTAACTACTGATGTCTGCATGTTCCGTAAGTCGCACGGGCCTGTAAGCTTAATCGTTTCATCTTTGTATCTGTTGTTATGTGTCCAGTAAATCTGGCTTTGCTATCTCGTGTCGTTCTTGATGTTGCATTTTGGGTGGCCAGCAGTGTAGTAAAGTATATGTAATTTACGATTCGTGTTATAAAAATTTCAAGGTTGTTAAACCTTCAGTCAAAAAAAAAAAACACATTCAGTCCCAGCTTTTTTACCCGTACATGGCACGAGCTATGACCTAGTTCATAGATATTCAGATTCTAAGACGAGGCAAGAACAAATACAGCTAATGTTTCGAAATTCCAAGACTATATTTTTAATGTTTCAATAACTATTAAAAAGAATAGTAAGTAAAACTTTACGCATTTCTATCAGTCAAAATGTTGATTTTCGTATGTTTCGTTTTTTCTTACGAATTCACTCTACCGTATTAATTCCGTCCAATCGAACAGTCGAAGAAGCCGCCGCGCAAAGGTAAAACAAAAAAAAAAAAAAAAAAAAAAAAAAAACAAGGTTGCACAAGTGTCCAAATAAGAGTGATGCTCGCATCGTGAGTTGTGGTTCGCTGGTTTTTCATTAGAGTCCGATTTCATGAGAAACAAAAAGAGCTTTTGATTTCAATGGAAAACAAACAATATAAGCGTAACAAATGAAAGCAATGTTTGATTTTAATTCAGTTGGCAAATGTAATTGAGAGATTGGCAGATCGAAAAATTTCTGCCTTCGCTGGTAGCTGTTCATTGCTATGTTTTGAGCGCATGCATCGCCGGCTATCGACACAATTCCGGAGACGTGTTTCAGAGGTGTAATCTTTGCGAGATAAATGAGGTGCACCCATTGTAGTTATGGCGCCTTTGCAAAACCAGGGGTGAATGCCACTCACGGGGTCTTTAAAGGGTTGCCACGAGGATGCTATTGACCTACGACGAGAGCTGCCACTCCAAATCGGTAACGCCGATTTTAATGTCTCTGTCGGACGGAAATATCCGTTTCAGCAGCTCTTACAGAAGTTCTTAGTGAACCGAATATTACATTTTGTACGCTTTTAGAATGGTTTCTTGAGAACGTAATATTGCCTATCAGGGTGCGTGGATCGCGACCGAATTTAAGGCATAATATTTTTTTTTCTCGTTCAGAAATTTCAATAGATTAGTCGATGCCCTAAATTCAGAAAAATACAGTCTCGACGTATACGCCGAAAAATATGGTAATTTGAATTTATTATTATCTATTCCAATTCCATTCATTTTCTGTTTCTCTTTTTGGACACATCAAGTGACCTATCGGGTGTCCCAAAAAAGATTGTAACACGTTTTTATCTCTTCAACGGTTTGATCACAGATACATACTTTCAGATAGAAAATTACTCAAAATGACGTAAAGACTGACGACACGAAAGTTGCACTCCTGTGGTTGGCATTTGCATAGAAATTTAAAAAAAAATTACACAACCTTCGCGTTAAAAAAAAAGTTCAGCAACGTGCTACTTAGTCGAAAAAAACAAACCCCATCATTCAGTTTACAAAACTGGCGTATGTATTCGCTATGAAATTGTAAAAATGTTTCGTGAGCTCGTTAACGGGAGAGTGATAGCGTGTTTCTCTGCACAGTTTTGTGGCTCTCAAAGCGAGTAAGGGAAGAGCTCTCGCGCGTGCAAATAATTATCACACGAGACGATACATTTTTTACAAATTTCATCGCAAATATCTCCGCGAGTTTTGCAAGCAGACTCACCGGATTAGTTTTATTTTCGACTAATTAAGAGATTGCGCAGGTTTTCTTCATCCACACACACATAAACTCTGTTTGTGCGTGTGAAGAAAATCCGCAGCTGAAGAGCACAAGTTAGAGGGGAAGTCATATTCCGTATCAGTAGATTTCACTGATATTATTCATCTCCGCAACTAAAGAAAGCAAATAAGAGTTAGCTTTCTATGTACCAGAATCTTCAGTGAGATCTATCTCTTTAGGTATCGTATAATAATAAGAAGAAGAGTCAGTAGTTTGGGCATTAATAGACTTCATTGGAATGTCTCATGTCTGTAAGTTGTGCATATTTGTATCCGGTTGTAAAGAAAGTACCCGGAACAAATTTTTAATTTCAAGCTTAGAAAATCGTACAAAACTCTTAATCTAATCGTCCAGGTAGTCCCCATTGGAACTAATGACTTGTTCCCCCGATCTACGAGTTGAAATATCCCATTGTGATAGAAGTCTGGAAAGCGGGATTTGAAGAAGTCATCCATGAAACGTTTCACGTTATCGTCAGTAGCAAAGTTTTTCTCAGCGAGAAAATTCGACAAAGACCAAAAAAAGAGGACAGCCGGAAGGGGCAAGGGCCGTGAAACAAGGAGGGTGAGACAGTATTTCCCTTTCCAGCAAGTGCAATTTTTACATGGTCCGTAAACTGATATGTCATCCTTTTCCTGCAGTGCATCATAGAGACGTTCCAACTGTTGGATGTAAGCATTAGTTGTGATGGTGTTGTTCCGCTGAAAGAGTTCGTAGTGAATCAAACCGCGGCAATCCCACTAGCAACTCAGCATCACCTTCCGTTCATGAGGGTGTGGCTCAGCGACCTTTTCTGGTTGGTTGTCCCTGCATGGTCCATGCTCTTTGTCGCGTAACATTCACGTATGTGACCAATTTTTCGTCACCCGTGACCAACCCATGCAAAAGGCCCTCCCGTTTTTCTCTTTCACGCAGGGCAACAGCAATGGAGTAGCGTTGCATCCGATTCTGATCAGACAAAGCATGAGGTACCCATTTGCACAGTTTACACGAATATCTCAACTTCCGAAGTCGGGTGTTGATGCTTGTATGATAGGTTTTCAGTTCTTCTGCCAGTTTGCGTAATGTTGCATCAGGCTTGGTTAGTAGCACGTGTTGGAGTGCATCCTATTCAACCTTACTGAGTCTGCCACTTCTGGGCGCATCAGACAGATCCCGTGCACCAGTGTCGAATTTCCTGTACCAGTCATGTCAAGTAGTCTATCAGATAATATCGCCACCAAACGCATTTCGCAATTTTCCAAGTGCTTCCGTAACTTGAACGGCATTCAATTATTCATAGAGCAATATTGCACGCACATCTTCCTTTGATATCGTCATCGCGTTGTCGCCACGTGTAACTTGTCTTCACCACAACAACATACTTTCTGTCCTTAGAATCTATTTTTTTGCGCATAGCGCTCTGAGATGCTTACGTCACCGCAGGCCCGCAGCATTATTGCATTACACACACCCCATACGGAAAATTACTCTTATTATAATAAGAATTCGAAGTGTGTGCATCTGGAGGCTTATTTCTCAACCGCTCAAATGGGACATGATGAAATGTGGACAGTGATGGAATTTCAGTTCGGAGTTTTAACGTAGGTTTTATCGGTTAGAATGTAAATGGACTATTGTGACCTGTGTCTAATTTACGCAGATGTTTTCAGGTTGAGAACATCATAAAATATGCATGAGCAATTGGTTTGTTTAAAATATGCCAACACTGATACGGAGGATATGTTGATATTGGCATGCTTTTCTTAGATTTAGAGCAATCTAAACTTAAATCTCCATTAAAATAAGAACTTACCAGCACCACAATAGTGTCCAAATACACTAATCGTCAAAAAAATAGTTGCACCCAGGAGGAAGCAACCGACAGGAATGAAACTTGGTGGGAATGTTTGACATCGTGAGACATGCAAATGATTCGAGTATCACGCTCGGCCGAGCAAGTGACTCAAGCAAGGAGGGGTAGGAGTGCAGTGCCTGACCGGCTATATAAGGTCATCCCGTTGCGCGTGCTTGTTATTCTGATTCGTGCTGTTGTGTTTGTTGAATCCTTTTGCAAGTGAAGTATGCCTCGGAAAAAGTTTGGAAGCAATTCCAGCAGTTGGAGGAGGTTTAGAGAGGCCGCATCGTCGGGCTCCGGGAATAGGAATGGTCTTATCGCCGTCTTGGGCGCCATGCTAGTCGTTTGGATATCACCATAGCCCGCTGTTGGCGGCGGTGGATAGAACAAGACACACAGCAGCGACACAAAGTGTCAGGGAGACATAAACGAACCACGGAGAGAGAGAGAGAGGGCCGACGGGTTGTCCTACATGCGCGGAGTGACCCAACAGCCACGATTGCGGATATTCAGCGAGCAGTGATACCTTACATGTGTCGTCCGATTAGTGCCAGCCCCATAGGCAGACAGGTGCACGACGTAGGACTACCCGCACGCAGACCTTTACGACGACTGCCCTTCACACCAGTGCATCGTCGCCAAAGACTGCAATGGTGTCAAGTCAGACTGTCATGCAGCCACACAGTATGGCAGCGGGTGATCTTCAGTGACGAGTCCCGCTTTTGTCTTGGAGGAGACGACCAACGAATCCGTGTGTGGAGGCATGTTGGTCAGCGCCAAGGTGAACAGTTTGTTTTCGAGCGTCACACGTCCAGGAGGCCTTGATACCATGGTGTGGGGTGCAATTGTTCAAGATGCCAGATCCCCTTTGGTGTTCATTACAGGCACTTGGACAGCCCGACGTTACGTTAATGAGCTCCTGCAACCAATGGCCTTACCTTTTATGAACGCTAACTTCGGTGCGATTTTCCAATAGGACAACGCTCGTCCGCATACTGCTGCTGTCTCGAGAGCTTCCCTTCAAGGCACTGACACTCTGCCATGGCCAGCTGCCTCGCCAGACTTACTACCGATTGAAAATGTGTGGGATGCTATTGGACCTATCCACACTCCACCCCTACCGCACAATCTTCAAGAACTGCGTGAGAAGATTCAAGCTGCATGGGATGGCTTATCGCAGGACACCATTAGGAACCACCTGTACAACTCCATGCGAGACGTCTGGCATGCTGTGTGAGCAAACATGGCGGCCCGACGCCATACTGAGAGACACTACTTATTGGCGTGTAGCTCAATAAATGTTGCCCATATCAGTTTCAATGTTTAATCATTTATTGTTCTTGGTAACTTTTACCTTCCTCCCGAATAACATTGCAATCCGACACGTCCTTCTGGATGTAACTATTTTTAACGATGAGTGTATTTCAAACACGATAAAAATGTGAAAGAAACCGAAAGAACGTTTCCGGCAGTATTTTCTGCTGAAGTTGCTTTCTGGAATAGAGTAAATGGAGTTTCAACCGAATTTTACGCACGCATTGTAAGTTCCCAAAATTTATATACTAGGTTTAATATCTTTTCTTTGAATAAAAGATTTATCTTCAGAAGTGTTACTAAGCGGCAAATGAGTAGGGGCTCTGAAACCTATTATACAAATATATATTCCTCTAGGACATATCTGGATCTCAAAGATATCTAGCACGCGTTAAATGTCAAAGGATCACCCGGGACCAATCCGTTTCTACAGACTTGTGGCCTCTCTCCTAAGAATCGATATCTACTGAGCCTTCGCCATGTGAAAAAGAAGTAATAAAGAAACACATTTTTTAAGAGTGTCAGAACTCCCGGTAAAGTTCCACGAATTTATTTCCAAGTCCCATACATCTTATTAAGGTTCCACTTTATTCTCATGGAATCCGAGGTAGAAGTTGTTTTCACTCAATTGCCTTCCATTTCGCTTCTATCAGACTCTAGGGGCCCAAGAAGGAAGTCTAATCGACAATTCTGCCTCTTGCTTTCACGGTAAACATTTAAGTCGTGATCCCTACCCAAGCTGCGTCATTCGCAGACTAATTTCCATATTTCAAATTCGGGTGAGCGGTCAGATACATCCTAATCTTTTACTTTCAGCCTCCTGCTTACTGAGCACAGGAAAACATCGATTGACTGAGTTAGTAAGTGCAATCGAATATGTCACAAGTTGAGATCTTCCACTGCATTTCTGGGCAATACCGTAATTCCGAAACTTGACTACTCACAAGCAGGGATGGATGTAGAAGCTTACATTAGGGGGAGTTTCCCCTTGAACCAGTCACCTAAATTAAGGCGCAGACGACTGCTTATAGTCCATTGAGCTGCTCACGGTGGTTGAAATTGTTCAAAATGTTTGAATCACAACATGAGAACAACAACCGAAAAATCATAACTGTACTTTATAGCGTTCAATTGCCCACTCTTCGAGGACACGAACTTCCCTTTAAACTGCTGTGACTTGTTCCCTCGTCACAAAGACATTTTTAAAACGAAATCTACGCTATTAAATTTAAAAAAAAATCGTTTTGTTCCTTACGACCTTCATGAGTAGCTAAGAATAGCGTATTCTTGATTTACAGCCACTGGTTGCAGCTCAGACTTGGAAACGTACAAATCTGCTTTGAACTATAAATTCAAAACTCAATTTTTAATTAATAATATAAGCACCCAGATCCGTCTCTCTGGAACGCTTGACGTTACACCAACGTCTGCATTGTTGCGTCATCACTAATATAACAATTCGTGTGTGTTCTCGCGATATCAAAATGATTACCTGCTATACAATAGCACGGAATCACTTTCAGATTCAAGGTGATCGCGTGCTAATTTAAAAATATTGGAATAATAGTGACTCGAGTTTTATTTTTCCGATCTGCAAAACTCGAATTGAGTTCTTAATATCGCAGCAAGTTGAGTATTTTTTTTATATTGGAGGTTTAGCGACCACCATGAGCAACTCAATAAGCAGTCGCCCGACCTTAATTTAGGGTCACTGGTTCCAGGGAAGGGAGAGAGCCAGTGCAGTAAGACAAACACAACATCCATGCCTCATCGCGATTCGAACCCGTACCCCAACGAATGATCAGAAGCCATCGCTTAGACCACTGCGCCTGCTAAGTTAAGTTTGCACCCGATCACATTGAGATATCGCGTGCTAATTTAAAAACTCTGGATTTATCAATGACTCGAGTGCTATTTATCCGATCTACAAAATTCGAATTTAATTCTTAATGTCACGGCAAGTTGCGTTTGTATATTAATTTAATTTAGCATAATTCGAATATTAATTTGTACGCTTTAATTATTTTTTACTTTTTTTATTTAACTAACTTTCCGAGTTTAGTGCTGGATTATATTAAACATTTTACAAAATATCGATCTATGTAGACGCTCTAACCTATATTAAAATTTAAAATCTTGCTGAGCGAAATTGTATCTAAAAACAGATGTCGCCCCAACAGCATATTGTCGATCATTTAGATAGTTCCGATTTGTAATACCAGACGTCGCATTGTTTGTAGAAAAGGCTTCGGTATGAAGTTTCAAACTAACCTCCGAATAGGAGAGTCCAAAACAAGCCGTGAACGGAATAACATGTGTTCCGGAGAAAAAGAAATCTAACGCGAAAAATCAAAGCAAAAGTTATTAAAGTTAAGTTTAGAAGAAAAAACTGGACTGCAAGGGAAATTGTTAAACACCAAATATTTCGCACAGAATGTTTATTTATCGCGAGGTCTTTTAAAAAAGAAAATCAATAGCATGTAATTTGCAATTCTAAAATGAATGAGTTCTTGCTTTATAAATGTGTACTATATTTCCTTACAAAAGAGCCGGCGTCTGTTTGATTTGTTTTCAATCTGCTTCAATTAAAAATTTCAACGTCGTAGGACGAGAAGCATTCCCTATACATTAATATTTATTTAAAGCTTTAAAACAACAGTCCTAGGACGGGCTATAGGCTATTTTTACATAATTATGTATAAATATATATATACAGCACCCGTAAAAATGGGAAAGGGAGTGAGACAAGGTGACACTATATCTCCCAAACTCTTTCATGCCACATTGGAAAATGTCTTTCAATCACTGAACTGGAAAAACAAAGGGATAAAGATTAATGGAGATTATCTAACTCACCTTCGTTTTGCTGATGACGTAGTCATTTTTGCAATTACCCTATCAGAGCTGCAGAGTATGCTCCAGGAAATTGCTGACAAGAGTAAAGAAGTGGGATTAAAAATGAACTTTCAGAAGACAAAAGTGATGTACAATGCTTTTACAAGAAATGAAGATTTATCGATTGATGGGGAAAAGCTGGAGATAACCAATACCTACATTTATCTTGGACAGCAGATATCAAGTGAGGGTCACATTGATGAAGAAATTAATTGGCGTTTAAAACTTACCTGGAGAGCGTTTGGAAGAAATAGTATAACTTTCAAGAGCAATATACCATTATGTCTTAAAAGAAAAGTGTTTGATAAATGCATTCTTCCAGTGCGTACATATGGCGCAAAGACGTAGACTTTAACTAAAAGATACAGACAAAGACTGCAGAAAACTCAAAGAGGCATGGAGAGATGCATGCTTGGTGTAACCAGGAGAAATAAGAAGAGGAACTCGTGGATCAGAAAAATGACAAGAATGGAACACATCATGATCAGAGTAAAATCCCTGAAATGGCAATGGGCTGGACATATTGCCAGAAGGACAGACCATCGATGGACATCTGAAATTTTATACTGGATTTCGGGGGACAGTGAAAGACCCACAAGAAGACCACATGGGAGATGAGCGGATGAAATTCGAAAGTATTCGGGATGAACATGGAAGAGATTGGCACAAGACAGACCGTTGTGGAAGAAATTTGGGGAGACCTTCGTCCAGCAGTGGATTGATGATGGTTGACAATTATGATGATGATGATATTTATACACACCGGGCGTCAAATAGTCTCTCCGCAATCGGTATCATAAGTTATGTAGAAATCAAACACATGCATTACGTGAACGTATAATTTACTTACTTATAGGAAGTGTTGAAACTATTGTCCTTCATTTTGCAAGATATAACTGTTTTATACATGTTTTGAAAACTCCCTCCGCAGTAGTGTTAAGGCATTTTGTTCCACTTCTTTCTGACGGCGTTGAAGTCAAAATGTTTGGATTAAGTAACTTGTATGTTTAATTTCAGTTTTTGTTGTTTTCTTGATAACATATGAAGCTACAGAATATACACTGGCGGAAACTGAAAAAAGAACACCAAGAAGGAGACGTCTGATACCAACGAAATTTATACAGCATAATAACGGAATACAGAGGATAACGTAATCAAAACATTATGGCAAAATACAGCTGTATTTGCTGGTAAACTGAAAAATAACATTTCCATGTAACATGGTTAGTACGACGAGGTTGAACCATCATGAACTGCACCACACTGTGCAATTCTGGCATGGAGTCTGTCGTACAGATGTTGGATGTAAGTTTGGGGTATTGAGTTCCAAGTATCCTCAACCTGGACGCGTAAATCGGGGATGGTCGTGGCTGGCCATGGAGACCGGATAAGTCGTTGTCCCATAAAATCCCACACGTGCTCAATGGGGGACACATCCAGTGAACGTGCAGGCCATGGAAGTTGTCTCACACCCTGAAGTGCATGTGGAGTTGCACGTGCCGTGTGTGGGCGTGCGTTATCTTGCTGGAAAACACCACGATGGACCGACCTTACAAATGGCACAACAACGGGCTGAATGATGTTGTTGATGTAGGAGGTGCTGTTTAACGTACCCGGTACAAACACTAGTTGTGTACGGGAGTGACAGCTGATCACTCCTGACACCAGGAGACCAGGTGTAGGCCCTGTATGTCTCTGGCGGATGCAAGAAGGGTGGAGACGCTCCCCTGTGCGTCTGCGAACACGCATACGGCCATCGGAGGCTCCCAAGCAGAATCTGCTTTCATCGCTGAACACGACAGATCGCCATTGCGTTCTCCAGTGCAGACGTTGGCGACACCACTGCACCGTTCCTGACGGTGGGCTGGAGTCAGAGGTACACATGCCAGAGGCACACGTGCAGGTAGTCCTGCATCCAGTAGACGGTTGCGCATTGTTCGCACAGTCACCTCCGGTGCAACGGCAGCTCGGATTTGCATCGCAGTGGATGTTCTGCTTGACAACGCCGCTCTTCTTATGCGTCGATCGGTCCGCTCATCAGTCTGTCTGTGACTTCCGGTTCCACGTCTTCTCGTCTGGGAATGTTCCTCGGACCATCTACGCCACCATCGTACCACCACCGATACTTTCTGTCCAATTCGCTCCGCAATACGACGATACGACCACCCGGCCTCGCGGAGTCCGACTAGACGACCTCACTCAAAGTCCAATAACTGCTGGAATCGTACACATCTTCCATATCCAGGCATCGCAGCTTCTTCATGGTCTTCGCACGTGTCCGTACGCCGACGACTAATTACATTCACTTCGCCGTACTCCTTAAATACCACCGACGATAATTTACATTTTATGCCGTGCTGTGGGGTAAGCGCTCACCGGTTGGTCCCGAAATTAACATCAGACCTACGTAAACTCGACCCATTAACATATGTAAATTTCATGATCGTTCGCCAATTCCTTCTTGGTGTTCTTTTTTCACTTTCCGCCAGTGTATTTTGGTTTCTTAATGAGATGAAGCAACTGCTTCCAGCATTCACTCCTTCCCCTTTTTGTTTTCAACAAGCACGTATTTGTTGGCCTCGACGCCTTTTTCATTCTCCTTAATATAGATTCATCCATATTAACAAATAAGGGATTAATTCCGACACGACATGCAATGGGAACGGTATGTTAACATCAAACGAAAGCCTCTGAATGCTCAATGCAAGAGATGCGATTTGAAAAGTAACTCTCAGTCTTGCAATATGACCCGAGCTGCCCCGGTAGCGCAATGGTTTAAGCGATGGCTTCTGATCATTCGTCCGAAATGGGTCCGGGTTCGAATCCTGGTGAGACATGGAAGTTGTGTTTGTCTTACGGCGCTGGCTCTCTCCCTTCCCTGGAACCAGTGACCCTAAATTAGGGGCGGGCGACTGCCCATTGTGTTGCTCACAGTGATCGTTAAACCTCCAATAAAAAAATG
Source organism: Macrothele yani (assembly GCA_039090855.1). Taxonomy (NCBI): domain Eukaryota; kingdom Metazoa; phylum Arthropoda; class Arachnida; order Araneae; family Macrothelidae; genus Macrothele; species Macrothele yani. The sequence goes on from CM077012.1 coordinate 35,832,783, forward strand.
ACCCGCTGGGTGTGAGAGTGAGTCAGCAGAGACGCAGGCAGCAAGCCTTTTCCTGTATCTTGCTCCACGCACCGAAAACAAACGCAAAGGAAGTATCGCTTTACGATGTGGTATCGGTATATCCAGCGTATGCGCCGTATCGTCGGTTGATGGAAATCTTCGTTGCTTAAAGAAAGAGGCAACAAAATTTTTGTGCAATAAATCCTTTTACACTACTACGAGAGCCCCAGAAGAGAGCCCAAAATTCCGCAGTATACATTTCCCTTTGAAATGCTTTTTTTCTATTTTAACATTGAACCCAAATAAAGCCGGTTTGAAATCGGGTCAGAAACACATTGACCCGACCCGTTTCCCCCCGCAAGAAATTGTCTACCCGTTGACCCGTGACCTGTTTCTATCTGTCTACGGGAGAGAGTCTTCGCGGGATGGGTACCCAGCAAAAATGTCTTGGATGAGATTTAATCCAGGCGTAACATTATAAGCAAGCCAGCCAGCCAGCTGGCCCCTGAGGACATTAGTCAACTTTTTGGAACGTTTGTGTATTAAGAGAACGTTTTCAGAAAGCATGTGGTAATTTTTTTTTTTTTTGGCGTGTACGTAGCTTTGTCCCAGGAGAAAAAAATGTTATGTACATACAATCCGAAATATGTTTCCTGTAATTTACATTGTTCATCTGGCTGAGTTACCATGATAAATACACAAAGTTCATCTGGCTGAGTTACCATGATAAATACACAAAGTTCATCTGGCTGAGTTACCATGATAAATACACAAAGTTCATCTGGCTGAGTTACCATGATAAATCCAACGGAGCAACCCTGCCATGTGGCTTGGCAGTTTGTCTTTTGTGAGTCTGGAGAATTTCGAGGCCGCTGTTGTGCAGTGGAAACATATCCGGCGCGTAACTGGAAGGCCCTGGGTTCGATTCCCGGTGGTGGCCGATGAGAAAATTTTCCGTGACTCACTTATGAACGCGGAAAGAGCAATGACTTCTATTTGATGTTCCTGGTCCACGTCAACTGTGTATGTATCATTACTATTCGATGGCTGAGTTACCTTTGAATTTGTGTGAAAGTTCGGTATGGTTGCCCAGTTGCACTCAATTTTGATTCCCCGTACAGTTTATGATACACTACTAGACATTAAAAATGCCACACTATGAAAGAATGCACAAAATGAAACGAGACCAACGACATATGTAGAAAAGTAGGTGGGAAAGAAGTAGTTTTTATTTTCATGGGATTACACAAAATCGATGGAGGCGCGCGCGAGGTAACAGCATAATGTAGCCTGAGTCAAATGCTTCTGTGACCACCATGCTGTGCTATACATTTGGCAACACGACATGACATCGAATAGAAAAATCGCAGGATGGTGTCCCGAGGTAACGCTGCCCATGTATCGTATCGACTTGTGTTCATAATTCATCTGTACTGCGAGGGGTCATTCGTAGGTGTGAGATCATCTGCCAGTGACGTCCCACACGGTCTTTATAGCAAAGTCTGAGAATCGCGCTGGCCAGGGCATCATCTGGACACTCTGTAGGCATTGTCTGCTAGTGTTTTCAGTGTGTGGGCGGGCGTTGTCTTGTTGACACTGGGAAAAGATTACTAAACCGGCTGAACACAGTAAATTTCATGAAATCTAGATGAAACTGGGTGCATCATAGATACCACGGAGATACTGCAACAAAACGGGCAGCAGCATCTCAAAAACGACGGTCGTTCTCTCATTGTACACACTATGCGTACGGGCAGTGAGCGGCTGTTGAAACTGATAGCGGCCTAAACCAGGCTGAGATGTTATTGGACGGACACGGATCGCAATAAGAAGATCAGACCTGCTGCAGTTGTGCCCCTGGCACGGCACCACTGTAGCCTTGCGCGACCATCTTCTGCAATGAGTGGCTGTCGACGCAATAGCAAGAGAGAGATCAAATCTGCGATGCACAGTGCATGTCTGGCATATCCACAGCTGGCTGTACACCTCGAAGAACGTCGTGCGTTGTCAATTTTTGGGCTGCTACGACTTGCTCTCGAATGCGGCGATGCTTGGAGCTCGGCCTACGGCTACCAATGTGCCTCTAGCGACGAACTGTACCTTCTTCTATTTTCGGATGACATTTGTTGTATCCCGATTCATTTCCATCGCTGTGCGGCGCAGTGACCAAACTATCATACGTAGCCTTATGATGGATCTTCTGGTAAGCGTGTCGCCGTGTGATATTAGGATTCCCATTGATGTCAGCTAGGCGTTGTGACTCCTTATACATGCTTTTGGGACGTCCAAGCTTAGCTACTCGGAGATGTTTTGCCATTTAATTTTCCCCTCCTATCACGTGATTATTTGCGTAACCCAACTGTCGACTCATACCCATCAATTTGCATGGCGACTCGGCAAATACCCCTTGGTGTTTTTTTGTTTTTGGTTTCTTTGATTGGAGGTTTAACGACAACCGTGAACAGCTCGATGGTCTATAAGCAGTCTTCCGTCCCAAATGTAGGACCACTGGTTCCAGGGGAAGGAGCTTGTTCCGTAAGACAAATACAGTGCAACATTTATGCCTTACTGGGATTCGAACCCATACCCCATCTCGGAATACTTCTGTGTGCGAGTATTTCTATGCCGAGCAGTGTATTTACCCAGAAATATAAATAAATGCGACACCTGAGAGAGATAGCTTACGTGGATTGTGACACGAAAACATTAATGCTGCGTAGTACTTGAGCCTGCGAAGATGTATGAGCAACCATGAGAAACCACCGTATGTAAAGTAATCTCTTATGAATGACAGTATCTCATCAAGCCTCAGAGCATGAAGGTCCACGGAATGAATTATAAAGAAGATGCCAGAAGAATTCATCGTAGAAAATATCGCTGTTCTCCAAAACAACGGCAACAAAAGTGACACGAAGAGAGAAGCGGGTCTTTCATGTAAGTTTTATGTTTATTCACCTTTCATCGTAAAGGATAAAAGATACAAAGGATTCTTCAAATGGATCTTTCAGCCTAGAGCAACACTGAAGAATAAAATACAGTGCAGTAGTTTTTATTTCGCATTGTAGAGCAAGAAAGATACCACAGGGTTTTCAGTCGAAATCCAAAGATTCAAATACTAAAGATATTTAAGTTGCTATTTTATTGCGATTGTTGAAGAAACGAACGTGCTTGCAACACTTCATCTTCCGCATATGTGTCCAGTCTTTTCATAACCATTAAGACAATAATTTAAGCACTTTCGAATTTTTACGTTAGGTTGTATTAAATTATTTTATGCTTTTCATAATATCGTCACTTTGACAGCGATGTTAGAAAAATATTTTTACCATTTGAAAAGTGTTCAAAAAATTCCGTGAAATGTTTGTCGGTATCGTGACGTAATGCTGTTATTTGACACTAAGCTACATTTCTTCAAGGGGTCGTAACAGGAACACTGCACTGCCATTAATATCTCCACACATCTCTATTGACAGTGAATTTGGTTCTACGAAGCTGCAGGTCATCGACGGAACTATGAAATTGCTCAAGCAAATTTACATGCCTTAGAAAACTTTTTTTTTTTGATTGGAGATTTAACGACCACCGTGAGCAACTCAAATGGGCTATAAGCAGTCGCCCGTCCCTAATTTTGGGTCACTGGTTCCAGGGAAGGAAAAAGGGCCAGTGCCGTAAGACAAACACAACATCCATGCCTGACCGGGATTCGAACCCGGACCCCTTACGGACGAATGATCACAGGCCAGCGTTAGAAAACTTGAAAATTGCATCGTCCGGAACGGGAATCCAATCCGCATCTCCCTATTTACGTTCGAGTATGTTACCGTTAAAACATTAGACTATCATTTATTTCTGAAGAGTTATTTCTCAGGGGATTCGCCTTCTGCTAGCGCGTCGCTAAGATACTAGAAGTTCAAAAAATAGGAAATGTGCACCCAAATTATACTCAAAATAGTATAACTATACTAAAAATCCGAAACTTTCTTGGCGTAGAATAGAAATCAAAATTTCCAAGCTCTCGCACATCAACCAGATGGCTTTCTCAAGGAAGGTAGACAGCTAACTGCAAACTAGATAATAGACCGTTTAAACACTTTGAACGCAGTGACTTGACTGTACAATAAATGATTCTGGTAAGTACCGCAGTGCCCAAACAACGTGACCTCGTTTCTTCAAAATTTCACGTTTGCTCCTAATCGTTTATTGTCTAGTCATGTCACCGCGTTCAAAGTGTTGAAACGTTCGATTATCCAGTTTGCAGTTAGCTGTCTACCTTCCTTGAGAAAGCCATCTCGTTGATGTGCGAAAGCTTGGAAATTTTGATTTCTATTCCAGGCCAAGAAATTTTCCGATTTTTAGTATAGTTCGACAACACTGCTGGCCACCCAAAATGCAACACCAAGAAGGACACAAAATAGCAAATCCAGATTTACTGGACAAATAACAACAGATACAAAGATGAAACGATTGAGCTTACAGGCCCGTGCGACTTGTGGAACACGCAGACATCAAGAGTTCGTGTGACCCCCATTGCTGGCAATAACGGCCGCTACATGCCGCGACACCGAACGAAAGAGGCTTTGGATAAGGGCTTGGGGTATTTCGGTCAAGACTGCTTCCACACGTTGCCACAGATCATCAGGCGTAGCCGCGGGTGGTGTTTGCCGGGCCACTCGGTTGCCGATCAGCCACCAGACGTGTTCGATGGGCAACATATCGGAATAACAGGCGAGCCACGGCAGCACTGACACCTGGTGGGCCGTGAAGAATTGTTGCACGATGCGTGCTACGTGCGGGCGCTCATTGTCCTGTTGAAACATGGCCGCTGGTAGGTCCTGCAGGTAAGGGAGGACTACAGGCTCCTAAACTTCGGAGATGTAGCGGTGGCTGTTGAGTGTGCCGCTATGCGTACCAGAGGGGTGCGGGTGCCATATCCAATTGCGTCCCAAACCATAACGCTAGGCGACGGACCGGTATGGCGATGCATAATTCAGGAGGCTTCATACAGTCTCTCGCCGCGGTGCCGCCACACGCGGATCCGACCATCGTGGTGTTGCAGGCAGAAGCGGGTTTCGTCGGAGAAGACAATGTAGTGCCATTCCGTAGTCCAGGTGCAGCGTTCAACAGCTCACTGCCGCCGCACTCGCCGGTGGTGTAACGTCAATAGTAATCGGAGCAATGGGCGCCGTGCGACAAGTCCCCACTCCTGCAGACGACGTCGAACGGTACGTGCTGACACAGGTTGTTGCGCAAGTCACCCTAATTTCTGCGCTAACGTTCGTGATGTGGTAGTGCAAGACGTCAATGCCTGCCGCACAACATGCCGGTCCTCTCGTACGGTGGTGTGCCGCGGCTGCGGCAATCGCTCACATCAGTCCGTCCGTCCCTCCTGCACCCACCGAATCCAAACTTGCCTCACTGTGGCTGGATGTCGTTCCACACGGGCGCCGATGTCTCGGTACGATAAACCGCTGTCGCGATAAGCCACGCTTCGTCCTCTGTCGAACTCCGAAACGTGCTGGAATGACTGCCGTATTCTGCGACGAGGCATCAGGAAGCTTCCCACGCACAGGTCAGGCAGCACAACACACTTCCACTAGTTACACCCCGCCTTCTGTGCACCCTTCTTATAGTGCTTCTCGGTGGCGTTCCGGGCGCACATGATTTGGATATGCCCTGCAATGCAAATTGTTTGCATGTCCTCTCGCGAGCGACGCATGCTGCGAATTTCAGGCCAATCGGATGCTTCCTTCTTGGTGTTGCATTTTGTGTGGCCAGCTGTGTATTTTGAAGATACTAGAATGTAAGTCTGGAGGATTCGCATTCGCCTTTTGCGTTCGATTCCCGTTCTAGGACAATGCAATTTCCAAGTTTTTTTTAGTCATGTTAACTTGCTTGACTAACTTGGCATCCATCTGCGTGCAACATCTATCTGACTGTTATAAATATGCTCGTTGGGCAACGACAAGATACTAGCGTGACTGTGAATTCAAGATACACATACCGGCCTCTGAATTAGAATTTTTTATTCAGTACCGGGTTAGACCTCCTTTATCCCAAATAATAGCACCTATGTGATATGAAGAAGATTCCACCAGGTATTGTTACTGGAAATACTACACACCAGCCTTCACCATACAGTCCTTTAACTCGCTCAGATTTAACGGGAGAGGATTTTTCCCCTCGGATTTGTTTTTCTAACGTATCCCATACATTCGCAATTGGGTTCTGATATGGGGTTTTTGTTGGCCACACATACACAGGAAATATTGTGGGAGCCGCTATCAAGTTCTCTGAACACATCTTGCGCGATGGACAGTAGCATGGTCGTCCATGAAACAGCCATCAACCGCTAGATAAAAAGTCAAAATTGCAGGATGGACTTGGTAGGAAACAATGTTCACATAATCCCTGGAGGACACTTGACCTTACAGCAATATCAAGGAGCCAGTTCAGTACCAGAAACAAGGTGCCTACACCAGGACACCATCTGCATGAACCTTGACTTGTCTTTAGAAGGCAAGCTGGGCCCATTGCTTCATGGGGCTCCCGCCAAACTCTCTGCCTACCGTCGTTACAGTACAAGGTGTATCGCGACTCGTAAGACCACATGATTTTTTACCAGTCGTAAAGTCACGGTGTTCCAGACACCACTGTAGATGAACTTTCAAGTTCTTCCCAGAAATCAGGGGTTTCGGTATAGTTATGCTACTGCCAGTACAGAGCCTCTTCAATTCCCTACGCATAGTTCGCCAAGATATGGGTCGGGAAGAGCCATCACTGAATGCTTCGGTCAATTGCTGCACACAAGTCCTAGTACAAGCCTACTCAGAAGACGGCAATCTTGTTCCTGAGAGATTGTTTTTGTGCCACGGTTAGGTCTCTTAGACAAGTAATTTGGGTTATTTTTCCGCTAATGAAAGAACCGGGATATCTCAGCTTTGGCGAAACCAGTCAGCTCTGCTATTTTCAAAATTTCCGCTCCAGCCAGACGGGCACCCACACTAAGTCCTTTATCGAACTTCAAGATATCCTTTGTTTTCCCCACTGTTATCAACACTACTGATGGTTACTGAGGAGCAGCAGACTTATATAGTTTCCTAGATATATTTTTCATATACGCTGTGTAAGTGACATTTACAAGGTTTCTAATTCATTGGCCGGAGTGTGTATCTCATCAGTAATTAACAGATTATCGGCGCAGCTTTCACTCCGTATGTGATATTTCAGCTAGATGGAAGATTCTTTTGTCTACGGTTGGTGATGTTATAGTCAAATGATTGCGGACTGGGTCGGAATCTGTCGAGAAACGGCAACCCATAAACCTCAGAAGGTGAAAATCATCTAAATACGTGGCTTCAGTTGAATAAATTAATATATCGCTCTTTCCACGTTAAGCAACGCATAGCAACCGAAAAATTGTTATTTGGCTGCCGTCGGGGTAGATATCGAGAGATTTGGGATTCGTTTCCCCGACGGCGGTCTAATAACAATTTTTCGGTTGTTGTGCGTTGCTTAACGTGGAAAGAGCGATGAATTTATTTATTCAACCTCAGAAGCTAACGGAATGTTACGGGCAGGTCTTAGCAAAAGAATTGTCTACTCAGAACACAAATCAACATTGTTTCAAACCTCGTAAACGCCATGTGAGAGGACTCATGTTAGCACCCATGCAACAGCCCATTAAGTGAAACCCTTAAACCTCGGAAGCTAACAGAAGATGACAGGTAAATTCTGCAAAGGGTTTTCCGTTCACAAGTCAGCAATGTCTCAATTCATGCAAATGTTGCATGAGACTATTAGGACAGATGTTAGCACCGGTACAGTGCACAGAACGCTGTGTGGCACGAGTTAACAGGATACAGCAGCCATCCACAAGCCACTAATCACTTCAACTAATGCCATACGCTGAGTAGCCTGGTGTAAGGAACATCGATCTTGGGCTGTAGATTAATCTGAAACTCCCTTGCACTGAAGAATCACGGTAGACAGTCTATTGGTCTGATGTTCATTTAAGGGATACAGCCGATGACGTGAGATAGGTACTTTTCTGAGTGTACCAGGAAGTTTGACGATGGCTGAATAATGGTATGATACTTTCCAGACTCGTCAATGAAGTTTGATGGTGGTAGAGTGATGGTATGGCACTTTCATGCTCCAACAGTGTAATTTCATGGTGGCAGAGTGATGGTATAGTACCTTTGTGACTCTGCAGTGAAGTTTGATGATGGTCGAGTGATGGTGTGGTACTTTCCTGACTCGACAGTGAGGTTTGACCGTGGCAGAGTGATAGTGCGTTATTTTCCGGACTCGACAGTGAAGTTCGATGGTGGCAGAGTGATGGTATCGTACTATCCTGACTCGAGAGTGACGTTTGGTGGTGGTAAAGTGATTGTATGGCACTTTTCGGACTCGACAGTGAAGTCTGATAGTGGTAGGGTGATAGTATGTTATTTTACGGGCTCGACAGTGAAGTTCGATGGTGGCAGTATGATGGTATCTTACTTTCCTGACTCGACAGTGAAGTGGGGTGGTGGACGATTGATGGTACACTGCTAATTGTCGTGGAAAATGCTAGCCTTCGGCCCATTTTTCCTATGGAAAAAACATGAAGGCTAAACTCTACCTATGCGACATAGAAAATTATGCACTGCCAATGTTGTGGTAGTACTTTGAGGAAGGCCCATACCTCAATATCCAGAAGACGTATTTAAAAAAAATATTTTCCTTAGCATAATGTTTGCTATGTTGTGATGGTACTTAATTTTCCAGGACGTCTATCTCTACCTAGACGTTCTAAAAAATTATACACTACAAATTTTGTGGTAGTACTTTGAGGAAGGCCCACAATTAAATTTCTGGAAGACGTATTTGAAAAAAATCATTTTCCGCAGCACAACTTGTGGTATGAAAAATACTTTTGAGATATTTTCTACTTTTCTGTTCTTCAAATTTCTTTCACCAACGGTCGTCAACATAAACTATATTGACAAAATCACCAGACATCTAGAAGAGAAACACAACATAGCATTTATTGACATACGTTAGTACGGCGTCTGTCCACCTTTGGCCTTAATGCATGCACTGAAACTTCGATGCATGCTTTCGACAAGGTTTTGGAACACAGCGATAAGTATGGGCTTGCATTCAGTACATAAGGCTGACGCTAACTGTTGCTTAGTAGTAGGCCTTGGTTTCAAACTTCTTATGCGGCGCTCTAATGCATCCCATAGGTGCTCTATGGGATTAAGATTAGGGCTCTGTGCTGGCCAGTCCGCACACGATAAGGAATTATCGTCAAACCACACCGTAACTGTCCTTGCTTTATGGATCGATGCATTATCCGCTGGTATTAACAAGGGTCGGTTCGATAGTATTGCCACAGAGTTGGTAGGGCACAGTTCTCCAGAATATCGAGGTATAACTGGACCATACCACAAAAAACACCCCCTCATGAGTACTCTTTTTGTTTGACAATGATGTCTTCATTCCCCTCCCTTTTCTGTCTACAGGAAAGGAAAACCTCAATGTAATGCAAATCAAGTCAAGTAACTCACTTGATATACGTCAAAAGGTCAGTTATTTAGGGTACTTTAAGGTACCTTGGCAACCATTATAATCAAAGGGCACAACAAATATGCAAAGGGCATCCTTAAAGTAATGCCTCGTCCCTTGCAAGATTTTTATTTGTAGCAGCTAAAAAGTGAAACTTGGTGGCAAAATACTTGGGCATATTGTTAATAATGCTAGCCTATTTAAAGTATTGTCCATCCCTTACTATACACTTCCTTCATCTTTGAACCCATTGGTAAAATCCATTATGGGAAAATTCCTGAGGCTGTCGTTTCACGCATGAGTTCACAGCCAGTTGGACGACTCTCTCATCGTCGAAACGTTCCCCACGGAGGGTGTTTTTCAAAGGGGCCAACCGGAAAAAGTCTAAGGGAGCCAAATCAGGCTCCCTTAGACTTTTTCCTGGCATCAGTGCATCAGTGTCCATCCCATTCTGGCAGTAGCATGTGAAGTCTCCATTGGGGTTTGGGGACGTGCGTTATCATGGTGTAAAACAACACTATGAAGTGGAATGTCACGTCTTTTCCTTCTGATGGTTTCCTTTAGCTTCTTCGATATCTGCACATAGTGAGCAGTGATTATTGTTGCAACTCCTGGATGGTGACACGACGATCAGCTGTGATGAGATTTTTCACTCTTTGCCTGTTGGCATCTGTCACTGCAGTTGCGGGTCTTCCACTCCGTTGGCTTTCCGACATTGAGTTTTTTCCCTCTTGAAACCTCTTCATCCATCTTCGGACATTGTTGATATCGATTGTGGCAGCTCCATACACCGCCAGGAGCCTTCTGTCGATTTCTGGCGCCACACATCCTTCTTTTTCCAGGAAATCAACTACGGCTCGCTGCTTTTCTCTGTCATTCATGATCTTTATTTTAGATCCCGAACGAAATTTGTTCTCACATTGGTAACATATCATAGTACATGTCAGTGCAGTTTCATTAAACTCACTTCCAAATTTCGAAAGTTATTAAGGAGGAGGCATTACTTTCAGAATGCCTCTTGTATTTAACTCGTTGTCTTCGTGATATACGCAAGCGATAGGTGTTAGTGTTTTTTCTTGTGCGCCAAGATTAATCGTTCTGTTTTTCCCCTGCTGCTTGCTGTAATGAGTCTATCTTTAAAGGAATGAAGTGTTTTGGGTGTAAAATAATTGGACTGTATACTAGTTGAATTGACTTCGTGTGAAGTTTTCTCCTAGGAAGTGTTACTGGTGCAAGGTGCCGAATAATCCGATTCACTTCTTACTTCGTGTCTTTCTATAAGACTGTGAAGTAAAACAACAACGTCCTGTGGATATAAGTTTGCATTTTTATCATTAAACTTTAATAGTCATGGCTCATACATAATATCATCATCATCATGTTCGTCAACCATTATCAATCCACTGCTGGACGAAGGTCTCTCCAAGCTTCTTCCACAACGGTCTGTCTTATGGCAGTCTCCTCCATGTTACTCCAGCATACTTTCGAATTTCATCCACCCATCTCCCATGTGGTCTTCTTCTGGGTCTTTTCCTGTCCCTTGGAATCCAGTGTAAAATTTCGGCTGTCCATCGATGGTCTGTCCTTCTGGCAGTATGTCCAGCCCATTGCCATTTCAGGGATTTAACTGTGATCATGATGTCTTCCACTCTTGTCATTTTTCTGATCCACGAGTTCCTCTTATCTCTCCTTGGTACACCAAGCATGCACCTCTCCACGCTTCTTTGAGTTGTCTGCAGCCTTTGTATGTCTCTTTTAGTTAAGGTCCACGTCTCTGCACCATACGTAAGCACTGGAAGGATGCATTGATCAAACACTTTTCTTTTAAGACAAAATGGCATATTGCTCTTCAAAATTATGCCGTTTCTTCCAAAAGCTCTCCAGGCAAGTTTTACACGCCGATTAATATCTTCATTATATACGAGTATTTAATTATGCTCATCATCTCATAATACACCCAATAAACAAAACAGTAGAGATACCTACCTAAATAGCGTGTTGCTCCACCTCTAGCGCGAATAACAACCTGTACCCGCCGAGGTATCAACAGGGTTTCCAGGGTTAATGCCCGCCATGCCTGTTGCAGAATAGTAAGCAACTCCGCCAGAGACGTCTGTCCAGGATCCGTGGATCTGATGATCTTCTCCACGGCATCCGAGGGAGCATCCGCGGGGTTTAAATCAGGGAACCTTGGGGGACACTGGATGGCTCTAAACTCAGATGAGTGTTCCTCGAGCCATGCCTAGGTGGTTGCTGTCTGGTGGGGGCAGTGCATTGTCTTGTTGGAACAGAACATCGGCCGCAGAATCCGCGAAGGCCATGAAAGCCTCTACGTGATTATCCAGCACATGCTGGTGGATCGCAGCGGTTATGGGCCTCTCCAGGCACACACTAAATGACGTAATGTGTCTCATTAGAAGTCTTCCCAAACCATCACAGAACCACCACCGCCTTAATCAGAGCCAACTTGGTAAGACAGTGCCGTGGCCTTGGGCTGCCGACACCACTCCCGCACCCTCCTGTGAACTCAGGACAGCTGAAAACGGGACTCATCTGAACACACGACACGGCGCCACCTTGCAGAGGTCCAGTGTTGATATTCCCGGAACCGAGCTAGAAGTAATGATCGATGTCGCGCAGGCCCACGAGTAGGGCGTCGGATCCCGTAGACCTGGGGGTGCAGCGTGCGCGATATCGTTCCCTCGATGTCTCTGCTTGGGCATCCGATATTTAACCTGGATTTAATCAGCGCAGCCGTTGTTAATCGGTCGGTCTCACGAGCATGGAGAGCCAAAGGTGACAATGATCTTCATGGCGTGTGGACGGGGACAGCTTGCTCTCTGGACGCTAGTACCATCGTCGGCGGCATACGCGCGGTACACCCTTTATACGGTTGCCCCCGGTAACCCTAGGTGTTTTAACACTTGGATGATAGATGACCTATCTGTCTTGCGCCGACAATACGTCCACGATCAAAGTCGCTCAGATCACCACGTTTACCCATGTCCATCGATAGCGATACTATATGGGAAGCCATGCTGTTCGCCAATTTATTGCCTGCATTTGGTTTGCGTCTGTTCCACTCTGCGCGGGGGATACCCCTTTCAACTGTCCATCTCCCCTCTCTCTAATGTTTTTGTTTGCTGAGTTGTTTGTTTGTTTCCTTGCAGTTCGTAGCAAAAATGTTCAACTTTGTTTCAAAAAGGAAGCGGTCAATAAACATTTGCCAGCCGCCCTGGTAGCGCAGTGGTCTAAGCGATGGCTTATGATCATTTGTCCGAGAAGGGTCTGGGTTCGAATCTTGGTGAGGAGGCATGGATATTGTGTTTCTCTTACGGCACTGGCTATCTCCCTTCCCTGGAAGCAGTGGCCCTTAATTATGGACGGGTGACTGCTTTTGGCTCACTGAGTTGCTCACGGTGGTGGTTAAACCTCCAATCCAAAAAAAGAAAAAAACATTTGCCATTCTCTAATTAGAAGATTCGTTTATTAATGACATTTTTTTAGGTGTTTTATCCATTTCCGAAATCCAATTATTTTTTGTTTTTTGTAACCACTTACATTCACCATGAATAACCTTAGTCACACGGTGTATTAAATAATTAATGCGCGGTTTTTCCCTGACGATATTTTCTTTGCTGAATTTTTAGATCTGCTTTGAAATATATTTCTTTTTTCGAAAAGGATTCTTTACAACTAAAATTCGGTGCCATCTTTCTTATTTAATTGCTGAAACAAAATTGGCTACGTTACTGAAAGGGCAGCAATGCGATACGCAGCTCTAATTTACTTCAGCCAATTTTTATAACCAATAAACTTTCACTAATTTAGAGAAGTAACGTTTCTACGGTATACGTTTAAGCATGCTTAACTGCCTGGAGAAATTGAAAGCCCCCAAAGGACTCGTCCTAATTTTCTTGGTGAATGGCTTTCATTTGGAAAATGAATCGAATAAATCATTCTTTTACAACTTAAATTAGAGTATTTGTCTGGAGAAGGTAATCAGTAAACACTCATTTAAGGCGACAAATGGCAAAGCAGAATCCATTCATTGTTCGATTCTAGACAGTATCCATTCTGGGTTGAAAATATTTCCGGCCCCCTTAAAGTAAGGTGTGAATGCAATGAGAAAGATTCAGTGTCGTCAGAATGGGTGAAGCAGAGCTGTTAGTTTTGCAGGAACAGAGCGTGGCAGCATGCCAAATTCCACAGAACTAGGGCACACAATACTCCCGGAGAGAGAATCACCGAATTCTCTGAAATCTCTTCTCAACTAACGTGATTTATGCAGGACATATTTTGCAGACCCACACATTTCAAAATGAGAAAATGGTTTAATACATGGCAAAATTAACTTTAAATTAAAAAGCTTCTGCACGAGCAATAGAGAATTCCTCCCTCTTAAATAAGAGAATTAATACATTTCTTTAACAATATTTTATTGCGTATGAAAATCCGGGGCTTAATGAGGTAACTAGATGTGCAGTCGCGTTTTTAAATGCATGAGCGTAATCTTCCAACCATTTTCTTTTTTTCTTTTCATTATAAGGAAGTATGGAATGGGTGCGAACAGCCGCAGGTTGTTTCATGATACTCTCCGCGTTATTTATTACTGAGGACAATGGATTCTGGCAGCTTGCTCGTTAGACGTTTTCTGCATTTCATTGTTCACTCCACATATTATGAACGTAATTATTATTTTTAGGATCATATGCACGCACATGCACGAGAATTTTATAAATTGTATTCATTCATCCTGACACAGATGAGAGGCGGGAAGGTAGTGAACCTGCTACCATCCTTAAAATAACAGCAACAAATTTCCACCCATTCTTATGCAAACTGGGGGCTTTGTTACAACAGGTTTGTAAAATCATGCAATGCATTGATTATAATACGCTTTCCAACATACCAGAAATCATTACTCAAGTTATGAGAATAATGGCTGTGGAATAAATCTCGGTCCTGTGCCCTGACCTTTGATCCCATTTCTATGATATTCGGTACACCTCCGAAATAACATGATAAAGTTTTGTCGCAATCGAAACATTTTTACGTAAGTTATGATGCATAAGGGCTATGGAATATATCCCGCATTTGTGTCCTGACCTTTGACCCCATTTCGCCCATTTTCAATAGGGTTTGTCGCCAAGTGGTCCCCTACCACATACTAAACTTTCATCGAAATCGAACCTTTTTTACGTTAGTTATGACGCATAATATCAGTGGAATGGATCCCGCTCCTATGTACTGACCTTTGAACCCATTTCGTTCACTTTAAATAGGGTTCCTTTCCAGGTGATCCCCTACCAGATACTAAAATTTCATCGAAATCGAAAGATTGTTACGCGAGTTATCGTGCGGACGGACATACGCACACAACGCGTGACGTAATGAGGCAGATGGGAATTGCGACCATCTGCTCGCCGCAAGAGTGTGACGTCATAAAACTTTGATAAGATCCAAAAACGCATGACGTAATGAGACAGATGGCGTGACCGCGCGCCAATATTCTCAAACGCGAGATTGTGACGTCATAAGATTTCTATGCATTGGTAACATTAATGGAACGACGCCATGACACTAAAAACGTTATAATTCGGGGTGGTTATTTAACCCACTAAACGAATTCTCGTAAAGTCGAGATCAAGCTAAATCGATTTCTAGTACCAGAAAACGGTATATTAACGACTTTCATCAAAATTCCTAGAGCCGTTTCAAAATAAAATGCGCATACATAGATACAAGAATTGCTACTTTAAGGTGGACGTCAAGTAATTTGCTTCCTATACTTCCAATGGAAAAACTTCTGTACACCTTTTCTTCACAATTAATGCGTTCCCAAGGATGAAAATTTTAACTTCGATTAAAATAGCTTCATTTCATAACTTGGAATACTTAATATTTCTAAACCATAACCATAATTATGCAATCCAACGTTTATTTGTCTACTGACGTCATCAAAGTACAGGTCGCGCCATCTTTTTCCTGGTTTCAACACCACCAAAGGAAACGTTATTGTTTTTTAATATAATTATGCTTATGTTTTAGAAAATGTTAAGTATTCCTAGTTATAGTATGAAGTTATTTTAATCGATGTTCAAATTTCCAGCCTTGGGAACACACTAATTGTGAGGGAAATGTGTACAAAAGGTTTTCCATTGGAAATATAGGAAGCAAAATTACTTGAAGTCCACCTTAATAGTGTGGGATAAGGGTAATGGAATGGATCCCGATCCTATGCCCTGACCTTTGACTCCATTTGTCCCATTTTCAATAGGGTTCCTCTCCAGGTGGTCCCCTACCACTTACTAAAATTTCATCGAAATCGAACCATTTTTACGCACGTTATGACGCATTAGAGCAATGGAATGCATCCCGCTCCTATGTCATGACCTTTAACTCCACTTCATCCATTTTCAATAGGGTTCGTCCCCAGGTGGTCCCCTACCACATACTAAAATTTCATCGAAATCGAACCATTTTTACGTGAGTTATCGTGCCGACAGACGGACGGAAAAAGCTGGAGCATATACGCTTCTTCAACCTACGGTTGTAAAGCGTAAAAAAAGAGGTGTGATCTAAAAGTATCCAGGCTGGATTTATTACGAAAAGTATTGGGTTAGTGTGAATGAAATGTCCGGCATAGGACCAGCACACGTGGACGGCGAAAACGAAAAAGTAGGAGAAGTTACCTAGGCAGAATGATCCCTCTCGATCTCGACACATAGTGCCAACTGTCAGGCAAGGCCATGATCCCGGAACCAAAAACGTCTTGTGGCTGGGACAAGAAGGAGCCATCAACTGCACATAGAACCTCCTTGTCTGTCGTGAACTATTTCTCGGACTGGAAGTGCTCCAGGCGACGAACCAGATGACAGTCTGTCGGAGACAAGTCCGGGTAATAGGCAGGAAGAGGCAGTGCTTCATAGCCCAAGGCACTTATTGCCAGCATCGTTCGTTTTGTGACATGAGGGCGAGTGTTGTCCTGGAGCAGAAGAACAACATGTTTGTTGACCAAAGTAGGTTGTTTCTTCAGCAATTTCCGGTGCATCACGTGTAATTCAGCACAATAACAGTGATGGTTTGGCCTCTTGCCAAGAAACTCCGATGAATTATCGCCGCTGTGGATCACCAGACAAGGAGCATCATATTCTTGGTGTGTAACGGTGGCTTAGGATGCTGTCTAGCAGGCTGTGCCTTGCTTAACCATTGTGAAGATCATTTCCGATTATCATAAAGGACCCACTTCTCGCATGCGACGATTCGATGCAGTAGAGGTTCCTGTTTCTTTCTGGAAAGCAGCGACGCGCAGATTAAAAAACGCCTGGTCTTGTCGGCAGTTGTTAACTCATGTGGCAGCCACATGTCCAGCTTTTTGACCTTACGCAGAGCAGCCAGACGCCGAACAACTGTCGTGTGGTGGACACCTACCTCTGCCGCTATCTCACGACACGTTTTTCGGGGGTCCGCTTCAACCTCACGTAACAGAACGTCGTCAGAAACAGCAGCAGGTCCGCATCTCCGTTTAGAAACTTCACAGACCATCGCCGAATGGTTCGTTCGATGGCTGCATTTTGCCCAAACGCTTTGTTCATGTTTCAAGCAGCAATTCTTGCCGAATACCCCAGTTTAAATTCATACAGGAAGATGACTCTCAAATCCGGAGTCTGCATGTTTCCCTACGTCCAAAGAAATCACTCCTCAACCTTTTTCTTCACACACGTTCTACTTATTTATTGTTACTCTGTGACGTTATACCCGCAACACCTGTGGGTGGTTCCATTCCGCTGCGGTGAAGGCCTGACTCCACTGCTAGTCATTCGCACCAACCGAAATGCAATATTTACAGATTTGAAAGTTTATTGCTTTCGAAGTGGTCTCCTGCCGAAGCCACGCACTTATCCCAGGGCTGTTTCCACTTCTCGAAGCATTTGTTGAAGTTATCGGAAATAGTGAACAGCTGCTTCGTCGCATCCTGTTGTATCTCCTCAATATTTTGAAATCTTTCTCCTTTCAAGATTCTTGAGAAGAGAAAAATCTCGCATGGAGCGAGATCGAGTGAATTGAGTGGCTATCGGTCCTGTACAATGAGGAGCTTAGCAAGAAACTGCTGCACAAGTTGCGATGCATGGGCAGGGGCGTTGCCATGGTAGAGTTCCCAGTCGCCAATGCGATGCATGGATAGGGCGTTGTTATGCATTGCCGGTCTTTCTTTTGACGAACTGCGTCTCTTAAACTCTGCAAAACTTTACTGTAGTACTCTTTGTTGATTGTCTGGCCTGAGTGCGTGCTGTGGTGAGTTTCCCCGCACAGCCGTTAGCTCAGATTTAACAGCGTTTTCATTTTTTGCTGGTTGCGGGTCTGCAAGACAAGTTAATCACTCTCAACACTTTCACGACCATCTTTTACTCTACAGGTGGCAAGCACACATATACACTGAGTAGCCACTTTATTATGACCACCTGACAGTTTTAAGCAAATACGCTATGGCTGCACGCTGTTGCCGCCAGAGGGCGAGGCTAGTATAAAAAGGGAAAGCGTAGTGCTTGCGACAGTAGAAGAATTGATTTTTGGGTGACGAGATGGGTACAAAATGCGATTTGCCGGACTTTCAACGTGGCATGATTGTAGGAGCTCGGAGCCATGGAGCGAGTATCGCCGAAACCGCCGCATTCGTGAAATGTTCCAGAGCAGCTGTTGTTAAAATGTTTAAAGACTGGATTGTCAGCCAAAAAGCAGGGTCTTTACGTGCAACGTGGGGTCGTCATCCACTAGTTACTGCTCGGGCGGAACGGAGACTGTCCAGACTGGTAACAGACAACAGAAGGGCAACAGTGCAGCACATTACAGACCAATTTAATCAAGGATCCCCTCAAATGATCTCTGCACGCACTGTTCGCCGTACACTGCATCGAATGCGATATGGCAGCCGAAGGCCTGTTCGAATACCTTTGCTGTCTGAGTTAACAAGAGAAAACGTCTCCAGTTCGCACAGGAGCACAAGAATTGGACAGTCGATAATTGGAGACAAATTATGTGGTCCGATGAATCACGTTTTCAGTTGCACCATGCCGATGGCCGAGTGAGAATTTGGCGGAAACAGCACGAAAGCATGAACCCCAAATGCATTGCTGCAACCCTTCAAGCTGGTGGAGGCAACGTTATGGTTTTGAAAATGTTTTCCTGGCATGATTTGGGCGCTTTAATTCGTGTTGATCAACGTCTAACTGGCACATCACATCTAAGCATCTTTGCGGACCAAGTGCATCCTGTCATGTGCATGGTTTATCCCAATGGCAATGGCTACTTACAACAAGATAATGCGTCCTGCCATAGTGCTCGTATTGTACAGGATTGGTTTCAGGAACATGCCGGTGAGTTTACTTTGCTTGGGTGGCCCCCACAATCTCCAGATCTCAACCCCATTGAGAATTTGTGAGACGAAGTTGAACGAGCCATCAGACAGCTGTATCCACAACCCTGCAATCTCACACTCCTGGAAAGTGCGATTCATCAAGCATGGTCTAGGATTCCACAAAACACCTATCAACATCTCGTGGAGTCCATGCCACGAAGAATCGACGCAGTATTAAAGACAAAATGTGGCCCAACGAAGTACTGAGGGGCTGGTCATAATAAAGTGGCCACTCAGTGTATACGTTCGGAGATTTATTTCGGGGCACAAAGCGGCGACGACGCAACAATGCGTTCATAAAAAAACTGTTCAAAAGCGGCGATAACGCAATATTGCGTCGAAAAAATTTCCGGGCTCATAGTGTGCAAGAAAGCATATATTCGCATCTTAACTACGACAAATGATACCGAAAGGCAGGACGCTTTTCTGGACGTCTCCTGTTATACATATCGACGAAATTCCGCATTCGCTCTTCCAAAAGCCCCTGCCACCTGGAGGGTTAAAACGTCTATGCCACTCATAAACGTATGCACGACTCTCCTTTATAGACTTTCTGTAAGTTTAAGTAGGTCTCTTTGCAAGTTTCGCAAATTTTTTGATACAATCTGACGCAAGTTCGTTGACCATTTTTTCCGACGTGACAAATGTGACGGACAACTTCACACACGTAAGAACAAAGCACTACTGTAAAAAAAACCGCCGAGAAGGGGAGACGTGGCTTACGGCACATGCGTAGTAGGTTCCAAGGTCAACCTGTGTCAAACCGCTTACCACTGTATCGCGCAACTCCGAACTTATACATTCAGTCTAGATACTTTCTGATCACACCTCGTATCATATTGGGTGTTCGTATAAAAGCACCGAGTTCCAGTATTATAGGAGTTGCCATAATGATACTGTGATTATCTAGGTGATTTTATGGAGGAGTACATGTTTTGTAGGAGCCAAACATTAACAAAAATGTTAACATGGTCACTTTCTGACATTCCGCAGTATTCATTATAAGTATTATGGACGTTATTACTGCAATCGTGAATAGTCTGAACCCAATGACCCAACTGGAGGGAACATCATTTGTTTTGAACGTTCCATAAAGTTCTAGGCCGTTCATTTCAGGCTATATATTTCCGCAAAGATACAGGATGTTCCTCTTAGACGTATTGTGACGTACTAGAAAGGTCAATCACGTGTTCACTATGGTTTCAGTTGATTTTTGTTTCGTTCCAAGTTTAAACCGGTATTAATTTGTCTGCTTGAATACTGAAGAAAGCTGGATGGGAGGGATATCAAACCCTATCTCAGTTTGTTTTAAACATAATGAATTTAATTTTTTTTAACTCATTATTTGGTTACGAGGCTTTTTTTTTTTTTTTTGATTGGAGGTTTAACGACCACCGTGAGCTACTCAATGGGCTATAAGCAGTCGCCCGTCCCTAATTTAGGGTCACTGGTTCTAGGGAAGGGAGAGAGCCAGTGCCGTAAGACAAACACAACATCCATGCCTGACCGGGATTCGAACCCAGACCCCTTACGGACGAATGATCAGAGGCCAGCGCCTTAGACCACTGCGCCACCGGGGCGGCATTACGAGGCTTTAGGATATTTTACAAGATTTTAGCATTAATTGCTTTCTAAGTAAGGAATATTTAGCCGTAAGTCTTTTTCAGTTAACATGGGAATGTTCGAAGAGCCTATCTACAGCGGCAAGGGTAGTTAGCTAGAGTTGTAACGTTAAGTGCTTTTATTGTTTTATTGGCCTACGCTGCAGTCATGTACATTGTGATCCGAAAAGCGCATCGAGGCGGATAAATTTTTTTATTGCTCAGGAGGCGTCGGAGAAACGTTCTCCCCTTTGAGCTAAGTGGAGAGGCTCGGAACACTTTTTCGGGGTCGTCCGACAGGGACAGCGTAACAGAATGAGAAGAATTAGACTAAGTAGGAAAGTTCGAATAATTGGGAAACGGAATAAGAGTAGCTTCAGAACTCAGAGATTCATGTAATAATTTAGTAAGTTAAATCTAGGACAACCTGAACATATAAGTTTAAGCAAATAATAAATGAAACTGCAAATTTCACAACTATTCCTTTGTTGGATCTGTTGATTTTAATCCACATATTGTAAACCTCCTTACCAACATATGTTCTCGTCATAAAATTCAATTTGGAATACGATCATGCAATCTATATACCATTATCCGCAATGATCGTGACAAAATTGACAAAGGGAAAAATGGGGTGTGTATGTTATTCCTATGCTCGACACTATCTCTGGTGAACTAAACAATCATTATGTGGGTTCTACCAAAAGAAATTTCGATTTGAGATTAAATGAACACAGATATGATCTAAAAATGAATCACCAAAGCACCTCTTTTGCAAGAACCATAAGTGCTGGAAATTCCATCCCAGACTGGGACAACGCTAAAATCATAAACACACCTAACTCTGTTTATTCCTTGTTATTTGTAGAAAGCCTCTATATTTTGGCTTATAATACACGTTGCTGTAATGACTATTATCCTTATGTTTTACCTGAACCTTGGCGCAATCTTGTTGGGAAGGACAGCACAATAGCAATTGCTTCTGTTAAGTGATCATTGGCTAACTATGCCTTTTTTTGATTGTCTTGTTATCTGGTATATCAAGTGACATTGACATTACCTTTCCCATGATGCATCTACTCCACGTACTTAAGACCAGCATGTAGCCACATGGTGAAATTACATCTGATGAAGGTGTCAATGTGACACCGAAAGTGCTCATGTGTTTTTAAACTGTATATAGATTTCATTTTTCAGCTGAATAAATATCATCGTGCAACAAGACGGATTTCTTTTAATACTACTATTCCTTTGCTATATATTTTTCGCAATTATGACGTATATTCTAATTTAACTTTCATTTTTAGTTGTCTTTCTCTATGTAAATTGGAGTTCGTTCTCCTTCAACGTTTCAAACTTAACGTTATAGTTTCTTATTCATTGAATGTTATGTTGGCAACAGCCTTGAGGTCAAGAGTGAATGACGGGTACATGTTTGACTTGCTAAGAACGAACAAGTAAGAACTACACCGCACTTTGTCTGGTACTAACAGAGAAAGTGTGACGTAAGTATACGCCGAAGTTGTCTGAAGCTGTAAGCGGTATTTTTCATGCAGATAGTGTCTGTCGATCTGTGGTGTATATCAGTGGCGTATATTATCTAGCTAGGCTATCTGCGAATCCCAGAGAATGCACAAATAAAAGTCAATCATCAACGGTATTAAAATATGTCCGGGCTTTCGGTGCGAAAAAAAAAAAAAACGCGTGCGGATTCGCTTCTTTGACTCAGGCTGGCCAGCGAAAAACAACAGCATAACGCAAGCAGCTCTTCCAGAGTCTTCGCAGTTCTGATGCGAAAACTTTCCGTACAATCGCCTGCTAGCGTTTCCATGACAACATGAATCAGCTGGTAGAGGGGAATGTGCCATTGCTTTGGGTTACGGTTCGCTCAGAAAAAGAAGAGTTAGACTATTTCAGTCACTCTGATACTCCCGCCCGAAAGAGTGTTTCGCGAGAGTTGTTTCAGTTTTTGTGAAGTGTCAATGAATTAAAATCAGAGATAATATATCTTAAATTCGTGGCATTGTTGGATTCGAACTGTTTTGATAAATTTTGCGAAAGCTTTCCTGAAAATCTACTGTCAGAGCTTAAAGAATTCTATGCTTCAAATTGTGATACAGCTCGAATAAAAAATGAACTCACGGTGTTTTATTTCTTTAGTGAATACAAAAACAAATCAGTAAGAGACATTACGTGTTTCATAAAGTTCAATAAATTGGACATAGTGTTCAGTGAAGTGTACAAATTAGCAGACTTCATAATAAACTTTCCATCAACAACTGCAGCTGCCAAAAGAAGTTTTTCAGCATTAAAAAGAATCAAGATACACTGCTGGCCACCCAAAATGCAACACCAAGAAGGAAGCATCCGATTGGCCTGAAATTCTCAGCATGCGTCGCCTGCTAGAGGACATGCAAATGATTAGCATTGCAGGGCATATGCAAATCATGTGCACCCGGCACGCCACCGAGAAGCACTATAACTAGGGTTTACAGAAGGCGGGGTATAAGTAGTGGAAGTGTGTTGTGCTGCCGGACCTGTGCGTGGGAAGCTTCCCGATGCCTTGTCGCAGAATACGGCAGTCATTCCAGCACGTTTCGGAGTTCAACAGAGGACGAATAGTGGCTTATCGCGACAGCGGTTTATCGTACCGAGACATCGGCTCCTGTGTGGGACGACATCCAGCCACAGTGAGGCGAGTATGGATTCGGTGGGTGCAGGAGGGACGGGAGGACCGACGTGAGCGATTGCCGCAGCCGCGGCACACCACCGAACCAGAGGAGCGGCATGTTGTGCGGCGGGAATTGACAGCTCGCACCGCCACATCACGAACGTTAGCGCAGGGATTAAGGTGTGTTGCGCAAAAACCTGTGTCAGCACGTACCGTTCGACGTCGTCTGCAAACGTCGAACGCGCAACAACCTGTATCAACCACAGAAGATAAGAAGAGGAACTCGTGGATAAGTAAAATGACAAGATTGGAAGATATCGTAATCAAAGTAAAATCCCTGAAATGGCAATGGGGTAGGCATGTTGGCAGAAGAATGAACCACTGATTTACAACCAAAATTTTAGACCGAATTACGAGGGACAGGAAAAAATCCTAGAAGACCAGATGGGAGATGCATGGCATGGATGAAATTCGAAAGCATGCAGGAGTAAAATACATGGAGGATACAGGCTCAAGACAGACAGTTGTGGAAGAAACTTGGGGAGATCTTCATCCAGCGTGTGGATTGATAATTGTTGACAAGTATGTATATACAGTATATACACTATATTGACAAACGTCACCGTACACCTAGAAGAGGAACACAACATGGCATTTATTGGCATACATTTGTACGGTGTTGGTCCACCTTTGGCCTTAATGCATGCACTCAATCTTCGAGACATGCTTTCGACAAGGTTTTGGAACAGAACGATAGGTCTGCGCGTACATTCAGTACATAATGCTGCTGCTAACTGTTGCTTAGTAGTAGGCCTTGGTTCCAAACTTCTTATGCGGCGCTCTAATTCATACCACAAGTGCTCCACGGAATTAAGATCAGGGCTCTGTGCTGAACAGTTCACACACGAAACGGAATTACGTCAAACTACGCCGTAACAGTCCTTGCTCTATGGCTCGGTGCATTATTCTGCTGGTACAGTTCATAGCATTGCCACAGAGTTGGTAGGGCTTAATTGTCCAGAATATCTAGGTTAACAGGTTTGTCAACGATAACCAATGGCCCGGGACCATACCACGAAACAAACCCCATACGAGTACACTGACAGCTCCAAACTTGACCGTAGGAACAGTACACTCTGGTAAATAGCGTTCCCCCGGTTTGCGCCATACCCAAAAATGGCCATCAAACTGATTGATCGTGTATCAGGATTCATCAGTCAATAGTACCCGTTTACTTTGATCTGCGGTCCACGATAAATGTTCTTTAGACCATGCTAAACGACGAGTAGCATTCCGAGTGGAGATGAATTGCTTATGAGCAGTCGCACGAGCACGGTAACCCATGGAATGAAGTTCTCTGCGAATAGTACGTGTACATACCGAGGTTCCAGCATTTTTACTCACCTGTACACTGAGGTTTTATGCAGTACTGCATCGATTATCAGTAACGACTCTCCTGAGGCTTCAACGTCCTCGATAACTGATTTTGTTTTGTCTGCCGGTACGTTTTGCTGCTTCAGGCATGCGATGTGTCTTTCACTTTTTCAGTACGTCCAAAACAGTTGACTTTGGTATGTTTAAAGTACATCCGAAACAGTTGACTTGGAAACAGTTCATCCGAAACAGTTGACTTACGTATATTTCTCGGTTGCTCTTATGGACAACCCACTAATATAACACCCAACAATCTTTCCTTTCTCAAAGTCAGTTCTCTTCCGCCGCGACATTTTCACTCAACCTCACAGTGCGATATAATAGCGGTCAGCTGCAGGCTTGTTTTTATACCGTTTGCAGCTGTACCGCGCAACTTAACAACGCAGTGGATCCGTTCAGTTGCTTTTAAATGGGTGTCGGGTAACTTTTGTCAATATAGTGTATGTATATATTGTGTTAGTCTCGTCCAACTACTATTTGTTTGCTAATTCGACTAAGTGACTATTGCTCATATTGGAACAATTACCTAAAAGTTCTTCATTATTGAAGTGCCTAGAGAGTTTCGGCTGAATAACAGACGAACTGTAATTCTTTCTTGAATTTGAGCGACTCCGATTACATTCAAAGGGAGTGACTAAGAATACACTTTACGTAACTAAGTATACACGTTGTACATGTTCAAAAACAATACACCGTGCAAATGAATTGGGACAAGCTATTTTATTCTCAGAATTGTAATGTGATCGCCAGTTGATGTCGGAAACCCAAGTAAACCGGTTTTATCAGCTGTGAGGTGGTATGACTGTTAGAACTTGATAGTAAGAATGTGGTTTGACCGGTTCTAAACAGGAAATAGGCACTTCAGCTTCAGTTGTGAGCTTTCGTGTGTGACAAATGGATGTTAGTTTTTGCTCTCTGTGAGTACGTGTTGCTTTCGTGTATTGAAAAATGGATATTTCTCCAAGGAAGCATGCAAAAATAATTGCTCTGAAAGATCACACTTGTATGACAGTGAGAAATATCGCTTCTGCAGTTGGTGTAGGCAAATTAAGTGTATCAAGACTGCTTACGCGATACAATGCATTTTGATTATCGTCTCCAAAAAGGAGAGGTAAATGTAGAAGAAAACGAAAAACAACTCCACGAACCGATAAATATCTAATCAGAAATAGTAAAAGAAATCCAAAGAAAAACAAGCACCGACCTTCAAGAAGATTTATTGGGTAGTGGTTGTGATGTTAGTGATTCAACTGTACGCCGTAGGCTTCTGGAAGTTGGCCGGAAGGCAAGAAGACCAACGAAAAACAATATTTAAATGCGAAAATGAAGATAAAACGTTTAGTATGGGCCAAAAAATATAAATCACGGACTCCTGACGACTGGAAAAAGGTAATTTTCAGTGATGAAACTCATTTATTTGTGCAGGGTTACCAAACAAATGCCGTTAGACGAAGGAACTGTGAACTCTTAAGACCTCAGCATGTCAAACAAACCGTAAAACATCCTCTGAAACAGATGTTTTGGTGTTTTTTTCACATCAAATGGCACTGGAAGCTTAGTTCCTGTTCAAGTTATGATGAATTCAGCTAAGTACGTAGAAATATTGCAACGCAGGATTGTTCCATTCTTGCTAACTTTTAACGGGACATTTCAACATGTCTTGGCCCCATGTCACAATTCGAAATTGGTCAAGAATGGCATGCTGGAAAATCAAATTCATTTGCTGATTGGCCTGGAAATTCACCTGACTTAAATCCCATAGAAAACTTGTGGAATATTTTGAAGAGACGTTTAGGTAAAATGGACTGTACAACCAAAGAATGCATCATAACGAATGCTATAAAAGTGTGGTTCCACGATTATGAAGTCAAACATATGTGCACTCAATTAGTGGAGTCAATGCCAAAACGAATTCAAGAGGTCATTTCTGCTAAAGGAGGACATACTTCATACCAATACAGGTATTTATCTGTGTATATCAAGGCATAGAATGATATAAAGGCATAGTTTTGGAAAAAAGAGTGATTTTTTACTTTGTCCCAATTAATTTGAACAGTATAGTACACAACGAGCTTCAGTAAGGTTTGAAAATCAAACCAAACAGCGCTTGCCTTTTTACAATTTCTTTGTATGATAGAATAATAAGAACAACGTTTCGCACAATAAAGTGTTTGTTATACATCGACTACAGTTTCGCAGAGCGTTTGGCTCAGCTTCTTCAGGACAAATTGAGCGTCCTGAAGAATCCTTGAAAGAAAGGAGTCGACGTCATGTCGTTGACAAGCCGTGACTAGTTCCGGTATATGTGGAAAGCTTCTAATATATTAAGCTTGATAGTCGAGTCCGGTTTATCAATAAGCGCAGCGTTTCCAAACAAAAATTTACGGTTATTTTTCGTGACAATGTTGAGCTATAGACGACTTCTTCAGCTATTTGTTTAAGTAAACGCTCAAAACGTTTTTTATTGTGGAAAATCTATCTTCCGAACAGATCCATCTATCCAGTTAAGATTTCAATTTAATGCCTTCTCCTGTATTCAATGATTAGATAATAAGGCTATCAGATAAAAATTATGCGTTACTTTTTAACCACGGTTTTTAAGGACGAAGTTAATGTTTTTTCTTAAATCTTCTTAAATACACATTTGTTGTTGCATGCAATTGTAATTGAATAATTCTAAGAACAAATCAATCTGTCTGCTAAACACAGAGGAAAACAAACTAACAAAAAGTATCACATGCTAAATTCCTAACATAATAGTGACTGCATTTTTCTTTTAGTCGTTCCTACAATAAAATTAAATCAAGCCACATATCTGCATCAATATATGGCTTTGCGTGCTTTTAAGGCAGCGACGTACCGGTCAAACGCTAAAGTAAAGACGGAACCAGAATTTTCGACAATATGAGAACTAAAAACAAAAAATCTCGAAGGGAATCGATATAAAGTGTTTAAAGCATCTGGAACATAGAAAGAAAAGCAGCAGTGCATTTTTACAATGAAAATCCAGGACCAAAAAAATGTTAGCTCTTGTGGTTCTGTGTTTCCAAACAGACATTACAAACTTTCCAATAAAACTAATGCGAAAAGTGGCACTTTCTCCAAACAGTGAATTACTGTTACCTTGATCGGAACAGGGAATCGAAACCCATTTTTAGAACGTTTGAAAGCTTCTTTCTCGGCAGAATGATCAATTAAACAACATTCCTGCTCCCTTTAATCTTTTCTCTACAGTACGCACTTTACTGGGAAAGGACTGAACAGCTCCAGAAAACTGCTCATTCAACATTGAGCGCCGAAACGTTTGAACAAATAAAACAAATACTAGGGAATACTTTTAGTAGAAGTAAAACCTGTAGCCGAGAACGTCCTTTTATAAAATTCAAAGAAAATACGAATCATCCGAGGAATCATCTAGAGGGCCGGCCAGGTATTTTCAGCGCTCGACAGAGAAAATTCCACACCACGAAACATCTGTAGGGGATGGATGAGTATGTGTTGACAGTTGTATTATGTAAATGATCGCAGTTGCGAACCAGTCACGTGATAGTGAGGGAAGCAAAAGGGCAAAACTGCTCGTCGTAGCTAAATGTTGTCCTCTTCCCCTCGAGGGGTAGACAACTGCATTGGAGTGATCACAGTGGGTTGTTCACGGCCGCTGTAGTGAGTACCTTTCACAAGTGGTGCAAAGATGGCCAAACGACAAACCGTCGTCCGGCCGCGTGTCGTCCGCAGGTCATTGATGCCTGAGGGGAGCGGAGACTGTCGCGCATTGTTCACAGTGACCGTAGGGGTATAGTGAGACAAATCACCAACAGCTACAGCAGTGGTGATCAGAGAAATGTGTCACAGCACACATTTCATCGCAGCCTTCTGCGCATGGGCCTGCGTAGCCGAAGACCCAGTCGGGTACCCATGCTTACTGCACGTCATCGCCAACAACGCATGAAATTGGCCCACGATCATCGAGATTGGACCGTGGAGGATTGGAAGAAAATGGCCTGGTCTGACGAATCAATATTCCTGATGCATCACGTAGACGGCCGAGCGCGGAAACGCCGCTTACAAGCGGAGGCTATGGCACCTGGATGCACTGTTGGGCGGAAACAGGCCGGCGGTGGTGGTGTCATGCTGTGGGCGGTGTTTTCTTGGGACACTTTACGCCCCATTATTCCAATAGCACAATCCCTGACAGCTGTCAGGTATCTGAACATCGTTGCGGACCAAGTTCCCCCATTCATGGCAACTGTGTCCCATGCTGGTGATGGCCATTACCAACAGGATAATGCGCCATGCCACACTGACAGAATCGTCAAGGAGTGGTTCGAGGAACAATCGAACATTTGTGGTTCGACTTGGAAAAGCTTGTTCGCGCTAAATCAGATCCACCCCGAAATGTACGGGAACTGGAGGACCTGCTGTTGACATTATGGTACCAGATACCCCAGGATACCTATGGTCACCTCATCGAATCGATGAATCGCCGAATGGCTGCTGTTTTGCGGGCTCAAGGGGGTCCTACAGCTCATTAGGTAGGTGGTCATAATGTAATGGGTCATAGGTGTACTTCCTACTGGGATATTTTGCCCGAAAATTTTGCAGCTTGCGTAATCCCATTTTAACTTCCTAATAATGACAAAATTAAATTTTTTTATTACAGCAATTGTTACAAACACCGTTAATGCATTAGTGCTTCAGGGAGAAATCGGATATTACAAAAAATGAAGTGATTACTCAGTAGCAAAGACCATCCATCCACCCATTGCTTCTGCATCCTTTTTACACATTTATAGTGAGTCGTAGAGCAAAAAAAAACAAAAAAAAAAAACACCTTTTATCTTTTGACGAAAACATTTGTAACCTAATGCATCAGCGATCGACAAACAATGAGATCCGCTATATTCAAATCATTTTCAGCAAACCACGTTCCTCCTATTTGATTATACATCATCCCATACAATGCAAATTGAGTTACCGTTCCTGCTGGAAAGTAAAACGTTTTGATATAACAATCACGGGAAAAAAGTGTTCACCGATGACAAACAGCCGAATACATAACAGATGTTTCCTGCTATATTTTAAAGCTGCTGTGTTATAAGTATAATTGCCATATTGAAGATAAAATCTGGTCGAAGCGTTGATTTTCATCTGCAAATACACGATAAGCTGTCGCCTTTATGGAAGTTCATTGTAATTGCTCCTAAAGTAATAAAGCATTGTTTAAGGCATTTATGTAGACCATCTGCAGCTAAGTGGTAAATTAGGAGAGAATTTGATGATCCTTTTATTTCATTATGTCATTAAATCGCTTTGAAAGCGGACAAATAGAAATTATCTAATGACGTCATTGGAGAGACAGAACTGATCAGCATTACAACGTAATGGATACAGAGGTATTTAGATGACATTATCCCTGTTTCTTATGTGTGTTTCTGACATTCATTAGCTGTCGGAAAGAAATGTTACTTTCATTTATAAGCTGCGGCTAATTCAGCAGTTATTTTTCAGATTTCGCGGTCTCGGAAAATTGCTGAATTCCAAGACAGAGTTCTCGTTTAACCTTTATCGACTGCATCCGAAGAAGCAAAAACTTCATGATTTGTTGTTGTGACACAAATGAGGACATTAAATATTACATTCTATATATTTATACCAACTTTTATTTGATTGTGTTGCTATAGAAAGAAAACGTCTATGTTTTGTACTATAAAATCTCTTGGTGCCGCCCATTTGCCGCAATGATCTACACGCTGGCTTCTGATTATTAGTTCCAGATTTGTCAGGGTTTGAATCCCGGTGAGGCATGGATGTTGTGTTTGTCTTATGGCACTGGCTCTCTCTCCCCACTTTGGAGCCAGTAACCCTAAATGAGGGACGGGCGATTGCTTATTATTTTTATATAGAGGTTTAACGACCAACTCAGTGGGCTATAAGCAGTTGCCCATCTCTAATTAGGGACACTGCTTCCAGGGAAGGGAAGAAGTCAGTGTCATAAGACAAACACAACATCCATGCCTCACTGGGATTCGAACCCAGACCCATCACGGACAAAATGTATGAAGACAGTACTTAGACCACTGCGACTCAGGAAACGGCGGCGACTGCTTATAAGCCATGGAGTTGGTCAAGGTATTAGTACAATAGGTATGTGCCCAACATAGCGTTTCTTTTTTGGTAGGTTTGTATCCGAAAATGTAATAGTTCCCTTGGATCGAGCTTTGGTGCGCTAACGTCAGAAGATCCAATCGAATTTTTTTTTAAAACATTAGTTCATCCCATCGCGGTGCCACTCTTAGTTCAGATGAACAACCAACCGTCCAAGAACAGGGAATATTGAATGGAAAACTGCACTGCTAATGGCCATGTAATGAATGGGCATGGTAAAAATATACGAGTGATCCGATTTATTGGCGTAGGAATATACACTATATTGACAAAAGTCACCGGACACCCCTTCAAAAGCAAATGAACAGATCCGCTGCGCTGTTAAGATGCGCGGTACAGCTGCAAATGATATAAAAACAAGCCTGCCGCTGACAGAGATCATATCGCACTGTGAGATTGAGTGAAAATATTGCTGCGAGAGAGAACTGACTTTGAGAAAGGAAAGACTGTTGGGTGTTGTATTAGTGGGCTGTCCATAAGAAACATCGAGAGGCGTTTAAACATACCCAAGTCAACTGCTTTGGATGTACTGAATAAGTGGAAGAAACATGGCATGGACCGAAGATAAATGGAAACGGGTCCTATGGACTGATGAATCCAGATACACGATCCATCAGTCTGATGGCCGTGAATGAATGAATTATAAGAAAGAATGTTAAAGAAAGATACTACTAAAAACGAAAAAATATCAAGTTAGATACTACTAAAAACTAAAAATATTTGTGTTCAGTTCCCACCCGAAATAATGCGGAATTTCCCGGCTAAGGTGGCACATATATTAGATATAATCTTCCCGATATCTCTGCTACTAAAAGACAGATTTAAAAAATTATTTTAACACTGGATACAAAGTACCTTGTGGAATATCTTGCCTGTTCTCGTGTGGTCTTGTAATTCACAGTTCTGCCGCTAAGTGGTGTTAGTGGGCATTTTTTTCTACAGCTGTATCTTAGTTTCTGAAAATTGTATTGAAATATTCCATTTTTACTGTGTATCATTCGCTAGAGTAAAGATGGATAACATTATGATCTTTAAAATGCACAGTTTCTCCGCTAGGGAAATAAATGCCGAAATCTTTTTCTAAATATCGCTACTTTCAGGAGACGTATTTAAAATCATTTTTCCCTAGCATAGCTTTCAAAATGAAGAACACTTTTCGCACATTTTCCATCTTTCCGTTATTTAAATTTCTTCAGCTAGGCGGCTTAAATTTGCATCATGTTTTTCTCTATGTCGCTTCTTCTGACTGTTCGGTTTAAAAATCCCTTTGTCTCTGATGTCTTCCTTGATTTACCAGTAACTTCGTGCAAAGTTTAATTTTCGTGACATACTTTTCAGCCGATAGTGGGAAAAAGTAGTGATTTTATTTTTTGATGCTTTATCTATTTTAAAATCCCCTTGATTCTTATTTGAGCATGTCTTTTGTAAAAAAAGGGTCGTTCTTATGATATCGGTTTGTTCGTCCGTCCGCCTGGGGACAACACCGTATCTCTGGAATTATTAGTCCGATTTGAAACATTCTTTTTGCATTGGGAATCGTAAATTCTGTGAATGATGATACTTTATTTCTATTTTTATGATGTACCCTTTCGCCGGCAGAGGGCGTAAATGCAGCAGATGATATCAAATTCAAAATACATTTTATTCCACAGACATTTGACGTGGACTAGTAACATCAGACATAAGTCATCGCCCTTTCCACGTTTATAAGTGAGTCACGGAAAAATTCTCATTGGACACCACCGGGAATCGAACCCAGGGTCTTCCAGCTACGCGACGGATATGCTTCCAATGCTCCCCAGCGGCCTCTAATTTCTCCAGACTCACGTACACTAACTGCCAAGCCAATTTGCAGATTGCTCCTTGGAGCCCCGCACAATGCTGGAGATTCACCAAATATGGTAAGCAGCAACTGAACAAACAATTAGAAGGCGAATGAATAATTAATACAAACATTTGATGTGGACTAGGAACATCAAACAGAAGTCATCTCTCTATCCACGTTTATAAGTGAGTCACGGAAAAATTCTCATTGGCCGCCATAGGGAATCGATCCCAGGGAGTCATATCCGGCGCGTAACTGGAAGACTCTGGCTTCCATTCCCGGTGGCAGCCAATGAGAATATTTCCGTGACTCACTTATAAACGTGGAAAGAGCGATGACTTCTGTTTGATATTTTATTCCATACATTTGCTTCTAAACATCCGATTGAAAAAATTATTTTACCTTTCGATTCCATTTATGTCGAAGACTATTTTAGGTATGAGATCTATTCATTCGTACTATTGACTCTATATCCTGGCCCATCCACCACCGTGTATTAACTGAAAACGTGAGTCATCGAACCAAGCGATCTCTTTCCAGCCCCAAAGGTTCCAGTCAGTTTTGGTGCGTCCCTGTACACTACAGACGAATTAGTCAGGTTTGTTTAGCAGACACGAGCATTACATGAAGGGGAACGTCTGCTGTTACAGCTTATGATTTACAGGCTGTGCGACAGGTTTCGTACGCTGAAATTCTTCTCCGGATACCGCTGCTGTACTGCGCGGTTACTTGACGCAATGAAGCTCGTCTGTTACCTAGTGCAATCCTCTCCAGCCACCGTTTCCCTCAAACATCAAACACTCATTTCCACCCACGGCAAGACCGCTGACTGCTTGTTTCGCTATTTGTGAATCACTCCTTGTTCTTGCTCAGGAGAGAAGGTTTACCTTTCCAGAAACGCCTGCCCTTTTCTACCTAGCGCCCCTTATTGTGCTTCTTCCAAAGTCGCTTAAAGCAAGTCTTTTCCATAGTGCTGCTGTCTCAGCTTCGTACAATTCTGAATCCTTCACAGTGATCTCTTTAACCCTTTAAGCGGCCGATATAGCTCAACAAAATGGTTCCAAAAAATTTCTGCTTTCCTTAAACAGAATGTTTCACATAGCGGCCGGGTTGGACGAAAGCTCCAGCGAAACAATTCTTTTGTCCCTTTGATCTCAGCAATACTGACCATAAACCCCTCAGAAGTGACATGGACATCATGCCACTAGGTAGAAGGTCCTTTATCAGAAAGTCTCTCCTAGTCCTTTATTCTTGCTATAGAAAGTCTCTTCTAGTTCCTTTTTCTCTGCCTTAGGACTGAAGGCATGACAGAGAATTGCAGTTCCCCTGACATGAATATCATGCTGCTGGGAAGAAAGGAGACACTCAAGCATCTTTTCTGTCCTTTCTTGGGCTCTTCACCATTATTATCGCTCTTTTTGCAGGTACTCAGTCAAAAAAGATTAATGTCAATCATCCCCCTAAATGAAAAACAAAACTAAGACGAAAGCAACGCTTTCTGATGGGCAGCTTCACTCGTTCCTGCCATATTCATCCTGTTTCTGAGACAGCGAATATATTCCTTGCATCTGATTACAGCCTCTTTTGCTAACCCCGAGTTAATTCGTTCCAGCCGGTTTATGGGTTAAAAAGGCCTTCTGAACGTCATGGTTGGGTACGTAACTGAGGATAGCAGGTGTTCGATTGCTGTTGGGTGTTCTTAATCATTTGCGACTTTAGTGTACGTTATACTAAATATAAGCTGACCAGACGTCTCCAATTCTTGAGGACAGTCCTCGAATTTAGTTTACTGCCCTCAAAAACGTCTGAAGCCTTTGGGGACGCAAATTGTCCTCAAATTTTAATGTGTGTCCCCAAATGTCCTCTAATTTACACTTCCTCGTTGACCCTTTAGATTTCCAATGAAAAATGTTCTTAAAAGTAGTTTCCATTGTACTAATTTTCCAACATGCTTTTGTGAAAACAAATTTTGACTTTTTTTTCTTCTTTCTGGGTTTAACGACCACTACGAGGAACTGTAAAGACTATAAGCAGTCACCTGTCTCTAATTTGGAGACATTCATTCTAGGGAAGGGAGAGCGCAAGTGCTGCAAGACAAACACACCACCCGTGCCTCATTCGGGACTCGAATCCGTACCAGCCGCCCCGGTGGCGCAGTGGTCTAAGGCGTTGGCCTCTGATCATTCGTCCGTAAGGGGTCCAGGTTCGAATCCCGGTCAGGCATGGATGTTGTGTTTGTCTTCGGCACTGGCTCTTTCCCTTCCCTGGAACCAGTGACCCTAAATTAAGGACGGGCGACTGCTTATAGCCCATTGAGTTGCTCACGGTGGTCGTTAAACCTCCAATCAAAAAAAAAAGAAAAAAAAAATCCGTACCAACTTGTACGAATGGTCAGTAGCCAACACTAGGTCAATGCACCACTGGCGCGGTCAAATTTCGACTATACTTGTTCTGAGTTTCTCCAATCACTTTGGCAAAATGAAAAATTCGCCATACAATTACTATGGTGTGTAGCCTAATATTAATTCAGCGCATGTACCTGAGGTAAAGCCTTTCACTTTTGCTAATATGTCCTGACCATCATAGATCTGCTTTGTCAATACAAATTACCAACATTCGACAAAGATTTGCATATTTATTTTGAGTACGTATGTGTCCCCAAATGAACTACCGATTTGGGGACGCCACGCCCTTTGTCCTCAAATCGGTGTCCCGGATATCTGGTCACCTTAACTAAATACAATCAAGTTGTAAAGAGTTTCCGGAAGAAATCGTATGTGGTGTGTGAAATGCAAGATGCTGCGGGCCTGCGGTGACATACTCCTATGAGCCATTACATTATGACCACCGCCAGCCTCTGCTTTTAATGGTCCAATTTGAAAAATCCCTTCTTTATTGGATAGAGTTTCCGATGCGACATGTTTTTCATACGATTTCAAAATTTTCAAGTAACTCACAGACTTTCCGCTAGGGGGCGTAAAAGTAAATTGCATTTCCCCCTATATCTCTGCTTCTAAAACTCCGATTTGAAAACTTCTTTCTGCACCTAACACAGCTCCAGATGGGAATTCGTTTGCATATAATTTCAAATTTTTAATAAAAATGGTTTGGCCACCAGGGGGCGTAAGCCTTAATTTCCGCTTCTGATGTATTCGCAAAATCATCTGAGCTTCTAAAATCTCGACTGAAAAAAAAATCGTTTCTGAACCGATACTACTCACGCCCATAAAGTTTTTCGGAATATTTTCTTCTTAAAATAATGCACGGTTTCTCCGGCATGGTGCGTAGATGCATATTTTATTTTCGTAAATATCTCTGCTTCTAAGAGTCCGATTCGAAAAATTCCTTCTATTTTGGTTGGCGTTTTCGGTGTGAAACGTTTTTTTATATAATTACAGAATTTTCAATTAACTCATAGACTTTCTGTTAAGAGGCGTTATGGTACATTGCGTTTTCCCCGATATTTCTGTTTCTAAAAATTCCGATTTGAAAAAAGTTTTCTGTATCGCATACAGCTCCTAATGGGAAATGTTTTTCATATATGTTTCTAATACAGTATTTGGTGAAAATGATTTATCCACAAGGGGGCAAAAGTGTTAATTTTTGTTTCTGATACATTTGCAGCTAAATCTGGGCTCCTGAAAACTCGACTGAAAAACTTCTTCCATGCACCGATAACCCTCACATCGAAAAGCTTTTTGAGAATACTCTCTCCTTAAAATAATGCATGTTTTCTCGCAAGGGAGCATAGATGCATATCTTATATTATATTTGTCGATATATCTGCTTCTAAGAGACCGATTTGAAAATTACTTTCTTGTTGGGCAGCGTTTCCGCTGCGAAATGTTTCCCATATAATTTAAAATTTTTCCTAACGCCCAAGTCTGCAACCAGAGGGCGTAACTTTACGATACCCTTTGCTGCAATATCTGCGGGATTAAAAACCCCATTGAAAAATATCTTTCTTCGGTCAGATACTATTTGTTTCCATACCTGTTCCATTGACTTTGAATAGCTTTGATAAATTTAATTTGCATCAGAACGGATTATATAGACGTGCTGATTACACCCGTAAATTCGGTGTCATCTTTCTTGTTTTTAGCACGTCTTTTGTAAAAAAAGATCGTGCTTACAATATGTTATCTGTTTGTCAGTCCGTCCGTCCGTCTGTACCCATGATACCTCTGCGACTATTAGTCCGATTTGAAAAACTATTTTTGCATTGGAAAGCTTGAAACATGCGAATAATGATCATTTATTTCGTTTTTTTTTTTACGATGTACAATTTCGCCGCTAGAGGGCGTAAATGCAGATGATGTCGAATTCAAAAATACGTTTTATTCAACATATTTGCTTCTAAGCATCCGCTTGAAAAAATTATTTTATCTTTCGATTCCATTTATGTCGAAAAGTATTTTAGATATAGTTACTTTTTCAAATTACGCATAGATTTTCCGCTAGGGGGCGTAAAAATAAATTACATTTTTTCAGATACCTCTTCTTCTAAAACTCCGATTTGAAATTTTTTTCTTCAGCGGTTACAACTCCTGATGGAAAATCTTTTGCATATAATTTCTAATTTTTGGTAAAGAATACTTTGGCCACCAGGGGGCGTAAGTGTTACTTTTTGCTTCTGATATATTTGCCATAAAATCTGAGCTTCTAAAATATCAATTGAAAAACTTCTTTCATGGACTGGTGCCACTCACATCGATAAACCTTTTCGGAATATTTTCTTCCTGAAATATTCCACAGTTTATCCGCCAGGGGGCGTAGATGTATATCTGATTTTTGTCAATATCTCTACGTCTAGGTGTCCGATTTGAAAAATTCCTTCTTTGTTGGATAGTGTTTTCCGTGTGCCATGTTTTTCATTTAATTTCAAAATTTTCAAGTAATTCATAGACTTTCCGCTAGGGGGCGTAGAGGTAAATTGCGTTTCCCCCCATATCTCTGCTTCGAAATCTCCGATTTGAAAAATTCTTTCTGCCCCGGATACAGCTCCTGATGGGAAATCGTTTGCACATAATTTCTTATTTTTGTTAAAAAATGGTTTGAACACCAGGGGCGTAAATCGCAATTTCCGCTTCTGATGTATTTGCAGCAAAATATGAGCTTCTAAATTCTCGATTGAAAAAAACGTCGTTTGTAGACCGATACTACTCATGTCGACAAACCTTTTAGGAACATTTTTTCTTGAATAATGCATGGTTTCTACGCCAGGGAGCGTAGATGTATATGTTATTTTTGTCAATATCTCTACTTCTAGGAGTCCGATTTGAAAATTCCTTCTCTGTTGGATAGTGTTTCCGATGAGAAATGTTTTTCGTATAAATTCAAAATTTTCAAGTAAATCATAGACTTTCCGCTAGGGGGCACTAAGGTAAATTGCGTTTTCTCCGTTATTTCTGCTCCTAAAACTCCGATTTGAAAAATTCTTCCTGTATCGCATACAAGACCTGAGGGAAAATATTTTTCACTTAATTTCTAATGTTTGGTAAAGAATGATTTGGCCACCGGGTGTCATAAGTGTTAATTTCTGCTTCTGATGTATTTGTAGCAAAATCTGGGCTCCTGAAAACTCGACAAATTTTTTTCTTGGACCGATACCGCTCATATGCTGGATAAACCTTTTAAGAATACCTTCTTCCTAAAATAATGCATGGTTTTCCCACCAGGGGACGTAAATTCACATCTTACTTTTGTTGATATCTCTGTTTCTAAGAGTCCGATTTGAAAAATTATTCCGGTGTTGGAGAGCGTTTCCGGTGCGAAATGTTTCTCATATAAATTCATGTTTTTGTTAACGCACAAATCTGCAACCAGAAGGAGCAAGCTTACGATTCCGTTTACAGCAATATCCGAGGGAATAAAAACCCGATTGAAAAACGTCTTTCTTCCGTCAGATACTATTGTTTTCCATACCGGTTCCATTGATTTTGAATAGCTTTGATAAATTTAATTTGCGTCAGAACGGATTCAAAAGACGTGCTTATTACACCCGAAAATTCGGTGTCATCTTTCTTGTTTTAGTTTGCAACTGTTCCATTGTCTCTGATTGATTTTGAAATATTTTATTCGGGTCGAAACGGGTTCAAAAATCGTGCTCATTACAACCGAAAATTTGGGGGCCGTCTATTTTGTCAATATTTAAGATTCAGTTAGGTGGAGTATAACACTCTAAGCATGTTTATTTATATTTTTTCATTGATGTTTTTCTTTCATTTTCAAAAAAATGTTCAAAATTTTTGAATTGGGTACAGTTTGAATGTGCTATCTTGTATTTTATAACTGACACCAGGTGTCGGTTTTATTTTTTATTACATTAGGGCTTAATCACACGTTATATCTCGTGCTATGTATTGCAACTTATCGATGTCAAACTTTCGCAGTGGTTATCGTCCCAAATTATTCAACTGTTGTCATCTGACACCGAGGATATTTACTTCGAAGATATTCCTTTGTATTTTGATCGCTTTTGCCCCCAGAAAGTGTATAGTCC
The DNA here is from genome assembly GCA_039090855.1 of Macrothele yani. Lineage (NCBI taxonomy): Eukaryota > Metazoa > Arthropoda > Arachnida > Araneae > Macrothelidae > Macrothele > Macrothele yani. The sequence continues at coordinate 35,871,951 of CM077012.1, forward strand.
GAATTTAAAATTACTTTTCAGCGACACTCTGAAAGTCATAACATTGGACTACAGATGGGAAAAGAGTTTTATAAACTGCATTATCCCTTAAAGTTGATATTTTATCAAGCGGTGGCCTGTTTTTACAGCCACCCTGGGTCTTATTCCTTATGAAGAGATCTTTTCAGCTTCCTGGAGATTGACTGGAGAACTGTTTACTCTGCCATGCTGTCAGCGTCACTTGCGGACAATGAAATCGGTGAATGTATGAGACGGAATAAAAAAAAACGAAACGTTTATGCATAATGCATAGGCAGAGGGGCATCCATTTGTATGGTCACGTGCTAGGCATTAGCAGCAGCTGCTGTTTTTCCCATGCCGGAGCCACTTCAACAGACATCTGCCGCCTACTCGAGAAGAGGGAATAGCAGAGGAGCTATGCTGATGATGATCTAGTATGTAACCCTCAACAACGGAACCAGAATAGTCGACAGTTGAGCACCACAGATAGAAGGTATTTAGCAAACTGGAGAATGACATGTCTCCCAATAGCCTCTGCATAAACTATTCATACACACATAGATAGCGAGAGATTTACCCTTCTGAGATCAAATTTCTGGGCGTCAACGTTTCGGGAACAAGTATCACACCAAATGATCTTCAGAGCCGTTGAATGAAGGCTCAAATATTGCTGCATAGTAGTGTTTCTAAATATGTTTGGAACAAGTGTCACGCTGAAGAATAAGTGCATTAAATCCGACAGTGATTCTCATTGATCGTACGCCCTATTCCAATGGTGGTTGTGCGTCAACCTGAACTTGTTTTTCTTTCGCTAAAATGCTTTTCCTTATGTTTCGCTCCTTTTCTAGTTAATAAAATATGTGTTCCTTTAGACCAAACTTTTGTTAAGTTTGTGTCAAAAGTGAATTAATCTATTTGTTGCACTAGAATATAAACTTCCTCCCAACGCCCCTTGGAAATTATTACATATCACACATATTAGAAACTTTAAACGCATTTCTCTGGATATCTGCGTATGAAAGGTCACATTAAAATGACAATCACGTTTTCATAAAAAAATGGCATTGGAGAAATTTTGTTTTAATGAAAGAAACCATTAAAACTCAAACGCTGTTTAGTAGTTTTATATCAGCCAGTTGGTACACGGAGGCTGTATTAATTCACAAATATAATTATTCCTCAGTATTTCTTCAGAATCTAGTCATTGTCTATCAATCGCAGCCGGTCTGATTCATTGGATTTTTGCTGAAGGTACGTTTCGCGAGCAAAGTAATGCACTACTGATCCCATTATCAGTACACCCTGTTTAAAGATTTTTTTTTTATTTTATTTGGACACTAATGAAGTTGTGCTTATACCTGTCTTCGAATTAAGGTACAGGTGAAAAAATAATCACAATGCACATGGGCGAACACCAGATGAGAACGTGCTATGTACGTGGACGTTCGTCATTTTTCTGATAGATATTTTCCGACAGGACAATTTCTTCGGATAATATTTTCAGTTGGCCAGTCAGTTTGCCCAGAGGATTATTTGAACGACAAAGCAATTCTTCTGAAGGGTCATTTGTAGTAAATAGTCATTCCGTCAGCATGTTGATTTCCTTCAGAAACGTTTCATTGCAAAACCACATTATCGATAAGTCCATTCCCATGACTAAATTTGTCTTCTAAGGGATCATTTGACTGAAGGTCTATTCACCTGATCCTCTTGCACCAATAAACTCCAACTAACCAACCAACCAACCTATTTACCTGATAAATCATTTTCTAGACAGCTAGACAGTGTCGTTTTATTTTCAGATCCATTCCGTTAATATTTGACGTCATCGTCGGGATCATTTCACCAACATTTACCGTCCTGTGACAAGCCAATTCACTGATAGGTTCGTTCATCTAGCAAACCGTTCATGATTATTTCATCAGCTGAATAATTCCTTTTGCGATCTATTTTACCGATAGAAGAATGGTATCGACCTGTTTGTTCTACTTACTATTCATTTCGCCACCAGAATCATTGTTCCAAAAGACATTTTCCAATGCTTAGCACTTTAGTTGATAGCCATTCAACTTACAAGCCATTTTGCAGGAAGATCTAAATTGCTGACAACTCATTTTTTCAGCAAGTCCGTTTCTCGGGCGAGCCGTATCGTCGGCAGAATATTTTCAACAAGAAATTTGTTACTGGTGTGGTTCACGTTCATGTTATTAATACTTCATTTTGCTGGCAAGACATCGACCGAATAATTTTATTAGCACGCTTACCCTGAACAATTCCTTCGAGAAGCACACTGCTGGTTATGTATCACAGAAATAATTTTTACCTTGACAGATCGATGATCCAGATCCTTTAGTACAAAATAAATTCAAGGAACAATTGCGCGTGTGGTATGTCTGCGACTAAACTGCAAAAAGTGATAATGAAAAACGAAATCCTATGAAGATGGTCGGTTGATATGATCTAAATTAAAACATGCCATGATGTGTATTAGTCTTTGAGTGGCCTCTAGTAAATCACATTTGTCACCACGTTTTTAACTTTAGAAAAGTAAAATTTCGAGTTTTTTGAATTCCTTATGAAGGATTTCTTTGGTATAACGTAGGTACCTGATTTACTCAAAGTTCCAGTACTTGATTCCTTTGTTTCTTGTAGAAGATCAACTCCTGCGTTTTTATTTTAGTGTTTGCTTCTAGAATCTTTGCACGGCATTTGTTACCACCAAAGGCATTAGAGGAAAATAGACTGGCACACATAATACCGGCTGTTCTGAAACGACAGGGATCGATTAAACGTGCAGCGCAATCTATGAATGGGAGCAGTTGGCAGTGAACAGAAGCCTATTGGAAAGTAATAGTGTTCAATTCGATTCAATCCATAACGTACTGCAGAAATTACGCAAATAGAATGTTCGCATAAGACCCTAGAATCTTCTAGATCAAATTGAAGACAGCAAGTTCTCATATCCGAGAAAAAAAAGTAAAACAAAAAAAAAGCTAGAAAGATGACACCGAATTTTTGGTTGTAATGAGCTCGTCTTTTGAATCCGTTCTGAAGCGAATTAAATTTATCAAAGCTATTCAAAGTCAACGGAACCGGTATGGAAAACAGTAGAATCTGACCGGAAAAAGGCGTTATTCCCTCGGGTGTTTAATCGCGCAGAAAAATTTGAAATTATATGAGAAACATTTCGCAGCGGAAACGCTCTCCAACAAAAAAGTAATTTTTCAAATCAGACTCTTAGAAGTGAAGATACAGATAAATATAGTTATAAGATATGCATCAAAGCCCCTGGCGGGAAAAAGCATGCATTATTTTAAGAAAGTATTCTCAAAAGGTTTTTTGGTGTGAGCGATATCGGTCCCCGAAAAAAAATTTCAACCGAGTTTTCAAGAGCTCAGATTTTTTGCTGCAAATACATCAGAAGTAGAAATTAACGCTTGCGCCTTCTGGTGGCCAAACCATTCTTTATCAAATATTAGAAATTATATGCAAAATATTTTCAATCAGGAGCTGTATGCGATACAGGAAAAATATTTCAAGTCGGAGTTTTGGAACCAGAGATATTGGAGAAGTAACAATTTACCATACCCTCCCCTAGCGGAAAATTTATGAATTACCTGAAATTTTTGAAATTATATGAAAAACATTTCGCACCGAAAACTCTCCAACGAAGAAGGGATTTTTCAAATCGGACTCTTAGAAGCAGAGATATTGACAAAATTAAATTATATATCTACGCCCCCTGGCGGATAAACCGTGCAATATTTTAAGAAGAAAATATTCCGAAAAAGGTTTATAGATGTGAGCGGCATCGGTTCACGAACGGATTTTTCAATCGAAGTTTTAGAGGCTCAGATTTTGTTGCAAATACATCAGAAGCAGAAATTAAAACTTACGCCCCCTGATGACCAAACCATTTTTTACCAAAAGTTAGAAATTATATTCAAAATATTTCCCATCAGTGCTGTATCCGCTGCAGAAAGAATTTTTCAAATCTGAGTTTTAGAAGCAGAGATATCGGTTAAAACGCAATTTATTTTTACGCTCTCTAGCGGAAATTATATGCGTAACTTGAAAAAGTGATTATGTCTAAAATAATCTTCGGCATAAATGGAAAGAAAAGATAAATTTGTTTTTCCAATAGAATGTTTAGAAGCAAATATATGGAATAAAATGTATTTTGAATTCAATATCATCTGCAATTGCGCCCTCTAGCGGCGAAATTGTGTATCATAAAAAAAAAAAAAAGAAATGAAGGATCATCATTTGTACACTTCAAACTTCCCAATGCAAAAAGAATTTTTCAAATCGGACTAATAGTTGCAGAGATAGGTGGACAGATGAACGGACAAACCGGTAACCTGTTAAAAGATCGCAGTGTGGTCCGTGTAATTTCCTGCGGATATAGATGAAGATGGTAAGCTAAGTGACCATTCGTCCAAGGTAGGTCCGTGTTCGAATCCCGGTGAAGCATGTATGTTGTGTTTGTCTTACAGCACTGGTTCCCTCCCTTCCCTGAAACCAGTGTCCCTAAATTAGGGACAGGCGAATGCTTATAGCCCATTGAGTTGTTCACGGTGAACGTTAAACCATAAAATAAAATCTCCTTGTCTGTGAAAGTTCTTCCTGTCCTAATTGTGGACACCATTCATCAAAATTTCCTTGCTAGTTTAAGTATATTATCGTTTAAGTATAATATCATTTTCTATCCGTAATTTTACTAAAACAAATTTCATTTATATTCCGTGGTCTAGAATTTTTTATGAAGACCGTCATCAGGTTTTTGTTGAAATGTTTCACCATTTTGGAAAATGCGCTTCAACTGAGAGGGAATTTCTCGATTTCAGCTGAACAGTTTCCGTTACGGTACCCGTACATATCGATAGAAAACCAATATAAAGAGCTCTTCCTGCGACATCGAGTGGTCCCATATAACGTTGCTCTTCTTCTGAGGAAAATTTGAGTCAAGCAATGGGTTCCTGTTACACAGTTCGGGCAAATTTCACGCGCCAGCGGAAACGTAACGCCAGGAAATCTTCCGTTGGTTAAATGGAGTTATTTCTAGAGAAACTCAGTACTGCGACAATATGGTCTTCAGGACACAGTGCCAGTTTCCTCTGGACCTGGACTTTCTCATGGCCATTAACAAATCCCGAGACTAAATTTCCGATCACGTTGGTCTATACATTATAATGCAATTGCGAATACCATTCCTCCTGTGATCATAACGTACTAACTCAGTACAATATCGAACTGCACGTTTGATTAAAATACGAGAGACTGATTATAGTAAAGAGGTAGTGCAAGTTGTATTTGGAACGGTGTTGAATGAGATGTGAGTAAATACTTCTTTCATTCACATTAAAACAGGATTAACAATTCTTATTTTACTCTCTATTTCTTTAGGGTAGTATAACCGACGAAAAGAAACAATGGCAGTGTAGTGAGCGGACTGTGAACCTCTTTAGTATTATTTGAATCAAAAATGTTTACTTTCGGATTTCTGCCTTTTTAAGTATGAGTACAAAGTTTCACATATTACGTACTTTGCGTTTTTCATCGATGAAGCATAGCCCATTTCACGCCGAATTACTATGCTTCTTTGTAAACTGCTTATCTGTTAAGGTGGACGTCAAGTAATTTTGCTTCCTATACTTCCAATGGAAAAACTTCTGTACACATTTTCTTCACAATTAATGCGTTCCCAGTGATGAATATTTGAACATCGATTAAAATAGCTTCATTTTATAACTTGGAATACTTAATATTTTCTAAAACATAACCATAATTATGCAATCCAACATTTGTTTGTCTACTGACGTCATCAAAGTACAGGTCGCGCCATCTTTTTTCTGGTTTCAATACCACCACCAAAGGAAAAGTTATTGATTTTTAATATAATTATGGTTATGTTTTAGAAAATATTAAGTATTCCAAGTTTTAATATGAAGTTATTTTAATCGATGTTCAAATTTTCATCCTTGGGAACACACTAATTGTGAAGGAAATGTGTACAAAAGTTTTTCCATTGGAAGTATAGGAAGCAAAATTTCTTGACGTCCACCTTAAGCACCAACTTTAGCGAATTCCTTGAGATCAAAATAATTTAATCAAGAATTTAAGTGTCATTCGAAATTAAGCTTACTCTGATTGGAGCATTACTTCAGAATTCCAGTTTACCTGAAGGAAGTGAGAGACAGATTCAGGATGATATTCATGCTGCCTAGATGGTAAACCTTTAATGTTAACGAAAGCTTCTGTAATATTTTCGGAGTACTCTTTCTGCTTTTCTTCATCGCGACCTCTTCTGTAAATATTTCATCCGTGTAGTCCTTAATCACATTACCTTTTGGGAAGAACTTTTGTCTCAAGTATCTAATCACATCATGTACCTTTATTGTATTGTATCTTCAATTGAACAGGATTATTTCTATGCGCTTCTGGTTAATGTAATCCTCCTTGTCTCGTCTTAAACATCAATTGACATCGTTATTTTGTTTCTTATAATCTGCACTTCCTCTTTTACCTCCAGCTTTTGTAGTTCCCCTCTATTTGATAAGATGAAAAGTGATTTCTTTAGTTCACTGTGTTCCAATTGTTTCCTTCCTTCGAGGCATTTACTTGTCGGCACTTTAATCAAGCTTAAAGTAAGTTTCTACACACTTTCTTAAGGGCAATTATGTTTTCAAATCGATTCTTTGTCTTACTGAAGTATTAATTGCAATTGTTTTTCGCTTTAGCCTTGTGGAAATGCTTTCATTCATAATTTTCAGATCAAGCTCCGTTTATAACAGCAGGCGACTATTGCTACAGTAGCAATAGAAACCAGTGCTCAGCCAAATCTTATTATCTGGCCACAAAACTGTGTTAAATGTACAATAATACGGTTTCTTGCGGACATACAAGTAATTTTAAAGCAGCCTTATCTTAGCTCAAATAAAATACACAGTGTTGAAATGCTTCAGTCTAACTCCTTTTGCTTTGGGTGGATCGAAATAAATAGTTTCAAATAAATGTTGAAAAAAATAGAACAGCAATGTACACAACACAGAGACAGCTGAGAATCAATATTTCTCCTCACTACGTATATCAAGTTATTCGTAGTTATTTTATCGACTATACCCTTTACAATAGTTCTGATTATTTTTGGATGCCTTTTGCAAATCAGTGTATTTCTTAATAAATAATTGGGTTGATGCATAAGTTCGTGCCGTTTTTCTCACCGCCCTACAGGAATGTATTATATCAGAAAAGACAACGGAATCCATCAACTATGTGTTCTCCCCCATTGTTTACGATGTTGTACCAACGTTTGGATAGGTATGCAATGTCATTCTTGAAAAAACCTGCAGGTCTTGCTGCGAAAAAATCATCAAGGAAATTCCGGAGATCAACATTATTGCTTAACGTTCTGCCACGGAGTGCATTCGACAGAGATCGGAACGGGTGATAGTCTGAAGGGGCAACATCTAGGGAATAGGCCGGATGTGGAAGGATCTCCCATTTCATGTCCTCAATGGCTATGTTGGTCATGTTTGCACTGTGAGGGAGTGCGTTTTCTTCTTGGCGAAGGACACCAGGGCGCTGGTGTGGCCGTTTCTGCTGAATTACTTCCTCCACAAGGCGGAGTTGCTCACAATAGATTGAAGCGTTGATGGTCCGATTCCTCGGTAGCATTTCCCAGTGAATAATGCTTTCCTTGTCCAACCAGACACACAACATGATCTTCGCAGGATGAAGGTCATATTTTGGACGTGGTGTGGGCGTCTTGTTTGGGCTTAACCATTCCCTCCGATGCCTGAAATTCATGTACAGGGCACAACTTTTCATCTCCAGTAACAATACGTGACAGAAAGTTTTGTGTTGCTGAGAACATTCGAGATAACGCGCGAGCAAGGAACCACTTACGGTAATACGCTGATTCTTGTTGTCCTCGGTGAGAGTGTGAGGCACCCAAGACCCCAAATTCTGGTCTTTTTCCATATGTTCCAGGTGTCGTACCACAATGGCATGATCACAGTCCATCTCAGTAACCAATTTCCGTGTGGTTTGACGCGGATCCAAGTGAATGAGATGGGTCAAACGTTCCTTATCAAAGTGATGGGAACGACCTGAGCGTGGAGAGTCGTTGATGTCAAAATTGCCACTTCAGAACCGCTCAAACCATTTGCGGGCTGTCCTCGGAGCAATAGCATCCTCCCCATACACATCACACATTTGTCGAGTAGCCTCAGCGGCTGTGGATCCCTTGTTGAACTCGTAGAGGAGCATGTGTCGGAAATGTTCATTCCTCTCTAATTGACACTCCATACTTCCGGACTTGAAAACCAAAAACCCATTAGCCACAATCACACAACGCAATATGATTTAGATACACGATATTACTTGCTACATTTTGATATACAACTGGTTATCTGCACTGTCAGTACTGACTTGGAAAAGAATCGGGAAATAAAACGGCATGAACTTATGCATCAACCCAATACAACAGAATTTCTGATGCTATTCTATTTCTTTGCAATGAAAAAATCAGCATTTTGGATGGTACATAAGATGTGTTTTAAAATTTTCAACAGTCGTTTTTATTCGCTCTGTAGCCTGTCTTAGAGCTGAATACTACAGGATGTCCCGTAAGTCAGGACCCGTAGGAGAAACGCACATACAATTACAGAATATGATCAAAGTGTCCGCCGTTGTGTTGTACACTCAGATGAAGACGCAATCTCCACTCTTTCAGCACTTTATGGATCACACTCGCGGGAATTTGCTGACACGACTGCACAATGCGTTTTTTAAGATGGAGAATGTTTTGAATCTTGACCTCATACACCACGGCTTTCAGGTGACCCTACAAATAAAAATCGAGCGGAGCGAAGTCTGAGCTTCTTGGAGGCCACAACACGTGCCCTCGACGACCAATCCAATGTTGGGGAAACTGTGTGTTGAGGCAATATCGCACTGTCAGCGCGGAATGCGGAGGGGTGCCATCCTGCTGAAACCATTCTGGGAATGTGCCGGCTGGATTCAACAGGCTAGGAAATATTTCTTCCTGCAACATGTTCCTGTACGTTTCAGCAGTTACCGTCTCGTCAAGGAAGAAGGAACCAACGATTCTAACTTTCCATATCCCGCACCACACCACGACGGGTCCACCACCTTGTTCCGTGGAAGGATTGAACCCAAAAGGCTTTTGTACTGACCAGTATCGAGTGTCCTGACGGTTGATTTTCCCGGAAACATGAAAGTTCGCTTTATCAGAGAATAGAATTTGTGAGGGAAACGTCCCGTCATTCTTGCATTGTTCTTCTGCCTATTTGCAAAACTAAATTCGTCTATCAGGATCATCTTCACTTAAACGCTGATGGAGTTGCAGTTTGTATGGTTAACAGTGATTAAGTTTCAAGATGCGGTGAATGCTGCTCTCGGAGATCCCAGTTTCAGTGGACATGAGGCAAAGCGACTTCTTGGGGCTGGAAACAAAGCGAGCCTTCACATTGGTACTGGTTTCATCGTCCGTAACAGTCCTTAGCGGTCCGCTGCGAGGCCTGTCATGTGTGGACCCAGTTTCCTTGAATTTGGATATCAGCTTGCCAACACATCTGTGTGAGATTGGTGAGCGGTTTGGATGCCTTTTGTTGAATTCTTCGGTCACTTCCCTCTGACTTTGGGTCCCAACCAACAAAATAAGATCAATTCGTTCCCTCTTGCTCAGTGACATGGTTTACCTGTAAAAGAAGAAACACAAATGTGAGAAACTCCTATGGGTCCGAACTTACAAGACACCTTGTATCTCAGATCTATTTTAAGCAAAATCAGGGGTCGCGTATTATGTAGCGTGCAATGCAAGGCATACAGTCAGTTAAAGTGATCATCCAGCACTGCACTGGTCGGATTATAAGTGGACAATCAGCTTTACATAGACCCCCCCAAAAAAGTGTTTGAAATAATGCCTTTTTTATTCACTCCTTTTCCTGCTGTCTCAGCGCCGAACACTGACAACGAAATTATGTGTTTGACCCTTTTTCTGTCATGCCCAAAACATCGGTGCTCACGTAGCATACATGAGGGTAAGCTGCTCGTTCATCTTGTTAGCGCTGTCATCCAGCATAGAGACATTATACTATTCTATCAAAGTAATTGAAACGTAACACAAAGAAAAAGGTCTCGTAAAAATATATCGCTTTAACATTGGGTATGCTGAGTAATGCCATAATCATTCGTTTGTTTTCCTAAGCTCAGAGATTGCAGATCCGTATAACCACCGGAGACTATGTCGAAAACTGGTGTTATTTATAATCCAGCAAACAACCCTCCGTCTTTGCCTAGGTTAGTTTCCAACATCAATACTATATTTTGGAGCAAACAGAATATCCTTTAGGAGAGGAATCTTTTTTTTTTTTTTGTTTGATTGAAGGTTTAACGACCACCGTGAGCAACTCAATGGGCTATAAGCAGTCGCCCGTCCCTAATTTAGGATCACTGGCTCCAGGGAAGGGAGAGAGCCAGTGCCGTAAGACAAACACAACATCCATGCCTGACCAGGATTCGAACCCGGACCCCGTTCGGACGAATGATCAGAGGCCATCGCTTAGACCACTGCGCCACCGGGGCGGCAGGGGAGGAATCTCAAAATTAATCACAAATTTCCAAATCTTAGTTAACATACTATAGTTTACTGCAGTTCAAATCAAGAAGTATCGCAATCTTCCAACATGATACTATGACGAATATCTCAGATTTAACCTTCCTTTAGAGTCACTGTATTCTTATGTGGTTATGGAGAAGAATGGAAAAAAATGTGCACTGGAAAAATTATCAATGATGAAGTGTTGCCAAGAGTTGAGGAAGAGAGGAATATTCTAAAGACCACAAGAAAAAAAATATAACTATATAGGACATGTGTTAAGAGGAGACAGTTTCTTGAAATGAATGATAGAAGGGAAAATTGAAGAAAAGCGACCAAGAGGAAGGAGACGACTAATGATGCTTGATGATATCATGGGCACAGGAAGCTATCAAGTATTGAAGGAGGAAACAAGGGACAGAGAAAACTGAAGGAAGAGAACTTGTTGAGTTACCGTTGGACCTGTCAAAAGACAGAACACTAATGATGATGATTCTTATGCAAATTTGGTTCTCTTTCATTAAATATTTTCGGAACTTTACCCGACAGATTTTCTCTCGATGAATTTGAAGTTGGCAACAACCTGAAAACAGGTCATCGTGCAACGTACGTAGAAAACGACTCTACAGATAAGAGTTTGGGTGGGATCTTAGTGTAATGTTTGGAACGTTATGATAGACCAGCGACATGTGTAATGAGATATACGCTCAGTGATCACTGAATTATGACCACTCCTATTAAACGTGGATGCGGCCCGTTGACCACGTGATTTCCGAGAGGGCGCGATTAGTCTACTGACATATCATATACACAGTCGAGTCACATTTTTTGACCACATCCTACTTTTGACGTCAACAGCGCGTAGCCAATGAAAGAAGGCATGTGTCGTGAGCTGGTTTAGAGGGTATAAAATGTGAGTAATAGGCAATCTGAAAACATAACACTCGTTGCTGTCATGGATTAAAGGAGCGATTTCTCAGATTTACAAAAAGGGATGATTATCGGCTTTTGGTAAAATGGTGGTAGTATTTTTGAAACAGCGCAGTTTGTAAACTGTTCCCGTGATACTGTGTTTAAATTGTATCGTGATTGGAGAAATGGCACGATTGCGAATAAGCGACGTAGAAACTGAGAAGCACTACGTGCCATTGATGTGAGAGGTGAACGCCGGCTTCAAAGGTGCGTGAGGGTCGATCGACACGCTACAGTGGAGCACCTGACTGGCCAAATGAACTAGGGGACTTCATGAAGTGTGTCTAAAACGACAGTTCAGCGAACCCTGCTCCGTATTGGGCTCCGATGCGGACCGATTGACACTGCCCCTATGCCAACATAGGTGCATCGATAAATAAGGCTTACATTTGCACGGCAGTATCGGAATTGGACCTCCGCCGACTGGCAAAGGATTGCCTTCTCCGTTGAGTCACGTTTTCTGCTTCATCGAAGAGATGGATGTTGGCGTATAAGGCGAGAAACATCGGAGTACAAAAACACTCTTCAACCTTGCTGGAAGAACACAAGTTGGTGGGGGCAGCGTTTTGGTCTGGGTAATGTTTTCGTGGCATTCTCTGGGTCCACTCATAGCTGTGGAAGGCACTATGGACCGAATTCGTTATGAATCCATCCTTGCAGACCACGTACATCCATACATGCTGATTATCTCCCCTGGGGCGGATGGAATCTTCCAGAACAACAATGCGACGTGTCACACAGTTAAACATGTCCGAGAAAGGTTGGATGAGCACGATGAAGACTTTAAATTACTTTCCTGGCCCTCTAATTCCCCATACTTAAACCCAATGGAGAATCGGTGAGACCACCTCAATCGTGTTGTTCGCTCTATTGATCTTCCACCACGCACTCTCTAGCATCTGTCAGATGCACTGCAGTCAGCATGGCTCCACATACTTGTGAACACCTTCCAGCACCTTATTGAGTCATTTCCAGCCCGTCTAGCTGCTGTCAGTGCTGCACACGGCGGTCACTCTGGAGGTTAGCTGGTGGTTACAATAATATGACTCGACCGTGTATAAGGTGTGAATGGAGGAATAATTAGTAAAACTCGGAGCGTGGTGAGTAAACGGAAGGAGTTATCGGACTTTGAGAAAGGGCAGATTGTTTGAGCTCGGAGAGCGGATGATTGGAATTCCCGAACGGCTGAACTGGTGAGTTGTTCGCGAGCCGCCATAGTTAAAGTGCATTAGGACTGGTGTGAAAATGGTCAAGCAACGACCCGAAGACGAAACTTCGTAGGACAGCGAAAGGTTGATGTGAGAGTTGAGCGCCGTGGCCGATGACTCGTACAAGTCAACAGACTGTTCAATAGTTCACTACCCAACACAACAGAGGTTAATCCGGAATAGTATCTGTGTTACCCATGCAAGGCACGCACGCGTGTGCTGTAACAGCAGAGGATCCCGATGACATCCTCTCCTAATCACGGTTCATCGGCCCAAAAGACTCGCCTGGTGTAAAGGTCATGCACGTTGGGCGTCGGATGACTTGGAAAAAGTGTGTTGGTTTTTTACTCCACTCCATGGATGGTCATATCTTGCACAGACGACATGTGGCACTCGATCCATTCTGCGTGGTGCCCGGTATAGGAGGCGGTTGTATGGTGTGGAGTATTTTTACCTGGCAGGAAGTAGGACCTCTGGTGTATGTGGAACAACGTATGACTGGTGTCCACTATTGTTAATTGCTTGCTGACTCTGTACACCCAGCAGTGTTGCATTTTATTTTTTCTTGAATGGGTCTTCCAAGATGACGATGCGCCGACTCACAGGTCCAGTGTTGTGCACGAATGGTTTGAGTAGCACACTTCAGGCTTCCAGCATGTCGACTTGCCTCCGAATTCCCCGATATTAACCCCATAGAGCACTTGTGGAACACTATGGAACGGCATATTAAGGCGTCTGGATGCACCAATCATGTCCATACCTGCATTGAAGGCCATATCTCCCAAACTGCTTCCGGAGTTTTATTGAATTGATGCCACGCCAGGTACCTGATGTACTGAAGGCGAAAGGAGGACCTACGAAATTAGTAGGCACGTGGCCCTAATTCAGTGATCACTCAGGGTACGCAATCTTTCACACATACTTTGTATACGAATTTCGATATGAGAACGGCAATTTATTGCATTTAGTGGTCTTTCCTGTTTGTTTGTATTCACGTGCTGTGGAAACAAACTGGTTGTGATTGAGACCGAGTTGTTCGATGATTACGCATCGTGTCGTGCTGACTGAGACTAATAAAGATTGAATTCGAAAGTAACTTCGTTTTCTTTGGACCCCGTCTCTTTTATACGTGTATAAGTAAAATATCTTTGTTAGTTAAGACATTCGGCTGCTACTACTGACAAGGAATCGGATGCCTCACAGGAAAGCTAATTTTCTTCGTCTAGTTGAACCTTATCTGAAATAAGTTGAGTAGTGTTTTACGGAGAAAGTAACTTGTCGATAAAGTTACATTTAACACATTAACTGCCACGTGAGTTGTATTTAACTCACGCTAGTTTTGCGCCCGGGGCCTCGTGTAGCATATATAACTCACACGTCTCTTTACCTTGGGAACCGCGTGGTGCGTAGGCAAACTGCCGTGATGTAACATACATGTTACGTGATGGGTGTCCCTCTGAGCAAAGCCTTGTAGTTGGGTCGTGAAAATCTTACTTGTTGATGTTCTTATTGTTACAATTAAATTAGACAGGATTGGTTTTTTTTCGAAGTTTCTATTCTATTTTCGTAATAAAACACGGGAAAGATTTGTTTTTCTAGTGTGGCAGACAATGTGTTAAACAAGTTAAATTACTAGTTAAAAACAGTATAATACATGAAAGCTGCAAACTCTTCCAAATGAGGCAGGAGCGTTTTAAGTTTGGAATAACATTAGAGACAAAAAAGCTCTGTTTGCAGAGCACGTATCCTTAACCCTTTCACTGGCTGGAACGAATTAACTCGGGGTTAACAAATGGGCTGAAATCAATTCATTTTTTTCTCTGTGTGAGACGTGGGCCGAATGCAACTGAAACTTTATCATTCAAGCTATGTTTAATGACAACAAAGCTGTACGTACGAGTTACCTTAGAGACTAGAGCATCATATAACGAAATAAATTTATCCGTCATTTTTATCCGCGCCGGGGCTCGAACCCGGATCCCCTCATTTCGGAATAAGTCACTCTACCAATTGAGCTACGCCTACGTTTTATTCTGATTCCTATCTGCCTTTATGTCGTGTGCGTCCTTCGGGCAGGTACGTCACATCTCCTGGTACGTTACATAATCTCCCCCTTATTTTTTTTTTTTTCGAAGTGCTGGAGAAAGGATTCTCTTATTTTTCCTATCTCGCGGTGTGGAAATAACATCACACCAATGCGAGATTTTGAACGGTCGGGTCATCCGGATAGTTCGGGCGCCATTATAACGAAGTAAATTTCTCCGTCATTTTTATCCGCGCCGGGGCTCTAACCCGGATCCCCTCATTCCGGAATAAGTCACTCTACCAATTGAGCTACACGGACGTTTTATTCTGATTCCTATCTACCTTTATGTCGTGTGCGTCCTTCGGGCAGGTACGTCACATCTCCTGGTACGTTACAATCAAAAAGGGCTGCTTTCTTCCTTAGATCTGTTATTGAGACTAGCCATTCAGGGGTATGATTTGTGATTGACAATAACCCTTTTTGCAAGTTAACTGATAAAGTGCTATAGTAATGGAGACGAATTTAAGGCAAGAGAGAGAAGTTTTAATCAATTATTTTTTTACCCAGTTGCATGATGTTCGTGTTAGGGCGACTAGCCCCTTTCTTATCTTGTTTTTGGTTATGGAACAGGGAATATAACACTAGGAGGGAGAGCGTATGATCCGTGACAGGTTACTTTTGGTGCTGCTGAGATGAGATGGGGTGAAGATAAATTGTTTTGCCGTAGCTTTCGTAAACCCCTTCCCTATGCGAACATTTCTGTGTGGAGAAAGCAAAAGTTTGAACACCGTTTAGTTCAAGTACAGCGGCCGCTTAACGGGTTAAAATAGTTATATGGCAAACATTTTCTATTTCTAACTCATATAATGTGAAATCATAATTTAACATCACACAGAGAGTGTTATAACGTTCTGAGTTCCAGTGGGTGCCTTGAAAAGTAATTCTGGCTGTGCATCGTAGCTAGAAAATGATCTCCTGCTGGTGTTGAAGATGGCTGAAAGTATGTAGGACGTGAATTTTTTTTTTTTTTGTTTTTTGCTTTAAGTCTCAAGTAATTTAACCTCACTGTTACATCAAGGACGCACAAACCTTTCCTCTCACGATGCTTCTTTCTGCAATGCAACACGCTGCACCTCAAATCTTGATGCTTCGAGAAAAGACCCGAAGATCTGGATGATTTCTGGTCTGATGTCTCAAAAATAAGGAACTGCTTAAGTGCAGCTGCTAGCGTCACAAACATTTTTTTCGTCGTAAGATTGTAATCTTTAGCTCCAATGCATTCGTGGAAGTAGGCGTGAGGGACTCCGAAGTTAGTCACTGCTACCCGTGGGAAACAGATTAGACGAAATCTGTGATTGACAGGTTGTTAATGAAACAAATTGATGTTTTCTGCCGATCAAAAATATTCTGATAAATTGGAGTGCAGTGTCCATTACAGACAAAAACTGGTGAGTCGTTGTTTATATAAGGGAGGACCAGTGGTCAATTGAATTTATTTAGCCCACCTTCCTTTTGCTGATGACATTTGCAAGTACCCCACTCAACTCTACGGAATGTACCACACGGACATCGATAGACTTCGAAATCAGGGAAGGCGACGACTTCGAAATTAGGGAAGGCGACGACTTCGAAATCAGGGTAGGCGACGACTTCGAAATCAGGGTAGGCGACGACTTCGAAATCAGGGTAGGCGACGACTTCGAAATCAGGGTAGGCGACGGCTTCGAAATCAGGGTAGGCGACCTTCGAAATCAGGGAAGGCGACGACTTCGAAATCAGGGTAGGCGACGCTTCGAAATCAGGGTAGGCGACGAATGAGCGAGTATTCTTTTGGTGGAGCAAACACCACATCAGATCATAAGTAGAGGATTTTTAGGAAGGGAGTGTCTGACGCCATGTCTTAAACAACCCTTAGAAATAGGAAGCTAGGAGATTTGGCCTAGAGTGCCCGATTGGAAAGTAACACGGAGCGAGGTAGAAAGGGGGAGGAAGAGGCCCTTATTTATAACCGGGGGGGGACCAGTACCCGTTGCCCGACGGCTTAACGTGCCCATCCGACGCGCGGCGGATATTTGGTGGTTCTAAAGTTCGAACCTGCCTGACCAGGATCGAACCTCAGATTTCTCCGTGGCAGTCACGAACGCTATTGGTGGTGCAAGCTTGATAACCATTTATTTATATTAGGTGTACAAATACGTGTTAAGCGTTTTAAGCCAAGACAACGTGTAATTGGAGCGAAAACAGCAATACCTTTAAGAATCAAAATATGCGCCGTCATTATCTATCACCTTCCGCCCTCGGTCGGGCAGCTAACGGATTCCAGCCATGAAGAATACTTTGTCGTCTGACCCGATGAAATAGTCAACCCAATTTCGCACTTCGTCACATGTCCGGAACAGTACAGCAGAAAAGCCATGTTGCATAGATCGGAACAAATGATAGACTGAAGGGGCTATGTAGGGTCCAAAACTTCCAGCCAAGCGTCAATAACGTTTCCTTGACCAATTTAGCGCCATGCAGCCTAGCCTTGTCATGCAGTAATTTCACGGGACGCAATCCTTTACCTGTGAATGGACGTTTCCGACAAATTTTCCTGGTTCAATCGCAGCAATTGTTGCTTGTAGCGATCAACAGTAACAGTTTGACCCTGTCTCAATAGTTCATAATAGAGCACACCCTTCACATCCCACCAGATGCACAGCAGAACTTTCTTGGAGTGAATATTGCGTTTCGGTGCCGAATTCGTTGCTTCACCGGGGTCTACACAGTTTTTTTTGCATTTGGGATTGTCGTACTATATCCACTTTTCATCACCCGTAATGTTGTTCTACAGAAAATACTTTCTGTGTTATTTATTTAACAGATTCAAACACTTCATGACACGCTCATCCTTGTTTCTCTGGCTCAGGTCATGTGGCACCCATTTTTCTACCTTCTGAATCTTTCCCATTGCGCGTAAACGATTGGAAATGGTTTATTGAGTTACCCCGGTTGTTCCGCTTGTTTTTTTCTTTTGGGTTTGAGACGAATCTTCATCCGGCAATGCTTGCAGTTCCTCGTGTGCAACATTTTGCAGGGCGCCTCTACGTTTTCGATCGCCAACATCAAAATCACCTGCTTTAAACCGTTTAAACCAAAACTCACACGTGCTTTTCAACACAATATTCTGCCCCAGAACAGAACAGATCGATGCACATGTTTTTGAAGCACTTTTTCCTTGATGAAATTCGTAACGAATGCAGTGTCGAAAAAATGCAGTATCGCTTGCCATCTTTTACCTACCGATGTGTAAGTACGTTTGGCTGTTGGGAAAACTTCTGTGTCACATTTTATACTCTGGACCACTTACGGTCACATGACAGCAACGTGGGGGAATGTTGTATATGTAAATTAGCGATATACGTCACACAAAAAACGCTTTAAAACTTATTTGTACTCCTAATAGAGCACTGAAAGAAATAATTTGTTTTCCGTTTTCTACAGGCTGCAAAGGTACTCATAAATACTCATTGATTTGGGAACTGGTTTTGCACTTTTTGGAACTTCTAAAGTTTGGAGTCAATTTGTGCTAATGTTCTGCCCATCCATTTTTAGTAAAATTAGTAAAACCTAAAGAATTACATACCGGTATAATAAACATGACACACTGCCGTCAGCATTAGTAACACGCCCTGATTTGAAGAAAATTTCATGCGTAGGAGAAAAGTCTTAAATGTTTTCGTGGATTAGGGTTGACGGGAAATATTCAAGTTAGTATGATTAACTTGCACATTTCCCCTCACCAGTTCAAGTTATTATGATTCCAACACGCAGATAATACTTTTTCCCTCATTAACTCATTTCCTTTCAAGCCAGCAACCTTGTCTTTCACTCATCTCTTCCAAAGCAGGCGTCAGCTACGACCTGCCCGCTCATTACCCTAGGGCAGGCTTAAGTGCACTGGTATAGCTTTAGACTCCACTTTCCGTGTTGGAATCTCTGCTTAGGAGCACAAACAATAGAGCAATTGCTAATTATTTCTAACAACAGCAGAGCAATTACTAATGACCTCATTGAATTCCTATTCACCCTCTTCATTCGCCGCTGATCAAACTTTCTTGAAGAATGGCTTACATTTAGGATTTAGACAAGTGGAGAACAACTAAATTTCCATGGTCCTGCGGATGCCATGTTGATAACTTTTCTACGGAGGAGGAAAAACGGACTTTCTAGGGGAAATACGTAGAACTACACGACGAAAAACACGGATGTCATTATTCCTTAGTAATTTAGCGATTATAGGCTTATCTTGAACTGGGTGGGCGGCAGGGTGGGAAAGACAGTGGTTCACCCTCGTACCTCCTTGGCGACGTCCTTTGTGTAGCAGGACCCTAAAATTTAATCGATCTTGTTTAAGAAATGTTAATTTTCTAGTTAGAAGTATGTGCTTGAAAAATAACCGCGTTTGGTTAACAGTCTGTCACAATTTGTATTTCTTAAGGTAGTGCAGTATTACAGTAAGTTCGGTTGTTCGTGGCGGTGTGTATGAGACATTTCCTGTGCCGTCGTATGAAATATTAAGTAATATTTGTAGCGATCGAAGGAACAAGCTTTATTTTTCTTTCCTTGTAGAAGGTGCATCCCGAGGGATGCTAGTCTCTTTCTTTCATCTTTCATCCGTTTCAGCTGCAATCTGGACTTTAGATAATCGATTCAGCTCAGTCACGTGATCCCGCTACTCGGCATCAGCTGGCCATGCGTATGGCGTCACTTCCGGCCTCGGCTTCTTTGTGTACAAATGGACGATCTTCCGGAAAATTCTTTGTTTCGTTCACGAAGACCGTGGAAGTTTCTTTATCCGTTGCATTTCAACCCCTGAGGCACACGAAACTTTTATGACTCTCTCTCCCTCTTTCTTCGACTTCTTTCCTTGCATTACTTTCTTGGGTGCAGAAAGAAATATTTGTCATACTCCGGTCAAAGGTTTGCTCGCAGATTGTTTCCGCTACAGTTAACTTTCGCGAAGTTTTTACTACCTCGTTTTGCTTACTACGCAGTCCACTGATCCCTTTGTTTCTGAGTTCTAAAGATCCAGAAACCCCTGCTTTAAGCATGGTATCTGAGAGTTATTCAGATAAATGTAAGTTTTTGTATTCTCGCCGAGACCATATCGTTCTTTCCCGTTTGGCTCCAGGTAGTTCTTTAAGCTAAGTGCTCGTTCGCAGTAAGTAAAACAGCTTTAGGTGGTTGTTTCCGTCACGTCATACCGTTTGCGAGTTCAGAAATGCATTCGCAAAGATGCACGACTTGCTAATTATCCCCAATGTCCATAAAAAGTTTCTTGAACTTCCAGTTTATGTAACGAAATGTGAGGTTTTCAATAATTGGCAGTAACTTAGATGTTATGCTGCGCGGAAAGAAGGCAAGTTTTATGTTTTTCAGATTTGAAATTACACCTTCAGGATGAGGACAGTTGTCAGTAATGAAGGCTACTTTACCTCGCAGCTTATCTATATGCCTGCTTTTTTACGATTTCCAACCGTAGGTTGAAGAAGCGTATATACTCCAGCTTTTTCCGCCTGTCCGTCTGTCCGCACGATAACCCACGTAAAAATGGTTCGATTTCGATGAAATTTTAGCATGTGGTAGGGGACCACCTGGGGTCGAACCTTATTGAAAATGGGACAAATGGGGTCAAAGGTCACGACGTAGGAGCGGGATCCATTCCATTACATTTATGCATCATAACTTGCTTTATTATGGTTCGATTTCAGTGAAATTTTAGTATGTGGTAGGGGCACCACTTGGAGACGAACCCTGTTGAAAATGGGTGAAGTGGGGTCAAAGGTCAGGACATAGGAGCGGGATGCATTCCATCACATCTTATTAAAGGAGCAATTCTTATACAGTATATATGTAAATTTTATTTTGGAAACGGCTCTAAGGATTTTGATGAAAGTGGTTAACCTACCGTTTTCTGGTACTAGAAATCGATTTAGCTTGATCTTGACTTTGGAAAAATTCGTTTAGTGGGTTAAAAAAGCATCCCGAGTTACCACGTTTTTAGTGTCATGGCGTGGTCCTATTAATGTCCCATTCTTAGAAATCTTATGACGTCACACTCTCGCAATCGACTCGCAATTGAGATGTTGGCGCGCGGTCACGCCATCTTCCTCATCACGTCATGCATTGTTTATGGATCCTATTAAAGTTTTATGACGTCACACTCTCGCGACCATCTGCCTCGTTACGTCACACGTTGTGTGCGTATTACGCATTACTTCAATTTTCTTCTAGAACAAAAAAGCAGTTGTGCCTATTGCTTGGAGTTGATGCGTAGTACAGTATAAGCAGCGGAAGGCTAATTTCGCATGTTTTTTCCTTCAAAATTTAAACTTAATATAAAGTTTTTATGTTACATTTTTGAATAATCACTTGATGTCGAGCGTATCCGCTGTGCTAAAATATGGTTAGTTAATTTTTATTAATTACTATTAACAGAGTGTCACGTGGATGGTAAAACAACATAAAAAATATGGCTGGTCGACCCCCAATGAGACGTGCACATTTCAACTTTAAGAGGAAGAATAAGAAGAATACGGCACTGTTTGAACAAGAACAAGCGGAAGAGGTAAATATGGAAAAGCTCGGACATTCAAGAGCCGATGGTTTCCGATCACATTCCAGTTTGGAAACACATGACCTTCCATTGGAAGAAGATAAGCCTACAAAAAGACCATGCCGAGCAGCTAAGGCGAGGAGCATGGAAATAATGTTCGACGTTATTATAACCCTTAATGAATCTATATCGGAAGAAAACATTGATCAAATGCGGCGAATAAGTAGACAGCGATGAAGAACCAATATTACCATAGGGTTCGATGAAGTACCCCATGTTAACATTTATTGTTTGATGTTTCAAGTTCGGAAATAATAAAAACAATTTAAAAAAATGTCTTACTCTAACACAAATAAAAATTAGCATTCATCTTTTTTTTATGTTTATTCTAAATTAATTTGTCTCTAATTTGTCTATCATTATTAATCTTGATGGTTTAGACTTAGCATTACAATACTTAGAAATAACATATCAAAATATAAATTTTTTTGTGTCCTCGTCCTCTCTTTACCCGAACGATGCTCGGTGTTCCTGATATTTTCCCTTATGCGTCATAACGTGCGTAAAAATGGTTCGATTTCGATGAAAATTTAGTATGTGGTGGGGGACTATCTGTGGACGAACCCTATTGTAAATGGGCTAAATGGGGTCAAAGGTCTGGACATAGGATCGGGATCCATTCCATTGCCCTTATGCGTTATAACTTATATGAAAATGCTTCGATTGAGACAAACTTTTCATTTTGTTCCGGAAGTATACTTTAACCGGTTCTGTTGAATATCATCGAAATGGGGTCAAAGGTCGGGTCAGAGGAGCGGGATTTATTTTACAGCCATTATCCTCATAACCTGAGTAATAACTTGAGTAAAGATTTCTGGTATGTTAGAAAGCGTGTCATAATCAATGCATTGCATGATTTTACTAACTTCTTTTTGAAATTTACATTCTTCAAAAATCTCTTCAGGTATCCCTGATATGTTACGGAACTCACAAAGCCGCCCCAATTGTGAAGTGGTTTAAGCGCTGGCTTCTGAACAATCTTCCGAGAAGTGTCCGGGTTTGGATCCCAGTGAGGCATGGGTATTGTGTTTGCCTTACGGCACTTGTTCTCTCCATTCTTTGGAGCCAGTGACCTTAAATTAGGGACCGGGCGACTGCATATAGCCCATCGAGTTACTCACGGTGGTCGCTAAAGCCTCCAAATAAAAAAGAAACAAAAAAATAAAAGAATATATAAGTAAGTTTTAAAGATTTCGCCAAGTAATACGCAATTGTTTTTTTAAATCCAAGGACTTGTTTTTGCTTATTTAAAATAAGTGTTATTTTCGGAGTGGTTGAATTTACGCCTCGTTAAGGTTACAACTTTAACTTGACTTGAAGATTAACGCATAACTTAGCTTGTGGACTCTGCACGTACCGAATTAGCTTTCACTTGGATACCCGAATGAGTTCCATCGTTTGAAGCCGAAAATCTTAATTAGTTCTATTAGGTGTACAAATATGTTTTAAAGCGTTTTAAGACAACGACGCAATCCTTTGCTTGTAAATGGACGTTTCCGACAGATTTCCTGGTTCAATCGAAGCAATTGTTGCTTGTAGCGATCAGCAGTAAGAGTTTGACACTCTTCACATCCCACCAGATACACAGCAGAACTTTCTTTGAGTGCATATTGCGTTTCGGTGTCGAAGTTGTTGCTTCACCGGGGTCTATCCTGTGTTTTTTTGCGTTTAGGATTGTCGTACCGTATCCACTTTTCATCACCCGTAACGACATTCCACAGGAAAGATTTCTGTGTTGTTTATTCAACAGATTGAAACACATCATGACAAGCTCATCTTTGTTCCTCTGGCTCAGTCATATGGCACCCATTTTTCTTCCTTCTGAACCTTTTCCATTGCGCGTAAACGATTGGAAATGGTTTGTTGAGTTACCCCCAGTTGTTCAGATTGTTCGTTTTGTGTTTGAGACGAATCTTTATCCAGAAATTCTTGCAGTTTCTCATTTGCAACCTTCAGCGGGGCACAACTACGTTCTCGGTCGTTAACATCAACATCACCTGCTTTAAACCGTCTAAACCAAAACTCACACGTGCTTTCCGATACAATATTCTCCCCCAGAACAGAACAGATCGTTGCACATGTTTTGCAGCATTTTTTCCTTGATGAAATTTGTAACGAATACAGTGTGGAATAAGTGCAGTATCGCTTGCCATCTTTTACCTACCGATGTGCCAGTGCGTTTGACTGTTGGGCAAACTTCTGTGTCATATTTTATACTCTGAACCAGTTACGGTCACATGACAACAATGCGGGGGAATGGTAGTATATAAATTATCGGTATAAGTTACACAAATAAAAATGCTTTAAAACTCCTTTGTACACCTAATATGTACTACTGTCCAAAAATTAAAGTCCGAAAGGTATTCGCAGGGATAAAAAGAAATACGGAGGTAGTGACGTTTTGCATGTAAAGAAACACAATCATAAGTGTAATAAGCATTTTATATCAGACAAATATGTACATATTTTGCGTAGCGTATACAGGGTCACATCCACAAATGTCACCGAGGTGAGATGTGAGAATGTAACCTAAAAATGTCTTAATAAGGCATATGATCACCTCGTAGGGACGGACAATTCTCACAGTACATACTCATCACCAGGTTGTTGATGAATTCTGGAGTCAAAGAATTCCAATCCTCGATGAGGACGATGCGTAGCACGTGAAGTTATCTGGGAGGAGGTTGACTAATTGCTCAATGTCATCGAAGACATCCACTACAGAATTCAAATGTAGAGACCTAGCTGGCCTGTCCATACGCCGAATATTATCGCTCTGCAGTTAGGCATCTGCAGACTGAGCACTGTGCTGGCTAGCATTGTTAAATATTAAAACGAACTAAGGGCTAACAGCTGCTCAAAAAGTCAGTCATAGAAGTCTAGGATCTCGTCTCTATAGCGCTAGGTATTCACATTGTATCCTGCGAACACGTTAAGTGCTGAGCATCTTTTTAACATAAGGCTATCCCATACGAGGAGACCACAACCTGGGAAAGAGTTCTATTCGTGGACCTTTTGCGGGATCATTACTGGTTCCCTGTTCTCTCTAGATGAAATGCGGGCGAGAATCCGTTTGTGGACTGAATCTCGGCTCGTCTGTAAAAAAGAACATCGGCCCACTCGTCTGGGTTCCAGAAACAATGTTGCCTGCACCAGTTCAAGCGATATCTCCTGTCAGATGCGGCTACAGTACATAAACCATGGGTCCATAAAGGCCAATG